>CM076579.1:693991090-695247930 GCA_034641835.2 Pinus albicaulis | reverse complement strand
ATATTTTGTTTTAGTTTGGAATTCTTACAAAGATATAAGCTACCTTTGTACCATAGTGAATCATTTTTCCAACTAAATTTATCAGATGTACTAGGATCTTGCTGCAAATTTTGAATGAGTTTCCACACTTCTTCGTCCTTATTCTATTCATCCCTTTCTTCGGTTATCCAATCTTATTGGATATTAAAACTGGAACAAAGAAATGCTTCCACCTATTCATTATTTCTTGAGAGTGCATTTGCAACAACATTTAGCTTCCCCTTTTCGTAGATTATTTCAAAGTCATAACCCAACAGCTTTGTGCTCATTTTTGCTACTCTTCTAAGGATAGTCTTTGTTCCAAAATGTGTTTAAGATTGTCATGATCAATTTTTACCTTGAAGTGTCTTCCCATTAGGCAATTTCGCCATTTCTTTAGTGCATATAGTATTGCTAACATTTCATTCTCATAAATAGTTTTATGTAAATAATTTCCTTTGATTGGACGGCTTTCAAAAGCAATGTGTATTCTTTCTTGCATTAAAACAACACCAATTCCATTTCCTGAGGAACAACATTCCACAATAAAGGTTTTTGTGAAGTTTGGTGTAGCTTAGACTGGTGCCAGGCACATTGCCTCTTTAGTATGTTCAAAGGCCTTAGTTGCTTAAGGATTCCATGAAAATTCATCTTTCTTCAATAATATTGTTAGAGGTGTTGCTATTCTCCCATAATTCTTAACAAACTTGCGATAATAACCTGTTAACCCGAGAAATCCTCGCAAATTCTTTATGGTTGTGGGGACATTCCATTCCTTAATGAATTTAATTTTTTTAGGGTCTACCTTAACACCCTCGTGAGATACAATATGACCCAGATATTCCACCTCTTTTACTCCAAAGAAAAATTTGGATGTTTTTACATATAATTTTTTCTCCTGCAATAGTTTGAGCACCCTTTCAACATGTTTAACGTGATCCTTCCAAGACCTGTTGTATGTTAGTATATCATGAAAAAATACTAGCACAAATTTCTAAGAAAGGGTTTGAAAATGGAATTCATCAACCCTTGAAATGTAGAAGGTGCATTGGTAAGGCCAAAAGGCATGACCAACAATTCATAATGACCCTCATGGGTTCAAAACACTATTTTCAGAATATCTTCAGTATTTTTTCTAATTTGATGATATCCTGAACGAATATCCAACTTGGTAAAATAAATTGCTCCATGTAATTCATCCAATAACTCATCAATCATAGGAATGAGAAATTTATCTTTAATGGTGAGCTTATTGAGCTCCCTATAATTTAGACACATGCACCATGATCCATCCTTCTTGTGCACCAATTCTACTGGAGCAGAGAAATAACTTTGACTAGCTTGAATAATACCAGCCTCTAACATTTCGTAGTCATACGTTCAATTTCTCTCTTTTGCACATAAGGATATCTGTAAGGCTTGATGTTTGGAGGAACACTTCTTGGAATAAAATGAATAGAATTACCATGATTAGGAATAGGTGGGAGTCTTTTGGGAATTCCAAAAACCTTGGAATGATTGTCCAAGACTTTTTCAAGATCTGCGAAAATAGATGATTTTTATGTTGGAACTTCTAGTGAGCATAATTGTGCAATTATGCCTCGTTGTTCTTTATTTAGAAGCTCTGTCATTACATTAGAGCTTATTATATTTCCCAACTTCCCTGCGATACCTCTTAATTCGAATTTGTTTACTTCTGAAAAAAATTCAAGAAAAGTTCTTGAAAATTAAAAGCTACCGTCCCCAAAGATTGTAACCATTGTAATCTTAGTACAACATCAGCACCTCCCGTTGGAATGGAAAGCATTGGAATATTCAATACATATTACACCATGATTAGCTTGATATTATGGCATTTTCCAGAGAAATTTATAGTTCCTCCATTTGCAACCATCACTTGAAATTCTGGTGTTGGGTATAGGAAATAATTCAATTCCTTGGCTACCTTACAATGAATAAAATTATGGGTACTACCTGAATCAATCAACACTATTACCTTTTTCTTCTTGATATGTCCTTCTATCTTGAGTGTTTCAGGAGTGGTAATTCTTGCCAATGTATTACACGATACGGTCGAACTCATTTATTCCACTTCTAGGGTTGGTTCCTGGTGTATATTCTCTTCTTTTGAAGATTCTTGTTCATTTCCTTCTTCCTCTTCACAATATATGTAAAATAATTTCTTCTCAACACACTTATGACCTTTAGTGTATTTGCTATCAAAACTGTAGCGAAGCCCTTTTTTTCTTTTTTCTTCCAATTGTTGTGGTGTCAACCTTGTAGGTTGTGGATGTCTAGGAGTAGAAACACTTCCATCTTTATATATGTGAGTGGTAGGCTTCCTTGTCGCCATAATTTACATTCATTTTTTCTTGCCAACCTGAATGCCTTTTCCAATGAATCAGGTTCCCAAACACTAACTTCATGTTGGATGTTATCCTTTAAAGTCCCTATGAAGACATGAATCTTGTGTTCCTCTGGAATATTTGTTACCCTTATATTCAATTTTTGGAAGTCCTCAATGTTTTCCACCATTGAACCCTTTTGCTTGAGATTTATCAATTGGCTAAAGAAGGTGTTTCTTTTTTTATCCTCATAATGTGTTATCATTTCCTCCATAAAAATTGACCAAGTGACAATTTTTTTATGGGGGAAAAGCCATCCATACCATACAATTGTATCTATTTCTAAATGTAAAGTTGCAATGCGTACCTTTTGTGTGTTTTTCACATTATTGATATCAAAATATTGATCCATCTGTAGTATCCATGTTATGGGATCCTTGCCTTCAAACTTCCTCATATCCATGTTTGGAATATGGTGGTTCTTCCATCCAACATTAGAGTTTATGAAATCATGATTAAAATTGATTTTGTTCTCATCATGAGTTTCCTCTACTATCTTTTCGCCATTAGAAAACATTTCTTGTATCAACCTTGCCAAACCTTCGATGTCTTCCTTTAGATAATTCTTCATGTTTTCCATTTTTTCATCGATCTTAGCTTCCATGCCAACTTCTATGGCATCCATCTTAACTTCCAAACCATTCATCTTAGCTTCCACTCCTTTCTTCAAACCATCCATCTTAGTTTCCATGCCTTTCTTCGAAACTTCCATTTCATTTTTTGTTGCTCTTTGCGATATGTGCACTTGCTCTTGTAATTTTGTATATCATGTTGCATTTCTTCATCTTCACCAATCATAGCAGAGCCTTTTGAAGGCTTAATGGGTGTTGAATTATTTTTGGAGGGGATTTTAGAACCCAATACTGATATCTATTCTTCAATATGCTCTTGGAATAAATTCAAACTAATTTTTTCAAATGAGACTTTCGTAATTCGAAAAAAAATACACACATTTTTCTTTCTTTTGAGGAGCTCAATATTGAAAATGAATTATCTCTTTGCTTTATGATCTTAAATATCTAAAATTGGGCTCGGTAGTATCCCTCTTAATCTTCTTTCAAATTCCAGAGGTCTAACCTGATTTGGATTCTTTAAGATAAATTTATGCCAAATCTCCCACAATGACCTAATTATGGACTAGTTTAGTAAAGAAGCCTTGTATAGTGTGCCACATGATACTATTTACTACTATGGCTCTGAAATTTATATAGAGGAAACTACAATCCATTTAATTGCAGTCACTTTTTACATAATTCCAATCCAATGCTCAGAGAGAGAGTTATGAAGATTTTCCTACGGTCACCTCTTTGAGATGAAATTCGAGAGCCTTAAAATCCCTAACTTCAGCAGACCCTATCTCCAAAAATGTTGCGAATCAAGATCTGAAATTTTTCCACTACCTTCCTCAAGATTGCGGCTCCGCCTTGTGAAAATTTTAGCTTCTGAAACTTCATAGAAAAAAATTTATAGCGAAAATTCCACGATGACCTGTTTAGGATAAATTCAGGAGCCTACAAAAATGCCTAACTTTCACAGATCATATATCTAAAAAATATTGAAAACCAAGATCTGAAATTCTTCCAAGACATTCCTTAGGATAACGACGTTTCTCTGTAACAATTTCAGCTTCTGAAGCTTAGTATAAAAAACATTATAGTGAAACTTCCATGATGACCTGTTTGGAGCAGTGAAACCGCAGAATCCAAAGCTCTGATACCAAATATTATGAATCATCTCCAAAGTAGAAGAAAAGAGAGATAAACGCCTTAGAAATCATCCACTTCGCGGGGGAAACCTCTAATACATTACATAAATGAACAATTCTTGGAGGATATAAATGACCAAAACCTCCTTCTATATATAGGAGTCCATCGGGCCACAATATAATCCTAGCCGACCTAACAATAATAATGTAACGACACAATAATAACAATATTAGGATTACAGGGGTACAACAATAACAATAAGGGGGCTACACTAATAACAATAAGGGACTAAACTAGTAGTATAGGGACCTAACAAAAACCCAAAATTTGAAATTTCCATCTCACTATGATCCATACGAGTTGAGATTACCAAAGGTTATAGCTAATTACTGGTCTCGTTTCTAGGGTCTGGGTTTATCTTGAGGAAGGGATGCCAACATCATATCAATAAGTGATAATGGATCCCTTGCTCTCTTGGCTTCCTTGTTATAATTAAATGACAAATTTTCGAGAACCACTTATAAGACACATTTTTGAAGAGGGATCTCAATATCATTCAACACATGATATTCAGTTGTGGGGTCCTATCACATTTGAATCAGATTGGACCAAGGAAAATATTTTACAAATCCTTATGCCTTATTGTATCATTGGAGCATGAGTGTAGCTTTCCATGCTATTTTTTAGACATATTTACCTATTTCGACTTGAGTCAGTTATGGGGCCCTAACACTTTTGAATTAGATTCGGATAACAAAAAGATTTTACAAATACTTGGGCTGAATTGTATTATTCGAGCATGAGTGTAGGTCTCCATACTATTTTTTAGAAATAGTTTGTGGCCCAACCTTTTGGACTTGAGAATGATCTAATACTGGTATTGTTTCTACATCGTATATGGAGTTGTGGACTTAACATTTGAGAGAGAATTTCATGTTTCTTATGACATCCTTTGAGGCTATTATGTTAAATTTGTATTAACATGTTCTTGCTAAGGATAGTTACATATATTTTTCATATAACCGAGTCATAAACACAGATATATTAGAAGTTATGACAATGATTATTATCACATTGAGGAAAAAACATAAATAAATAATACATAGGGTAGGCCAAGATAAGAGGACACATGAATATGGCAGAAGTTGGGGGAAAACCCTAAGATGGGGAAAACCTTTGATTAAATATTCTTATTATTAATATCAAATTTTTAGCAAAGAGAGAGTACAACGTATCAAGGTCAAAATTGACTTTCCAATTTGAAGATTCAATTTTAATGTCTTTAGGTAAATGGCTGGTCCAAAAGAATGAGGCCGTGGAATAGGAAAATTGAGCCCTAGTAGGCTTGAGGCTTAAAATTGTAGAGGCTTGGAATTCTAGTGAGTTGATTAGGGTTTTATGTTTAGATTCAACAAACCTCTCAGACTACTCCTAGAACCATTCCTTGACTGCGGCTTCCATTGAAGACAATTAGCCCAAATTCTTCTACTGACCAGGGCTATTTTCAACCCTCTTATGTTCCTCTCAAGCTTTAGCATTGAAGAGAATTCGGTTCATGGCCCATCCTAAAATCATATCAGCATACGACCTCCTCATATAAGGGAGACAAGGCATGTGGTTCACCTAAAATAAATTTTGTGGAATCCGGCCAACTTCAAGGAGAAGAACTCTACTTCAAAAGGTCCAAAACATAACCAAAATTTCCCACAACTAATGTGGCCTCCTTTCTGAGAGATCTTAGTTTGCAAAATGGAATATACTTGGCCCGTAATAGATCTATGATAGCCAAAACTGCCTCAGCCTCTTGCCATAGCAAAATATCCCACAAAATATGACGTCCAAATCTTTTACCTTCGCTAAGGATCATCTGTGGCTATTTCAAAGAGAAGAGTTGTGAGGTAGATGATCAAAATGAGGTTGAGGGCACCCCAGTACATGCTAGTCGATGGAATTGAAAATGTGTGACTTTTGGGATTACTGAGCTGACATATAAGTGAGGCCAACCTTGTTAATTTTACATGAGAGGAACATAAATTCAAAATAATACTTCTCCTTAACCAAAGGATGAACTCGAATTAGACTTGATCCAAAACGATCAAGTTGAAGAAACATCATTCATCCTAGACATAGGGAGTACGACAATATACGATTCCATCGGTAGTGCTATGGTGGCAAACCACTTTTCCTAACTCGTTGACCACATAAGCGATACTTCCCATGTGTCATAGACTACATGGGTAGGATTGTGCAAGAACATCAACATGGAAAGAATATATCACGTCCTTCTCACAACCACTCGTTGGGAAAGAGGAAGCCACATCCTACAAATACATGTCATAATCATACATAGGGAAGGTTATAGGTGAAAATCTTCCAGTTCAAACAATATTTACAGAAGTTGATGAGGAAGGAAAAATGATATTGGAACCTGAAGCGGTCACGGAAACAAGAACTCGACAACTACGGAATCAATCAATTTCAGAGTATCTCATCAAGTGGAAGAACTTACCCACTGAATATTTTACATGTGAGGATGGAAATTTTATACAGAAGCACCCAAACCTACTCATGCGTTAAGGACAACAGTTTTTTGAAGGAGAGGGGCATGTTAGGTCCCTATATTACTAGGTTAGTCCCATATTTTTATTAGTGTAGCCCCCTTATTGTTATTTTTGTACCACTGTAACCCCAATATTGTTATTATTGTGCCCTTACATTATTATTCTTAGGTCGGCTAGGATTATATTATGGCCCAATGGATTCCTATATATAGAAGGAGGTTTTGGTCATTTGTATCATCCATGAATTGTTCATTTATGTAATGTATTGGAGGTTTCCCCCTCAAAGTGGCTGATTTCTAAGGTGTTGATCTCTCTTTTCTTCTATTTTTGGAGATGGTTTCATAACAATGAAAAGAATAATGCTTCTAGAGAAACATTAAGAGAAAGTAAGTAACCATGTTGGTTCCAAGGATATGATATAGCCATGAACAACATTATTCAACTTGAACCATGCACTTTTGAAGAATTTGTGAAGGCCCAATTGTGGAAATATGCAATGGGTGAAGAATATGAGTCCATAATTCATTATGATGTGTGGGAAGTGGTTCCAAGGCCCCAAGGTAATTTTTTTGTGTCTTCTAAATGGTTTTATAAAATAAATCATGTTAATTATGGTGGTATTGAAAAATATAAAGCTATATTTTTTTGTGATAGGGTTCTCCGAGAAGGAAGGCATAAAATATGATGATATATTTTTACTTGTTGCCCATTACATAACCTTCTGAATTATTATGTCTCTAGCTACTATCCAAGGATGGTACCTTCACAAAATGGATTTGAAGGCTACTTTTATGCATGCCTTCCTCAAGGAAGAAGTATTTGCTGAGAAACCACAAGGCTTCAAAGTACATGACCAGAAAACTCATTTGTGTATACTGATGAAAGATCCCTATGGTTTGAAGTGAGTTCTAAGAGCTTGGTTTTACTAGAAGTAATTCTGATCCAAATATAGCCTCCCCTCAGATACATTAAGGTATCATTTTTCTTATGTCATATACTTGGTGCTTGGTTGTTTGATTATGTATTCTATTTGATGTTTGAGTGTTTAGTGTCTATTATGTCATCTGGTTGATTTATATAATAGATTATGTTTATAGCTTGTTTTAATGTCTGATTAATTACATGATATGAGTATGTGTCTATAAGGTTGCATGGAAAAATGATTTTCTTTTAATATGGTTTTCCTAACACATATATGTTGAGACAACTGATATGTAACTATCTGTAACTAGGTGATAGTTATAGCATTGCGTATTATGACTGATGAATTTGATTTGGTTGTTGATTATGACATGTTTGTTAGACTTGGTAAAGTTTGATCTCAATTTGATAGATATGTTGTCTTGATTTTTCAAACATGTGGCTAACATATGTGTTTAGTTACAGGGAAATGTGTTTCGCACAACAAGGTAATATAGTGGGTATATTTTTATATCTATTTATGTGCTAAAAAATTTGTGTTTATGGAAGTATGATGAAGGGGATTACATGGAAAGAGACTGCCATGAGATCTTGAAAAAGGCTCGAGTTGAGATTTCCCTTGGAAGCACTGGGAACCATGGGGATTGAGTCATGGTATTTGCTGCCAAGCTTGTTCTTTTGGTATTTTGTGATTTATTGCACTTGATTTGCGACTTTTTTTATGTCGGGTGCAATGCCTTGGCACTTTGTTTGGCATGTCATATTGTTATTGGTTTTCAAGTTTTTCTTATAGTTTGTTTCTTTTTCTTAGCTTTTATGTTTTGTGGGTCTTCTAAATTGGTTGGGAAGGAGTAAAGTTAATTGATATTGGGGAGAGATGAATGAAACCCAAGAGGTGATGCAAGACTCAGATGAAGCTCAGTGCATGAGTAAGGGTTGTTTAAGGCAACAATGTGATAGTGAATTGGGCTGGTTTGGTGTTTAGGGTAAATGGACTGTGGTAGGACAGTCATGATAAATGTAATCATGTAAGGTAAATTGAATGCATTTAAGGTTTCAAATTCCTTGACTATGTTGGGAATCGTTGTTCTCAATACAGTGCATGTTGTACATAGCTAAAGAAAGTTATATTAACATATACCTTATGATATATGGTAATTATGTTGCGATCATGATTATGTTGGTGTCTATATAGGTATGCATGTATGTATGTATGTATGTCGTTTCTGATAGGGTCGACCTGTATCAAGATTTTTTATGTTGATGTTTATATGTATATAGGTATGCATGTATTTAATTGTATACAGGGTCATCATGGGTCATTCTTGTGGAGGAATGATTTCTTATGTAAGTGAATGAAATGAAGAGGTTCATGGTTTTTGAGGAATCAAGTGAGAAGAGTAACCCCTTACAGATATACAAGGTCAATATCATCTAGATATGAATTGATATTATATACTTGTACTATGTCTCATAAATGGAATGGAAGTAGTGTTATCTGCGACATGTTGGGACCAGCATCGATGGTGGAAATAAACTAGAGGTAAGGTTGTCTAGTAGAGACAGTGCAATCTCTAGATTTGTGGTACTATTGTTGTATATATGTTGTACATATTGTACCTCTGATGTTGTGTGCATGCGATGTTGTGTATATATGGTATTGTGTACATATTTTGTATGTAATGCTATGTATATATGGTGTTGTGTACATGTTTTTTATGCAGATATGTGTATAGATGGTGATGTGCACATGTTATATATGAAGTATTTTGTACATATGGTGTTGTGTGCATGTTGGATAGGCGATGTTGTGTACATATGGGGTTGTGTGCATGTTCATATGTGGTGTTGTTTACATATGGTATTGTGCACATGTCGAATATGTGGTGTTGTGTACATATGGTGCTTTGTGTATGTTGCATATGTGGAACTATGTACATATGTGTGGTGTGACTGTTGTACATATGGTGCTATGTACATGTGGTGTTGTGTGTATGATTTTACATATAGTGTTGTGTGGAGGTTGTGCTTTGTACATGTCATGCATGTGGTGTCATGTACATGCGGTGTTGTGTACATGTTATGAATTTGGTGTAGTGTATACATTGCGCACGTGGTTTTGTATACATGTCGTGTTGTGTACACATTGTGCTGGCGGTGTTGTGTACATGTTGTGTAGGTGGTGATTTATGCAAGTGGTAATGTGTACATGTTTCACGTGTGGTACAATTGTACATGTGGCATTCTGTGCATGTTGTACATGTTATGCTGTGCAGATCTAGTATTATCTACATGTTATGCATGTTGTTTTATGTACGTGTGGTACTCTGTTATACGTATTGTGTAGATGTGATATCGTGACATGTGTATTCCTTGCTTTGTACTTTATGTATGTATTGTGTTTTTTTGTACACTGGGTGTAGGTCTATGTGTTGTGCACACTAGATGCAGGTCTATGTATTGTGTTCTATGCCAGGTGTAGGTGTATGTGTTGTATGTCTGGTGTAGATACATTTATTTTATGGTGTTGGATGTTGTGTGTGGTTGTGTGGGTGATGCACGCTATGTGTATGTTTACATGGTTAAAGAGAATGTATTGGGTGTTTTTTGGGTGTGGAAACTAATCGAGTGTGTGTACAAAAATAACAAAGGATAAAGGTAGAAATTAAGGACTCATTAAAGGAAAAGTATCTAAATTTTATTTTGGTTTTAATGATGCATGTGATCTATGATTCTAGTTTATGATGGTTACATGTGATCTACTCTTTTGATTATGACGGCTCTATTTTCAACTAACCAGATGTGATATGTTTATACATGATAATTTTATCAAACAACTATTTTGACTTGTTGTGATAGGAAGTGCACAAAATTGCAAGTGCCCCTTATTGACAAGACACCCATGAGGTATCATGTGAATTTGTTTGAATTTATTTTGAATCTAATGGAAGTTACATGCTTGGTACAGGAAACACAAAATTTCCTGGTTAGGGGTTGTTGAAACTGGTTGCAAGATTTAGGAGCAGCAACAAAAGCAATTGGAAACATGCAACAATATCCTCGTAAAGCATTACAGTAGCAAGGCCATTATGGGACACTGGTACCAAATAGTTTCGATTAATTCCAGTATCATGCTATGATCGGTATGACAGTTTTGATGTAGGTATATGCCTTGGTATTTTTACCTTCTGGTGCAAGCACCCTTGCCAAGAGATGGATCACCCGAGATAGGGGATGTCGGGGAAATTGGATGGTGAGTGACTACATGGAAGAGTGTGATGGGATTGCTTGAGGGACTATGCAGAATATAAGGGAATTTCGAGGAATACATTTGTTTTTGGTAATTAACATCACTAGATTGAATCAGATGCACATTGGGAGTGTGCCTTGGAAAAATGAGACGATAGCTATTCACTAAGAGGGCAAGTGGCACAGGATTGTAACGTTCACCATTAGAAGAAACTTTGAATTTCGTAGTGGATTCTAGACATTTTGGGAAGGAGGTGAAACCTGCTAATAATTTTGATGGTGGAGGTGTGAGCCTCTAGACTCCCTTGTTGCGGATAGAGGGATGACATCCTTTTATTTGTTGGTTTTGAAAACGTGCATATGTGTATATGTTTATTTTAATGTAAACATTGTATCCAAATGGATTTATAAAGCTCCATAAACAATATGATTATTTGTTGGTTGAAGAAAATGTTCATAAGAATATGTGGTTTTTATTGTAGATACCTTAATGAGCTCTCTTATAAAACTCTAGTAAACGGTATGTTTGTCACGTTTTCAACAATGGTCATTGTAAATACTCCAATGAGTTATGTTATAGAGTTTCATAAGCAGTATATTTTGGTTTTTCAGTGGTTTTGTTGGTTGTATGTGTCATTTAACACCAAGGATAGTGGTCCCTCAAGGGGGAGGGTTCTGTAACAAACTTGGTTAAAAATCAATGTAAAAATATATAATACCAAGGTCATGGGACACGTATTCCAGGATGAATGTTGGGAAAAACATCCTAATGTGGGTGTCCATTGGGTTAAGTAATGGCTATGGAAATTGGAAAAGGAAATCTAAAAGGATTTGGAAATGCACAGAGGAACTTATTCACATTTATGTATGAAAATAATGGAAATTAGGAGAAAATGAAGGTGAAAGGTCACAAGTTGCATGTGAGGAGGAAAATGAAGGAAAATAATGGAAATGAAGAAAATACATTCATCAATGATAAAAAAAAAAATTATCAGGATTAGTTGGTATATTTTTTTCACTTTTAGCTTAGAGGACTCTCTTCTCTCTCTCATACTCTTGGACACTTAGATTTATGTTGGAGCACTCTTGGAGGAGTGGGGCATACTTGTGATTTGGAGCAAGAATGAAAAGGACAAGCAAGAATGTGGAAGAGGAAAGTGGGGCCAAAATCTAAAATATGTTTTTTGTGTAGGTACTGAGTTGCATGTATGATTTCCTTGCTATTTTTTGTGTGCAGAACACATCTATGTGGTTTCTTGGTTGTGATTTTTCATTGAAATTGAGGATTGCCTGGATTGATAGTGATTTTTCATATACTTTCAATTTCTAGATAATCATGGTATGATGGTGGTTTCTATTATTTGGTTGAGCTGAATTTCCAAATGGTATTGAATTTGAGTGAGGTGGTCTCTGAAAAAAATGCAAGTCTTAGGAATCCTTGGATGAAATAAGTTGGGATTGTGGTAATTCTATATTTTTTCTACCTTAGTGGGCCTAGGAATCCTTGATCAGTGAATGGAAGGATATAAGAAAAATCCTAAAGGTGTGTGCTCTCAATCAAGCCTAGGAATCCTCGACCAGTGAATGGATGGACATATGGCATATCCTGGAGGGTTAAGTCTCGACCAGGTCTAGGAATCCTAGACCACTGAATGGTAGGATATACATTAAATCATATATACTCTAGTGTCAATTAGGCCTAGGAATCCTCGATAACTTAATGGAAGGATATACAGTTAATCCTAGATACTAAGATATAGAAAAATTCCTCATGGTTTAGGTGGAGAGATTCAGAGGAATATGTGCTTATTTAGGGCCTAGTGATTCTGTCAGGATTGAGATAAAGCCTGGTTATATTGAAGAAGGTTCGGGCCTAGTGATCGGGTGGGGATTTCATAAAGCCCAAGGAAGCTCTAGTTGGTTTTGTTGTGAGTCCCACATTCATGCTTGGAATATGGCACATGGGTGATTGGCTGAAAGAAATATTTGGTTCAGCCCAATATATTACCGCGTCGTTTGTGGAAGTCCTAACTTGGTTGGATTTTGAATTTGTTAATAATATCTCCTTCTCCTTGGTATTTCATGTGTAAATGTGTTGGTTCATATGTGATTTTTATGGTTCCCATATCTTTTTTATTTCTTTTTATTATATCCTGGTTATGAGTAAGTTTTATAATGGACTTGATGTATGGCTCTCATCATGTTTTGAGTATCAAATGAATGTAAAATGAATATATAACCTAATATATTATAATGCAACTATTTTAGTAAGGCAATAATGATTCCTTACAAATATTAAATATTTATGAGTCCCCTATGCTCAGTTACGTTGTTATGACCTGTAGATTACATATTTGTGACATATTTAACGGAATGGTTGTCATGGCTATTAGGAGTTAGAACAAGCATTCATGCTAGTGATAACATTAGTATATTTCTCTCATTGTTATTATTCATTCTTCGATGTTTCATGATGTGTTGTGTAGTGGCCCGAGACCTATCTTGAAAAATTTTCTCAGAAACTGAGGTCACTTGCACAGAACTGCCTAAAAAAATCCAGATCCATTGGCATGCCTTACTATGTAGGTTTTAACCCTGTACAGAAATTATCTGCAAACAAATCTTAAAAATAGACAATAAACAATAGAGAGAGAATAAAACATAAAAAAGATATACAAATATATTTTCTCCTGCATCCCAAATCAGGACTACTAGCTTGATTTTTCACTATGTTACTTTTAGTGTTATAACACATACATATACATGTTGAAGCACTCATAAACCTCAATCCATTAACCCTAGATTAGAACATAACCGTAATTTCCTTGACTAGATCTACAAAATACCAGGGGCTGAAAACAATCACGCCCTAAAGCCATGTGAAAACCCATGCATAAAACCATGGGTGGGTCTGCCCCAATAAAAAATAGGGTGCAAATTTTTTTTTTCCCGCAGTGCTGCCCCAGACCCCACACAGGGGGCTACTTTCCCCCTGTGATCCCCCTACGCGTGAAACTAAACATGGAAATAAGATAACACATACACAACATTCTCCCGCTTTTTTTTTTCTTTCTGTGGGGGGCCACAAGAGAGCTTAGGCATTAGTCCAGCTCTGCAACACCCATTATTTATCTACACCAAGAGAACTTATGAGTGCTCAAAATTTTCATCAATGCATTTGCAAAATTCTTCGAAGTGTCCACCTTTACCAGCAACACCCTTTTATCCTCAACCATATCTCTCAGAAAGTGATATTTAACATCAATGTGCTTTGTCTTTGAATGGTAAGTAGTGTTCTTAGCTAAGAAAATTGCACTTTATCTATCACAGTCTATCATTATAGCTCGCTACACCAAACCCATACTTGAACACAATCTCTACAACCAAACTGATTCCTTGCTTGCATGAGTGGCTTCCATGTATTCTGCCTCTGTAGTAGAAAGATCCAATACAGACTCTCTTTTACTCATCCAACTGACTACACTTACGAATAGGCTAAACACATACTCACTTGTAGATATTCCTTAGTCAATATCTCCAGCCCAATCTGCATCAACAAAACCATGGAAGTCCAAAAATTTGTCCAATCCTGGTCTTTCGTTGTAGCACAAACCATAATCACTAGTGGCACGCAATTATCTGAAAACCTGCTTCGTTGTTGTCCAATGCCCATTCCCTGGTTTTGACATAAACATGCTCAATACTCCCACTGCATGTGTAATGTATGGTCTAGTATAGACCATTTAATACATCAGGCTACCCCCTAAACTTGTATATGGAACACGGGACATATCCTCCTCTTCTTTTTGTGTCTTGGGACATTGTTTAGCAGATAGCATTACGCCTGTAGGAATAGGAACCTTCACCGGTTTACTATTCTGCATATTGAACCTATAATATTGTCTCGAGATACTTCCTCTGATTTAAACAAAGCTTCCTCTTTGCCCGATCTCTCTTACTTTCCATGCCCAAAATATAATTTTCAACACCAAGATCCTTCATGTTGAATTTGGAGAATAATTGGGTCTTCAAATCCTGGATAGTTTTTTTGTCATTTCTAATCAAGAACATATCATCAACATACAAGACCAAATAAATAACATGGTCACCAATTAATTTAAAATAAACACGGTGATCCTCTTTGCTTCTGGTGAAGCTAAGTCCCTGTATATAGGTATCAAATTTCTAATACCACATCCTTGGTGACTATTTTAAACCATACAGAGACCTCTTTAACATAGATACCAGTTATTTCTTACCCTTCACCATATTTTTAAATCCTTGTGGTTTCTTCATGTAGATCTCCTCTTCCAGATACCCGTGAAGTAACATTGTATTCACATCCATATGTTCTACCTCAAAATCAAATGCAGCATCAACAGATAAAAGTAATATAATAGATGTAACATTGGCAATAGGAGAAAAAATATCACCAAAATCAATTCCCAACACTTGGGAATAACATTTTTCTACCAACCAAGCTTTATCTTTCTCCACCTTTACCTTTATAAAGTGATTTAATTAATTATTAATAAAAAAAATCATAATATAAAATTCTTCTCCAAATATTCTTAAATTCTTAAATTCATGATTAATAAAATTTAGTATTATTATTTTAATTCAAAAAAATTTAGAATAACAATAATAAGTTTCGCTCAAATGTAAAGCTGAGAATATGTAATTTTCAATGAGTTTTTCATTTAGAAATATTATGTTGTGTAGATTTTTAATGTGAAAATTTTAGTTTTCATATAAAAATAAATAGCTATATGTCGTTAATTAGGTTTTCATTAAAAAAAATTAACCTAATTATATTTCCCTATAATTTTAACACTTAATATAATTTTTTTTTTATTAAATTAACATCATATTTTTAATCAAGTGAAACCCAGAACAATTTCTGTGTTAACAAATGACATTTTTTTTAATTTTTTCAAAAAAAATACTTTATTAAAATAAAAATTACTTCCAAAATCAAAGAAAAATAATTTATTAAAATAAAAATTACTTCCAAACTCAAAATCTTAAAACTTTATAGTTTCTAAATTCACTTCTAAATTGAATCTTTTATCACAATTTCAAGTAATGTGAAAAGAATTAACTTATAAAAATATAATAATAAGAATTAGATAAAATAAAATATAAAAATATTTAATTAATTATTAATGAAATATTTTATCATAATTTCTATATAGGTGTATAAAAGTTACATACCCAAGGATCCACAAAAAAAATCGAGTCTTCCTTGGGCATCCACAAACTTGTATATGACATATACATTGTGTATATATATAAAAAAAAACATCTATATTGTTCTTTAAAAAGCCACATCTGCGTAAATCAATAAATAAACCTATAACACCCAAGGGTCATTGAAAAATTGAAGTGCCAAAAAAAAAGGAAAAAAATGTTATCCTGCAATAAAATCTTCAAATATAATTAAACTATAAAATTATTTAGTTAATTAATAAAATTGTATATTATTATTCTAAATTAAAATAAATTCATTCAAATTTTCAAACAATTTTTTTTTTAAATATTTCTCTATTATAATAAAGTATAGTAATGGTCTTTTTAAGACATTTTTTAATTAATCTAAACCAAAATTTAATATAGATTTTTAATATTTAATTTTTTGTTGTTTAATCTATAGAATTATAATACTCTAAATTTTTTTAAAGTACTCAATCCATTTATACAAAAATGTCTTTTAAATAACAAAAAAGAAATCACATTTTTACTTCAAATTATATCATTGGAATAGTGTGAAAATAAAATTAATAATGGTAACTAATAATATTATATAGAAGAAATAATTTATATATATTTTTACATATTCAAATTATATATATATATATATATATATATATATATATATATATATATATATATATATATATATATATTTCATGCTCGATAAATCTTTAAGTTAAAATGGATTTAGGATGGTTATATATATAGCTCTAGATTTATCAAGTGTTAACATGAATCAAATCACGAAAGGTGCAAACGTTTCCTACAATTAGTAAAAAAGTTTGCACCTTTGAGATTTGATCTTCTAGGAACTTGATACGTTCAAAGTAAAGATGGATTTAAGTTGGCCTTAAACCCATTTAAATTTAAGTATCCAAGAAAACATTTTTTATTCTCATGTGTTTTTTCCTTTTTTCATTCTTTTTACTATCCAACCCAATATGGAAGCAATGTTTAAATGTCATGTCCTACCTTGTACTATTTTGTAAACATTTAGATAGATTAAAACTACTAAAATTATAAATAAATAATCTAAAATATTGAAATATTTTATTTATAAACAGAAATTTCCAATCATTTTTACTTTTTTTACTTTCCAATTTTATTTTTATTACTTTCCAAAAAAATAATTACTAATCATTTTTAACATTCTGGTTAGAGAGCAGAATGCTCAAATACCTTGAATTTTCATTACTTGTGCATTTCTTTTCTCTTCATAAATAAATAAATAAACGAACATGTCTATCGAGAGAAAAGATATAGTGAGTTGGTTATAACGAAATTTTTCTTAGTTCTTCATAAATCATAAATCCTTTATAATAGCATATGTAATTTCACTTTTTTGATAATTTTAATGTGTTTCTTAATTATTTTTTTCTTAGGATTTAATTAATTTTATTGCCATGTGGATATCGTCACATGTATTATTTAGAAAAAATGGCTATCATCTCCAAAGACTAATGTCATCAAATTTTTGTTCTTACCCAGATTAGGGGAATTTTGAGGTCTAAAATAAGTCTCCTAAGAAAAATGTACAACCAAAATAAACTTTATAAGAACAAAAATGATTCAAGATGATGATGTCAACCATTTGTATGGTTCACCATTTTTGAAGTAAAAACGTAAAAAGATTAAACAATAATAAAACAATAAAACTACATTTTCAAATCGTATTTTTAACTTATCTCCCTAAGGTTTTACTCAAATTTTAATTGGGAGTATTCGTTAAATGCAAAATATAATCCTCATCTCAGGAGTACCCATGTTGCATACTTTGATGAACCCTTATAAATGAAAAATGAGAAATACTTTAGATGAACCCTACACATGAAAAATGAGAACTACATGAAAAAACATGATTACAATCACGTTTTTTCTTGTATTTCTAATTTTTCATGTAGGATGGTCCATCAAAAGTATGAAACCTAGGTACTCCCTAGATGAGGAATCCAATTTTGCATCCAACGAGTGTTGTCACTTAAAATTTAAGTAAACCCATAAGGAGATAAATTGAAAATACGAGTTGAAAAATAGTATTTTATTTTTTGCCCTTTAAATTTTAATGATGTAATTTAATATTGTTTTATTATTTGCACTATTATTTCTTTAATTTCTTTAAAATACTCATTTTATACCTCAAAACACCCCTAATCATCAAATTATGTCTATTTCCTTCTGCTCATTCAAGCATTCATGAAAAAAATAGGTTTGTGTGCCACCTATTAAAAATAGAATTAACAAATAAAGAATATTATAAAAATAAAGATAAAAATAAGAAACGCGCATTATCAAATTAGAAAATTATTTAGTTAATTATTAATAATTTTTTTTTACAATATAAAATTGCTTTTCAAATATTATTAAATCATTTATTTAATATTAATGGAACTCTATATTATTATTTAAATTCAAACAAAATTAAGATAGCAATAACAAATTTCCTAAAATATAATACGGTTTACAATATGTAAGGTTTTGATGTTAGAATAAGTCAATTTTGCTCATAGAAATATTATGTTAGTAGATTTCTTAATGTTAAAAATAGAGTTTTCATTTAAAAATAAAGTTGTCATGTTTTTTCAATTGGTTTTTATCTAAAATAAAGAACTTATATTTCTTATTGTTTTAACACTTGAGGGTATTTATAAATGATAGCATTAATGTATTGAATTGCAAAGTCGTAGAATTAACAACTTCTATAGTAAATTATCATGACATTTTATTTGTAATATTTAAAAAGAATATTTTATTAAAAGAAAAATCATTTGACATTTAAAATATTATAATAATCTCGGATGTGGGCATTTAACAGTATAGGTAAGTTGGTGGATTTATGGGCCGGCAAGTGCCACAGCCACATGGCCACCTATAATCTCAAACAACTCGCACTTAATCGATCGACCGCCACTCTTTACTTCGATTTAATGCAACTCTTCTATCGCTGCTCCACCGCCCTCCCTTGACTGTTCAAAATGGCTTCCTCCAGAGGTTCTTTGTCCGCTCCAGTGCCTCTAAATTGTAACTGTCCCTTTGCAGTCACGGAGCCAAGCTCTCGTACAACTACAGGGAGATGTTGCCATACTCTTTGCTGTATCGAGCTGGTGTCCGGCATCCATTTCTTGTAGAGTCTTCTCTGTAACCTGCACTTTGCCTCTGACCCCTTGGCCACTGATTTCTCCACCCCCAGTGCACACATAGTCTTCGCGCCTGCACCTCATAGTTAGTCCAATCTCTCCACTATGAGCATGTCCTGTTTTTGCCAGAGAATGCACTGTCGTAGAGGCAGTAGCCGAGGAAAAATAGTTCAGTCATCACCCTCGTATTTTTCCAACTCCTCTTCCCCCTCGTCGGACCATTTTTTTACATCCTACCCAGCTACGCACAGTGATCGGGTTCGAGCTCGAAATGCTAGCTCTCATCCTATGCATTCTCATACCTCGGCAAGCCTCCCGACGACGCATCATCTGCATGCTATTGTACCCTTGCAGCCTACCCACTCTACCAGCTCCCAACAGCCCAGTCATTCGACTCATTTTCATTATAGGTGTACCCTAAGGAGAAGCACCCAAGCTCCGAAGGCTTCACCATGGAGAAGACAGAAACTACTCAGGGCGTGCCCTCAGCACTCAAGAAAGGTATTCCTGTCCCAAAACGAAGCAGAATTCAGGACAACAAAAGCAGTGAAGAAGAGGAACACAACAAAATCGGCCACTTAAACGCCTGCAAGAAAGTAGAGGATGACACCGGTGATGAGCAGGTAGTGGAGGATGATCTCAAAGATTATAGATGTCTGATTATTGAAGAACAACCATCTTCCCCAAATTACATCTAGACCATCAAGTTCTATCAGGTTTATGTTTCCCGACTCCCAGTCTTATGGGTCTACTTCTAAGTTTTTGAGCAAAACTATTAGTTTTGGAGTTATTTTTAAAGAAGTATCTTTCTGTTATGATATGCTGGTTTCGCCTATGAGGGAAGCAACTATACTTCTGACTCGACCGGTTTCCCTCTTACAGGCAGTCAATTTCTTGTTTTTTTTGCAGAGTTATTGGGCTAGCACTGCAAAGGCCTGAGCCTCCTTGTACTATTTTGTTACACTAATAGAATTTAGACTTAGTTAGAAAAAAAATAATTATTATAATAAAAAAACACTTTTAAATTTAAAAGATTAAAAATCAACTTTAAATCAAATTATTAGAAATATTATGATATATATTTAAAAATCAACTTATTAAAAAAATTAGTATATATATTTAAAAAGTTAGAAAAAAAAAATCATAAAATGAATATTATAATAATACATATGATAATAAAAGTCAGAGCACCATAAAATTATTCAATTAATTATTAATAAAATTTTCTACTAATAAAACATGGTTGTAGAAATATTTTCAAATTAAAATATTATTTATTTAATCATTAACGAAATTTTATGTTATTATTTAAATTCAAACAAATTTGTTCAAATATTGAAACAACATTTTTTTTCAAAAAATGTACTCCATTTTTTTTGTAGAAGAAAAAAAATTTATTCTATTATGATACGAACAGTACATGGTCAAATACATATTTCAAAGGATATGAGAGACCTCATCCATTTGTGAGCACATATAATATATGAACTTCATATCCAAAAACCTTCCAAGCCTTTATCTATCCACAGATAGAGATATATATATATTAACATGATCATCATCTACAAAATTAATTATAAAAGCGATAAACAGGTCACAAAAAGTAAGAAAACAGAACATTATAAAAGACATGAAGCATTCCCAAGATCATACTTAAAGCAAATACCAAAACATATAAAAATTACAGGCTCGCCTGAGGAAGATATCGTCCTTGCAAACATATCCGAAGCACATACCATAGGTAAGATAGTGTGACAATCCACACAAAATACTTGCCCGAAAACTAAAGAAGGAATCGGCTTCAAGACAGACCACCTAGTATTAAGGTCGGAAGAAGAAAATAGTGTCCAAAAAGAAAACTCCAAATGTCGCCTACGCATACAAACAAATGAGAAGGAGGGAACCACGTACTCCTGTATGAGGGCATGTCCATTGTAACGAGTAATGTGGAAAAAACCAAAGGATCAACAAGCCCCTTCTTTGACAACAGGTCCACCCTAGTGTTGCATTCCCTGTATATATGGCTCATGCGAGGATTATTAAGATTTTTCATGAGGTATTTAATTTTGTTAATCCACCCACCCATACCACTTGGATCAAGAGTAGTATGTCCTGTTAATCCATCAATTACCACCTTAGAATCCCCATATATATCTATCATGGGAAATAGAAAATATAAAACCAATAACATACCACTCTATAATGCCAAAAGTTCTGCTCAGACATTTGACCCACTACCCCCATTCCAGTGCAAATGGAATCTCTGTGAGCCGTCAATATTTATCTAGGCCCCACATCCACATACCCCATCTTTATGAGCCCCATCATAGAAAAGAGTTGGAAGTGTAATAGGATGGGGCATGATCCTATGTGAGAGATCCATCTCAATGTGAGATGATGGACGTTGATTGTGAATCAATGACATAATAGCGCCAAAAATGATGGCCCTGTTCCGGGACAGCCATACTTCCCATATGAATAAGAAAGCCAGTGTTTTGAACTTTCCATTGAGAGCACCCCAAGTATCAAAGGTATTTATAAAGTTGTCTGGTCTCCATCCCTACACCATATGAAAGCTATAGAATAAATCCCATACTTTAAGTACACCTGGACATTCCATAAATAGGTGGAAATTTGATTCCTCTTGTGTATGACAAAAGATGCACCTATTATGCCCATTGAAGCCCCATTTTCTAAGATTCTCCCACAGAATCCTCTCTTTCCAGGTCAGCCATCCGAAAAGAAATACCTTGTACGAGATTTTTGTGTGCCAATGAACAGAAAAATGGGATCAGGGGGTGGCATCACTATTTCCATTAATGATATGTACATAAATGTCATGTACCACCAATTTGACCCCTATTAGTATCCCATCCCATACAATTCTCTCACCCATGAGGCTCTAAAATATCCTGCCCAACCTCACACAGTTAACATGAAGAAGCTACGCCTGGACCTCCTGCTCAAGTAGCCCCGGCTGGGCCGCCGATTTCCACTTGGGGCATCTAAATTGCCACTAATCGATGAGATGTGATAAGAATAAGAACTTGTTGTGATGTCAAATGTGAATGAGTTTATCACCATGAGGTATCTTCAGATTAAATCCCACTATCTTGTCTCCCCCAAGGACAATATTCGCCCCATTTCTGAATTTCCATGCCAGTTGGTTAGCCAGAATGTCCACGACTTTCATAAAACCCTTCTAGATTACTGATTCACTTCTTTTCCTAGGCAGAGAACTGTTCTGAATTTGAGGAAGTGGCTCCCCCACCAAATATTTCACCCTACATATGCACAACCAAATACTCAACCCATTTATCACACTCCATAATGTTTTTACAAGGAGTGCCGACAGGAATTATTTAGCATGCAACGACCCCTATCCCCTGCTTTCCTTTGTTCTTGTCAATCCATCCTCATCCGTGAAGGGCTTGATTCTATAGGGAAGGCGGCACTGCAAATGTTGTAGATATATGGTTGAATCTATTAGAAGGATATTTCTCTGTTCATGACTTTTCAGACTGGGAGAAGATTATTTTTGCACTCCTGAAAGCTACCCCCCATGTTAAGGACTGGTGGGAAACCTACTGTGAGAACAAGGACCAGATATAACCCTCTCTGTTCTTGGCCGTACCAACTTGGAATTCTTTCCAAGATGCCGTCAAGGAACAATACTATACCGTGGGGAGCTATGAGGACAAGTACATACAATGGACCACGCTGCGACAACAAAGGGATCAAGATGTGCATGAGCTGACGAATCTGTTCCATACCCTGTGAACAAATTTGGGTATCAAATATTCAGAGAAACATTTGGTGCTAAACTATCGTAGTTGTCTGCACAGATACATTTAGGAGGAAATGGAGTTCCTCGACATCTCCTCGCTTGGTACGGCATACCAGTATGCTGCCAAGATTGAGCAGAAATTCAAACAGAAGAAGTGATACTTTGGATATGTGAATCAAAAGCAAGGGAAAGGTGCTTCCAAATCGCGGAACAAAGGACAGAGCCAAGGCATGGCGGCTAAAGACAACCCGTCAAAGCCACAAGAAAATAACAACACCGCAAAGCCAAAGAAGGACACGGGAAAGTGGTGTGAGTTCCATAAGAGCTCGACTCACAACACAAGTGAGTGTCGGGCCAAGCAGTCGCCAGTGGCCGAGATGAGGGCTTTTGAGTCAGATGCATGCTCCGACTGCGAATCAGAACCTGAAAAGGGGAGTGAAAAAGGGAAACAGATTATTGATGCGGAGCCCAATGCCTCTGATACCACTGATCTATATTTATGCAGGAACTCAACAGAATAAACATATAACCATAAATACAGAGATGCAGTGGAAATAACACTTCATTTCATTAATATCAAAGAACTGAAATTTGCTTACAGACATAATGGAAATAAAACTAGCTAGGGAGCTGGTAGCTATCTCTGAGAAGGGATGTGGCGGCTACAGGCCTCTAAACTGAGTTACAATGAGGCTCGAGGGCCTATTTATTATTGAGAAACAATGGAGAACCCTGAACATCCAAAAACCTAACCCTAGGAGATGAAGCGCCAAAACTATTGGCCCCGTCTGGGTAAATTGGTGTTTCAACTTCCCAGGGACGTAAATTTGGCATACTATCTCCGTTTAACACACATGATACATTATTAGAAATATCTATCCGAGGACTACAACTTTCGCCATGAATATCATTCCTAAATGATAGTCACGACCCGAAAAGCTGCTAAAAATAGTCATTTATGCCGAAACTGAAAAACTGAAAGAGACAATGGTGCGGGCCCAAGTGGAATAGGCGGGTGGCCACCAATATCCACCTAGATCATTTGAAGAGCTAGAATTTTTTCTCCATTGTAGCACCAGACCAAACAAAACGTGAAATTATTGCATTAATAAGAGATATAATGCGGGTTGGAAGGAGAAATAAGTTTCCCTAGTAAACAACAAACTGTAACAATACTGCCTAAACTAGAATGTAGCATCCACCCAGGGAAAAACATCTATGATATTATTTTAATATTATTCTCATAAAATTATCCACCATCCAGCTCCGGTGATCAACTCTGTACCCATTCATTTTTAGTTTAAAACCTAGGTAAGTGAAGCCTTCAGATAGATGTCTGTCCTGCACTCCCAGAAAATCCGCAACGAAACTGATCTTGCTCTCATCACCATCCACATGCATTAAGATTGACTTGTGCTTGGTAATGATAAGGCTAGTCACAGCACCAAACCAATTGAAAAGATAATGGAGATAAAACCATTCGTTCCTATTGATCCTGCTGTCATCACTCTAATAATTCTCAAAGTTCTGAGATTTTGGTTTATAGTTTAAATAATATTAGAGGTAACCACAGACCTACTTTCAAGTTCTAGGATATAGCCTTCCTAAGGCTCATAGAGGGCTCTCTCTATAAGATTTAACTTTGTTTTTAATATATGTTTTTAGGCTAGTTATATAGGGAAATTTGGTTTTGATATTTGGTTTGGTTTGGTGGGAAAAATTACTTAATGACATGGATAGAGATAGATTTGTTTTTCCATTTTGAAAATGGAGTCAATGTGTCAATTAGATAGGCCGGGATCAAGGTCTAAAGTCAAATATTTTCAGGGCAAGGTAGCATAGTTACTCAATATCTTTGACGTTGATTGATGAAGTGGTTTAATCAAGAAAAAGAGCAATCAAGGATTCTTTGATCCTGATAAGGAGTGAATAAGACATAGATCATTCTAAAGAGGGAGAAATTAAGGTTTCCCTAATCTGGAAATTAGCGGAAAACATGAAAATGAAAACCAGTAAATAACAGAGTTCTTTTAACAAATTCTGATATATCACTTCCTGATTTTACATTTAAATTTAGAACATATTTATGTATGAATGCAACACATAAGAAGATTTAACAAATAACAGTAGAAAGTACTTCACTTAAGTTTGCCCAACACATGAATCCAGAAACATGATACTTTATTGATTTGATCTAGCCTGCTAAAGTGAAACTTGA
Source organism: Pinus albicaulis (assembly GCA_034641835.2). Classification (NCBI taxonomy): domain Eukaryota; kingdom Viridiplantae; phylum Streptophyta; class Pinopsida; order Pinales; family Pinaceae; genus Pinus; species Pinus albicaulis. The sequence continues at coordinate 695,222,678 of CM076579.1, read as the reverse complement.
TACAAAATCCCTTCAGGTACAAAAATATTGACTATAGAAATCTTCAGCAATTTATTCCACAATAATACTTCAAAGAGTGAAGTATTTATACAAAAAGTTATACAAAATATCCTAGAAAAATCATAGGAATTCTCTAAGGAAAATAAAATATCTATTACAAAAAGATAGTGACAACTTCTTAACAACTTGGAAGCTATCCTACTTATTCAAATTAAATAGAAATGTTGTTTTTAATTAGATGCAGTTGGCTGTTGTGTTGTCTTCAATGCTGGAAAAAAGATCTGCAATCTATTTTGAAACTCTATCTTCTCATCTGATACTCTTTATCTGATACACTTTAACCACTGATACTCTTCCATATGTTGTTTTGACTAGTTTACTGTTGTAAAAATCTGTTTTTACTGTGCAAAAATAGCACTTTGTCTTTCATCCTCTTCCACTGTAAATTCTCTTTTATAGAAAATTAGTAAGCTTTTGCCAAAATTCTTCATCACGTAGCTTGATCTTGGTAAGTTTTATGTAATTCTCATCAGCCTCTGTGTATCTAACAAAGGTTGGTTTCACCACAAAGAGATGTTTTATTTCATGTTGTAAATAAAACAAATCTTCAATTCTTTTGTGCAACATTTTTCCTACAAGTACTCCTTGCCAATCTGCCTTTTTTACTTTTTCTTTGGAAAAATCCCTTATCTTCTTGTTGTAATCCTCTTGCTTCATTATTTTATCATTTATAACAAGAATGTTTGGCAAGCATTTTTTCCTCAATATCTCAAACTTTACCATAAATCTAGTTATGGCCAAATCCATGTTTTGACACTTCTCTTCTAGCTGCTTCATCAAGTTCTTCTTTGAAATTACCTTTCTCACTTCAAGTATTGTTTCAGTTCTATCAGTTATCCTTATCTCATCAAATTATTTTTTGTTTTTAGTGTTTAAAAACTTGATTATTTCTTGGGCCTCTTTAGGTTTGGCACCAAGATCTTCCTTTGTCTTCACAATTTCTTCTTTTTCTACTTTAATAAAATCCTTTTGTTCATAAATTACCTTAATGGAAGGCCAAGTGTCATTAATTGAATCAATGATTTTGGACCACAACTAATTTTTTATGTAAACCATTGGTTCTTTCAAAGTTAATTCTACTTCAACCTTCTTCAACTTCTCACTTAACCTTTTGGCTTTATGTTCCAATTTCCTAATTTGTTCTTTCAACCTATTGATCTCATTATTCTCAATTGACATATCTTCCATGGCTTTTATGAGCTTGTTGGACTCATCTGTTTTTTGCATTGCTAAAGTTGATGATTTAGTAGCAGAAGTAGTGGAAGAAGTCATTGGCATAGCTGTGGAAAATGGGACTTTTGGTGCTAACTCATCTAATAAAGTTGAGGGAACTGCTGGAGTTACCATGGGGATTACTGTGGGAGGAGCACTTTGAGTTTTTGTAGCTTATTTCTCTTAGAAAAGCTTGTCCATTTCTATCTCCATTTCCTTAGTCTGTGTTGTCATTTGGAGTATGAGACTCATCATCTCATCTTTCTGATTTGCCTGCTGCACAATTTCTTTTTCCTGAGCATGTTCAGTTGGAGGAAATTTCAGTTCTTTCTAAGTGCTGCAATGTCAGCATATTTATTTTCCACTAATTCTTCTATAGCCTTTAAATTTGAAGGGTCATACCCTACTTCAATCACCAGTTAAGGACTTGATTCTAGTGTCCTTAGCATAAGAGGAAGTTTTTTCAATCCTAATTTGATCTCTAAAATTTGTTATAGTGTTCTGAAGTTTCTGGGCACTCATTCCCTTTGTAGTCATAGTAGAATAAATCATTTTAGATCTTTGCTTATGAAACTCAATTTGATCTAAGGGATGAATGCTTTCTACTGGTACTTCAAAGTCAACTTTGTTGTAGTCTACTACTTTTGAAGGTTTAGGAACTGTTAGCAGTAGCACTGTCATAAGAAATTTCTTGTTGGTGTAATCAAAGGCTGAGAGCAGTCTATTTTGATTTCCTAGAGTCTGCTTTAGATACTATGAATAAATCTCATTTTTTAACTCTTCATTCTTGGCCTTGATTTCTTTATATTTCTCTTTGATATCACTGTCTGTATTCTCTACTTGGTGTGATGAGGATGCCTCCATGTTCTCTACTTTCATCAAATTTATATTCCAGCAAATATTTTTCTGCCTCTACACCTGCTTCCCTGTGATTGCATATAAAAGGAACCACTTGGTTCTTCAATTTGAATTGAGTATTATTTTTAGCAGCTAAGAAGTTTATAGAGTCCGAATTTAGGATTTGTCTTATGTACTCTAAGGAAAAGACTCTCATTGGCAGGTATTTTGGCAATTTATAGGGCAAGAGGTTTGACCCATAGACTCTAATCTCTGTGTGATTTTGGTAAAGGTACCAATCTCCAGTTTTTCTTTGCTCTGACAGTTGTAACACTTTCTTTATCTCATTACTTATCCTTGGTTGTTTGTCATCATGTTTATAAATGGATGAAAAACAATCTATGAAATCCACATAAGTGAATTTTGTTGATTCTTTTCTGATTAGAGAGGTATAGAAAATGACTGAAAATGGATTACCTTCTACATCCAATTTCTGAAGGGTTATTGGGAATTTATCTGATTGAAAGTAAAGTAACATGTGAAGGAGGAAGGATGAATATCTGAAAACTCCTTCAGTGGGAAATTTCACAAGCTGATCATGGATACTATCAACTATGTATTCAACATAGTTATAAATGACAGAAGGAGGTTGAACAGGCACAAAGGTGGATAGAAAACCAAGAATAGACTCATCAGTGTGCTCATCAGTAAAATAACCAAGGATAAAGGATAACATCGAAATGGCATGCCTTGATCCTCAAGAAATTTGGAAGATGAATAGGGAGGATTAATCTTTGGGATTTCAACATATGCAAGGATGAATGTTTGGAAGATCTGAAATATATTAGGAAAATCTAACTCAATATAAATTTTTGTAAGAGCTTCTATGGATAATGGACCTGCATTGGGATATGGTTTCTACTGAAGCATTAGGTTCATAGATTCTGCAGTAATAGTGAATAATACTTCTTTAGTAGCATCAACCATAGCTCTTTGGTCTGGGGAATAGTAGTATTGACACAATATAATGACTTCTGGACACTAATGAGTATGTGGAACTGCATATTTGGGTAAATTGGACTCCCAAATATGAACTTCATCTGCCTGATCTAAGGATTTTTCTAGACTCTAGTAGTGGAGATCTAACAGATTAAATTTAATTATTGGATCAGTTATTTTGTAATCCACATCAGCTAGATGTATATGCTCAACATCTACAATAGTAGGTTGTAGTGGATTTATAAAAATGGTGTTTTTAGAAGCCATTACTAGGATTAATTTTGACAATTTTAGCATTCTGAATGTTAAAACTTAGATTTTAGGCTTTTTATAATCTTGTGTAAGCTTAAATTGTTTACAGAAGGTATTTTGGTTAACATAGTTATTTTGAACAACAATAGGTATAAATAGGCTTTCTTATGGTTTTAACCTTCAATTTAGTTCCAAAATTAGTCTTCAAACTCTTTACAGACTCAAGAAAGGTTCAATAATGGTTTTCAGCTCATTTCTTGGGTAAAATAAACCTAAAACTGTTTAATTCATACACAGAGGGATTTTGAGTATTTTCAAAGGGGTTTTTAGTCACTCAGACGTTCTCTAAGCTCTGCAAAGGCTTAACTTCTTCAATTTTGTTTAAAAGCAGGTTACAGTATTCAAAATCATAGTTTCATCATGGTTTCTACATCAAATAAATTCTTTGAAGGTAAATAAATGTATCTATGTGGGTAAACAAGCTTTACAAGGCTCAAATTGGTAGAAATAGCTCTTTTGAAATGACGGGACGACTACTTTCTTTGAAGAATACCTATTTTTGCAAGTATTTGGACTTGAAATAGGGTTTTTGATGTGTGAGGGAACTTTTGGAAGCTATTGATGTCCTTTGAAACACAATTTGGTAAGTCTGGTCAGTTGCAACATCAAAATTGGAACGAATTCTGGTATTTGGGCATGAAAATGGGGTACGTTTCTCTTTTCCTCAGTCGAAATCCATTTGTTTAATAGAAAATGCAGCTGAAAAGGTTAAAAATATGCGTACTCTGTATTTTTATAGAAACTAGTTTGGGAAGAGTGTTTGCATTTAATGCAATTCAATTTGAACGGAAGCTATATTGGCCAGGGGAAACTAAAACCATCAAGCGGTTATCGCATTGCTAAGGGATGGTAAATGGTTTTTTTGAAACGGATGCGATCCAGTAAGGAGTGGACGTGTGGAGGAGAGAAGGTATGATAATACTACCCATATCGCAAAATAAAAATTAATTAAGCATCGCGTTATTGAAATTGCGATACGGGTTTTGGATCATTAGATCTGGAGAAGGGCTTGAGAACAGTGGAGATTGAGCAGTGCAGTTTCTATGCATGTGGGCGTGGGGCCCGAGATTTTAATTATGTGGTGGGGTTAAGTTAATATGTTTAAAATGGAGTTTTAAATGTATATACTAATGTATTTAAAGGGATAGGCGGATATGTGGTTTACATTGCAAATGGGTGATATTCATGTGATGCGACCGTAGGGCGGGTTTAATATATATTACATATTTTTTAACCTATGGGGAAAAGGGATAAATCACATGGGTTTTTTAAAACGATAGGTTAATATTATTAAGTGGGTTTTGGGGTATAGTAAAATAAATGAGTTAATATAACTATGGGGAGGGGTATTTATAAGGAGTTAATAAAATAAATTAAATTTAATATGAAAATGAAAGTGATGAGTGAAAATATACACAAATGTACTAATTAAAAGTGTATTTTAAGCATTTGGGTACAACTATGGCCCCATTTTAAACATTTACACTTAATACTTATGATAAATAGTATTTTTGGGTTTTTTGAATGTTTTTGTATTAAATGAAATTAGTTAGAGGGGCTTTTTAATTTCCCTAAGAAAAAAGGTGTTTAAACTTAGGAAAAGGGTTTTTATCTTAGGAAAAGGGTGATTATGTTGAGGAAATGGGTTTTTATGGAGGGAATCCAATACTTATTACCAATCAGTTACTAAGACTTGGGTCTGGTCCCAACAAAAGTCATAGAAATACTTTGAGCCTTTTTAACTGAAGGTTTTGAATACTGAATACTTTGAGGGGAGGGAAATTAGTAATTTTTCCAGATGATGTTTTATTACATGCCTTGTACAACTGATTTCTACCTACCCATCATTTATTCTATCATTTTTTCATTATTTGCATGGGTGAATTTGAGCTTGCAACCCTAAATCCATTTTTCTTTTAAAGCATAAACTATCTAATTCTAACATTATTTCATCCGATGGCTCAGATTAAACTATTGTGCTCCTCATTTATACTCTAAATATCTACTGATTTGTCAAGTTTAAACTGTTTGATACATCTTCATTCTCTATCTATATACATGAAATTAAAAGCATGAAAAAGTTAATATTTAAACTATTTAACTCATCATGGATCATGGCATTTTGAACAAATTACACATAATCTTTATTTTTTAGTAAAATTAAAAGTAGTGCCATTTTAATTTGCATCACTTTCATGTCTTATTCTTATCTCTTTTTTCTTTTTGGCGTCCATTTTTTATTCTTTTTTATCGTTTCTTTTCAAGTCCCTTGATCTTTCTTTTAGGACTTTCACCCTCTTTTCATTTTTTTATTATTTTCAAATATGGGAAAGCAACTTGCAGATAGCAAGGTATGTACATGTTTACAAGACTAATCATAATCAATTCAAAAATTATGAACCCTATTATTATAGGACCCTAACAGTGGCTCCACATGGGGATGGCATTTCCTGGTGAAATGTCTAGAACTTTGAGACTAGTAGCCTTTCAATTTTGACTGTGCTGACATTTTTAATGTTATTTTCTCTCTGCAATTATTCATACTTATGATATTTTAACTTTCAAAGCTTCGGGCCTTCTCTCTGGGCTTCAACTTTGTCAGGAAAACATCCAATCCAATCTAAAATCTACAATGTTATGTACAATGGATAAAGTAAATAAAATTAACTACTCATTATTTCCGAAGAGTAGTAATGCTTCAACATTCTACCATTGACAGGTCCACCTACCAGATATGATCCATCCATTTCTTTCAAAAAGAAAACATTGTTACCTCTGTAACCATAAATAACATAAGGTGCTTTTCATAGGAAATCAAATTTCCCATGTTTACCTTTCTCTTCTCTCCTTGAATCCCATTTTAGAACTTTGTCACCAATGTAGAAATCATCTTCTTTGCTCTTTTTGTCAAAAAATTTATGAACCTTATCTTAGATAACTTGAGACTTAAGATAAACTTCTTCTCTTGTTTGCTACAAGTGAATGGTTTGATTAATCCTTCTTTGAATTCCACTGGTCTCAACTTGTAATTCTTGGACTATCTTCATTACTGGTACTCCTAAGGAAGATGGAAAAACAACATCCATTCAATAAACAAGCTGATAAGGGGATGTACCAATAGATTTTTTGGCAGTAAGTCTATCTGCCCATAAGGCATTAACTAACCTCTTGTTCCAAGTCCTCTTGTTCTCTTCTAGTAATTTCTTGATGATGTTCACAAGGCCTTTTTTGGAAGATTCGGCAAAGCCATTACCTTGAGGGTGATATGCAGTAGAATGGCCTAGGGTAATGTGGTATTTATAATAGAAATCAATCATTTTTTTGGATTTGAATGCAGATGCATTTTCAGTGATAATCTTTTGGAGACATCCAAATCTTGAAAGTATGTTGTTTTCTAAAAATTAGATAATGATAGTGTCAGTGGCTTGCCTGGAACGTATGGCCTCTATCCACTTAGTAAAATAGTCATAGCCTGTCAGAATCCACTTATGTTGGGCTAAAGATGGAGCGTGAATTTCACCAATGAAGTCAAGACCCCATTGTTGAAAAGGCATTTCTGTTGAGATGGGTTTTAAGGGTAGGGGTAAAATCTTCTTTTTTCCCTCAAATATTTGACATATGTGGTAGGAGGTCACATACTTTTTTACATCTGCAAACAAGGTAGGCCAATAAAAACCATCTCTCAGGATTTTGTCTGTAGTATCCTTCCAATAGAGATGTCCTCCATAGTCACCTGCATGAAATTCTTAGAAAACGTTGTCAGCTTCTTCTTTAAGCAAACAATTCAGTAAAATTCCACCATGATATTTCTAAAAAAGTACATTTCCTATGATACAAAATATTACTGCCTTTAATTTTAATAATCTAGATTTTGTTCTTGATAATCGAGGAGGAGCTTGTAAATTTAGTAATACATATATAATATCATCTATATAGATCACCACAAATTCATGAATTTCCTTTTCAAAGGCTATATCCATAGATCTTTGAAAAGTGGCTCCTTCATTCATTAACCCAAATGGCATTTTTACATAAATAAAAGTTCTCCATGGAGTAGTAAAAGCAGTTTTGGCTTGGTCTTTTGGTTGGACTAGAATTTGGTTATACCTTTAAAATCCACTAAAAGTGAAATCCTAGAAGAACTAACTATCTTCTATAAAATGTGATCCGTCTTTGGTAAAGGGTAATTATCTTTTAAGGATGCCTTATTTAAATTTCTAAAATTAACACATAATCTAATTTCTCCTATCTTTTTCCTAGTGGGAACTAAATTAGAAACCCAATCAAAATATCTGATTGGTGCAATTATTTGGGCATCATACATTATTTTTACCTCTTTTTCAATTAAATGCATTAAAATAGGATTGATCCTTCTTAAATTTTGTTTAAAAGGTTTTTGGTCCTCTTTTATAGGTATTTTATGTCGTATTATGCTAGTGTCATAAGATTTTAGGTCCTCAGAAGTCCAAGAAAAAACATCTTCAAATTCCTTAAAAAGAGATATGTATTTTTCTTTTTCTTCCTGAGGTTAATCTTTGGAAAGTTTAATCATCTTAGGTTTTAACTTTGTACCATTATTACATTCCTTAATATCAGGTCTAAGTGGCTCCATTTATGTTTTCTTGAAACATTATTGGAGTCAAATAAATCTTCTAAAGGAGTTAAGCCTATTGGTAAAAAGTTAACTTTTAAGTTCAAAATATTATATTCATCATCAGCGGACTCTTCAATCTCTACTTTTTCTAGATCATCTATGTTTGATTGACTAAATTTAATAGGTTTAGCAAAACTTAGTTTATTTACATTTATATTATTCAAATCAATTTCACTATCTAAATTTTGATCTATGGTACAATATGTATCTATTTTACAATTCTCAAATTCACCTTCATTGTTCATAAAATTGTAAATCTGTTGATCTTGTGAAATAAAAATTCGAATATTTAATATTATCTGGAATTATTGGTATGTGTTTGACTTCTGCAGTATATCTATGATTTGATTGAAATGGAAGATTACAAGTACTAGCAAAAGTTACTAGGGAGTGAGCCTGTATGTTCTGTTTTCTTAGTATTGCAGAAAAAATACATTCTAACAGCTCTTTAATAAAATCTAACACAATTTCTCTATATTGTCTTAACCTTGGATTATAAATAGAATATTCTTCATTTATCTATTTTACAATTAACTCCGAGTCTCCCACAATTGATATTCTTTTACCTCCAAAATTCCTAGCAATCTACAATCCTAAAATAAGAGCTTCATATTCAGCCATGTTATTGGTACATTCGAAATTTAGTGTGGAAGCATGGCCTTCTACATGATTATTTTCGATATTATTTATCTAAACTCCTACTCCTGCTCCTAATTTATTGACTGAAACATCAAAATATAGGTGCTATAATGATTCATGAAAGATATATTCACTGTCTGGTGTTTTGTTTTTATCTTTTAGTTCAGTTTTTACTTCAACATCAGTTTCAGAGCTGCATAAGATGAATGAATCCATGTCAGTGGTTATAGTGTAAATTGAGTAATTTCTTGGTCTTTCTACACTACTCACTATGTATTTCATCAATGTTTCCCTAAAAAGTTTCTTTGGTTGGCCAAAAACTGGTATTGTTACATATGACATATCAAGTTGTAGAGAACCCTGTAATTTGGCTCCCCATGAGCGAGATAAGAGCATTCCATACTTGGGTGGGATGTCGGCTACTACAATGTCCATGAGTATGCTTTTACCTTTGATGGAATCAAATGAAAATAGATATTTGTAAGGCCTAGTGATATCTAAATTTAGGGTTTCCATTATTGCTTTTGGCATTAAATTGTGTGAAGCCCATGAATCTAACATTGCATTGTGTAATATTTGATCATGAACAGCTAAGCTAATGTAAAACGATGAAACTTCTCCATCTTGGTGTTTTACATTAACATCATGACCAAAAATTAACTCTGGTTGATCATCATTTAGATTTACTGAATCTTCTCCATCATTCATGTTTAAGGTTTAAGTAATAGTTGTTTTGTAAAAATAATTTTTTACCAATTTTGTTAAAGGAATTGGTATTTTTAATTTGGCAATTTCAGCTTGAATATTAAATGGAGGTTATGATTTTGAAAGCTGAATTATTTCTTCCTTAGTAACTAGAATTTGAGTAGGCTTGTCTTGTTTTTCTACATTTGTTTTATCATTTTCTGTTTGAGTTTCTAATGTCTTACTTCTCTTAGTTTTCCTTTTAGGAATAGTTTGAGAAGAAGTAGATGTTTTTTTAGATTTTGTATTTTCAGAAGCTGTTTTGGTAGTAGAAGGGGATCAGCTAATTTTGGATCAACAACGGGTGTTTTGGAATCTAAAATTGTTGTTTTAGCGGAATTAGTTGTTTTGACAACAACAGATATTTTTGAATCTATTGATGTTTGGAAAACCCCATCTGTTATATCAAAAATCTTGGGACTGGATGAAATTTTGGGGCTAGAAAATTTCTGGGATGAATTAGCATTTTACTTATTTTCCCTACGGAGAATTTGCAGAACTTTTGTAGTGGTAGCTTCTACTGTTTTCTTAGTTTGTGTTTGTGCAGATTTCTTAGTAGAAGGATCTATGTTTTTCTTTCTTCTAAGGTTATATTTCTTATGTACTTCATTGATAGAAAAATCATAACCTTGTTTGTAGTCAAATGATTAACCTGAATCTAATTGAAGTTGTTGCATTTCATATACCTCTTTTTTTCGTAAGCTTCGTAGTACCTTTCTATTACCAGAAATATTAAGGGCAGAGAGTCTTACAAGAAAAAACAAATACAGTGACCTCAACCTCCCATGTGAGAAAGATAATGTTATCATCATTTATACCCATTGGATTTATGGTGTCTTCATCATTTTCATCTTGATGAGAACTTTCAGCATATTTCTCTTGAAAAGGAGATCTTATTTTCTGGTCAGGCGCCGATTCATTAGATTTTTGTGTGTTTATGTTCTTCCTGAAATTATGATTTCTAATCTGAGGTCCTTGTTGGTTCTTATACCATTGTGGATTCCTTTCTATATTATCTAATCTATCCATCATTCTCTCTAAATTTTTGGCTAATTGATCTATTTTTAAATATAAAATAGATGCTTCTTCTTTTATTTTTACTCTCCTCTCATTCCTTAATATAGCTCTTCTATCCAATACATTTACATGTACACTAACAACATCAGTTTGCATTTTCTCTAAAGTGTCAACATTTCTCTCTCTCAATTGATAGGCTATGTCTGTATGAAATCCATTAGGGAATTTGAGAAGGACAGAGTCTGGAGTGGGTTTGAGATTAGCATGGATTAAATTATAAATGTTGTTGTATCTAGTACAATAATATTGTACTATTTCATTAGGAGCTCTTTTCATAGCATCAAATTCAGATAATATTTGAAGTGGATTTTTCTTTTTTTCCCATTTATTCAAAAATAATCTATGAAAAACTGCTAAATCAAAAATACTACCAGGATTAATACCTTTAAACCATTTTTTTACTTCCCCAGTTAATTTTTGAGTAAAGAGTTTCATTTGTACATCGTAATCATCTATTTCATGAAGCTCAAAATAAGTTGTCATCTTATTAATATGCTATTGGGCAGTGTAATGAGTGGTTGCATTAAATTGAGGTATTTTACTCTGGTAATCCTAAGGTATGTCATGTAACTATCCTGGAAGCACCAAGGGAGCATATCTAGCAGCCATGGTTTGGATTCTAGTTTGGCAAGTAGGTAAGTTGGAAGTGCTTGAGGCAGAAATAGAAGTACTAGCTGATGCAGTTAAAGAAGTGCCTGATGATATTGGAATGTAAGATGATGTACAGGAAAATTTGGTTGAAGAACTAAAAGGTGAAGTTGGGATGCGAGAAGATGAAACTGGGATGCCAATCTGCCTTGTTTACTTTTTGTTTGGAAAAATCTCTGATCTTCTTGTTCTAATCCTCTTGCTTCATTATTTTATCATTTATAACAAGAATGTTTGGCAAGCCTTTTTTCCTCAATATCTCAAACTTTACCATAAATCTAGTTATGGACAAATCCATGTTTTGACACTTCTCTTCTAGCTGCTTCATCAAGTTTTTCTTTGAAATTACCTTTCTCAGTTCAAGGATTTTTTTAGTTCTATCAGTTATCCCTATCTCATCCAATTATTTTTTGTTTTTAGTGTTTAAAAACTTGAATATTTCTTGCGCCTCTTTAGGTTTGGCACCAAGCTCTTCCTTTGTCTTCACAATTTCTTCTTTTGCTACTTTAAGCAAATCCTTTTGTTCATAAATTACCTGAATGGAAGGCCAAGTGTCATTAATTGACTCAATGATTTTGGACCACAACTAATTTTTTATGTAAGCCATTGGTTCTTTAAAAGTTAATTCTGCTTCAACCTTCTTCAATTTCTCACTTTAACTTTTGGCTTTCTATTCCTCTGTTTTACCATTGATTTGAGCTAATTTCTTGGCATCTTCCAAGTTCTTAATTTGTTCTTTTAGCCTATTGATCTCATTATTATGAATTGACATATCTTCCATGGATTTTATGAGCTTGATAGCCTCATCTATTTGTTGCACTGCTGAATATGATGATTGAGTAGCAGAAGTAGTGGAAGAAGTCATTGGCACAAATGCGGCCAATGGGACTTTTGGTGCTAACTCCTCTGCTAAAGCTGATGGAATTGATGTAGTGACCATGGGGATGAATTTGGGAGGAGCACTTTGAGCTTTTGTAGCTTTTTTTTCTTGCACAAGCTTGTTCATTTCTATCTCCATTTCCTTAATCCGTGCTGTCATTTGGAGTATGAGACTCATCATCTCATCTTTCTAATTTGCCTCCTGCACAATTTTTTTTTCCTGAGGATGTTTTGTTGCAAGAAATTTTAGTTTCTTTCTAAGTGTTGTAATGTCATCATTTTTATTTTTCACTAATCCTTTTGCAGACTTTACATTTAAAGGGTCATACCCTACTTCAATCACCAGTTCTTCTAAGGACTTGATTCTAGTGTCCTTATCATAAGAGCAAGCTTTTTCAATCCTAATTTGATGTCTAAAATTTGCTATAGTATTATGAAGTTTATGGGCACTCATTTCCTTTGTAGTCATAGTATAATAAAGAACCTCAAAGCTTTTCTTATGAAACTCAATTTGATCTAAGGGATGAATGCTTTCTACCGGTACTACAAAGTCAACTTTCTTGTAATTTTCTACTGTTGTAGGTTTAGGCACAATTAGTTGTAGCACTGTCATAAGCAATTTATTGTTGGTGTAATCAAAGGATAAGAGCAGCTTATTTTGATTTCCTCGATTTTTCTTTAGATACTGTGAATAAATTTCATTTTTTAACTCTTCATTATTGGCCTTGATTTCTTTATATTTCTCTTTGATATCACTATATGTATTCTCTGCTTGTTGTGATGAGGATGCCTTCATGTCTTGTTGTTTTTCAATCATCTGAGTGTCTGGAGTATCATTTTCTTGCTCATTTACAATAACCATAACAACATATGTGTTGTTCTCTACATTTTATCCATCTATAACCTAAATGTTTTCCTTCTCTTTGTTCACTGGATTGAGCTTAGGTTTCTTATTACATCTGATCTTGAATCTTGTGTTTTTTGTTGTTTCAGCAGTCTATTTTCCTTCTTCTCTGATTCTCTTTGTGGCTTTATCCTCTTGATTTGCAGTTTTCAAGGTGTGACTAGTATCTCCCTATTTGATTGTTTCCATCAAAGTATTTTCCAGCCATTCTGTTTGATTAGAAAAGTGTTCAATCTCATGCACTTTATCATGGATATAAGGATTTAATTTTCATTTTACCCTCATTTTACTAAGCATTCCATGAGGATGATAATCCCACAAGAAAATTTCCTCAAATTTATATTCCACCAATTGTTTTGCTGCCTTTACACTTGCTTCCTTGTGATTGTATAAAAAAGGACCCACTTGGTTCTTTAATTTGAATTGAGTCTTATTTTTAGTAGCTAAGAAACTTATAGAGTCTGAATTTAGGATTTGTCTTATGTACTCTAACGAAAAAAATCTCAATTTCAAGTATTTTGGAAATTTATAGGGCAAGAGGTTTCACCCATAAACTCTAATATCTGTGTGATTTTGGTAAATGTGCCAATCTCCAGTTCTGCTTTGCTCTGATAGCTGTAACACTTTATTTATCTCATTAATTATCCCTGGTTGTACACTGTTTGTCATCATGTTTATTAATGGATGAACAAAACAATCTATGAAATCCATATAAGTGAAATATGTTGATTCTTTTCTGATTAGAGAGGTCGAGAAAATTATTTACAATGGATTACCTTCTACATCCAATTTCTGAAGGGTTAATGGGAATTTATCTTATTATAAGTAAAGGAACATGTGGAAGAGGAAGGATGAATATCTGAGAACTCCTTCAGTGGGAAATTTCACAAGTTGATCATGGATACTATCATCTAAGTATTCAGCATATTTATAAATGACAGAAGGAGGTTGAATAGGCACAAAGGTGGATAGAAAACCAAGAATAGACTCATCAGTGTGCTCATCATTAAAATAACCAAGCATAAAGGATAACATTGAAATGATGTGCCTTGATCCTTCAAGAAATTTGGAAAATGAATAGGGAGGGTTAATCTTTGGTATTTCAACATATGTAGGCATGAATTTTTGGAAGATCAGAAATCTCCTACAAAAATATAACTCAATATAAAGCTTTGTAAGAGATTCTATGGATAATGGGACTGCATTGGGATCTGGTTTCAACAAAAGAATTAGGTTTATAGATTCTACAGTAATAGTGGAAAATACTTCTTTATTAGCATCAACCATAGCTCTTTGGTCTGGGGAATAGTAGGATTGACACAGTATAATGAATTCTTGACACTGATGAGTATGTGGAACTACATATTTGGGTAAATTAGACTCCTAAATATGAACTTCATCTGCCTGATCTAAAGATTTTTGTAGACCCCAACAGTGAAGATCTATTAGATGAAATTCAGTTATTGGATCAGTTATTTTGTAATCCACATCTACTAGAGGTATATGCTCAACATCTACAACAGGATATTGTAGTGGATTTATAACAATGGTGTTTTTAGAAGCCATTTCTAGGTTTAATTTTGACAATTATAGCATTCTGAATGTTAAAAGCTCAATTTTTAGGATTTTTATACTCTTCTGTAAGCTTAAACTGTTTACAAAAGGTATTTTTGGTTTGACACTAATCTTTTGAAAAACAATAGGTATAATTAGGCATTCTTCTAGTTTTAACCTTCAATTTAGTTCCAAAATTAGTCTTCAAACTCTTTACAGACTCAGGAAAGGTTCTATAAGGGTTTTTAGCTCAATTCTTGGGTAAAATAAACCTAAAACAGTTTAATCCATACATAGAGGGATTATGAGTATTCACAAAGGGATTTTTAGTCATTTAGAGGTTCTCTAAGGTCTACAAAGGCTTAACTTCTTCAATTTTGTTTAAACACAGGTTACAATATTCAAAATTGTAGTTTCATCAGGGTTTCTACAACAAATACATTCTTTGAAGGTAAATAAATTTATTTTTGTGGGTAGAAAAGCTTTACAAGGCTCAAATTGACAGAAATAACTCTTTTGAAATGATGGGAAGGTTACTTTCTTTGAAGAATATCTGTTTTTATAGGTATTTGGATTTGAAATAGGGCTTCTAAGGTGTCAGGGAGATTTCAGAAGCTGTTGACGTCCTTTGAAACACAATTTGGTAAGTCTTATCAGTTGCAACATCAAATTTGGAATGAATTTTGGTATTTGGGTATGAAATGGGGTACAATGCTCTTTTCTTCAGTCGGAAGCCATTTTTTTAACAAAAAATGCAGCGATAAAGGTTAAAAATATGCATAATCTGGAGTTTTATATAAACTAGTTTGGAATAGTGTTTTCATTTAATGCAATTAGATTCGAACAGAGAGTATATTGGCACGGGGAAACTAAAATTGTCAAGAAGTTATCGCATCACTTAGGGATGGTAAATGGTTTTGTTGAAACAGATGCGATCAAGTAAGGAGTGGACGTGTGGAGGAGAGAGGGTACGGAAATACTACCCATATCGCAAAATCAAAATAAATTAAGCATTGCGCTATTGAAATTGCGATACCGGTTTTGGATCGTCATATCTGAGGAAGGGCTTGCGAACGGTGGAGATTGAGCGATGTAGTTTCTATGCATGTGGGCATGGGGCCCAGGATTTTTATTATGTGGCGGGGTTAAGTTAAGATGTTTAAAAAAGAGTTTTAAACGTATAAAATAATGTATTTAAAGGGATAGGCGGAAATTGAAAATGGGTGATATTCATATGATGTGACCGTAAGGCGGGTTTAATATATGTTACATAATGTTTTAACCTATGGGTAAAATGGATAAATCACGTGGGTTTTTTAGCACCATAGGTTAATATTATTAAGTGGGTTTTAGGGTATATTAAAATAAATGAGTTGATATAACTACACGAAGGGGTATTTATAAGGAGTTAATAAAATAAATTAAAGTTAATATCAAAATGAATGTGATGAGAGAAAATATACATAAATGTACTAAGTAAAAGTGTATTTTAAGCATTTGGGTACAATGATGGCCCCAATTTAAACATTTACACTTAATACTTAGGATAAATAGTACTTTTGGGTTTTTTGAATGTTATTGTATGAAATGAAATTAGTTAGAGGGGTTTTTTACTTTCCATAAGAAAAAAGGTGTCTAAACTTAGGAAAAGGGTTGTTATCGTAGGAAAAGGGTGATTATGCTAAGGAAATGGGTTTTTATGAAGGGAATCCAATAATTATTACCAATCAGTTATTAAGCATTAGGTCCGGTCCCAACAAATGTTAGAGAATTCTCTCAGCTTTTTTAACCGAAGGTTTTGAATATTGAATACTTTGAGGGGAGGGAAATTAGTAATTTTTCCAAATGATGTTTTATTACATGCCTTGTACAACTACTTTCTACCTACCCATAGTTTATTCTATCATTTTTTGATTATTTGCGTCGGTGCATTTCAGCTTGCAACCCTAAATCCTTTCGTATTTTAAAGCATAAACTATCTTATTCTAATGTTATTTCATCTGAGGGCTCAGATTAAACTGTTGAGCTCCTTATTTATTCTCTAGCTATCTACTAATTTTTCAAGTTTAATTTTTTTTTAAATATTTATTCTCTGACAATAAACATGAAATTCAAAGCATGAAAAAGTTAAGATTAAACTATTTAACTCATCAAGGATCATGGCATTTTGAACAAACTGCACATAATAATTATTTTTCTAGTAAAAGTAAAAGTAGTGTAATTTTAACATGCATCAATTTCATGTCTTATTCTTATCTCTTTTTTATTTTTGGGGTCCATTTTTTATTAATTTTGATATTTTCTTTTCAAGTCCTTTGATCTTTCTTTAGGACTTTTACCCTCTTTTCATTTTTTATTATTTTCAAATATGGGAAAACAACTTGCAAATAGCAAGGTATGTACATATTTACAAGACTAATTATAGTCAATTCAAAAATTATGAACCTTATTATTATAGGACCCTAACAGTGGCTCCACATGGGGATGGAATTTCATGGTGAAATGTCAAGAACTTTGAGACTACTAGCCTTTGAATTTTGACTATGCTGACCTTGTTAATGTTGTCTGATCTCTGCAATTGTTCATAATTATGATATTTTACCTTTCAAAGCTTAGGGCCTTCTCCTCGAGCTTCAAATTTGTTATGAAAACATCCAATCCAATCTAAAATCTGCAATGTTATGTACAATGGATAAAGGAACAAAACTAACTACTGGTTATTTCTGAAGAATAGTAATGCTTTAGCATTCTACCCTTGACAGGTCCACCTAGAAAATCCGATCCATCCATTTCTTTCAAAAAGAAAGCATTGTTACCTCTGTAACCATAAGTAACATAAGGTCCTTCCCATAGCAAATCAAATTTCACATGTTTTCCTTTCTCTTCTCTCCTTGAATCCCATTTTAGAACTTTGTCACCAATGTAGAAATCTTCTTTGCTCTTTTTGTCAAAAATTTTCTTAATATTATCTTGGAGAACTTGAGACTTAAGATAAACCTTTTCTCTTATTTTTTTCAAGTGAGTGGTTTGATTAATCCTTATTTGAATTTCATTGGTCTCAACTTGTAATTCTTGGATTATCTACATTACTGGTACTCCTAAGGAAGATGGAAAAATAACATCCATTCCATAAACAAGCTGGTAAGGGGATGTACCAATAGATTTTTTGGTGGTAAGTCTATCTGGCCATAAGGCATTAACTAACCTCTTGTTCCAAGTCCTCTTGTCATCTTCTAGTAATTTCTTGATGATGTTCAAAAGGATTTTATTAGAAAGTTCAGCAAGGCCATTACCTTGAGGGTAATATGTACTAGAATTTCCTAGGGTAATGTGGTATTTATGGTAGAAATAAATCATATTTTTTTATTTGAATGTAGTTGCATTGTCAGTGATAGTCTTTTGGGGCATCCAAATCTTGAAATTATTTTTTTTTCTAAAAAGGAGATAATGACAGTGTCAGTGGCTTGCCTAGAAGGTATGGCTTCTATCCACTTAGTAAAATATCCAGTCGCTGTTAGAACCCACTTATGTTCGGCTGAAGATGGAGGGTGAATTTCACCAATGAAGTCAAGGCCCCATTGTTGAAAAGGCATTTATATTGAGATTCATTTTAAGGGAAGCGGTAACAGCTTCTTTTTTCTCTCAAATATTTGACACTTTTGATAGGAGGTCACATAACCTTTTACATTTGCAAACAAAGTAGGCCAGTAAAAACCATCTCTCGAGATTTTTTTTGTAGTATTCCTCCAGTAAATATGTCCTCCACAGTCACCTGGATGAAATTATTCTAAAACTTTGGCAGCTTCTTCTTTAAGTAAACAATTCAGTAAAATTCCACCATGATATTTCCAAAAAAGTACGTTGTCTATGATACAAAATGTTACTGCCTTTAATTTTAAGAATCTATCTTTTGTTCTTGATAATCCACAAGGAGCTTGTAAATTTAGTAATACAAATATAATATTTTCATACCATGGTGAGTCTGAAAAGGCTTCACTGATCTCTGGAGTCGCCATCTCTTCCTCATAATCTACTTGGGAAATAAAATTAATTTCTAAAGCATGAAAATTTGATTCAGCCATGAGTTTGGCTAAACCTTGACCTTTTATGAGTTTATTGGATTTTATTTCTATGTCATAGTCCAAAATTGTGGCAATCCACTTGCCTCTTTTACCATTAGGAGCATTCTATGTTAGAACATCCTTTACAACTGCATTTGGAACATAGGAAACGATGTATGAATAAATAATGTACACTCTAAAGTATTTGATGGCATTTACCAAATCTAGGGCCTATTTATCCATTATATTTTACTTTAAAGTGGCATCTCTGAGTGATTTGATAAAGAAAGCAATGGGTTGTCCATAGCCCTGGTCATTTGTCTGTAGTAAAACTGCAACAATAGTGTGTTATGGAGCAAAAGAGAAAATAATGAAATCCTTCTTAAATTCTTGACTTATAAGGACTGGTTTTTTGGTTAAAGTTTGTTTAATTAATTCAAAATATTTATTGGCTTCAATAGTCCATTTAAGTACTGAGTATTTTTTAAGCATATCGTTAAGTTCTTTAATTATTTCAGCTAGATTTGGGATGAACCTTCTAAGGAAGTTAATTTTACCTAGAAAATCTTGTAACTCTTTAATGTTCATAGGAGGACTAATGTTAATAATTATCTCTATTCTGGTAGGGTCTATTTTAATTCCCTCTTTAGATATAATGTGTCCAAGTAACTTACCTTTTCTAATCCAAATAAAGTTTTCTTAGGGTTTAAAGAGATGCCAAATTTCTTCATTTAATAAAGACTTCCCTGAGATGATCCAAGTGTTCATAATCAGTCTTTGAAAATACAGTAATGTCATATAAATAAATCATTAAGAATTCGTGAATTTCCTCTACAAAGGCTATATCCATAGCTCTTTGAAAAGTGGCTCCTGCATTCACTAACCCAAAAGGAATTTTTACATACATAAAAGTGCCCCATGGAATAGTAAAAGAAATTTTGGCTTGGTCTTCTGGTTGGATTAGAATTTGGTTATACCCTAAAAATCCATCTAAAAGTGAAATCCTAGAAGAACCAAATACCCTCTGTAAAATGTGATCCATCTTTGATAGAGGGTAATTTTCTTTTAAGGATACCTTATTTAAATTTCTAAAATCAACACATAATCTCATTTCTCCTATCTTTTTCCTAGTGGGAACTAAATTAGAAACCCAATCATAATATCTGATTGGTGCAATTATTTGGGCATCATACATTCTTTTTACCTCTTTTTCAATTAAAGGCATTAAAACAAGATTGATCCTTCTTAACTTTTGTTTAAAAGGTTTTTGGTCCTCTTTTATAGTCATTTTATGATGTATTATGCTATTGTCATAGGATTTTAGGTACTCATAACTCCAAGAAAAAATATCTTGAAATTCCTTAAAAAGAGCTATGTATTTTTATTTTTCTTCCTGAGGTAAAGATTTGGAAAATTTAGTCATCTTAGGTTTTAACTCTGTACCAATATTGCATTCCTCAATATCAGGTCTAAGTGGCTCCATTTTAGGTTTCCTTGCAACATCATTGGAGTCAAATAAATATTCTAAAGGAGTTAAGACTTTTGGTAAAACGTTATCTTTTAAGTTCAAAATATCAGATTCATCATCAACTAACTCTTCAATCTCTACTTTTTCTAGATCATATATGTCTGATTGACTAAATTTAGTAGGTTTAATAAAAATTAAGTTATTTACATCTGAAGTATATCTATGATTTGGCTAAAATGGGAGATTACAAGTACTATAAAAAGTTGCTAGGGAGTGAGCCTGTATTTTCTGTATTCTTGGTATTGCAAAAAAATTACATTCTAACAGTTCTTTGATCAAATCTAACACAATTTCTCTATATTGGCTTAATCTTGGATTATAAACAGAATATACTTTGAGTCTCCCATAATTGATATTCTTTTACCTCCTAAATAAGAGCTTCCTATTCAACCATTTTATTGGTACATTTGAAATTTACTCTAAAAGCATGGCCTTTTGCATGATTGTTTTCCATATTAGTTATCCAAACTCCTGCTCCTGCTCCTAATTTATTGACTGAACCATCAAAATCTAGGTGACATAATGATTCATGAAAGATATTTTCACGGTTTGGTGTTTTGTTTTTTTCTTTTAGTTCAATTTTGATTTGAACATCAGTTTCAGAGTTGCATAAGATGAATTAATCCATGTTAGCAGGTGTAGTTTAAATTTGGTAATTTCTTGGTCTTTCTACGCTACTCACCATGTTTTTCATCAATGTTTCCCTATAAATTTTCTTTGGTTGACCAAAAACTAATATGGTTGCATATGACATATCAAGTTGTAGAGATCCCTGTAATTTGGCTCCCCATGAGCGAGATAAGAGCATTCCATACTTGGGTGGGATGTAGGCTACTACAATTTCCATCAGTATGCTTTTACCAGCATATTGAACTAATGTGACACATAAATCTTTAATCAAACCTAAACATTTGACTTTGCTAGAATCAAATGAAAAAAGATCTTTGTAAGGCCTACTGATATTTAAATTTAAGGTTTCCATCATTGCTTTTGGCATTAAATTGTATGAATCCATCGAATCTAACATTGCATTTTGTAATATTTTATCATGAACATTTAAGATAATGTAAAACGGTGGAACTGCTCCATCTTGGTGTTTTCCATTAACATCAGGACCAAGAATTATTTTTGTTTGATCATCATTTAGATTTACTGAATCTTCTCCACCATTAATGTTTAAAGTTTCAGTGAAATTTGTTTTGTACAAATCATGTTTTACCAATTCTATTAAACGAATCGGTATTTTTTATCTGGAAATTTCAGCTTGAATATTAAATGGAGGTTGTCATTTTGCAAGATGAATTATTTATTCTTTATTAATTGTAGTTTGAGTAGGTTTGTCTTGTTTTTCTACAGTTGTTTTCTCATTTTTTGTTTGAGTTTCTAATGTCTTACTGCTCTTAGTTTTATTTTCAGGAATATTTTGAGAAGCAGTAGATGTTTTTTTAGATTTTGTATTTTCAGAAGATGTTTTGGCAGTAGCAGCTATTAGATCAGGTGATTTTGGATCAGCAATGTGTGTTTTGGAATCTAAAATTGTTCTTTAGCAGAAATAGTTGATTTGACAGGAGCATATTTTTGTGACTCTGTTGATGTTTGGATAGCTTCATCTGTTATATCAACAATCTTGGGACTAGGTGAAATTTTGGGGTTGGAAACTTTCTGGGATGAATTAGGGTTTTGCTTTTTTTTCTAAGGAGAATTTCCAGAACTTTTGTAGTGGGAGCTTCTACTATTTTATTAGTTTTTGTTTGTGTAGATTTCTTAGTATAAGGCTCTATTTTTTTCTTTCTTCTAAGGTTATATTTCTTATGTACTTCATTGATAACAAAATCATAACCTCTTTTGTAGTCAAATGATTCACCTGAATCTAATTGAAGTTGTTGCAGTTCAAATAACTCTTGATCTTCCTGTGTGAGAAAGATAGTGTTATCATCATTTATACACATTAGATTTATGGTGTCTTCATCATTTTGATATTGATGAGAAATTTAAGCATATTTCTCTTGGAAATGAGGTCTTCTTGTCTGGTCAGGTGTTGATTCTTTAGATTTTCCTGTGTTTATGTTCTTCCTAGAATTAGGATTTCTAATCTGAGGTCCTTGCTATTGGTTATCCCATTGTGGCTTCCTTTATATATTATCTAACCTATCCATCATTCTCTCTAAATTTTTGTCTAATTGATCTATTTTTAAATCTGAACTAGATGCTTCTTCTTTTATTGTTACTCTCCTCTCATTCCTTAATCTAGCTCTTCTAGCCAATATATTTACCTCTACACTAACAGCATCAATTTGCATTTTCTCTAAAGTGTCATCATTTCTCTCTCTAAATTGATACGATATGTCCGTATCAAATCCATCAGGGAACTTGAGAAGGATAGAGTCTGGAGTGGGTTTCAGATTAGCGGGGATTTAATTATAGATGTTGTTATATCTAGTACAATAATCTTGTACTGTTTCATTAGGAGATCTTTTCATAGCATCAAATTCAGATAATATTTGAAGTGGATTTTTCTTCTTTTCCCATTTATTTAAAAATAATCTATGTAAAACTGCTAAATCGACAATACTACCAGGATTAATACCTTTAGACCGTTTTTTTACTTTCCCAGTTAATGTTTGAGCAAAGAGTCTCATTTGTACATCAGAATCATCTATTTCATGAAGCTAAAAATAATCTGTCATCTTATTAATATGTTGTTGGGTAGTGTAATGAGTGGTTGCATCAAATTGAGATATTTTACTCTGGTAATCCTGAGGTATGTCATTTAACTATCCTAGAAGGACCAAGGGAGGATATCTAACAGCCATGGCTTAGATTCTAGCTTGGCTAGGAGGTAAGTTGGAAGTGCTTGAGGAAGAACTAGAAGTACTAGTTGATGTAGTTAAAGAAGTGGCTGATGAGATTCGAATGTAAGATGATGTACTAGAAAATGTGGTTGAAGAACTAAAAGGTGAAGTTTGGATGCTAGAAGATGAAACTGGGATATACGAAGAAGTGCTTGGGAATGAGAATGATGTATTGGAAAATGCAGAAGGAAAACTAGTGGGTGGTGTTGAGGTGGGGGAAGAAGGAAATAATACTCTAGGTTGGAATGGTTTCTTTGGGATAAATGTATCTGTTGAGTGAATTGTGGTGGAAATTATCAATGATGTAGTGGTAAAAATATATGACCCTACAAATTCTAAAAGGCTGGTATCTAACTGAGAAGTAGAGGGCTTAGGTGTATATGCTAATAAAGCAACTAATTCAACTGAATGCTGAAGAAGAGGTTCATCTATTTCCCTAAGTATAGTAGAATTTATTTCATCCAGTTTATCATAAGCTTCAAATATCTTTGATTCATAATCTACTGAAACAGATTCCAGTTTAATTTCAAGAGATGAAATAAAATTAGGATCTATAACAATGTTATTTAAATAATTTTCTGGTTTGTTTTTTAATAAAGAATGTTCAAAATTTAAGTCAAAATAAATGTCTTGTATAGTTTCTAATTGTTTTGGAAGGTAATTTTCTCTAACTAAGGAAACATTATTACCTAAATATTCTAATTTTTTATTCTTTTTTCCAATTCTGTCAGGATTGTCTACTATGGCAGCAGGTTGTGCACCTAGATTTGACCTAGTATAGTAGATTCTTCTGGAAGCGAGAATTACAATTTTTTATGAAATTATACTCACAACTTATAAAACAGTCTTAAGGTGAAAGGATAATGAAAAATATTTCCTTTAAGACCTATTTAAAACTGAGGATTAGTTAGTTCCCCAGTCTGGTCACCAGTATGTTAACACACTAATAATTCTCAAAGTTGTGAGATTTTGGTTTATAGTTTAAATAATATTAGAGGTAACCACACACCTACTTTCAAGCTATAGGATCTACCCTTCCTAAGGCTTAGATAGGTCTCTCGATATAAGATATAACTTTGTTTTTTATATATGATTTTAGGCTAGTTATATAGGGAAATTTGGTTTTGATATTTGGTTTGGTTTGGTGGGAAAAATCACTTAATGAGATGGATAGAGATAGATATATTTTTCCATTGGGAAAATGGAGTCAATGTGTCAAGTAGATAGGTCAGTATCAAGGCCTAAGTTCAGATATTTTCAGGGCAAGATAGCAAAGTTATTCAAGATCTTTGAGGCTGATTGATGAAGTGGTTTAATCAGGATAAAGAGCAATCAAGGATTCTTTGATCCGGATAAGGAGTGAATAAGATATAGGTCATTCGAAAGAGGGAGAAATTAAGGGTTCCCTACTCTGGAAATCAGCATAAAACATCAAAATGAAAACCATTAAATAACGGAGTGCTTTTAACAAATTCTGATATATCACTTCCTGATTTCACATTTAAATTTATAACACATTTATCTATGAATGGAACACATAAGAAGATTTAACAAATAACAATATAAAGTACTTCACTTAAGTTAGCCCAATACATGAAACATGAAACATGATGCTTTATTGATTTGATCCAGCCTTCTGACTTGAAACTTGATATAAAAGCCCTTCAGGTACATAAATATTAACTATAGAAATCTTCAGCAATTTATTCAACAATAATACTTCAAAGAGTGAAGTATTTATACAAAATATTATACAAAATATCCTTGAAAAATCATAGGAATTTTCTTAGGAAAATAAAATATCTATTACAAAAACATAGTGACAGCTACTTAACAACTTGCAAGATGTCCTACTTATTAAAATTAAATAGAAATGTTGTTTGGATTTAGGTGCAGCTGGTTGTTGTGTTGTCTTCAACACTGGAAAAAATATCTTCAATCTATTTTGAAACTCTATCTTCCCATCTGATACTCTTTATCTGGTACACTTTAACCACTGATACTCTTTCATCTGCTGTTTTAACTATTTTACTGCTGTAAAAATATATTTTTACTGTGTAAAAACAACACTCTCTCTTTCATCCTCTTTCACTGTAAATTGTCTTTTGTAACAAATCAGTAAGCTTTTGCCAAAATTCTTCATCAGGTAACTTGATCTTGGTAAGTTTTCTATAATTCTCATCAGCCTCTGTGTATCTAACAAAGGTTGGTTTGACCACAAAGAGATGTTCTATTTCATGTTGTAAATAAAACAAATCTTCAATTCTTTTGTGAAACACTTTTCCTCTAGGTACTCCTTTCCAATCTGCCTTGTTTACTTGTTCTTTGGAAAAATCTCTAATATTCTTGTTGTAATCCTCTTGCTTCATTAGTTTATCATTTATAACAAGAGTGCTTGGCAAGCCTTTTTTCCTCAATTTCTCAAACTTTACCATAAATCTATTTATGGCCAAATCCATGTTTTGACACTTCTCTTCTAGCTCCTTCGTCAAGTTTTTCTTTGAAATTACCTCTATCATTTCAAGGATTATTTCAGTTCTATCTATTATCTCTACCTCATCCAATTCTTCTTTTCTTTTATTGTTTAAAAACTTGATTTCTTCTTGGGCCTCTTCAGGTATGGCACCAATCTCTTTCTTTGTCTTCACAATTTCTTCTTTTGCTACTTTAAGAAAATCCTTTTGTTCATAAATTACCTGAATGGAAGGCCAAGTGTCATTAATTGACTCAATGATTTTTGACCACAACTGATTTTTTATGTAAGCCATTGGTTCTTTCAAAGTTAATTCTGCTTGAACCTTCTTCAACAACTTACTTAACCTTTTGGATTTATGTTCCTCCGTTATAGCATTGATTTGAGCTAATTTCTTGGCATCTTCCAAGTTCTTATTTTTTTCTTTCAACCTATTAACCTCATTATTATGAATTGACATATCTTCCATGGATTTTATGAGATTCCTGGCCTCATCTATTTGTTGCACTTCTAAAGTTTATGATTTAGTAGAAAAATTAGTGGAAGAAGTAATTGGCACAGCTATGGCCAATGGGACTTTTGGTGCGAAATCCTCTGCTAAAGTCGAGGGAATTGTTGTAGTTACCATGGGGATGACTATGGGAGGAGCACTTTGAGTTTTTGTAGATTATTTCTCTTGGACAAGCTTGTCCATTTCTATCTCCATTTCCTTAATCTATGTTGTCATTTGGAGTATGAGACTCATCATCTCATCTTTCTTATTTGCCTCCTACACAATTTCTTTTTCCTGAGGATGTTCTGTTGGAGGAAATTTCAGTTTCTTTCTAAGTGCTGAAATGTCAGCATTTTTTTTTCACTAATTCTTCTAGAGCCTTTACATTTGAAGGATCATACCCTACTTCAATCACCAGTTCTTCTAATGACTTTATTCTAGTGTCCATAGCATAAGAGGAATATTTTCAATCCTATTTTGATCTCTCAAATTTGTTATAGTGTTCTGAAGTTTCTCGGCACTCATTGCCTTTGTATTCATAGTAGAATAAATCATTTCAGAGCTTTTCTTATGAAACTCTATTTTATCTAAGGGATGAATGCTTTCTACTGGTACTTCAAAGTCAAATTTCTTGTAGTCTGCTACTGTTGTAGGTTTAGGCACTGTTGGTTGTAGCGTTGTCATAATCAATTCCTTGTTGGTGTAATCAAAGGCTGAGGGCAGCCTGTTTTGATTTCCTAGAGTTTGCTTTAGATACTGTGAATAAATCTCATTTTTTAACTCTTCATTCTTGGCCTTGATTTATTTATATTTCTCTTTGATATCACTATCTGTATACTCTTCTTGCTGTGACGAGGATGCCTCCATGTTTTGTTATTTTACAATCATCTGAGTGTCTGGAGTATCATTTTCTTACTCATTTACAATAACTATAGCAGCATCTACATTATTCTGTATATTTTCTTCATCTAGGATCTAAATCTAATCTTGAATCTAGTCTCTTTTGTTGTTTCAGTTGTATAGGTGCCTTCTTCTCTGATTCTCTTTGTGGCTTTATCCTCTTGATTTACAATCTTCAAGGTGTGACTAGTATCACCTTGTTTGACTGTTTCCATCAAGGTATTGTCTAGACATTCTGTTTGATTAGCAAACTATTCAATCTCAGGCCTTTTAACATCAATATAAGGAGTTAATTTTCATTTTACCCTCATTTTACTGAGTATTCCATGAGAATCATAATTCCACAAGTAAATTTCATCAAATTTATATTCCAGCAAATGTTTTGCTACCTCTACACCTGCTTCCTTGTGATTTCATGTAAAAGGACCCACCTAGTTCTTTAATTTGAATTGAGTCTTCTTTTTAGCAGCTAAGAAGTTTATAGAGTCTGAATTTAGGATTTTTCTTATGTAATCTAAGGCAAAAACTCTCATTGGCAAGTATTTTGGCAATTTATAGGGCAAGAGGTTTGACCCATAGACTCTAATCTCTGTGTGATTTTGGTAAAGGTACCAATATCCAGTTCTTATTTTCTCTGCCAGTTGTAACACTTTATTTATCTCATTACTTATCCTTGGATGTAGACTGTTTTCCATCATGTTTATCAATGGATGAACAAAACAATCTATGAAATCCACGTACGTGAATTCTGTTGATTCTTTTCTGATTAGAGAGGTCCATAAAATGACTGACAATGGATTACCTTCTACATCCAATTTCTGAAGGGTTATTGGAAATTTATCTACTTGGAAGTAAAGGAACATGTGAAAGAGGAAGGATGAATACCTGCAAACTCTTTTAGTGGGAAATTTCACAAGTTGATCATGGATACTATCAGCTATGTATTCAACATAGTTATAAATGATAGAAGGAGGTTGACCAGGCACAAAGGTGGATAGAAAACCAAGAATAGACTCATCAATGTGCTCATTAGTAAAATAACCAAGGATAAAGGATAACATTGAAATTACATGCCTTGATCCTTCAAGAAATTTGGAAGATGAATAGGGAGGGTTAATGTTTGGGATTTCAACATATGCAGGCATGAATTTTTGGAAGATCTGAAATCTCTTAGTAAAAACTAACTCAATATAAAGCTTTGTAAGAGCTTCTATGGATAATAGGACTGCATTGGGATCTGGTTTCAACTAAAGCATTAGGTTTATATATTTTGCAGTAATAGTGAATAATACTTCTTTATTAGCATCAACATAGCTTTTTGGTCTGGGGAATAGTAGGATTGACATAGTATATTGACTTTTTGACATTGATGAGTATGTGGAACTACATATTTTGGTAAATTAGACTCCCAAATATGAACTTCATCTCCCTCATATAGGGATTTTTCTAGACACGAGCAGTAGAGATATAGCAGACTAAATTCAATTATTGGATCAATTATTTTTTAATCCACATCAGCTAGAGGTATATGCTCAACATCTACAATAATAGGTTGTAATGGATTTATAAAAATAGTGTTTTTAGAAGCCATTCCTAGGTTTAAATTTGACAATTTAGCCTTCTGAAAGTTAAAAACTCTGTTTTTAGGATTTTTATACTCTTCTATAAGATTAAACTATTTACAGAAGGTATTTTTGGTTTGACAAAGGCCTTTTGAACAATAATAGGTATAATTAGGCTTTCTTCTAGTTTTAACCTTCAATTTACTTCCAAAATTAGTCTTCAAACTCTTTACAGATTCAGGAAAGGTTTACTAAGGGTTTCCAGCTCATTCCTTGGGTAAAATAAACCTAAAATAGTTTAATCCATACACAGAGGGATTATGAGTATTTGTAAATGGTTTTTTAGTCATTTAGAGGTTCTCTATGCTATGCAAAGGCTTAAATTCTTTAATTTTGTTTAAAAACAATTTATGGTATTCAAAATCTTAGTTTCATTAGGGTTTCTACAACAAATATATTCTTTGAAGGTAAATAAATGTATTTTTATGGGTAGTCAAGCTTTACAAGGCTCAAATTGACAGAAATAACTCTTTTCTAATGACGGGAAGGTTACTTTCTTTGAAGAATACCTGTTTTTGCAGGTATTTGGACTTGAAATAGATTTTCTGAGGTGTTGGGGAGCTTTTAGAAGCTGTTGAAGTCCTTTGAAACAAAATTTGGTAATTTTTATCAGTTGCAGCATCAAATTTGGAACAAATTCTGGTATTTGGGCATGAAAATTTGGTACAGTGCTCTTTTCTTCGGTCGATAGTCGTTTGTTTAACAAAAAATGTAGCAGAAAAGGTTAAAAATAGTGTACTCTACAGTAAACAAGTTTGGAATAGTGTTTGCATTTAATACAATTCAATTTGAACGAAGGATCTATTGGTGCGGGGAAACTAAAACCGTCAAGTGGTTATAACATCGTTGAGGGATGGTAAATGGTTTTGTTGAAACAGATGCGATCGAGTAAGAAGTGAACGCGTGGAGGAGAGAGGGTATGTCAATACTACCCATATCTCAAAATCAAAATCAATTAAGCACCGCGCTATTGAAATTTCGATACGGGTTTTGGATCATCGAAATTGAGGAAGGGCTTGCGAAAGGTGGAGATTGAGCAGTGTAGTTGCTATGCATGTGGGCGTGGGGCCCCAGATTTTTATTATGTGGCGGGGTTAAGTTAATATGTTTAAAACAAAGTTTTAAACATATAAACTAATGTATTTAAAGGGATAGGCGGATATGTGGTTTACATTGCGAATGGGTGATATTCATGTGATGCGACCGTAGGGCGAGTTTAATATATATTACATATGTCTTAAACTATGGGGAAAAGGGATAAATCACGTGGGTTTTTTAAAACCATAGGTTAATATTATTAAGTGGGTTTTAGGGTATATTAAAATAAATGAGTTAATATAACTATGAGGAGGGGTATTTATAAGGAGTTAATAAAATAAATTAAAGTTAATATGAAAATGAATGTGATGAGTGAAAATATACATAAATGTACTAAGTAAAAGTGTATTTTAAGCATTTGGGTACAATGATGGCCACATTTTAAACATTTACACTTAATACTTGGGATAAATAGTATTTGTAGGTTTTTTGAATGATTTTGTATGAAATGAAATTAGTTAGAGGGGTTTTTTACTTTCCCTAAGCAAAAAGGGGTTTAAACTTAAGAAAAGGGTTTTTACCTTAGGAAAAGGGTGATTATGTTGAGGAAATGGGTTTTTATGAAGGGAACCCAATACTTATTACCAATCAGTTATTAAGCCTTGGGTCTCATCCCAAAAATAGTGAGAGAAATGCTCTAAGCCTTTTTAATTGAAGGTTTTGAATACTGAATACTTTGAGGGGAGGGAAATTAGTAATTTTTTCAGATGTTGTTTTATTACTTCCTTGTACAACTGCGTTCTACCTAACCATCATTTATTCTATCATTTTTTCATTATTTTCATGGGTGCATTTGAGCTTGCAACCCTAAATCCATTTTTCTTTTAAACCATAAACCATCTGATTCTAACCTTATTTCATATGAGGGATCAGATTAAACTGTTGAGCTCCTCATTTATTCTCTAACTATCTACTGATTTGTCAAGTTTAAATTGTTTGATAGATATTTATTCTCTATCTATAAACATGAAATTCAAAGCATGAAAAAGTTAATATTAAACTATTTAACTCATCATGGATCATGGCATTTTGAACAAACTGCACATAATCATTATTATTGAAGTAAAAGTAAAAGTAGTGGCATTTTAACTTGCATCACTTTCATGTCTTATTCTTATCTCTTTTTTATTTTTGGCGTCCATTTTTTATTCTTTTTGATCTTTTCTTTTTAAGTCCTTTGATCTTTCTTCCGGGACTTTTACCCTCTTTTCATTTTTTATTATTTTCAAAAATGGGAAAAAAACTTGCAGATAGCAAGGTATGTACATATTTTCAAGACTAATCATAGTCAATTCAAAAATTATGAACCCTATTATTATAGGACCCTAACACCTGCCAAATACAATAATACCATGTACAAACAAAGAGTGAGTGATTCATACAGTAGGGGAAAAGGAAATACCCGTGAAATAACCAGCCTGCATAACCATCTTCATGAGATTACTATATCTATCCATAACTAATATAAACAGTAAGGGTGAGAGGGGACATCCCTAGAGAAGACCACACTCCGTAGAAAATAATACCGAAGGCATCCCATTTATAATTACAGCATATTTGACCAATGTTATGCATGCCATAGTCCATCTTATGTTTGGAATAGAAATTCCAATCTTGAGCAAGACAAATCTAATATAGGACCAGTCGACCAAATCATACGCTCTAAACAAATCCACCTTCATAATAAGAGCCTTCATTCTCCATGCCTTAGTACATTGTAATACCTCTTTATCTGATGCCAGAGAATCGTATATCGAATGCCCTTGTAGGAACCCATATAGATCCGCTGAGATTATAGATGATAAAACCCTTTCACCTTCATGGCAATAGTTATGGAGATAATTTTATATAGCACATTTCATAATGAGATCAGCCTAAACTCCGAAAATTTATGAGGATGAGAAGTCTTCGGGGTCATCACGATAAATGTTGAATTGATAGCTCCTAGAATGAACCCCAACCTCCTTGACCTATTAACAAGAAAAAGTAATTCATACCCCATCGTCTAAAAAAAATGCAGGAGGAACTCTTCCAACCACCCGTTCAATCTAGGGCTCTTATCTTGGGTGAAGGATTTGAGAACCGTCTGTATCTCCTCCTTTATGACCTCCACCCCCAGATGATCATTTGGTTCTGAATAATAGATCATATGCATGTGGTTCAACAACCAAGCTTGACTTGAATAATCAATCTCAGGATCGTCTTTATAGAAATCCAAGAAATATTCAAATGCTTCTTTGATTATCTCCTCCGAAGAATATATAACCAAAACCGCCTTTGATTCATTAATCCAAATTGAATTAGAATGCCTTCTTCCATTGGCCACCTGGTGAAAATATTTAGTGTTATTTTCCACTTCTTTCATCCATGTAACCCGACCTTTTACCTTCCAAGTAACTTCTTGGATGTTTAAAATTTTTGCTTTTTTCTGTTCCACCAAAGCCAGGTGTTCATATGTTTGGCTACATGGAGGAGAAATCATCATCTCCTCATAAATGACCGCTATTTCTTCACATATCACCTACAGTTCCCATCTAATCCTTTCCTTTTTCCTCCGTTCCCATATTTTCATATGAAATTTCAAATTTCTAAGCTTACTTGAAAAAATTCTCCAGTCATCCCCAGCATATGATCCTACTACTTTTTTCCATATCTGCGTCACTAGCTGGTTGTATTCAGGATCTTCCAGCCAGATCCTATTAAATTTAAATGGAACTCCCATAACCTTTTGTTTCACCTTCCATGATAAAATAATAATCATGTGGTCAAATAAATTTTCCGCAACCACCCAGACTCTGGAATTTCCTAGCTTCTCACTGATACCCTTGTGTACCATTTCCCTATCAAATACATTCCCAATGAAATCTTCCCCTGACCTCTTTTTGGTCCAAGTTGGTAGCAGAGGATAGGGCCGGATCTCCACCATATTGTTTTGATGGAATAGTTGTGATATACGATCTACCAATGGATCCAATCGAGCCCACTGACCCCATATTTCCTCCACAGCCAAAGTTGAGTTGTAATCCCCAATCACCATAAGATTTCTAATGCCCATAATAGATGAGGCATATATACACTCCCATAAATGACTACGGCCATGACACAAAGCATATAGGTTGATGATACGAAAATTCTCAGCTGATCCTCTAATGCTTCCCTCAAGAAATCTACCCCCAAAAAAATTGTATGCTTTGAATCTGGCCATCGCAGGACTCCACATAGACAACATCCCCCTGGCCCGCCACCCAGAATAAATATCCACCACACACCATCCAGGCCAAATCTTGAGAAAAAATTTGAGTTCTTTGTCTCTTGAGCTTAAAGTTTCTTGAAAACATGCAATTACAGGTCGATGTTCAGTAAATACATCACGTAGGAAGAGATACTTTGAGGAGTCACCTATACCCTTGATGTTTAATGATAAGACAGATTTCATTTTGGAACCATATCAGGGCTTCTTGCTCTAAGTGCTCGCAAATTGTCCACTGTCGAGATGGGGACCTCTCTGAAATCCCCAAACTCCTCCTGGAAAAGTGATTTAGATTTAAAACACCCCTTAAAATGACGGGATCCAGATTTGGTATTTTTCATGACTATCATGTTAGATGTAGATAGGGGCAATATGGTGACATGAGAATCATCGGGAGGATTTTTAAAGACATTCAAGACAACTAATTCAATTTACAGGTTCCCCAACAGGCCATCAATGTCACTACCCACAGTGTTCTTCGGCGATTCTGGAGGGGCTCCACGTACATAAACATGGGATGGAGAAGGGGAGGCCCATTCTAGGGTGGCATTGAGGGAGACACAATCAACCTTTCTGAGTCATTATGGTTAGTTTTTTCCTTGTCATAATCCCCAGTAGGATGGAATATGGACTTGTTATGTGGGGAACGGATGCGGGGACTGGATGCGGGAAGGATATGTAGGGACATCAATGGAATCCCCGAGACGATTGCCCATGTCCAAGGGTTCCGATGAGATATTTTATTTACATACCTTAGCCATATTTTAAGGGTGATTACCCACCTTGTGAGCAGAGAGAAGGGAAATAGAGGAAAATCCCATTAAAGGGGGCAAGTTACAAGATCCAAGAATAGGAGGGTCTGCATTATGAGATAAAGTAATTTGAGGATTTTAAGATCTATCAAACTTGGAATCTGATGAAACAGAAAGGCCAAAATTTGAAGTAGTAATCGATAGCTTACCAGTATAATTGGGCTCATTTGAGATGGCATATGTCTTATTTTGATCGAGGCGATGCCTATTGTGCCAGTTTTCCCCCCTCTGAAATCGAGCAGGACATTTTTCCATGAGGTGCCTGGTATGGTGACACACAAAACATCTAAATGGAATCACCCAGTATTAAAACCTCTTCCTGTGACATATTTGTCCCCATTTTAGATCTATATTACCAGGAAAACCACCTGCAATACAGACCTCCACTAGAATCTGTGCTATCCTCTTGTCATTTTCACCCAAAACTTTAGGGTCAACATACTTCCTACTCCCAATGTAATTGCAAATAGTTGCAAGGGTCTTGACAGTCCAATACTTGAGGGGGAGCCCAGTCAGCTTTAGCCACACTGAATTGTCTCTTGGTGATTCCATGACCGAATTGAAATTGAGAAACTAGGGAAGGAGTTGCATGAAGCTCCGACCCTTCACCCATGTCCTGTGCAGGATTTTTTAATAGTCCACCTCATGCATGAAGTGGAAGCTATACCAAGCATTCATCATGACGCTAACCTTGGGTGCATAGCCTAAAATGGATGTCCATGATACCTTTACAAACTCAATTATGTCGCACTCTACCATCTCTGCAAATATCCACCTTCTTATCAAAGCACGCTTTTGTAAACTGGCCACCCTTCCCCATAAATCATTATAATCCAGGTCAACATGTTTTATCTCAGCTGCTAGTTTATAAAATCTGTTATTTGTCCTTCCCTTTCTATATTTTGTATTACCCCCCTCTGATGCTTCAACATATAAACCATTTGGATTTACAAAATCATTGGTTCCGTGTCTGCCAACTTTTTCCTTTGAAAGGGAACCCTTTCTTGACTAGTCCACCCCCGGTGCCATCTCATCCCTACCCGATGCCATGTCACCCAACCTTTTTCGCTCTACCTCCATTGTGGCTACAACAAATCCTGTGCATATTTGTCAGATCATAGGGTCTCAAATCTGTCTGCCATCCCAAAATTTAGGTGACCAAAGTCCTGAAGAGTAAATGTCCAATAAGATGCCCACCAACCCAAAAAGACACTTGTACCCAGTAGCCCGCCCAAAAAGGAATAAACAAGGGATAATGTCAGAGCATTTAGAATTTATTTAAATACAATTTTTCATTCAGGAGCAAGCCAACCTGGGTAAGGCCTGCCCACATCAATAGAGCCTCGAGAACATACCCACAGGGCCCCTACCCAATGCTCAAATGAGACATTTCCAAATACCCAAGAATTCAAGCTGACACATACATGATGCGCAATAGAGGAGAATGAGGAATGTACTTTTTTTTGTCAGTGACATGCAGGAAAATAAAAGAGAACAACTGATTTAAGTGAATTCCAAAATTTTGGTTATCGGCGTTACACTGGAAAACATGGAGGCTAGCTCTTTGGTGCATGCAAATACCAGAAGGAACAAACCAGAAAGCCGAGTCACCAGTGAGAAAAAAAACAACAACAAAAACACCTTGCACAATGCCACCACCTAAAATAACACTAAAAGCCAAAGTCTTTACACGACCTACATATAATGAAAGAATCCCACCATTTGTTCCATAAGAGTGAAAATTTTGACTGGTTCATGGGATATGAGGAATCAGAGCTCGAAGAAGATCCGTGAGAATGAGTTCTAACACCTTGTCTTGCATTGACATGCCTATATGCAAACTCCATGTGCATCTTCACAATAGCCTTCAATATTCACAACACAATAATGACTAATATCCAGATCTGGATAATGACAACATTAATTAGCATAACCATAATAATAGAATTCAATGCACCATCATCCTTAATCCATCCCAATGATTTTTACGCTATACCTTCCCATGAAATCTGGACAGACCTTCTCTTCGTCAACCTTAAATATTCCACTCATCATCATACAGAGGAATAGACCCATGCAAATCGACAAAAAACCATTTATAAAAATTCCATATTTGGACAAGCAAGTATGTTGTACCATCCAAAAAATACTGGAACAGTTCCTAATGTAGAAAGAAAAATGATTATGGTAGCTAACCTCCCGGACCATACAGCTTCATTCCTGACAAGACTCCCTTAACTACCTCATCACCATAAACATGATTGTTTCCCCCACATAATGGAAACTGACTACCATCCCGCTAGATATACCAACTGATAAAATTACCAAATTTTGAAGAACATTATAAAAAAGGTGCAACGAGAGCATATTCAGAGTCTAAAAGAAGATGAGCCAGAAATACCTTCTTCAGTTTCAGCTCCTGATGTAACAGCCTGCAGACCAAGTGTTATGGTATGAGCGGAACTCCTGTCACTAGCTTCATCCCATCTCCAACCTAATAAAACCTCTCATCATCAACTCGATTGGAAAACACTAAAACTCCTTGAGTGGTAAAACAGGAAAAAAAAAAAAAAAACAAAACAAAACATCGCTCCATTATAATAATTATGTTTCCATCAAATTATATAAAAAAAATTAAAACAATGTCTATAAAATTAAATTAAATTAAAATAAAAACTATGATTAATATTGTATGTATGAGATATTATTTATATATATGTATTAAGCTAAATCACATTATATATATATAAACAATATGAGCCCGAGATTTATAACGCTTGAGTGGTTTTCATTTTAAGAGAATCTACATTGGTTAAAATATCAACTTTGTGTCAACATTCTCTAATAAATTTTAAAATATATATAAAGTTTATTCTAAAAACAAAACAAATTATATCATATTAATGCTTGACGAATTAACACATCGTGTTATAATTGTTTCCTATGATATCCATTAAATTGAAACACTTCTTTAAAATTATTTCAACATTCAAATTACATGTTTTAAAAGTATCGCCTGAAATTTTATTTCACATAAAAATTAACCTTAAATTTATTTTTTTTGGTGACAATGTAGAAAGAGGAAATTGAGAAAAATAAATTTAAATATGATTAAGAGTGAGAAAATGAGGAAATTTATCACTAAATATCAACCATACTTTATTTCTATCTTCTCCTTGCACCATAATTATGCAGGAGCATCAACCCACATGCAATCTATTTTTCCTAAACCCAAAAGTGATAATGTAAATTCCTAAGGGACATAATCTCTCTCTTGAATTTGAAACTTTTTAAATTATGAATATGGATTTTGATGTGATT
This sequence comes from Pinus albicaulis, assembly GCA_034641835.2. Taxonomy (NCBI): domain Eukaryota; kingdom Viridiplantae; phylum Streptophyta; class Pinopsida; order Pinales; family Pinaceae; genus Pinus; species Pinus albicaulis. The sequence goes on along the minus strand of CM076579.1, from coordinate 695,185,749 downwards.
CCTAGTGTCATGAGTAGCCAAGAATCACAGACTATTTTTTTCTTAAGTTTTTTTGTGATGAGTTGGTGCTTTGGGACAAGTGGGAATTTGTAAATGTAACAAGTGTTATATTTAGAAGTTAAACAGTTTTATCCTATTGGGATAGGTGTCCTATTTTTTAGTGTTGTTAAATTTTTATTGTAATATTTTTTTATAAAAAAAAATAGTTAGGAGAAGCTCTCAGAGGAGAGAGAAAATGGATAACTCAAGGGAGAGCCCGAGCAATGAGCCACTATAATCCTCTATACATATTACTATTATATTGAATGGAAATCAAATTTTAATCCTCTGTGTCTTATTTCTTTCTTTTTGAAAATGTATTGGGACCTTTTCAGAAGGGGTGAGAGCTAGAGAGACACTGATCCTATTGCATAGATGCTATGGAACACAACCTATTATAATTTCCTTATAAATACTTTCCTTGTAAATACCTTATGGAGAGTAATAGGATAATTTGAGGCTTGACAGTTTTTTTGTGTGTTAATTCCTCTAATGAATCAATATTTATGCTTTTGAAAGAGGTTGAGTTCCCCAACGTGTGTGTACTTCCTAAAACCAAATGAAAAATGTAGTGATATGTGATGAAGCGAAGCACGGTCGAAGAGGCATAAGATTAATATGATATTGAGTAGAATGAGCACCAAATGGATAAGGAGCCATTTCATGGACCTTGAAAGACACAAATTAAGAAAACATCTAAGAAATTAAATTATTTTAAAACACTAGGAATTGAAAATCAAATATAAGAAACAAAGGATATATCATCATAAATTCCACAATCGGACCAAGTCTCGAATTTGATAATATTTAGAAGTGAAAACAAAAGGATTAACTCAGACCCAAAACTTGAGTTGGGGTGACTATGATAAAAGTCTATTTTTTCCTTCATGTTTCAACACACATTGAGTGAAAAGAAAGGGTCCAGATTCCCAAATGGGTTCAGACATCGACTAGACTAATGAGCCCATAGAATGACCAAACCATATATTAAGGTGGGTCCCTTCCCAAAAAATAATCCCCCGGTCGTCACGAAGGCCATATTGTCCCTGTGATCAAAGGCAAGCTGAAAATATAAGCATTGAAAAAGAAAATTGTGGGTGAGAATTGAATACACGACAAGAGGTGTTGGGGAGTGTAAAGGTATGGATATTGGTTTATAGCGCCATATCCATTTGAATATGACTTTGGAAAATAAATAAAACCTAGAGATCAAGTTAGATATCCAAGGACGAGTGGGAAAGAGACAAACGTAGGTAGGGTCATGTAGATAACAAAGGTTATGATCTTGAGCACCACCTCTGATGCTATGTCAAAGTACTATAAGATCACAAGATATGCTCTGCAAATTCAAGAATATATATATATATATATATATATATATATATATGGGGAAAGTTTTATATAGGAGGTTCACATCAAGGAAAGAAGCTAAAGTGACTATTCGTAGATGAAGTTGATACAACTAAGAAGGAGGAATTATCCAAAGAGACCATAAAAAATCCATCTAGAAGTAACGATCAAGAACACTTCCCGCAAAGGAACAATAATTGGAATAGAGCAGGGCATAATAAATTCCATCAAGGGGAAAAGCTGGAAAATATCTTAGATATTGAGATGTGAGAAGCCGAGAAACTACTAGGTAATTGGTCTAGAACTTTGTTCAGTTTTAGCTAGAAGTTAAGCCTTATAGGTAGTAGCAGTAGAGACATATTTTGATGACAACAATGTAGGTTATAAAAAAGAACCAGTATTATCATTAAAGACGATGGTAAATACCCCTTGTAGAAAAAAGGTTGTAGAAGTAGAGGAGTGTTAGAGGAGAGGTTGGAAATCTAACAGAGGAGAGAACTAGAGAGGTAATCGAGAGGTTAGAAAGAGTGAAAAAGCCAAAAATGAGTGAGTAATCAGGAGGTTCGACACTAGCAATCCAAACAAATACCAATAGGAGAAGATGAGGGGAATTAAGTGAGGTATTGGGTAAATGGAAAGATATTACACTGGTTATCGGTGCACAATTGAAACTCAAATTTGGTGAGTGGAATCTCAGAGGAAGGGAGGAGAGAGGGTAACCATTTAGATTTGTAGTTAAGGTTCTTGGAGAAGGCGTATTGGAATGTAGAATAATTTAAATCAAAATACAATGTGTCCAAGAGAAATTGATAAGGAGATAACTGAGATGAAGGAGTGACTTAGTATGGTGCTAATGCTATTTAAATGACAACACATAATTGGGACCTAAGAAGGAAGGTTGATTTACCTTTCAAAGAGAAATTTTTTAAGATGAGACCCCCCTAAAGAAAGAAATTTTAGTAAGATTAAGCACATGTTCAGTGATCATTTGAAGGAAGAAGAACTCAAGGTGGTCATGCCCAAGACGAAGTTCACTACTGTGAAATGGAGAACGGCATAGTCCCTAGGGATGGAGAAGATATTGAGAAGATACCATATAAAAGTCTCATGGATTTTATGGAGACCATTCTTAGAAAAATAGGGAGCTAAAATTAGAAGATGTCAATGAGACATAGGATGAAGATATCATGGGACGTTACTAGGAAGAACTGGTAGAAAATACATCATACGAGGCTAGATCACATTTTTTATTTTAAAACAATGAATTGTATGTGAATGTAAATGAAAGGCATAGAAAACACGTTTAATGGAGAGAAGAGGGTCCAAGAACAACCTCTCAAAGCCAATGGCAAGCAGAGAAGGGATCCTGCAAATAGGTGCCAGAGGAAAGAATGGTAGTAGATGATAACAACCATGTTTAGGTAGAATAACAACCCTAAAAGGTTTTTATAAAAGGTATTTGAAATTGTTATGGGGATAAAGAGAATAAGTTGACTGAATATATCATGGATTATGTGAAAATTATAAGACGTATTATTATGAATGAAGAAGGTGTGAAATTTCCCTAAACGAAGAGAGAAAATAGCAGAGAAAAAACTCTAGAATTAGAAAAGGTAGCTAAAATATAATGTTTAATTTTAATGTTCATGGAAGATAAAGACAAAATTGAGTTGTTGAAATAAATGTATATATAATTTTAGGAAAAAATATGAATAAATTGCTCTGAGAGAAGAAGAGCTAATTGGAAGGTGTGCATCCAACACACTAAGATAGAGTTGGAAAAAAATGTAGTTGAGAAATTTCACTAACAATAATTGGATATATGGTTTGAAACCCTTTGGAAAAAGGAACACCGTGAAGAAATACTAAATCTAGAAGATAAATGATATCAACTTGGATATTCGAGTGTAGAGATCTCAAATGAGACTATAGAACCATATATTTTAAAATCTAACAAGTTGTATACGTATGCATGTTCTAAGAACGATGAGGGAGGAAAACAACACACAACTACCATATATGAGAAGAAGTTGAAGGCATAAGTTAGCAATACATTGAAGGAAGAAAGGAACTAGAATCTATCATGAAGGAAGATGAGAAAACACTATCTCATAAAAGCCATCAAAGGGAGAAACGTTTAAGGAGAATAGAGTAAGAGGCTTGAAGACCTCCTATTTTTACAAACTAATAATTTTTATGTGGATGAACATGTTGCATGACCCAAGGTTAGGAAGATCATCTAAAAGGATGGAGATATAAAAAATTCTCTAAGGAGACCGAGGGAATAGGAACCTGATTAATGGTTGAAAACACTTGATCAATGTCTGAAAGGGTGAAAAAAGGTGTAGACATCCATAATACCCCAAAGAATAAGGGTACCAAATTAGGATTCTTAAAGAGAAGGAAAAATAGTAAAACTTGAGTTGGGTAAGAGATATTGTGAATAATATATTCACACGAAGAGTACAATTATGTCTTGATGCAAGCATGGAGTTTGTTGAGGATACTACAAGAAGAATGCATCAAAGGAGCAAGATTTTTTTTTCTAATCAAAATACTATTCGACCTATGGAGGGAGGATTGCAAGTATTTTCAGGAGAAATAAATAGGGAGTGGAATAAGCCAAGTCTATCTCATGAAAAAAAAAATTATTCCATTTTAAATATAAGAGCATGTAGTAGAAACCTATATTGGCAGGGAACCATTAGCTTGAAATAAATGAAATTATGTATTCTGTTAAGGACAATATTGTGGAAGGATCAACAATTGGTGAAATAGGGAATTTCTAATTTGTTTTTCAAGATATATGAGTCTATTTTGTATAGAGGACCCATGGGAAATTGCAATCAAATGTTGTATTTATTCATGAGTATATCTGTATAATTTTGTCTATTTCTTGATATAAATGAAACTATCACTATGTTATTTTGAAGGAATTAACATGGGAAACAACCATCTAGTTGATGTTAGCTGGGAGATTGCAATTAAAATGATAGGAAAAATCACCATTGCCAAAATCCCATATGGGATGTTTCAAACCACAAAATTTTGTATATGAACTACAAGGATACATTCTATCTATCGACATGATCCTATTAAAATTTGATAAAATTTATATTTAGTAAAAAAATTCTTATTGGCCTTAAAATAGCTTCCATGTTCCCTTTTAATAATTCTTCATAAGCAAGATATTGTGCTAAGATTACGATTGAAGATGATATGTTGTCCTAAAGTTTAGATTTGTACTATATCCTTTAATAACTCCTCTCTAAAAGTTTCATATAAACTTCAAACATCTATATAAAGTAATTCCATGTGGCACTTCATGTAATTTATATTTTAATTTTAACGCCCTTATGACTTAGCTTCACTTATATAAAATTGAGAAACCATTTTCATTTTATCCACTCCAACCCTTATTGAATCAATTTTCCATGTTATCTTGGGAAATTTGGTTATAAAATATACACTTATAACATCCCATTTCCACTCTAGATATTCTATTGAGTGTCCATGCTCATATTTTACTCTTTCAGATTCCATGAATACACGTATATAATTAACTACGTGTGTTGTGTATATGGAACATTATGCATCCCTGTGTGTTTCTTCCATAATATCATTCCTCAATAAAGGAGAATTAGGAAAATACACTTTTCTTTTATATAAAATTATATAATTGTCCTCTATCTTGTACTCTTCAGATTACTATGGTACTTCCTCTTATTGTAGATTTTCCTTCACCTGTATTTGATGGTGATCCATAGAAATAGCATCTAAGATACTCATTTTTAAATATGAAGTATGCATTCTACTGACAGTAGTGTTATGTCCTATTTTTTTTACTGCATTAAAAACACCCTTATATTTCCATTGGTGTTTTTTATTACTTACAAAAATATTACAACCATATTGTTTGTTCAACATTAAAATAGAGTTCCTCATATATATGTATATTCTAGAGCCTATGATATACTCTCAACTTAAATATTCTCAACAATAAATAGTGCCTCCAAATATTCAATGCATGAACTATCACATCAAGTTACAAAATATATGTGGCATAATTATTTTTGTTTCTCAAATTGTTCTTGGTGAGTCGAAAGTGTTAAGCACCCTATATAGCTTAAAAAAATTCTATGTTTTAGGCATTAATTTTTGAAATTTATAGTTTGGGAGGTAATCCCGCAACCTCGGGTACTCTTTTTTTTAGTAGTTGACCCACATAAATGTTCTGTTTTTGTACAATGTATCCAAGTGGTGGTCTTTGTACCCAAATTCGTGAGTGAAACACCAAAGTGAAAAGAATGATTGCTTATTCATTGGATGCATGAGGCGCACCCTTTATGGGCTAAGGGGCACCTAGAGCTACAACAAGGTGGAAAAATCAAATGAAAATAATTTTATCTATTAATTTATTGGTGATTAGGCATGATTTTCTTAGATCAACCTGGGAAAAGTGGTGACCCTTGGTGGCTAATGAACTCCACTAGGAACATTATAAAAAAATATAATGTTGATCTCATTTATACATCCAAGAGAGCATATTATCTCATGTGATGATGCAGGGGCATGAGGCTTAAAGACAAAAGACTTCATTAATTATTCCAAAAATCTAAGAAAAGTTATAAGCAAAGGTGTTCGTACCTTTAGCTATCAATTTATAGTTGTGATAGATAAGGTTGAACTAGTATTTAGGAGGATTGAATAGTTTTAGATTTGTTTCAGCATATTTAGCTTCAGTTGATAGATTTAGAGAAGATATGATGTAATTATGATTTTGTCTAAAATAGAATAATTCGATCCTCAAGAAGAGGTCGATTGTAATATAAGAACCTATAAATTGTAACCTCTTAAGAAGAGGAATTTGGGATTTGGCAGTAGAAGAATTAATTGAGAGGGTTTTCCCACTGTTTTAATAAAATTGTAGAAATTTGTCTATCTATTTATTCTTGGCAAGTTCGCAGAGGTTCATCCCTTCGAAAATCCATTTCATATATATTTTTTCTATGTAGAATCGAGATGTTATTAGTTTCTGTGTAAAAGAGTAGAAGAAATCTTGTTTTGTGGCTTGATATTGAATATCCGATAATAGATCTCTGTTTATTGAGTTTTGGAGTAGAAAACAAGGTTGAGACAGTGTGAGAGGAACAAAACAAAGAACACAGCGAAAGTACGGTATAAAATCCGCGTTTGAACGTGATTTAAACAAGTTTTGAAGAAAAGTAGTTTTAGAGAAACCATACACTGTTGTCGCGCCGCTTTTGGCATATGAGCAGTTTTATTCATTTCGAATGCAATAAAATACAAATTTGACACGTCGCGGTAACAATACTGCCCATTTCACGTTGCATTTGATTGATAAAGTTCGGAGGTTGATTGGATGTGATATCCATCCGATTGTGATCGACTGATATCCGATGGTGGTCGCGTGGAATTTCATATGGAGGTTAAATGAAAAGGTATGGACCTGATGATTGTTTGCAATAGAACTTTATTAAAATATTTGAAGTCCAAAACCCATATCCTAAGGTTTCCAAAAAATCATTCCAAAGGTTTTTAACACTGTTTTCAAAGGTTTATTTAAACAGAATTTTATCAAAAGGTTTGAACTCCAAAATTTGATTTCGAAGGGTTTTAATATTACATTTCCGAAAGTCAAGTATTATATTCCCAAAGGGTTTAAAGCATTGGTTTAAGTGCTTTTAAAATGTTTCCAAAGGGTTAACATTGTTTTAAGGGTAAAGGGGGATTTTCTTCTGAATATTATAAAGGTGAATTATAATGTTTTCAAAGGGAAATGGGACTTTTTTCTTCCGAAAGTCATTTTATTAGTTGTATCGAAAAAATTTGATAAATTTTGATGACTGAGAGTGAAAAAGGAGATCAGGATCAGATTCCTCCTGAGTTAGAGAACATTGTAACCAAATTTGAGCAGCTCTCCTTAAACCCTGCACCCACACTGCCATCATTTGTGGTATCAGAGCAGTCTTCAGAGCATTTTTCAGATACTGAACAAGCTTCCAAAATTTAGAAAAAAAAACCTAACATGGATGTCATAATTGGTAGAGGTGGTGCTGGTAGAAGAAGAGGTAGACCAGTTGCAGATGCTGAAGTACTAGATACTATGCAACAGATTCAAGCTAGATTTGGGGCAATAGAAGCATGACACCAGAGAGATCCTGAAGATGTCAGTGAACCTGAAGTTGAAGAAGAAGAAGAAAATGCTGAGCTTACTCCTGATATGATATTATAAATCAGTTTTAGGATCTACATCCAGGCCTAGACTTCAAGTATCAGATTTTGTAGGAGGATTGAATCCGGAAGAGTTGATAGACTGGATCAATGAAATGAATAAATGCTTTGATTATGAAGAGATGGGTGAAGAAAAGAGAGTTAATTTTTTTGTCACAAGGTTGAAAGGACATGCAACACTTTGGTGGGATGGAGTGCAAGCAGAAAGAAGGAGAGTTTGTAAGCAACCAATCAACAATTGGAACAGAATGGTGGCAAAGCTGAGAGGTAAGTTTTTTCCTAGTGATTATCAGCTTTCATTATTTAGACAAATGAAGAGTCTTAGATAGAGATTAATGACAGTAAAAGAGTACACATAAGAATATTACAAAGTGAGCATAAGAGCAGGACAAATTCAAGATACAGTAGAGAAGATTGCCAGGTACATAAATGGTCTCGGAATGGAGATTCAAGATGAGATAAGTATATTGTCTCCTAAAATAGTAGAAGATGCTTACCAGATGGCCTAAAAAGTTGAAGAAAAAATCCTAAGAAAGCAATCTACCAAAGGAAGAGGTACTTTCCGAGGAAGAGGAAGTCAAGGTGGTAAAGGAAGATCTACAGCACCAAGATATGGAGCTAGCAGTAGCTAACCTCAGTACGCACCCATAGAAGGTGATACAAGTGGCAGAAGGAGTTCTTACAGAGGAAGAGGAGGAAGAAACAAAGGAAGAGAACTTAGATGTTACAGATGTAACAAATTAGGACATAGAGCCTATGAATTTCCAGAGAAAGAGAATGTGGGGAAAAACCAGAGAAATTAAATTGTTGCTCAGACTAGAGAAGAACTAGCAAAGTTGCATGAAACAGAGAAAGAAATTTTTCCAGAGAAAGGAGAATCTTTGGTGGTTAACAAGGTTTTGTTAAAACAAACAAAGGAAGTTGCTGAACCAACACAGAGAAAGAATTTGTTCAGAAGTGTGTGCAAAGTTCAAGGGAAATGTTGTCAATTGGTCATTGATAGTGGCAGTACAGATAATTTGGTCTCTACAGAGGTGATAGAGAAGTTGAAATTGAAGACAAGGGAACATCCAACACCCTACAAGGTTTCATGGCTTTAGAAAGGACATCAGCTAATTGTAAAGGAAAAATGTGAAATAGAATTGCAGATGGGCAGCTACAAAGATAAAATCATGTGTGATGTGATGCCCATGGATGTGTGTCACATATTGCTGGGTAGACCTTGGCAGTATGACAGAGCAGCAGTACATGATGGAAAGAGAAACACTTACAAGTTTTTCAAAGATGGTATGAATCAAACATTGTTACTTATAGAAGAAGAAGATGCATCAAGTAAAAAATTTGATCCAAAGGCTTTATTGTTGAGTGGAAAAGAATACTTGCAGCAGATTGAAGATGAAGAGGTAAATTTTCTTTTAGTTTGAAAACCTAAGGTAGTATTTACTTCTACTAAAATTTTCGATTTACCAATTGAAATTCAAGAAATGTTGCAGAGTTATTGTCATATTATTGTGGATGATTTTCCTGATGAATTATCACTTGTAATAACAATCAGCCATCAAATAGATTTGATTCCGGGATCAAATTTTCCCAACAAAGAAGCTTACATAATGACTCCTACAGAAAATGAATAAATTGGAAAGCAAGTGCAGAAATTGGTTGACAAAGGTTTGATCAGAGAAAGTTTGAGTCATTGTGCAATACCTACAGTATTAAGCCCGAAGAAAGATGGAGGTTGGAGAATGTGCACTAATTCAAGAGAAATCAACAAGATAGCAATCAGGTATAGATTTTCTTTACCTAGAATTGAAGATTTGATGGATTTTTTGAGTGGAGCAAGATATTTTTCAAAACTAGATTTGAAAAGTGGGTATCATCAAATTAGGATAAGGGAAGGAGATGAATGGAAAACAGCCTTTAAAACAAATGAGGGATTGTATGAATGGATGGTAATGCCTTTTTCTTTATCAAATTCACCTAGTACCTTTATGAGGCTTATGAATGAAGTATTAAAGGAATTTATTGGTAAATTTGAAATAGTATATCTAGATGATATATTAATTTACAGCAAAACAAAGGAAGAACACCTGAGACATCTTAATTATGTCTTAAGGAAGTTACATCAACAAAATTTACTGATAAATTTAAATAAATGTTCATTCGTGAAATAATAATTGGTATATCTAGGTTTTTTTGTTTCTGTTGAAGGATTAAAAATGAATCTAGAGAAGATAAAGGCAATTGCGGAGTGGCCTTCACCAAAAAGTGTTTTTGAGGTAAGAAGTTTTCATGGTCTTGCTAGTTTTTATAGAAAATTCATAACGAGTTTTAGTAAGATCAATGCACCTATCATTGAAACCATAAATAAGGACAAACAACCATTTAAATGGACTGCTGAAGCTGAAATAAATTTTCAGTTCTTGAAGCAAAAGATAACTAATAAACCTGTCTTAGTTTTGCCTGATTTTAATAAACCATTTCAAGTAAAATGTGATGCAAGTGGAGAAGCTATTGGAGGTGTATTAAGCCAAGAAGACAGACCTGTAGCATATTTCAATGAGAAGCTGAATGAGACAAGGATGAAGTACTCTTCATATGACAAAGAAATTTATGCAATTGTACAGTCATTGAAGAAGTGGAGACATTATTTAATGTCTAAATAATTTTTGCTATATTCAGATAATCATGCTTTACAGTATATTATGCAACAGCCTAAATTGAATCAAAAACATGCAAAATGGGTTGAATATATTGAAAGTTTTAACTTTGTATTGAAGCATATAAGTGGTCAAGCAAACAAGGTAGCTGATGCCTTGAGTAGGAAAAGCATTCTTGTACAAGAAAGTCAAATTGAAGTGTTAGGTTTTGATTTTCTTAAAGAACTCTATAAAACAGACTTGGATTTCAAAGAAGCATTTGAAGCATGTTGTAATCCTCTTTTGATAGACAGAAGTCAGTGGTTAGATTATTTCTTGCAAGAGGGTTTATTGTTCAAAAGAAATCAGTTGCGCATACCAAATTGTTCTATGAGAGAAAATTTAATCAGGGAATAGCATAGTGGTGGACTTGCTGGACATTTTGGTGTTGATAAGATTTATGAGAAACTAAGTCATTTTTATTTTTGGCCAAAGATGAGATCTGAAGTGGAAAAGTATGTGAGGAATTGTAAAATTTGTCAATATGCAAAAGGGAAAAGTCAAAATGCAGGTTTGTACATTCCTTTACCTATTCCAGACAGACCTTGGGATATGGTAAGTATGGATTTTGTTTTAGGATTTCCTAAGACACAGAGAGGAAATGATACAATTTATGTTGTAGTTGACATAATTTCAAAAATGGCACATTTTATTCCATGTTATAAAACCAGTGATGCTACTCATGTTGCTAATTTGTTTTTCAAGGAGATTGTCAGATTACATGAGTTACCTAAAAGTATTGTTTCTGATAGAGACACCAGATTTGTTGGTCATTTTTGGAGGACATTGTGGAAAAATCTTGGTACTAAAATGAGTTTCAGCTCAGCTTATCACCCTCAGACTGATGGGCAGACTGAAGTAGTGAACAAAATTTTGGGTAATATTTTGAGAAGTCTTGCAGGAGAACATCCTAAACAGTGGGATCATATTTTACCACAGGAAGAATATGCATACAATGATTCACCTAATAGAAGTATACGACAGAGTCCATTTCATATAGTTTATGGAATGCACCCAAGAGGAGTATCTGAATTAAGGAACTTGGGAAAAGTAGAAATGAGAAGTGTTGAAGGAGAGGAGTTTTCTTCAGAAATATAAGCAATACATGAACAGGTAAAGTAGTAGCTAGAAGACAACAACATCAAGTACAAAAATAGAGCATATTTGAGCAAAAGATAAGTTAATTTTGAATTTCGTGATTTTGTTTTGGCACACTTCAGAAAAGAAAGATTTCCAAAGAGGCAGTATAACAAGTTAAAATTCAAAAAGATAGGACCATGCAGGATATTGAGAAATTTTTCTACAAATTCTTATGAAATTGAATTACCATCTGATATTGGAATATATCCAATATTCAATGTTTTTTATTTATACAGATATGAATATGGTGGCACAGATGACATACCAAAAGACAGAGACAAGATTGACTGGGTAAAACAATTACCCACAGCAAAGACATTATAGCCAGAGAGGATATTAGACAAGAAAGTGTTTAAGAAGACTAGGGGACAGGATTATTTTCAATATTTGATCAAGTGGAAGGATCATCCAATTGAGGATGCTACCTGGATGATAGAAACCATGCTGCAGAAATTGGGCAGTTCTGTGGAAGAGCTCATGGATAGGAGCCCATGATGATTTTTGTCCTCAGGAGTCTGATGCAGGGGCATGATACTTAAAGACAAAAGGCTTCATTAATTATTCCAAAATCCAAAAGAAGTTACAATCAAAGGTGTTGGTACCTTTAGCTGTCAATTTATAGTTGTAATAGATAAGGTTGAACTAGTATTTAGGAGGATTGAACAGTTTTAGATTTGTTTCATCATATTTAGCTTTAGTTGATAGATTTAGGGAAGATATGATGTAATTAGGATTTTTTCTAAAATAGAAGAATTTGATCCTCAATAAGAGGTCGATTGTTATGTAAGAACCTATAAATTGTAACCTCTGAAGAAGAGGAATTCTGAATTTGGTAGTAGAAGAATGGACTGAGAGCATTTTCCCTCAGTTTTAATAAAATTGTAGAAATTTGTCTATCTGTGTATTCTTGGCAAGTTCTTGGAGGTTCATCCCTTCGAAAATCCATTTGATATATATGTTTTCTGTGTATAATCGAGATTTTATTATTTTCTGTGTAAAAGAGTGGAAGAAATTGAAGAAATCATGTTATGCGGCTTGATATTGAATATCCAATAAAAAATATTTGTTTATTGAGTTTCGAAGCAGAAAACAAGGTTCAGACAGTGTGAGAGGAACAAAACAAAGAACGGAGTGAAATTCCGGTAAAAAATCCACGTTTTAACCCGATTTAAACAAGTTTTTAAGAAAATCGGTTTTAGAGAAACCATACACTGTTGTCGCGCCGCTTTTGGAATATGAGCAGTTTTATTCATTTCGAATGCGATCAAATAAAAATTTGACACGTCTTGGTAACAATACCGCCCATTTTGCGTTTCATTTGATTGATAAAGTTCAGAGGTTGATTGGATGCAATATCCGTCCGATCATGATCGACAGAGATCCGACGGTGGTTGCGTGGAATGTCATATGGAGGTTAAATGAAAAGGTATGGACCTGATGATTGTTTGAAATAGAACTTTATTAAAATATTTGAAGTTTGAATCCTAAGGTTTCCAAACATTCATTCCAAAGGTTTTTAACATTGTTTCGGAAGGTTTATTTAAACATAATTTTATCAAAAGGTTTGAAATCCGAACTTTGATTTCGAAGGTTTTTAATATTACATTTCCGAAATTCAATTATTATATTACGAAGGGTTTAAAACATTGGTTTAGGTGCTTTTTAAATGTTTCCCAAGGGTTAACATTATTTTAAGGGTAAAAGGGGATTTTCTTCCAAATATTATAAAGGTGAATTATAATGCTTTCAAAGGGAAAAAGGACTTTTTGCTTCCGAAAGTCATTTTATTAGTTGTATCAAACAAATATGATAAATTTTGATGACTGAGAGTGAAAAAGGAGATCACGATCAGATTCCTCCTGAGTTAGAGAACATTGTAACCAAATTTGAGCAGCTCTCCTTAAAGCCTGCACCCACACTGCCACCATGTGATATCATCCCAAGGAAAATGATAATTATGTGAGGAGCCATACGCATTGAGGAGGGATGTGTTTGATAATTTATGGTCTTTTATATGCTTGGATGAAGGTCATGTATGCCTAGGTATGAGGACGAGTTATGTGGAATTTTTGTGATGTTAATCGAGGTCTGTTGTGGCATTAATTGAGGTCACTTTATGTAATGTTTTTTGACCTAGTTAGGGATACCTATGTGTGTATGTAGTTGTGGTAAGTTATCTCCTATACTCTATGTGTTTGTGCTCAATTTTTGTAATATCCCTATTTTTCTACTTTTATTTAGATAATTGAGAATCCTAAAGGTGAAGTGGACCTAAAGGAAAAATACGTGGACGGACTATTTTTAAATTAAATAAATATGGAATTTAATTATTTTTCAAAGACTAGAGTAAATTGGAAACCAGGATTTCAAGTCCATGAGGACGGAATTAAATCCAAAGACTTTCCCAAAATCTCCAAAAATACCTTGAGAAAATAAAATAAGATAAAAATATTAGATGGGAGATAAGAATCTGATAGATACCTCAGTAAAGTGAAAATTTACTAAGAAGAGGTGAAATAAAACTAGAAAGAGGAAAAAGCTAGTTTCAAATAGCTTTTGTGGAAAAATGAAAGTAAAGCCTAGGCTAAAGGAAAAAAACATCCTAAATTAATTGGACACAATTATGGAAACGTGTTGAGGGAAAGAAAGCTTAAATAAGCCTTTCCTAGGTAGAGAGAAGGTTGTTTACACTGGAGGAATTGGTCTCTGCTCAAGGGGAGTTGTGGATGAAAGCTTAAGGTTGGGTGGCAAATAGTATTTACTAGACTTGGTATGCATAGTTGTTAAATTATGTCTTATAAATATTTTATAATGATGATATTTGATTTATATTAAATGTGATTTAGTTTTGAGTTTAGCTGAAATTTTATATCTTTAATTACAAATCATTTTCATATGATTTTGTCTTCTTAGCTAGAAGTTGTCATGTGTGTTTAACAGGAGTTTAACTAAAGTAGGTATAGTTAATTTCTCTATATAGTTACATAGGCTAGAACAAATATTTGACCAACATACAAAATCTCTAAACCCAAAGAGAAGGGTTTAAATATGTTGTTAGTTCTATGTTAATTCTTTCATTACATATATAAAAGACATCAATTGGATCAAACTTAATTGTACATGTATTAACCAAAACATAGAAAATGATAATAGAAATACATAGTTATTTCTGTAAACTAATATTGAAGTAGTTATGGATACAATTGAATGATTTATTACAATTAAATCAAGAAAGAATAAATCTATACAAGTAACATACTTCAGATTTAAACTATACAATTTACTAATTTAGGAAACATGCGTACATATAGATAAAACATGTTTGTTGCAAAATATCTATGAAATAATTATACATATAGAGGCAATGTGTATACTGAAAGGGAATGATAAACCAATTATATAATTGTTTGGAGTATGTAAAACTCCTTTGATTGAGGTGAATAGAAAATATATACCATAATTCAAATAAAATATCAGTTACAATAGTCCAAGTCATATGGATTGCAAGTCATCTTTTACTGAAAGTAATTACAGAATCTACAGATAAATTGATAAAGATCATTCAATTTAGATGGTTGAGATCTGTACATTGTGATGACCAACTTGTAGATAGATGAAAATTGTAGTCAAGTCTTTTGAAAAGAAAGATGAAGTGACTATTGTGGATGTTGTGAAATTTGAAGTACCTGTACAAACACCACATAGATATATGTGTTAGATTCAAATCAAATAGAATAAATCGAAAAAGTCATACTACTTTTATAATACAAGAATTAATAATAATAATACTTTTTTTATTAATACATATAATTAATAATACAATTTATACCTCTTTAAAGGAATATGAGGGAGTGGAGTTCCTCCTGTACATGACAGTGTAAAAAAATGAGTTCAACAAAGTAAACAAAAGAGTGGAAATTTAATTCTGAACTTTAATTACGAAACTAATTTATTAATTATTATACAGAATGGTAAAAATAATTACGTGAGATGCAGGGTGAAACAAGATACAGGGTATCTGATGGGAATCTATGAATTAGAATAAATCTTGAAAAGAGGGGTTTTCCTATATAAGAAAAAGATTATGTTATTCGGAGAAAATTTTACCAAATGAATTTTAAATCTATAATAGACCTTATTACAAGAGATTCAATCTTTGATAAAATACAAGATATTTTATGCAAACGATAAGAGGTTAAACCCATAAAAAGACAAAGTGGCTCTTTTAATGAAAAAAATATGAGGTGAACTTACAATGGAATTAAATAGATACATTTTATTCCTCACTCTTTATGCAAATACCGAAATGGATTTATTCTTCGAACTGATTATATAAAAAAATGAGAGTATAAATAAAGGATTGACATTAACAATATAGAAAATTCCAACAAATTGGAATGTTGGAATCGATTTCAAATACATTTAACGAAAACATGGTTAAGTTAAATGAAACTTAATTAATTAACATTAACGATTTCAAGAGCATATATAGTTTAAAGAAGGAACTGAGAAATTCATCTCAAATTTATATTAATAAAGACAACCAAAAATATCAAAAGTCTTCAATCCGTATCAGGAAGGGTGAAATCATGCAACACAGAGATACATCATAGAATGTAAAAGAGGAAGAGTTTGACTATAAGACCAAATATTGTGGAAATTAAAATACGAATTTGGTAGTAAAATTCATGTGCTCTTATATCCAGAAAACAAAAATGAAAGCGATGCATACAAATATGAGAAGGGAATTAACTGTGTAATATTTATAAAGTGAAGAATGAGGGTTTGAATTTAAATCAAACTTGGCCATGAGAAACACGGAGAATTTCTGAAGTCAATTAACCCAGAACGCAACCAGTTCTCAACATCTAGGTAACTGGGTTTCAGGAAAGTCATTTAATGACACAAAACTAGAATTCCTTTACTTCCCTTAAAAATGCAAAACCCAGACATGAAGAAATATCAAGAATGATATCATTATAAAGTGATATTCATCGTTTAAAAGGATGGAAACCTCAGCTACGCAGGGAAACACAGAAATCGTGAGATACATTACTTGTAAAGTAATTGCAGAACTTACCTTCATATCAAAGAGTAAAATTACCTCTGTATGGTTGTTATAGAACTTTGTGAGTAAGGATTTTCCAGTAATGAAAGTTGTGGAAAGAAGAAACAAAAAAATTAAGCAATACAAAAATACATAGTAAGAAATAATGAACAAATTAAAATAGAAAAAAAAACTCCAACAATTTATGTGAACCATAACCAAATCACATAGTTCTAAGAATAAATGAAATGTTGAAACGATCTTACTAGAGCTCATACTGGTTAATTCTTTTATGCCAGTGCTGAAACATATGTGGCTAAAAGCCATTCTCGGTAGCCAGAGTAACGTTGAAGAACCAAAGTAGAACTCTTAGTAAAGAATTTCCACAAATGAAAAATGATGAAAATGAAATGTAACCCTAGCCAAAGTAACTTGACTAGAGGGTATACGAATTGATCACGGTCATTGAAATGAAAAGTGATATACAATGCATTTGTCTCTGCAATTAAGAATGCCATGTGACGAACAGATGCCGGAGGCACACAAAATTAATAATTGATAACATCGAAAGGAGAAATATTAATGGGTTATAGGTGTCCTCTGCCATGACTCAATATGCGGGAATAAGATCAATTTAATTATATGAATTTCGAGTATTAATGCATTTCAAATCTGAAACATTAACCATTAAGTTCTATCTTACAACCATATGAAGAAAAATTCCCTATGGAAATAACCATCATAATAGAATCGATGCATTTATGTGGGTCGGTGTAAGTTAAATAGCCACGTTGGGAGATGAAATACCCTAATACAAACATGTAACTAGTAATACATTTATGGTTTAAAGGTAGATGTAAAGGGTTAGTGGAAAATGTAATGAGGAAGGAGACTTCAATTGAATTATTATATATATATAAGGTCTAAAGACTTACCAACGTATATATATAACATTTTTGGTGTATATTATCAAAGATATACGAAACCTTATATTAATGATCATCAAAAAAATTATGGTATAGGGATATATCCATCCTAAGGGTGAAACTTTAATACTAGTTAGATTATAAAGGTATCAAAGTGTGTGTGTATATATATATATATATATATATATATAGGTGGCGAGCTATATATATATTTGAATTACAAAATATTTAATATTATAATAGTATCATAAACTATTAAAAATGTATACCTTAATATACATTGTATTAAATGAAGATATACCATATAAATTAAGGACAATTCCTTCGTAAATCAAAAGGAACCAATGTCCTGGAAAGTGTACATAGATGTGAACATTATTATGGTATAATAAATACAAAGGACATAAATAAAATCCTTTAATGAAAATCTGTGAGAGGTTATACTGTGACAAAAATAAAATAAGGAAAAAAAAGAAGTATTAATGATATAAATAGAAAAAAAATGGGTAAGTAGAGTTGTTAAAAATGGTATCAGAGCCCATGTTGAAAACTGTGGGCCTTTGTGTCCCCACATAGAAAAACCCAAAATTATGATGTTGTGAAAAATAAGAAAATATATTTTTTTTCTTTTAGAATTTGATGTGCTAATTTAATTCTATGTATAGTGATTGAAGTGTAGAAATAGTACAACTTCTATAATGAATGAAGAAGAATATTTGGATGTGGATATGGGGGGTGCAGGAAACCCACCAGATAAAAATGTTGATTGAAGTGCAAAAAGAGTACAACTGCTATAATGAAGAATAAGGAGAGTTGTACGTGGATCTGGCAGGTGCAGGAAACCCACCAGATCAAAATGCTAAATTGTTGGACATGATAAGAAATATGCAACGTGAAATGATGCAGCTAAGGACTAGAAATGAACAATTGTTGCAAGCGAGTCATGAGCAATGCGATAATTAACCTCATGTTCTAGTCATGAAAGTGAAGAACATGGAAAAAAGAGAGAACAAGTTGAAACCAACTCAGAAGGGTCAGAGGGTGGGAAACATCTAGACATAATTCCAGAAAGAAAAAAAAGTTGCAAAGGGAATTCCACAAAATTAAACCTCCAACTTTTGATGGTGAAAAGGAGGAGGATGCGGAAGCTTGGCTCCTGAAAATGGTTAAATACTTCCATGTATATGAAATTGGAAGCAATCTGAAAGCCAAACTGGAAATTTACCAATTGCAGGGTAAAGCCACACTTTGGTGGGAAGAAACAAAAATGGTAAATGTGGTGGATGAAAAAATTGTTACCTCGGAAGCCTTTCAAGACAAATTCAAGTCGAGATACATGAATGAGAGGTATTATGATGATAAAGTGAAGGAATTTCATGAGCTAAGAATGAGACAGTTGACAATTGATGAGTTTGTTACAAAAATTATGAACTTGCTTTGTTATGGGCCTTATATTAGAGAAGAAAAGGCCAAAGTACAATGACTTTTAAACCGCCTACCTATTATCTATAAAGAAGGAGTCAAATTTTATAATACAAAGACAATGGATGAAGTTGTTCGTAAAGAAAGACTATCATATCAGCATTTTAAAGGCCAAAACCATCAGCTGAATAATTCAAAAAAGAAAGAGAAAAGTAACCCACAAACCTCCAAAAACAGATGTAAATTTAAATCGATATGAAACTGAAATGCAATTAAATATTTTTCCTCTAGGGTTCTATGATCTGTTAGTAGAAATAGACTAGTTAGAGAAACAAAAAGTAATATTAAATTTCTTATTAAAAAAATACATTGTATAGATCATGAAGGAAATGCTATGATAGAAAAAGGAAAACCAAAACCAATATCTATTAGATGAATTTATGCATTGCAACTAAAAAGGAAAATAAGAAAAGGTTTCCAAGTGTATGTTGTACATGTGGAATATTTGGGAAAACAAATAGAAAAATAGGTTGTAGAAAACTTATCGGTAATCAGAGAGTTTAGGGATGTGTTTCCAAAAAAAATCCCCCATCTACCCCCTAAAAGAGACATTTGTTTTTAAATTTAACTAGTACGAGGAGCTACACCTATTTCGAGAGCACCCTATAGAATGAGTACACCTAAACTACTAGAATTGAAACTGTAATTGCAAGAATTTTTAGACAGAGGGTACATTAGACCAAGTGTGTCTCTGTGGGGAGCAACAATTCTCTTTATTAAAACAAAAGATGGCACATTCAGAATGTGTATAGATTACAGATAGTTGAATAAGCTAACTATTAATAATAGATATCCTCTCCCAAGGATAGATGACTAATTTGGCCAAGTGAGAGGAGGTACTATCTTCTCAAAAATCGATTTAAGAACAGGATACCACCAACTGTGAATTAAAGATGAGGAAATCAACAAAACAACATTCAGAACTAGATATGGACACTATGAAATTGTAGTCCTACCCTTTCGACTTACAAATGCTCTTGCTACGTTCATGTATTTAATGAATAGTGTACTGCTTAAATATCTAGACAAGTTTGTATTGGTGTTCATTGATGAAATATTAGTGTGCTCAAAAAATGAAGAATAACACAAATAACATCTCAGAATAGTCCTACAAACACTTAGAGAACATCATTTATATGAAAAACTCAACAAATGTGAAATTTAAAAGCATAAAATTCAGTATTTGGGTCATCTAATTCCAAAGGATGGATTAGCAATAGATCCAAAGAAAATACAAACAATAATGAATTGGCATCTACCCACAGATGTACACTACAAGGAAAAGACCCTCTAGTGGAGGTTAGAATGGAGGTCTTTAGTGTTATAAAATTGGCCAAAATTGTCAAAAAAACATTTTATACAAATGTGTTTTTGGTAACGAAATTTTTTGCGGAGCTTCTAATGGAATTTCAACACAACTAAAAAAATTGGGTGGTTGAAGGTTGTTACGGATGGTTTTCTCATCGATGTGTTTTACATTAAATGCACCGGTACTGCAAACCTACCAAGAACCGGGATAGAAAACAAATTTAGGACACGTTGGGGCATTTAGCATGTCCTGGTGTGTGTCAGCCAGACAGCTGTCTCAGGGTGGTCGAATATGCATGCACTGGGTCGTTAAGGTCTAAAATTGCACCAGGCGACCTGTAGGTGATACAACACGTCAGACAGTTCTAATTGGTATTGGTATTTGTGCGATTTCCATAGGTCAGATCAACAAACCGGTGCACGGTATTATAAAAATTCACCAACGCGTAGTATCACACAAATGCACCGAGCGTTATAATTGGTATTTGTATTTGTGCGATAACCATAGGTCATAGAAACACACCAAAGTGGAGTCTCACATAAATGCACCGGTGCACATTATCACACAAACGCACTGAGCATTCTAATTTGTATTGGCATTTGTACGGTGCCCATTGGTTGAAACACACCTGTGCGCCTTAGCATACAAACACATCGATGCACAGAAACTAACACGCATCAGTGTTAATTTTCTATTTTTTAGAAACATCGACCTGTGACAGTGAAATTATTGTGATTTTTTAAAATTCATTATTCATCAAAAGTCGACACATATCTTATAATAATATTCATATCAATTAAATTTTTATTATTTCATTTGAATGTGATGTTGGGATTAATATTTTATATCATATCACAATTATTGTGATTTTTTAAAATTCATTATTCGTCAAGAGTAGAGACATATCTTATAACAATATTCATATCAATTAAATTTTTTAGTGAATTTGAATGTTGTGTTTGGATTAATTTGTTATATCATATCATTAGATTTCAGATCTCTTCATTATAATATTTAATCATCCATATATTTAATCATTGGTGTTACATTTCACAATGACAATGGAGAACACAATAGAATAAATTAAAACGTATTTTACAATATCTATATGAATAAGACACTCTTTGTCATACAAAATGGGACAATTATTGGTGTCCCTCTGTTTTTCAATTAGGGCACTATGTCGATTACATTAAACAAAATGTCTAATTTCACAGAAAAATATTTCAAAAAATACAATGCCTTGCTTTGATATCCAAACATAATGATCATCATTCTTCGCTTGAACTTTTGTCACTGTTCGAGCTACTTCCATGAATTGGGTTATTTTGAGGAATGTTTTGTTCAGGGTGTTGATTTTTTTCTTCTTCTTCACCTTCCATTTACAAAAATAAAAATAAATTGTAATGAGTGTATATACATTGGTGAAAATAATGAAAATTACAATATTAAATAATACACATCAATGTAAATAGAAAATAAATGACGTACCATAGCAATAATTGACTCATGAACTACACACATTCTTTCAAAACCAAATTTCATGCCATCTTTCAACATTTCATTTGTTGGCGCAGTTCCATACATTGTTTCCTGCAAATTTTATGCCCCATAACAAATAATATATTTAATATGAAATATTTTCTTATTCTATTAGTTATAGATGGAGATAAGTAAAACAAGATCGGTAGATGCTTACAAATTCCATAATTAATTTCAGATATGCTAAAATACTCACAACCCATATCTTACCTAGTTTTAATCAATTCATCTGATGGTTTGTCTTTGTATGTTAACACCTCTTTGAAGAAATTCAATGATTATTGTTGTAAAAAAACTTAAAATATACAAAAATTAAATCTAGTTAAGTTGTTATAAGGAAGTAACAATTACTCACAAACTTAGATATCAACCCTTTTCTTCCTTGTTGTCCCATTTTATGTGCTAAATAGGTTCCGTTTTATTTTCTCTTCTCCATGAAAATACTTTAAAATTAATATTTAATGCTAAATTGCTTATTTATTATACATAATTGAAAAATTAAATGATTACATATTACATTTGAAACAGATTGTTGTTGAGATGGCTCCTCGTGCGATGCAATTATATCCATTTCTTTGACTATCTTCTTGTACACCTTTTTGGACATTCCTACTAACATATTTCTGATATCAGCACGTTCATCCTTTGAGATTTTCATATCTTCCTGAAAATGTAACACGACAATAAACTATTTATTTTTTATATTGATATATGAAAATTAAATATAACAAAAGTGATGTTTATAAATGATTGTTTTCTAGTAATATGTACATCTAATTCTAGATAAAACATTTAAAGGAATATTACTTTTTCATTCCTTCTTTTTTGTTATTGTATGTTTTTGCTATTAAAAGTCTCACATGTCTCATTGGCCAATTCCCTGGAAACTCATCCTATGTTTTAGATAAAGTTTGGTTCTTGGAATCATTGGATTGATTTTTGTATTGTAAGTGGAAAGAATGTCTATACATTCGTTCCACTAGATCCCTCAAAGTTTTGCAAAAATTTTCCCCCTTTCATTAACCTTCAGCACCACTCCAGATGAGCTAAGGAGAAATTCATTTTCATTTGCATGTTCTATTTTTTTTCTTTTCTTAGAACAAAATTCCTTTTCTGAGTTGTTGGGCCCTATAGAACATTAAACATATGTGAATTAATAGATTTTTTGAAACATGTTACCTAATAATTTTAAGTATATTATTAATGAAACTTAAAAAGAAACTCATATTGGATCGATAATATTTTTTCATTCACCTTATTCATCCTTTTACAATTTTTCCATCAAGCTTTTACTCTCTTTTGGTCCTAGATCAAAAATAATTCTATCGAGCTTCATCATTTTAGGGCTTTGCATGATACACAGTAAACAATACATATTAGTTAAACTTACATATAGTTCAAAAGTAATAATTTATGTAAATAATTTACAAAGAACTTACCTTTTTTTCTTTTCTTTATGTGCTATCAGTATTTTTGTTACTTGATCTCTTGTTGGCCATTTCTCTATCAATATGAAACTTGTACTATACCATTCAATAATATATTCTATAAATAAATCATAAAATTTTCAGGTAAAAACAAATCAAGAAATTGGTACACCTTTAATGATGTATGCACCGACGTTAGTATGGCATGTTCTTATAAACGCACTGCCAAAACAGTAGAAACATCGTACGGTGCTCTAGTCAACAAGGAGCACCGGTGCGTTATATGTTAACTACTGCATCGATTAACACAAATAAATTAATAAAAATCATGAAGTGTTAATTTTTGTAGCATATGATGTCATGGAGGGGGCGATGCGGCATATTATTATACACGCACCATGAAAACAGGGGACCACCATACGGTGCTCTCTGTCAACAAGGAGACCTCGTGCGTTATATGTTAAGCGGTGCACTAATTAAAACAGACATAAAATAAAATATTATTTTTGTCAAACAATACATGCACAGTGCACTATCATGAAATATCACATTGGTGCCCTATTTTACATATGGCACATTGATTAAAAAAATATTTTTTTTTATTATTTTTTATTTTTATATCAAACAATACGTGCATTGTGTCATGTGGTAAAACAACGCACTCAAGCGCTAGTTTATAGAGGGTGCACTGATTAAAATAATTCTGTTTTTTTTTAATTCACGCAAGGGCCAACATGGATTGGGATCCGACTATGCAAGTCATCCCATGGGTTAGATTTCATAGGCATATATATATAGAAATACAAACCCTATAAATCTAAAATGAAAAGCCCTAATTCTAAAATCACAGAAACAGGAAGAAGCAACGGCAGAAACAAAAATAACCAAGGGTTTAGCGTAAGGATGGATATTTTTTGTTTTTTTTTTAATAAATAGTAAATTTAATTCTTTTACTTACTGCGTAAATAATACTGCAGAAAATTTTTAAAAACCGATAAAATTTAATCACGAAATGGTTTGAAATTCTATGCTACAGGGTTTGAATCACCAGAGGTTTGGAATTCTTATTCTTTGAATAGTAATGTTCAAAGTTAGTTTGCTGCTTCACAGTGCTCTCGTGCTCTCTTCCTCCAGATATGTCCCATGCAAATCTCTCCCTGAAATAATGGAAAGTGTTTACTATTTAAAGGATTGTTTTATCAAATTATATTTTTGAAAATATTTTTCCGCCCATTTTCCAATTTACCGTTTTTTTTTCAATTTAAAAAAACAAAGTTGCGCTTTTTTATTTGCAGATATTCGGCACCGATGCGTCAATTAATAACAACGCACCGGTGCATAGTAACTAAAACGCATCAGTGTGGTTATTTGTACATTAGCACCAATAACAATAAGTCCATTTTTAAGGCACCGAAATTACTTTTAGGTGTGTACATCAAAATTTATTGTAGATTTTTCTCAAATGCAGGGAGAAAATATCATAATTATATCGAATGGAAAATTATTCAAACCACTCGTTCCATAATATTTCTCAAAGTCCATTGCAAAGTTGTCCCTATCGATCTCGAGACATAATATTTACTTCACATTTTAATTATATTTTCATTATCTAATTGAATTTATGTTTTTTATCCATGTCAATCACATTAATAAAATTTATAATGTATACAAATTTCTAGGTTCATGCATATTCATAATTGAGTTCAGATGCACAAAATATTGAAACAACTCCAAAACGTCGGAAGCTATTATCAGGAGGAGCATACTGCAAGGCACATTTCGTAAATGAAAATGGACAGCCGCTTCACTCTACCAATTGTAACAATATTGCATCTTCTAGCCAAAATCCTGGGACAATGATGGTAATAATAATTGTTTGGTATATTAATGTAATTATTTCAATGTCAAACCAATTAATCATGCATTGTCAACATTTTTACTAATTGATATCATAGATTTTTTTGCTAATCATGTTCAAATATATTTTTTAAAATTATTAGGATTCTAGTGATGATGAGTGACCTACCTACCATCTTCCGTTGTACCCTACAACAATGTCCAATCGAGAGGAAGTTGAATTAAGAGAAAAAATTAGAGAGGAATGATACCAAGAATGGTTGAATCAACCACCTATTCAATTCCCACTACATCCAGATTAACAAATTAGGAATGACTACAGGAATAGTAGTTCTTCACAAGTTGGAAATGGAGACAATCAAATAGAGATTGGTATGGATGATTACTTAAGGGATATGACTGCCATGGATACAATGTTGTTAGATGCATTCCAGAACCATGATAAGCTATGGGATGATGCTCATATCTCTAAAACCCTTTTTTTAAGCCTTAAATTTGCTTCCACCACCCCTCTCTTTGGACCTAGTAGTCAATCAAAGTATGCCCAGTTGGGGACAATGATTTTAATGTAAAAATTGAAAGCAAATTTTGGCTTGCTGAATGCACGTTTCTTGGAAATTTTGAGGTAAGTTAACATAAAGTCCTCCCTTATATTTTGAGAAATATAATCACACAATGAACATTACAAATGGTCAATTTTATGAAATTTAATAATTATATCAGCATTAATGTATATTTAATATTTTCCATGATCACCAACTATATGTTATTCAAATATAAGGTTCTTTTGCATGATAACGTCTTGCCTGGTAGCTATTAAGAGGCAAAGAAATTGTTGAAAATGTTGGGTGTTGAGTACATATCATATCATGCATGTCCAAATGATTTTATTCTATATAGAGGATAATATGCAGACAAAGAGATATTTCTGAAATTTGGGCATGATAGGTATGATAAATAAAAAAATAAGGGTAAATCATGTGGTCCTCCTTTTAAGATATTGAGGCACATGCTTATAATCCCAAGGATTCAAAGGCTCTTTCATTGCAAAGAATTAACTATGTTGTAAGGATGGCATGCCTCACACAGAAGTGACTTGGGGGTTATGTGAATCCCAACAGATTCAATAGCCATGAAGCATATATAGAATACATGGCTCAAAAAATTCAAGGATGAAGTAAGAAGTCTACGACTCAACATAGCCATGAATGGCATCAACCCATATTCCCTCTGGAACGCCAACTATTATGTTTGGCCTATAGTAGCGATAAATAATAATATTCCCCCATGGTTGCCCGTGAAGAATTAACATCTTATGTTGGCTCTCATACTCCATGGTAGAAAACAAGCGAATAATATGGATGTCTACTTACAACCACTAGTAGATGAATTGAAGGAATTATGGGATTGGATAAATGTATAAGACTTATCAAGACCCATCGCAACAGAGAGGATTTTTACATTGTATGGCATATGTGCTTACACGACACATGATTATCTAGGCTTAGCAGTTTTCTGTAGTAAATTACATGTTTATTGAGTTTTTTATATATGTAACAATATTATTCGCATATTATTTATTTAATTCGTTGTAATTGTTCTTATCTTCATGATATTCTTTAACTTTCCATACATATATGTTGTATACAATAATCTCATAGGTCTTGTAACAAAAGGGTATTTTGGATGTAAATTTTGTGGACCTTCTCTAAAATCTAAATGGTCCAATGACCTATCAAAGCTAGTGTACAACTGCTTCAAGGTATTCCTCCCAGAAGAACACCCATACAAAAAAGCAACATCCTCTTTTAATGGTAAACAAGAGAGAACCCAAAGGCCTCCAATAATGACCAGTTGAATGGCTTATAGCATATGAGAGAGAGAAGGAGAGGGAGTTCATAGAAATTTTTGATTAAAATGGTGAGTCGGTGTTCAAAGATCGAGAATTATTCGACACCTATGCTGAGAAATTTCCCATTGGGATGAAAAGGAAATCTATATTTTATAACCTCCCATATTGGTAGAATCTTAAGATTACCCACTTATTATATCCCGTGGTTATATTTAAAAATATTTCATATTCTTTACGGAGGCCCATATCATCGAAATAAAGTGACACATTGGCTGTTAGGAAAGATATTATTACTTGAAAAACTAAAAAGAAATATTGGCCAAGACAATTAGAAAGTATAGGATCAGAGGAAGGTGTTGGTCCCTCTAATTCATGATGTTGCAAAGAAGGTGATGTCCCATGGATTTTTCAAAAGTATTATCTTTCTTTGGCAAAGGAAGTTATAATGGGTGTGAGGGTGCCATCTTCATATGGGTCTTCACTATGGCGCTACTTCACTGTGGATCAAAATTTTTCATGGTTGAAACCACATGACAATTTGAATCTTCTAAGAGTACTTATAATGTCAAAAGCATGATTTTATTATTTGCTATATTAATAAACTTTATCCCATGCACGGATCATAAAAATTAACTAATTCTGTATATTATTGCATGTGCTTATAACTTTGCAGTGTCATTGTCCTTTGTTCATCCATGGGTCTGTGAGACATGAATTCCCCCAATATGTGTGATGTGTGATATCTAAATTATCTGCATTTTTACGTTGGATCACACCAAAGGAGATGCATGTGGCTAGCATTCCATGGTGGCGTCAAGAGATAGTTGATATTGTTTGTATGTTTGAGAAGGAACTGCTGACGAGTTTCATGGAATTGCAAGTTCATCTTCTAATCCTCCTAGTAGATGAGGTTGAATTATTTGGGGTGGTTTCATGTCGCTGGATGTTCTTCTTAGAGAGGTACATGAAGAAATTGAAAGGTTTTGTTCGACAAAGGGAAAAACCCGAGGGGTATGTGGCAGAGCAGTACATATTGTATGAGTCTTTCTATTGTGCCATTGATTACATCAACTAGATCGACAACATACCAGGTGCAGTGATTTTGGACGATGAAAGGAATGAAGACAAAAGAGAAGGAGAGCCTCTCCAAACGAATGTAAAAAGGCGCTTGATAAAGAGTAAGCTACTTATAATTTTTCAAATTTACACAAAGTAAATATTTTTTGATCTCATATGTACTATATGTCGGTTTGATTTCATCAGCGAACACAGAAATAGGCAATCCATAAATTTGTTCTTTACAATTGTGAAGCGATAAAACTGTGGATCGCATTGTACAAACAAAAAAGGATCAAATGGGATAGCGACAAGAAATAATTTGAATGATTGAATGGTAGAAGTGTGCCTTATCCCTATCATTTAAAATAAAATATGCCAAAAATATGCCCCAACAGTTGGGTTGGTGACAAACTCAGAGATAAATACGGTGCAACTAGTCATTACCCACATGCTGAAGAGGATACGTTAAACGTAGGGATTGGGTGCACCCACTCAGTAATAATCTATTTATGTGCATTTTAAACTTAATAATGCACCTTGGAAATGTAATTATGTTTATGTTTCATATATTAACTATTGGGTTATTATAAGACACATGACACTATGGTTTTTTTAACTTTTTTAGAGGTGCATTTGTTCCCATCTATATGGGCATATGGACACCATTTTCGCACATGAAATACCGATGATCAATACATGACACAAGATTATGGAGTGGAATTCGAGCTCGATCAATCTAGTCGATCTAGCCACCGTGATCAAAACCTAGTATGAGGGATTTTAGGCTACGTATGAAATATACAAGAGATCATTGAAGTGGATTTATCCTCTTTCGAATGTGTTATTTTTAGGTGCAAGTAATGGGACACCTTTGATTGGAATAATATAAAGGAAGATCGTGATAGTAGGTTTATATATATCAACTCTAGAAAGATGTGGGATGAAGCTAAGGAGCCGTATGTTTTCCCCAAACACTGCAACTAGGTGTCTTTTTACCCATATGTGTTGGATACGGATTGGTGCTTCATATTGAGACATGAAATTAGATCAAAAAATATTTTTGAGAACAATAGCGTTATCTTACCAAGCAAGCTAGAAAATAATGAAGGTGATCATGAGAACCGATAGTGATATGGTACATGTTATTTCATCATTTATAATTTTTAAGATGGGTTTTTATAAAGAAGAGGGATTAATAATCTTATAACTAAGACTCTGTTTGTTGAAACATTATAATATGTATTTTGAATTAATTGGTAATTTTCATTGTGTTAATGTTAAAATCATTTCACTTGATAATTTTCAATTATGTTGATATTGAAAACAATGGCATACTGTATAAAGTTCTTTTTCTTTGGTATGTAAGATCATAATAAAATAATTATAATTCTAAAGTACATGAATTTATTTGCATTATTTTCTAAACTTTATTATGTTACAAAAAAATCATATTATTCTAGATTTATTATTTTACAATTATTTATATTCATACAAATTTACAATTTTACAATTATGGTAATCTAACAATATTTATGGTATACATTTTACTTACAATAGTTATGGTTCAAAATTGACAATTAATTTTAAATTTTACAAATTTACAAATTCAAAAATGTTAATAAAACTCAAAGATGACAATACATACAATTACAATTACAATTTTATAATTTCGAAATACAATTACAATTACAATTTTGGAATTTTACATACAATTACAATTAGATTAGAATTACAATTACAATTACAATTTTACAATCACATACAATTACAATTACAATTACAATTTTAGAGTTTTACATACAATTGCAATTACAATTATAATTTTACATATATACAATTAAAATTAAAATTAAAATTACAATCATTCCACATTAATAAAATTAAAATTTTACAATATTTTACATACAATTACAATTACAATTACAATTTTACAGTTTCACATAGTTACAATTACAATTAGAATTTTACAAATATTTCACATACAATTAAAACTAAAATTTCAATTACAATCACGACATAATATTTAATAAATATCATGATTTAATATTAAAAATAAACATCGTGATCATGATAACCATCATACAAACATCATATTCAACTAAAAAACACATTCAAATTCATTAATATCATGTAATACTCGTGATCATGATCATCTAACAAAACACAAGAATTGTATAACATCATCACAACACAAACATCAAATATACATCTAATGTCAAATAACTTCTATCACATACACATCTATTTGCATGCTGCACATGAAATGAACATATCTAACATGACCTAACAATATACACATCATGATGATCACCAACATGTAAATTCAATACAACTGCAACATCAACATAAAATACATGAACCATATATATATATATATATATATATATATATATATATATATATATATATATATATATATATATATATATATATATATATATATATATATATATATATATATATATATATATAATGTCAAAAATATACAAATTTAATATAAATGGCAAACATTAGCTGGTGGTACATCAATGGTAGTACTAGTCGGGGCCTTCTTAGTCAATGATGTAGCATCGAAAAGCTCAAATAGATGTCGATCATAATGTGCCTGCTGATGTGGAGGTGCATTCATGCTGATCAGGATCAACTTCCTCCTCATGATGACTCAACGTGGATGGTCCAGCCTTCTCATGATCATGACTACTGGATGCTACAGGTTTCTCATGATGACTCGACATGGACAGCCCAGTGTGCTCATGATCATGACTGTTGGATGTTGCAGGCTACTCATGATGACTCGACGTGGATGGTGATCATCATATGATATGTTGATTCTTGACTATCGACGTACTGCATCTCCACCATGCCTACGTCGAACGAGCTTCCTCAACTGCAACACTAAGCTAGTAGCTCCAATGACATGCCGCATCAGGGTCAACATATCACGTGGCATGCCCCTCGATATTGTTTTTAGCCTATCATCAGCCTGTATCTCTCTGATAGTGGCCAACCTAACTCCCTGCTCCATTAGGAGTCGACAGAGTTGGTCACCCAAATCAATCCTAAATCTAGTGTCAGGCCTATGCCTCAAACCTGCTAGTTCCTGCGCATGATCATGAGGACCAGGTTTGTCACTGACCTAATCCTCTACATCTATCATCTCCTGATCATCAATAGGATCTAAACTTGGATCATTTGGTGGTGGTGGCATCTAATCACCATCAAATGACCCAATATCTACAAAATATACATAAGTACACAATAATAATTAAACAATTTCATTAAACAATTTAATAAAAACAAGTTAAATAATGTTTTAGAATAAATCTAAAGAACACACAAATTACCTCTCCCATCTGGTGGCTCATCAAATGTGAAGAGGATGTTGGCACACCCTCGCCAATCCAAACCAGCCTACGAACATGGGACCATAAAGAAGGCGTGCTCATTAACACTGCATAGCAACTCTAGTGCATCATGTGATATCCTTGGGGAAAAGTCAAACTCACCCCTCTTGGGCATCATTTGTCCCTAAATATTCATCCATATGTGTAGCATAGGCCTACGAGGCTGCCAAACAAAAGTAGGCTTCATCTCTAGAAACCTCTTAAAAAATAAACAAAGTAGCTCTGAAGCAAAAGGAAGTTCACCCTCCCTTTTGCCTGAGCACGACATCTATCTAAAGTTGTATAGAACCGCTGCAAAAAAATTGTAGACCACGTCACAAGTCATGAAACACATATTTCATTAAATTTGGAAGTTTTTTGTCGATCTAGAATTTAGAAATTTTAACTAGATTAAGTTTTTTCAAAATGTGGAATTATAAAATCACTTAGTTTACTAATTTTAATGTAGATATTCACCATTTTTGGTGAAAATTTTTTCATGTTAAAGTATATAAAACAAATTTATATAAACTTGAAAAAGAAAATATTTCACATCTTAATCTTGGTTTCCTTACATTATCTCTTTTAAGATTTTATATGGTTTGTACTAAAAGCTAAGTTTGTTAAAGTTATCTTATGAAAATAATGTTGTGTATGTTACTATTATTAACCTTATGAAAATAATGTTTTGTATGTTATTATGATTAAATTTATGAAAATAATGTGTTGTATGTTACTATTATTAACTTTTTTAATTATAATTTGATATAGTAAATAGCATGACAAGGTATGTGTTAAATTACGATTATTACTAAGACAAGGTTGACACAATTTAAAATTCTAACACCTTTGCAACACTAGTAATATGGTTGAAGATGAAAAACCCTCTTGGATCATCCACTTTGTACTAAAATTTGGATTTAAATTTCAAAGTATTTGTGGCACTACCAACCTTCTTGATCTTTTAACTAAACAAAATTATGATGATCTTGAAACACTTATTTTAATGTTTTTTTAGCATAACAATAAAATTCTTAAGAATTTAGAGTAATATCTATATGGCTTCTTTTATACCATATTATTTGGTCTTAGTGGATTATAATCATCATTATCACCATCATCATTACATACTGTTGTAGGAAGTTTGAACCATTCTAAAGTCGACATGAGAAAATATTTTTTTACGATCAATTTAAATGTTGAATGAGAGTAGTAGTATAATTTATTTATTATTTATTATTTATTATTTATTATTTCTTCTTTTGTGTTAAAAACTAACTTAATTGAGATTGAATTTATGAATAATAGATTAATATTCAAGATATATATTAATTATAAAGTTATTTAATGACAAATTATCATAGTAACGTGTCCAATATATACCAGCATAGATCCGCCTTAAATACAAATTTAACATGGGCCTAGAGGGATTAAATGTTGATTTGAATGTTGAATGAGAGTAGTAGTATAATTTATTTATTATTTATTATTTGTACTTTTGTGTTAAAAACAAAGTTAAAACTATTGTTTTTACAGACCAATTTAGAAGATGTTGTTTTTAAGTGCCTTATTGAATTTGATTATGCATATTTGATATGGTGAGAAGTCATCTTGGTCAAACAAAGATTTGAAAACTTAAATATTTTATGGCACTATCATGTCATTTGTATCACCACGTGATTACATTGAAATACTAAATAATATTAAACTCCAAAAATAATATCAAGAGAATAGTTGATATACAACAAATATTGAAAAGTGTGTTTGAATGTATATTAATAGATCCTTCAAAAAAAAAATTATAGTCGAACTTACACATCCCCTCATACTAGGTTGTAGAATGAACCTCGCCTGTCGACTCAATTACTAATAATTTTAATTATCAAATCAATCATGAATTACAATAGTAACAAAGTAATACAATTTGATTATTTTCAAATCCAAGAGGAAAGAGAGAAATTGACTAAACTATTTACTACAAATATTTATTTTTTATTCCTGGAGTGGTTAAGGATATTATATTGAAAAGAACATATTGACATTCATCTAAAACTTAGATTCCAAGTTACATTATTTCTATTATCATTAATATTTATATTTATGTATTAAATTTGACTCGTGAGTAATAGATTTTGTAAAACGATTCTTACCTATAAAGTTATTTAACAATATATGAATATTGTGTTTCTTACTATTATTAACCATTTTAAATTGACACTAACTACTTTTCCTATGTTGAGTACAAATTTATTATACTAGTACAATGTTGGCACCACTTCAAAGTCTATAAGAGGAAATATTTTATAAGTCTACTTGTGTTGTTCAATGATCAAAATCATTTTTTTTTAAATTAGAGTGCAACAAAACAACAAATTTGATTTAGATCAATTATAATAAGGAATATTAAGGAAAAATCACTTCAAACATTATTACAAATGTCTAACATTTTTTCATTAAGTGTTTAAATGGTTTATATTAAATAGAATACTAATTAGCTACTTCATTATTGTTTTAATAGACCAAGTTTAGAAGATGTTGTTTTTAAGTGCATTATTGAATTTGATTATGCATATTTGATATGGCGACAAGTCATGTTGATCAAACGACGATTTGAAAATTTAAATATTTTATGGCACAGTCATGTTATTTGTATCACCACATGATTACATTGAAATACTAAATAATATAAAACTCCTCCAAAAATAATATGAAGAGAATATTTGATATACAACAAATATTGAAAAGTGTGTCTGAATGCATATTAAAAGATCCTTCAAAAAAAATGACAGTCATGAATCATATAAACCTAATCTTAAGATATTTTCCCAAGTAGGTCAAGAACAGCTTCTATACCATATTTATCTATATTGGTCTTCTTGCAATGTTCGTTCTTTGGCAGCCATGCCCAAACTATGGTATTAATTGGAATAGAGCCAAGTTCTGTGTGATCAGGATTTGGTATCCAATATTGCTCTAAAAATTTTCCATTGTATTTCCTTAAAATAGGCTTCCACCAATCAACCTTTACATGAATATTATCACTTTCATTATCCATAAATATATCTGAGATGGATTTTTCCATCCAAATCATCTCTCCTGCATCCTCATTTCCTGATCTAACTAGAAACATATTTCCTTTCTAAACATCAATATTTGGATTGAATGTTGGCTTTGGCTTGTTGCATTTGGGTCCAACATATATGGGTTCATCTATTGCATTATCAAAATCTTCATCCATAATAATTGAGATTACATGGAGTGCATTACAATCAACATCAATAATGTGCCTTGCCTTGGGCCATAAATCCTCAAAAGATCAATCACTTCCATCTATTATTCTATGATCATTATAGATTCCATCTGTAACAACAATTAAACCATAAATTGTAATTAAAAGGTTGAACCATGTAAAGTGTGATTTTTTATTTTCGCAAAAACACACAACTTTCAAAAATTAATATAGATGCAATAATTCAAATAGTATGGTAGTCATATTGTATGTAATGAAACATTGTTCCCCGCCATCTAGTGCCTACTACCAAAAAGTAATTTACATGAAAATTACACAAAAAATATATATGAATACCATGCAATTAGAGATGTAGACAATATCATAGAATGAAAAATATAAGCTCATACCAAACCACCAAGTTCCTATTTAACTTCAAAAATGACACTTGTAGTCTTAATGCATGCGTATGAATAATGACCATAAGAAATTTGTAGAAGTTGAAGAACCAAAATATGGTCCATTGTAAAATCTAAGAAATTCCAATATTGATGCTACAGAAGATGTCTAAAAGCCCCATCAAAAGGATAAATTATTTTTTCACTTAGTGAGGATGTTTGATGTTTGAACTTGATAATCAAAAGCCAAACTAGAGGTTTTCTTCCAAATAAAAGTTTTGAATGAAAAATATAAGCTCATATTAAACCACCAAGTTCCTATTTAACTTCAGAAATGACACTTGTAGTCTTAATGCATGTGTATGAATAATTATCATAAGAAATTTGTAGAAGTTGAAGAACCAAAACATGGTCCATTGTAAAATCTAAGAAATTCCGAGATTGATGCTACATGAGATTTCTAAAATCCCCATGAAAAGGAGAAATTATATTCACTTAGAGAGGATTTTGATGTTTCAACTTGATAATCAAAAGGAAAACTAGAGGTTTTCTTCCAAATAAAAGTTTTGGTACTATAAATACTAGATAATTCTCATTTTTATTCCAAAAGAAAAGAAATTTCATTTTACAATTGTTTAGTTCCAATGTTAGCACTCCCTACCTATACACATTAAGGACATACTATTGAGGATGGATACAAAGGGATGTTAACTTTAAGTCCTCGAAAAGTGTAGATTTGAGTTTTCCTAGATTTTTATGTTGATGAGAAAGAGTCTTATCTTATGCATCCAAACATTAGTGAAATTGTTTTTGGAAGTTCATAAATATACAACAAAATAGAGAGAAAAACAATACATGTTAAAAATTTATCCTTGATATTTTAAAGTTGCATATATTTGCATTGGAAGAAAAATATATTATACCTCAATAATACATTTATTCATAAACTTCAAAATTATACAAAGATCACATTATTCTCCATGGATCAAATAATTATGATTGGATTATTATGTTTGTGCCAAAAGGAAAGCTATAACATTATATTTCCTTCCAACTCAAGCACAAATGTAGTCCCAACAACAACATATATATGTATACAATTCTTTTGCACTATCGTTGATCTCCATAAATTGTTCCAAATTCCGTGAAAGGGCACATCAAAAGCTATAACTCTTACCATTGTGATTATTGAGACAATGTCACCCCTAGAGCATTGGTTGCATAAGTGTAATGGTGTCTAGAAGAAAGCTAGTAATCACTAGGTACCCTTATTTCATAATCACAAATCCATTGCCAAGAATAATTTCAAAGCACTAACCTTGGTGAGGGTGAAATCTTGATATTTTCCTTTTCGAACAAGAACAAAAAAATCTAGTGAATTTTATAACTCCTTCTAACACAAATACAAGCACATTTTCAACAATAATGTTGCATTGCAAAAAAAATTCAACAAATGCAAGATTTACTTCTATCACAAACACAAACACATTTTCAACAATAACATTGCAAGATGAAGGAAATTTAACACATTATAACCTTCCTTCTAGCTTAACAACATACATATTTCTAATAACAATAGTACATTATGAGGGAAATATAATGTGTGCTATCTTTCCTTCTATCACAAGTAGAATCCCATTTCAAACAGCAACATTGCACCTTAAATGAAAGCTAACAGTCTATATCATTCCTTATACTACAAACATAAGCATATTGCTAGAAGCAATGTTACATGGTCAAATAAATCTAGCACATGCTAGATTTCCTTCTAGCACAAACACAAGCACATTTCCAACAAAAATTTTATAAGGCATTTGAAATCCACCACATGCTAAATCTTCTTCTAGCATAAATAGAAACATGTTACTCACAAAAACATTGCAAAGTAAAAGAAATCTTACACATTCTAGAGTTTCTTCTAGCACAAACAAAATCACATTGCCAAAAACAACATTGCAAGGTGGAAGATATATAACCTATGCTTCATTTACTTATAGCACATTTCCAACAATAACATTGTAGTGAAAATGAAATCCAATGCATGATAGAATTCCTTATAGCACAAGCACAAGTACATTTCCAATAATATTACATTGCAAAAGAAATACAATGCAGGTAATATTTCATTCTAGCACAAATACAACAAGTTGATAACAACAATATTGCATTGCGAAACAAATCTATTGCATGCTAGATTTTATTCTAATACAAACATAAGCACATTTCTAACACCAATATTGCATTGCAAAAAAAATTAGGTGCATGCTAGAATTCCTCCCACCATACACAAACATATTAGCAACATCAATATTGTAGGGTACATGAAATCTATATCATGCTAGATTTTCTTCTATCACAAACACAAGAATTTCCAATCACAATATTGCAAAGTGAATTAGATGTAACATGCTAGATTAGAGGTTTCTGTGGTGTATTTTTTCACATGTAAAACTCGGAATATCCACAATAGTCATTTTTAGATGTAACATGCTATTTGTACTTTTATCTCAAACACAAACATGTCACCAATAACAACATTTCAAGCTGAATGAAATCTAACACATTCTAGATTTCCTTCTCTTGCAAAGAAAACCACATAACAATACTATAGGTGTTGGACGGATAAGTCATTCTTGCAGACAAGACAGACCTCCCAAGTGTCCTACAGACAGCTAGCAAAAAACGGACAAATAAAAACTATTCTCTCTAGATACTGTTTGATTTTGAATCAACTATAATAGGGTTTTTAGAAACCTACTTGTAGCCCAGTGCTGATCTTCTTTCCAGTGGCTTGAAGAAATTCGTCGTCAAGGATCTGCAATCACAAACACAAGAAAATATCAAAAGCACCTGCATAATAAAAATTAATTCATGAATCAAACATCTATCAAAATGATCAAGGAATTAAAGAAATAAGATAATTAATTAAATAACCCATTAATGAAACATGATAAATAAGCTATTTAACTAAAGAACTCATTAAGAAAATGGTATTCATTCGTATTATCTTGAAATAAGGAAGAGCCTTACAGCCATGTCTGCCTTGATGTTGTACAGGCCTTCCTGGGGTTTGGAACAGGTGTTTCCTTTACTCTAACAATATTTGCACTCTCTCAGCTAAAATGCACATGGGTGTGTAATCATTCCCACATAATGATCAGTTAAGAGAGTATGAGTCTCTACAGCATTTCTCCTCAAAAATTCTCAAAGTATAACTCACTAACTCTAACCTTTGAAGCTGCACTATGGCTTCAATTTATAGGAAAAGAGAGGAGGGTATGGTTCCATATAAGAAGGGATAGAATTCTCTTTTGAAGGGATTAGGCTCCATAAATCAAGGGGTAGGCTCCCATAATGGAGGAATGAATGTACATGATAGGAGCGAACCTTCGATCGGATAATTGCTTCTAAAAGCTTTCAGATTTGACTGTTGGGCTTATAAATGTTACTTTCTGCCTTGTTTTACCTTTTACAGGGGTCCGCACCCTTAATGAATAAAAAGTTCATTTAGCTCCGCATGATTTAGAGCAAAGAGGAGTGGCACCGCATGCAATGTTAAGAGAAAGTATTGTACAAGTGTTTTTAAGACTTTTATGAGCTTTTCTCTCAATTTGAAGGCTTGATTTTAAGAACTTTGATGTTGTAGACTTCCAAGGGAGTACTAAAACATCATGGTGACAAATTTTAGTGTAAAAAATTGCCCCCTAAAGTGTGAAGTCTGAGAGCCTTCGAAGAGTGATGTGCTTTATCATTTCAAGGATTAGCTTGTGGACACCCCAGTCAGAACCCTGTAAAAAAATTCAATGCAAATCATATATATTTATATCATCACTGAGGTAGGCATTCCCATACTCAGATCAAAACTAACTAAAATTGTTCTGATACAGAAATGATTTTAATATTATATCAATAGTGTATACACAGCATGGACGTAGCCATCTGTCTTGAATAGTCTACTACATAATGAATAATAAAACTCCTCACAGCCTGAATGGTGGAAACTAGATCCAAGGTCTTGATTTCCGCTACCCGAACTAGTACGATTCTATCCATGCAATTACATGTGTTGATGTTGAACATGGTAGAACCCACTTGATTACCAGTCAATGATGTGAACTATTAACAAGTGTGAGAAAAACCACCAATAATGACTATGGCTCTCAAAGTACTCAGTACAATCCATGAAATGTGAATAAGTGATTTGAAGTCGAACGTTTCATGGAATCGTTCGATCTAAGGTCAATGATGTAACCTGTCATCGAAGGTGATAAACCTGCCATTGAGGCATGTAGATTCCAAGGTACTGATGGATTCTAGATCAACTTTGTAGATGATGAGATGTCGTTGATAGAAAGTGATCCGTCGTAAGAAATATCACAACACAAAACCATAGATCAAGTTTTGAAGAAATTTTTTGCAAGGACTAACTCGGGGATGGTCAACGTGAATGGAGACAAATGCTTGCAGATTAATGGTTTGGTTGACTGTCCTCTTGAACACATAAAGACACTATAGATGGTTTGGTGACATTTTCCCTAAGCTAATACCCAGAAACCAGCTGAAGACCTTCAATTGGTTTGATTGACTGATAGGTAAGGGATTTTCCCAACCCAGGTAGAAGTGTGACAAAAATTGTCATGTTCAAGAGTGGTTTTTACTGCTTTTTAAATCAAAGTGTAAAAAATGAATTCATTTTCTCTCTTTCCCCCCACCATTTCTGGCAAGTACCTCTTTATTTTTGACAAGCTAGAGGAGGATAACATTTTCTTGTTTATAAGCTCATCCTTCGGATGAGTCCAACTTAGTTTAAAATAGAACCCTAAGAAGGAGTGGCCTGTTCCTGTTTGTAATCGACAGGTCCTTTATTGTTAAATTTTAACAAGTCCAGTATAGGAGAAACTCGGTGTTTTTCATTTTTAGGGAGTCAGAAGAAAAAACTTAAGAAAACTCCATGGGTATATTTTTTCGTAAATTTAGTCTCTCAAGCCCAAAAAAGGATAAAAAATTACAGAAGAGAACTCTATTAACCATGATTAGTCAACATATACCTTTTTCGTAAATAGTCCATTTTAGTCCGAAAAAGGGGTAAAATTATACTGAAATGATGACTGTTCATTTCCTTTAATGAATTCGAATAGTCAAGTACTCAACAATATTTTCATCTTTAGAGAGTGTGAAAAGGGCTTAAAACAGGACTCCATGATTTCTCTTTTTCGTAAATTTTAAAGAGCCCAAAAAAGTATACAAGTATACTCTTCGTCAAAAATGACCATTTCACTTGAAAAATCTGGTATTCTGCACAAAAATTCAAAAAATTAAACGTACCTGTTTAAACAATAAAAATATTTTGAAAAACCATCTTTTTAAAGTGAAAAATAAACATATTTCAATTTCATTTATTCGAAAAAGCTTATAAAAAGGATTTTTCCAAATTCATTTTTCCCATTTGAGTTTGGAGTGAAAATTTTAGAGCTTTTGGCAAAAAATGCTCCAGAGAAGATTCCGGAAAAAACGACCATTGAAATTGAAAACCATCTGCTCCAGGTAATTCACATGCTCTTTTTCTTGCTTTTCATCTATTCATTTTCTTAATTTAGGGCTTAAAATTCATTTTTTGGGATAAAATATGTTCGAAATTCCGCCCTCGGGGGTCCGCAAGTAAGACACACGGCACCTGCGGACCCCGACATTTTATTACAAGGAAAAATGGTGTGGGCCCACACTTTTAGCACAAAGCCTGTGCGAAGCTATGCACTGTCTATGAATGTAAAGTGCAGGGGCACTGTGAATAATTTAAAAATATAATTTCTTCTCAGATTACCCAAAATTTTTGTTTTAAAATGATTCTAATCTTTCATTTTGCTCATTGTAGGATATTTACAATGCTCATTTTGTGGGAACGTGAACATGAGGAGGTGGATGAAGCCACAATGATTTATCTGCCTACATTACAAGTTTTAAAAGCATGCAGGCTACTTAAATTCTGGGCTATCAGCGGTATGAGAGCTCAATTAGACCTTCTCACTTGGTTGGTAAACAAGTGGGATGATCAGGACCAGTGTTTCGTAATTGGAGGCAACCGGCTCGAAATTGCGCTAGAAGACATATATTTTTTGACTGGTTTGTCTAAGAGAGGCGAACCACTTTCTCTATTTGGGGCTAGACCAGGTGGCCAATCTGTTGCCAGCCTACAATTAGAGTTCTGCAATGATGAGGCTAATCCAAAAGACAAACGGATTGATATTAAAACTATCATCTATAATGAATTAAAAGTGATTGCATTAACCATTACCAAGTTATGTGGAAGTTCAGGTTTGCATGTGGCTACTGGATCTCAAATGTGGATTGCAGTGGATTGCTTCCGAGGCACTATATTCAACTAGTGTGAGGCAGTGTTGGCTAATGTCAAAGGCCAACTAACTAGAGCAAAAAATTGGAAGTTAAATAACTTCGTATATGGATCAATCGTAGTTACTTTTTCTCTAGAGAGGATTCCTCTACTAGCCCCGCAACATATTACAGTTGATGTTGGTAGAGCTCAAGAGCCTCGGATGGTTCAATGGGTTACTTTGATGGCCCATCATAGCGAGGGTGGAGAGATTGTTCAATTTCCCCTGACATATTTTCGTTGGTTAGAGCACCAACTCTTTGTGATAGATGATTTTCCTTATGCGGGCATAGATTTCCATGGCAACGGAGATATGCCACTTCCTCCAAGTGCTCAGTGGGATTAGTTAGGTAAAAATCATTTTAACATGTTCTAATTTCTAATTTATTTATTTTTTTAAATCATCCAAAATTGATAACAAAAATTTCAAATGCAGATGTGGGTCCACGTCAACCAGCCATTCTCCGCCCCTTTGACAGGAGGGAAAGGGATGCAGCTGCAGCACCACCACCACAGGATCAGACAGCAGAGATCCTGACTGATTTGGAACACCATTTGGAGTGACTGACTCTAGACATTCCAGAGACTACTATAGATTATATACCACTCCATTTATAGAGATATGTCATTGGTGTTCCTGGACCATTCAGGAGATTTTGTGCAGGGTGGCGCAAGCTGTAGTATACTATCATGATCATTACCACGAATATTGGATGATTGATTGTATAGACTCTTATCATTTTTTGTATCACTTTTTTCCCGATCATAAGGCGTTTTGAACCTATGATTGTGGACGATGTACTATTTTTTAAAACACTACTCTATGCTATGATATACTACTATTTTCAGTTACCTGTCCAACATGTTATCGAATGTTGATTTACTTCTTTTATTATCGAAAATTCCTGTTAATCACACTAGAATCTATTACATCTGCTAATGTGTTTAAATTTATTGGAATGTGTTGATACTCAATATAATAAAATTCTCATTCCAAGAGACGAACTCTTAAAAATAATCTTAACAACACTGGGTTTCTAATTGCATATACTTGATTTAATTTTAATACAACAAGTTCAAAATCTAACCTAATGATCAAACTCCGAATTCCAAATGAAATGGATTTAGACAATAACTCAATAACTGCGCTATATTCTGCAATATTATTTTTCGTTTGATCGAGGCTTACCCCATGCATAGATATTAA
Organism: Pinus albicaulis; assembly: GCA_034641835.2. Classification (NCBI taxonomy): domain Eukaryota; kingdom Viridiplantae; phylum Streptophyta; class Pinopsida; order Pinales; family Pinaceae; genus Pinus; species Pinus albicaulis. The sequence goes on along the minus strand of CM076579.1, from coordinate 695,143,163 downwards.
CTCGTCAGTGGGTGAATAAATAACCCAAGCTGCGGAAGAAATGTTTTGTGTACTATGACAAGCACCACCAGCAAAACCAATGTATGTTTTTAAAGACGTCGACATCTGCAATATCAAGAATAATCCAGATAAGAAGGAATAGTAGTAGCAGCACACTTAAACTAGGCACATGTTTCTAATCTACAGCACACCAACTAAAAAACAACCAATATACAGGAAAGATCTCTGCACAAGAATCAAGCATAATATATCTTCAGATAAAGCCCATTTCTAGGTTTGCCTAAAGAGATTCCGTCAAAATAAATACATTCATAAGCCCCTTTTGCAAGCTGTCACTTGACAATATAAGGACCATGCCACATGGGTTCGAATTTCCCAGCCCCTAGCTTATCGTTAGCTTGATCATAAACCAAGACTAGGTATCCTTCTGAAAAAATCCGAGGTGTAACCTTTCAATCATAATAATCTTTCATTCGTTTTGCATGAGTCTTGGTGGCTAGTGCAGTGGTGCGCCGATTCTCATCTAATTGAGCTAAGTATAAAAAATGTTTCTCCTCTTCAGAAGTGGCTGGTAGTAACTCTATGGCTAATTGGAATGATGGTATCTCGCATTCAATGGGTAATATTGCTTCTATACCGTAAACTATTTGAAAAGGGGTAAAGCCTGTCGATGTTTTTGCTGAGGTTTGATATGCCCAAAGTGCTGAAAAGAGCATGGTATGCCAATTCGACTTATGAATTCCAATGATTCGTTTGATCATGGTGACGAAAAATTTATTGATAGCTTCAACCAGACCATTGGCCTACGGGTAATATGGTGTAGAACTGTCATGGCGTAGGCCAAGTTGATCAGTCAGTTCAGTCATCATGATGTTTCGAAAATGGCTCCCATGATCAGTGATTATTTCCTGGGGTACACTGAAACGAGCAATTACATGATTGAATATGAAAGTAGCTGCAATTTTTCCATCTTCCGCAAATGTATACATCGCCTTGGCCCATTTGGTAAAATAATATACTGCTAGAATAATATACCCATGCCCCCCAGCCCAGTGAGGGTTACATGTAATGAAATCAATGCCCCATTTTGCAAAAGGACCGATAGAAATTATAGGTTGAAGAGGAGCAGGTGGTGCACGCATTTTCCTATCGAATATTTGACAATTATGACATTTTCGGACCGCATAAATAAAATATTTAAATAAGGACAGCCAAAAATAACCTGCGCGCAATATTTTTTGGGATGTGGTGTACCCAGACATATGGCCGCCACATGCTCCATAGTGACAGTCATTTAAAACCTTTTCAGCTTCTTCATGGGTGAGACAATGTCAAAAAATAGAGTCCGCACCACGACGGTATAGTGTGTCACCAAAAATATGATATTGTTGAGACTAGAAACGGATTTTACGTCATTGTGACCATGAAAGTTCGAGCCGAAAATATTGGGTCTTAAGATAAAAAAATGATATCTCCATAACAAGGATCAATGGTACTAATGAGAAACAAGGATTCGTCCGCGATTGGTTTTTACGCCACTGTTTTTGTATGAGTACGTGGGAAATCACACATAATTTTAGCAAAGATAAATGTTTTCTTTGATTTGGATTTTTCAGATTCAAAATCACACTCTTGTAGGATAACAATCCATTCGGAGTATTTTCCCCCTAGAAATTGTTTGGTCAAGATATACATCACAGGGTTACAATCAGAAATCACTTTTGTTTTGCGTAAAAGTATGTAATGACGAAAATGTTGGACATCTTGAATGGCTGCCAAGGCCAATTTTTCCACATGTGAATACTTGATTTCAGTCGGATGCAAGTTGCGACTAAGACAGTAAATCACATGTTCACCATGGAATTCATCTTCCTCAACTAGAACCATTCCTATCATGGAATCGGAAAGGGAGAGGTACAAAAATTAATCCTGGTTGTAATTGGGAGGATGCAGTAACGATGCATGGGTCAATGTGTGTTTCAGAGCATCAAAATATCGATCAGTGATCTCATCCCAAAAGAAAGGAATTTTCTGTTTCAACAACCTGATGAAACCTTTTGTTAACTCAGTTTAGATGGGAATGAATGGACGTAAAAGGTTTTCTTTCCCTTGCAAACTTTGGAGTTGGCGAAGAGTAGAAGGAGGAGGTAAATTGATTATTGCCTCAACCTTCGATGGATCAACACAAATTCCTGCCTTTGAGACAATAAATCCCAATAATTTTCCATATTGTACGCAAAAAATGCATTTTTGAGGATTTAGACGAATCTTATAATCTCTACATCGTATAAAAATGGCTTGTAAATGAGTAATATGATCTGCTCTGTGTAAAGAATGAGCAGGAAAATCATCGAGGTAGGGTTGTACAATGTGTTTAATGTCATGAAATGCATAAGAAATGGCTCTTTTAAAAGTTACGCCAGCATTCTTAAGTCCAAAGGGTAGTTTGCGATAAGCAAAAGTTCCCCATGGACAAATGAAAGTTGTTTTGGCTTTATCTGCAGGGAGTATGTTGATTTGATTGTAGCCGGAAAATCCATCCATAAATGAAAATATTTCACTTCTAGCATAATCGTCAATAATTTGATCGATGTAAGGGGTTGTATAATTTTCTTTGGGACAAGCTCGATTTATATCCCTATAATCGATACACACTCATATTTGTCCTTGTTTCTTATTGACCGGAACAATATTAGATACCCAATCTGTTAACGTTATCGAATAATTAAAACCTACGCAAAGTAAATTTTCAACTTCAGCTTTAATAGCGGCACCTTTTCTCAGATGTATCTGACGTAATCTCTGTCTAACGGTTTTATCATCCGACTATGTCTTAATTTCATGAACAACAATCGATGGATCGATTCCTGGAATTTCTTCATATGACCAGGAGAAAATGTCACGGAATTCCTGAAATAGGGCTTTATAAGCTTGGATTTCATCAGTCATACAAGAAGCACCTATATGAATGTTTTCAACAATTCCAGGTGTTACTGAAATGTCAAGGGAAACCATTATAGAAATATTTTCTAATTTCTATTCAGAATAGAAATTTGAGACAGGATTCTGAGGTTCTTTGACATAATCAGTAGTAAAAATGGAGGAAAAATTATTCTCAAAATGATCGAGATCAGGTAAAAATGAATACCTATGATAAAGATATTCCCATGGTAATTCATCTACCGACAAGAATTCACAAATATGTTCATCAGTATTGAATACCTATTGACCAAGATCCGGAATTGATGTCGAAGCGGAACTCGATATTGAAAATGACTCCTCATTGATCACATTCACTAGATCAGATTCAGTTGAAGGAATATCAGAAAATGACTGTACAGTCTGATATGCTAACTCAAAAGGACTTATAGGCATCATGCTAACGAAAGAATCCAATTCTGATTCTGAAGGTACTATCCAAGGATCATCAACGGAAAAAGTAATTGATGTAATCATATTGATATTGGCAATAGGAGGCTGTACATTGGAGTAGGGAAGGAAAAAGTTCCTATTAAAGTCGAATATTTAAGCAAACCTACTCTGACATCCTCATAAGGGATAGTCGATTTTCCAATATGCTGGATGCCATCAGTAGAGGCTAGGTCGGATGAATAATATGAGAGATGATCTATTTTAACGATCTTTCCTTTATGAGGAAACATGATAAGACAAAATATCGATGATACCATAGCATTCATGGCGTAAGACCAACTGCAACCCAGGAGAAGCTTGTAATCCAGAGGGGCATCAACCACTTCCACATCTAGATTAACCATTTTTCCTTCAACCTCTATTGGTAGATCTTGTAAAATACCATACGACCAAAAACCTCTTCCATCAAAAGCTTTGAGAATAGTTGGATATTGGTTAATTGTCAGAGAACCAAGTGATTTCCAACATTTTAACGACATAATACACGTAGAAGCCCCTTCATCAATAACAGTACAAAAGATATGTTTATTTTTTACTATTACCGGAATTTGAAAAGCCATTTGATGGGGTAGGCGAGGTATAAAATTCTCTAAATTGAAGATCATTAGGTTCGAATCCTAGAGATCTACAGCTCCTAAGGCTAAAAAAAATTAATTTTCTTTGGGCTGGGCATGATTGCAGCACTTCCAAAGCCGACATTGCTGAAGGGGAAATCGCCAAATCTTTAACAATATTGTAATTCTGAGAAACTCTCGCATGTGGATTGAAACTTGATTTACGAAGTACACCTTTAACAGGTGGTTTGACTACTAAGTTAGGATTTTGTTTCTTGATCTGTAATGAATCAGAAAATGAGGGAGATGTAGTTGATGTTGAATTAGATGTTTCTACTTCTTTACCAGGATTTTTACCACTGTAATCTTACGATCGTGTCGCAACCATCAAGATATTCTCTAACGCATTTGATGAAGATCCAACCATGTTACTATCTTGAGCAGGAAAGGGATCCTTCAAGATAGCAGGTATGGGTGAACCCTTAGCGAATTTTTATACCTCGGTTCTATGCGTGCACTCTTTTGTAAAATGATCCTCATCACATATCAGACAAGGATATCAAGGTTTACGTTTTTCGTCAGTTGGTTCAGTTGTATCGTTTTTATCTTTTGAAGATTTTTTTTTTTTCTTCTTACCTTTCTTCTTACCACCAGTTTTAGATTTGGTTGTAGATGATTCCACAACATGAATATCGGCGGAAGTTTCAATAGAAGAATCTCCTTTTGGTGAATTGGGTAAATTGATAATAGGAGAAGTCATCTTGGAAGATTTCTTCTTACTTTTACCAGTGCTAACAGAAACAATTACACCATCAGCGGCATGAGAGCCAGAAGGAGTTGTAGTTAATTGACCAGGTCTTGGTAAATCGAGGATTTTATCATATAGAGTACCTGACTGAGTATAAACAAGGTCGAGGTACTAAGCCTGAGAAATTACTTGCTCTTCTGTAACAACGAATCCTTTGGCCACACCTTCAGTAATTTTGGGCAATAATGATTTAATAAACCATTCAGCCAAAATTTGATCTGGAATAAAGACTTTCACTAAACATCTTCTACGTCTCCATTCATGAATGTAATCGGATATGTACGTAGACGTAAACTGTTTTAATGAAGTCAGCAATTTTGTATCGTTGTCGTATCGGACACGCAACTGAAAATGGGTTAAGAAATCAGTAGCTAGTGCGTTAAAATTATTAAAAGAGCCTCGTGGTAACTTAATGTACCATTTGGTAGCTAGACCAATGAGAGTTCTCTGAAAAAGACACAATCAAATCAAATCATCAATTATTGAATTGGATGCACACCAGAGGTGATAATTCATAACGTGATTAGATGGGTCCTCTCCTGACTTACCCTCAAACTTTGGAATATCACCAGGGAACTTATTAGGCATCAGCGGCCAATATGGAAGATAAAAAATAGGATCGTTCATAAGGCATGATAGTTCCAGTAAATCTAAAGTTGTTATAAATGGTAATCGATGGCTAGGGTATTGATAACCTTGTGTGATCAAACCTGTGCCAGGAGGAGGATATCCAGGATACCCTGGAATTGGATCCGCATTTGGAATCATGAAATCTCCTAGGTAACCAAGATTAACCGGATCATACTGGGGTTGTTGAGGTACTTCATAAGTATATCCAAGGTATGGCTGATACTGATATACTAGGTTTTGTGTAGCTTGTCCAAATTGATATTTTCCCTGGTATGGTTGATAAGTAAATTGTGTTAGGAATTTGGCTTCTGTGATCCATAAAATTGTGTATAAAATATTTCGGTGAAAATCACATTCCAACAGATTTTGTCGACGCGTTTTGAACCAACTATTGTGGTTCATCATCAGGAAAAGATGATGACTAACAACAACCGCACTAGTACCAACTTTTCCTGTAGGCATCTGGACTATATTCTGAATTGTAGGTCCTGACTGTGGTACAGATACTTGAGGAATTTGCACTGATGCAGGGATAGAAGAAATCGGAGCTGCAGATACTCCAAAAACAGGTGTGGTAGGTTGAACAAAAGTTGCAACAATAGCAGAAGTCTGAGGCAGATTCTGAAGTGTACTAGGCCGAGGTTATTGAATAGAACCAAGTGCAGGGACTTGAACGATAGGCTAGACAGGTTGCTGGGTTGGACCAGAACCTATGGAATGTCTAGGTTGATTAGGTATCTGCACATTGGGTTTCATAGTCTGTTGAATTTGAGATGGATCCCACACCACATTCATTCTGAGGTATTGACCCATAGAAGGTTGTGTATATGAAGGACCATAACCTGGTTGAACGTAGGGCTGATAATTGACTGGAAAATTTCCAGTTCCTTGTAATAATGGTTGATCGGAAGGAGGTTGGAAACCTTGAGTTGGGTACTGACCTTGAGGTTGATAACCTGAAGACATGTACTGAATCCGGGGTTGATATTGACCCTGAGGAATATACTGAGTCTGGGGTTGACCTTGGGGTATGTATTGTCCCTGAGGTTAATAACCTTGAGGTATGTACTGTCCTTGAGGTTGTTCTCCAGGTAAATAAAATTTTCCTACAGTTTGTCCTGGTAAAAAATTACCTTGAATTTTCCCCCTAGGTGGTAACTAAATTCCTTGAGGTTGTCCCCCAGGTGGTAACTGACTACCTTGAGGTTTCCCCCCAGGCAGTAACTGACTACCTTGAGGTTGAGGATTTGGAATATTACCAGACATCATAAAAGTTTTCTCTGCATTCAATGTTTCAGTTTTAGTTCCATTCGTACCAGATGATAACTCTTGTTCAATTGGTTGAGGAGTTGCTCCTGATAAGGTACCAGAGAGTGACTAGTACCGGGAAGGAACAGACATACCACCGTATAAAAATGTTTCCAAAGATTGGGAAAACATAGATGACTCACCTGACATAGTTCATGAAGGATAATAATCTCTCAGTGTATGATGAAAAGGAATTCACGGTGGTGAATAATTAAGACCTGGGTTTTGTAAAAAAACTGTCAATGATAAATACCAAGCGTCAATTCTAAAAGGACTATAGAATATTGATTCATGCTCCCTAAGATTCAAATTTTCTTGGATTTCGGGAAGCGTTACGTCTTTGTCTGGACCAAAAAGTTCTTTAACACATATAAGGTCAGAAGGAAAATCTTTAGTAATGCGATGTCTTACCCTAGGTGAACTAGGATCAGTAGAATTCGGAGTAATAAATCCTGAAGATGGTTCCAATACAGCAGGTTCAGTGTCAGGCTTAGAAATTTCAGGTTCTTACACTAATTCACTAGAAGGAGAAATACTACCAGTAACTTCGGAAATTGAAATTAGCTCTTGAATGTGTTATGTTGTTCGTTTTTGATAATCAAGATGAATAACTATAGATGATTCCCCTATTTATTTTGATCTAATTCTACTGACATTAGGTGATACTAGAGCTTGCAGCCCTTCAATTTGGCCTAGTGTTGCTCAGGGGGTTTCCCCTGGAGTCTACGCGATTGTTTTGGTAATTCATCCACGATTAAAAATTATTAATCACACACAATCAAAGAAAATTTCAATGAAGACACCTAGAGTCACTAAGGAAACAAACAAATGAATAACACGCCTAAAAATCTAGGAGATCAAACCACACACAAACAGTAACTTCCCACACCAAAAACACTAGTTGGTGATGAAATCCAACATCGTAGTATTTTAATGTAGAAAGGGCGGTTGGAACAGTTACCCCGACAACCTGCTTAATGAAACAGACCGGTGCAAGTTTATCCACTTAAACCATCTCGAGTGAAGATAACCCTCCGGAGAGTCCAAGTGAGTCTAGTTGACGTCTGCTCCGAGTACAGTGGGATCTTTCCTCCATCGTCACCTTAGGAAAAAATCGTAAATATTATGGCCACTATGGTTACCAACAGGAATTAATATACCTGGGGGAACAGTCTACGATCCAACATACATGCAAGGGCAGAGTAACAAAGCTCAATCCCCTTGAAGGCTCCTTGACATAATCCAAGGTATACCAACAAGTGACCCCGGGCTCCTCGAAAATGGTCTATCCGAATTTTACCGTTGCTAATACGCACACATCTACTATCATTCCCAATGAGATAGAATTGATTATCCCACTGGTTCAAATATGACCTCGTGCTTGACCCCTTTAAGAGCTTCCCAGAGCATACAAGTGACTATTGGATTTTTCCTACCGCAATATCAACTAGTTATTTGTTTTAATTGTCTTGGAGAGTTAATTACTCCCTACTCCAACACACTACCCTAAGCTATATTGGTGAGAAGAGCCCTAGAAATATAAAAAAATACTAGATTGATTTTAATTTAAGCATTTATTTTAATAGGTTTTTTCTTAGGACAATAGGTGTGAAAGCGAAACTGATGATATGTAGTGACCCAACTCAAAACACACTAAAAATGCATCTATTATGAGAAACAATTCTCTTTCTTTCAATGAATTCTATCTAAAGGAAGAGTTGAGAAATGCAATCTTTTAAAACAGTTCTTTCCTTCAAACAAGAATAATTGAAAAGAAATCTAATTTCATGAGAACTCAAAATGATCTATTGCTCAATAAGAAATCCCTTTATAATTCAAGATCGAAACTATAGACAAATTTTTTCTTCAAAATAACACTATAATTTCTAGAAATAATATTAAAAACTAAAAACACTAATTTTGAGATCTAAAAAAAATTCTGAAGACTAAATATGAATTTAAATTTTAAATATTTTGAGGATTTCTTGCTTAGCTTTTTATCTAACTAAAATATTTTTTGCTTAGATCAGCAAGACCTCAAAAAACACCCAATTTTGGTTTTTTAAGTGAAATTCCAAACTTATCAATAATTTTTTTTTTTTAAGATTTGCAAACGAGAAAATAGGATCTAAATCTCATTAAAACAATTTCTGCAATAATTTCAAACTCAATAAGAAAGAAATGAAATACCACTGATCTAAAGGTATACCAAGGTTTCTAATATTTGAGCAGAATAAAGACAAAGAAAAAATCACTATAACATGCAGATCTTTCAGAAAATCATTCAAAACTAAAAATGTTGAAATAAACTCTTAATCAAAGTTTTCGGACAGAAGATACAAGTCTGGGTATAAACTGAGAATCTAACAAACTAATCCAGAAAAGAGAATTTTAAGATTTTCTAAAAATTCTCACAGGTTCGGTAGTTTCCAGTGTAAACAAATGCAGTCCCACACTGTTTATACATGAAAAGAGCGGAGATGTTAGCATTGTTTCTAAAAGAAAAGTGCGGATACCAAAAAACTAAGAGAAAAATAAAAATCTCTAAAACATTTCTTAGAGATTCTACAGCGATAAAATACCCAAGCCAGTATAAATCAATGAAAATCAGAAAAAAATAAATTCACAAGTCAAAAATAATAAAAAATCAAAGTTCAAATTCGATCCCCAACGGAGTCGCCATTTTTGTTGGATGGATAAGTCGTTCTTGCGGACAAGACAGACCTCCCAAGTGTCCTACGGACAACTAGCAACAAACGGACAAATAAAAACTATTTTCTCTAGATATTATTTGATTTGGAATTAACTATAATAGGGTTTTTAGAAACCTACTTGTAGTCCAGCGTTGATCTTCTTTCCAGTGGCTTGAAGAAAGTCATCATCAAGGATCTGCAATCACAAACACAAGAAAAGATTAAAAGCACCTTCAAAATAAAAATTAAGTCATGAATCAAACATCTATCAAGATGATCAAGGAATTCAAGAAATGAGATAATTAATTAAATAACCCATTAATGAAACATGATAAATAAGCTATTTAACTAAAGAGCTCATTGAGAAAATGGTATTCATTTGTATTATCTTGAAATAAAGAAGAGCCTTACAACCATTTCTGCCTTGATGTTGTACAGGCCTTCCTGGGGTCCAGAACAGGCGTTTCCTTTACTCTGACAAGATTTGCACTCTCTCAGCTAAAATGTACATGGGTGTGTAATAATTCCCACATAATGATCAATTAAGAGAGTATGAGTCTCTACAGCATTTCTCCTCAAAAATTCTCAAAGTCTAACTCACTAACTCTAACCTTTGAAGCTGCACTATGGCTTCAATTTATAGGAAAATAGAGGAGGTTATGGTTCCATATAAGAAGGGATAGAATTCTCTTTTGAAGAGATTAGGCTCCATAAATCAAGGGGTAGGCTCCCATAATGGAGGAATGAACATACATGATAGGAGCAAACCTTCGACCGGATAATTGCTTCTAGAAGCTTCCAGAATTGACTGCTAGACTTCTAAATGTTACTTTCCGCCTTTGTTTTACCTTTTACAGGGGTCCGCGCCCTTAATGAATAAAAAGTGTGTTTAGCTCTAAATGATTTAGAGCAAAAAGGTGTGGCACCTCAGGAAATGTTAAGAGAAAGTGCGGTACAAGTGTTTTTAAGACTTTTAGGAGCTTTTATCTCAATTTGAAGGCTTGATTTGAAGAACTTTGATGTTGTAGACTTTGAAGGGAGTACTAAAATGTCACGGTGACAAATTTCAGTGTAACAGTGGGGTGAAAGAAACATACCACATATTAGATTTTCTTCTAGAACAAACAAGCATATTGTCAAAAATACCTTATGCAAGACAAAAGAAATCCATTGTGGTAGATTTTCTTCTAGCAAAAACACAAACCTATAACATTGTAGAGCTTAAGAATCTAGTGCATACCAAATTTTGTTATAGCATGAACACAAACATATTACCAACAACATTATAGGGCAAAAGAAATCTAGCACATGCTAGATTTCCTTTTAGCACAATCACAAGCACATTTCCAATAACATCATTGTGGTGAAGGAAATATGGCGCATACTAGATTCCTTCTAGCACAAACAATTGAATTGCCAGCAACAACATTGCGATGCGAAAGAAATCTAGTGCACACTAGATTTACTTCTAACACATATATAAACACATTGTCAATAAACTCATAGAAGGATGAAATAAATCTAATGTATACTATATTTATTTCTAGCACAAATAGAAACACATTACAACATTTCTAGATAAAAGAAATCTAGCACATCATAGATTTAATTCTAGCGCAAACAAAAGCATATTGTTAACAACCACATTGTAGTGAAAAAAAATCTAGAGCATGCTAGATTTATTTCGAGCCAAAATTGAAGCATGTTGGCAATAAAAACATTGCAAGGTGAATAAAATCTAACACGTGTTAGATTTATGCATAGCACAAACACAAGAACAAAACAACATTGTAGGGTGAAAGAAATTTAGTGTGTTAGATTTTCTTCCAACATAAATAAAAGCATATTGCCAACAACAACATTTCATGGAAAAATATATCTAGAACAACTTCTATCACAAACACAAGCACATTTCCAATAACAACATCACAAGGTAAAATAAATTTAATGCATATTAGCTTTACATGTAGCACAAATACAAGCATACTACCAACAACATTTCATGCCAAAATAATCCTAACACATGTTATACTCCCTTCTAACACAAACACAAGGACATTTCCAAGGTGAAGGAAATCTAATACGTGCTATATTTACTTCTATAATTAACAATCAAATTGACAACAACATTATTGTAGAGAAAAAGAAATCTAGCACAACTTCTAGCCCAAACACAAGCACATTTCCAATAACATTGCCAAGGTGAAGGAAATCTAACACGTGCTAGATTTCCTTCTATCATAAACAACCAAATAGACAACAACAATATTGCAAACCAAAATAGATCTAGCATAGTTTCTAGCCCAAACAAAAGCATTTTTCCAATAACAACATTGCAAGGTGAAAGAAATTTAATGAGTGTTAGCTTTACATGTAGCACAAATACAAGCATACTACCAACAACAACATTGCATGCCAAAAGAAATCTAGTGTGTGCTATATTTCGTTTTAACACAAGCACAATCACATTGCTAGTAAGAACATTCCAAGGTGAAGGAACTCTAAAACATGTTAGATTTCCCTCTATCATAAATAACCAGATTACGAACAATAGCATTGCATTGTGAAAATTCCTTCTAGCATGTCAATAAAAACATTGCAAGGTGGAAAATATGTAAGGTGTGCTAGTGTTGGAAATATTGAGAGGGGGTTTGAATCAATATTTCTTTACAATTTTTATATTATGCCAGTTAAAATCACTAATTAAACCAAAACACAAGATGTGCAACAATAAAATAATTTTATTAATGAATTTGAGGAATCTAAAAACCCAAGCTCCAACTTGTACAACAAAGTCCTTAACTCCTTCAAGGCTTGAACCCTGAATGAGGACTCTAAAATTCAACTACAAATCCAAGCTTCAACCTTGTACGGAAACTCCAATCCTCTATGGATCCAACCCTCTCAGTTTTCTTCAATCCCTTAAGGTGACTTCAATATTGCTTCAAGCCTCGATCAAAAACTTCAAATACTTCTAAAAAATGTATCCAAGATAGGTCTGGAATGTGCTCTCATATCTACCTCTACAAAAACTTCATGTTTTCTTCAGAAAAAATTTTATGGTTGCACCAACAAAACATTTCTCCAACTGTTGATATTCAACTATGCTCCAAGGATGACTACTCCAACAAAACAAGTCTTTAAGTGTTAGTCTTCAACAATAATCCAAGGGTGATTTCTTCAAAAAACAACTCTTCAAGTGTTGGTCTTCAAATATGCTTCAAGAGTGACTATTGTTTCAAAAAATGCTTGAAGAAAGCTCAATTAATGTCATGATCAATGCACTCTATTGTCAACTCAAAAGATTCTCAAAGTATGTTATCATTTTATCATTCAATAAAGTTGTCTCCTGGGCTCTTCATGTGTGCTTGAAATAATGTCCTTCAATATATAAGGATTACTTTACTGTTGTTTCAAATCTGACTAGATATGTTGATCAAGCCTCTCAAGGTATAATACTCCTAAGGGAAAAATTAACAGTGATAACAAAAACATGCAATAAACCCAACACAAATATTTTTCAGCAAATGCCTATAAAATAGAAATGCTCCAAACACACCAAAATGGAAAAATTTTATTATAAGATATTGTTAAGGTACAATATAAAAAAAAATTGTGTGCCCCTAGCTTTCACAAGGCAAGCTACAAGCCTCGGGTGGATGTTTTAGCAATGCCAAACTGTTGCTGGAATTTTCCCACTAAAAATCTGCACTGACCTTATGATTTTTGCACTATTGGTTGTGTTGATACCCTGATTAGCCCCCTCCTAACTGTGAAAATTTATCAATATTACTTATGCAGAAACCCTATTGTTAAATCACAATTTACTTCTCCTAATTTTTCAAGTTATTAATCTGAAATGTTCAGTATTGACATCAAATTAAACACTTTAACGGCCTACACAGATCGAGATCTAAACTGAATACATGAACATAGACAAAGTGACACACAAGATTATTTGGACAAATGTCCTCGAAAAAACCCACTGCGGGAAAACTGGTCTTCTAGCTGCTGGAGGGTTTTTATTATTAAGTAGATTCTAAGTGAAACAAATCTGGGCACCTTATTGGTTAACTCAACAAAGAAAAAATCTATAGTGATACCTCTGTTTCAGAGACGGAAAATTGGATTGATTCACACCCTCAAAGGGGATTTCCAAAACTCAACCCTTTTCTGTTTTTAGAAACCCCAGCGCGGCTCTGAAGCCCTTTGCGTCAGCTCTGCTAACCTGCGTGTGCCTCTACGTTTCTCAGGAGAGGCCTGCGTAACCCCAGAATTGGTTACATTTTCCCTGTGTTACCACATTTAGGCCTACGTAAACCCTAATGGCCTCCTACTGCCTCTACACTACATTTTCTGGGCCTACATAACACCTGCGTAGCGCTGAGCCCTCTGCATTCTACAGTTGCTACTCCCTGTGCACTGCTCTGATTGTTGCTTCTCCGCCTCTTGCTGACTCTTGGCTTGGTATCATATCATCCCTCTCACCAATACTATGCCTTGTTGCAGTTAAAACACTTCTGGAAATTCTTAGCAAACCACGCCATAGAATTCCAGCTTAGTCTCAGTGCTCTGCCTCTGTGTGTGTTCTCTAACTGACCCCAAGCCTTTCCTTTATACTTTTCTTGTTGGGAAACCAACAGCTATGATCTAATCCTGAATTGACAACTAAGATTAAAATAAATCTTGATTCATGTGACTTAAGTAATTTCCATCACATGTTTAAATTGATTACCATTAATATTTTAATTTTCCTAATTCAAACTTAGGGTCCTTAAGTAAAAATATTAATTAATTAATTATCTCTTAAACTGGATGGAATTTCTCAAATCCCTTTTTGGTTCTTGGAGATCTCATGTACTCTAGTCCCTCCACAAAGTTTGGGAGCTATAGCACATCCAATGCTACCCCAACACTAAAAAATCTCAACACTAACTACTCAGAAATTTCTGATAAATTAGACATGGAATCCTTGTCAAAAACCTAGAAAACCCAAAAAGGGTTTGCCTTGGTTTTGATGCTCAAAAAATGGCCCCAAATTGCTTGACCCTCCTCTAAGTGCAGAAAAACTAGAACTGTGACTGATATTGGAATCAATGTTCCAAAATCGTTGGAAAAATTTTCTCAATTCTACCCCAAACCAAGCCCAAGAAACCCAGCTCTCAAAATCCCTTCACAATTCACCCCACAGTTGTGCCTCCACAATGCTTACATTGTTTTTGGGTAGGATGACATAGTTTCTCCTCTGGAAAATCAGTTTGATTTTTTGTGTTGAATTCTACCCTTGCAAATCTTCCTCCTTTTTCCTAGAATTGACCAAAAATCACTTCGACAATGCTACAACTCCCAACTCCAGCTATTCCTCCTCAACTCTCTGTGTGGCCTCCTGAATGTGTCTCAGTTGCCCAAAAACCATACTACATGTGTGGCCTTCTATCCAACTCTTTAAACTTATGAAGAATCCTTCCTAGGGTGGTACTCAGAGTCCATCGAAGAAAGTTTGAGCTTCCTCCTTGGGAAACTCTTGTGTTGAACAACACTATGTAACTCTGCTAAATAGCTAGAGCAACACTTCAAATGTCAAATTATCAAAAGGCCTCAAATGTTGCTTCCTCTCTCCTATTTATAATTTATGTTTTTTTCTTCCATGTGGGCCCCTCACTAAGCAATTCAAACCTCTTCCCTTGGCCATACAATTTCTCTCTCCTCAAGGAGTGCATATTAGTTGGGGAGGTGGCCCCCACATTCCACCAAGGCAAACATTTCGACCACCTCGTCCTATGTTTCCTCTCCAAAATTATCTTAGGCCCCCAAAATTAGAAAAATAGTAAATTTTTGGTACTATTGACAAAATTATTTAGGAAGGGATATTATAGTTCTCCCCTCCCAAATGTTGCTTATCCCCAAGCAACTGTAAAATTGGGTGCTGCGAACTCTGCTTGTTTTACCACGTGGCATCCTGTTAATTTTGAGTTAACATGTTGTTAGATTAGGTTAGTTACATGATTTTACCATTAATCCATTACCAATCTCATTAATCATAAGTGTAACTAATGAAATAACATAAGTAATAAAGGCTGAAGATTATCCAAGACAGAAGAACATATGAATATGGTTCAAGCCAGGGAAAAACCCTAAGATGGGGAAAACCCTTATCAATTCTTCTTATCATTAATGTCAAATATTCAGCAGAGAGAGAATAAAATACTTCAAAGTCAGAATGATTTTCAAATGAGAAGGTTTAATACCACTGCCCTTAGACAAGAGGATGATTCCAACAAGGTTGCAAATCTAATGTTTGGTGTAGGCTCCAAGGACTTGTGTCTTCTCTGCAATTCTAGTAGGACTGACTAGGGCATAAACAAAGTCAACAACTACCCTATTCACAACCTTAAATACCTTTACTAGACTGCAGATTACCTTCAACCAGAGCCTTCAAATGCTGTTAGCCTATAAGCCTTCTTATAGGCTTCAAAACCCACTACACAGCCTCATGATAAAGCAACCCTCACTGTGGCTTTCTTGGTGTAGGTTCTCAGCCTCTAGGATAGGGTTCTTAAGCCCTGTGGCCTAGTTGTAGGTGACCCAAACTAGTGCAGATGACTTCAAGTAGAATGACACCTTAACAACAATCCCAAACTATCATCAAAGTCACCCTTAACAGGTGTGACTTCTATCTACTTGAACTCAAACCTGTGATGAAGATAAAATGCCCAAGACAAATCATAAATGTGAACAAACCAATCTCATCCTCCATCCTGTGGAACTCTACCCTTGAAGATGACTAAATTGAACCCAACCTTGCCTTCATCTTCTTCGTTGGAAATCACATTCTTCTGCAGCTACTTTAGAGAGAAGAATGAATATCAAAGTGCCTAGGATAGGTTATTTATATCCTTCTTGGGTAGGCCGACTTGATTACTCGAGGAGGGAAATTCAAATTTTCAATTTCCAATTTTTCTCACCTAAATAAGGTCATGCCTTATGAAATTTGATTTGAGTGAATGAATACTTTTCCTTATCCAAATTTAGTGATCTTTAGGTCAATTTCGATCCTCTCAAAAAGAGGAATTGAATTCTGCAATCATCTTCCTCATAGGAGTGGTCCAAAGGGAATTTGGCTCTAGTTGCCAATTTTAACACTCCCTCTCAACTAGGGACAATTACACCCGCCAATCCATCCGTCATGAACCATCTCTGAATATCATCTCTACTCTGCTCTTATTTCCTGAACATTGATATGAATAATATAGAATAATTTATCGAAGGTGAGTCACAAGACCTTGCCACTCTCTACTGAAAAAAATTAGTTCAGAGGTAGAACCTCAATTGGTCCCATATTAGTTTTTTGAACACCATACATCCTAGCATAGGGAGTACGATAGTACATGATGCATCCATCGATAGTGCTATGGTCCCTATCCTCATTTCCCAACTGATTGGCCAGATGAGAGCTACTTCCTATGTGTCCCAGACTTCATGGGTAGGATGATGCAAGAACATCAGTAGGGAAAGAACTTATCACATCTTGCTCACAACCACTCGTAGGGAATAGTGAAACCACATCCTACAAACACGCATCATAATGACACGTAGGGAAAGGATGAACCACTTCCTATAGTCACACATCACAACCATCATAGGGAAAGGATGAACCACCTCCTACAAGCATGAAAAACACCGAGAGTAGGGAAAGGAAGAACCATGTTCCTACAAGCATTCCAACCAACAATAGTAGGAAGAATCCTACACATGAGGAAAGGATGAACCACATCCCACCAACATGTCACCCATCAATCATAGGAATGAGCATCTTACGTGTGGGGACAGGATGAACCACGTACCACCAACATGTCAACAAATGCCTATATGCATCTCTCACTGGGATACCCACCGGAGAAGGTGAACCACTCATCTTGTTCATATGCCATAGGAGAAGGTGAACCACTCATCCTATGCATGTCATTAACTGTAGGGGAAGGTGAACCACTCACCCTACATGTCCGCAGTCATATGGGAAGGTGAACCACTCACCCTACACATGTGTCAACCATCATGGGTTATCACAAGGAAGGTGAACCACTCACCCTACACACATGTCCACAAACATAGGGGAAGGTGAACCACTCACCCTACACATGTGTTAACCATCATGGGGTATCACAGGGAAGGTGAACCACTCACCCTACGGTCGCTTATAGCTCAATAAGTACCCCAATCCCCCAGGAGTTCCTAGAGTTCAATTCTTCAACCAAGAATCCCTTCATATAGGGAATAGTGCCAATTTTATTCCTAGAAATCAAAACTGGATCAATGGGAGCCTCATCGCTCCATTCAACAGTGTACAAATGTATAGCAAACATATTTATTTACAACAAAGACTTTGATAATACTTAGCAATCCTCTGCAACTGTTCTCACTCCTTTGTACTCGGGAATACCACAACCTAAACTGGTCTTTTCAGGGTGCACAATGTCCATCATACAACCTGCTCATCATGAGATATGTTTGCTCAAAAAATTTCTTACAATAGGAATGTCTTTTGTTGTACCATATGGAGAGGTATGTGAAATATTGGATTCTCAAAAAATTCTTCTGCAATGACGAAGTGCAGAAATGGCTCACTGAAGATCTTTTTCAATAGATTGGCTTCATAGTAAGTCATGCATTTAGCTTTAATGGAGCTCTCAAAAGAATAGAATCAAGTAGTGTATCATCGTTCTGCTAACCGATACAATATCATAATATCTGAGAAGTTATCAATAAATGAGGCACAAGAAAACCAGGGATCAGTGGTTTTTCCATTTCATCAAGCTATGAAAGACTTATAACAGACATTATTAAAACTACATTTTCAATCATTGCTCCCCAAGTCTTAGCTTGTTTTCCTGTCATACTGCTAGGGTCGTTATCATCTCTAAGGCTCCCTCTGAAGCCTTGCTTCAGATAGATATGCAGACTTCATCATTAGTTGCATCGGAGTAATCCAATTATGATGGATTTTCCATAGGACCCTCTCAATGTAGGCAGATTGACCTTCCCAGAACATAATCGTCGAGCCACTAGAAACCTTTCCTATATTCTGTTATGGATCCTTCTATGCTCATAATCAATACATAAATAATCATCAAAATTATTTGCTGACCCTGTCGGTCTGCAATACAAGGTTGTCAGCATCAATAGCAACTTCCTCCACTTTTTCTCAACAAACCATTTGTAAATATCTCGTGCTAAAGTTAGCTTTGCAACATATGTAGAAACCATCATGTATTCCACAAAATATTCGTACTAATGTTTTTCAATTTTCCAATTAGATCACTGAAGAACATACTAAGGTCTTTGAGAACTAAATACTTCAAGTCATGGATTATATTATATTTGGAACTACTCTACATTTCAGAACTATAATCTGTGATTCAGCTCTTAACAATTTGTAGTGACAAACTAGAAATTCCCTTCAGAACTTGCATTATTCAACTGTATTTGTCCATATATCTTAACTGAGATATTTTCTTGATGATGCAATAGACCCGCCTTAAAATGATAAGGTTTTATCCTTCTAGGAATTAATAAAAAATCACTACACTATCATGACATAGATACCAAGACTCTGATTTAAATTGTCATCTCCAATATACTCCAGCATTGATATATATAAACTTGGTTAGTCATGCAGTGTTATTACTCTGTTCACTGGTTGTAAAAATGTTCATACACAACAATATAATGAACAATCCTGAGTATTTCTTAGAGATCAAATCTCCACAGACATAATCCTTAGCACATGGATGCATTCTACAGGCAAAAGGGATGTTTATTAGAACCTTGGCAAGTTCAAAACAGGCTCCCAAAAGTTTTAGAAAGGTCATAATGCACTTCAATTATTTTTCTATCATCATGCATAACTGATCAGGATATGATTCATTGCGTTGTGGAAAAATCAAGGCCCAGACATCTGATCAACACATCACATGGAGCTTATCATAATTTTTATGAAAACCATACTAAGAGTGTATTCCAGGTCAGATTCTTGGTCACTGGATCGATGTATGTATATTTGTTATTAATTTAACATGAAAAATAAAACTATTTAGAATATCTTTAAGAGGGCTAAAATTTTGCTCGAACAAATATAGATATCCTCCATAGGCTTCTTAAGTTATTCCAGATTTCTATTGAACAGAGATGCTCACACAGTGCTTGTCACGGAGCTCAGTATGCTATGTAGGTTGGCTTGTAGGCAATCACCGAAGAATATATATGTATATATATATATATATATGACAAATTCTATCTCCGTTATACAACACTTTTACATCTTGAATTTGCATGCAATGATCTATTAGATATCCTTGTAACATATATATCGGACTTCCATACTTCAGGTTGATTACGTTAGGTCTGCAAGCTTCAAGACTGACACTTATTATTAATAACAAGGGATAGAGAAAAAAATAAAAATTTGTTGACTTCGATAGCTGCTTTACACTTTGTCCAGATTTGAGATTAGGCTGCCCTTCAAATGGAGTTGCACAAGTCTGCATAGGAAGAGTAGGTCTTCATTGTAAAGGAGGAACTGAGGTTCTATTCAACTTTATTTTCCTCTTACTTCCTGAACCTTTCAATCTTCTTGTGGCACTTTAATCACAGAATATTGCAGAGATTTGTTTGGAGTGGTGCCCTAAGAGGGCCACAAGAATGAAGGTCTTAAAAACAAGATCTAAGCCAGACCTTTCATTGACATGTAATGTCTTGAAAAATGGGCAATTTTACTAAAATATTTTGTTGTTTTGTGATAATATCATAGAAGATGGTGAAACTTGGAGTGCAGTCTTGTAGAGATCAACTTCCTTATAATGTCCAAATGGAGTCAGAATCATTAGATACTAGGCTTGTGCTTTGATGTCCCAATTGTAGGATAAGGTAACTATTTCTAGAGCTCCACACATCAAAAGAATGCTCAGAGTTTTACTGTGAAACAGAGGTCATCATTAGCATTTTATTCTTTCAGTGTTACTACAATAATTCTTACTGCATTTTCAGAGAATAGGAATCAAGTTACTCAATCTTCCATTGTACTAATGAATTAAGATCACAGTAAACTCTGAGTTGTCTTAACTTGACCAGGGCAAGGGATTAGGATTTCTTGACATATAAATTATTTTATGTTACTATGATACCTTAGAGTCTAGGCAAGGATATTGAAGGGAAAAATCTCCTTCTGAAGTTTTAATACTCAATATACCACTAAAAAAATATTGAAACCACTTAAACGCATACCTCATAAATTTTGAAACATACCTTGATGACCTCTGAGTTGTCTTAACTCCACTAGGCCAAGGGATTAGGAGTTCTTGACATATAAATTATTTTATGTTACTATGATACCTCAGAGCCCAGGCAAGGATCTTGAAGGGAAACATGTCCTTCTGAAGTTTTACTGCTAAATATACCTCTGAAAATATCTTGAAACAACTTAAAAGCATACCTCATAAATTCTGAAACATACCTTAATGACCTCTAAGTTGTCTTAACTCCACCAGTCCAAGGGATTAGGAGTTCTAGACATATAAACTATTTTATGTTACTATGATACCTTAGAGTCCAGGCAAGGATATTGAAGGGAAACATCCCCTTCTAAAGTTTTACTGATAAATATACCTCTGAAAATATCTTGAAACCACTTAAAATCATACCTCATATATTCTGAAACATACCTTGATGATTTCCAGCTTTTTTTTGTAATGACTAAGATGCCCTTTGAATTTGTGCCCAAGTTCACTGATTAGGGCTTGTAGAAGGCCTTAAGATAATGTCACAGATTATCCTTTTTGAACTAGGACTTGTACTACCACAAAGGTCTGAAGGTGACTTCTGCTGAAATTCCTTAGGTGCTTCTTAGAGATCACAATATCTTAAGCTTGGGCTTGCCCTCACCTGGCTCTGATACCATGTTAATTTTGAGTTAACATGTTGTTATCTTAGGTTAGTTACATTATTTTCCCATTAATCCATTATCAATCACATTAATCATAAGTGTAACTAATGAAATAACATAAGTAATAAAAGCTGAAGACAAGCCAAGAAAGAACACACGAATATGTCTCAAGCCAGGGAAAAACCCCAAGATGGAGAAAACCCTTAGCAATTCTTGTTATCATTAATTTCAAATGTTTAGTAGAGATACATAGAATACAATACTTCAAAGTCAGAAGGACTTTCAAATGAGAAGGTTTAATACCACTTCCCTTAGACAAGAGGATGGTTCCAACAAGGCTCCAAAACTGATGTTTGGTGTAGGATTCAAGGACTTGTGTCTTCTCTGCAATTCTGGTAGGACTGACTAGGGCATAAAAACAGTCAGCAACTACCCCATTCATAGCCTTAAATATCTTTACTATACTACAAATTACCTTCAACAAGTCCCTTCAAATGCTGGTAGCCCATAAGCCTTCTTCTAGGCTTCAAAACCCACTACACAACCTCATGATAAAGCAGCCCTAACTGTGGCTTTCTTGTTGTAGGTTCTCGGCCTCTAGGACAAGGTTGTTAAGCCTTGTTTCCTAGTTGTAGGTGACCCAAACTAGTGCAGATGGATTCAAGGAGAATGACACCTTCACAACAATCCCAAACTGTCATCAAAATCACCCTTAACAGGTGTGGCTTCTATCTACTTGAACTCAGACCTGTGATGATCATAGAATAATAGATGGAAGTGATTCATATTTTGAGTATTTATAGTTCCCAGGCTTATATCTACGTTCCAATCTTTGGTTGTGGCTATACAAGAAGGAGACAAGTGCCTGTGAGGATCTAGCAAGAGAAGAAAGGAAGCATGCAGGTGATTTGCAAATATTTGCTTCAAACACTGAGTATGGAGTAGGGACAGAACATGGTCAAAAATAATAATTTACAAAGGTTGTAGCTGATGATTTTGATGGTGCATGTGTTAAAATGGACAAGGAAATTTTTACAATAGAAATTAAGAATTCTAAAAACATGGAAGAAATTGCACAACCACCTGCATTATTGAAATATAATCTATCACACAAAGAAAATTGTCCAAATCAACAAATAAAAAGAGAAGGCATCAAGCGTATATCTACTTGATGGCCTTTCATAATTATCCCAACTTCATGTGGATAAAATTTGAATTCACAGAGGGGTCCCAGTTACATGAAAAATGTGGAAGAATTTTTTGCAGCTTTTGAATGTTAGAAGACTGCAGAAAGAATAATGATAAAATGGAGGGGAGAAAAATCACCCGTTTGTAGCCAATATCTTAAGACACAAGTAATGCGACAAGGGACAAGCAGTAAAATAATTCTTAGGAAATATGATGTGAAGCTACTTGGGAACACTAGAAAAATTATGGGATTAGATGAAGAAAAACTGGTGATAGAGGAGGAAGAATGCCTAATGTCTACTTTCACTAGTTCTGAAGGACAAGCTTGTGAATTGATAAATGAAGCTGGTGGAAATATAGAATCTCTTCTTGAGAGTGTTGTTAATGAACTGTAGACCCAAAAGGATACTCAGTTGAATTTAAACTCACAGAGAGCTATGCACACTCACGATCAACATAGTATGGCACATTGTGCTGATGCTCTCCAACTACGATCCATTTAAGAAAAATGAATCATTTTTACATTTGAAATTGAAGAAACAATCAAACTACCCTCAAAAAACTTGTTGTCATCCTTTGACAATTCCCTGGGAAGTGATTTCAACAATATTTACATTTTATGGGCAGAGATGCGCTGAAAAGTTAAAACAGATGAGATAATTGTTGAGAAAGAATGCCCATATGTCTATCAAACAGCTCGTTTTGGAAAATTTTCATATATAATTGGTGATATTCCTGCTGGATATTACTATATTCACTTACCAGAAATCATATTAACAAATGGCCTATCTAGGATGTGAGGTTTTAATGGCTTTATACAACAAGATAAGATTATTTCTGAGCTTGACATATATGCTTGGGTTGGTTCAAACATCCACTTGTTTTGATGGATACCCCGACACAAGTTATTGATGGAGGAACTTTAACTCTTAAATCTGAAGCGGTCACTAGTAGTCCTATTGTATGTACCAGCTACATGAGAAAGGGCATTCTTTTCCTTGATTTTCCTCCTATACTATAACTTCAGTTGAAATTATCTGAATATGATTTCCTGTGAGATACAATGATCTAGATAAATGACCAATATGAATTTCCACTTCAACTTGAATTGGACAGGGACAATGATGAATATATTTCTCCAGATGCAAGTGACTTGTTGAAGTTGTTGGATGTCTCTTCTGATGAAAACACATTACCAACTACATCTGGTGAAATTTGGCCTCCTCTTGGAAAGCACTGTTTAAAGATAGTGGAGTCCATTACAGTCCCACTAAGGATGGGCAATGAAGTTGCTTAGTAGAAATTAGTCAAGTTAGGTGCTATTCAAATGATTATACATCTGCTTTTTTATTATCCTTTTAACAATTCCTTGCATCATCAAGTGGAGAGATTCATATTGTCATGCTTAGAGAACAATAATAAATCGCCTATCAAGCATCTCCTTTATTACTTTAACTTAATTGAAAGTTTTTTGGCAACAGAAAGAAATCCCACTGTTCCTGTTGATCAGACTAAACCAATAAAAATCTTACCCAGGAAAACTTGCACCAATAATATGGAACATTAGTCACTTTACATGAATTGCAAACAAGCTTACTCAGTTGGCAATAAATAATATCTTGATACAATCATTTTTGCGGAGAAAGGATGATTGGAATAATTGAGAAACAAATGTTCCTTCAAAATGTAATGTGTTGGGGAACGTTGTCAAGTGGACATGCAAACGATCAACAGTACACAAATGGAAAATATCTGGTGATGAAGATGATTTTTATGGCAGAGATTATGATAACTCAACAATGGCCAATAACCTAAGTCAAGTATTATGATATGGAATGTTTGACAATGAAGATAGGGAAGAGGCTCGTGGAGCCATTGGTAGAGACAATAAGGATGCCTTCTTTAATGATGAGTCAACAGAAGTGGTCGTCTTCTCTCTCAGAATGAATAGAAAATAGGATGGTGTGAGGCTGAGAGAGATGATGTTCACCAATACAAATTGGTTTTCCCTTCAAGATGATAGGCATACTAACTAGTCAATGCCAACATCTCTTGTTTCGTCATCTCCCAGAGTAGAGAATGGTCAAACAAACAATATAACAAGATCAACTAATATTGGTGGTAGTAGTAGTAGTAACGATGAAATTGTGTTAAAAGATGAAGGGAAGTTGGTAGATACAAAAGGAAGACCAGTGTTAAACATGAACTTATGACAAATGGAGTTGAAGGATATTTAGAGAGTTGGAATATATTTGAATGGTGATGATATATAATGTTGTTACAACATGCTAGGATCTATCTATTAATGTTGTTTCAGATTGTAGAAAATTTACCAGAGGGCCCTTCCAAGGGTGCTCCACGTACATATGCATGGCAACAAAGAGGTGACCTTTCTATAAACTAGGATCTACCCTACCTTTCACTTAGATGATAACAATAAATCATCAATTTAATAACAAGAATCAGCAAGGGAAAATCATCGAAAACACCTGAATAGACATCCTTGTTTAGATGGCATATTTTTCCCTTTAATCAAAACCATTTATAGCAGAATTTAAGTGTAATTTCCAGTCAATAGAAATAGCAATATGGATTGTAGCCCCTGCTAATGTGGCATGCCTCCACATATTTGCTTCTTCCTAGGGATATGTGAACTGTTCTCTCAAGCAAACAAATATGCATGAAACTATCTGGATAAAGGCTTCAAAAAGTGCCCCCAAATATGTGAAGTAACACCTCAAAAGTTCCTCAAATATCTGAAGTAACACTTCAAAAGATGATTCATAATAAATAAAAGGAACAAAGAGCAAAAAAAATGGGTATAAAGACAACCTCCTCTATATGGAGGCTGCTTGGGTAGGTCCTTAATGTGGATCAAGGCCTCATACAACATGAGGGGTAAGAGGCTCAATCAAAAGAACAATAGGAAGAACCTGGCCAGTTTAGGATCTGGAAGATTACATTTATTATTGGAAAGGAAATGTGTCATGAGGTGAAGGAGATCTTGGTAGACCTGGGTAATGATCTATGTGATTTTTATGGCTATGTCATGGATTTTCTAAGTGGATTGGTTTTTAAAGGAAATGGTATCGTAGATTTTACTAAGCACTTTGATATTGATACTGAATAAAATAGACTCCTCAGTGATAAAATGGGAAGATTTGGCAGACATCTACATTCAGTAAGTCATTGGATTAATACTTGAATATTCAACGAGAAGCATTCTTTTTGGAGTTTTAATACATCATAGGCAATCTTTCAAGCATATTTACATTGAGAAATTTTCATTATAGCTGTACATAATTCCATATGGCTCAATTTGTATGGAGGGATAGATAGTGTCCAAATTTGAATGTGGATGGTGTGGTACTACAATACTGATTTTGGGGTTTATTGCCTTGGTTGGTATTGTAAGTCATCGTTGGACTCTACCATCTTGTGACAGAGTCTAGCATGATGAAATACTAGCAAAGTTGGTTTTGCCTTTGTTTTTTGGTGAAATAAGAAGACATTCGGAATCTATGGTTAGCTTGATTTCTTGATGTTGAACATTTTTCTGAAGGGGCAGAGGTAGCCAATATAAAGTTGATACTTATAGTATGGGATATCCTTAGTTTAATGTATTCATTATGTGTACTCGATTCTGTTGTTTTATTTTATTTTTAGCTCACAGTTATATTCAAGGTGTCTGTTGTATTGTTTGTCATCTACTTGTAGTTACATGGAAAGCACTTAATTGCATACTAAATTCTAGTGATGTGATCATATTATTAAAACTAATTCCCCAAGGTACACAAATGATTTATTCTGATAGTTTTCAAATTACAATTTTGAACCATGTGAGGCCTGCCAAGCTAAAATGCATGGTATTCAAATGTCTCTTAAAATTTGGAATAATAAAATCAGGGCTCTGCCTTTGACAAGATGAGTAGCTAAAACACGAATGTTATAAAGAAAATTTTGCATAAAGATATAGTGTCCAATGGTTGATGAATTTTCCTTTGCAATATCGATCTCTCTCTGTGTAGCTTGTAAAAAAAAACCAAATTAAATAGTGTTGAAAGAAAAATAACAAATCACAACAATACACCCCAGAAAAAGTGACCCTAATTCTTCACTGTTGTCAGAGAAACAACATCAACTCTGATATTCATGAAAAGATTAACTATTCAGGCACTCGCACTGGATGTCAACTCCATCTCCATCCCAACAATGATGATTGCAAACCATTCTCCTAATGCTCTGCAATACGACTGATCATAGGGTCGAATCCAAATTGGGTATTTCAATGTGAACACACTAAAATAGAGAAAGGAGAAAATGTGGAGAAAATGCAGTGTAACAATGAAACTAAGTTTGGAAATTTATAGTTGAATTGTTATGTTGATGAGAGACTGCTACTGCACGATGCCTGCTAAAGCCACCTGTGAGCCCACGCACACCCGAAGCTAGGGATTCCCTCGTAGCCATGGAGGTTCTGGGCTCGCCCTAGGTTCCTCCACCCCCTCCTCCTCCATCCACTGATGATGCATTCAACTTACTATTGGCTTCGATGCCGAAGAAGAAGAAAACTAAAGTAGTCAAGTTTGTGAAAAATCTGGATGATATTCCAGAAATCTCTCTTCCCCCTGAGGGTTCGATCCAGGTAGCTTTGTCTCTGGTGGATCGCGCTCTTGTGGGACAGTTCACAGGTCTCTAGCCCTCCCCAAAAACCAAGGAGAAATGGGTCGTCAAGAACTGGACATCGTTGATCAAGAACAATGTGACCTTGTATTTCTTGGGGAGAGGCAATTTTCTGTTTGAATTCATCTCAAAAGAGGATAAAGATCTGATCTTTCAGAATGGACCCTACGTCATGGGTCCTTAGGGCCTATATCTCAATAATTGGATGTCGGATTTTGACTCAGTAGTTGATGTTCCAACTGCTATTCATGTCTGGGTTAGGTTACTGAATCTCCTAGTGCATTTCTCGAATTGGGATTTGCTGAAGCACAGAGGCAATGCCCTGGGTAAATTTATTGACCGGGAAAATAACAAGGACCAATACGACTGTTCCAGAATATGCATTGAGTTAGATATAAAGGTGGGCCTTCTAGAGGCAATAAAAATAAATGTCGGTAGTTGGAACCATGTGAAAAAGCTATATTATGAACAACTTCCCTTCAAGTGCTAGAAATACCATGTCTATGGTCACTTTGCTAGGGGTTGTTCGAGTAATGGATAGATGGAGAAAGGTAAGGAGGAGGTCTGGAACTAGGTCAAGCAGAAAAATACCTCCTATAAATCCCACAAATCCAGTGTCCCAAATGGTAAAGGCCCTTAGTCGGCTTCTATTCTTCAAACCCCTCCCTCGAATGGTCAAGAAAAAAAAAATTGGGACCCTAAGTTCATAAATAGAGGACACCCAGGAGGTCGAGATGCATAATAAATGATCCCCAGAAAAAGGGACCCCTTCAGGCTCGAGGCAAGGAGAAAGTGCCACAGATAGATTTAAAGAAAAACATGCAGAAGTTGAGGAGGAAGAACAAGTATCAAAGGATTCAGAGGAGGAAGGAGAAATAGGGGATTCACAAACTTTGGCAAGAATATCCATAAGAGGTCGTAAGTCCGCCCGTGAAAAGAGAGAATATGAAACCTACAAAGATAAGCTCTAGGGCAGTCAACCAACCCTCGAGAAACTCTTGGCAAAAACACCGAAGATGATAAGAAATCAGACTCAGGGCTCCAAGGGAGCTCATCACACCCAAAAAAGTAAGTGATGAAGGTTTTGTACTGGAATTGCAAGGGTATGGGGAGCATAGTTAAAGAAGAAGCCATAAGAAGTCTTCTAAGGATAGAAACCCTAGACATACTTCTCATTCACAAGACTAAAATGGAGGACAAAGACGTCCTCCAAATAAGTAAGAAATTTTGGAATAAATGTGGAGGACAGGAAGTCTTTGCTCGAGGAGCCTCGGGCAGGCTGGGCACTCTTTGGAATATTAACAAATTCTTGATGGTCACTAATATCCTAAACACTCACTATTTGTTCTTGAAACTTCAGCATCTTGACACAAAATATATCATTTGTCTCATCAATGTGTATGTCCAAGTAAATGCAAGGGAGAAAAAGGCCTATTGGGACTCCATCAAATATTTGGCAGGAATGGAAAATCTAGAAAATACTATCATTGTTGGCAACCTTAATCTCACCTTGCTTTTGTCAGAGAAGTGAGGAGGCAGCATCGTAAGGGATCTGGTGAGGGAATGGGTGGAGGACCTCATGTAGGACTGGGACTTGCTCGACATCAAGCCCTTTATTGGTAATTACACCTGGTCAAACAAAAGAGTCGGTCTGAGGCATATTGTTGCAACGTTAAATAGATTTCTCGTTCAAAGTTATTTTCTCCTATTAGGATTAGAGGCTAGAATGCACATTCTCCCTTGCAGTTTTTTTTATCATAAACCTATCAAACTTGAGCTATTGGCCCATCTTGATCAAAACCCTATCCCATTCAGATTTAGTCCTTTATGGGTCAAGGAGCCAGACTTCATGCATATGGTCAAGGAAAGTTGGAGGCAGCCAGTTAAGGGCTCCTCCTTCTATATTTGGGAGGAAAAGGTCAGAAGAGTGAAAGTTGTTCTGAAAATTTGGGTCAAATCCACTCCCAACACTGCAACTGAAAGAAATAAAAGTCCAAGGCAGCCTTAAGCTCCATCACTTGCAGTCAAAAAATGTAGAAATTACAAAAGAAGTTCTAAACAAGGAGGCAGAACTACAACAGCAATTTCATAAGGAATGTCTGGCAGAGGAAGAATATTGGAGACAAAAATCTCATAGCCTTTGGCTAAAAGCGGGAGATAGGAACTCCTCCTTCTTCCACATGCAAGCCCAAGTGCAGAAATGCTTCAACTTCATCTCAGAAATCAAGGAAGAGACCATTACTCATAAAAATATCATTAGCATTAAAATGGAAACATTCTCTCATTTTAAAAATATGCATAGTGAAGAAGAGGTGATGGGCCAAAATTCTAAATTTTTCGATGTGGTTCCTCCAATGATTACCTCTAGGATGAATCAGTTATTGGAAGCAAAGGTGTCTATAAAAGAAATAAAGGTTTCTCTCTTTTCTATGGAGACCGACAAAACCCCAGGCCTGGACAGATTTACAGCCTGATTTCTTCAATATTGTTGGAAAATAATGGAAAATTATTTGTACAAAATGGTTCTGGAATCCCAAGCCTGCTAGAAAATTGGGGGTAGCACTAACTCTGCCTTTCTTGCCCTCATCCCCAAGGAAAAAGGAGCCAACAATTTTAATAGATTTCGCCCTATTTCTCATTGCAACATAGGCTACAAACTGATAACCAAAGTGATTTCCAATAGATTGAAAAGTATCGTTCCTAGAATTATTCAGGAGAATCAAGGTGGCTTCATTCAAGGAAGGCAGATTGTGGACAATTTCATCTTAGTTCAAGAGGTGATCCATTCAAGCCTGCATCGAAAAGAAAAGGGTATGTTTTTCAAGCTTGATCTAGCAAACGCATTTGACCGGGTTAGACACATCTTTCTTTTGGATGCTATGCATAAGCT
Organism: Pinus albicaulis; assembly: GCA_034641835.2. Lineage (NCBI taxonomy): Eukaryota > Viridiplantae > Streptophyta > Pinopsida > Pinales > Pinaceae > Pinus > Pinus albicaulis. The sequence goes on along the minus strand of CM076579.1, from coordinate 695,113,039 downwards.
TGGGTTTTGTATCAGCTTCATCAACTAGATTCGAGCTTGTATTTCTGAGCCTTGGATCGCCCCCCTGGTGAATGGGAGAGCTGTTGATTTCTTCAAAGCTATGAGAGGGCTTAGGAATGGGTGTCCTCTTTCACCCCTCATATTTTTTCTCCAAGCTTCTCTCTCAGCTTTTATTTGTACAAGAAGCAACAAGACCAAGAGATTATGGGTCTTAGCATAGAAAGAGGATTAAAAAATATAAATCATGCTCTATTTGCTCACGATTCTCTATTGCTGGGAGAAGCCACTATGCTTTTGGCATCAAGGTTCAAAGATGTGTTGGATGACTTCTGTGATGAAACGGGCAACAAACTTAATAATGGGAAATTTCCTATATTCTATTGGAACACTTCAGCCAATACTCTCAGTGCCATTTCTAGATTTTTTGTCTTTGCTGCCTCCTCAAACTAGTCTTTGTTCAAGTATCTTGGACTCCCTATCTTCCCCAAGAGTGCATTTAGAAGAGATTGGCTCCCCCTATTAGAGAAATTCAAGGTCAAGATTTAGGCCTGGGGTTTTTCCTGGCTCAACCTTGCAAGTAATTTTCTGCTCATCAAGGTTGTCCTAAACAGTCTCCCAATTTTTTAGTTATCTGTTCTGTTGGATCCTTATTTCATTCATAGAAAAATGGAGGATTACATCCGGAATTTTTTTTGGAAAGGGGGAAAACAGAATGAGAAGAAAATCCCTCTTGTCAGCTGGGACAAAGTCTCTAAGCCCCTGATGGAAGGTGGTTTGAATTTCAAGGATATCTACACTCAAAACATGGCTATGGGAGAAAAAATAATTTGGAGGATTATTGCTCCTAATCCTGGTTGTGGAAGAAACATTTCAAAGGACAAATTTCTCGCTGTCTTGATAGACCACTCCTGGAAATCAGATCGATCTTCCTCAAGATTTGTGCTAAAGCCACTCCTTTGATCAACCTACATGCATTCTGGATACCTGGGAATGGCAAAAGAATCAATATCTGGGAAGATCGCATTATGAACAATGCTCCTCTTGCCGAAATCAGCTCACTGCACACGCTGCATTCTTGGATGTCCAGTGTTGGCTTCTCAACGCTGTGGGACATCTCATGCTGGGAAAATTTCAATTGGTTGAGTTGGAAGCACCTTCAGGTGCCAACGGAATTGAAGAAAGACTATGAAGTCTTATTTGCTCTTTTGAAGGGCATGGCCCCAATTAATGCTAAGAAACCCAACATTCGTGGTTGGGGTTCATTGTCGGGCAGCTACTTTGTGGCGCAGGGCTATATAAAACTGATGGAGCATCCCCACGTCCCTCTGAATCCATTTCCCTGGAAGGGGATATGGAACCATACATCCATTCCTAAAATTTATTTTTTCTGTTGGCTATTGTGCCATAATATAATCCTGATAGAACACAAATTGCAGAAAAGGGGATATTATGAGCCTTCCAGATGTATAATGTGCGAAGAAAATGAAGAGAATGCCCACCATCTTATGCTAGAATGCAAATTCACAGCAGAGATCTGGCATGAGCTTATTGGCCCTTGGAGAATCAACTTCACATTTCCCAGCTCCATCATTGATTTGTTTGCAAAGTGGCTTCTTAGATATCCAGGAGCCATTCCACAAAATAAATACATTAAGGTTGCCTAGCTCTCACTACCAAAGATCATTTGTTGGAAAATTTGGCTTGAGAGGAACAAGAGGATTTTCAGAGATAAAACGCAAGATGTAAAGAAATTTTTCATAATCAAGGTCAAATGCCAGTTGAAAGAAAGCTTGGAGGATCAGTTAGATGACACAAATTTAATTCAGCGGGATATTGAATGGGGTGCCATATTTGACCTCCATTTCCATGAAGTAGTAAGGTTAACCAACCCAACCAAAGAATGGAAAATTAGAGTCAATGAGAAATACTTCTCAGATTGGATTAACAAGAAATGTAGACAATATTTATTCTTTGATGGGGCTGCCAAAGGAAATCCAGGAAAAGCTGGAGCAAGAGGAGTCATAAAGAATACAGAAGGCAGAATTGAGCATACTTTCACCTGGGGCTTGGGACACAACACTAGAATTCAAGCTAAAGCACTGGCTCTCTTCCAAGGCCTCAAGCAACTCAAATACTTTGGCATCAAAGAGGTAAATGTATTTGGTGATTCTCTATCCATAATTAAAACTATAGTGGACAACTCTGCCCCTACAGATTTCAGGTTTGCAAGATTAATGTAAAGAATCAAAACACTAGCTAAAACTTTTCAGAGTTTGAATTCCATGTGTTGAGGGAGAATAACAAGGATGCAGATTCTGAAGCCAACAAAGTAGCCCTCCTCTCTGTCGGCACTCTTCTAAGAGACCGGTACGAAGCATGGGACCCCGTACCTTAAAATATTTTTTTATATGTTTTATTGCATTTTATTGAAGCAATTTGTTTGTATCCACGAGATTAGGAAAATTACGGAGATGGATTCTATTGTTGCATGTAAGAACCAATGGTTTATAAGTGTTCGTGCCATGGTGCTCCTGGTAGGAGAGGAAATATGGGTGTTGCCCTTACATCATGTAACCCAATTAGAGGCATTCATGCCAAGGCTTTAACATATTCCAATACCTGTTCCTGTTAAAAAAAACAATGAAACTAAGTTTCCAGGAAAAGACCTCATATACTTTCTCTCACAATATCTATCTAAAAAGGAAAAATAAGAGAAGGGATTGACTAACGTGCACCAGGAAAGAAGACTGAAGTTAGATTATTATCTTTGGATTCTTCTCAGAAGTATCATTTTTTTTAACTATATTTCTTAGATGCAGGGCTTTGCCAATGTTTGGGTGAATGAATTACCTCGTGACCTAAAACAAGCAAGATCAGGAGGAAGGGTGAAGGAGAGCATTTCCTTGAAGGGGAAATAACCACTTATTTTATCAACAAACTTTTATGTACTCATTTTCATTGAATATATGGAGCAATATAGCGATGTTGGCAAGCCCGAAGATGTAGCCAAGGAGGGGTGAAATCTGTCAAAAAATCCTTTGTTGTTGCTCTTCATGAATGCATGTATGAGTTGTATGATAAAATGTTTCTTATGTTTAAGTTCACATTACATGATAAAATAGGAAAATCTGCAACTTACAAGACAAGCATGCAAAATTAGAGGATGCTTTGAGATTCGAGATCAATCACCCTACAACGATAATCATTGGAATTCATAACAACTGGCTCATTTTCTTTATCAACTTTTAGAATGAGAATGTTGGGATTGGAATCGAGTTGACGAAGGGCTATAAATTCCTCTTTGGTAAGGTTAGGTTTTGGGAGCTTGGAGCTTCGAAGAATGCGTCCATATTATTTTTTCAACGAAAATTTTGATAAGGAACTAGAAATCTCCCTAGATATATGCAACAACTCGCAAGCCACATATATCAGGAACTAATAGTTTAGCCTAGGACCAAGATGTCGAGAGACCATCGGAACTAAGCCAAGATTTTAGACTTCAACGGGACGCCTATCATTCTAGCCTTACTATGGCGGGCCATGTCTCCATGGACATGAACTGGGGTCGATGGGATGGAAAACCACCATCCCTACCACTCGAGTTAAGCACCTGTGCAGCGCTTGTGCAACACACTTTTTGTTGGGTATATCTCCCAAACCGTAACATATTTTTTTTTGGTATATCTCCCTTTATTCATTATATAGGAAAAATATTAGTGTAATAGGTAGTTGCATATAAAACATGTTCGATCCAGGGAGAGGATCAACAAAAACTGGAAAAGTATAAAAATCATTGTTGTTTACATCCTTTTAAAAATTGATAAAAGGAAAAATTCCTAAGATAGTTGCCTTCATCCAAAAGAAAAAACATATTTTAAACATTATGTATCTTCAAACTTCATCCATCCTCAATAAAGAAAATAGAAACAACAAAAAATCATAAAAGCTACCAGTGAACTGGCAGTGTTGCGCAACAACTAGGTAGAACAAAGTCATCTTTCCTTTATGGCTAACACTTTTTCGATGAAAGATGTGTTGAGATGGCATCCTGATGTATGAAAAACTAACCTCTAAAATCTATGACAGTTGGCAGCTCGAAAACATGCGTGAAACTCAGTAGGCAAGGACTGCACAGCACCTACACAAAACACTTTGTTTTGGGTATATCTCCCAAACCGTAACATTTTTTTTTTTGGTATATCTCCATTTATTAATTATATAGGAAAAATATCAGTGTAATAGGCATTTGCATATAAAACATGTTCGATCCAAGGAGAGGATCAACAAAAACTGGAAAAGTATAAACATCATGGTTGTTTACATACTTTTTAAAAATGATAAAAGGAAAATTTCCTAAGATACTTGCCTTCATACAAAAGAAAAACATATTTGAAACATTGTGTATCTTTGAACCTCATCCATCCTCAATAAATAAAATAGAAACAATAGAACAACATAAAAGCTACCAGTGAATTGACAATGTTGCACAACATCTGGGTAGAACAAAGTCATGTTTCCTTGTTCAATGAAATATGTGTTGAGATGACATCCTGATGTATGACAAACCAACCTCTAAAATCTCTGACAGCTGGCAGCTCGAAAACATGCGTGAAACTCAGTAGGAAAGGACTGCGCAGCGCCTGCGCAACACACTTTGTTTTGGGTATATCTCCCAAACCATAACATTTTATTTTTTTTGGTATATCTCCCTTTATTAATTATATAGGAAAAATATTAGTGTAATAGGCAGTTGCATAGAAAACATGTTTGATCTAGGGAGAGGATCAACAAAAACTGGAAAAGTATAAACATCATGGTTGTTTACATCCTTTTAAAAAATGATAAAAGGAAAATTTCCTAAGATACTTGCCTTCATCCAAAAGAAATACATATTTGAAACATTTTGTATCTTTGAACCTCATCCATCCGCAATAAAGAAAATAGAAACAACAGAAAATCATAAAAGCTTCCAGTGAAATGACAGTGTTGTGCAACAACTAGGTAGAACAAAGTCATATTTCCTTTATGTCTGACACCTGTTCGATGAAAGATGGGTTGAGATGGCATCTTGATGTATGAAAAACCAACCTCTAAAATCTCTGATATCTGGAAACTCGAAAACATGCTTGAAACTCTAAAGGATATCCTGAAGAGCCATATCATCATCTACAACAGGAATTGCTCCTGTCAAAGTTTTGACAGCAATTTATAGAGAAGGATCTCACCAGAAATCTCTAAAAGGTAATACAATTGGTGAGTCATCCCTTTTTTTTGTTCAAATCAATTTATCCTTCAATGCTTTCCTTTGTTGGTCCTTTAGAAGGACAAACATTCTCAAAAACAAAAATTTTCAATTAGTATTCACCACCTGCAAGTAAAATGAGTTGTCCTCCATTCGATGAAATGGAAGGTTTTTCGAGCGATGGAATAGCTCTAATCCCCGCCATCTGACTACCCCGAGTTCTCGTCCCACCGTCATTCGACTACTCGCGACCTCCTGGTGGACCCTGCTCTCCCCCACGTTGCCTACCTCCGTCACCTCCTTCCCTCCCCTCCACCAACCCCCTCCCCTCCGCTCCCCCACGACCACTCCCTCACGCATGCTCCAGTCCGATTCGATTTCCTTGCTCACCAACAGTTGGCCATCTATAGCTCCAAGGGCAAGCAGTGCCTCTAAGATTGAAGGCCATGACACAACTCTTGGGTGGGCGCATTGCAGGGCCAACAATAAAACTTTATCTATGCTTTTCCGGGATTCTGAATCTCGTATATTCTTATCGATAACCTCCTATTCCCTCTTCTTCTAATTCATTACCACCACCAGAGGTCGAATCCAGTAACGTTCCAGTAATTTGGGCGCATTTATAATCAACAACCAATCAAACCAACTTCAAAATTCCACAAAGGATCTCCTGTGACAAACTCACATTGTTTGCTTTAGCACGATCAGCGTGAGTGGTATTCCATAATCCCATCCATGCCTCCAAAAGCTGATAGAGAAAATTCTCGTCCAGAAGAATAACTCCAGTCGCTCATGCTCTTGTTTGTGCAACCTTCCAGAGATTGAAACCAAGTAATTTTCCCTCTAATGTTGCAAAAATCTTCTAGTTCTTACTATTGTGCTAAGAAACCTTAAAGTTTCCCCTGAAACTTAATATAAAAACCAGTGGAAAATAAGCCTTATCTCCTTGAATATTTCACGCATATTCATATGCAAAGCGATCATTGAGGGCTCGGGATTTGGCTGTTATTGAGCTGAATGCATGCTTGAGAGTTGACATCTTCAATCTCACTAAATAGAGAATGAGAAGTAAAAGAAAACTGTGCAAAAACATGTATCCTAGCCACACCTAAAACTGGGATCATAACCCCCTGTTCCCCTGCTGCTAGGCATATAGTATAGAGTAGTCAGACAGTTTTCAATGTTGTAATCCATTTTTTTTTTTCATTGATGTCTCCGATGGTACTGGACTAGTGAAATTTCTCAAAAATCCTGATAGATGAGAACTTGCTTAAATTGACTTTTTTCAAGATGGATGAATGTTTGGGAAAAAGTAGGACATAAAATACTCACCTTGGCTAATTTTAATGATAATGTGTGTATATTTTCTGATGCAGAATGTACTTTCTTGGTCTGGAAAAATTTGGCAAAGGTGACTAGAGGAGCATCTCACGGAATTTTGTTATTTCTCGAACTCCCACACAGGTGGCTAGTCATGCACAAAAGTATTTTATTTGGTTGAATTCGATGAACAGGGACAGAAGATGATCAAGTATTCATGATATTACTAGTGTGAATGGGAGTGATGTATCATCACCATAGGGACCTATAACTAGTCAAGGAAATCAATCTTCAGGATCTGCAGGGCAATCTGCTAATCATGCTTCTCATCCAGGGCTTCCTAGTGTATATGGAGCTACTGTTGATCATCCCATTGCTAGGCCTATGGCTTTTGCTGTTGGCTCTCCTGTAATGCTTTCTCGGGGACATGCTCCTTATTTTGTTCCAGTTACTTACCCTATGCCACAACCAACTATGCATAGATAACTAGAGAGAAGGAGCTGAGCACTCTGGACTACAAAGATTCATTTTATAATATGTTTGTTGTCATTGTATCAATAGGAAATGATGCATGTCAACTGATCTGCTAAATGTTGATCAGTTGGTGTATCATTGCTCAATATGCACCTTTTCCTGTGGTATGAAAGAGATTTTTTTCTTCCTCCACTAAGATTGCCAAAGTGGAGGATGTTAATTTTCTTGAAAAGAATTATTCCGATGGGGATACATGTAGAAAAAACTCAAGAGTTGTTATTCTTTTATTATTTAATTTCTTCAGTCAAAAACAGAAAAGAGAAAGCCTCTCGATACAACTAGCAATATTATATGATAATTGTTACAATTTGGCACAAAATACAAAAAGGAGATTTCAATAATGTTGCTCTATTTAGCATCAACATGATTTAGGATGCTTTGTGAAGATTATTTATCAGATATGTTTGTGTGTTTCATATGGGTAGGAAATTAAATGCATTTGTCTCTCTGGGTGCATTCAATTCTTGATGTCTTACTTTGGCTCTCTAGAATGTTGTTCTTGTGTTGTATGAGGTTCTTATTGGGGTCATTTAATTAGTGTTCTCTTTTATAAGAGTAGCATATGATAGGAAGAATTGATATGGTTTATAATTCAAGTATGATATATGGATGTGAGAATGTGGTATTTTGAAAATGTTCCCTTTCAATGAAGTGGATATGCTAGTTGGAAAGAGTTGAGAGAGGCATATATGTACTTTTTATCTTCATGCCATCCTTCTCTTTATTTTTAGGCCTTATTTTTTCATTACAGATACCATTGTAAGCCCTCGTCTTTTTAATACACTTCGTATTCGATACCAATTTATTTCTTGTTAAATTTTGGTATTTGATTCAAAAATTCTGTGTTTGTCTTGCCAACAATTGAGGTCTAGAAAATAATTTTTCAAGCAATATTAGATGCTAACATTAAGTTCCAAGTCTAGAAACATTAGAATATGGTCCAATAAGACATAACCTTATAAGCATACATTGCATATATGCAAAACTATTGCCATTCACTGCTAGATATAAGCGAGTCATTTGGAAACTAGATTGACGTTTTGTATGTCTGAATTTTGACAAGAACACCGATAAATATCTAAATAACCATATCAATAAGAGGAAATATGTTTTGTTTGAGAAAAAATGAATTTACCTTTGACCTTCTAAGGATGCTCGATCTGTTTCATTGTAATTGTCTCATTGCCAACTCAAAATTCTGTGTTTTTCTATTTTAGTGTATGATGGTTTATATTAGTTCAATGAGCCTCTTGTCTAATTGCATCCTATCAGAAATACACCTGAGGTCATGATTTTTACCTTTTTCATGGCATAGGACAGTTGCCTCATCTAGATAGACTCCCTTTTATGTTCTTTTCACCCGAGTTCATAGTTTTATAATTGTACCGTGCAAATTTCATTTGTATTGTTGTCACCAGTATTTACTGTAGTATCATGATGTTTCTCATAATAATATCTGTAAGGAATAGAAATTTTTTTGATTGGTTTCTTTGGATTTTGAAATGTTCAGCTTGCAATTTTAGCAGCATGGATGGTGACTACAATCCCTGTACTTGAATTATGTTTAAGTCTGGAAGACACCAATGATGTTTCAATTAGTAGGAATATAGAAGGGTTTTTAAGTCCTAGACACAATTCCAAGATGCAAAGTTGTTAGGTGTAAGTGAATGTAGCCGCCACTATCACTCTTGCCTTCTACTTTGTGCAGTAGATTCCCTCATTAGGATGAGTTGTGCATATGTAGATAACATGTGTTACATTGTTTCTGTATTGTAGAGTTGGTATTATGGCGGCTTGAGGAGCCTACCTATACATTGGGTGAAGGATTATATCACATTAAGTTCCATGTTCAGTGGTAGTTTGGGGAGCCTTCTTTTAAATTTAGTGGAGGCTATACAGCATTAAGTTGTATGTCTAGTTTTCCTTTTTCCTGCTTAATAGGTAAATGATGATGAGCACTTCACCTCATCCTTAAGGCTCACTCTTGCATCCGTTATTTCAATAACAATGCTATTGAACTTGACTTCTCAAGTTTGATGTGGGCCAACCACAAGCTTTTAGTTAGTTATTCCATGGACTGGGGGTTATTTTTTTATTGTATAGGAAATTGTAGTAGGGTCATCGATCCAATTGGATCAATTATATTATTTGTCACCTATTTCAATCTTTTCAGAGCGATTAAAATGGAGGAATAAACTTGTAGGGCCATATTTATTAGTGAGTCCTAGTTTGGAGAATGTAAATTTATGTAGATGTTCTATGATTGATGCAACTTTACTTTTCTTCAATATCAGATAGCAATCACATAAACCATAAATTAAAATGATGATAGAACATACCAATAGATCGATAGAAGACAAACCAAAAATAGATAAGTGTGATGGTGTGTTATGGTAGTCAACAGGATGCTTCAACAAGAAAAGTCTCAATATGGTCGGCTAACCAGCAATGTCACACAACCCTTAGAATAGCCAAATGGTCAATTCAAAATTCAACCCGAGAAAATTCAACGTTTTCAGTCAGTGGTCAATGCACAATAGCAGCAGCAGCCAGATCAACACTGAAAAGTCAAAGCCAACATCTTGCCTCAAAAAAAGTGCCAAAAAATGTGGATTAGGGAGATCAAAGTTCTAGGAGAGTTTCAGGTCAAATTGACCTTACGTTGACCAAAGTCAACCCTCGTCAAACTTGTTGCAGAAACCCTAGACCAAAAAACAGAATTTGTTGCTACTAGATTTCCCACATGTGGAGAAAGAAGAGACTCCAAGTGATCAAACTAATCAGATGAGGAGAGAGAATGTGTGAGGATGAGATGAGTTAAATGTCCTCAAACATTGACCTTGTTTATATCCATCAGTGAGGGTGTGTGACACATCTACTAGGGTACAAAACCTTAAAGCCGACCTGCACATATTTTGAATAGATTAAAAATAAATTCAAAATAAATGTTCTATTCATCGGATCAAGATGATATTTAGATCGATATTGCACCTCTCTGAAAGAGGAACCGAATAAAAATATTGGTATCTTCATCTGAGCATCACAATATGGAGTTTGGACCTAGTTGTCCAAAATTAACACTTCCTCTCAATTAGGGAGAACTTCATCCACCTTTGCAATCCAACATCATGCATCATCCCGCCATAACTTGCTTTGTTGGCTCTTTATTTCAGAGCAGAAGTGGGTCAATCACAAAGACATAATTCTCAGTTGAAAGATTCAGCCTAATGGTCTGAAACCTCTATAGAACTCACAAAGAGTCTCATACGAACCTGAAGTTGGTTTATCTGACCCGAAGTTAGTAGGATGTTTGAAACCTCACTAGACTTCATCCCAGATCAAGTGGTTGGACCGTGCCATCTTAGATAGAGAGTACGAAAATCTCTGATGTGTCCATCAGTATTTTCTACTAGTCTCTAGATTTTCCCACCTCACTGGCCAAATGAGAGGTACTTCCCATGAGCCCTGAACTCAATGGGTAGGATGCATACGGGGCACAGATAATGAGAGGTGAGCCAACTCAATCATCACAATGGTGGGACCGAAGTACAATAAAAAGGTTCAGAACGCCTAGCCTTGTGGTTACTTATAGCTTCGGGAAGCTATCCCCAAAGCCCCACAGAGCTCCCAGAGCTCATCGTCCAACACAACCCTCATCATAGGGTCCTTCCATGATACCAAGAGTCTCACGAAAGGTTAGGAACTTGAACTTCCCCAAGGGATTTGTGAGAATATTTTTTACCTGCTCATCAGTTCCTATATGATCGAGCCTTACGGCGCATCACTGTACCATATCCCGGATAAAGTGGTACCTGATATCAATATTCTTGGATCGATTGTGGAACACAGGATTCTCAGACAAGCGAATCCCACTTTGGTTATCACAAATTATCACGGTGGTATCTAGCACATGCCTAAACAGCTCACTGAAGAGCTTTCACAACCAAACTGATTCACAAAAGGCCATACTCACTGCAATGTATTCGGCCTCTGCAGTGCTCAAAGACATCGACTTCTACTTCTTGCTCACCCATGATATCGAAGCAGATCCAAGTGTGAAGTAGCATCCTGATGTGCTTTTACGATTCACCACACTGCCAGCCCAATCGGATTAATATATCCAAGGAGTTTCACGCTCCCGACAGTGTATCTCAGCCCATGTTTTATCGTGCGCCAAATATATCTCATAAGATTCTTGGCACCAACCCAGTGATTCTGATGAGGCTCAACCATATTTTCACTGAAAGTGTTCACTGCAAAACATATATCTGGACATGTGTTCACTAAGAACATCAAGGCCCCTATGAGTTGATGATACTTAGTAGGATTTGCTAACACAGGCCCAGTAGCACTTCCACTCAAATTTTTAAAGTTGAGATCAATCAATGTCAACATGGACTTGTAGTCCACCATACTGAATCTTTCCAAAAGCTTCACAATGTATTTTCCCTGAGAAAGGAAAATCTCGCCAGGTCTCTGCCAGACCTCCAGGCCTAGGAAGTAGTGCATCAGTCCTAGGTCCTTCATTTCAAATTCAGTACCGAGCTCCCTCTTACACTAATGAATGAGAGGGTCAACACCTGTCAGGAAGATGTCATCCACATACAACACCAGAATGAAAGGCTTCTCTCTGTCAACCTTGAAGTAGAGTTTCGGATCAACATTACTATGAGTGAAGCCCAGCTTCATCAGGTATCTATCTATCCTCTCGTACCAAGCTCTGGGCTCTTTCTTCAGCCCATAGAGGGCTTTATTCAACCTACAGACATGGGTGTCGCGATCCTAGACTTTGAACCCCAGAGGTTGCTCTACATACACCTCTTCCTTTATCGCACCATGTAGAAATGTAGTTTTTAAATCCATCTAATCAAGACTCCACCCTTGGGTAGCAACAAGGGATATGATATATCGAATGGTGGTATATCGGGCCATAGGTGAAAATATGTCATCATAGTCTATGCTTTCCTTTTGAGAGAAGCCACAGGCAACGAATCTTGCCTTGAACCTTTCAGCACTTCCATCAAATCCATGCTTGATCTTGTATAGCCATTTCGAGGTGACAACTGATTTGTCCTCTGGTCTTGGAACCACATCCCAGACAGCATTCTTCAGTATGGACTCATAATCTTCATGCATAGCATCTCTCCATACTTGATTCTTTATGATCCCTCAAAGGATCCAGGCTCAAATTATACAATAGTACTCATGGCTATTAGATACCCTTGGTATCTACTCTTCTTCTTGCTTTCACGGAATTTCCCCCTTGGGGCCATATGTCCCTTAGCATCCTCGAGAGTGTCCCTGAGCCATGATGGTCTCTTCCCCTATTAAGGAGATGGATCAAACAGGTCCATTGGTCCTTCAGTATTGGGCATCGTCTCATCCTTCAGTTCTTCTTGATTTCTAGGCCTTTCTTCATGTTCTTCCTCAGATCTAAGAAGATTGACTACCTTCTTCAAGGAAGCATCTTCATTAGAAGTGACATTGTGGCATATATCCACTTCCATTTGACTAGGCATATAGACTTTATAGGCCTTCGAAGTTTTGATGTAGCCCACAAACATTCCTTTCTTCCCAGAAGCATCCAACTTGCTCCTCTTCTCTTTCGGCACATGAAATTAAACAGGACATCCAAAAACTCTAAAATGTGAGACATCAGGTTTCTTACCAGTGAAAACCTCTTCAGGGGTTTTGGTGTCGAAGGCGGAATGTGGGCATCGATTTTGTATATACACAGCAGTGTTCGCAACTTCTCCCCACATAAACTTCAGTAGACCCTAGTCACATAGCATGGCACGGGCAGATTCCACAATGGTCATGTTTTTTCGTTCAAAAACACCATTATGCTTAGGAGTATAGACATTTGTGGTCTCCCTCTTGATGCCAACTTCTCTGCAAAAGTTCCTGAACTCATTCGTCTCTTATTCAATTCCATTATTTGTCCTCAAAGTCTTGATCTTCTTCCCTGTCGGATTTTCCACCAAGGCTTTGAAGGTGCGGAACCACATGAAAGCCTCGTCCTTCTTCTTCAAGAAGTATAACCAATTTTTGTGAGAGAATTCATCTATTAATGTCATATAATAAGAGCATCCTCCTAAGGATGTCACAAGCAGCATACTAGACATATCAGAATGAATCAATTGTAAGACATCAGATGTCTTTGTGACGCTTGAGGGAAAATGTCCCCTTGTATGATTTCCTTAGACACAACCCTGACATACACCTTCATGATTATTTGTGAACTCGTGCATCCCTGTCACCACCTTCCTTGCTTCGGTAAGGGCCTTGTAGTGAAGGTGTCCAAATCTCTGGTGCCATAGTTCATTTTGTCGAATAGTATCACATGTCATCGCTCCCAGTGGACTTCCTCCATATTGGTAGAGTGTATCGACTCTAAACCCAATCGTGATAGCTTCCTTGAAGCTATTCTTCCACATGTGCACCTTTCCATCAATGAATTTCACATTGAAACCTTTTTTTTCCATGGCCGATATAGACACAAGGTTCTTCTTCAAATTAGGTACATAGAGTACATCCTACAAGTGAAGGACTTGACCTTGAGACAAATGGAGGGTCACAGTCCCTGTCCCTTTCACGAGATATGTGGTATTATATCCAAGGATAATTTCCATATTAGTATCCTTCTCAACCATATCAGAGAGTTCTTCTTGAACCCAGTGATGTTCCTTGAGGCACCACTATCTATCAACCAGACATCCATAGTGTCGGGTGGAGATGCAACAGAGAGGGCAGATACAAGAATGAATTCATTTCTTTTATCAACAAAATTTGATTCCTCGTACCTGGAGTTTCTCAACCTTTTGAAAGGTTGACCATTTCCACCGAAGGGAGCCTTCCTCTTTCCCTTGAACTTGTTGTTCCTTTGATTACCATTCCTCCGGTTGTTGTTGTTGTCATCATCATCGGGAGAATCCTTCTTGAAAGGGCATTCTCTAGCATAGTGACTTGGCCTATGACAATTGTAACACTTGCACTTCTTTCCTTGGGACCCTACTCTTCCTTTGTTCTTTGGACCACCAAAGTTCTTCTTTCTAGAATGAGCAGCGTAGGCAGCATTTCCTTAATTTTCATACTCCTTCATTATTTTCTCTTCTTGTACACATCTCAATAGTACTTCGTCAAGGTCAGGTATCACATTGTTATTGAGAATGGTAGTGTTGAACACATGCCATTCGGATGGGAGCCCTCCAAGTGCGGTGAGTACCATCTCTCGATCAACTATTGTCTCCCCAATAGCCAGTAAATTGTTCCTGATCTCGATCAGCTTAAGAAAATATGATTGAATAGACTCGTCCCTGCCTTTCTTCAGATTATTCAATTGATTATTGAAGAATAATACTTGATTCACATTGTTGGCCTTGAAAATGCGGACCAACTTATCATACATCTCTTTGGATGTGCCTAGCTCAGAGATGTAGGCAGCCAGACTCTTGTCAATTGAGTCCCTGATCATCCGCTTTGCTTTGATCTCGCGCTTATTATACTTTGTTTTTGCGGCAGCAGTTGTAGTGGATGGAGACTCTTGGATTTTACCCTGCACATAGTCCATGACATCTTGGTCTTCCAACATAAGATCCAATGTCATATTCCAAGCATGGAAGTCATCCTTCCCAGTCAATTCTTCATCAGCCTTGAACCCATTGTAGTTTGAGGAAACCATCCTCTTCTTCGGTGATTGCAACAAATTAGGGCTTGTCTTCACCCCAGCTCTGACACCATGTAAATTTATGCAGATGTTCTATGGTTGATGCAAATTTACTTTTCTTCAATATCATATAGAAATCACATAAACCATAAAGTTAAATGTTGATAGAACATACCAGTAGATCGATAGAAGACAAACCAGAAACAGATAAGTGTGATGGTGCGTTATGACGGTCAACAGGATGCCTCAACCAGCAAAGTCTCAGTATGGTTGGCTAACTAGCAACCTCACACAACCCTCAGAACATCCAAACAATCAACTCAAAAGTCAACCCCAAAAAAGTGAATGTTGTCTGTCAATGCACAACAGCAACAGCTAGGTCAACGATGAAAATTCAAAGTCAACTTATTGCCTTGAAAACAGTGCCAAAAAATGTGTATTAGGGAGATCAAATTTCTGGGAGAGTTTCGGGTCAAATTATCCTTGTGTTGACCAAAGTCAACATTGGTCAAACTTGCTGCAGAAACCCTAGACCGAAAAATAGAAGTTGTTGCTGCCAGATTTTCCACATGTGGAGAAAGAAGAGACTCCAAGTGATCTAGCTAATCAGATGAGGAGAGAGAATGTGTGAGGATGAGATGAGTGAAATTTCCTCCAACGTTGACCTTATTTATATCCATCAGTGAGGGTGTGTGACACATCTGCTGGGGTAGAAAACCTTAAAGCTGACTTGCACATATTTTGAATAGATTAAAAATAAATTCAAAATAAATGTTCTGCTCATCAAATCAAAATGATCTTTAGATCGATCTTGCACCTCTCCGAGAGTGGAACCAAATAAGAATATTGCTATCTTCATCTGAGCATCACAACCAGGGATAATTTTAAGAACCCCCCTAAATTTATATATATAATCAATGGGCGAATCCCCATGATACATAGGAAAAATGGAAGGCGATTTTATTAATAATATAATATGTGTATATAATTTTTTGGCGAATTTCTCATGAGATTATATTATCTTGTAAAATCATGGCAAATCACCAGTACAAATGGTGAATCACTACTACAAAATGGTGAATCGTTGTCTAGTGGAGTTCAGGGTGTTGGTTCCAATGAAGATATGGTAGTTGAACCAAGAGGAGAAGGAAGAGAACCACCAAGACCAAGCATGGCACATGGTGACTCATGAGGGAAGTAGTTCTCATGCAGTTTGGAAAACACGTTCTTCTAGTTCTGCTAAGCATAGTGTTGTTGCTCATGCTACTACTAACACTGATATTGAGGTTGGAGAGGAGTTTGAGGAGAAATGAACAACAACGGGAAGAAAAGAAAACATGTTATTAAAAAAGTGTTGATAAACATTGGATCCAATCTAGGTGCCATGGTACCATAACAATATCGCAAAATACTTCAGATGTTCAACTATGGAAACATAATTTACATTACAACACCATCACGACTCTTACACAACCATATTTATGGAAATGATTTGATGCTGGGAATATCTTAAAGGAAGACCTAGCATGGTAACTATAATAAGGTGAACTGCTTCTCACTTCTTCAAAATATTATTCCTTCTTGTGCCTTCAAAATCTGGATATTGAAAGGAATATGTGCCAGTTGCAGCCACCCTGCTGAATCTGTTAAAATTATAACCATCAACATGAAGAGAACCATTAGACAAATTCGATTCGGAATTACCCATGTCATGCCCATGCCATGCCATGAATCTATTTGTAGCAGAATCCCACAAGTAGTAGCATTGGCACCCTGTATTTACCTGATAGCTCCATTGATTGGAGAGGAGGTCCACTCTAGAACTTTCCAATGCTCTCCTAGTATTGTTGTACAAATGATGTCTTGTTTTAAATTTGTACAAGGAGAAATACATTTTCAATATATGCATCTTTTCAAATCTGGTAGTTATAACTTATAAGTCCAAATAAAATATAACCCAAAGAACCATCTTGTTCTATAGGCATGACAAATCTGGCCAGATATCAATTACTGGCAAGTTGTTCGTGGATATGATGAAGTCAATTATGAATGAAACAGTTTTCACCCTGGATGAACCTTGACCTAATCTTACTTTCAATCATGAAATGTGGCCAGAATGGACAAGATAAAGGGATGAATTGGCTCTGGATTATAAAAAAATCTAAGCATTGAACTGTGTATTAAACTCAATCCCAGTTCAGTGCCATACACAATTCACAACAGTAATAAACACCTACACAACAAGGAAACCTATTTTGGTGAAGTTGTGCGTGAATTAAGTAATCAGTGGGTTGTAAATTTATTTTTTGATTGCCTCAAAGAGAACATAACTGGTGGTAAGAGAACATAACTAATTATTAGATAGATGGCCAAAAATAAAGTGCATAAGGTTAAAGTTAAGTGTTTTCTCGTAGGAAGTCTGTGTAGACTTTAACAGTAGTACACCAATTGAATCCAATTTAATATCTGACTTGCATTAAAGATGAAGCATGTAATAAAACATGCCATATAGACACAATCTTTAGTGACAAAATGAAAATTACTCAACGTTATTCTACTTCATACAATTCTTGGAGGTATCTTCACACTCTGGTAGGCTGTTTGTATATCCTCCTTTGATAGCTACTACTTTTTGTGGTTACAATTCCTCATTTGCAAATGCCTAATTAAAGGTTAAAATACACTACAATTCTCAATACAATAACCAGACAACAAAGCCTCATGACTACCTTTAAATGATAGAAGAGATTCAGCGAAGTTACTGTCAATCATTCATCCATGATGTACCGCATTGTTCTACATCTATTCCTTTGTCATCATCTCTTTGATAGAACAATCTCAAAACAGGCTACCCTGCATATAATGTTTCACATTTGTGCTGCAAAAATTAACTATTATATACACTAAAGGGAATGTTAAACTCAACTTGATTCTTGTTTTGAAGGCTATGCTACAGAACAACAACTCATATGCGTGCTGCTATCGAGAGAGTGAGATTCTAGCTGTGATATGACTTGTCACCAAATCTGGCTGGTGGATCTCCTGATGTCTTTGTTGAATACCCAACAGGTTTATTATTTGTCTGCAACTTTGTTCTTGGTGATTTGGGGGATAACAACTGCTTCTTTGCAAGGGATTGGTGAAATGTTTCCACAGGGATAGATGTATCTCCTATTTGGAACAAACTGATAAATCCAATATAAGATAGAGATCTAGTACTTCTTTGTGAATCAAATTCTCCTGCAGTTCAGGAAGGTAAAGATCATCACTGAACAATGCTTTTAATATCGGCTATAAATTAAGGTAAAGGTCAAAAGTCTATGCCACATTTATTGTCATTAAATGGACATGTGCTAGTGCATATAGAAGGGGAAGCATATCTAAAAGCACTGGGATTCCTCTTGAGATGGGGAGACAAAGTGGTAGTTGCTTCCTTTCTAATTCGTTCATCTGTGCTGCAGGAAAGCTGCATTTCCACAACTTCCCTAGTGCCGGGTAAATTCTTACCTGGGGCAATATATCCATATGTTCCAGCAACCCCTGACATTACATTCATCTGACCCAGCTTCTCTACAATTCTAGCTAAACCAAAATCAGCAATATGGGCCTCCAATTTAGAATCCAGCAATATATTATATGATTTAACATCCCTGTGTATTATTGGAGGGGAACAGCCATGATGCAGGTAGGACATTCCCTTAGCAGCACCAAAAGCAATCTTATAACGAGTAGGCCAATCCAACGTTTCCCCTTTAGAAATATGAAGCTGTTCATACAGGCTCCCATTTGGCATCAGAGTAGCTTGACAATGTTGACAATGGTTCATAGTGAAATGGTTGATACTTATATGTTTGACATATTGGGGTAGCTGGATGCATGTTCTCTTCCTCTCTCATTGTGGTTAGCAAGATGCGAACATATCAAAGAAAAGAGAAATGGGTGTATGATTTGAATGTTTTTGTTTACATATTTATTTATTTATTTATTTTTAATTTTAATTGACCCTTTCATTATACTTATAGGACCAATATTCTCATATCATTATATTTGTATCCTCCAAGGATTTGAATTTAAAGTCTCTTTATTTACATAATACGACAATTGAGTTGCACATCAGGGACGCTTTCCTTAGAATATTATACCTTCTTTCAATTTCAATGAATTTGTGAGTAAACCTCTAAGATTGCTCTCTCAACTATTTAAATAAACCAGATTCCATGGTAAAAAAGTGTCCTTCCCAACAAAATAATTTTAATTTAGTCTCGTATTTCATGATCAATGTCATGGCAACATGGAACTTACAATGTGTCTTACAATAGTGGCACATTCATTTTATATAACCTCTAGGAAAAGAAAGTAGAAAATGATTCACATCAATCAACTAAACAAAACCCATAAAATTTCCTTTTCAATCTAAAAATAACAATATTGTGTGGTGTTCCACCAAGGAATATGATGTTTACCACCACGGAAAAGAACCCTAAACCGATTGGGAAGAAGAGATCAAAAATTGCTGATAGGCAATATTTTTTATCACAGGGGAATTTATAGCATTATTTGAAGGAAGGATAATCCCAAAAGGAGAAACTAACACTAAATAATTTCATTTGTAAATATTTCATAAGGAATTTTCAAATGGTTTTAGGTATACATAATATGGTATAAATTGTTTGTAGGGTCTACAAGGTCAAACAATTAATAATTGTTTAGAGATTTGATACAGAATTTTTCCCGATTTGAAATGTCTTATGTGGAATTATTTCCACCATTCTAATGATGGTATTTAAAGCTAATATAATGATCGACCTTATAACATTAAAATAAAAAATATCACTCAGATTCTCAATCTTGTTTGAAAAGTTGTCAGGTGGCAGTAACATTTGCATTAGTAATGATGAACTTTTAACATCCCCCAACCATCTTGAGGACTTCGGTTTATTTTATGCTTATAATATGTGGGAAATTTATCTAGAACAAATGAGGACATTTTAGAAGCTACACATAAAAGGGATATTTTAACACCCAAGGTGTATCTTCTAGTGTAGCCTATTTTACAGTAGAGGAATGGTGAAGAGATGTGTTGTGTTACATTTCTAAAAAGAGTGATTGTAGCAGCAATAATATCTAGACTAAAGAAACATCTTGATTACATTTCATTTGTCATTAATCACTACTTATCTGTATCAAAGTCTACAGATTGTGGGAATAAGTAGAAAAAAAAACAGAGATTTTTTTTTCAAGGTAAATCCAAAGGAAAAGTTGGCATGCCTTAGTAAATCTGAACTAGATATGCAGCAGAGCAGCTTGACAATGTTGGCATGCCTAACATTCCCTAGAGTCTCCAACTCTGCTTGAAATCCCTTGTCTTGGGCAGACTGCAGTTTCCTGTTGTTCCAGATCTATTTCACAGCAACAATATTATCATTTCCCAGTGTTTCCTTGTACACTTTGCCTGCACCTCCACTTCCAATAACATTATCTTCTGTCAATCTCTTCAGAATGTCTGACTCATCAAATTCTACCCTGTGAAAGGCTGTGAGATTCCATGACTCTGTACTTGATTTAACCTGAACAAAATTCTTGTATGTCTTATACAAGAAACCTATACCAATCAAGCAAAGTACTACTATCACAACAATAACCGAAATTAATACCCTATATAGATGGCTTTCAGATCTTCCTTTCTGCTGGAAACATGAAGGTAGGATTAATGGCCTGCCTCCACAAAGGCCCGGATTGTCAAGAAAACTTTTATCATAGGCCAGATTATTGTAACCAAAAGGA
This sequence comes from Pinus albicaulis, assembly GCA_034641835.2. Classification (NCBI taxonomy): domain Eukaryota; kingdom Viridiplantae; phylum Streptophyta; class Pinopsida; order Pinales; family Pinaceae; genus Pinus; species Pinus albicaulis. The sequence goes on along the minus strand of CM076579.1, from coordinate 695,092,493 downwards.
ACAGAGCCAGACAAAAGGTTGTCAGACACATTCAGAAAACTCAACTTGAGATTGTCTAACTCGGGAGGTATTTTCCCTGAAAGCAAATTGTTTGAGAGGTCAAGGCTATTAAGAACAGGCAGCAACCCAAGCGATGCAGGAATTGATCTGGTGATGCGGTTGTTGGCAAGGTTAAGTTGAGAAAGACCTTTCCATGATATTATTGTCTCAAGAAGCTCCCCATACAACATATTGTGATCAAGAGAAAGCCTTGATAGTGAGGATAAACTAGTGAGTTCCACTGGAATAGTCCCTGATATATTGTTGTGACTGGCCAGAAAGCTGCTGAGATTCCACAGTTGTCCAATGCCAGAGGGAATAGTTCCACTGAATTGATTGTTTGATATCTCCAACGCCCACAGACTGGCTGCTTTAGTGATTTGAGCAGGAATTTGGCCAGTGATTTGAACATCAACAACTTGTCATGCAATTGATATCCCATTTCCTAAAAGCACCATAGGAGCGATTATCAACATGTTTGCCAAAGACTTGAATGCCCCATCTTAAATAATTTTGGAGATTAATGTATTTGCTTAGAAATACTCTGACACAACTTTCCCCATGGCCAGCGCCCATGCAGCCCTCTCTGACAATGTCTTGGCTAATGCGTACCATAACTATGAACAGGAAATATTTCATAATTAGAACAGGAATACCACAGATCACTTCAAGGCTCAGAATACTGCTTTGAACTCCACAATCTTTGAGAAACACCCAAATTTTATACATATACCCCTTAAAAAAATGATCAATACCCCACCACACATAATTATTTATTCCAACCTATCAGGTGCCACTTTTTCTTCATCAATTCCTATTGTCATGAAAAAGTTTTATTAACTTTATGATTATCCCTCTCCAAGAGCATTGATCTCAAGGTCAGCAGATTGGACTTTTAGAAGATGGACATAGCTGATACCTATTAGATAAGGTTCATCTTTTTTCCAGAGAGAAACACATGGAGCTTTGTTTACCGGTTTTCTTATCCCTGCTTCTCATTCCAATTTAGGCATAACTATTTGTTTCCAACCTATCATATGCCACTTTCTCTCCTTTGATGCCTCTTGTCATGAGAAAGTATTATTAAATTTATCCCTCTCCAAAAGCACTGATCTCAGGGTTAGCAGATTGGAATTTTAGAAGATGGGGATAGCTGATAACTATTGGATAAAATATGAATGGCGGTGCAACAAGTGTATCAACCACATTGTATTATGAAATAACTCTTCAACCACCATCCAAATTCCAATATGAATGAAACAAGGTGCCCACTTATGGATTAATTGCCCATGTTTACCCATGACTCCATATGAGTCTTTTGTTGAGGGACATGATACTTTAATATTTCTCATATTGCAGTTCCTAATATTACTTATATTTGGAGGTCAAAGGTGGCTTTCATTAGATTTTAGAGGTGACGATGCTCATTCCTAGAGCGTTTTTATGGCAAGACTCAAGTCTAGCCATGTCAGATTGACTAAGAATATAGATAATCTCATATGGTCAAAGAACCACTCTGGGGTTTACATCCCAGAAGCTAGATATGTTGCTATTAGTTTATAAGGGGAGAAGAGGAATCATGTTTGGTGGAGGAGGAGAGTTTGGATATTTAAATATCCCTCAAAGGCTAAAATTTTATGTGGTTTTCACTAAAAAAAATACTTGACTTGGTATAATCTTTTGAGAAGGAATAGAGAAAGAATCGATAGGTGCAGTTTATGCAGGGTATGTGAAAATACCAATAAACATCTTGTCATGGACTGTAACTACATTATGCAAGTTTAGAGGGAGATTAAACATTTGACTAGGTTGAAAAAAGTCTGAATTGGTGGCATAGTTGAAAATGGTGTAAGAGGTTGGTGTCATAACTCTTCAGTGAAGGATTACAAAGAACTTCCTTGAATCCTAGCTTGGGTATTTAGCAAGCTAGGAATGTAAACTTATTTAAAGATAGGCAAATTCTTCCTATTCAATGTGCTTTTCCTATTTGATGTGGTTTCAATTATTTAAAAGATTTTTCCTCAGATGACAATACCTAAGCCTCCTAGGCAGATTTTTCTAGAAGTGGGTAAGGATGGTGCATGGGCATACTTTGATGATGACCCCTATTTCTATGGATTAGGGAGAAGTGCTTTATATAGTGAATCTCATAGCATTTACTTTAGAGTTGGATTGGGGCATCAAACCAATTATCATGTTCAGCTAATGGCTCTAAAACTTATCAAAAATAAAAATAGGGCGTGGACTGGTTGTGGTCCACACAATGATGCTACAATTCTGGCTTCCCATTGCTATTACATTGCATGGTGATGAATCCTTTGAAAACAACTTCACTGCACCATTAGGAGTAAAATATTTACTATACAAATATCAATATAACAATGAATGAGAGCAGAGTAGAAAGAAAAATAAATTACAATAAAAGAGATAACAGATTGTTGCAGGTTACTTACTGCAGCAAAGGATAAGATACATAATGTAACATAGACATACACGATATTGAGACCAGAAGTAGCCAATTCATCCATTAAGAATACACCCTAAATGTGTGTGCGGGATGGTAAACTTGTCCATTGTAAGTTACAACAAGCTCTAGCAAATGGAGTGACCTTAAATAATGTGGTAAGGTGCCAACTAGGGGAGCACTCCTTCGATATAGGTGATTCATCACTCATCATAAATTCAAACCAATTACAAGCTCAAAATAGTAAAGGCAGTTAAGGCTCTTTCTCCAATGACTCAACTATCTCTCCATACTCTCACACATATCACTATTAGTAAGTTAACATACCCTCGATAGATTAGGGTGAGCTAGCGCATACTCTCCAAGGACGTATCCAATTCACCCCTTAAGAATTCACCCTAAATTCTTCCTATTCAATGTGCTTTTCCTATTTTATTTGGTATCAATTATGTAAAAGAGTTGTCCCCAGATCATAGTACCTAAGCCTCCTAGGCAGATTGTTGAAGAAGTGGGTAAGGATGGTGCATGGGCATATTTTGATGATGACCCTTAGTTCTATGGATTAGGGAGAAGTGTTTTATATAGTGAATTAACTTTAGAGTTAGCTTGGGGCATCAAACCAATTATCATGTTCAACTAATGGATCTAAAACTTATAAAAAATAAAAATAGGGCGTGGACTGGCTGTGGTCCACACAGTGATGCTACAGTCCTGGCTTCCATTTTCTATTACATTGTATGGTGATGAATCATTTGAAAAAAACATCACTGCACCATTAGGAGTAAATTATTTACTATACAAATATCAATATAACAATAAATGAGAGCAGAGTAGAAAGACAAATAAATTACAGTCAAAGAGATTACAGATTGCTGCAGGTTACTTACTGCAGCAAAGGATAAAATGCATAATGTAACAGACACATACAAGATATTGAGACCAGAAATAGCCAAGGAAGTAGCCAATTCATCCCTTAAGAATACACCCTAAAAGTGTGTACAGGATGGTAAACTTGTCCATTGTAAGTTACAACAAGCTCTAGCAAATGGAGTGACCATAATTAATGTGGTAAGGTGCCAACTAGGGGAGAACTCCTTCGATCTAGGTGATTCATCACTCATCATAAATGCAAACCAATTTTGAAATACAAGCTCAAAATAGCAAAGGAAGCTAAGGCTCTTTCTCCAATGACTCAACTATCTCTCCATACTCACACATATCACTATTAGTGAGTTAACATATCACTATTAGAAAATTAAGTCTGGAATAAGAACATAGGACTTAAATTGAACAACCAAAAAACATGTATATGTATAAAATTTGGGTGTTTCTCAAAGACTTAGCACAAATCCATTTTAGCCCTGCTTCAGTGTGCACCAAAGATTTAGACAAAGGTTACATATGTAGACTTTCTCAGTATTTGATGCATTTATAACCTGGGCAACTTCAAGGACAAAATGATTTGGATATGGATTGTTGCATATAGAGAAGATGTAGGCACTCTGTTCTCTTTGCATGTTCATGATCCATCCCTTTTGCTGACTCCAATATTTCCAATCCAAAATTGATCTGTAGTGCCCAAAAATATTAATAGAAAACTGACCAGCTTAGACATACTGTTAGAAACTTGTAGCTAATTACTCTAAAGTTTTTTACACACGTAAAGAGTAAATTTGAAAATTACAAGCCAGGAAGAGGTTTGCAATGTCAACTCACATTCCTTTAGGTTTGGTATAACCACTGTCATCTTCTAGTGGGAAGAATGTACCAAAAAGCTTTTTCATTCAGTTTTCCTATTTTACACTTGCACTCGATTTTTCATGATAAATAATGATTGGATTGTGGCTGACTCGGTCTGTTGACTTTCCAAACATTCTGGGTACAACAATCACATCTTCTGATTGATGAGGAACAGAGATCGCAGATGTGTGATCAGCCCATTCTTTGTAACATATCCCCAATTCTCTCAACTTGCCACTGTACCAACATTCATAATATACAACACTATATAGACGTGTACAAAGTTGATTGAGGTATACATGCTGTTCATGTGCTGGTTAAGTTCATATGGACAGCTATCCATATGGAAAACCATCCCTATGCTTATTTCTGGGCAAGCCATCACTACACAACAGCTTACCAGATAATAAATTTAATCAACTTCATGGAAATATTTAATTGTCTAAACTTCAATTTTTGACATCATAATTGTCAATTCTTCTTTGCAGAGAACATATTATGTAGGGAAGCAAAGTGTCTCACTTAGAAATTTTAAGCTTTTCACCAAAGGATCTGGACATCATCTCTCGTTGGAGTGTTGGTTGCAGCAAGTCACTGTACCAGAGAAACTTTAAATGGTAGACCTTTGCTAACTTAACCTTCAATATTTTGAAGGCATTCTCTTACAAAATAACTTACCTCCATATCTCCATTCTCTCCCATTGAAGCAACAGGACATCTACAAAGATGCGTTAAGGGTTTGCCTAGAAAGCCATTTAAGACAATTTGAGAGAATACCAGAGATGACTGTAACTACACTAATATCATTGCAAGGATCAAAGAAATGGAACCTAGTTAAATTGTAGACCCTGTGAATAGTTATTTCTACATGAGTAACTGAGGCTTAATTAAAGAGACTTGCTCCAGAATTGTTGAAAGAATTTCATCAAAAGAATATGTTCTGTGTTCAAGATTGAACCAAGAGGTTCAAAGCTTTCATGACAAGAGGGTCTGATGGAGGGGCTCATGTTTATTGCAGGGGTTTCCTTATTAGCTATATATGTTTTTTGGTTGAAGATGATTCCGAAAAAATTCTGGATACATATTAGATAATAATAAGCTATAGGGATAATTATAGCCAATAAGATATTAGAGGTAATAAACAAATATGGATTATATAGATTTCTTGGAAAAAAATGGTATATATATATACAAGGGAACTTGATCCATCTTCACCCTTTTTTTACCAAGAAATCTATCTTCATCATCTATATCTTCCAAAAAAAATGGTGAAGATAGACTAAGTTCCCTGTTAAAGGGGTTGAGATGTAATTCTTTCCATAAGAATAGATGCAAAGATGCACTGAATGAAGTTGGCATTAATGGAAATGACTATCTCAATTGAATTGGGTTGAATTTATTGGAAGAGACTGTCTCATTGAATATAAGGGTATATGGCTTCGAGAATTCAATAATGTTTCCTACTAAAATTATCCAATTTATAAAGTTCAATGTTTATTACATCTGCCGTCTTTCCAGTCTTTCCCTACACTATTGGTTTTCATTTAAAGAGAAGTGAGGCTTAAAAAAGTACAAACAAAGAGCCGTGATGGCCCATATGTGTGTGCTCTTTTGCATTGGTTGACATTCTAGTAAAATATGGCTTGGATATATAAATGCACGTTAACACTCTGGAATTCCAAAGAATAACTCATGTAATATGAAACAGGTTTCTATGCTGCAATTATTTTGTTTTTACTTCCTCCTACTTTAGCCTCAATAAGCATCAATTACCATGCATTAAATGAAGGGCGAGGAATATATACCTTATAAATTTTAGGTTGTGTAAAAGATGGCTCATCGATCTCATTGTGTCCAAACCTGCGGTAACAAACAATATCCACAACAACGTCAGACTGGAATGTCTGACGCCACTTGGCAGCAAGTTCACATGCATGTACCACAGCTTCCAGATCATCACCATTTACATGGAAAATTGGAGCATTCAAGGCTTTTGCAACATCTGTACAGTATTGCGAAGACCTTCTAGCTTTGGGATCGGTTGTGAATGCAACCTGATTATTGACCACTATGTGAATAGTCCCTCCAGTGGTGTAAATAGGAAGAGCACTCAAATGCAATGTCTCATAGACCACTCCTTGACCAGCAAAACTTCCATCTCCATGAATCAATACAGCCAAGTTTTTCTTCCTCTCTTTGTCATTTGAATAATACTGTTTTGCTCTAGTTTTCCCAACAACAACTGGATCAATTGCTTCTAAGTGACTAGGATTAGCAACTAATGAAAGGTGGATCCTTTTTCCACCTCTGGTAGGCCTATCATACGATGTACCCAAATGATATTTCACATCTCCAGATCCGGTGTATGATCCAGCTTCATCAGACGTGGGCTTCGTGCCGCCGCTGAACTCGCTGAAAATCTGTCTCAATGGCTTCCTGACGACATTGCCCAAAACATTCAATCTTCCTCTATGATACATACCTATAACAATGCTCTCCACCCCCATATCAGCTGCCCGATCAAACATTTCCTTCATACCTGGGATCAAGGTCTCAGCGCCTTCGAGCCCAAACCGCTTGGCAGTAGTCCACTTTGTAGCCAAGAAATTCTCAAACTGTGAACTCCAGATGAGTCGATCAAGCATAACGAGCCTACGCTCTGCATTGTATCCCCTGGGAACTACTGTCTCAATCTTCTCCCTCAGCCAATTACACTTATCACGGTCTGGTATGTGCATGTATTCATAACCAATGGTGCCACAGTAAGCTTGCTCCAATCGATTCAGAATTGACCGTAAAGTCTGCACCGGTCGATTCTCAGACAAGAACCCTGACATCCTCCACACGCCGAGAAAAAACTCTTGGTCTAGATCCGCCTCTGTGAACCCATACAGCCTTGGATCCAAATCCACTGGAATCTCCCTCTCCTCCAACCCTAGAGGATCCAGCTTAGAAAATCGGTGTGCACAAAGCCCAGCCACCTCTCCGAACCAGTGAAAACTGAAAAAATGGGGCGAATGCCATAGAAATCGGGAAAATTGGGGGCGAATTCCATGGAAACCTGAAAAATTGGGGGCGAATTTCATGTTTCTTGTTTTGTGCGCCTTTTTTTTGGTGGGCTAATGTTAAATAATTAATTATTTTTAAAATATTTTTTGGGCTAACTTTATTAAACTATAAAAAATGGGTTTTATATAAAAAATTCGCCCTAATAAAATTTAAAATCCCTTAAAATTCGCCTTTGGGCTAAAATTCGCCCCTAAAATTATCCCTGATCACAACATGGAGTTTGGACCTAGTTGTCCAAAATTAACAGATAAGTTTTGTCTGAAACGTCCTGGAGTTATTTTGATGCACCAAATGACATTTTTTTGGGGTCAAAACTATCATGCTTAAGCATTGGACCCCATGATGCTTTTCTAAACTAAGAGACATTTCCAATGGTGCATGAATTGCGTGATTAACTCACTAGGTAAAGGTATAGTTTCTTGCGCCCTTTCTATTCTCAATCTCTTAGGTGCAAGAATGAATGAGCAGAAGATGTTTCTAGGAATGAATGGCAGCTCTAAAGAATTCAAAAAAGTTACAAGTGGAGCTACTCAACAATTTTCCCTAATCTAAAACAACAAAATTTCCCCATGAAAAAAAAAGAAACTATTATTTTTGTATTATTGGGATGAATTTAGTTGTGTTGTTTCATGTAATGCATTGTGTCGGCTATGTATTTAAATATTAGCTAAGTGCATTATAATGTTAGGATTCTTTAAAGTCCCTAGTTGGGTGTGTGATTTATGTTGAATGAAGTTGAACTGTTATTGAAGGGAAAGTGATGGATAGACCTTACGTTAACAGGAATCGTATAGCTGAGGTGCATGGTAGCCAAGCCCCTGTGGTAGTCACAAAGTAGTGTCATGTGACATGTTGCTCAAAGTGCTGAAAAGGACTTGAGAAATTCAAAATTGCAGAGAAAAATTCAGTTAAAATTTAGATTCATGACATCACCCCTGTTAATTCTCTATGAAGATGAAATTTCAACTCCAAGGTTGAATCCTTTAATATAATGTATTTTTCTAGACTATGGTCTGCTTCCAACTGCTTGCCACCAAAGATCAATCGTTGTTGTTCAAAAGGGATCCCCTCCTGATCTTTATCTTGGACCTTGTCCATGACAAATAACAACAGGTCTCTTCTTCTAAGAATTTTTTTAAATAGTTGTTTGGCATGCTCTGGACTTCAGTGCATTGTATTAAAAAGTTGTTTGGCATGCTCTGGACTTTAGCCTTTTGCCATCTTGAGCTCGTTGTAATTCAGACTTGGATTATTAGACCACTTTGTAGAAATTTATAGGGTAAGTTCCATAGATCAAGAACCAAATGTCACCTCTCACAAATAGATCACAAATCAGTACACCAGTATAATCATGTGGTTAAAACCCTCAAAGAGGGAAACAGTCCACGCCCTGAGCCAACGTGACCACTTTAGGGAATTTATTAATATAAACATAAAGGTTACATATGTTTCTCTCATAAACGGTTACTGGAAAAATGACCCTCCATGCTCTTTGAATAGATATCATGGACCCATCAGGTGTTAAGCCATGGATCAAGTGTCTTTAATACCGAGGTGAGAGATAACCATTGGATCACTACAAATCGTGACCATCGGATTATAAGTTACAAATGTACATGGTAAAGAAACACACTTTACCTAACTCTACACTAGAATAAGTTATTCTTAACTATTTCCTATGTTTCGGAATATCCTAACATCCCCCCTTAAGAACAACTTGGGATATGATTGAAGGATTTACAAAGGTGACACAAAAGGAGCCTATTCCCTATGTGTTGAAATATCCTAACATCCCCCCTTAAGAAAAAATTGGGATAGGATTGAAGGATTTACAAAAGTGACACAATAGGAGAAGGAAGGAGGCATTAGAGCCTATCCCCCATTAATGACAACTTTCCTAAACTCCAAGCATGGATCGAGGTTTGGTAAAATTCGCTTTTGTGAGAGCCTTCGTAAAGATATCGGCTACCTGATCATTGGTCGGACAATACTGCACTTCAAGAACACGATCATGAATGAGCTTTATGATGAAGTGTATGTGTATTTCAATGTGTATTTCAACTTGTTTCATACTCTAATGCTAAACTAAATATTTACATAGCTAAATGGCACTCTGATTATCACACCAAAGTGTAGCTGGATGCTGCTGATGAAGACCAAATTCAGACAGGATCTGACGAAGCCACATGGTTTCCTTGGTGGCTTCAATTGCACCACGATACTCTGCTTCTGCTGAATAAATGGATATGGCACTTTGTTTCTTATAATACCAAGTAATAGGTCCTAAACCAAGAGTGAATAAATATCCTATAGTGGAATTTCGATCATCAGGGTCACCAGCCCAATCAGAATCAGTGAAACCAATCAATAAGGGAGATGCTCCTGCATTGTAAGGAATCTTGAATGGAACTGTACCTTGAATATATTGAAGTATTATTTTAGCTTCTTTACAGTGACTTTCATGAGGTTGGTGCATAAACCAAGTGAAAATACCAACGGCAAAGGAAAGGTCAGGACCGGTATGGGTTAGATACAAAAGTTTACCAACAAGTTGACGGTATAAGGTAGCATCAACTTCAGGGGTAGTACAGTTGACTGAAAGCTTGACTTCAGACTGAAAGGGAGAAGGGTTAGGCTTACAGTATTCCATGTGAAAGTGGTGTAGAAGATCACAGGCATACTTGTACTAAGAGAGGGTAATGCCTTCCTTGGATTTCAAGACTTTAAGACCAAGGAAATAATGCAAGTGTCCTACGTCTGTCATTTCAAACTTATTTTTGATGCTAGACTTCACATGGTTTATATGGTTTGGATCACTACCAGTAAGGATAATATCATCAACATAAAGAGCTACAAGGATGGTGAATGAATTACCCACTTTCTTGGTGTAGACAGTGTTGTCAGAATGACACCTAGAAAAGCCATTATTTAAGAGAAATCTATCCATTTTGGCATACCAAGCTTGAGGAGCTTGTTTGAGACCATAGAGAGACTTCCTAAGGCAACAAACAAGGTTGGAGTATTTTTGGATAAAGACAGGTGGTTGTTCCATGTAGATTTCTTCATGAAAATCTCCATGTAAGAAGGTGGATTTAAAATCCATTTGATGGAATTCCCATTTAAAGGAGGCAGCAAGGGAAAGAACAAGATGGATAGAATTCATTTTGGCAACAAGGGACAAGTTTTTGTATAGTCAATGCCTTAAACTTGTGAAAAACATTTAGCAACAAGACGAGCTTTATGTCTATCCACTTTTCCATCTGGTCCAAAATTTGTTTTATAAACCCATCTGCATCTGACAAGTTTTCTTCCTTTTGGAAGAGGAACAAGATCCCAAGTATTGTTTGCCAATAAGGAATGATACTCTTCATTCATAGCTTCATCCCAATCTGGATGACCGGAGGCTTCTTCAAAGGTTTTTGGATCAATTGTTTCTATATCTTGAGCCAATAAGGAAGAATCTCTTTCGAACTGAGAACGTGTACGTCATCGATCGGCAGGGTCACCTGCAAGAGAACCTGCTGCATCCCGAGTAGAGCGGACCGATCTTGGAAGTGGTGCAGTATAAGGAACAATTTCACGAGCTGGAGGAGGATTCTCATCCTCGCTGTCGTCATCTGAACTAGAAGGAATGCTATTAAACATAGAAGAGAGAGAGAGAGAGAGAGGTGGCACATATGCCGAATCAGGCTCACAGGGCAAAGGTGGCACACCCGTTGAACTAGGCTCATAGGCCGATATATTTTCATCAAACTTTACATCTCTTCTAATGATAATATTTTTTTATTTTGGTTGAATAATTCTATATCCTTTGACGTCTTCAGAATATCCAACAAAAATACATTTTTCACTCTTAGGTTCTAAGGCTTTATGTTTCGCATCTGGAATATGGCCCCAAGCATCACTTCCAAAAACAAGAAAGTGACTTACATTTGGTTTGATTGAGCTCCAAGCTTCTTCTGGAGTTATATTCTTTAAGACCTTAGTAGGAGTGCGATTTACTATGTAATTTGAACAGTTAATGGCTTCTGCCCAAAAATTGAGACCAATTCCTTTAGATTGAAGCATACAATTAGCCATTTCTTTTAAGGTGTGATTCTTCCTTTTAGCTACACCATTTTGTTGTGGAGTATATGGAACAATATGTTGCAATTGAATGCCATGCTCAATGTAGAAGTTGATAAATTTGTTGTTAACATATTCTCCGCCATTATCTAATCTTAACTTAATAATTTGATGTCTAGATTGTTTCTCAACAAAGGCCTTGAAGGCCAAGAACATGTTAAAAACTTCACTCTTGAGTTTTAAGAAATATACCCAAGTGCGTCTGGAAAAATCATCAATGAAAGTTAAGAATTACTTGCAACCAGAGAAAGAAACAACAAGAAGAGGACCACATAAATCACTGTGCACAAGCTGCAAAGGGGTTGAAGCGTGCCAAGAGGCACGTTTGTCAAAACTGTCCCGATGATGTTTTTTGAGTACACATCCGGAGCAAACACCATCTCGGCAAGATACCATAGGAAGGCCCGTCACCATATTTTCCTTACATAGAGTTTGAAGAGAGTGATAGTTTAAGTGACCAAATTGCTCATGCCAAAGTTTGCTCACATCATCATTATGAGCAACAAAAACAGAGGGAAGAGATGATGACCCAAAGTTGTCAAACTTATACAACCTTGTGGAATCATCAGCAATGCCAGTAGCTAAAATATGTTTAGGATCTTTGAGGTCCTTGATTACAACATCATGAGGTGAGAATTATACTATTTTCCCTTCACTTGAATGAGTTATCTGATAAACAGATAGAAGGTTGCATGACAAGGTAGGAACACATAGTACATCATTAAACTGACCATTATCTAGATGAATGGTTCCAGATCCTACAACACTGAGAGATCTATCATCACCAACATAAATATGTTTGGTGTTACAATCATTTAAAGAAGAAAACATGGATTTATTTTTAGCCATGTGGTAAGAAGCTCCAGAATCAATGAGCCACTCATGAGAAGGAGAAGAAGAAGATACATTTAATGCATAACCAGATCTTGATTCTTGACAACTACAAGCAGAAAATACCATGCCTAAAGATGAAGGTGAAGAGTGCTCCAAATTTATGTTGTGCTTCTTCATTGATGCTTCTAAGGCTTCCATCTTCTTAAAACATTTGTACTCTATATGGTCATCCCGATTGCAAAAGTTGCAATGTCTATCTGCCTTCTTCCCTTTGTTTTGATTTTCCTTATTATTTTGGTGATTTGATTTTTCAGTTTGCGGCTGAAATTTCTTAGGGCCCTTGTTTATTTTAGGACCATATTTTTTAGGATACTTCTTCTTGGGATTCTTTTGATATGGTTGTTGTTGGGATGCTAAGGTTTTCTTAGAAGCGTTTCCAGTAGTGATAAGACCAAGGTGTAAAAGTTTTTCTTGTTCTCTTATCAAATAATCACCAAATGCATCAAAATAGGGATTCTTCTAGGTGGTTCCTGAAGAAATGATGGCTTCACTGGTGGAATGGAAGGTGGAAACAAATACAGAGTATGCAGGACCAAGCTTAGCAAGAATGCAATATATGAGGCTACCATCTTCCTTTTTCATCTTACAACCTTCTAAAAGAATTCGAAGGGTCTTAAATTTGGACAAAAAATCTTCAATGGAGGAGAAATTATTGGGGTCCAAAGTAAGCAACTCATTTTCAAGCTAGTGGGCCCGGATTTGATTTTGAATGCCAAAAACAGTTTTTAGCTTTTCCAAGGCCTCATTAGGGGTGTCAATGTCAGGGATATGAAATCGAAGATCTTGAGCAATGGAAATTCCTATCAACCCTCATGCTTGATCTTATTTATTTTCCCATTTAGAGGCTTTATCATCATCGGAAGGTTTAGTTTCTTGTCTTATGGCTATTCTATAAATCCCTTTACTTCTAAGTATATCTACCATGTGTGGTAGCCATTGGAAATCATTGGTGTTGTTAAGAATAACCGGGCATGCACTTTCCATTTTTTTTAAACAAATGAAGCTGAGAAAAGCTGAAAATAACTACTCCAATGGAAAGATCTTGAAAAATTAGGCTGTTTAAAAAAAACGGCTCGAAAAACGGCTTCCGGATGAAGAAGTTATGCCTTTTGAAAAATATGAGTTGTAGATGACGAATAGTTGCAGGAACGGGATGAAGTGCGGCTTTAAAAAATAATTCCGCCCCTTTGAACAATTTTTTTTTACAAAAGAAGCTTGAGAAGGAGACTTGAACCCAAGACCTCTATTCTCATAGACTGACCCCTCACCAAGTGAGATAGTAAAAGGATTATGTTATTTTAGAAAGGAGGAAGGGGAGATTATTATTATTATTATTATTATTATTATTATTATTATTATTATTATTATTATTATTATTATTATTATTATTATTATTATTATTATTATTATTAGCCTTCAGTGTGCGCGCCTTTTCCTACACAAAAAAACACAAAGAACGAGCCAAAAACGAAATGCAAAGCCTTACGATAGAATTTTAGATTCTCGATTAGCCTTACTGACAACTATCACTTTTTTCACTATTTCTGATTTCCCGAGTTCACACAAAGACGCGGGGAAAGAGCATACATAGCAAAAAAAATCCCTTTTTCCCGTTTCTGATTTGTCGAGATCGCACGGAGCGCATAGAAAAGATCATAAACAGAGAAGAGGGTATAGATCCAGCAAATAAATAAAACCTTAATACAGAAAAAAACCAAAATAAGTAGAACTATTCACAAATATAATTGCAAAATATATGCTCTATACCTCCAGATCTAAACTGACATAACTTGTGCAGCCGGAAACCTTTTCTCATGAAACGAAAGGCATTCCTCACTGTAACAGATGCTCCATACACAACCGAGCAGTTCTTGAAGCCTAAAAATGTTTAGAAATAGTATATCTACAAAATGGAATTCGCACACAGTCAAACCGGCTTCGGATTTCGATCAACAACGGACGCAGCCCTCAAAATAGCTATGATACCATGTAGGAATTTACAGGGTAAGTTACGTAGATCAAGAACCAAAGGTCATTTCTCACAAACAGATCACAAATCAGTACACCAGTATAATCATGTGGTTAAAACCCTCAAAGAGGGAAACAGTCCACGCCCTGAGCCAACGCGGCCACTTCAGGGAATTTATTAATATAAAAATAAAGGTTACATATGTTTCTCTCATAAATGGTTATTGGAAAAATGACCCTCCATTCTCTTTAAATAGAGATCATGGACCAATTGTGTGTTAAGCCACAGATCAAGTGCTATTAATACCGAGGAGAGAGATAACTATCGGATCACTACAAATCGTGACCGTTAGATTATAAGTTACAAATGTACATGGTAAAGAAACACACTTTACCTAACTCTACACTAGACTAGGTTATTCTTAACTATTTCCTATGTTTCGAAATATCCTAATGCACTTGAGGCTTGGATCACTGCTCTAGTGTTTTGTTGGATTATTGTATTGGTGTAGCTACCATCTCTGCATGTGCCACTCTTCCTAATGTAGATTTTGCAACAACTCCGTTAGAATTTTGTCAAAACAATTGATAGGCGACCTCCTTATTTTAACAATTTGTCAATGGAAAAGGTTCGGCAATGAGGGCTTCTTTTTTTCTCTTCGTTGGTGTTGGGGGATAATAGGATCCCTACTTGGCACAGAGAACCTGAAACCTAGTGGAAGGCCTAACAAAAATGGAGGGCTAAGAAGAGGTGGTGCTTTGCATCCTTATTTTGTATCCCATTATATATTTACATTCCCATGATTTTATTTCGCAAAGAAATATACTAATAGAAGATGCCACAGCCACTGTGAAACAACAGTTGGATGTTTAAAGATTTGTATACCTTCTGATTCTACTTAATCAATAATTATCTTAATAGAAGAATCCACTACCATTCTGAAACAATCTGCTTCGGACATTTAAAGACTTTGTAAGAAATGAAAAAACTGAAGTTTTTATAATCATAGTCACAAACTGTTTATTGACGTACACATCCACATCACACAACCCACAAAATAAGGGGAGGAAACCAAGAAAAAAAATAGAAAGATAATGCACAGTGCCACTATTAGTGTATACAACTGTGGTTTCTGGAAATAACTTAAGGGCCTGAAGCTAACTTTAAACCCTCATGTTTCCTATCTTCAAAATAACAATGGATAAAACAACACATTTGCACTACATTAAATTCTGGCGTTTACAAGGTAGGACTTCAGTCATCTTGTCGACGACACTCTCAAATTGGCTCCATTTCTGCTCAGGATTCCCACTGTAACCGATTGACATCTGAATCAAACCTGGCGAGATCCCTGCCATTAGCCCAAACTGCGTATAATTCTGCAGGTGGTACATAATCTTATAAGCCCTCTCTTCCGTTTCCATGTCCACACACATCATCCCTCCATACCGATACCCATTGTTTACTATGGACTTCAAAAGGGCATACTGAGGGTGATCTTATAAGCCAGGATAGATAACATTCAGGCCCAAATTATATATATATATATATATATATATATATATATATATGCTCTGTGACGAATTACCTGCAGCGAAGAATTTAATCCGCTCGCACTCTTCAACTCGGCTCTCGGAATCTGCTCTTCGGCTTGGCTCTCAAAAATGGTAGTCAGGTGCAGTGAAATATCAAAATGGTAGTTGGGTGTGAAAGGAATTTAAGAATTTAAATTTTAGATGGTAGCGAAGCGTGAGCGGAGGGGAGGAGGAGCAGAGTGGAAGGGAGGTGAAGAGCAGTGTAGCAAAGCAGGGCGGAAACGGGCCCACATGTCGAGTCGAAACAACGGATGCTAGCAGGGTGCTGGCCGGAGTTGTCCCATCACCGGAGGGAGTCGCCGAATGGGAGCACCATTTCTTCTAATAGTATACTGTTCCCAAGTAAAATTATTCAATAGGGCAAGCGGCAAAAACTAAAAATGTTGAAAGGAATTAAACAATACATAAGAAACATAGAAACGAAAATAATGTTGTTGCTAGTGAAATTCCTCACTAAAAATATTTAAGGGTATCACTAAAAATATTTAAGGGTATCAATACAAAAATCTTTAACTATTAAATTGAGTGTAATAGATGTCTGCAAAAAATAACATGTACATCAGTAAATGATATGCAAGGCTATCATGCTACGTGAGAAATAAAATGGCAAATAAAAGGATTTTGAGATTAAAGTACTATTTACATGTGTTTGCATTGGCATCGAGGTCAAAAATCAGCTCCCCTTCCTTCATGACCCATTCATCTCGTGTTCATCTATAAGAGGTACCCAGGATCCCTCTGAACTATTCAGAACCCATCTAACCTTAGTAGGTCTCTTACTAGAATGCACTCCTATTGTATTCTAAAGTTCACTAAAGTTTTGTGAGGACAATGATGAAACAAGTGTATTTTCATTTCCGACATCTTCATTCCTGAGATGAAATGCCAAGGAAGAAAGAGTGAGCCAAATAAATTTGAGTTAGCATATAGCCTAACTACAAGGAAAATAAAAATCTGCTCAGAATTAATTATTTGAAAATTACACTGCTTTCATTCTCTGTTGAAGTTTTACTGTCAAGGTTTTCATTCTTCCACTTTGAACTAGCCCCTCCGATATATCTAGTTTCAAATAAATTAAACAAGTCTTCCTTAGATTGAAATCTATGTTCTGACACATGATAAAAAAATACTACACAACCCACTAAAGCATGATTGTCAATAACGGAACCATATAAAACTTGAACTCACCTATATTGTTGAAATTCAGTTTTTCTATTGTGAACTTACCATGATCACCAATGTTTAGTTTCCCAATTTTGAATAACTAAACCCTCCTCACTAAGTCCCTTTCGCATTAAGTTCTCATACTAGGAATGAAAGCACTCTGTGGTATTTCAATTTGTGATAAAACTCAATCAGTTGTATGAATTTCACCACCCACTAGAAACTTTACACTGGCATAGATCCATCTTAACAGGAATTTGTTAAGAACTAAGAGATATTTAAAAACACCATGTTTAAAATTCTTGAAGCTTAATGGATCCAGCGTTAAGACAGATCTATATTTTTCTTATTTCTTTTATTTGGAAAACTTCCTTGAGGAAACCTTTTAGGCACCTCCTTACATTACGAGAGTGGTACCTAGTATAAACTCTACTGGTTTATAATATGTACTCTTAACCTAGAGGAACTCTACTAGAATTGTACCCATGACCTCTCATTGATCTCCGCGTTGAAACTGGTTGGTTCAAACTGATCTAGCTAACCCACTAAAGCTAAGTTGATCTATAATTGTATATATTATAAATCGCAAAACTTCAACTAGTTATCATAGAGGTTCAGCTCCCCTGTTTTCAATAGGTCAAACTTTCTTACTCAATCCCTTCACAACAAAACAAAGCACTCATTGCGACTTCTAATTTTGATGAAACTTTGCCAATTGTACGAAATACACCACTCAAAAAGTAGATTTTATTTCATGTTGGCCTTTTTTTAGGCATTACACACATATAAATTCATGAAGATCTCCCCCCATAAGGGCTATAGCTCACCTTGCTTCTCCCGGTGCAACAACCTAGTTCTCTTTTCCCATTCCAAATAATGTTCGTGAGACAAAAAATAGGCCTAAAGCATTCTCAATCGTAAAAAAAATCCTAATGGTTGTGCTGTGATGATAAAAAATTTAAAACGCTAGTAGTAGGTACAAAACCCTACGGAGAGAGTGTGAGTAACTAATGACTATGGACACTGTGTATCAACATTTTTATATATTGAGATTGAAAAATAGCTTATAAATTGAATGATAAAAATAATTTTAACTCATCCTGTCTTTATTGTGTGCCATCAAATATTAAAGTCTAGTGAGAATTATCAATATCACTTACAATTACCACTTTAAGCTTTGCCAAGATTTGAAACCAAGACCCTTCAAAATCCTTGTTGTGTCGGTATTTATTGCGGTGGAAATTAACAGAGAAGAGAAAATGAAAATCGCATAGCCCAAAAAAATAATGGCACGACATCACCCTCATAGAGGCTAATAGTTACCGCAATGTCAGAGCCAAATGGAATGGATGAAGTCTCACATGTCTGAGCAATTATATTAGGAAAGTAAGAAAGATGGGGGATCCCCTCACACAGGCCAAACAATTAATCCATCACGTCAACCAATAGCGAGTGTGGTGTTTTGGTTTCTGTATTCTTTGCAACCCTTTCTCTCTAGAGAATGCAGAGAGTGGAAGACAACTTTGGATAACCTCTTTCCAGAGCTTCAAAGTGACATTTTAAATTTTTCCCATACCCAAAAAATTGTTTCCACTGCAGAGCTTGAGGCAAAGCCGATCCTCCTCCAACCTATCCCAAAAGAGCTCAACATTATTAAAAAGAAAGGGTTTAAACCCATCCCGTAGACTTAAATATGGTTAAGTTCTGCCAAAATCTTGTTGGACAAACATTAATTTTTTTTTATGTATTTGTTTTTTATTGGATTTAGTTAAAATTTGTTTGGCAAGAATTTTTTTTTTTAAGAAAAAATAGATTTCAATAATTAATTTATTTTTTATATTTAAAAAATTAAAAAAATCAATAATCTAACTTAATTATTGTGTATCTTTACAACATTACTATGTTTTGTGATCTCAAAAATTTTGATAATCCAAAATTAAAATGATATTTGGAATACGAAGGTTTCTTTGGAAGGAAATTAAAAACCATATCAATAAAAGTCACTAAGAAATTTCAAAAGAGACTACATGAATCCATAGATTCTTGGACATTATTTGAGGATTATATCAAATGAACCCAAGTAAACCAATGCTTAAGTTTAGTGAATTTCTACTATTTCTAGATAATTATTTTCACATTCACCCTTGATTTCTTTTATTCTTAGTGCATTGTTATTAATTCATTGTTTGTATTTCTCTATTTCATTTTTTAGGTTCGATATGAATGATTTAACCTCTTTATGGTAGCTTTCATGGAAATGCGGAGGTAAAATATATGTGTTTAAAGTGATATGATGTCTTGTCCTCTTCAAATTTCTCTACTCATAATCTATTTCATTTTACATTTATTATTTATATAAATTTTTAAAACTTATAAACACTACATTATTGCCAAGGGCATGGCCCTTTATTTTTTCAAATATTAGGCCCCTTATCTATGTTCTATCACCATTTAAAAGTATTAAGGGCTCATGGAAACTATGTGCATATGTTTTGCATTGATGGCTCCAATGCTTGCAAGAATTTTGTGGGTGCCTCCCATCACGGGGTGGGAGTGCAACACCCACTAGCTCATTTTTCCTCTTTCATTTCATCCTTAGCAATGGAAAACACCTTATAATATTGAAATCCCCTTTTTTCTCTTTAATTTCATCCTTATCAATGGGAACCACCTTATAATATTGAATAAAGAAGATTGAAATCTTCCTATTAAGGAATCTAGAATGCACGTAGGCAAGACTCTAAAATGAACATAAAATTAAGATAAGATTCATGGTTCTTTCCAAGGATTGTGTGAAGCTCTTTTGAGCATCTATGCTATTTGGGATAGTTTAATTCCCCCGTAAGTGGCTTCCATCAACAACCCCTTCCCACGAGGTTTGAACATGAGACCATCTGGGGACTAAACTCCACTCAAACCAATTGGTCTACACCTCATGGATATGATAAAATTTTACAAGAAAGGGTTGTCATACAAAAAATTGGTGTTTTTCTTCACAGCAACCTTAAGAATAAATTATTATTAATATTATCATCATAAACTTGGAAAAACAAGTTTGTAAATATAGAAATACAAAAATTATCTAATACCTAATAGATAAAATAGAAATATAGTTGGAAAGCAACTAATCACTACCTCATAAAACAATTAAACAATTTTTAATGTTTTAAAAAAACAAATTAATCCTTTCTTTATATTTTGATAGGGAAAAACCACATAACTCATCAATCTACAACACTCGAAGCTCCATCAAATTGAACAATTAAACAATAAGAAATTAATCAACCCTTTATTTTTTTGAAACTTACAAGAAAACATATTAATTTAGCAAAACTCATGAGTTTAGAAGATTTTACCTAGTTACTTTAACTCCAAGAAAAAACACTTAGTGATCCTAAAAAAATGCAATAACTATAGCATAGAAAGCAATTGTAATGTGCATATATATAACAAAAAAAATATGATGATGATCCTTTTTCTACAAATACAACCAAAAATAAAGGATATTCCATAGTGTTTGTCACCATACTAATAATACAAATATAATTTGATTACAAATAATTTTTTGTTTAGATGGATGTTAATGTAGGGACTCTTTTAATCGCAATTTTAATTACAAGGTAATGTTTACATGTCAGACCCATTCAACGTTATTGATCCGCTCTAAATTATCAAATATCATGTGTCCACAAAATTTTTGTTACAGTGATTATCACATATATTTCAACATTTTTAAAACAACAACTACTATATATTTCATGCCTCCTGGGCATATCAATGGCAGTTTCCAAGATCAAGGAGATTGTGCTTGTGGACGACACTTCTTCCATGACAGTTCATCCCCTCATTTAAGTACGACATATACTAGATTCATATTGTCAGTTTGTGAAAAATATTCATGAAACCCTTGATTAACATGAAAATAAAGAAAAACTTGCTTCCTGAGACAAACATATGCATCTGCCACGACTGTTGGAAAATAAATCATTTTGGAAGTATTTTTCTTCATTGCCATTAGGGTATGCTAGATGACCTCGCCATGAAGGGCGTCTATTGGAATGACGTTGGAAAGATATGCCCTAAGTCTATGTCTCCATGCACATTATATTGAATCACACATGATTTGGACACAATCAAATCACTGTACATTTCAGTAATGTGTAATTATTGTCAATGCCAATCCAAAAGCATATTACTATAAATTAATTTTATCAAGGGGAGGAGGTTAAGCACTCATGGTTGCATGAATCTTAAGCCATTAACTCTATCACGTCCTTTCATTTACATATTTCCTCGAATTTTATCCATCATGCCCAAAAGGCAATGTCAAATGAAATTTCCTCATACACTTTCTCTCACAATATTTATATAAAAAGGAAAAATAAGAGCAGGGATTGAATAACATATAGCAGGAAAGAAGATTGAAGTTAGATTATTATCTTTGGATGCTTCTCAGAAGTATCATTTTTTTAACCATATTATTCTTAGATGCAGGGCTTTGCAATGGTTGGGTGAATGAATTACCTGGTGTCCTAAAGCAAGCAAGATCAGGAGGAAGGGTGAAGGAGAAAATTTCCTTGAAGGGGAAATAACCACTTATTTTATCAGCAAAATTTTATGCACTCCTTTTCAATGAATATATGGAGAAATCTAGAGATGTTAGCAGGCTTGAAGATGTAGCTGAGGAGGGGTGAACTTCGCCACAAAATCCTTTTTTTTTGCTCTTCATGAATGCATATATGAGTTATCTGATGAAATTTTTCTTATGTTTAAGTCACACTACATGATAAAATAGGAAAATATGCAACTTACAAGACAAACATTCAAAATTAGAGGATGCTTTGAGATTTAAGATCAAGCATCTTACAACAATAATCAGAAGAATCCATAACAAGTGACTCGTTAAGTTAGGGTTTAATCACTGACGGCGTGGGGTTTAAGCTACAAAATGGGTTCTAAGTGACTTTAATGCTTTTAACCCTGACCACAAATTTTCCCTAAGGGAATCAACATTTGGCAGCAAAAATGGATCTCGAGAGCGGGTCAACTTGTCTTGATCAAATCTATGTTGGAGGCCATACTAGTGTATTGGATGGCTCTGACCTAGATTCCTAAAGGTGTCACCAACATCATAAAACAAATTTGCAGGCGTTTTCTCTGGTAGGGCAAGGAGGAAGATCACACCATTGCTTGGGTGATATGGGAGAAAATCAGCAAGCCTAAACAATGGGGGGTTTGGGGCCTCAAGGATATTAATCTCTTCGCAAAAGCACTGGCTGCAAAAATGGGTTGGAATCTCTTGACCTCCAATAGTCTGGGGCAGGAAGTCACCTAATATAAATACATTGCTCCATTCCCTACACTTGAATGGATCAAAAGCCCTCATCGCCCCTGAACCTATTCATCTATTTTTTGGCACGCTATTATGAAATATATAGCCCTCATCAAAGAGGGTCTTGCCTGGCATATTGGTGCGAGCACATAGGTCCGAATTGGTTTGGATCCTTGGTCGGGTTGTGGTTGGGAACCTCTATTCCTCAGAACATCAAACTCTTCTTATGTGATATTGGGATCTCTCGACTCAGTCAGGTTGCGAACATGGATAACTCTGATTGGATCACACAAGCGTGGAAAACACCAACTGATCTTAATATCCCTGAGCACTGGTGGGTGGTTTGGAAAAGATATATCAAGGCCCTCAAGACTTCTAATATCAGGATCTCTGACACTAAGGATGAATTGATCTGGGCCATTGCATCCAAAGGTAATTACACTCCCAAAGATGGCTATTATGCCCTCACTGGCACACTTCAACCCCTGGATCAGAGCTGGTGATGGAAACCTCTTTGGAGGTTAAGAGCACCCCCCCCATAACTCATCTTTTTATGTGGTGCATTCTTACTAACTGCGTGCCGACAAAGTACAATATGGCTAAGAGATCTATACACGGCCCCTCTCTGTGTGCACTATGTAAAGAACAATTTGAAGATATTTATCACCTCTTCCTCAACTTCCCTTCGTCTCATAATACATGGATGTTGATTACTAAGGAACTTGTCATAAATCATCCATGGCAGGGGGACACTATCAACATGGCTTAGAAAAACTGGTGGCGCTCCTGTACCTTGACCAAGGCACGCAACCTGCCCCTCCTGATCTCCTGTGGCCTTTGGCTATCTTGAAACCATATCATATTCCATGCTGATATCTCAGATCACCATTCACAATTCCATTTTAGCCCTCTATCACTCCATCGCTGAAGAGGCCTGTACAAAGGTAGAAAGGGTTATTGTGCGTGAAGTCATTGACAAAATTCTCCCTTGGGCTTATTTTGATGGTGCAACCAAGATCGATGGTTGCAGTGGAGGGGAAATTCTTTAGCTTTCTGACCATCACTTCTATCAGATCAAAATGGGTTTGGGCCCGGGAACAAATAACTACTCTGAGCTCAATTGTCTCAAACTACTCCTAATCTTTGCCTTAGAAAAAATATTCAATAGGATACATATCTTTGGGGACTCTAAGATCATTATTAACTGGTTCAATAATATTGCTACATGTCATGTACACACTCTTATAAATTTTTTGGATGAAGTACTTGCTCTTAAAAATAATTTTGTCACTCACATTTACAGGCAAAGGAATCAGGATGCTGACCGCTTATCCAAATAAGCCACTCACATAACATGGGCATAGTGGCATATTACAGAATACAGGGGGTCAGATACATATCAGCATTACCATCGCCCATTCATAAAGGATTTTCGGCCACCATTGCCTCCTGAATAATCTGTCTGATCAGAGACCTTATTTTTTTCTTTTTTCCTTTTTTTCTTTTTTTTTTTCAGTTTTTGCATACATACTTCTATAGTTTTTGACAATCATATGTTTATTTGGGCACGCACAATGCTTATTTTGTAAATATTTGTTTTTGACTACTGAACTATTATGTTAACAGAACTCTACCCTATATTTTTTGATAGCTTACAGAGCTTGTTTGAAGCAATTCACTGCAAATGCAACATGTAATTTTCCTTACAATTAATGAAAATTACGAATTTTTCCTTGGAAAAAAAAAGATATTATTGTCATGAAATAAGAAGGGTAGTTATTTTTCCTTGATTTGGATTCTTTGTATATTTTGATGTGTTTTTCATTATACTTTACATCTATAGAAAATAGCTATAGACTTAATTCCTTGTCATATTTTGTATTCTCTATGTCTACCAATATTTTGACTTCCCACAATATTATGTATATTGGTGAATTTGTCATCTTTACTATTGTTGGGATGTCCTCTTGCATAACTTGGTATTCCTCATATCCATGAATTTCCATCATCATTGTCCATGTTTGAGAGGGTAGACATGGATAATGAGACCATTGGGGACTATCCCTAAGGGGAAATTGAGCCACTTCTATAACCTCAAGAAACTACAATATTCAGGACAAATGGCTTGTGCCTGAAATTGCTAATCCCACCAAATGTAAATCCTTGTTGAGGAAGTTGAGAGCCCCCTATTTTAAAGTTGCAGGATATCCAACCTAGCTTATTTTTTTTGTTGGCGAAGCTATCAAAGGTTGGATCCCACGCTGGGCTGAATATTTTGAGAAGCTTAATAAGGTCAATAGGCTTGTCGTATCTTTTTTTTTTTATCTAGAAAGGAAAATTTGTCCTTTTCATTAAACAAAAAAATTATTACAGTCACTATGGAATCTCGTAAAAGAACTAGGAGGAAAAAATATATTACCAATACATGCAACCAATACATAAATACATTAGACTTGAAAACTTAGCCAAGCAATAATACTAGGATCTCAGTCACTGATAATCAATATTCGTAAAATGATTTACTCTTCACACTACACGATAAAATAGTAAAATATGCAACTTTCAAGACAAGCACGCAAAATTAGAGGACACTTTGAGATTTGAGATTAAGCATCTTACAATGGTGATCAGAGGAATTCACAAAAATTGACTCATTTTTTTTATCAACTTTTAGAATGAGAATTTTTGGGTTGGAATTGAGCTGACGGAGGGCTATAAATTCTTCTTTGGTAAGGTTAAGTTTGGGGAGCTTGGAGCTTCGAAGAATGCGTCCACATTATTTTTTCAACGAAAATTTTGATAAGGAAATAGCAATCTCCCCAGATATATGCAACAACTCGCAAGTCACATATATTGGGAACTAATAGTTCAGCCTAGGACCAAAACATCGAGAGACCACCGGAACTGGAGCCAATATTTTAGACTCCAATGGGGCCCCTATCCTTCCAGCCTTACTATGACGGGCCATGTCTCCAGGGACATGAACTCGGGTGGATGGGATGGCAAACCACCATCCCTACCACTCGAGCTAAGAACTCGTTAGCTAAATGCGCCAACATTCTTGTCGAAGCTTTTTCCCAACATGGGAGGGAAGGTGGTGGGAGATGGATTCAATGGAACAAATAATATCCATAGGGAATGGTTAAGAGAACAAAAGAAAAATTAAAATATTATTCTAAGAGGTTTAAGGAAGTACCATTAAGCTCAACATCGGAAATGTTTACTAGTTCAACATTAAGAGAGGGCAAAGGATGCGAATAGCCTAAAAGGTATGAAAGTGGGGTAAGAGAGGATGTGGAAAAATTATTATTACCACAAGAATTAATGTTTGGATTATTATTACCATAAGAATTAATGCTATAATTAAAGATCGATGAAGAATTTAGGTTAGAAAAGGGATGAGGTATGTAATTAAGAGGAAGATGATTGAATTCAAGGGGAATTAAGGAGAACAAGATTAAAATTAGTTTTAAAATTAAAATTAGAAAATAGAAATGAATTAGAACTAATATTGGTCAACAAATTTCACTAATAATATCTTGGGCAATAATAAAAATCGTTGTGCAGTGGTGCATGCTTCCTGCCCTCGCGTTGAAGCCCGCTAGGGCTACTGCAACCATGGAGGAGTCGGGCTCATCAAGGGCCTCCCATCATCCCCCCCTCCTCTGCTTTCTCCTGATGCAGCAACATTCTACTCTTTGATCGCCTCCTTACCCAAGAAGAAGAAGAAGATTGCAACATCAAAATCTATCGAAAGATTAAAATAAATGCCATAGGTCTGCCTCCCGCCAGATGGACCTATAGATGTTTCTCTGACCGTGACTGAGTGTGTTCTCATTGGAAAGTTTACAGGCTTGTGGTCGTCCCCCAAAGCCATGGAAGTCTAGGTGATTAAAAACTGGAAGCTGCTGATAAACCAAAATGTTGCCTCCTATTTATGGGCAGAGGTTATTTCTTATTCGAATTTTCCTCTAAAGAGGACAAGGAGTTGATCTACAGGAATGGACCTTACTTGATGGGGCCACAAGGGTTGTATCTTAACAAGTGGACTCTAAATTTTGACCCAACAGAGGACATTCCTTCAGCTGTGCCTGTTTGGGTCAAATTTCCCAACCTTCCAATCCACTGCTGGAACTGGGTCTCTCTGAAACACACAAGGGACTCTTTGGGTAAATTCATTGACAGTGAAAAAAATAAATACCAATATGACTATGCTCGTATTTGTGTGGAGGTAGACCTTGAAGTTGGGCTGCCGGAATCTATAAAAATTAAATTTAGACGCCGGTCTCACATTCAAAAACTGGATTATGAACAACTCCCATTCAAATTTCGGGGGTGCCATGAACACGAGCACTTCACCAGAAACTATCCAAAAAAGAGCGAGGAGGATAAGGTGAAAGAGGAAGGTTGGAAGAAGGCCAAGAGATCCAAAGAAAACCCTAAGACCTCTAAGCCCGCAAGCCAAGAAAAGGGCAAAGGGCATCAGCCCAAAGGAAATAGTACGACTTAGCAAACCCTTCCTACAAATGATTCAGGGAACATGTTTGGGCGTCTGAGACCAGCTTCACAAGAAATCCCTGAAACGGATCTGCCTCTGAAGGAAGCAATGGAGAACGCAAGGATGGAAGACAAGGAAGATAACGAGACTGTAGTGGCAAAGGATGCAAGGCAAGGGAATGGAGAAACAAAAAGCTCCAAAGACAAGCACACAGCAAGTGAGGTGGATAGTCAAGGCTTGGAAGAATCTGAAGAGGAAGGAGAGATAGGAGACTCTTAATCCATTGTAAGAAGTTTGGCAAGGGGAAGATTGTCAACCAAGGAAAATAGAGAGAAAGAAACATACAAAGACAAAGTACAAGGAAGTCAGCCTACATTGGAAAAGCTTTTGGCCAAAAATCCAAAGATGGCAATAAATCAGGGACAGGGCTCCAAGGGTGGTCCTCACTCTCATAAAAATAAATAATGAAGGTGATCTCCTAGAATTGCAGGGGTTTCAAGAGCAAGAAGAAAGAAGAAGCCATGAGGAATCTAAACATGGCAGAAAACCCAGACATAATGCTTGTCCAGGAGACAAAAATCGAGGAAAACGAACTCCTTCAAAGGTGTAAGAAATTTCGGAATAAAGGAGGGACATTAGCTGTCTCAGCGAGAGGGGCCTCGGGAGGTCTGGGCACTCTCTGGAATTCTTCCAAGCTTAAGTTGGTACTGAAAAAGGAACATGCACACTGGTTGTTCACAAAACTTCAACATCAAGAATCGAAGGATATTTTCAGCCTGTTCAATGTGTATGTCCCGGTTAGTGGAAAGGAAAAAGAAATCTATTGGGACTCCTTCAGAAACATGGCATAAGGGGAGGACCTAGAAAGCATTTTTATTGCAGGAGATCTTAATATTTCGCTAAGCTAAGGAGAAAATCATGGAGGATGTATTGTGAGGGATCCGGCTCGGGAGTGAGTGGAGGATCTCATTCATGAATGGGACCTAATCGACATCAAGCCATGTCGTGGTAAGTACACCTGGTATAATAAGCGAGCAGGCCCTGGGCATATTGCTGCTAGACTAGATAGGTTTCTCATACAAATTATCTTTCTACTACTGGGCCTTGATGTTAAGATGAGAATTCTCTCTAGTAGTACTTCGGATCATAAACCAATAATGTTGACATTATCTTCCTAGAGAAATATTGTCCCTATTCCCTTTCGATATTTTCCCCTATGGATAAATCAAAAGGACTTCATGGAGAGGGTTGGTAAAATATGGATGAGGCCAGTCATGGGTTCCCCATTTTTTGTTTGGGAGGAGAATTTTAGAAGGGTAAAACTCGATTTAAAGAGCTGGGCTAAAAAAATTCCTAGCCCGATGGAAGAAAGGAAGAGAGCCCAAACATGTCTTGAAACTCACCAAGATTTGATGGAAGATGCGGAAATATTAAGTGAGTCTCTAAAATTTGAGGAAGACCTCCAGCACAAGTTTCATAGTGCTTGCAGACAGGAGGAGGAATATTGGAGGCAAAAATCCAAAAGCCTTTGGCTGAAATTTGGAGACAGAAACACAGCTTTCTTTCATAAGCAAGCCCAAGCTAGGAGAGGGTTCAATTGTACTATAGAAATTAAAGATGAAATCCAAAATTATGGAGACTTTCCAAGTATCAAAAAGGCTGCTTTCATCCATTTCAAAAGCCTTTATAGTGAAGAAGAGGAGGAGGGAGGCAGTGATAGACTATTAGACAAGATTCCTCTTAAAATCATTGATGGAATGAATAAAAAATTAGAGGCTAAGGCTACCAGGAAGTAAATAAAGGAGGCCTTGTTTTCCATGAGCCCGGATAAAGCCCCAGGTCCAGACGGGTTCACGGAAAATTTTTGTCAAGTTTGCTGGAAGATTGTTGAAAAATACTTACATATAATGGTTATGAAATCCCAAGATTGTAAGAATATTGGGGGTAGTACAAACTCAGCCTTTCTTGCACTCATTCCCAAAGAAAATGGGGCAAACTTCTTTAGTAGATTCTGACCCAATTATTTGTGCAACATTGGGTATAAAATTATCACCAAGGTGATTTCTAGTAGATTGAAGAGGATTCTTCTAGATCTGGTTCCATAGAATCAAGGGGGATTCATTCAAGGAAGACAAATAGCGGACAATGTAATCCTAATACAGGAAGCCATTCATTCAAGCCTGAAGAGGAAAAAAAAGGTATGATTGTTAAAATTGACTTTGCAAATGTGTTTGGTAGCGTTAGGCATTCCTTTCTACTCAAAGTCTTGGAAAAATTTGGCTTTGGATCTGGATTCATTAGTTGGATAAAAGCATGTCTTTCTGAGCCTTGGATTGCTACGTTGGTTAATGGAAGAACTGTTGATTTTTCTAAAGCCTTGAGAGGGCTAAGGCAAGGCTGCCTTCTTTCCCCATTGTTGTTTTTTCTTCATGCCTCTGCTTTAAGCTTTATTCTAGAAAAAATAACGCTAGATCAGGATATAATGGGAATCCAAATTACGAGAGGGATTATAGCGATCAATCACGCCATTTTTTCTCATGATTCCCTTCTTCTGGGGGTTGATTCTGTCCATACTTCCAAGCAGTTTAAAATGGTCATGGATGACATTTTTTATGCTTCTTTTTGTAGCCTGAATGCTGGAAAATGCCACATATTTGGATGGAATGTGACTCAATGTGAGATGAATGAAATTTCCAGAAGCCGGGGCTTTTCTGGGTCCATTCGATGGAATTCTTTCAAGTATCTAGGAATGCCTATATTTCAGAAAAATCCTTCAGGCATGGATTGGATCCCCCTCCTTAAGAAGTTCAAATCCAAAATTAAGGCATGGGGGTTCTCTTGGCTTAATATAGCAGGGAAAACTGTGCTAATAAAATCAGTCTTAAATAGCCTCCCAATCTTCCAAGCCTCGCTTATGCTTTCCCCTCTTGAAGTTCTCAGAAAAATGGAATGTTGTATAAGAAGTTTTTTTTGGAAAGGTGGAAAGAAAAACAGGAATAGACTGTCGCTTGTCAATTGGGACAAAGTCACCAAACCAATCCTGGAAGGTGGCCTGAATTTCAAAGAATTGAGAAAGCATAACTTAGCTTTGGGGGAAAAAATTCTATGGAGGCAAGATGCCCCTAAGGCCGGCTAGGCACAACAGGTCCTCTGGAAGAAATACTTCACAGGGAAAAGAAAGAGAACTTTGGACAGGCCTGCTCAAGGCAAAAATGGTTCTCAAATCTACAAACTGTGTATGCAAGCCCATGCACTCATCCAGGATAACTTGTATTGGATTCCGAGGAATAGGAAAACCATTGTCATCTAGGAGGACAGAATCATGAATGATGTGCCACTCAAGGAGGTTAACGAGCTATAGGATCTGAAATTTTGCATGAAGAATGTAGGATTGGTTTATTTGTGGGACATTTCCCTTTGGAACGATAGTGTTTGTTTGGGATGGAGAAGGTCGGAGATGCCCAAAGATCTCAAGATCGCATAGTTGTTGTTGTGCTCCAGGTTCAAAGGGAAGGCCCCATTAGTTGCTGTGAAACATGACCAACATGGTTGGGGGATGAATTTTGGAGCATATACGGTGGTGCTTGGATACAAATAGTTGTGTGCAATTCCATATGCCCCTCCTTACCTGACTCTTTATTGAGATTGCAACAAGATGATGAGCTTAGTGGAAAGAAGTCACCTTCACTAAGTGGGCCCGCAGGCTATTTTTGGGGCAAAGTCTATTTTTAGACTATGTCTATTTTTAGACATGTCGATCATGATTCTATGAGTTGCAGGATGCTATTTGTGGAGGGTTGGTCAAGTTGGAAAAATAGATGGACTTCTATTTTTAGACATATTGGGAGGAATCTATTTTTAGATTGCCAGTCTAAAAATAGATATGTCAAATATTATTAGCTCTTAATAATATTTGGACTATAAACATTATCTTATTCTCTTGGAGCACTTCAGTTAAGTGCACAGATGTGGCACAGGAGCTGACAGAAGGAATTACGCTATTCCTAAGGGTTAAGTGAAGCTATTGCATGGATACTTCAGTTAGAACTCACGTGAGAGAGTTTGGTGGAGTTGATTGAGGAAGTTAATGGAGTTGTGTTCAGTTTAACTAATCTAAACATAGTTGAGCTAGTTGTATCTAGTCTAACTGATTGATACAATAGTGAGAGTGGTGTGAATTAATTATTAATTAATTCACTAATGATAAACTCATTAATAAACTAAATAATACATCAGTTAACTTCAGTGCATGGACAGTTTCAGTGGAGACCAGTGAAGAGATAGGTGAAAGAGCATTTTGACTATCAGTTGTGACTATACTGTTGCATGATTTGCAACAACCAGTGATTGGAGAAGACAATGAGGATTTCATAATACAACCCAGGTGGTTCAAACTTATTTATGAGCCATTCTACAACATTGATTATGCAATAGAGGTAGGCTATCAGGTGGCAGAGATTGGAGCATGTGTTTTGCTAGATCTAGCTTGATTAGTGTGTAGCAATTGGAGATTGTACTGAGAGATTGTGAGGAGCTTTGTATAATGATTGTTACATGATCTCTATGACATATAATATATAGATAGTTGGGGTTTTGATCTTTAAGCTTTCCCATGAAATACTGTGTTCATATGTGTGATTTTTTATGGTTTTAATGTGCGCATGCGATTGTTTTTATTTCCGCAATTAATGATAAATGGTAGAAGAGATTTTGTATTGTGCATGAAGATAAAATATTTTGTGATCAGGAGAATCTCGGTGGATAAAATATCAGTTATTCAAATTTCTACATGGTATCAGAGTGATATTGATCATTGGAGCAATTGCAAAACATTGAAGTGGTTGAGTTTTGAGCTGGTGGAATTCGAATTTGCAGCAGTGTTTTCTTGGTGTCGAAGTTGAGATGTCTTTCAATGGATTGCGATTGGAGTTTTCCCTTAAGGGCAGCTCGAATTATATTGCATGGAAGGACAGGATGGAGGCGGTGCTGGATGACAATGGGTTGAAGGAGTTCATACATGTAGAAATTCCAAAACCTACTTCTAGTGATGTTTCCGTACTTGACGCATGGCAAAAGAAGACAGCAAAGTGTCAAAGAATTATGTTGGAAGGTGTGAAGGATCACATAGTGTCCAGCATTCATGGTAAGGCTTATCCATTCTTGATGTGGAAAGCTTTGACAGATTTATTTCAAAGCAAGAGCGACCAGAGGAAGTTGGCGCTCAAGGATAAACTCAGAAACATAAAAATGAAGAAAGGCGACAGTATGCCCAAGTAACTCACGAGGTTCATCCAATGCAGGGATGAGCTGGAAGTGTGGGGGTGATTGTTGATGATGAGGACTTGGTGAGCTTGGCTCTCCTTGGGCTTTCGAAGAGTTGGAATTTCTATCAGGACTCTGTCAATGGTCGGGAGAAATTTCCAGGATGGGAGCGACTTTGGTCGGATCTTGTGCAAGAGGAGATAAGGTGAAGTACCAGGGACAGATCTTCATCAATGAACTCAGATGAAGAAAATTTTTCTTTGGCTGCCAAAGCAAGGAAGGGGAAGAGAAAGAAGAATGCTTCTCAATCCGATGTGAAAGGCAAGAAGCAGGACATGTCCAAGGTGAAGTACTTTCACTGTCACCAACACAGACACTGCGCCACTAATTTTCCATAGAAGAAGAAAAATAAGCAGGCTGCTGGATCTGCAGCTAGAGAGGCCTTAGCCTTGCAGTTTGAGCTGGACTTTTCGTTGATCGCATGCTTGGTCTCAAGTGTGATGGGTTCAATTTGGTTTCTTGATAGTGGTGCATCTTTTCACATGACAGGAGATCGAGATTTGTTTACTAATCTAGATGAGAAAGATCTTGGAGTGCACATCGAGATGGGCGATGATGGTAGATACAGTGTGACCGGTATTGGTACCATTTCCTTTGAGAGGGAGTCTAGTAAACCCTTCGTATTGAAGGAAGTGATGCATGTTCCAAGATTGAAGAAGAATCTTATCTTGGTGGCCAGGTTAGAATACAAGGGATATGATGTTGTCTTTAGCAAGGGAAAGGATTTCCTACGCAGTAAGGCAACTGGTGAGACTCGAAGGATAGGGGTCCGAGTTAAGAACCTTTATCAATTGCAGGTAGATGGCTACGTAGAAATGGCAAGCAAGGCAGAAGGAGTGGTGAGCCGGGATGATCGCGAGTTGTGGCATAGGATATTGGGCCACCTTCACCGTGGAGCTTTGAAGATACTGCAGCAGATTTCTACTGGGCTTCCTAAGGGTACTCTTGCATAGTCAGATCAGTGCAAGGGATGTACCTTGGGAAAATTTGTGAAATCCACCTTTCAAGAGAAGGATAGTCGCGCCATGATGATCCTTGAGAGAATTCACACAGACATGTGTGGACCTTTCTCAGTAGCTTCGAGAGCAAAGCACAGGTACTATGTGATATTTGTTGATGATTTTTCTCGTAAGTGTTGGATCTTCTTCATGCAGAAGAAGAGCGAGACATACTCAAATTTATGTGAGTTCAAGGCACTGGTTGAGAAAGAATCAGGGAAGCAGGTGAAGGCTCTTAGGAGCAACAATTGTGGTGAATTCATCTTTGGCGAATTTAAGGACTTTTGGAGCGCAGAAGGAATTCGAAGAGAGCTCATAACACCTCATAACCCATAGCAGAATGGGGTTGCTGAGCGAAAGAACAAAAAGATCATGGGTGTTGCACGGGCGATGTTTCATGATCAGGGCCTTCCCATACACTTGTGTGCTAAGGCATGCAATATTGCAGTATATGTGTAGAACCACTGTCCTCACAGGATACTTGGCATGAGTACACCCAAGGAGGCGTTTTCTGGTAAGAAGCCTGATATTTCCCATTTGAGGATTTTTGGTTCACTCATTCACATTCATGTGACGAAGGATGCCAGGAAGAAGTTGGATCCGAATACAGAGGTTGGGATATTTGTGGGGTACACTGATACACCCCACAACTATCGTGTGTATTTTCCAGACAGTCGCAAGACTGTTGTGCGAAGGGATATAAAATTTCATGAGGAGAAATCCATGAAGTGTTCGCTTTAGAGGGAGACACACTTGCATGTAGATGAGGAGCTATTAGTTCCTAAGGATGAGTCTCTAGATGTGGATCAGCCACAAGAGGAGGTTCATGGAGTGGAAGAAACCACTCATGCAACGCCAACCATCAGAGGGCGGAAGCGCACTACAGAAGCTGAGCGACTGGCTCAAGATGTAGAGAAGGTTGTAGGAGCACCTACATCACAACGCAGACAGAGACAGTCACCTGATCGGTATACTAGATACATGGCTCTTATGAGCAAGTGTATTATGACAGAGGCATCCTCTTTCGAGGAAGCTATGGAGGACCCTGCATGGGTAGATGCCATGGTGGAAGAGTATGATTTGATTATCAGAAACAGTGCATGGGAGATTTTCCTGAGGCTGGAGGGGAAATCAGTGGTGGGTTCGAGATGGATCTACAAAGTGAAGCAGGTAGCTGACGGGAGTGTGGATAAGTACAAGGCAAGATTTGTTGCCCGAGGCTTCGCATTGAGAGGGATCGATGAGGAAACCTTCGCACCTGCCGCAAGGTATTCTTCCATACTCTGACGATTTCGATCTCTCGCCGCGTATGGGTTGGCACATTCATCAGATGGATGTGAAGACTGCTCTCCTTAATGGGATCATTGAGGAAGAGGTGTACATTGAGCACCAAGGTTTCAGAATATCTTCGCAAATAGTCCCATGTGCAAAAAGTTCAAGAGAGCGTTGTATGGGTTGAAACAAGCACCTCGTGCTTGGTACACACGGATAGGCAGTTATTTCACCGTACTTGGATTCTCCAAGAGTGAGGCAGATCCTAACCTATACCAGATTGTGGTGGAGGGTAAGTTGCTGATCATTGTACTTTATGTAGATGATTTGATTTTGATGGGTGATGATCTGTTGATACTTTCATGCAAGGAGGATCTTGCTAGAGAGTTTTAGATGAAGGACTTGGGCCTCCTTCATTATTTCCTGGGATTGGAAATTTGGCAGTGCAGTGATGGAATATTTGTTTCTCGGGGTAAGTATGCCCGGGAGATACTGGAGAATTTCAACATGCATGGCTGCAAGCTCGTTGATACTCCTCTTCCTGGTGGATGGAGGAAGGAGGATGCTACTTCGGCAGAGGTAGTGGATGCCACTGTTTATTGACAGTTGGTGGGGTCGCTTATGTATCTAGTCAATACACGACCCGAAATATGCTATGCTATTAACCAGCTTTCACAAGCCATGGTTAAGCCTACCAAGCTCTTTTGGAAGGCAAGCATGTATTGAGATATCTCGAGGCACATCTGGATATGGATTATGGTACAGATAATGGATGAGGTGAGGCTATGTGGTTTACCTGATGCGCATTGGGCAGGAGCCCAAATGTACGTAAAGAGCACATCCGGAGGGATTTTTAGTGACGGTCGACAATGTTTCTTGGTACGTAGGAAGCAGAGATCCGGCACTCAAATAGCAAAGGCTAAGTATATGGCAAGAAGTTTCCGCTCGCATGCGAGGCTATATGGATGAGGAAGATCCCGGTCGCGTTGTTCGGTTCCACACTTAGATCCTACCGCGATATATCATGGATAATCGTGAGTTGCATCAAACTCTCTACATCGGTTAGTGCGATGAGTCAGTGAAGCACATCAAGCATCCGTATCATCATATCAAAGATTGTGTGCAACGGAAGATCATGTTACTTTCATACATTCCCACAGAGGATCAGGATGCTGATATCTTGACGAAGGCACTCACCAGGAGAAAATTCGAATACCACAGAGGTAGGATAGGGGTGGCAGATAATCCTTATCTTGTTGAGAGGGAGTGTTGATATTGCAACAAGATGATGAGCTTAGTGGAAAAAAGTCGCCTTCAATAAGTGGGCCCGCAGGCTATTTTTGGCACAAAGTCTATTTTTAGACTATGTCTATTTTTAGACATGTCGATCATGATTCTATGAGTTGCAGGATGTTATTTGTGGAGGGTTGGTAAAGTTGGAAAAATATATGGACTTCTATTTTTAGACATATTGGGCAGAATCTATTTTTAGATTGCTAGTCTAAAAATAGATATGTCGAATATTATTAGCTCTTAATAATATTTGGACTATAAACATTTTATTATTCTCTTGGAGCACTTCAGTTAAGTGTATAGATGTGACACAGGAGCTAACAGAAGGAATTACGCTATTCCTAAGGGTTAAGTGGAGCTATTGCATGGATACTTCAGTTAGAACTCATGTGAGAGAGTTTGGTGGAGTTGATTGAGGAAGTTAATGGAGTTGTGTTCAGTTTAACTAATCTAAACAGAGTTGAGCTAGTTGTATCTAGTTTAACTGATTGATACACTAGTGAGAGTGGTGTGAATTAATTAATAATTAATTCACTAATTATAAACTCATTAATCAACTAAAGAATACATCAGTTAACTTCAGTGCATGGACCGTTTCAGTGGAGACCAGTGAAGAGATAGGTGAAAGAGCAGTGTGACTATCAGTTGTGACTATACTGTTGCATTATTTGCAACAACCAGTGATTGAAGAATCCAATGAGGATTGTTCAGTACAATACAGGTGGTTCAAAGTTATTTATGAGCCATTCTAAAGCATTGATTATGCAATAGAGGTAGGATATCAGGTGGCAGAGATTGGAGCATGTGTTTTGCTAGATCTAGCTTGATTAGTGTGTAGCAATTGGAGATTGTACTGAGAGCTTGTGAGGAGCTTTGTATAATGATTGTTACATGATCTCTATGACATATAATATATAGATATTTGGGGTTTTGAGCTTTAAGATTTGCCACGAAACATTGTGTTCATATGTGTGATTTTTTATGGTTTTAATGTGCGCATGCGATTGTTTTTATTTCCGCAATTAATGATCAATGGTAGAAGAGACTTTGTATTGTGCATGAAGATAAAATAGTGTGTGATCAGGAGAATCTCGGTGGATAACATATCAGTTATTCAAATTTCTACACTCTTTGGAAAGGACTGTGGAATCTCAAATCGACCCCCAAAATTGATATTTTTAACTGGTTTCTCTACCATAATCGAATTCTCACAGCTGATAACCTCAGTAAGAAATGCTTTCTTGGGCCTTCACATTGTCTGATGTGTTTGACATTCGAGGAGAACGCCCAACCTATCATGCTGGGCTGCAATTTCGTTTTTGAGGTCTAGAATGAAGTGTTGAAGCTCTGGTTTGTGGAAATTTCTCTTCCTTCCACCGTTTTTGACTTGCATTCTAGCTGGATTCATTGATTCCCTGGTTAACTTCCAAATAATGCTTGGTTCAATTCTTGTTGGCCAGTTCTCCCTAAATTAGTTTGCTGGCATATCTAGTTGGAGCGGAATTGCAGAATCTTCCAAGGAAAAACGCATAATGCACAAGTTGTCACAGGTAAGATAAAAAGTACTCTCAAAGAATTCCTGTATGAACATGTGGGATCTATCTCAAATGAGAATCTCTCCCCTCATGAGCTAGAGTGGGGTGACATGCTGGGATTACAATTCTCCTGAACAGATTTAAAAGAGAGAACGAAAAAAGTCTGGCAGATTAGAATGTCTGAAGATAACTTCGGCAACTGGAATAAGGATTTGGCTTGCTTTTCTCTGTTCTTCAGTGGAGCAGCAAAAGAAAATCTGTGGAATGCAGGAGTAGGAGGATTAATTAAGAACATGGAAGGCCAAATTGAGCACAGATTTGATTGGGTTCTAGGCCAAGAAACCAATAACCTAGCAGAGGGGATGGTGCTGCTACAAGGTCTCAACATTTTGCAAAATCTCGGAATCAAAGAGGAAAAAATCATAGGCGATTCTCAAACTATTATAAAAATTCTTGTCGAAAACTCAAATCCAAAGGATCTTCGACAACTCAGGCTGATGAAGAGAATTAAAAATATTGCTAGCTCCTTTCATAAGGTGAGGTTCCTCCATGTATTGTGGAACAACAAAAAATATGCAGATGTGGAAGAAAATAGAGATGTCATGCCTCCAACGAGAAATCTAGTATGGAACGAAAAGGAAAGCTGGGACCCAATTCCGTAGATGTGATTTATGTTTTATTGTCTTTTACTTCAACAGTTTGTTTTTGTCTTTAAGTTAGGGGAAATCTCGTCGACG
Organism: Pinus albicaulis; assembly: GCA_034641835.2. Taxonomy (NCBI): domain Eukaryota; kingdom Viridiplantae; phylum Streptophyta; class Pinopsida; order Pinales; family Pinaceae; genus Pinus; species Pinus albicaulis. Next base: position 695,054,447 of record CM076579.1, on the reverse strand, counting down.
AAATGGCTCAAGGAATCCAGGAAGATTCACTTTGTTCGAAATAATGATGGATGGATACTTGTTATGGGGGAAGCTTGTGAGCTATCCCGGAAATGTTGGAACCTTGTAAATGGGAAATTATGGTGAGAATTTTAATACAAAAAATAACAGTTTCTGTCAAAAAAAAATATTAAACTAATATCAACCTCGATATTAGATTTGAAATTGAAAATACTATAATTAAAATATCATTAAAATAAATATTAAAATTAAAAATGCTATCATTAAAAGTATTAAAATAAGAATAATTTTTTTAATGAAAATGATCTTTTAAATTTGAGATTCAAAATATCATTAAAAATGTTTTTTTGAAATATAAACTTAAACCTTGAAAAACAAATTTAAATTAGAGATTTAAAATACCATTAAAAATGTTTTTTAAATATAAACTAAAACTGGTTTTAAAATGATTATTAATATTTAATTTAAAATTAAATCTGTTTTTAATTTGAGCAAGTGGTTCAGTTTTTCAGGGTTGCCAGCATATTGGTTTATGAAGAGGGTTGGATAACAACAAAGAATAATATTGGTTTCTAAATGGCATGGCGAAGTTGAATGAAAGGCGGAAGCGAAGGTTGAAGTAATATAATGGGGCGTGAGGGTTAAAATCTGTCAATGTCTGCTACCCTCTCTGTCATTTCCATACAAAACCACAACCTTTCATGTAAATTTTCCCCAATACCTGTGTTCATATCGAATTTTTTTGGCCCAAAACAGCTTAAAATTCCACGGGATTTTGATGATTTAAAGCTCGCATTATGTTCACCTTTTATTGTTATTGGAAGAAAATTGCATTGCATATCGAAAGCAATCCATTCACCCTTAAAATATTCTTCTTAGAGGTTTTCTCTACAACGGTTTTAACTAGGATTTTACAGAAAGCAGACACTTATTTGATCCTTTTGTTGCCCCAAATTTGCCTCTATAATGTGATATTTTGGAAAAAATGTGGAGATGCTCAAATTTCATAGAGAAAGATATGTGGTCCATAAGAAAAATAAAACAGTTGTAGTAGCACTCGCAATGAGCGTGGATCAATGATTTTGCAGTCGCCCACGAGAATGCTTCAATTGAAATATGGAATGTCGTCATCGGCTCCACAGGATAGCACTGTGGACTAGTATGTCTTCTCATCATGTGAATTTGGAACTCTATATTGAATTTGAACTAGAATTATGAAATATAATTCATTATTAGATGTACACTAATTTTTTTCTAAAAATTTTCGATGCACTTGTGCTCTTAGCTTCATTTAATAACCAAGCAAGACTTGCCCCCCCCTTTTTTTTTTGTTGGAAGGTACTTTGAGAATCTCATTCCAAGTTCAGGGATGCACTGAACAAAGCGTTCTTACTTTGGATCTTACTTTGGTTCATGGGCCAGGGCATTTCTACCAAAATTGCCAAGGACTTGCGTCTCATCTCAATATCAAGCATCTTTATTTGAAATGACTATGCACATGATGAAGATTAAAACAACAATGAAACTGAACCCTAGTGCATGTGTTAATTCTTTGTTGAATTCACTAGTTAACCAAAGCCCCGATTGGAAAAATCCATATTCTATATAACAATATCAAAACCTGACATAATCATAAAATATATACATCATCAAAAACAACATAATTATAAAATCTAAACAATTCATCATAAAAACCGGGCATAAGTTTATTATGTTTATAACATATTGAAATATTTAATTTAACTTTTAACTGCATAAATTAACTGCATTTTATCTCAATAAGCCTATGAGGAAAGTCTTTAAACTTGCAATCAGATACATTTAAACAACAAAAGAAACAGGTTTTAACTTCAGAAAATGTTATGATATATTTTGGTTCTAATTGTCTCACAAATTGGAGGCTTAATTCCGGAGCTCTATCTGCAACGTGTAGTGAAAACCATGGCCACCGTCCAATAAACAAGATTGTAAATATAAATATTATAATTTCAGTAATATATTTTCAGTCAACAGAGCAATACTGTAACCGTTGGCATAGCTACGGAATTACTCTCACCACACTGTAGTTTGGGGAATTCAAAGGGAATCTTATTGAAAGTGATATTTGTTATGGTAGTTTGTGGTAGTCAGTGTTATTACTGCTCTTCATGGTAAATATGTGCACAGTAAGATCAACATATTGAAATATTTAATTCAACTTTTAACTGCATTTTAGCTCAATAAGCCTATGAGGAAAGTCTTTAAACGTGCAGTCAGATACATTTAAACAACAAAAGAAACCGGTATTAACTTCAGAAGATGTTATGATACATTTTGGTTCTAATTGTCTCACAAATTAGAGGCTTAATGATGGAGCTCTATCGGCAGTGTGTAGTGAGAACCATGGCCATCATCCAATAAATAAGATTGTAAATATAAATATTATAATTGCAGTAATATCTTTTCACTCAATAGAGCAATGATGTAACCATTGGCATAGTTGTGGCATTACTCTCACCCCACTACAGTTTGGGGCATTCAAAGGATGTAAGCTTCAACAAATCTGTATCTTCAAAACTTATTAGCTCTTTTAACTCTGGGAATTTAATAATGTCCAATTTTCAGAGCATTTTGAGTTACCCCAACCCTTGTATGTTAATCAGCTTCTTCAAGTCTCCCAGAGATAACATTTCCAAAGATACCAATGTTTCAAGACCTAGCAGCTCTTTCAATTTTCTGGACAAGGTTTTTGTCAATGTTTGAAGCTTGGAAAATCCATAGATCCCTCCTATCTTCTCCAGTGATAAGCACCCTTTTAATTCCAGTTTTATTATTGTTATTAACATTTTTCTATTTTGAGATGTTGACATATATGAAGCATAGAACCCAAATTATGGATGAGGAACTACTCGTGGTGGACTAGAAAGGGTAAGCTAGACTTTGTATAGTTGTTATAACAAGATTATAATTCTAGAAAAATGGCTTCTGAAAATTGTACTCATTTTTTTTATTCTTTATGACAACCATGCATCTAGAACAATGGTTCCATCAATTTGGCTTCTTAAAACTTAAAACTAGCCCCTTTTTCTTGCGTTTTTATTATAACTATGCATCTAGCACAATTTGTTTGTGTAGCAGAAAGGTGGGTATGTTACAGGTTCCTACACAGGAGTAACCTTGGAGGCTCACCTTTATTGCTCAGTAATCTTACATTATTGCCTCATAAGTTTTATAATATTAAAGTAATGATGAGATCCTTAATATTAACAAAGTGTCATGATCAAACTATGACGTGACTACTGAAAATTGAGAGATGTTTTCAACATGGATGTCATTCTATGTTTTCCATAGGTCTGCCAGATTCTACAAGTAAGAACATTGCTGGAATTGAGAAATTTATGGATGTAAATTTGTAGACCATTTCAAATGTTTTCACAACCTATCTGCCAGAAAATGCAATTGAGGGAAAACTATGCTTATGAGCCTCTTAAGAAATGCAGGTCAGAAGAGAAAAATATTTTAAGTCAAACAAGTTAAAAATATAATAATTAGACTAGTACATGGAAAATAGGTACAAGAATGGAAGAGATTTGTGCTACTAGTAACATTACCCTACAATATAGGTTCTCCCTTTTTTATCACATCTCTAATATAATGATATAATGACAAAGGATGCATACTTAGCTTACATAGCTAAGATTTAAGTCAAGTAACATGCTGGCTAACCTCATTTATTTACATCTCTATAGTAAACAGATGGTGTGCTTCCGTCACATAACATATGGCAACAAGCCTTGAAGTGCCAAAGCTCCTTCTGTAGCTTACTGTTATGTTTTCCTACAGGAAATTTAGTGCTTAGATCCATGGTCCCAAGTTTCTGTAGACTAGGACTACTTGCTAGAAAAATTACAACTGGCTAGTTTCTTTCAAAGCTTAGGGCCTATTATGGTTAGTGAACCTGAATTAACAGTTTCTTAGACATACCACTGAAAATTTTCTTTAATACTTGATAGAGAGATGCTAGACATCATACAATTTTAATTCATGCCAGACATCATACAATTTCATTTTTTTTTAATTAAATTTTTTTCAAGGGATTTCACCAGGACTCATTTTAACTGCCAGTTGTATTTTAGCAGCCTGAATGCATGTTTTTCCTCTTGCAGGATAGTTTAATATTTTACATAATGAATTTGATTATTGGGCTTGTGAAAAAGAGAGTGATTTATATGATGTAGGAGCCATAGTGATAAGATATTGGTTCAAGTAAATAGGTTTCACTGTAATGCGTTACCTTTTTGAAGTATATCTTGATGAATTATTGCAAGATGATTTTTAACACTGACTGAAAAAGTATCCATCACTTATCAAGAGGTGGGATGCCATGTCATAGTTGTGATGTGTGAGTCTATGAAATCCCAACTTGAGTCTCATTACAGAGAGGCAAATATTAAGCCCCATGTGGTAAGCCATTGATTGAATATTACTTTATTCTAATCCAACAGACAAGATGTAAAGGCGGTGAGCCAATCATTGGTTTAGCACATGAAGCTTTATTTTTTCCAGGCGCAGAGGCTCACCAATCCACAAAGGAAAAACATGGGGAACTGAATCCTTTTTGGGTAATAACAAGTACAACATCCTACTTTTACTAACCTGAAAAACACCCTCTGATTCGAAGTATAATTTCATTTGGAATTCACTTTAAATATCATAAATTTACATTCACAACTCACATGGTTGGGTTTATATAGTTTGAAAATAATGTAAGGACCAAAATACCATGCAGTTTTAGTCTAGGGCTTGAGGTGTGTTCTCATGTGCATAATAATCCTCTGTAAGTGGCACAGTCATTCTTCACTTAGTGTATATGCATTAACTGGTTATGCGCCATCTCATCTGACATGTCATTAATGAGAGGAAATCGAAGGGAATCGTAGTAGTGCTGAAATTTCCTGAAACTATAACAAGTGCTTAATTTATTCTTACGCAAATACTATAGCAATTTGTTCCACCATTATGAGCAAGTGTACTTCTTCCAAGTCTAGGGACCCTTGGTTCCTCCTCCACGTATGCTGTTAAAAGTCATAAGATATTTACAGTCAACATATTTTCCTCCCTTTTGTGCACTAGTAAGATTCACACATTTTTCTCAAGTAGTGTTGTATTTCCTATCTGCTTCGCCAGTAGTTCCCCCACTGAGCTCAATCCCAGCCATGAATCAAATTCTACGTGTTGATTACACACATCCAGTTTCAGAGGATCTCAAAGCAGATCCTAGAACAAGGAAAATTGATTTTGCACAAGCTCTCGGATGTATGAACCCAATGAATTGAAGTTATCCTATTAAATATTATCCTCGTGATTATTTTTTCATTTCATTTAACTATAGATATATGTGTAACTGCTGCAGTTGACCCTGCATCATCAATAGGGAGCATTAGAATTGGTTCCATTGATGGTAAAGTTGACTACACCTATCTTGTCATTGTAATGGTGGGCAGAAGAAAAATGAGGGGTGTTCTATACCATGTACCTCCTCTTGTCTCTGGACCATAGGGTGCAAGTGTGTCTACATTTTGAATAATCGGGAGATAGACTTTATAACTGGTATGCTGGATCGCAGACTAGGATAGAAGTGAGAGAGAAAAGAAATGTCAAGGAAGGATCCAAATGCCCGAAGACAAAACAGAACTAGTTAAATTTTTTTCTTCACTGAGCAACAAGCCAGGCTCAAGTCAATTAAACTAGATACGGATAGAGCGATCAACAAGATGATTGGTGATTTGTGGAATCGTCTTTCAGAGGATGATAAATTAGTAAGTATATTTGTGGAGACATCAGTTTAGTCTCTTTGGCACATCTTAGCTATATTATCCATCAACAATTTGATTATCTAGCCAAATGCAATCCTATAAGTTAAGTTGCTATCACAGTCTCTCCTAGTTGTTAGTGTTCTAAGTTGACTATGGAGGCATGCATCTGTACAAAGGTGATTTATAGGTCTAAGGCCTCTTTTGTTTATTTGGATTTACAATAGTTGACTTGATCAGAATTAGGAAGATCTAAGTAAATGAAAGGTAATTTGATTTCTGGTTAATCAAAAGTAGTAATTTCATAGGAACATTTTGAACATTTGATTATGGAGTAATTTAATGCTAAATTATTTATAGTCCTCGACCATTTAGGTTGAAGTAGAAATGACTCGAGGGTTTGTGTCTCAAAATTCTTGATGGAGATATTAGCTACTATCACCAGGGAATGAGGGCAACGCATATCAATGCCACATGTTTATTCAACCTTGAAAATTAAAGAAGGTAGATTTGAGGCAAATATCCATTAATATAATAGTCTCTAGGTTTTTGAAGTTGCCTATAACCTCCTACACTTCATCTTGAGAATCAAAGTTTTGTGGAACTCAACATTGAAGTTGAGTAGAATGCCATTTTCGTCAATTCTAAGGTCCTTTTTATTCAGATAATTAAAGGAGCCCTTGATAATATCTTTCCTATTGATGTTTTCAACTTTTTTGTGAACATCATTGTTAAAGCATACATAGCAAACCCAGTTGTATTCATAATTTCATGATGGGCCTTATGGGAACATTCTCTTTGTGAATCTTAGGAAGCCGATAAATTCTAGGGAGGAGAAGACAGCTAGAAGTGAACATTTTTCTTCATGTTGCCATCAAACAAGGAGGCCTTCACAATGTTGGGTAGACCTGTCATAACTTTTTTCATTGGATTCTTGTTAGATTTCTGTAACAATTTTTCAAATATTTCTTATCATAATCTACTTGATTCATAAGTATTGTGGTGCCTCCTTTCTCTGCTTTATGAAATGACAATTGCAGAAGTTTGGAAATAAAAATCTTCTAAAGGGTAGATTTTAGATCAATGGTGTGAATAAGGATGGAGTATGAACTTCGAAGTGATTGAAGTGAAATGCAAAAATATATGAAATGAAACCTCAAAAATGGCATGGAAAATCAAGAAGCTCTTTTGTTACTTATGAAACACTTCATGGTGTTCCAAATCAATGGAAGTTGTTGATGAGAGTAGCTCAGGAATGGACTTTTGCACAAGCGTGAGTGTTTATATGTGTGAAATAACCTAATTAACCCTTAACCTTAGAAATTACTTAAAATATTAGAGTATTTGACTTTTATAAGATAAAGTGAGTTAATCAAATGAAATTACAAAGCTTATTTGCATTAGTGGATTAGAGGAATTTCAACCATTGTTCTCAATTGAAGTTGATATCTTATCTCAACTGTCAATCACTTTGGAGATTAGGGTTGTGGTTTCGGTCAATAACTCAAACTTATAAAAAATGCTAGGCTAAGGGAAAAGACACATCTTTGAGCACAAGACACAGTGAATAGTGAGATCTCAGTGATCGAGTGAAGGAGGACTTTCATCCTAGTGTGCAAGGTTAAAGGAAGAGTGCAAGGGGCAGCAAGGGAAGGATCCAAATGAGCCAACAGATCGAAGGACGGGTCAAGGGTTTTATCAACTGGACCATTTAAAAAAAAATTGTTGTATTTATGCCTTTATTCAGAGGTTCATATCCTAGGAAGGGATCCCTTGTGTGTTGTAGATTATCATTGTTAGTGTGTTTTGTTTGTGTATGAGATTGGTGTTTTAGTTTTCTTCTACTGTTATATATTTTTTAAGTGTTAAAATATAAGCCATGTTTTTATTCAGTAGATTTGCATCTACGAGGAAGTAATTAACCAGGTTGTTGGGGTTAGAAAATTAACAGAAACATGATATCTTAGTCTAGCCATTGTATTTATTGCGTTAGATATGAAGGGATGAACGTCAGCTATGATGTTTTTGAGGTCAAGTCCTCTTTTAGAAATGCTTGAATTATTAGGCTATACTTTTCTTCACTTTGGATGCTTGAAAATCCTGAGCATTACTTATTAACTTTGGTCTAGGCTACCTATGAGAGCTATAAAGGAAAATTATTTTGCAGAACACAAACTTCTAGAAGGGTTGAATAGCCGGGAGGAAACTGTTGTACAATAAGTGTGGTGCAAGAGCAATAATGGTATAGCTGAAACATGAAGAATAAAAGGCTGGGGATTTTCAGAGGCAGAGGCAACATGGCAGTAAGGAATTGTAAAGAGCTAGAGACATGATTTGTAACTTTGTACATGGTTATGATAAGCATTGGAAAAGGTTATACAGTAATTGTTTGTTTGTCTCTTGAAATTATTGCATCTATTGTAATCCTTTGAAAGTGAAAAAGTGTGGCAAATACAACTCTAGTTTAGGAAATGGGGTAACTCTAGTTGGGTTTTTTTCTTAAAATAGCATGCCCTTAAAAAGATACAACTGTTTAACGTAATTTCAGATTTTGTCGTTGTGTTGTTTTTTTTCTTTTTTTTTAGTAATGACGTCTGTTTACAATCATTAGAAAGTTAGTAAGTTATGTCAAAAGGGGCTTGCTAGGGTCAGTGAAAGTGGATTATTGTTTTTGCCCCACTAGGGTTCAATTTTCCTAAGTGACATGTTCACCCCTGGTGGGTTTGTGCCCTTCTTTGAGGGAGCTTTTTGATTAGTGAGGCCACTATGGCCATTAAGTTGGGTCATGAGGTCACATAACATTAACCATGACACGGCATCCCACCTCTTGTTCAGTGGTGGATGCTTGACAATCAAAGTATGAAAAAGGCTTTCAATGCCTTCCATAGCATTGAGCTATAGCTCCCTTGATACATTTCAGAAGCCCCACAGGTTAGAAAAATGTAAATGCAGTTATGTAAAAGCAAGGTCCGGTTAAGTTTTCAGCATTTTGTGTTTGGTTGTAGTGGTTTAAGAATCAAAATTCTAATTGGATTTCATGGACATGACCTGTTGCAGGATAATGGATACCAATTACTATTTCTCAGTGCCCGTGCAATAGCTCAGGCATACCTTACAAGACAATTTCTCCTTAATCTTAAACAGGTAATAATTTAAATACTACATTGGTTACAGTGAAAAGATATATTTTTCATGTGTCAAAGGGTGCAAGCTCCTTTTGTAACTGTGGTTACCAGCAATTTGGTTATATGTGTTCTTGATTTGAATTTAAGTTCGAAGAAAGTGACATGAAATAATCTGTGGCAAGCTTATCAAGAGCGAGGTTTAGTGGATAAAGAGAATTATAAGAGAGAGATGTGGGAATACAAGGAAAGACAGAGACCTAAGAGCTATACAAGGAAAGACAGAGACCTAAGAGCTAGGGTGCAGTGGGAACCAATGGCTTCCATCAACATAGTTTAAGCACTGCAAGGAAAATGACCCCCTCAACAATGATATGACACAAGAATTTCAATTAAGACTACAAGACAGTAAACCACTCCAAGGGACAGTTCAGTCAATATCAGAAACCCATTGTTATGAGACCGGCATATGTCAGAGAAACTTTCCTGTTGTTCTAGCACTGGCATCTTGGAGAAAATTTCTTGTGGTTCTGGCATTGGTATCTTGGAGAAAATTTCTTGTGGTTCTGGCATAGGCTTTGTTGAGTACCAGCCTTCCAAGAACCATCAATCTTCGAAGGGTTAAAGTCATGTTACAGTGTAGGAACAAGGTGCCCATTGTTGGGTATGTGTTATATTCTTTCCATGACTAAGCACGCGCAGGGGGGTAAGAGGGGGGGCGATAGACCCCCTTTGTGAGCGCAACGGAAGTCCACGGGGGCGGCGGTAGCCTTTGTCAGGGTCCGGGGCAGTGCCCTAGCGAAAATTTTTTGGTCCTTAATTTCCGGTGGGTAGTCCGCGTCCATGGTTTTGTGCATGGTTTTGCACATGGTTTTGGGGTACGATGGTTTTCGGCCCTGGTATTTTTGTAGATCCGGTCAAGGGAACTACGGTTATGTTCTAATCCAGGGTTTATGGATTGGGGTTTATGTATGCTTCGGCATGTATATATATGTTTTGTAACACTAAAAGGAATATAATGAAAAATCAAGCTGGTCGTCCCGATTTGGGATCCAGGGGAAAATCTCTGTGTTTATCTGTTTTATGTTTTATGCTCTCGCAATTGTTTATTTTTGTTATAAGATTCGTGTGTAGATAATTTCTGTTCAGGGTTAAAACCTACATTTGGTATCAGAGTTGTTTCGGCTTCAAGGGGACGCCTTTGTTGTTGAGGGTTTTTTGCTCGGGCCTGTGGTAGACCCTGTTCAGTGGGAGATCTGTGGGATCGATTCTTGCGGTGAAAGAAGATGGCGAGCGGCGAAAAGATAGAGATCGAGAAATTTAATGGTCAGAGTTTTGAGTTGTGGAAACTCAAGATGGAGGATCTGCTGGTGGATAAAGATCAGTGGATCGCGGTAGATCCAGGTACTAAACCAACGGCGATGTCAGATGAAGACTGGAAGAAACTGGATCGGAAGGCTAAGAGCACAATACGGTTGTGTGTCTCAGATTCAGTATTGTTGAATGTATTTGGGGAAGCTACGGTGAATAATTTGTGGGAAAAACTTGGGACTTTGTACCAATCTAAGTCTCTGGTGAATAAGTTGTTCCTACGGAAAAAGCTGTATAACCTGAGGATGAAGGATGGAGACTTGGTGACAGAGCATATGAACTCCTTCAATACCGTGGTAAGTCAGCTGTCATCTGTTGATATTAAAATATCAGATGATTATAAGTGCATCAGTTTGTTGTGTTCTCTACCAGACTCGTGGGACAGTCTGGTTATTGCAATAGGTAGCAATACAACTACCTTGAATTTTGATGACATTGTCTCAGCCTTGCTGTCGGAGGAAATGAGACGGAGAAATATGGAGGTTCAAAATGGAGATGCCTTATCTGTACGAGGAAGGTCCCAAAATAGAAACAAGAATAAGGTTTCGAGTGGGAGATCTAAATCTAGAGGGAGATCTAAATCTCCTGGAAAGTTTGTAAAGGTGTGCTGGAAATGCGAAAAGGAAGGACACTACAAAAAGGAATGCAGATCTAAAGCTCCTGAGAAAGGAAAGGGATCTGATGATGCTCCTTCTGCAGAAGAAAAAACCACCTCGGATGAAGGTGGGGATGTGTATTTGGCTTCTTCTTGAAATACACATGTAGATCATGAGTCATGGTTGATTGATTCAGGTGCATATTTTCACTTCACTCCCCATAGGGAGTGGTTCTGCGAGTATGAGAAATATGATGGTGGCGATGTATTCCTAGGGGATGATAGGAAGGCCAAAATCATCAGACGTGGAAAGGTGAAGCTGAAGCTAGAAGGTGGACGGATTAGAACACTTCCTAGTGTTCTGCATATTCCTGCATTGGCCAGAAATCTGATTTCTATAAGCAAGATGGATGATGTAGGTGTAAAAACAGTGTGCGAGAAAGATGCCTGCAAGATGGTTCAGGGAGCACTGGTATTAATGTGGGGAGTTCGGACTGGAACTCTGTACAAGCTACAAGGTAGCACTATTATTGATAGGTGTAACAGTTTTATGGTTCCAGAAAGTGGAGCGAAAAGCCTAGCTGTCTCTGGAGAAAAGACCATGCTATGGCATCAAATGCTTGGACATATTGGAGAGAAGGGCCTTTAGATACTGCATAGAAATGGTATGGTACAAGGTATGTCTAATTTCTCTCTGGATTTCGATTTGTGTGAACATTGTGTATATGGGAGGTAGAATCGGGTGAGTTTTCCTTCTGGTGCTAAGAGGGAGAACAAGATATTAGAACTTATGCACAGTGATGTGTTTGGACCTGTGTCAGTTTCTTCACTGGGAAAGTCTGTGTACTATGTTTCATTCATAGATGACTTCTCAAGGAATACATGGATATATTTCTTGAGGAAGAAATCTGAAGTCTTTGAAAAATTTAAAGAATTTAAGGCTCTGGTGGAAAACCAAACAGAGAAGAAGATAAAGGTGCTGAGGACAAATAATGGTGGGGAGTTCTGCAAGAAGGACTTTGAAGAGTTCTGTAAGAAGTGTGGTATAGCACGGTAGAAGACTACTCCATACACACCTCAGCAAAATGGAGTTACAGAAAGAATGAACAAAACGTTGATGGAAAAGGCAAGAAGCATGCTCAGTGGTACTGGATTAGGACAAGAATTCTGGGCAGAGGTAGTGGAGACTGCATGTTACTTAGTTAACAGATCACCTTCATCAGCGTTGGAGGATAAGACTCCACATGAGGTATGGACTAGTAAGAAACCCTCTCTTTCACATCTAAGGGTATTTGGATGTGATGCATATGTACATATTCCAAAGGAGAAAAGGACCAAGTTGGATAATAAATCTGAAAGGTGCATCTTTATTGGGTATAAGGATGGTTTAAAGGGTTACAAGCCTTGGAACCCAGAAACAAGGAAGGTTGTGTACAGTCGAGATGTGTTGTTTAGAGAGGTGAAATATGTTGTTACACATGAAGTCCTACCAAAGGAACCTAAGAAGATAGAGTTTGAGCTAAAGGAGGATGAATCAGACTCTACAGCAGAAGAAGATTCAAAGAGGAAGAGCCACAAACTCCAGCTATGAGAAGATCAGTTCAGGAAAGAAGGCCACAGAAAGGTATAGTCCATCTGCTTTCTGTTTAGGTTTTTCCTTAACTATAACTGATGATGATCCCAGAACTGTCAGGGAGGCAGTAGATTTAGAGGATGGAAAACTCTCGAAGGAGGCCATGGTTGATGAAATGGCATCCTTGCACAAAAATGAGGCATGGGATCTGGTGAAGTTGCTAGCTGGAAGGAAGCCCATCGGGATCAAATGGGTGTTTAAGAAGAATACGAATGTAGAAGGGAAGGTGGAGAAATACAAATCTCGGTTGGTAGCAAAAGGTTATTCCCAGGTGCCGAGAATTGATTTTGGTGATATTTTTTCTCCTTTTGCCAAAGTTACTTCTATTAGATTACTTTTATCTGTTGCTGCTGCATTTGATTTTGAGATAAAATAAATGGATGTGAAGATAGCATTTCTTCACGGGGATCTAGAAGAGGAGATCTACATGAAGCAACCTAAAGGCTTTATGGTGAAGGGTAAGAAAGAACTGGTATGCAGGTTGAAGAAGTCTCTGTATGGGTTAAAACAATCACCAAGGATGTGGTATCAGAAATTCGATACCTATATACGGAGACTTGGCTTCACCAGAAGCAAGGAGGATCACTGTGTTTATTTTAAATTAATTGGTGACCATGTTATTTATTTCTTATTGTATGTGGATGATATGCTTTTGATTGGAAATGACAGAGAAATTATCCAAGATTTGAAAGACAAGCTGTTCTCGGAAATTCGACATGAAGGATCTTGGTACTGAGCTATATTTTGGGCATGGAAATTAAGAGAGATCGTCCAAAGAGGAAGCTACGGATTCAAACTAAAGGAAGTATGTCAAGACTATATTGTAGAGGTTCAATATGCGGGATAGTAAACCGGTGGATGTTCCTATTCACATTGCAAGTGCAGTGGGTAGCACGATGTATGCAATGGTCTGTACTAGATCATACATTGCACATGTAGTGGGAGTATTGAAGCGAGTTTATGTCAAACTCGGGGAAGGAGATTGGGTGATGAAGTAGACGGGTTTCGAGATATTTACGTGGCACTAGTGATTATGGCTTGTGCTACTAGGGAAGACCGATTGGAAAGAATGAAAGACATTCATGGCTTTGTTGATGCAGACTGGGCTGGAGATCTGGACCAAAGAAGATCTACAAGTGGGTATGTGTTTAGCCTATTTGGAGGCTCAGTCAGTTGGATGAGTAAAAGACAGTCTGTAGTGGCTCTTTCAACTACAGAGGCAGAATACATAGCAGCCACTCTCGCAAGCAAGGAAGCAGTTTGGTTGCAAAGATTTTGTTCAAGTATGGGGTTGGTACAGCAAGCTATAAGGATAGACTTTGATAGCCAAAGTGAAATTTTCTTGGCTAATAACCCTGCTTATCATTCAAAGACAAAGCACATTGATGTTCAATATCACTTTGTTAGAGATATGGTTGAGGCTAAAAGGGTGTTTCTGGTAAAGGTGGACACTTTGAAGAATGTTGCAGACGCATTGATGAAGTCTGTGAGTACTCAAAATTTCTCTTGGTGTAGAGAAACAATGGGTGTTGAAGAATTGGACCAATGACTAAGCTCTCTTGTGGACCCCTGCGAAAATAAAACAACAAGTGGGAGAATGTTGGGTATGTGTTATATTCTTTCCATGACTAAGCACACGCGGGGGGGTAAGAGGGGGTGTGATAGCCCCCCCTTTGCACTGGGTGCAATGGGGGGGTCACAGGGGGGGCGGTAGCCCCCCCTTTCGGGGTCCGGGGCAGCGCCCCAGCGAAAATTTTTGGTCCTTAATTTCTGGTTGGTAGTCCGTGCCCATGGTTTTGTGCATGGTTTTGCACATGGTTTTGGGGTACGATGGTTTTCAGCACCTGGTATTTTTGTAGATCCAGTCAAGGGAACTATGGTTATGTTCTAATCTAGGGTTAATGGATTATGGTTCATGTATGCTTCGGTATGTATATATATGTGTTGTAACACTAAAAGGAATATAATGAAAAATCAAGCTAGTCGTCCCGATTTGGCATCCAGGGGAAAATCTTTGTGTTTATCTGTTTGATGTTTTATGCTCTCGCTATTGTTTATTTTCTGTTATAAGATTCGTGTGTAGATAATTTCTATTCAGAATTAAAACCTACACCCATGGGGTTAGTATCCCTTGACATTTATAACCCCACTTCTGAAAGAAAACTAACTGGGTGGATGTGGGATTCTTATTGGACCGTTGCTTTGAATTACAAACCAATACAAGATGTTCTATTATGAAAATTGAAAGTTGAATTATGTCTCTTATATTTTTCAATCATGAGTGCAACAATGGATGCTTTGTTGCAAATTAGACAAGCCTACTAACACTGTAACACAAAATCTGGACTTTGCTGACACCGCATAGATAGGGAAACATGCAAAGATTTATTAGCTTGAACTTGACATCTATTATTTTGCAACTGTTGCTGAGAGACATAAGTAGTTTGTTGGAAAATATTGAGAATTACCGTGGCATATAGACTTCTTTATAAGCATAAGTAAGTTCATATTATGTAGTGTGCAAAAAACCCAACACAAAAACATACCCGATTTGAATCTGAATGGTGACCACTTAGAATGATGGTCTTAATCTGTGCTTTCCCTGTCTCATCTTCATCCTCATGAATAACATCCAGGGTCTCCTGCCTCTTCGATTTTTTCCATGATACAAGCGCAGGGTCCTTGTCAGAATAAATAGCAAGCCACTACAACATCCTGCCTAATAACCACAGCATCCAGCCTAGTAAAATTATGGCATCCCAGCTTCAGTCCCTCATCGCTTCCATCAATTCTCCTAAACAAGGGGATTTCACTACAAATAGGAGGATCAATGACTGTCTTGTTTTAAAACAGGAATCAGTTCGCTCTCTCAAAATAAAGAAATAGGATAGCATGTTTTTGAAGTTCGATCTAGCAAAGTTATATAACAAGGTTCTTGGAGATTTTTTTCTTGAGATTCTATGCAGATTTGGGTTAATCTTAGCCTCAATTTAATGTATTTAAAACTGCATATCATCAAAAATCTTTTCAGTCCTAATCAAAGGGGTTGCATTGAGTTCCTCATATGATTCGAGTTTCTTTTCATTATTATGATGGAGGTTTTTGGTAGAGCTTTATCTCTACCCAAAAATGAAGGTTTTCTAAAGGGAATCAACACCTCCCCAAATTTACAATCAGTCAAACATTCCCAATTTATGCATGATGTTGTTCTCATGGAAGCATTGTAGATAAAGAAAGCCAAATCATTCAAAAAAAACTGGACATCAACAACAAATCAACAAACAAATATCTAGGATTCTCTTTCTCAAACCAAATCACGATGATTGCAGAACTCACAGGCTTCCAAAATGAATAAACCCCAACCAAATATCTTGGCTTCCCACTCATAAGCACAAGAGTTGGAAGAATAAAATGGCACTACATCAAATTAATAAAATTAATTGAATCTTGGTCCAATAATAGCCTCTTCCTAGCTGGTAGAATTGTATGTTTGCAGTCCCTCCCAAGTGCCATGCCAATATTCTTAAGCTCCATCTTGTTCACCCAAGATAGTGCTCTCTGAAATTGAAAGGAATTTTAGACACTTTCTTTGAAAAGGAAGTAAACCCAAGAAAAATTTCAACTTGCTACCATGGTTGAAATTTGAAAATAATATAACCCAAGTGGACTGGCATGTTTGGATTCAAAAACTGACCTAATGAACAAAGCTTTGGCTGCAAAAATCACCTGGAAATTTATAACATCTCCATAGCACTGTGGTGTAGGATTCTAAAGGAGAAATATCTCCCTTCAAGCTATCCTTTATCCCTTTTACAGGACCAGCTACCAAAAGGATTTGTTATATGGAACAACGTGATCAACTGCACGGATATGTCTGAAATTGGCACATCTTGAGGGAAATTGGTGAGGACAATTTTTTTATTTTTGGTTACATCTTGGAATTCACTCCCACCTTTTTCTAGAAACATGGAGCTATATGCTAAAGGCATAGTGATAATGGGATGCATTAAAGCCGCAAAAAAATCTGGGCACCAATCAAATAATTGTGGAAGGTGACTCTAATATGATTATAGACTCTCTTCACAATCCTTCTCCCAACCTATCATGGGAATCAATATCCCGTGGGGAAATGAGTCTGGAGAAAAAACATATGGGAATCAATCAAATAATTGTGGAAGGCGAATCCAATATGATTATAGATTATCTTCACAATCTTTCTCCCAACTTATCATGGGAATCAATATCTTGAGGGCAAATGAGTTTGGAGAAAATTACCATGTTTTGACACAATCAGGTTCAAACGTGTCAGGAGATAAGCCAAGCAAGTTGTTGATTGGCTAGAAAAAAAAAGATATCACCTCAAAACATCATTTCTCTATTAGTATATTCATTGATAATGTTGAAAAATTGGAACACCAGTGGGTTCAATTCGTGTGTGTTAAATTTAGACAACCATTGTATGTTTTATGCTTAAAGTTGATGCAGAAGCATCCTGCTCAAAAAATCCTTGTATATTTGATTAACTTAGGGGGTCTGATTTTTTATAAGGAATTTGACTTATTAATAGGAAATTTTGCTTATTTTTGAAAAATTTGAGTGAGAAATGTGTGTGAGGTTTTAAATGTAAATATTCTCAAATAATCTCAAATATGAGAGAGTTAGACTTCTGAAGATCTCATGAAGATCTTAGGGATTAGGAGATCTTAGAATAGGGATTTACATGAGTTAAAAATGGGTCTAGAGGATATCGTTGAAGAGTCATCAATCTTGTGTATGGATCCAGTGGATAAGGGAGATATGAGCGTGGCTGTCGAGCTTAGTTAATGAGAGCTTGTTAATCAGTGTGGGTTTCTAAGTAGTCATCTATGATCATCGATCTGCGTGACATGTGTAGCTTTTGAATTTATAATGCCGCAATGAAAGATCCCTACATGAATAGAAAATTTTGTCTCTTTTAAGGTGTAGAGTTGTCAACGTAGAGGGCGTTGAAGTACTATTTGTAGAATGCATGGGACAGAGGCAGAGAAATCATAAGGAAATATTTATAAAGTGTAAATTTACGTTGAAAGAAAGTGGCTGCAAGCTGGGAAGACCAGCGTAGCTTCAATAACGTAGATCTGAACCATGTTGCAAGGGTAGCACAATCATAGCCAACTGATAGAGCAACAGAAGAAGATAGTACTATTCATGTTCCATAAGTCTGTTTCTGTTCTATCAGTTTAGTTCTTGAACAAGTAGTTGGGTTCCTGTTCGCACCTCCAACATTCTCATACATCAAGCTCAACTGAACGTAAACAACCACATGGGTTTGAGGCACAAAGAGTCCACATGCTCATGTGTTCACTCTGTCACACCCAGGTATTGCAGATAGTGCAAAACTCATAAAACTAATCCTTACATGTTTATGTAACTAATATGAGGGCAGTTAAATGAAAAAGTGAGAGAGAACAAAGGTTGAAGTCTCTTTCTTGAGACTTATAGGATAGCCTTTAGTTTTAAAGCTACATATTGTGGAGTCATAGACCTGGTAGGTCATCAAAATAAGTTTAATTCAGTATTTCTTATAGGCCCAATTCAAATTAGCAATCTGTTAAATTTAGATAACCATGGTATGTTTTATGCTTAAAGTAGTTTACTTCCATCTTTCTTATAGGCCCAATTCAGATTAGCAATCACATAATCTTTGAAATTAAATGCTGATAGAACATAATAATATATCGACAAAAGACAAGCCAATATAACAAATCAGAATTTACAATTCTTCGTGTCCAACAAAGATAGAGAGAAATGTTTGTTACAACAGTCAACAAGATGCCCTAGCCAGAAAAGACATTGGCTGGTCAAACCAACTCTTCCAACCTCCCAAAGTTTCATTCAAACACATACAAGGTCAACCTTCCTTCATTGTCAGACACACCTCATGAGAAAACTCCCGAAATAGTCAACGCAAGTCAAAAAAAGGATCCCTCATCCAGATTTCTGGAATTCATATTTTCGACATCCATAATTTCGGCATCCATTCTCGACATCCAAATTTCCAGCATCCATTTTTGGCATCATCCATTTTTCCAACGTCTATATTTCAAGCATCCATTTTCAACATCCATATTTTCGGCATCCATATTTTTAGCATCCGTTTCTGGCATCATCCATATTTCCGGCACCCAGATTCACATGTGGGAGAGAGATAAGCCTCTTGTAGGCTGTACGAACCAATAAAATCATGAGGAATGTGTGTGATGAGATTATGATCAACTGAGCATCAAGTCTCTCCAATTTATATCCATCAATGAGGGTGTGTGACACATTTGTTGGGCTTGTGAGCCTACATAACAATTCAGGCTTACCTTGACAAATTGCACATGTGTGGAAAATAAAATCAAAATATAAGTTCTTCTCATCCAAACAATATGATCTTTAGATAAACTTGCACCTCTCTAAAAGAGGAATCCAAAAAATATATCATCATCATCATATGAGCAATGCAACATGTAATGTGGACCTAGTTTCTCAAAATTAACACAATCACATAATCATTGAAATTAAATGCTGATAGAACATAATAATAGATCGACAGAAGACAAGCCAATATAATAAATCATAATTTACAGTTCTTCTTGTCCAACAAGGATAGAGAGAAATGTTTGTTACAACAGTCAATAGGATGCCCTAGCCAACAAAGACTTGGCTAGTCAAACCATCTTTTCCAACCTCGCGGAGGTTCATTCAAACACACACAAGATCATCCTTCCTTCAGTGTCACACACACCTCATGTTACATCTCCCAAAATAGTCAAATCAAGTCAACAAAAGTATCCCTCATCCAGATTTTCCGCATCCATATTTCCGGTATCCATTTTCGGCATCATATTTTTGGCATCCATTTTCGATATCATCCATATTTTCAGCATCATCCATATTTCCGGCATCCAGATTCACACGTGGGAGAGAGAGAATCCTCTTCTAGGTTGTACGAACCAATCAGATCATGAGGAATGTGTGTGATGAGATGATGAGAAAATGAGCATCAAATCTCTCCAATTTATATCCATCAACAAGGGTGTGTGACACATCTGTTGGGCTTGTGAGCCTACAGTACAATTCAGGCCGACCTTGAAAATTCCACATGTGGAAAATAAAATCAAAATATAAATTCTTCTCATCCAAACAAGATGATCTTGAGATCAATCTTGCACCTCTCCTAAAAGAGGAATCCAACAAAAATATCATCATCATCATATGATCAATGCAGCTTGGATTTTGGACCTACTTGCCAAAAATTAATACTCCCTCTCAACTAGGGAGGACTCCATCTGTCCACCTATGCCATCCTGTCATACAATACCATAGTGTAATATCATATATTATCTTGCAATCATGTGTCATCCTGTTGTAACATGATTTGCTGGCTCTTCTTCGCACAACGAGAGGGAGTCACAAATACAACACACTCCGCTGACCTGAATTCAACTTAGAGGTTACTCAATGGGACTTGAGAGTCACATACTGACCTGAAGTCAATTTAGAGGTAAGAACCTCATCCAGAATTGATCCAAGATCAAGTGGTTGGACACATCCCATCCTAGACACAGAGATTCGACAATCCCCAATGTGTCCATTTGTCATGCTATTGATCTCTATCCACATTCCCCACCTCATTGGCTAAATGAGAGGTACTTCCCATGAGTCCAAAACTCCATGGGTAAGATGCATGCAGGGCGTAGATCAAAGAGAGGGAAAACCAACTTAATATCATAATGGTGGGGAAGTAGCACACTAACAAGGCTCGTCGAACCTAGCCCTGTGGTTGCTTATAGCTCCAAGAAGCTATCACCAAGACCCTTAAAGCTCCCAGAGCTCATAGTCCAACTCAAGCGTGACCCTCACAATAGGGTCTATCCACGCGATTCCAAGCTTCTCACAGAAGGTCAATAATTTGACCTTCCCTAGGGGATTCGTGAGAATATCTGTGACCTACTCATCAGTTCCAATGTGATCGAGCCTTACGGTGCCTCACTATACCATGTCTCGGACAAAGTGGTACCTAATATCAATAAACTTGGGTTGGTCGTGGAACACAAGATTCTCAGAAAGACGAATCACACTTTGGTTATCGCAAAGGATAATGGTGGTATCAAGCACATGCCCAAATAGCTCACTGAAGAGATTTCTCAACCAAAAAGCTTTATAATAGGCCATACTCGCTGCAATGTATTCGGCCTCAACAGTGCTCAAAGAAACCAATTTCTCCTTCCTGCTCATCCAAGAGATTGAAGCAGAACCCAGGGTGAAGCAACATCTAGATGTGCTCTTATGATCCACCACACTACTTGCTCAATCAACATTAGTATATCCAAGGAGCCTCATAATCCTGGTAGTGTATCTAAGCCCATGGTTAATTGTGCCCTGAAGATATCTCAATATATTCTTGGCACCAATCCAGTGAATTTGATGAGACTCAACCATATGTTGACTCAAAGTATTCACTGCAAAACATACGTCTGGACGTGAGTTCACTAAGAACATCAAGGCCCCTATGAGTTGTCGATACTCAGTCGGATTTCCCAGCTCGACCCAGTAGCACTTCCACACAACTTCTTAAAGTTGAGTTCCATCGATGTTGACACAGACTTACAGTACACCATCCCAAATCTCTCCAGCAGCTTCACAACATATTTTCCTTGAGAAAAGAAAATCTCACTTGGCTTTTGCTAGAACTCCAAGCCTAGGAAATAGTGCATCAGTCCTAGGTACTTCATCTTGAACTCAGAAGCTAGCTCCCTCTTACATTGTTGAATAAGAGGGTCATCACTTGTCAGGAAGAGATTTTCCACATAGAGAACCAAAATGAGAGGCCTATCTTTGTCAACCTTAAAATAAAGGTTTGGATCAACATCACCTCGAGTGAAGCCCAACTTCATCAAGTAGCTATCAATCCTCTCATACTAAACCCTGGGGGCTTGATTCAACCCATAGAGGGATTTTTTCAACCTGCATACATATGTGTCTCTATCTTGGACTTTGAACCCAGAGGTTGCTCCACATAAACCTCTTCCTTGATTGAACCATGTAAGAAAGCAGTCTTCACATCCATCTGATGGAGACTCCTTCCTTGCATTGCAGCAAGGGAAATGATCGATCAGATGGTGGTGGAGCGGGCAACAGGTCAAACATGTCGTCATAATCTATACCTTCCTTTTGAGAGAAGCCTCGGGCAACAAATCTTGCCTTTTACTTTTCAGCACTTCCATCGGCTCCATGCTTGACCTTGTAGAGCCATTTCGAGGTGACAACAGATTTTTCCTTTGTTCTTCGGACCACATCCGAGATATAATTCTTCACAATAGACTCATATTCTTTGTGCATATCATCATTCCAAACTCGATGCTTTACGGCTTCTTCAAATGTTCCAGGATTAGATTGTACAATAGTGCTCATGGCTGCTAGGTACCGTTGGTACCTATTCGCCTTCTTTCTTTCACGGAATGTTCCTCTCAGAGAAATATGTCTCTCGACATATTGGAGAGTGTCTCTAAGCCATGAGGGTCTCCTTTTATTTGAAGGAGGTGGATCAATAGGATCCATCAGACCTTCAACATCATGCATCAGCTCATCCTTCGGTTCTTCCAACTTCCTTGCTTCTTCTTCTTCTTTGTCTTCCTTTGAGCTAGGAATATCCCTGACTTTCCTGAGGGCAACATATTCATTGAAGGTGACATAGTGGCATATCTCCATTTCTATTTTACGAGGCACATAGATTCTATATGCCTTCGAATTTTCAATATAACCCACAAACATTCCTTTATTCCCAGAAGCATCCAACTCGCTTCTCTTTTCCTTCGACACATGAAAATAAACGGGACTTCCAAAAACTCTAAAATGGGAGACATCATGCTTCTTACGAGAGAAGACTTCTTCGAGAGTTTTGGAGTCCAATGCAGAATGTGGGCATCTATTTTGAATATACACAATAGTGTTGGTAGCTTCTTCCCATAGAAACTTCGGAAGACCTTGGTCATAAAGCATGGCACGAGCAGCTTCCACAATGGTTCTATTCTTTATTTCAGCAACACCATTTTTCTTGGGAGTATACACAGTAGTGGTCTCCCTCTTAATGCAAACATCCTTGCAAAAGTCATTGAATTCATTCGACTCATACTTGGTGCTATTATCGGTCCTCAAAACCATGATCTTCTTCCCTGTTTGATTTTCCACCAAGGCCTTGAAGGTACGAAACCACTTGAATTCTTCATTCTTATTTTTCAAGAAGTATATCCAAGTCTTGCGGGAGAATTCATCTATAAAAGTGATATAATACAAGCACCCTCCCAAGGATGTTACAGGAATCATACGAGATGGATCAGAATGTACCAATTGAAAAATATCAGATCTCTTCATGACACTTGAGGGGAATGGTCCCCTTGTATGCTTTCCTTCAAAATAACCCTGACAAACACCTTCATGATCATATTTAAACTCGAGCATCCCTCTCACCACCTTCCTTGCCTCAGGAAGGGCTTTGTAATGAAGGTGAGCAAACCTCCGGTGCCATAGCTCAGTTGGAAGAGTTGTGTCACATGCAGCAAAGAGGGCAGATATAAGAATATATTCATTTTTGTTATTATCAACAACAATGGATTCATCATACCCAGAATTCCTTGACCTCTTGAAAGGTTGAACATTTCTACTTTGATCAGAGGGAGACTTCCTCTTCTTTGCATGAGCAGTAAAGGCAGTAGGGTCACCTCCATTCCCATTTGAGGGACAGTCTCTCTCCATCATTCTTGTCTCCTCTTGAGTGCATCTCATCAACAATTCATCAAAATCAGGAATCACATTTTAGTAAGAATAATAGTATTGAATACATACTAATCACGGGGGAGTCCTCCAAGAGGAATGAGAATGAGCTCTCAATAAACTAATTCTTCTCCAATAGCTAAGAGATCATTCATGATTTGTGTGAGCCTCATAAAATAATATTGAATGGATTCTTCTTTGCCCTTCTTGATATTCTTCAACTTGTTCTTGAAGAAAAGAACTTGATTAACATTGCTAGCCATGAACATGCTAACCAACTTATCGTACATCTCTTTAGATGTACCCATCTCAGAGATATAAGCGACCAAGTGCTTATGAATAGAATCCCTGATGATCATCTTCGCCTTGACTTCCCCTTTTCTATACTTCGTCTTTGTGGCAGTCGATGCATTTGATGGAGGCTCATTTATCTTCCCTACACATAGTCCATGACTTCTTGACCTTCCAATACCAAATCCAAAGACATCTTCCAGACATGATAGTCAGACTTATCAGTCATATTATCATCACTCTTGAAACCCTTGTATGTTGAGGCCATTGGTCCTTGATAGGACAACTTCTTCAGTGATTTCTTTTAAAACTAGCTTGGGCTTTGTCTTCACCTTAGCTCTGATACCATGTTAAATTTAGATAACCATGGTATGTTCTATGCTTAAAGAAATTTACTTCAATCTTTATTATAGGCCCAATTCAGTTAGCAATCACATAACCATTGAAAGTAAATGTTGATAGAACATAATAATAGATCAAAAGAAGACAAGTTGATATAATAAATCAGAATTTACAATTCTTCTTCTCCAACAAATATAGAGAGAAATGTTTGCTACAACAGTCAACATGATTCCCTATCCAACAAAGACTGGCTCATCAAACTAGCTCTTCCAACCTCCCGGAGGTTCAGTCAAACACATGTAAGATCAACCTTCCTTTAGTGTCACACACACCTCATGAGACAACTCCAAAAATAGTTAACGCAAGTCAACAAAGGTTTTTCGACATCCATATTTCGGGCATCATCCATATTTTCAGCATCATCCATATTTCTAGCATTCAAATTTCTGGCATCCATATTTCTGGCATCCATTTCTGGCATCATCCAAATTTTTGGCATCCAGATTCACACGTGGGAGAGAAAGAAGCATCTTCTATTTTGTACGAACCAATCAGATCACGAGGAATGTGTGTTATGAGATGATGAGCATCAAGTCTCTCCAATTTATATCCATCAATGTGGATGTGTGACACATATGTTGGGCTTGTGAGCCTACATTACAATTCAGGGCGACCTTGACAAATTGTACATGTGTGGAAAATAAAATCAAAATACATGTTTTTCTCATCCAAACAAGATGATCTTTAAATCAATCTTGCACCTCTCTAAAATCGGAATCCAACAAAAATATCATCATCATCATATGAGCAGTGTAACATGGAGTTTGGACCTATTTGCCCAAAATTAACAGTGCGAAAGGGAGTCATGGTTACAGGGTGATGCCCATTTGATTCCGAGGATAATTTATTATTTATTTCACCATTCCATCATACAAATAAGGAAAAGGCTACCCTTTATTTATTCCCAATAGGAATATCCTTCACCATGAGAGTGGAGCATCAACATATAGTAGCTCAGGTCGGAGAAATGTGAGGAGTCCACTTCTGGGACAATTTTTAGATTTCCCAATATGCAGTCACTAGAATCATCCTTCACAACGCCATGGGAACCATCAATTGATGGACTCATTTCTCTCATCACAGGGATCAGATGGCCATCCAGATCCATAAAATTAGTTCCAACTATAGAGAAGCTGGAATGACTCTCCTATAATATCCACAAGATCAATTCCGATTACAAAGAAGGTGGAATGACTCTCCTATAGTAAGAACAGATAGTTCAAGACTAATATTATATAAGAGTCAAATATTATCCAAGGTATTGGAAGACTAGCCCATTTTCATGGCGAAACTCAAAATGATGAAACGGTCTTCAACTCGTCCCATCTAAGGAATATGATGAACCAATCAAGTTCAGTTGCCCACAACTACCCCAATACACACTCCCCATGTTTTGTGGTAGAACCACGATCTCTTCGCATGTGGTTGGGAAATTTCGGGTGAATTCCCCCCTATCCTTTTTTAATAGCTCCTATGGCCCCCATCATCTATATTTGCAATAAGAAATATATGCGGCGACTAATCACAATGCCAATATAGCACCTTCTTTGTGTTCAAGTTCAATGTGCATCAAAAATATTCGTACAATTTTTAAGCTTTCATGTTTTCCCCTCTGCCTTGCGTCATGCTTTCCCATGATCGACACTTCATAAAGGAACAAAGTTCTAAAGTATTAAGACTCGTGCCAATAAAACTTCTAATGCCATTCTCCATATTGAAGTGTTGGAATTCAACTTGCAACATTTTGATTGACAATGTGTTTGTGTTTGAGCTAGAAGGAAATCTAGCATGCGCTAGATTTGTTTCACAATGCCATGTTGTGGTTGGCACTCTGGTTGTTTGTGCTAGAAGGAAATATGCTAGATTGTTTGGCCTTGCAATGTTGTTATTGGAAATATGCATGTGACTATGTTAGAAGGAAATTTCGCACATGTTAGATTTATTTTCTTTCAATGTTGTTATTGGAAATATGCTTTAGCTTGTGCAGAAGTAAATTTAGCATGTGTTTGATTAATTTGACCCTGCAATGTTGTTATGTTCTTATGTGTGTGCTAGAAGGAAATCTAGCGCGTGCTAGATTTTTCTCATCTTATAATGTGCTTGTGTTGTGTTGTAAGGAAATCTAGCACATCTTAGATTTCCTTTGCCCTTCAATTTTGTTGTTGTCAACATGCTTGTGTTTGTGCTAGAAGTAAATATAGCATGCACTAGAATTCTTTCACCATATAATGTGCTTGTATACTTCTGTTTATGCTAGAAGGAAATCTTACACACATTAGATTTCTTTCACCTTATAATTTTTTTGTTGGAAATTCACATATGTTTGGGCTAGAAGGAAATCTAGCACACGTTAGATTTCATTCCCCTTGTAATGTTATTATTGCCATTATGTTGGTGTTTGTTCTAGAAGAAAATTTAACAGGTCCTAGTTTTCCTTTGGCATGCACCTTTGTCGTTGGCAATATGCTTGTCTTTATATTAAAAGTAAATCTAGCACATGTTAGATTTATTTCACCTTGCAATGTTGCTATTGATAATGCCTTGTATCTATGGTAGAAGAAAATCTAGCGTGTAATAGATTTCTTTTTTCCTTGCGATATTGCTTTTGGAAATATACTTGTGTTTGCACTAAAATTAATTGTAGCACGAGCTTGATTTCTTTAACCCTGCCATGTTATTATGTGCTTATGTTTTTGTTATAGGAAAATTTAGCACGGGTTATATTTCATTCACCTTGCAATGGTGTTATCGGAAATGTGTGCTTATTTATGCTACAAGGAAATATATCACTCATTATATTTTTTTCATCTTACAATGTTGATATTAGCAATGCACTTCCATTTACGATAGAATGAAATATAGCACGTGTTAGATTTATTTTACTTGATAATGTTGTTGTTGTAAATAACCTTGTGTTTTTATCAAAAGTAAATAAAGCACATGCTATATTTTGTTCGCCTTAAAATGTTTGTTATGTGCTTGTGTTTGTGCTAGAAGGAAATTTAGCATGTGTCAGAATTCAACTTGCAAAAATTTTTATTGACAATGTGTTTGTGTTTGAGCTAGAAGGAAATTTAGCATGCGCTAGATTTATTTCACAATGCCATGTTGTGTTTGGCAATCTGGTTGTTTGTGCTAAGAGTAAATATGCTAGATTATTTGACCTTGCAAAGATGTTATTGGAAATATGCATGTGACTATGTTAGAAGGATATTTATCACATGTTAGATTTATTTTCTTTCAATGTTGTTATTGGCAATATGCTTTAGCGTGCGTTAGATTTATTTAATCCTACAATGTTGTTATGTTCTTATGTGTTTTCTAGAAGGAAATCTAGCATGTACTAGATTTTTTTGATCTTATAATGTGCTTGTGTTTGGCTATAAGGAAATCTAGCACATGTTAGATTTCATTTGCCCTATAATGTTGTTGTTGTCAACATGCTTGTGTTTGAGCAAGAAGTAAATCTAGCATGCACTAGAATTCTTTCAACTTATAATGTGCTTGTCTCATTGTCTTTATGCTAAAAGGAAATCTTACACACATTAGATTTATTTCACCTTATAATTTTGTTATTGGAAATGCGCTTATGTTTGGCCTAGAAGGAAATCTAGCACACATTAGATTTCATTCACCTTGTAATGATATTATTGCCATGTGTTGGTGTTTATCCTAGAAGAAAATTTAACAGGTCCTAGTTTTCTGTTGGCATGCACCTTTGTTGCTTGCGATATGCTTGTTTTTCTACTAAAAGTAAATCTAACACATGTTAGATTTTTTTCACCTTGCAATGTTGCTATTGAGAATGCCTTGTATCTATGATAGAATAAAATCTAGCACATATTAGATTTCTTTTTTCCCTGCAATATTTCTTTTGGAAATATACTTGTGTTTGTGCTAAAAGTAAATCTAGCATGAGTTGGATTTCTTTAACCCTGCCATGTCGTTATGTGCTTATGTTTTTGATACATGAAAAATTAGCATGGGTTATATTTCCTTCACCTTTCAATGGTGTTATCGACAATGTGCGCTTATTTGCGCTAGAAGGAAATATATCACTCATTATACTTTTTTCATCTTACAATGTTGTTATTAGAAATGCACTTTCGTTTGTGATAGAATGAAATCTAGCACGTGTTAGATTTATTTTGCTTGATAATGTTGTTGGAAATAGGCTTCTGTTTTTTATAAAAGTAAATATAGCACATGCTAGATTTTGTTTGCCTTACAATGTTTGTTATGTGCTTGTGTTTGTGCTAGAAGGAAATTTAGCACACATTGGAATTCAACTTGCAACATTTTATGGAAAATGTGTTTGTGTTTGAGCTAGAAGGAAATTTAGCATGCGCACGATTTGTTTCACAATGCCATGTTGTGGTTGGCAAACTGGTTGTTTGTGCTAGAATGAAATATGCTAGATTCTTTGACCTTGCATTGTTGCTATTGGAAATATGCATGTGACTATGTTAGAAGGAAATTTAACACATGTTAGATTTCTTTTCATGCAATGTTGTTATTGGCAATATGCTTTAGCTTGTGCTAGAAGTAAATTTATCATGTGTTAGATTTATTTAAGCCTACAATGTTGTTATGTTCTTATGTGTGTGCTAAAAGGAAATCTAGCATGTGCTAGATTTGTTTCATCTTATAATGTGCTTATGTTGTGCTGTAAGGAAATCTAGCACATGTTAGATTTCCTTTGCCCTATAATGTTGTTGTTGTCACCATGCTTGTGTTTGTGCTAGAAGTAAATCTAGCATGCGCTAGAATTCTTTCACCTTATAATGTTATTGTCTGTTTGTTTATGCTAGAAGGAAATCTTACACACATTAGATTTGTTTCACCTTATAATTTTTTTATTGGCAATGCGCATATGTTTGGGCTAGAGTGAAATCTAGCACACATTTGATTTCATTCCCCTTGTAATGTTATTATTGCCATTGTGTTTGTGTTTGTCTAGAGGAAAATTTAACAAGTCCTAGTGTTCTTTTGGCATGCAACTTTGTTGCTGGCAATATGTTTGTCTTTCTACTAAAAGTAAAAATAACAATTGAAAATAAACATTGATTCACCCCCCCCTATTAGTGTTTCCAACATAAAGAACTCCAAGTTCAAATATAAAATGACTAGTGGAATTTATGAATACAAGTCCCAAAATAGTTATAGTTATGCTATAGTTTTGACTATACATTTCTATACTTCATAATTAAAAATGTTTGAGGCTTCAAAATACTCTCACACATTTGAAGACACACTTGATGAAAATGAGAGAGATTATGATTTCTGGATGGATTTATTGGAAAAACATCAATGATGTAGTGATGCAAAAGTCGTTATATTTCATGCGGGGGAAATTTTAATCAAGGGTTGTTGTACATATAGAAGAAGAATTGCATGTGTTGTGTAGACAGAGTCACAAAGGACAATAATGTTGAATGGTTACAAATCTTTTCAGCTATCAAAACCAAGATCCATTAGCTTCTTGGAAAATTCAGGTACTACAGTTTCTTTGTTGTTTCTCTTATAATACTTTGGATACTATTTTGTTCAAATTTCTTAATTGTCAAAATGTTTACTACAATGACTAATGATGCAGATTATAAAACAGGGAATGATGAAAGTGGGAAGCAAACAAATGATCAATATAACGCGCATGATGTTGAAACAAATTTAGAGATGCAAATAGGAGGAGAAGATGTTATCATACCAGATACATAATTTGTTTGGTTATTGCTCTTGTTACTTTTTAAATTTATTTTATTTTCATATTTATAACATTTTCAGATGTCTATTATAGGGAATTATGAGAAGGAATTAATCAAGACAATGACCATGAAATGATGGAGATAGAAATGGATTTTAGTCATTCTCTCTCTCTCTCTCTCTCTCTCTCTATATATATATATATATATATATACTAAATTGTTAAAAGAGAAAGTATATAATGACCAAGGGAATGTCTCACAAAACTACAACCAAGACCAAAATATTATATGGATGATTAAATATGATTCATTGTTTATATAGTTGTTTAATGCTTTTATTCATTGTTACAATTTATAACATTTTTTATGTTTATTATAGTGACAAGCAAGGAGAACAAAAGCCTTGATCAAATGAATGTGAAACAAAGCTATCATCAAGCAAATGATATCATATTAGGTAGTTAACATGAAATTTGTTGTTTGTTCTTTTGTTTGTTTTTTTGTTCAATTAATCATTGTCACAATTTATAACATATTAATTGTACATTATAGAGACAAATAATGAGAACAAAGACAATAATCCAAAAATTGAGAAACAAAGTTATAATCAAGAACAAGATATAAAATCAGGTACTTATAGTTTGCCCACTTGTTTTCCTTAATATTTAATGTTTTTTATTCATTTTCACAATTCAAACTATTTTATATGTTATATGTAGGGACAACTAAAGAGAACAAAAACAATGATGAGGTGCAAAGTTATAATTATGAAGATAATTCCATATTAGGTACTTATTACTTGTCTTTTTGTTTTTTTTATTATTCTTAAATTTTTTAATGCTTGTAATTTTAAGGAACTCCACTATCATCCAGATCTCTAATTACACGGAGGGGTTCCTGGAACACCTATACCAGCTAGAGCATCTTCCTTAGGAAAGGGCCAGGGTTCCTTCAAAGATGCCTTAAAGGGGAAAGTGGTCTTACAGGACAAATAATCCCCAAATCTTCCAGGTCCCAATATGGTGGATAAGCTGGAAAAGGCACTAGAGCTAACTATTGAATTACCGAAAGTGAGGGATCTATTCAACATCCTTCAATCAAAAGCAATCATTGGCCGTTTTAATGGTTTTTGGCCAAAATCCGATTTGCTAAATGACTAGATTCACCAAAACTAGACCAGCGAATGTAATATTTATTTATACGCAAAAGTATTTTTTGTGGTTCAGTTTGATTCCCAAGACGATTTTAACTCTGTCATAAACGATGGTCCATCGTTTTGGGGAAGGGCGGGACTATTGATTACCCAATGGTTTCTCGAATTTGATGCAAATTCAATGGTGTTGACAAAAACACTGATATGGGTAAGACTTCACAACCTTCCGCTTCCTTTTTGGCACCATCGGGTTCTTGAAGGAATAGGAAATTCTTTTCGAAGATTCCTAAATATGGACAATGAAAGAATTGAAAAAAGTATTTTTACTTTTGCCCACATTTGTGCGGAAATGGATCTAACTAAAGGTCTTCCAAATAATATTAACATGATACATAAATATTTCAGGTGGGTACAGTCGCTAGACTTCAAAAACACAACTTTCCGGTGCAGGATATGTCAACAAACAATGCATCTTCAAAGCACATGCAAACTGGCAAAGAAAGGAACAAAAAGGAAAGTTCAAAAGCAGAAAGGATGGAAATTCCCTCATAGTCCTTTATCAGAAGATGAGGAAGAAATGGAAGAAAATCAGGAAACTCAGGGAATAGGAGAACATCAAGGAGCAAAAGAGATGGAGGAAGGGAAAGAGGACCTCATGCAACAATATGATAGCTCTCTCATCATTGTTGCTCCCTCGCCCACTGAACTTCAAACAAAAGCCACCAAAATCACTACAGGTACAGGGGGAAATAAAAGATCGCATGTATTTGAAAGTTTCGGCTCGGACAAAGAAAACATCACAAGGAATAATGAGCTGGCCTTGGTTTCTTCTTCCTCGCATTCAAGGACTTGGAAAATTGTCCAAAAGAGAAAATGCAAGCACAAAAAGTCAAACCCTGTTGGCACACTGTAATTTAATTTTTTTCTCCTATGGTAGCCTCGCTACTTTGTGTGCTTGTGCACACGGGCCCTTTGGGCCATTTATGAATGCTTAATTGCATATACAAAATGTAAATTTTCATTTTCATTAATAGAAAGTTGCTGATTTTTTCTTTGATAAAAAAACAAAGCATATTTTTCAATTCATCGGATATCGATCAAACCACATCTTGATAAAAGCCTACATAGGAAAAGAGCAAGATACTTGGTTTATGTAGGTTTTATTCCCCTTTCTTAAGACACTTCATCGTATGAAAGAGAAACATGATTACATTTGAATGTTCAATAAAACATGTACTTCATTATAGTGGATGGAGATAATTTTCTTTATAAATTTGTTCACAAGTACATTCCAATTTTTGAATGCAATTTGAACATAGTTTTTTTTCTGAATTAATTTGTACAATTTTATATCTTTTGGAATATTATATGGGAATTTTCAATTATTTTTTTCTAAGGAAAAAAATTAGAACTTTCTATTAATAAAAAAAAATTACAATGGGAATTGTCAATTATATTATTATATATTTCTATTATTATTTATAATTATTTTTGTAATGACTTTGTTGTATCGATTTTTTTTTTGCTAATATGTGTGTATATGTGTGTTCTTAAATGAATTATTTTCCATTGAGATCATCTTACACAAACCATCAAGGCATGTTATTTTTTAATGGATTTTATTTACTTATATGCATAATACTCATATATAAATGTGAAATATAAGTTTTGAAATAGAGTTCATTGTAAACAAAGGTGCAATTAGTATTGAAGAAATTATAATAATTTACTTGATAAATGCTACATGCACTATTGATGATTCAGGTTAATGGGAAATGTGTCATAGGTAAATGATTTGAGCTTTTTGAAGCATAAGATATGTGATTTCTCAATCTATATTTTACATAAATTTATATACTTCAATCAATAAAGGGTTGTAATTAAAATCATATCATATTGAAAATCAACGAGACTCAGAGTTAGTTATTGACCTTTTACCTATAAAATGCATTAATATGAGTGCATAAATAAAAAAAACATATAATTAATGATAATGATTGCTAAGTGGACTATCAAGGTTTGATTGGATGATATCATAGATAAATTATGTCTTTGAACTTTTTTTACCTTTAAGGCATATGATTACAATTTTTTTTATTTTTTATTTTTATTTTTTTCCTGTAATTTGTATTTTAAATTTTAAATAAACTGAAATCATATCATATGAGCCATAATTATATTATTGATTTTTACTTAGTTATATCCATTAATATGAGTGTATAAAGGTGATATATAATAGCCATATACAATGAGACATTTCTTCTAAAAATAAATCTAATAATTTCTTGGTAATAAGTATTAAGTGGACTTTGGCAAGAATAAGCTAATAGGTGATGGGTCATAAAGGTAATACTTCAAACTTCCTTAAAGTCTAAGGCATTCAATTTTTTTAACTATATATATATATATATATATATATATATATATATATATATATATATATATATATATCGACTATTTTTCGTATGTAATCATCTTATCCCGATAAGTTAATAATGAATCCATTTATCGAACTTTATTTGTTTACCACATAGTTTAATATGAGTATTAATTTCATATTGTATTTTTTTGAAATAAAACTCCATGTAAACAACATGCTCTTCTTAATAAAACATGGAAAAGTTAATTAAAAACGTGTTAAGTGGGCCATCTAGATTAATTAAAGAGATCGATCATAAATGGTTGTATTTAAACTTTTTGTAGCATAAGACATTTATTTTCCCATCCATTTTAACATTTTTTCGTTTTTAATCCTTAATTAATAAGCTATTTATTATTTTCTATTTGGTTATATGCATTAATGGAAGTTTATAAATGTGATGTATTTTTGAAATGTAGTTCTTAATATAAATAAATATATATTCTTTATAAAATAAATTAGAAGTAATTGATAATAAGTTATAAGTGGTCTATATAAAGCCATTTATCAACTTTTATTTGCCTATCATGAAGTTTAATATAAGTGCATAAATGTGACATTGTTTTTTTAAAATAAAACTCCATATAAAATGAAAGGTTTTTCCTAACAAAACATGAAATAATTAATTGATAATGAATCGTAAGTAGATTCCTCAAGTTCTCTTAAGATATAGGTCATAAATAAATGCATTTAAACATTTTACAACATACAACATTTGATTTTCCCATCCCTATTAACATTTTCTAAATTTCAATTTGTAAATAAATAATTTCTAATTGAAATAATAAAAGCCAACGAGACATAAAGCATGTATTAACTTCTATTTATTTAAATGCAATGATACAAAGTTATAAATGTATTATATTTTTGAAATAAAACATTTAATGTAAGTAAAGATACATTTTTTAGAAAAAATAATAATTTAATATCAATCGATGATGAGTTCTAAGTGGTTTATTCTATTTTTAGTGATATTTTTTCTAACTATCTGTTTAAATCTTGGTTTAGCATACAATCATACCAATACACCTGTCTTATTCTCCTTATAGAAGTGGGTCTTTCCCCTATCGAGAGCCTAGCTATGACTAGGCTCCTGTTGTACAAGCACAAAATCAATAAATGGGAGACCATAGACTTGCCAAGCTAGCTTTAAATTCCAGCCAAAACCGCCTAAGGCCAAAACGAGGTTGGTATAAAGATACCAGGGCTTGGTTAAACCATTGGGAGATCGACAAAAATGTTGCATTGCAAAATATTAATAACATTAAAAATATTGTTACTTCTAAGTTTAAAGAGAAAATGTTGTCTGAGAAAGATTTAGAGGCTAAAAGAAAATTAAGATATTATAAGGAGTTCATCAACTGTACTCTAGAAGATCAAAAGTATATCTCTATTTTAAATAGCTCAAAGCAAAAAATTAATATAGCCAAGATAAGAACGAACTCTCATGAGCTCCATAGTGAAACAGGTCGTTGGGCAGTTCCTAAAACACCATGGATGGAAACAATTTGCCATCTCTGTGAGAATATGAACATTGAGGTTGAAAATCACTTCCTCTTAGAGTGCCCTGCATACACCCAAATTAGCTCTCAGCTTCATAATCTTTGTTGCAATACCGACATTCCTAGCCTTTTAACATGTCAAAATTATAGTGAGCTCGAGGCGCTTCTCTCCAAGCTCTTTGAGAGCATAGGAGTACAATTTTAAAGAAAACTAAATAATTCGTTTCTTTAGGTTCGATAGACCAAAGTTTGGTCTCAGTGGACGTTAACCACCACCACCATCATCATCATATATGCGATATTGTTATTTCTAAAAGATAACTCTATGTATTTTTTGTTTTTGATTTTGT
Organism: Pinus albicaulis; assembly: GCA_034641835.2. Classification (NCBI taxonomy): domain Eukaryota; kingdom Viridiplantae; phylum Streptophyta; class Pinopsida; order Pinales; family Pinaceae; genus Pinus; species Pinus albicaulis. Next base: position 695,019,315 of record CM076579.1, on the reverse strand, counting down.
TCTATTAAAACATGGATTAATTAATTCATAATAATCATTAAGTAGACTATTCAAGCTCATTCACGAGTTGTGTCAAAAATGAACATCTTTAAACTTTTTTTCCACCATATGACATGATTTTCCCATCAAGATTAACATTTTGTAAAATTCAATTATTAAATAAACTATTTGTAATTAAAATAATCTCATAAAATCTAACAAGACCTGAAGCTATTTATTATATTCCATTTAGTCATATGCATTGTTACAAGTTTATAAATGTAATATATTTTTGAAATAAATCTCTTAATGTAAGTAAAGATACATCTTTTACAAAAATAATTAGAATTTATTGATAATGGGTTTTAAGTGGTTTATTTAGACCACATGAAAAATCATGTGTAATAGATAAATGACTTTGAATACATATTTAATATTCAAAATTAATATCTTAATGATAATTTATAAGTAATATCTTAAGTATGTAATAATTAAAGAGCATGAGGACTTGTATAAATTTCAATTAAAATCCATTAGTTGTGTTTCACATTTATTTATTCCCCATTAACAATTCTTATCATTTTCTCCTCTTGGTGAAATTAATGGTCAATCATGGTTTTTCGTACAATAGGTTGGCACTATTACATTAGGACCATTATTAATTTTTGACAATGTGGACAAGGAGAGATAAATATTTGGACTGCCATCAAGCGTAGTATTTTTTGAAAACCCTTACTTCCACTATTTACTTGTATATGTATATTGGTTCACTAATTCTTGTTTACTTTAATTTGTGACATTTCCATCATAATGGAATAACTTGAATACCCATTTAAGAACTCTCATTTGATGTACTTGGCTTTGAGTGGAGATAGATCAATGATACCCAAACCTTCTTGAAATACCTAGATCAATAGTACCTAGCTTTAATAGTGTATGCATGGATGCTATAAAGAAGAATTGTCACCTTCTCATTAGTGTTACATAAAGGCATGAAGGGGTAAAAACTTTAGCACAAAAACATTTTACTAAGTTTCTAGTAGATTATTTTCAAAGCAATGCAAGGGAGACACCTCCTTTCCACTTACACAAATATCCTCACATCACCATTATTCAATCAACAACTCTCAAGCAGGTTGTGGGAAAGGGGGTTAGAGTCATCTAACAAAAAATTCAAACATCGATGACTCTAGTATGTTATCCACAACTATAATATCTTTCTTGGATGTTATACATACTAATATGATTTACCTTAAATAAAATGTTTCTAAGAGTTTTCTATGACACTCACCTTGTGCATTGATACTATTGTACTTAACAACCCCATGTTGACCTATTCATGGTCTCTAATTGGTTTGACATTCCTAAAATTATTTTTATCTTAAATTAAGTTAATATGGTGATTTACAAAAGAATGAATGTTTATTTGAAAAGATATCAATATCTTTAAATTTTTTGTAAATATTATGTGCTTTAATAAAGAATCAACTTAAAATAAAGAAAGCTGTCATTTCCGGGTGTTCCACTCATATCATGTGGTAAAAATACGATGGTAGGAGGCAATATACCTCCTCTCCACCAAACGAAGCAATACGTAACTGACCACCAAAGACCTGAAAATATGCAGGAGACAGTATATCAGCGCTAATATATCTCTGTGAGTACACCAACTAACTCCCTGATGCATACCTGATGGGGACCTCTGGGAACGAGGGAAATTCCTAGCCTCTCCTGCATAGGCCAGTAATAAAATACATTTCCTCCTTAGTGGGCATGTACCACTGGTTAGGACCAACCCTGAAAGCTTGTTGGTAGGCATTCCAGCTCAAGATAAGTTGTGGCAATAACCCATTATGGCCCTTCATGGATGTAGCCTCCTCATATAACTTGAGGAGGCCTACCTCCTTTAGGAGCGCCTGGGTGGCTGCCGTAATAGGGTGAGAGTACATAAGTATCTCCCTCTGTCGTACCTCCTAGATGTGAACCATGTTATACTGGTCTACCATATGTTCGTTATCTTCCCTCTCCTCTCTCTTTGATGTCACTGAATTATTCACATATTAAATACAATTTTTTTATTAAATGTGACATGTATATATATATATATATATATATATATATATATATATATAGATATATATATATTGAAATAAAAAATCCATGCGCCAAAAAAAACAGTCATGCACCATTACCGATGCGTCTGTTTTTATTGTGCACCATTCGCGGTGTGCCAGGAAATTTTCAGCGCACCACAAAACATGAATAGTACTTTCTCAAGTGGTGCATTGACGAAATTCTCCATCCCAGGGCAGCTAATTACATCAATTCATTGCCAAAATTTATTTAATGTTCAATGGTGTGGCCGTTTGACCTATCACATTGTTGACTATGTACAAATTCAGGAGGGCGATGCGCTAACCAAACTACTCACCACGGGGTGGATGTTTTCGTCATCACACCGCCCTCCTGGCATCCTTACACGGTCAATGGTGTGGTGGTATAACTGATCGCACTGTTGACTATGTACCAGTATCGGGAGGGTGGTGCACTCACAAAAATATCTGCCCTGGGGCGCATAGGTTAGTCAACGCAATGCCCACCCAAACCTGGACATAGTCAATGGGGCGGCCGGTTAACCAACCGCACTCCAATTTATGTATTTAAAAGAAAAAACACGGTGTGGAATTTTAGTACCACACCAAAACTGGTACAGTTACCATTAGCACTAGTCATGGTGCGACCTGTAAATTTATAGGTAGCACCTCAAACCAATGTGAGCCGAATGGCTCGAGCGCACCGTGCGAGATTTTTTTTTTTAAGGGTGAATTTTATGTTTTTTTACAAAACTAATCCACTAAAAAGTTTAATTATGGAGAAACAAGTAAAGGAAATGTACATTTGGGTGTTGAGGAGGCATATTTGCTGTAGAATTTGCAAAACCAAATTTTCCAATCATTTTCCAAAATTTGAAATTGAGATGGTGGGCAATGGAGGGTAGCAGTGCGTGTAATGGGAGCACCAAAGGCACGACTCTCACACAAGGGAAATTTGCACCGGTGCTTGAGAGCTTTAGAGCACTGAAGAAGTGAAAATACAGATTTTTGGTCGTATTTTTTTTTTATTTATTTAACCCTCTTAGAATGCATGGATTTTTGAGGTGCACCAGGCAGTTTCTTCAAAGCGCACTGGGCAGTTTCTTCCAAGCGCACCGGCCAGTTTCAGTTTTGGCACAAGTTTTTATGATGCACCGGACCTGAATCTGTATAGCGCACCGGTGTGCTATAGTAATTAGACGCAGCAGGAGTGTTTTTACGGAGAGCACGGTGTCCCAGTGTGCCAATCTGTAGTACGCACTGGTGCTTTTCTAGTTGAACGCACCGGTACAGTGTAGGATGATAAATGCACCGGATAAAAAACATCTACAAAAACCTCCACCAGCCAACCTCTTCTAGAAACCTTTGCTAAAAATGGATATCTGGGCTATTTTTATAAGGGGTTCCTCAAAAACATCCACTAGAAGGTCTTTTCCTTGTAGTGGTACCAGTCATACGATCCTTTATGGGTATTACTAGATACTACTGTAGGTTTGTTGAAGGATTTTCAGCATTAGTCTATTTTATTACTTCATTGTAGAAAAAAGGAGTAATGTTTGAATGGATAACAAAGTGTCAAAGTAGATGGAGCAATTAAAACTGAAATTAACTACTACCCCCATATTTAAAATTATTGATCCAAATAAGGAAATTGTAGTGTGTACAGATGCTTATGTGGAAGGATTAGGAGGATTATTACTGCAAGGTAATTCAGTAATAACATATGAGTCGAGATAATTGAAGAAACATGAACAAAATTATGTTTTGTGTATGATTTAGAACTAGTTGTTGTTATACATGCATTAAAGATGTAGAGACATTATCTGGTGGGAAAGAAGTTCATATTTATGACAGATCACATAAGTCTGAAATACTTCTTTATTCAACCAGATCTAAATGCTAGACAAGCTAGTTAGTTGGCTTTCCTTAGTGAGTTCGATATGGAAATCAAACACATTAGAGGAAAGGAAGATAAAATTGTTGATGCTGAGTAGGAATTCTCATCAAAATTTAACACATGTAGGAAGTAGTGTGAAATTTGAGATAGAAGAACAAATTCATGAAGTGTTGATGCAAGATCAACAATATGTAAAATTGCAAGAGAAATTATAGAAAACTGAAGTTGTAGGATGTACCAAAAACAAGAAAGGACTGATTTATTATAAACAAATATTTTATATTCCTAATGTGACATCTTTAAAATAGGAAATTTTAGATGAGTATCATAATAGACCATATGCAGGTAATCCTAGTTATCAAAATTTGATTTCAGCATTAAGGAAAAACATGTTTTGACCAGGTATGAAAAAATTGTGGCTGATTATCTAGCAAGGTGTTTAGAATGTCAGCAGGTAAAAGTGGAACATCAACATCCTACATGACTATTGAATCCTCTACCTATTCCAGAATGGAAGTGGGAAGTGGTTTACATAGATTTCATTACTGCATTGCCTAGAACCAAGTATCAATATGATTCTATAATGATGGGTGTAGTCACTTTAAGTAAGGCCACACACTTTTTACCAGTACAATATACTTTTTGCACAACTCAAGTAGACAATGTATTTATGAAAGAAATTGTGAAATTACATGGAATTCCAAAAATGATTATATCTGACAGAGATGTAAAATTTACTTCAATATTTTGGAAAACTCTCGTTGGAGGAATGGGTACCAAATTGAACTTTAGTACCAATTACCACCATCAAATAGATGGGCATACTAAACGAACCAATCATATTTCAAAAGACATGTTGCGCATGTATGTGATGGACAAACCCACAAGGTAGGAAGATTTTCTCCATTTGACATAATTTTCATATAATAATAGTTATCAAGCCTATATTAAGATGAGTCATTTTGAAGCGTTGTATGGAAGAAAATGCCACATTGCATTGCACTGGAGTTAACCAGAGGATAAGTTAATTCTTGTACCAGATTCACTATAGGAAATGGAAAGAACTATGAAGAAGATTCAACAAAATATTAAAACAACTCAAGATTGCCGAAAGAGTTATGCAGACAAGAAAAGAATTCACAGAGAATTCAAGGTGGGAGATCATGTTTACTTAAGCATTAAGCCTCACAAAAGCACATTATAGGCTAGTAGCTATGCCAAGTTATCACCATGCTACTGTGGACCATTTGAAGTTTTATAAAGAGTGGGGCCAGTATCTTACATATTTCCTCTACATAGTTATATTAATGTTCACAATGTTTTTCATGTTTCTTTATTAAAAAAGTATGTACATGACCCTACTCATGTAATTTATTGGACTGTGATACCGCTGGAAACGGAACAGGGATTTCTTCCAGAACCCCTTCGTATAGTGGCATGGGAAGAAATCGAGCTTCGGAATAGAACCGTAGCTAGGGTGAAAGTGTAGTGGAGGCACTTTACATCTAAGGAAGCTACTTGGGAGTGAGAATATGAGATGAAAGAGAAATATCCATCACTTTTTGAGAAGTGAATTGATATAATTGCAAAACCCATGACAATGTTTTGTTTTAGAGGGGGAATATGTAATATCCCTATTTTTATGACTTTATTTAAACATTTAATAATCATAAAGGTTAAGTGGACCTAAAGGAAAACTATATGTGGACATACTATTTTTAAATTAAATAAATATGGAATTTAATTATTGTACAAAGACTAGAGTAAATTAGAGACCATGATTTCAATTCCATGAGGATGGAATTAAATCCAAAGACCTTACCAAAATCTCCAAAAATCCTTGGAGATAAAATAAAATAAAATAAAAATATTATATGGGCAGTAAGAATCCAATAGATACCTTAGTAAAGTGAAAAATTACTAAGAAGAGGTGAAGTACAATTAGAAAGAGGAAAAATATAGTTTTAAAGAGATTTTGTGGAAAAAACAAAAGTAAATCCTAGGCTAAAGGAAAAAAACATTCTAAATTAACTAGACACAGTTATGAAAAAATTCTGAGGGAAAGCAAGCTTAAATAAGTCATTCCTAGGTAGACACGAGGTTGTATGCACTTTGGAGAAATGGTCTCTAATCGAGGGGAGTTGTGGATGAAAGCTCAAGGTCAGGTGGCAATTGTGCATACCAGAATTGGTATGCACAATTTTTAAATTATGTCTTATAATTATGTTATAATAACGATATTTAATTTATATTAAATGTGGTTTAGTTATGAGTTTAGTTGAAATTTTATATCTTTAAGTACAAGTCCTTTTGATATGATGTTGTATTCTTAGCCAGAAGTTGTCATGTGTATTTAACAAGAGTTTAACTATAGCACGTATAGTTAATTTCATTGTATAGTTACATAGACTAAAACAAATAGTTGACCAACATATAGAATCTCTAAACCCAAAAAGAAGGTTTTAAATATGTTTTTAGGTATACGTTAATTCTTTTATTACTAATATAAAAGACATCAATTGGATCAAACTTAATTCTACGTGTATTAACAGAAACATGGAAAATGATAATAGAAATACATAGTTATTTTTTTTAACTAATATTGAAGCAGCGATGTATACAGTTGAATGATTTATTATAATTAAATCAAGAAAGTATAAATTTGTACAAATAACATACTTCAAATTTAAACGGTACAATTTCCTAATTTAAGGAACATGCATACATATAGATACAACATGTGTGTTGCAAAGTTTCTATGAAATAATTGTACATATAGAGGTATTGAAAGGGAATGATAATCCAATTATATAATTGTCCAGAGTATGTAAAACTCTTCTAATAGAGGTGAATAGAAAATATATATCATAATTCAAATAAAATATTATTTACAATAGTCCAGGTCATATTGGTTAAAATTCATCTTTTATTAAAATTAATTACAGAATGTAAGAATAATTGATAAATATCATTAAATTCATATGGGTGAGATCTATACATTGTGATGACTAATCTGCAAATAGATGAAAATTGTAGTAAAGTCTTTTGAAAAGAAATATGAAGTGATTGTTGTGGAGGTTGTGAAATCTAAAGTACCTATACAAAAACCACATAATTATATGTGTTAGATTCAGATCAAATATATTAAATAGAAAAAGTGATACTACTTTTATAATAATTAGTAATACAATTTATACATGTTTAAAAGAACATGAGAGAGTGGAGTTCCTCCTGTACATGACAGTGTAAAAACAGTCACTTCAGCAAAGTAAACAAAAGAGTGGAAATTGAATTCTGAAGATTAATTATGAAAATGATTTATTAAATATTATACATAATAGTAAAAATAATTACCTCGGATGTGGGGTGAAACGAGATATAAGGTATTTGATGGGAATGTGTGAATTATAATAAATCCGAAAAATTGGAGTTTTCCTGTATAAGAAAAAGATTATGTTATTCGGGGAAAATTTTACCAAATGAATTTTAAATTTAGAATCGAAGTTATTACAAGAGATTCAAGCTTTGATAAATTGTGGGATATTTTATTTAAACGATAAGAGTTTAAACCCAGAAAAGACAAAGTGGCTCTTTTAATGAAAAAATATCAAGTGAACTTATAATGGAATTAAACAGATACATTTTTTTCATCGGGCTTTACACAAATAATAAAAGGGATTTATTCTTCGAACTGATTATATCGAAAACTGAGAGTATAAATAAAGGATTGACATTGACTATATAGAAACTTCCAACAAATTGGAATGCTAGAATCGATTTTCAATACATATAAAAAAAATGTGGTTAAGTTCAATGAAACTTAAGTTAACATTAACAATTTAATTCATCACAGATTTAGATCAATACGGACAACCAAAAATATTTAAAATTCCTTAATCCGTACCAGGAAGATCGAAATCATGAAACACAGAGATACATCATAGACTTTAAAAGAGGAAGAGTTTGACTATAAGACCAACGATTCTGGAAAGTAAAATACGAATTTGGTAGTAAAATTCCTCTACTCTTATATCCAGAAAGAAAAAATGAAAATGATGCATAGAAATCTCAGAAGGAAATTAATTGCTTAAGATTTATAAAGTGAAGAATGAGGGTCCGAATTGAAATCGAATTTCGCCATGAGAAATTAACCCAGAACGCAACAAGTTCTTAATGTCTAGGTAACTAGGTTTGGGAAAAGTCATTTAATGAAAAAAAAGGATAATTCTTTTACTTCCCTTAATAATGCAGAACCCAGACATGAAGAAATATCAAGCATGATATGATTATAAAATGACAGTCATCATTTAAAAGGATGGAAACCTCAGTTATGGAGGGAAACACAAAGATCAGCAAATGCATTACTTGTAAAGTAATTTAAAACCATACCTTCATATCAAAGAGTAAAAATACCTATGTATGGATGTTATGGAACTCCGTAAGTAGGTTTTTTCAAGTAATGAAACTAGTAGAAAAAATGAACAAAAAAATTAAGGAATATAGAAATAAAAGTTAAGAAATAATGAAAATATTAAAAAAAAAAAAAAAAAAAAAACCCAACGATTTATGTGAACCATAATGATATCACATAGTTCTAAGAATAAATGAAATTTAGAAATGATCTCACTGGAGCTCATATTGGTTAATGGTATTATGCGAGCGCTGAAACATATATGGCTAAAATCCATTCTCAGTAGCGAGAGTAACAGTGAAGAACCAGCGTAGAACCCTCAGCAAATAATCTCCACAAATGGAAAATGATTGAAATGTAACCCTGACAAAGTCACTTGACTTAAGGTAATACGAATTGATTACAACCATCGAAATGACAAGTGATCTACCATACAGTTGTCTCCGCAATTAAGAAACCCATGTGACGAATAAATGCCAGAGGTACACAAAATCAATAATTGATAACATTGAAAGGAGAATTATTAATGGGTTACAGGTGTCCTCTTCCATGAGTGAATATATGAGGGTCATATCAATTTGATTATATAAATTTCGAGTCTTAATACGTTTCAAATCTGAAACATTAACCATTAAATTATGTCTTACCGCCATAAAAAGAACGACGCCCTATGGAAATAACCATCATAATAGAATCAATGCACTTATGCGGGTTGGTGTAAGTTAAATAACCACGTTGCGATATTAAATGCCTTTACACCAACACGTAAGTAGTAATACATTTATGATTTAAATCTAGATGTAAACGGTTACTGGAAAACGTAATGAAGAACGAGACTTCAATTGAAGTATTATATACAAGGTCAAAAGACTTATCAAACGTATATATATAACGGTTTGGGTAAATATTATCAAAGATGTAAGAAACCTTATATTAATGATCATCAACATAATTATGGTATAGGGATATATCCATCCTAAGAGTGAAACTTTAATACTAGTTAGATTATAATGGTATTAAAGTGTATATATGTGTGTGGAGAAATATATATATATATATATATATATATATATTACAAAATCTTTAATATTATAATAGTATGAGAAACTATTAAAAATGTATATCTTAATATGCATTGGATTAAATGAAGATATACCATATAAATTAAGGAGAATTCCTTGATAAATCAAAAGGAACCAATGTCTTGGAAAGTGCACATAGATGTGAACAATATTATGGTATAAGAAATACAAAGGACATAAATAAAACCCTTTAATGAAAATTTTGACGAAAATAAACTAAGTATAGGACAGAAAAGAAGTATTAATGATATAAATAGAAATATTTGTTTTTGGGTAAGTATAGTTGTTACCATTTCTATACACACTGGAGAGGGTACAGATCCTAACAAAATGAAAAAAATTTCACGCTATATTTGTGATAAGGGGCCACAGACGTGAGTTCTCCTAGGCATTATTTTTCTATAGTGTTCGATCATAAAAGTGGGAATAAATGAGTCTTAACTTTGGAAAAAGGAGTGCAAAGTTGGGACAAAGGTTAGAGTTGGTGAAGTGTGAGGAAAGAAGGGAAAATTTTTTGGAGAAGGGTTCTGAAGGTGATGTGTGGTTGTAGTCTATTCAAAAATTGGTGTTTGGATGCTTAATGAATACCTTATGTATAGTCTGCTTTAGAAAAGCTAAGGGATTGCTAGAAGGGGGATTTATAAGAACCCTGAGTACAATTAATTAAGAGGTGTTGAGTTATTTATTTTAGGGTATATTAGTGACATGGTCGTGAAATTCAGTATGATTTTACAAACTTACTTATGAGTAGAAAGGAAGAGGTATTGGAGTAACATATTCGAGCTACACGTATAGTTCTAATTCTCTTCTTCTTCCTTCACTTCGGATGACCTATTGTATGTCTACGATGCCTCATATTATTCTTATCTTGAAGATTTACATGTGCGATGTGTGGAATGAACATAATCTTATCTTCTATGTATAGCGTTCATTGTGGGCTTCTCTTAGCCACCAAGGGTCATCACATGTGTCATGTTGACCTAATAAATTTTCTTAAACCCTCGTAAATGCAACAAAAAATTTCTTTCATTGCACTTATGCCACATCATTGTAGCCCTAAGATTCCCTTAGCCCTTCAAGGGTGCCCCTCATCCTCACAATGAATACACTATAAAATTCTGGTCTTTTTTTGGGTACATTTCCTACAAATCGTAATTGTGGTTCAACTCCTCACAAATCCCATACACGAGGGGTTGTGGGAGTACCCCCAAGATACCCAAATCAACATAGCGAAGGTATGGCTTTGTACCTGATGAGACTTTCTCAATTCTGTGATGAGTTAGCTCACATTGGAGATAACATTCCAAACTCAGATATAGTGGGGATTGTTTCAAGGGATTCTCTAAGGAATGGAAGTCAATAATCAAAAGGATCGTTGCTCGAGATAAGCTGCTATATCACAACAAGTTATGGGATGAATTCATCAAGGATTAACTATAGGATGACTCTATTCACAAGAAGAAGTAGTATGTTGAAGATAACATGGATCTTGTAGGAAATATGAAGGGAAAATATAGGAAGGAATTGAGCAAGCTAAAGTGTTATACATCTAGCTAATATAGTCATTATGGAAGAAAGTGTCTACAAAATAAGAAGGGAAATAATCATAAGAGGAAGTAGATAGTTGATGCTGCTACATATTTTGAGATGGATGACTTCTCAAGAATATTTCAGGGATTCACTCTAGTTTCACATTTCTTTAAGGGTGCCATGGATGAGGCTATATGGTAAGTGGATAGAAAAGTGTTGAATCATATTATGGTTTGCATGAACTTTTGGGGATTATAACTGAATGGGACTCAAAATTGCATGTGGTTTTGTGGGAAATGTACCCAAGTGGTTGGTTTTGTACCCAAAGTCATGGGTGAAAGGCCAAAGTGGAAAATTTAAATTATTTTCATTGTATCCATGAGAGACAATCTCTATGGGATAAGGGGAACCTACGACTACAATGGAGGTGAAAAAAGAGAATGAAAATAGTTGTATCTCTTAAGTTATTGGTGTTTAAGCATGTTCCACTTAGATCAACTTGTGAAAAAGTGGTGACCCTTGTTGGCTAATGGACTCCACTAATAATGCTATAAAAGGACATAAGGTTGAGCTGAATTTTACATCCAAGGGAGTATCTTCTCTCAAGTGATATTTTCCAAGGAAGAGTGTAAACTACCTTAGGGAATTGTAAGCCTTGAGGGATGAGTTGGGATTTTTTCTCTTCTTTTGTGTGATTAGATTGTAGCCATGAGAATGAGTTATGTTCCCTTCACGTAGGTCTTTTATAGGAGGAGTTGAGTCCATTTTCTCTGATGGTTCATTCCCTAGATAGGTCTACCTCTCTATATACAAAGTTATGGTAAGGGTTTTTCCCAAAGTATATATTCTTTTTCTCAAGTTTTTTACAAATTGGAGAGGGCCAAGACCCTAAGAAAAAGAGACAATGTTTGGGATATATTTGTGATAAGGGGATGTAGAATTGAGTACTCCTACGTACTATTTGTATGGAGTATGTCATCATAAAAATGGGATAAAATCAGTCTCAATTGTAGATAAAGGAGTGTGGATTTGGGGCCAAAGTTAGGGTTGGTGTTGTGTGAGAAAAGAATGGTAGATTCATTGGAAGGGTTCTTAAATGTAATGTGTGCTTTAAGTATGTTTAATAAGGGGTCTCTTGATAAGGTGCTAGTATTCCCTATGTTGAGAGATTTTAAGAACCACTGATTTGTGTAGAAATTTGCTGAATAATGATTAATTATCCACCGAGACTATCCTGATCACATACAATTCGAATTTATATGCAACACATAATCTCTTCCACTCAGATCAACTCAAATCATCACACATGCGGAAATAAAATCAAGCGATAACACATCAAATCATCATACACATTAACACAGTATGTATGGGGAAAGCTTATAGCTGAAAACCCCGCAGCTATTGTGTATATTATAATGGAGAAATCAAGTAACAAACTCGGTACAATACTCCTCACAAGTACTCAGTACTTTCTCATACAGTTACTCACAATCTAGCTCAGTTTTGAACAGGTTACTGGTTCAAAACTCACCGTCAATTGCCTTGCCTCTATTGCGTGTTTCAATGCTATGGGATGGCCTCTTTATATAGATAAACCACCAGCCTGAACTGCGCAATCCTCATGGGCTTACTCCACCTATCTGTGTGTTGCAAATAGCAACAGTATAGTCACAACTGATAGCTAACTCCACCCTTTCATCCACCTCTTTCACTGGTCTCCACTGAACTGATCATGCACTGTAGTGAACTGATGTGTTCTTGAGTTGAATAATGAGTTACTAATTAATGAATTAAATAATATTTAATTCACTCCACTCATAACTAATTGATTAGCTAGTTAAACTGATCTCAACTAGTTCAACTAAAATAAACAGAACACAACTCCACTAGCTGTCTCATTAACTCCACCAAACTTCTGCCACTGAAGTCCTAACTGAAGTCAACCATGCATAATGCCATCAAACCCTTGGGAATAGCGTAATTCCTCTGTCAGATGCATGAGCCACTTCCAAGGCTCGAACTGAAGTGCTCCAAGAGAGTAAACTGTTGTTTAGAGTCCAAATATTATTAAGGGTAAATAATATTTGACTTCCCTATTTTTAGGATAGGCAGTCTAAAAATAGACTTCGACCTATCGACCTATAGGTAAAAAAATAGAGTCCCATCTATTTTTACCAACATGACCAATACTCCAAGAATAACATACTGCAACCCCTGGACCATGCTCCATATGTCTAAAAATAGACATAGTCTAAAAATGGACTTTGCGCCAGAATTTGCCTGCGGGCCCACTTAGTGAAGGCGACTTCATTTCACTAAGCTCCATCATCTTGCTGCATTCTCAACACTCCCTCTCAGCAAGATATGGATTATCTGCAATCCCTATCCTGCCTCTCTGGAATTCGAACTTGCTCCTGGTGAGCGCCTTCGTCAGGATGTCGGCATCCTGATCCTCCGTGGGAACATATGAAAGCATCATGATTCTCCGCTGAACACAATCTCTGATATGATGGTACCAATGTTGAAGCCATACTGCCTCAAGCCCAGACCTCATGCAGCCACCATAGAGCCTTCCCAGATGCTCAATACTAACAAAATGCATGCTTATTTGGCAAAGAGCTTGGTAGAACAACCATAACTATGAAAGCTGATTAGCGCACTTAGCACATATATCGGGTTGTGTATTGACCAGATACATAAGCGACCCCACCAGCTGTCGATAGACAGTGGCATCCACTACCTCCGCTGAAGTAGCATCCTCCTTCCTCCAACCACCAGGAAGAGGAGTGTCAACAGGCTTGCAGCCTTGCATGTTGAGCCTCTCCAGAATCTCCAGGGCATACTTGCCCTGAGAAACAAACAGTCCTCCGCTACGCTGCAAAATCTCCAATCCCAGAAAATAATGAAGGATGCCCAGGTCCTTCATCTCAAACTCTCGTGCAAGATCCTCCTTGCATGAAAGTATCAACTGCTCGTCGCCAGTCAAAATCAGATCATCTACATACAGTACGATGATCAACGGCTTCCCCTCCACCACAATCTGGTACAGGTTTGGATCCGCCTCACTCTTGGAGAATCCAAGCCCGGTGAAGTAGCTGTCTATCCGAGTGTACCAAGCACGAGGTGCTTGCTTCAGCCCGTACAGTGCTCTCTTGAGTCGGCACACATGCGACTCAGTGCTGAAGATCTCAAAACCTTCAGGCTGCTCTATGTACACCTCTTCCTCAATAACTCCATTGAGGAACGCAGTCTTCACATCCATCTGATGAATGTGCCACCCCATCTGCGTTGAGAGAGCAAGGATCGTCCATATGGAAGAGTACCTTGCGACAGGTGCAAAAGTCTCCTCATAGTCAATCCCCTCGATCTGTGAGAAGCCACGGGCGACAAATCTCACCTTGTACTTCTCCACACTCCCGTCAGCCGCCTGCTTCACCTTGTAGATCCATCGCGAACCTACAACTGATTTCCCAACCGGTCTTGGGACAATCTCCCATGCAATGTTCCTGATGATCGAATCATATTCTTCGATCATAGCATCAACCCATGCGGGTTCCTCCACGGCTTCCTTAAAAGAGGATGGCTCCGTCACAACACATTGACTCACAAGAGCCATGTATCCAGTGTACCGATCCGGTGACTGTCTCTGTCTGCGCTGTGCTGTAGGTGGTCCTACAACCTTCTCTGCATCCCGAGCCAGTCGCTCAGCTTTTGTAGTGCGCATGCGCCCTCTGATGGTTGGCGTTGCATGGGTGGTTTCTTCCACCTCCTGAACTTCCTCTTGTGGCTGATCCACATCCAGAAGCTCCTCCTTAGGAACTAACAGCTCCTCATCTGCATGCAAGTGTAGCTCCCTCTCAAGCGAACACTGCATGGCTTTCTCCTCCTGAAATTTTATATCCCGTCGCACAACAGTCTTGCGACTGTCTGGCACATACACCCGATAGTTGTGAGGTGTATCGGTGTACCCCACAAATATTCCAACTTCAGCAGTTGGATCCAGCTTCCTTCTTGCATCCTTCGTCACATGCATGTAGACAGGAGATCCGAAAATCCGCAAATGGGAAATATCGGGCCTCTTGCCAGAATAAGCCTCCTCTGGTGTACTCATGCCAAGAACCTTGTGAGGACAACGGTTCTGCACATACACTGCTGTATTGCATGCCTCAGCCCAGAAGTGAAGGGGTAGGCCCTGATCATGCAACATCGCCCGTGCAGCACCCACGATCGTTCTGTTCTTCCGCTCAGCCACCCCGTTCTGCTGTGGGTTATGGGGTGCGATGAGCTCTCTACGAATCCCTTCTGCGCTGCAGAACTCCTTGAATTCAGCCGAGATGAATTCACCACCGTTATCACTCCTTAGAGCAATCACCTTCTTCCCCGACTCCTTCTCGACCGGTGCTTTAAACTCACAGAACTTCGCGAATGTATCGCTCTTCTTCTGCATGAAGAAGATCCAGCACTTTCGAGAGAAATCATCAACAAAGATCACATAATACTTGTGCTTTTTTGTCGAAGCAACTGAGAAAGGACCACACACGTCTGTGTGAACTCTCTCAAGGATCGTCGTGGCGCGACTATCCTTCTCGTGAAAGGTGGCTTTCACATACTTCCTAAGGTACACCCCTTGCACTGATCTGACTGCGCAAGAGTGCCCTTAGGAAGCACAGTAGAAATCTGCTGCAGAATCTTCAAAGCTCCATGGTGAAGGTGGCCCAATCTCCTGTGCCACAGTTCGCCCTCATCATCCCGACTCACCACTTCTCCCGCCTTGCATGCCATAGTTGCGCAGTCATCTACCTGCAACTGATAAAGGTTCTTGGTTCGAACCCCTATCTTCCAGGTCTCTCCAGTAGTCTTACTGCGCAGGAAGGCTTTTCCTTCGCTGAAGACCACATCATACCCCTTATCCTCCAACATCGCCACAGAGATCAAGTTCTTCTTCAATCCAGGTACATGCATGACATCCTTCAATACAAAGGGTTTAATAGACTCCCTCTGAAAGGATATGGTACCGATACTAGTCGCACTGTATCTACCATCATCACCCATCTCGATGTGCACACCCAAATATTTGTCCTCCAGATCTGAGAACAAATCCCGATCTCCCGTCATATGAAATGACGCACCGTTGTCCAAGAACCACACCGATCCAATCACACTTGAAACCAAGCATGTGATCAGTGAAAATTCAAGCTCGAACTGTGAAGCCAAAGCTTCTCCATCTGCAAATCTTCCCGCTTGCTTGTTTTTCTTCTTCTTTGGACAATTGGTAGCATAATGTCCGTGATCATGGCAGTGAAAACACTTCACTTTCGCCATATCCTGCTTCTTGCCCTTTGCACCGGAATGAGAAGGTTTCTTACCCTTCCCCTTCTTTGCTTTGGCAACCAAAGCGCAATTTTCTTCATCAACTCCCTTTGATGAAGATCCATCTCGAGTAGTCCTCCTTATCTCCTCCTGCATGAGATCCGCCCAAAGGCGCTCCCATCCCGGCAGCTTCTCCCGACCATTGACACTATCTTGATATGAGTGCCAAGCCTTCGGAAGACCAAGGAGAGCCAGGTCGACCATGTCCTCTTCATCGACAGTAACTCCCACACTTCCCAGCTCATCTCTACATTGAGTGAACTTCGTGAGGTATTTGGCGATATTGTCGCCCTTCTCCATCTTGATGTTCCTGAGCTTATCTTTGAGCGCCAGCTTCCTTTGGTCACTCTTACTCTGGAATAGATCCGTCGAAGCTTTCCACATTAAATATGGAGTAGCCTTTCCATGCAGGCTGGATACAATATGATCCTTGACGCCCTCCAACAGGATCCTTCGACACTTCGCCATCTTCTTTTGCCATGCATCGACTTCAGCAGGATCAGTGGGCTTTTGGACATCCGTATCTACGAACTCCTTCAGACCATTATCTTCTAATACTTCCTCCATGCGATCCTTCCATGCAACATAATTCGAACTGCCTTCAAGAGCATATTCGAGTCGCAAACCGTTGAAAGACATTTTCAACACCGGCACTAAGAAAACAAAACTGCTGCAAAATTTCGAATTCCACCTCAAAGCTCAACCGCTCTAGATCTGTGAGAACAAATTATTTCTAGCACAGAGATTGACTGCAAGGGGCATTTACCAGACCTTTCACTTTCCGAAGAAAGATGAATCCGAAGGCTACCTGGCCCGCATGCAGACTCTATCTACCGAAATAAGTTTGTAATCACTGTGATGATCAATCTCTGCTTCAATAGCTCCGATACCATGTAGAAATTTGCTGAATAATGATCAATTATCCACCGAGACTATCCTGATCACATATCAATTCGAATTCATATGCAACACATAATCTATTCCACTCAGATCATCACACATGCGGAAATAAAACAAGCGATAACACATCAAATCATCATACACATTAACACGGTATGTATGGGGAAAGCTTATAGCTGAAAACCCCGCAGCTATTGTGTATATTATAATGGAGAAATCATGTAACAAACTCAGTACAATACTCCTCACAAGTACTCAGTACTTTCTCATAAAGTTACACACAATCTAGCTCAGTTTTGAACAGGTTACTGGTTCAAAACTCACCGCCAATTGCCTTGCCTCTATTGCGCAATCTTGGCCTGTCTATATAGAGATCCAAGGTTCGAATCTCCTTGGCTTGACAGCGCAATCATCATGGGAAATTCCTCCAAGTGTGGTGCAAATCTCACGCACAACTGATGTCGCCACTGATAGCTAACTCCACCCTTTCATCTACCTCTTTCACTGGTCTCCACTGAACTGATCATGCACTGTAGTGAACTGATGTGTTCTTGAGTTGAATAATGAGTTACTAATTAATGAATTAAATAATATATAATTCACTCCACTCATAACTAGTTGATTAGCTAGTTAAACTAATCTCAACCAGTTCAACTAAATTAAATCGAACACAACTCCACTAGCTGTCTCATTAACTCCACCAAACTTCTGCCACTGAAGTCCTAACTGAAGTCAACCATGCATGATGCCATCAAACCCTTGGGAATAGCGTAATTCCTCTGTCAGATACATGAGCCACTTCCAAGGCTCGAACTGAAGTGCTCCAAGAGAGTAAACTGCTGTTTAGAGTCCAAATATTATTAAGGGTAAATAATATTTGACTTCCCTATTTTTAGGATAGGCAGTCTAAAAATAGACATCGACCTATCGACCTATAGGTCAAAAAATAGAGGTCCATCTATTTTACCAACATGACCAATACTCCAAGAATAACATACTGCAACCCCTGGATCATGCTCCATATGTCTAAAAATAGACATAGTCTAAAAATAGACTTTGCGCCAGAATTTGCCTGCGGGCCCACTTAGTGAAGGCGACTTCATTTCACTAAGCTCCATCATCTTGCTGCATTTTCAACAATTTGAGGGTTGCTTAATGAAGACCTTATGTAATTCACCTTTGGAGCAACTAAGGGAATATTAGAAGGAAACTTGATAAAGTCCCTATTTGTAGTGACTTATGAGGTTTTTACTTGTTTCAGGGTAGATTAGTTGGGCCTTAAGTTCAACCATCTTGGAGCAGCAAGTAGAGTGGTAGAAGTAAAATTGGTGAGATGATGGTGCAACTGAATTTGAAGCTACAAAGTTCTTTATGAGTTAAAGTAGGATAAAGGTATTGGAGAAGAATATTCTCTACAATTAGAAGTGGAAAAGGACCTACCAAGTGTTCAAGAAAAGTGGATTGAAAGTGATGGTGTCAAGTAATTCTTCAACAAGTAAGTCAAGCTTATTCTTGTTCTTTGGAAAACTCTTGGTCATGTGTTATTGGCATCAAGCCCTAGTTTTCCTTGTATGAAGGGTAACATTAAGGTACATGGTCCTTCATATGGGATCCCTATGTTTGTTGAATTAAAGTTGTAATACAACAAAGTTTTTTGTTGCAAAAGTTCTTCTATACTTCATTGATTCATTGTTGTACATTCTCCATCGTGTTGTTGTTATGGAATTTCAATGTGTTTGTGGTCATGTTTTAGACATTGAACTGGTTTTAATTTGCCAAGAAAAAATCGACATTAAGTTGAATCTTTGACTCTAGGGGATATCCCTTAAGTTCCCACACTGATTGTTTCTCCAAGTCACCTTAGAAAAACTCCATTAAGCTCTAAATGCTACATCAAAATATTGATAATTTAATAAAATGCTAGAGAAACAATGTACACCAAAAATGATACTCAACTCCAATTTGTTCAAGGAAAATTGAATAGGGGATATGAAACTCTAACCTTATAGCACATACCACTTCATTTTCAGATCCACAGTAAATTAAGTTGAACTCACTTCAATTCTTTATTTTCAAATAAAATAAAAATATCACATTTTTTTATCAAAATGTTAAAAAACATATATCAAATTTAAAATCTATAGAAATTAAGTATAACACTAGACTTCTAAATCATAACAATATTTAGACTTATCTAATATCATTCATCCATATAACATCAAAATTCTTTATTTTCAAATAAAATAAAAATATTACATCTTCTTTATCAAAATATTAAAAAGTTAATATAAATCAAATTTAAATCTTTAAAAGTTAAGTATAACACTGAACTTCTAAATCATAACAATATTTAGACTTACCCAATATCATTCATACATACCACACATCCATACAACATTAAAAAAAAAACAAAACATTATTAGTTTGTACAACCCCATCCATTTTTACAAACCTCTAACCTTATCTAATATCATTCATCATACAACATTAAAAAAACATGGTTACTGCATCCATTTTTACAAACCTCTTATACAATGTCCTACTTTATGTTCATCTTTAAAATGACTGGAGTAACTGACATAACGATATAAACCTGTGCAATTTGAAGAGAAAGAAACTATTTTAATGTAAATCCCTATACATATGGTAATATAAATGCATTCAAGGTTTCATTTTATTAATATTGTTCTGAAATCCGTTCTAATAATCTTAACTTCTTTCACAATGGTTTACGTTGATTATTACCATCCTCAAAAACTATTTTTAACTAATATATTTGTAACAAATGACCCTATTGAAACTGTAATAAAATGTTGCGTTTCTTCATAAGTCGTTCTTTATAAATTTCTCTAGTCCTTGATAGAGAGGAATCCGTTACTGAAATCAGGATTTCCAACAACCAACTAGTTTATAAATTTCTTTAGTTCTTGATAGAGATGAATCCATTACTGTAATCAGGATGCCAACAACCAACTAGTTTATATTAGCTGGGAGATTGCAGGCAAAATCAACATTTCGGAAACTCCATACGGGATGTTCCAACCCACGGTATTTCATATTTGACTGTCGGGATGCATTCCATTTATGGAAGGGGTCCTGTTAAAATGGAAACCAAACGTAAGTGCATGAAAATAACCTTTAATTCAAAAAAAATCCTATTTAGTAAATATGTCTTATTGGCCTTAGCATACCTTTCTATTCCTTTTCCATAATTTTGCACAAGCAAGATATTATTGCAGAATCTATTCCATTTGACTTATCGGTGGTAACTAATTCGTTCCCTCTCTTTATCACATTGTCTTCCTTGGAAGCTAAATCACTGCCAGATCCCATTCCTGCGTTTCGTGTGTCAATAGAATCTAAAGCCCTAGATGATCCGAGCCCTTGATTAGATATGTTGATTGCCTCTGCAACTGGAATCAAAGAGAGCCCTTTACTTTCTAAGTACTCCACAGCTCCCTTCATGTCCCTCTCCATGTACTTCAAAATGTTGTTCTGAAACTCTCGGCCTTCCTTAAATAGCGACCCACCAGATTGAAACAGAGCAGCCGATGCCTTCCAAACCGAAAAACGATAGCATCAGCCAACAAAGTAACAGAATGCATTTCTATTGGTAGTAAAAATCAACAATCGGGCGTGTACCTCAGCTGCAACATTCGCAGTTAGAGGTCCTCCTGAATCTACACCGCCAAGCTTACTCGCGCTCAAAACCTGCAGAACAACAAACACTGAGCTTATCATAGGCTGCAGAATTTCAATGTTCCAAGATATTTGGGTCAAAGTTACAACCTTTATTTGCATCTGGAGAAGATTGATATACTCAATTATTTCATCCAGCATGGATTCTTGGTCCCTCTGCATATATAACAGCAAATTTAGCAATCTTTCCAGGTAGGACAGGTACGACAGTGATGTGAAGAAGAATCAGTTACAAAATCAAAAGAAGTTAAAGCAACACTATTCCTTGGATTCTTATCAATCACCAGCATTCCATGAATGGAATGACCATATAACCATTTCGCACTTTGAAGTACACAAATATTAACAAATCTAAATGGGTTAAAGGACTGTCTTGATCTTTGGATGGGTGCGTTGCCATTTGATGCCGGGGACTATGTGATCTGATAGCATTATGGCGACTCGTTATCTCCTTCAATTTATATATGTTATTTCTTTTGAAGTGCTATGAACAACTTCTTTTTTCAATTGAAGAAATAGTGTTGTGTACATAGTTTGATTTCACTATTTATAAAATTTTGGTTTCTGTGATCCATCCAGATCCATCTTAAAATTATGTAAAATTCTTTGATAATAATGACATTCAAATAAATATTATTAACCTATTTCAAACCAATCAATACGGTGATGAACCACACTGACCACAATATTCAATTGTAATGCTCTTACCATTACGGATTTGCTTTTTTTTTTTTCAGAAGGAAAAAAACGCTGTATATATTAAAATATATGACAGTACATGATCATCAATACATTCTCAAGCTGTTATAAAAACAGCGAGAATACCCCATATACCAAATACATCCATAATACACTTCTGAAGAGAAGTAATTCGATGTTCATGGCCATCAACATAACGGATAGTATAAAAACATATCCACGAGATCATCCCTGTATACAATGAAAAGAGCCAGCAGAGAAAAGATAACTGAAAAGAAAGAAGCAAAATCAAATCAGGCTCGCTTGTAATAGATCATGCACGTATGACATGGAATCCAAGTCGCTTGAAAATAATGCCTGATCCACATGTAGAAGAAGAAAGCAGCCCTGTACAATACCATTACTCCTGCCCAAAACATAACAGGCTCGCTTGATAAACAGCCCTGAAAACAAAATAGCACCCGAGAAACGTTGAGTTTGGACCCCATGATTGGGGGAGATCCGGCTCCCCAACTCGATCCGGAGATCCAACACCATACTACATCCATCCAGGACCGGCGACTCCTTCAGATTCGGGATCGAAAGGATATGATATGTCCAGGTGAATGGAGGCCACCCGGACCATGCACCCCGATGCAGTAGAAATCGAGTGAACAGTGAAAAGGATAATTCCGGGATCCATGGCACTATCCTAACATCAGATGATATAAAGTCGAAGTACACAAATATTAACAAATCTAGATGGGTTAAAGGACTGTCTTGATCTTTGGATGGGTGCGTTGCCATTTGATGCCGGGGACTATGTGATCTGATAGCATTATGGCGACTCGTTATCTCCTTCAATTTATATATGTTATTTCTTTTGAAGTGCTAGGAACAACTTCTTCTTTTTTCAATTGAAGAAATAGTGTTGTGTACATAGTATTTCCCTAATTGTTATTGGAAAATTTGATTTCACTATTTATAAAATTTTGGTTTCTGTGATCCATCCTGATCCATCTTGTAAAATTCTTTGATAATAATGACATTCAAATAAATATTATTAACCTATTTCAAACCAATCAATACGGTGATGAACCACACTGACCACAATATTCAATTGTAATGCCCTTACCATTACGGATTTGCTATTCTATTACCCATATCAAACCTGAATACTTAAGAAACAATCACTAAATTAATACCTTATTTAGAAATGTCCCTTTTACTGTACCTTATTCGCATTCGCATTCGGAACAAGATCCTGCAATGCTTTCAAATTTCGTCGAAATCTCTCTCTGCGTTCCTGCCAGGGCAAAAAATAAAAAATAAAAACCCTCTCCAGAGTAAAAGATTGAGACAGAAAGATAGGTTCAGAAAACCTAATATTTTCTCACCCGTTCAGCTACACTATGAGGATCAATAGCATGACCTCGACCAGCCCTCACACGTATCTTTGGAGCTTCTTTCGAAGCTTCTCCAACACTTGTTCTGTCAGCATCATCCATATCTTGCAAAAGATTTCTGATCTCTGTCGTCTCTCCAGCGACACAGTTTCAAACAATCTCTATGGAAGAGCTCTTTATCACAAGCAATCATTTCAAGATAAGTTTCAAATGAAGGAAAACGTTTGTTACAACAAAGTCAAATTGTTGAATCAACAACAAATTTTAGTTGACAATATTAATCAACGACTTTTATGAAAGGTAAACAGAAAGTAGGTTATCAGGCTAAACAATTTAAATTTAAATAAAAATAAAAATAATGAATAATATTATCTATATAAAAATAACATTGATTTATCAAAGGTAATAAATAATATAAAACAAATATTGACTTTGTCAAAGTTAAAAATTATTTTAATTTAAGTAATAAACAGTATATGCAATTTTAGTCATTTTTATAATTATTGTTTTAGCGGTTAAAAGTAAAAAATTATTTATAGATTTTATTTATTTAATTGTTTATATTTTTCTTAATTTTAAATCTGTTAAGAATTTAGAGGGATCAAATCTCTTCAGATATAAAAAAATTTCAAAATGAAAAGATATTTGATGTTTTTGGACGCTTAGTAGATAGAGAGTTAAGATGGATCTAGAATTGTGAATAAATAAATCAAATTCTCATTAGTTCTTTTAGGGTGCATAATCCATTTATTAATTCAAATGTATATTTTAAACAAGAAGAAATCACAATTCTGGTAGAAATTGTATTTGCTGATTTCACCTAAAAAACCATTTCGTCTATTAGTTAACCTATGCCAAATTAAGTTTAAAATAATAACTAATCTTTATTAATTAACAAGTTTAAATTTCAAAAATTAAAAATAATAATTTAAAGAAATAATAAATGAATATTTATTAAAATTTTCAAAATTTTAACATAAATTGCTATTATTATATTAAATGGGTATGTGAGTTCCCTTATTTCAAATAAAAAAAAGACCCTTTCCACTTATAATTACATACTTTGCCTTCTTAAAATTTGAAAAAATATCATAAAATAAACTATACATAACTAAAATTTGATTTAAATAATTAATAAATATTTACTTCTAAAGAGGACTATCCCCCCAATATGGAAGGGATATTCACTTATGATTACATACTTTTTCTTCTTGAAATTTGAAAAAATATCATAAAATAAACTTAAATACATAACTAAAATTTGATTTAAATAATTAATAAATATTTACTTCTAAAGAGGGCTATCCGCCCCAATATGGAAGGGATGTTGTAACGTCTCCTCCTTTTATGTAAACATTTTGACTCAGTCACCCTATAAAAAAATAAAAATAAAATAACCCATTAAAATTAGTGGGAAGTTGTTTCAATAATTAATAATTTTTTTCTTAATTTTTTTTAAATTATAAAATTAGTAAAAAGTGAAATTAAATAGATAAAATATCATGAGATGGGAAAAAAAATAAAAATAGATTGGTATATGGGATGAACTGGTTTTTCAAGACTTGTTGCAAATTTCTCTTAAACAAATGAAATTGATATCCAAGTTTTCAACAAAATATAACCACTCTAAGAGGTATATTGAAAATATGTTATGGAGGTGTCAATTCAATATTGATAATTTCCTTCCCCTTCATCTTCAATATATTCCTAAAAGATATTTGGAATGGGTTGCATACATCCAAATGAATAATCCTAAGAATATATCACTCAATGAGGCTTAGCCTCTCAAATGCATGAACAAGATTAAAATGGCCCATTGAATTATTAAAGAAGATATTATGACTCAAGAAAATTTTATTTTAGTGTTATCTTTGTTGGGTCAATTTACTAAGTAAACCAACACAAGAATTTTACTTGTCAATCTAGGTTTGTAGGCTTGGAAGCATGTCCAAAATATATGGATTTCAGGTGAAGTCAATTTTACAAGACAGATTTTTGAAGTTGAAAGATATGAATATTACAAATATATTCTGAATTCTAATATTTTTTTTTTTTTTGTAAATTGGGCGGAACCGTTCTATTAAAAAGCTCATAGTACAAATGGAGTTACAATCATGGGGAGCAGGAAACCGGGGGAGCAAGAAGGAATCAACTAACCGCCATGGTTTCATGATGCTGTCAAGAGAAGCAGAGGAGGAACAAGGAGCCAAGAATACAGAAAAAGGCTTTAGCCAGAGAGGTTAAAGTCCGCGATATGAAGTTTCTTCCCTTTATTTTTTGTGACTTTAACCCAGCCTTCAGGGGGCGGGTGGATTGAGACCACCTAAAGATTGTTGCAAGTCAGCGGAGGAGAATCTTTGTCCGAATCAGAGGTGTTGGACTCATGCAAACATTTCTGAAGAGTCAAGGAGGTAAGGGGCCTCTCTGGGACGATCGGGGAGAGCTATTAATGGAAATTCATATTACAAATATAAAATATGACTAAAATGTTTCTTATTCAGTATGTAGTGAGTGAACAAAGAGGCTCCTAATTTAGGAGATCCTGGTGGTTCTTCCCCAGAGTATTATCTTCAAGAAGAGAAACTCAATAGCAATAGTCTATGATGTATAGAGAGTAAGAGAAGAGGCTCTTAATTTAGGAGGTCCTGGTTTTCCTTCTTTACAATTCTATTCCAACACTATTACCATTGCATTAAAATTGGAAATTCAAGAAATGAAAGTAAAGAGAATGAATTTTAGTTGTTGTTCATGATTTGATAGAAAGAGAATTTAACTTAAATTTTTTTTTGTCCTTTTGTATGCAAATTAGAATTAAAAAAATAATCATCCAACAATCATAAGAAATCCTCACAAATATAAATGGCTGAATCATAAATCAGAAGCAAGAACTATTGCATTAAAACTATGCTAATTTAACCAAAGTGTACTTAGCTTGGTGTGGGGGCCCTCCACCCTTGCCTTGCACACTTAAGAACTTCTCAGCTACGAAAAAATTAATCAAACATCCATAGCATGAACAACAAATAGAACAATGGAACTAGTTCTTCAAATTATCTCAAAGCCTTTAAAGGTCTCAATACAAAATTACACAAATTCTACATGCTTGAATGGTACATATGACTTCAATGAAGTTATTACGGGATTTTTTAGTGCAGTCTAAAAATACTCTTAAAACCCAATTTTTACAAAAATTTCTAAAAATTTAAAAACTTAATTTAATTACCTGAATATTCACAATAAGGCTAAAATAAGGCATGTATGGATGATATAAGATGGAATATGCTGGAAAATGGGTGGGTTTATGATAGGAAAAAATTACCTAAATTGAGGGCCAACATCTCCCCCTTGCTGATGGTCAAGCATGTCCTCATGCTTGCTTCCTCCACTTGGATCTCCTCAGTGATGATGCCCTACTGTCCCTGATCTTGTAGCCTCTTCATGTGCAGCCTAAAGAATAAATTCAATACCCTCATACTTCCCTTCCTTTGTATATGGCATCTTTCACCTTTTGCCTCTCATATTTGTATTGCCATGTCTTCTTCTCAGGAATTTGGCTTCCTTGATCCATAACACTATATAAAATATTTTTTCACCAAATTTTTTTATAAAATTTCTTTTTCTCATTGAGCCATCTGTAAGCTTCTTTAGATATGAGGATATTCTTAGTTTCAAGCTTGTCAAATTTCTTGTTCAATTTCCTGTTTTCTTTTATTATGTTTTTGTTGTTTTCACTGTACATCTTATTCTCCCTTTTCAAGTGTATTTCTAATATCTTCTTGTTCTGCAATTATTTTGTTAGTTCTTCTATCTTCCTAAGGTACTCTTCATAATGCAGCTCTCTAACCTCTTCTCTGGTCTCCTTAGCATATGAATGAGATGAGGTAGCACCTGCCCAAGCATTTTCAAAGTAAGGGTCCCTCTCCTTCTTGGAATTCCCTCTACATTCTTTCTATTATCTCATCAGTTTGTTTTGATGTTGGTGGAGGTTCAACAATTTCAACTTCTGGGTATTTTTCCTTGTTACTTGGCTCCTCTCGTGTTTTCCTCCAGGGCTTCCTAGAAATGGATAGAAAGGATATTTATGTTTCAACCATAATATTATCATGCTTATTCTTTGATGTAGTCCTACGATACATAGGGGAATTCATAATGCTCCTTGTCACATGCAATTGTTCAAATTTGCCTTTTGTTGTTTTCTCTTCAAGATAATTCTCAGCCAAATATTCCTTCGAGACCATTCTCTTATTTATTATCTGATATTCCACAAGTATTTTGATTAATCCTTGATGATAAATGTTTGCTTCCTTTGCTTCAGTTATTTTTTTCACACCATCTATCATTTTAGTCAAGATTCTTGAAAAGAAATAAGGTAGATTTATTTGGGACTCTCCCTTCATCTATCGAAGCAACCTTATGTGATAAAGATATACCATAGTATACCATTTGTCACAGGTGAAATATTTTTTAATAATCAATACTAATTCTGACCATGGCTCTCTTAACCAATTTCTTGGAATTCATTTTGACCTGTCAAGGGATCCCTTCCTTTGTCTTTCTAGGAAGAATGTCCATCCTTTCTCCTTAAAGTGTAGAACTTTGTGATATTCCTCTCTTGTCAAGGGAAGATTTAATACTTGAGAGAGAAAATATGGGTTTAATGGTATGGAGAGCTCACCCACTCTAGTTTTCCCATGTTCATAATGATTGATAAATTCCTATGTGATTATGACATTGTGTCCATTAAACTTTTGAAGAAATTCAAACAAACCTACTTGGTATAATCTTTCTATTTCTTCTTTTCCCTAGTTTTCTAGTTTGAATTCTTTGGGCTCAATTTTCATTCCCATTTGTCTCTGCTATGTATACCAATTGATATATCCTTGTACAATCAAAATCCTCATCATGAGTAAATAAATATATATATACTTGTTCTTTTTATTCATGCAATTTTTAGGATAAATACCATAGTAGTAGACTTACTCGATCTCTGAAGCTCTTGAAAAACAAATGAGACTGTTCATCTACTTGCAACTACTCAATTTCCCTTTCTCCTACTGTAAATGATACCCAAAAGGAGTCCTCTATTTCTAAAACTGATAAAAAGAAATGCTACGGTGTGAAAGACCATAAAAGCATCTCGAAAATGTTTCACTTCTTTGGAAAATCGTGCCTCAATCTATTTTTGTAAAATTTCCTCATGGAAACCCCTCTATATTTCAAAAATTGCGTATTGTGTATACAAAATGAGACTCTCTGTGTTTTCATGTGAAATTGTTTTGACAAATATGCATGAAGAAATTGTTTAGGATACCTGAACTTCGACCGACTTGTAGAAAACTTGTAGAGGTTTCTTATAAATGGTTTTTTTTACTTTTTTAAATAATACATTTTTAATTAAAAATACTCTCTCAGCATCTCGAAGATTCATGGATTCTACATGTGGCAGCATATGTTTATGGTAACAAAGCATTACAAATCCTTAGCTGGAGTCATGTTTTCTTATACTATGACACATCTTGAACAAAATCTTGAGTTAACTATCCTCAAAATCGTTTAACTATTGATGGAATTCCAGGATTGACTCTTACCTGCCACTTGCGAAATGCTTGGAATTTGTTGGAGAAAAAGGTCAGTTGGCGTAGAGGAAATCTCGGTCTCTATCTCTTCATTTAAACAGAGTGTCTCTCCTTATTTCTCCACAGAGACCCTTCAATTTATTTTCCCAATTCTACACTATTTCTCCATAGCTTAGGGCTCTTATTTCCTATGCAGTCTTGTCTTTAATATTTTGTGTTATTTCCTATGTATTTGATTCAACGAGGGTTCTTCTATGTTGTGGTGAATGCACAGTGTTAGCCTCCAACTCTTAGCTTTGTTTAGCTGTGATGATGGAGGAGAACATCTTCAGAGCAAGTTTTTTTTTCAAAATGTTTTGACCATTTACCTTTGCATTCCCAATTCATGCTCTGACATTTGTACTTGTGGATGCCACTTGTGCTTTCGATGTGTCATGGTTTGACTGCCTTCTCTACTATATGATTATCCTTTCTACCACGGTTTTTCATGCTAGGTCTTGTCACCATTATGTTTTTTTGTCCAGTTCTGTATTTTGTACAATCTCGATGCCATATCATGGCTCTTGCACTTATTTAAGGTCTTCACATTATTTCTTGGATGTCTATTGCATGTTTTTACAATCATGCATTGTCATGCATTTGCATGTTTCATATTGTATGTTTTTCCTTTTTATTCTTTTTTATGTCATTTTTTATATGCTTATATATTCATTTTATTTGAAATTACCATATCCGTAGGTCATTTTAAATCAAATTCATCTTGTAATGACACTGAATCCTTTAATTTTGTCTTGTAGGCAAACTAATCATTCATTTTTTTGCAGGAAATTCCTACGAGGAAAAAAAAAATTGGCCCAAATTTTTGTCAATGATGCTCATGTAGGAGGACGAATGTAGGCTTATGATGAGTGAAAGTAGGGTTATGATGAATTTAGTTGATGAATGAAATTTTTTTAATGTAGAGTGGTATTGTAATAGGATGTAGGATAATGTAATAGGGTGTAGGATGATGCATATTCAAGTTTTTTTAAATTTGTTTAACAATCCTAGAAATATTTTCAAAATAAAAGGTTTAAAGAAGACTTTTACACTTACAGTACTTTCCTTTCGCTAAGTAGCATATTGTCAATGCTCGTTTTGTTGATGATGTCCTTTTCTAGTTTTTCAACACTTGAATTTTTCAAGGATCATAATTCTCTTGACTTAAAAGATGAAATTTGATTTTAATGGATTGTAGACGCTTGTAGCTTCTTATCGGATTCCCTTGTTGTAGATTATGATGTTTCAGGTTATTTCTGAAATAACATATGATCGTGATCTTGTTCAGGTCCCTATTTGATGAATATTGATGTCTCATGTCCCTTATGCAATCATCTAATATTTTATTTTGTTCAGGTCCCTTCTATAATGATATTTGATTGATGTCTCAGGTCCCTTCTGCAATACAACCTATTCTTATTAAACTATTTGCATAGTTTTATTGGTTATCTTCCCCCTTGTTTATTTTGAGACTTGTCCTCATGTCTTTGAATTATAGAGTATGATTTCTGCAAAATGAAATTGAAGAAAAAGAAAAAGAAAATAGAGATTTCATATTGGACAAATAAGTTGGCTTTCTGTTATGAACTTGAGTTTCTATTGTGCCAGTTTACTGGATTTTCACAACCAAACTCCTTTATAATTTTTTATTTTTTATTCTCAAATTAGGGAATTCATATCACTATGTTGTTCCATTATTTCCATATTTTTTTCGACTGAGACACTTTTCAAAAAGTCTTATTTAGTGATAGGCTTATTATAGACATTGAGTCTATGTCAATTAACTAGAAATGAAATTGTTGCTTCATAAATTGTCTTTATCTTAACTTCTCAACTGTCAAAGATTTATTCTATCTCATATGGCCCAAGCCAATGATTTCTAAACTTATATTTGAAGTCCTTGTACTTGGAGTGAAAAAGAATTGTCGAGTCTCCTTTATGAAAAATTTGTATTTCTGGGTCATAATAAATGAGATTTAATGTTATAGTGAAGTTGGACATTAAATGGGTATGTGAGTTCCATTATTTGGAATAATAAAGGACCATTTCCACTTATAATTACATACGTTGTCTTATTTAAATTTGAAAAAATATCAAAAAATAATCTTAAATACATAACTAAAATTTGATTTAAATAATTAATAAATATTTAATTCTAAAGAGGACTATATAACTCAATATGGAAGGCATGTTGTAATGTCGGGATGTTGTAATGTCTCCTTCCGTTATGTAAACATTTTGATTTAGCCAACCTATAAAAAAATAAAATAAAATAACACATTAAAAATCTTGAGACATTGTTTCAATGGTTATTAATTTTTTTTTTTAATAATAATATCAATAAAAAAAATTTAATAGATAAAATATCATTAGATGACAACAAAATTAAATAGATTAGTATATGGGATGAACGGGTTTTTCAGTACTTCTTGCAAATTCCTCTTAAACAAATGAATTTGATATCCATGTTTTCAAAAAAATATAACCACTCTAAGAGGTATATTGAAAATATGTTATCCACGTGTCAATTCAATATTGATAATTTCCTTCCCCTTCATCTTCAACATATTTCTTAAAATTATTTGAAATGGATTTCATACATCCAAACGAATACTCCTAATAATATGTCACTCAATCAACTTTAGCCTCTCAAATGCATGAACAAGATTAAAATCGCCCATTGATTTATGAAAGAATATATTATTATTGGAGAAATTTTTTATTTTAGTGTTATATTTATTGAAGAAAATATCTAAATGATTTCATCTTTTGCTGAAAATTGATCTTATCCTACTTATTTTCCTTATTTATAGAACCCTTTATGTTGGTGTGGAGGTTGGGAAATTGTTGAAAGTTACTATTATGATTTTGTAATCATTGTTTTCAAAACTCAAGTTTTTGAAAACTATTCCATATTTTATAGTGTTTTGGGACTTATGAGCTTGATTTCTTGTGATCTATTTAATTATTTAATAGATATTACTAGTATTTTTCTTCTTCTCTTTTACATATCAATTTCTGTAGAATATTGCAATTTGTTGGTCATTATTTTCTTTGAAATAATTTAGCATCTATTATTGTCCAAATTACTTATTATTTCAATTGATGGAATAATTTATGATATTATAACTATAGCTTTATGGTTTTCACTCATTTATGAGATATATTTTTTTCTGTTATTTAATTTGAGCTAATTTCATGCAATACAAATATAAGAGTATAAAGAAAAAAAATCCAACTATTCATAAGCACTTGAAAATAGGATCCATATTTTAGTTAAGGTCAAACATCCATAATGTTTTTCTTAGTATTTTGTCTAAATGATTCCCCTTCTATGCACCCCTCCTCTTGTTAGATTTCTAAAGTTATTTCCCACAAACCCCCACCCCCCCTCTCACACCAATTTGTATATTATTTTTTATTAAATTATAAATTTTAATTTAAGTCACATACTTTCCCTAATTTAGTTTTAATTTTAGCATTTACTTAGTTAATTTTAAAGTAGAGCAGGAAATTGAGCCTTTACTCGAGAGAGTATACATCCAACCCAAATGAATAGGGGTCAATTTGGGAGCCTCACTGGGAAAATAATGAATCATTGCAGTTAGTCCTCTTGTTAACAATATGATATGCCAGGTGTTCGCAACCTATAAGAAGAAGTTAAGGAAGAAAATATTATTGTAGGAAAAGAATGAACTGAATCTAATGGTCGTGGGATGAGTAGGCCAATGTATAGGGATTTACAAGATATTTTGAAAAGCCTCAACATGGGTTTTCTTAGTTGTAAATTTATAATCATATCCTCCCACATTTACCCACTTTCACTAGTTTTCCCATGGTGAACATGAGCAGAGGGTCACTATGATGAGAGTCAACCTAGTATATGAGCTTAAGGAAATGGAGTCGACAAATTAAGACTTTAATGACCTCCGTCGGGTGCTACAAGACCTCGAGGGGCTACCCAACCCCTCGGGGTGTCCAACCCTTGAGTTATTTCTCTTTTTCACTCACCTAGAGCCTTAGTCACTCCCTTATCAATGCCTCCATGTGATTTTAACCCTCCAGTTTCTCTCATATCCATGCTTTGTAGCGACCATGTACTTTTCTAATAAATCCTATGCCAACGACTTTGAATTATCTGAAATATTTTCAGGGCTAGGATTTAAGTCTTTTCCTAGGACTAAATGAGACTTCAAGAAATGATGAATATCATTGAAAGAAAGATTCCAAACCAAAACTTGAAAAAGGACTTGACCTAACCTCTCCTAACCAGAACTAGAATTTCATCAAACACATGATGAACATGCAACCTACAAGTCAGAATGCATATGTGAATATAGGGATTTTAAAACTTGTCTGATATTTAACAAGAAGGACTAATTCCCTCTCATAGTAGTCGTCAAGACACCAATTATTTCATACATTCATTAATGAGTCATTTGCAAGTAATAACATGATAAGATCCATAGCTAATATCTATCATAAAACAATGCTTATAACCAACATATAACCAAATATGTAACAATTATAGAACAACCATTAAAGACACATAGTAACAATTATAATTACTCATCAAAGACAAGAGAAAATTATCTCTTATTAACCATATGCAAAATCTCGCCAAGTCTGGGACTTGCACGTATCACGTGACCATAGATTGGGTTGAACCAAATCTTCCTTTAACCCAATCACCTCTTTTCCATATTCCAAGTATGAATGGGATAAACCAATCCATAAAAAACCAATGGAATCCAGATGTTAAACCACCTTCACTGTTATCATATTGTGATCCCACCTAAACTGGTTATGAGATCATAAAACCAAACTAAGCTTGGATGCCTCAGAATTTTGTCACCATCCCTTAAGGAATTTTCCTGTCTCCAACCACCTGTGTAGGGCTTCCCCAAAGAAAACCATCTCCACCCCCAACCATTGGTATTTTCCTGAGCCCACCTCACTTCGATCCAAAACCTTCTGGAAATCAAAATCTCAACCAAGAATGAATCCCATCACACCATGGCTATCTGAAAATGGAAAGGCAAGGCTAAAACCCATTGTTGAAACACAAAGAAACCCAAATAAATTAAAACAAAAGAACCAATACCCACATTAACATATCATGCATGCCAAAACCATCGAGGGAATTATACATGCAACCTATTACCTACAAGTATTATCGTTGATGTTTCTTCATCCAACCTTTACTTGTTTGATCCTTGTTTTCATTTTCCTTCTTTGTCCTTCCTTTTCTTTCCTTATCCTTTATTTTATTTCCTTTCTTGTTTTCTCTGCTTGATTCTCTTCTCCTATTTGAAACCAATTCTGAAATTGAACTGAAAAAAAGCTAACCAACCAAAAGATGTGAAATGATCCTCTGAATCGTTTTGATTATTGTGCCTCTCATTTCTTCATTTTTCCTCTATTTTCCTTAAATTTCTTCCTCACATACAACTTGTGACCTTTCACCTTGATTCTCTCTTATTTTCCTTTATTTTCATAAATAAATGTCAATTAATACCTCTTTGAATTTTTCAATTCCTTTGACAATTTATTTTAACAATAATACACAACAAGTGATTACCATTATGATATTTTTCCCAACATTAAATTTGGATACATGTCCCATGAACTTGGTATTATTTTTCCCTTATTAACTTTATTACATGAAATTTTAACGTGTCGTTGTTAGAGATCCCACCCCTTAGGGGAAAACTGTCCTCGGTGTTTTATGACACCTACAATGAGTAAAAACATTGAAAAGTAAAACATAATTCTTATGGAGCTTTATAACTTAGCTTGTTGTAGTATTTACAATGAACAACCTGCTGAAAAGTAAAACCATCATGAAAAACATGAGGAAATATTAGTGTATGAAAATAATTAACTAAATCTAACGGTCCTGGGATGAGTAGGGTAATGGATAGGGATTTATAAGAGATTACGAAAAGCCTCAACATGGGGTTTCTTAACTATAAATATGTAATCACGTCCTCTCACATTTACCCACTTTCACTAGTTTTCCCAGGGTAAACATGAGTTGAGGTTCACTATGAAAAGAATAACCCTCCTATATGACCTTAAGGAAATCAATTTGATAGCTTAAGACATTATTGACCTCCATCAGGTGCTATAGGACCTCGAGGGGCTACCCAACCCGTCACGATGTCCAACCCCTATGTTATCTCTCATTTTCATTGACCCAGAGCCTTAGTCGCTACCTTCATAAGGTCTCCATGTGATTTTAATGCTCTAGCCACTCTCATAGGCCTTATTCATAGTAATTATGGACTTTTCCAATAATTTCTATGCCAACGACCTTGAATTATGAGCCACCTTTTATGGGCTGGGATTTAGTTCTTTTCCTACAACTCAATGAGACTTCCAGAAATGATGAATAACATAGAATGAGAACTTCCAAACCAAAATTTCAAAAATGACTTGACCTAACCCCTCCTAACGAGGCCCATAATTTCGTCAGAAATATGATGAAAATGCAAGCTATAGGTCATGAATGCATATTTGATCATAGGGATCTGAAAACTTGTTTGATATTTAACAAGAATGACTAATTCCCTCTCACAATAGTCGTCATAACACCAATTAGGGCATCCATTCATTAACCAGTCATTTAGAATTAAGAATGTGATAAGAGCCATAACTATGATCTATCATAAAACCATGCTTATAACTAACATATAACCAGATAGATAATAATGATAGAACAACCATTAAAGACACATATTAACAAGTATAATTAATCATTAAAGACAAGAGAATCTAGTGTAGCTCCTTGTTGTTATTGTTAGTATAGCCCCCTTATTATTATTGGTATACCCATGTAGTGCCCATATTGTTATTATTGTGCCCCATAGAAGCCCACTATTGTTGTTTTTGTGCCTTGCATTATTATTGTTTTGTAGGGTCTATTTATATTGTGACCCTTAGACTCCTATATATACAAAATAGGTCATGTCATTTGTATCATTCAAGAATTGTCCATTTATGTGATGTAAAGGAGGTTTCCCCCTCGAAGAGACTATTTATCAAGTCATTGATCTCTCTTTTCTCTATTCTATGAGCTGGTTGCATAACACATAAATTCACTAAGTATAAGTCAGAGCTTCTCAATGAGTAGATAGATAGGTTATTCAATTGTAGGTTGTATTCAGTTGAGAAAATAAATTTTAATACATACTTTTTCATCATATTAATGCAAGCAGGCACTAGGGTTTTTTGCATATTTATTTCCCCTGAAAACATATTGTGTGCATTTGTGTTATTTCTCATTCCATGTTTCTGATTGATGTTCTAAATTATAAATTAATTTCCTAAAAGAAACATTGTAGGTTTTCGTCTTACGATTTTGATTAAAATTTCATAAGCAGTTGCAAATATACATCATAATTTCTATATCTTATGTTTTTCTTCTTTTCCATTACATTTTTTTATGGGTTGTGGGGTGTGATCGTTTCTATTTTAATGCCTTCCCTGGAACAAAAATCTTTGAAAGAATTAGAAAAAAATCTCCTCCATTATCACATCTCATGGATTTAATTTTCCGACAAATCTCATTTTCAACCAATGCTTTAAATTCAAAAAAAATTTCAAACACTTCATCTTTCTTCTTCGTAAAATAGATCCAACACTTGCAGGAAAAGTCATCTATGAAAATTACATAATACCTTTGTTTTAACACCTGAGACTGTAGAAAATGGTCCACACACATATAACTGGACTCGCTTTAATATGGTTGCATGATCCAGGTGGATCTCACAAGCACAAGAGGGTCTCAAAGTACAAGTAACAATTGAAAAGGACTAAAAAATAAAAGTTTTCATATGAAAACAAGATAAATATCAGATCAAAGTCTTCATCATCCTGAATCGAACGGTGCCCATGACACTCCAATCCAAGGTCATAAGAAGAAGCTAGAGGAAGTAAAAATTGTGGTCAAAGTTGGAAGTGGGCTACGTTTAAGTGTTATACAATTTGAATGACACCGGAGCATTGAAAATTAGCTCCCGAGAGAAGGTGAATATGTGGGATGGTTAGTTTTCCAAATAAAACCTAAATTGGAAAAAATAAAATAAGTTTTTTTCTAAAAAAATAATATAGAAAGCGGTGTGGCGGGTTGCCACCCCCGCATGGGAAGAATCACATAAGTGTTAAAATAAGAGGTGGTTGGGGGGTGGGCCACCTCCAGCAAACCCGCCATCCCCGAACGTTTCACACCATGTAATAAATAATCTCAAGGATTGGGTAAGGGCCGCATGGAGCGGACCCTGCCCACCAGTATTTAACAGTTCCGCTATACTCCAACGATGCCAACACGTCAGCCAACCACGCCAAAGAATATGTGCCAAACCACTTGCCTTATAAACATAATAATCACCAAAATATAGAGGTGGGGATTCGAACCCCAAACTCTCTCGTTGGATCAGCCTCCGCCACTGTTGATCCATAGGGCTTGGCTTTGGTGGCTCTGTCCTAAATCTCTATTTAAACATGAGTCATTTCATTTTCATGGGGAGGGGCAATAGAACCCTGAGCCGGCAGGAGTCTGGAACCTTGCCCATGGAAACTTGGGGGTATCAGAAATATTCAGAGAGGTGCAGAAAGGATTTTTGTCATAATTCGATGTATGGGTAGTCATTTTTGCACGATTTTTCACCATGGATTGAATGGTAATGTCAGATTCAGCAGTCAGATTATCTATTTTTCGACCATCTTCCAGCTTGAAGGTATAAGGGTCCATTATGTAATTTTTTCTTGTACTTCTTCTCTTTAATGCCACTTAATGAATGAAGCTCTCCCCATTGTTGACGAGGGCCTAGAGAGGTAGCCCAAATTGGAAGAACTCCTTAATCAATTCCTTGTCTCGTATTTTCATGTTTTCATGTGCTTTTCTCTTTGTTTTATGTGTGCTATAATTCTCCTAGTTAACATGCTCTTTCATATGTAATTATTTATGCATCTATAAGAAAAATATCTTGGATCACTTCAACTCTTCTATCTCAGCCCTAGATATGATTCTTTGACATATTTTACAAGAGTTCATCCCTTGGAAAAATCATGTTTTTCAAGGGTACATTTTTGAAGTCTTCTGGTGATTTTTTGCATGATTTTCAAAGCTCGATGGTGTAGGTGAACCATGCGCTTATGCTATATTTCTCTAACATCTCAACTCTGAACATGTTCTTCTTTGCTACTCAATGAAACACATGCATCCACCTTTAGCTTGTGGATATTTTTCACAATAAAACTAATTTATTTTACCTATCCAGTAGAAACATACTTTAAGGTTTTTTCCTTACTGAAAACCACAGCATAGCCTCTGTCCTCCAAAACAGCTAGAGAAATAATTTTTTTCTTTAGCCCATGCATGTACATTACATATTTTAGGTGAATATGGGAGCCTGACTCCCTCTTAAAGTTTACAATACCAATCCCTTTGGTACTATACTTCCCATCATCTCCAAGTTCTATGTGTAGTTGTAGGTATTTCTCCTCAAGGCTCTTGAAGAACTCCTTAGATCATGTCATATGAAATAAGGATCTAGAGACCAAGTACTATGCACTTCCTTGTACAATTATTTCCATGCATCTAAAGAGGGTGAAATCCAATTCGAGTTGTGATGCAAGAGCATCACCTCATGCTCCTCTTCTAGGATTCTTCCTAGATTTCTTGTGCGGACACTTGTTGCATAGAGTCCATATTTGTGGTAGTGAAAAAATTATTTTTTTTGAGGTGAAATTGATGGGTTGCATGAACCTCGATAAGTTTCACCCATTTTCAATACACTTGGGAAACAACTGAGAATTGAATATAAGGAAACATATTTATGATTATTTGGCAGTTAGCAATCAAACCTTCGACCTTCTTCTTTCTTTTGATATTTGATTTCAAAATTTAACAATAAGTTGAATTTGCTCAAAAGGAATTTTTTGAAATTTATGGCACGTATGTTTCTTCTAGACCATGATCCTTTTTATTTCTCTTTGATCCTTTGCAAAAAGGTCCTCGATTGGCTACTTTAACTCCGGTGGAACAATTTATTTCAGTGGCTTTGATTCTATAAGCTAAAATTATTCTATAGCACATTTTCCTTTATCCCAAATTTTCAGGCACTTACCATGTACATTTTTTCTTGATTCTCATATTTCTATGGCTTCATCTTCCATACAGTTCAAATATGTAATCATTAATCCTTTATCTATTTTTGAAAATTTTGGAATTTCATCATATTGAAATTCCTCCTCCGAGTCAAGAATATACAGAAAACTATTTTTAATGTTTTTTTGTTCTTAAATTAAATTATCAATCCTTCCATTTAAATTTGTAATCTCTCGATAAAATCTTGAGATTTGATCCATATGTTTGTAGAAATTTGATTTTTTTTCTTAAAATTTGGCAATTTGTAATATGTGCTCTTTGAAAATATCCAGATATTGTGTGCCTTCTTGATTCTCATTGACTTGTCTTTGAAGAGAATCAATTTTCTCTTTTAAAGTTGCAGTCATGACCTCAGAATTTCTTTCAACTTCTTCCTTAGAAATGTGAGTTTGATTTTCGTCCACTTTCCTTAATGATGATATTGGTTATAATTTACAAGAGCTCCTAAGGCTTGGGGAGATTCTTGGGCCTTCTCTCTTACATATTCTTGAGATTTACAGTTGAATTCATACACAATATCTAAAGAATCATGCTTCTTTTTCTGTTTTCTCCTCACTGCCGACTTTGCATGAGAATTGAAATAGTAGTCTCTTAAAGAAGGAACTATCTCTAATTTAGAAGTTGGTTTGAAAAAAACGATTCTCGGGGGATAATGGTAGAAACAAGTGTCATTGGGGTCTTTAGAGATGTAGTGGAAATAATATCCATCTTTTTTTGTGATTCCATTGTATCTTTATTTTTCTTAGTAAAAATTTCATTAGATATTTTCTTTTCCTTCTCCCTATAAGCTTCCATTTCTTCACGTGTCATATTTTGTGGTTGATTTTACTCTGTCTCCTCAAGGGAATTGATTAGAATAATTTCTTATCCAGTTATTGTTTTACCTTCTCTTACTTTGTCTATCACTGTATTTTTTTGTTTTTATTTAGGAACTTTCATAGTGGCAACCTTTGCAACCACATCATGATTTTTATTCATTCCTTGTGTTATCATTCTGTAATTTTTGTGATTGTGAGAGTAAAAAAAGAAAAAAACATCAAAACCACTTTGGAAGTCAGGATCTAGACCTCCTAGTGTCAGACAGGGATCTCTCTGTAAAATTTAGCTTTGTTTTTATGTAAATTTTAGGCTAGTTATGACTCTGTAGTTGTTGTTTGTTTGTTTGTGATTGGATTGTTTTGGTTGATTGAATTCTTAAAATTCCGTTAGGTTATGGATTCTAAAAAATAATTGGATCTACATCAAAATTTAAAGGATTTTCACTAGTTGGATCTTTTGAATTTAAATGATATGGAACATAAGAAAATAAAGGTTCAGTAGAAACTAAGGAGAAATTAAGTATTCCTTAATTTGACTTCTGAATAAAAAAAAAATTACTTATAGCCAGACTAGGGTGCATATTTCAACAAATCCTATTTGTCACCATTTCTGTAATGTAATGAATATTTTTTATAAATAATAGTGAAAGAAAATAATGAATTAACACATGAACGAAAGAAACACATCACCAATTGGTACACCACATGAATCATGTGCAAAATTTACTGGTGTTCTTGATCAGTCCATCAACTAGAAAATTAGAATAGCTTTGAGGAAATTATATTCAATAATCAACCTAGAATACTTCAAATTGTGAAGTATTTATACAATAATTACAAAATTCATGTCTCAATAGGTAGTGTATATTTAGCACTAATCTAAAAAAAATATCTATTTCTGCAGAGTAATAGGCTAGGTGGAAAACTAGGAGGAGAAGTGGCTCTAATTGGGAGGAATTTGTTGGTGATATGGCATGTTTTTGTTGTTGCACTATTTTTTGTGTTGGCTAATCCTGTAACTGTATTTCAATTACCATTTAACCTAGTAATCATAATAATTTGTCCCATCTGTCTTCATCCAGAATGGTCAATTTGGTTACCTTCTGGTAAATCTCATCTACCTCAGTGTATTTTCCAAATGTTGGTCTAACCATAGAGATGTGATTTACCTCATGATGAATATAGAAATAATTTCCCATTTCTTCCAAGAACTCTCTACTTGTCATGTTGCCTTTGATATTAGAAAATTTAGAACTATCTATCACTACTTCCTTCAACTTTTTAACATAATATTCTTGAGTAATTAATTTTTTATTAATTACAAATACACTCAGTAACCCTTTCTGATTTAAAGCTTATATTCTGCTAAAAAACCTGTTTACTGCTATTTCTAGACCTTAACACTTTTCCTTCAACTGATTAATAAGATCCTTTTTTGTCAGAATCTTCTTAACTTCAAAAATGGTTTTATTCATGGCATCAGTTCATAAGTCATTTAGCTCATACTTGTTCTTTGAATTTAGAAATTTGATGATGTTGGTAGCTTTAGTTGGCATGTCACCCAGTTTTTCTATGATCTCTGTAATGGCTTCTGTTGATTTCTTTATTAGATCCTTCTGCTAAAAGATCATATGAATACATGGGAAAATTTCATTCATAGAATTTAGAATGTCGATCCATATACATTCCTTAGCTTGGGACAAGTTCTGACAAATAACTTATTCTCTTTTTTATTTTCGTTAGCTTTCTATTAACCTTTGAGATTTATGTGCTTCAGCTAGATCTGAAGCTTCACTCTTGGTTTTCTGATCTTGCAGTGCTTTGAATTGTCTCTGCAACTTCTTTATCTCCTTAGTCTGAATTGGGAAGTTCTCAGCAGCCTTTGTCAATTTCTCAATAGCCTCTGTAGATTGGGAAGAAGGTGTAGTTAATGTTGCATCTCCTGTGGTAGGGATTGGTGTGAGAGGTACATCATCTAGAGGAACCATGGATACTTTTGAACTCTGCTCTTTATCCTTAATCATTTTCTCCAGCTCTGTCTCCATCTATATAATCTGAGCATTTTGTTCCAATTTAATTTCATCATGTCTCCTTTCTACGTCTCAGATTCTCCAATGTCTTTAGTGAGATGATCCTCAGTTGCTGGGAACTTCAGTTGTTTTCTCAATGATGCAATGTCCACATTATTATTCTTAATCAACACCTTTGCAGCTTTATTGTGTTCTATATCTTAGCCCATTTTAACAACTAAATCCTCCAAATATTTAATCCTCATATCCTTTGCTAGATATGAAATCTTCTCCATATTCAGTTGAGAATGAATGTTGGAAAGTGAAACTTGCAATTTAGAGATAGTCATAGTGGTATTGGTTAGAGTAGAACATATCATCTCACTAGTTTGTTTATGCATCTCCATTTTTTCAATGGGGTTAATATCTTCAGTGTCAAACTCAAATGTTGTCTTCTTATAATATGTTGTTGATTTGGGCTGTGGGATTTGAGCCTCAAGGAAGGCCATCTTCATCTTCCTTTTCTCTAAATCAAAATTTAAAAGGATTATACTCCATTAGTTGGATGTTTTATTCCAAACTGAGTATAAGTGTTGTTCTTAGGAATTTCATTCTTAATTTTGATTTATTTGTATCTGTCAAAAATGCTCTTTTCTTTCTCTCCTTAAACAAACTTTGAAGTCTGGACTATGTGACCTATCTTGCTAACCCTGTGATACTAATGATACTATTGTAGATGCAGCAAATCTGCTGCCTACTTGAGATGAAGATGGTGTTTGCTTCACTAACATGGCAACTTCTTGTTCTAGATTTTTCTCTGAATCTACTTTAGGATTCAATTTAGTCATATTTTTGTATATAATATTGAACTCCTTCCTTACGATGTCTGTCACTGAATGTGAAATTTCTTCTCCTATCTCTTGCCTGTTTTCTCCTAAGGAACGAGATTTTGTGAATTTGAAGTAGAAACAAGCTACTCTTTAGCTTCTTGCTAGGTATTTTCTGCCCAAGTCAATTGGTTCACATACCTTTCAATTTCAGGCCTCTGGGTATGAGTATATGCAGTATTTTTGTTTTCCACTCTCAATCTAGAAATAATACTCAGAGGATCATAGGACCATATAAAACTCAAACTGAGCTTCATATCTTTAAGAATTGTATCTTCTTCTTCTCTTGGAGACCTGTTGTTACACACAAAAGAGCGAACATGTGTCTTAGTTCTAAATTGTGATTTCTTCTTTGCTAAAACAAAGTGTATCTCATCTGAATTGATCATTTTTCTTATATATTCTAATACAAATATCCTCATGGGTGGGTATTTTGGAAATTCGTATGGTGCCAACTCACACCCACACACTCTAATTTCAGTGTAGTTTTGGTACATGTACTAGTCTCCTATATTTTCTTCCTTTGTTAGGTGTAAAATTCTTTGTATCTCCTCACTGATAATTGGCTCTGTTGAACTATTTAACGATCTCATTGTTGTATGTATAAATTTCTCAATGTACTGCTTGTAAGTGATTTCGTCTTGTTCTTTCATCACTAGGTAAGTCAAAAATATCATAGGCTGTTGATTTCCTTCTTCATATAACTTCTGCATAGAAAATTTGAATGTGTCTTCCCAATAATAGATAAACATTTAAACCAAAATTGAAGTATACTTGAACACTCCCTGGATTGGTAACTTCAAAAATTGTTCGTGAATACTATTAGCCATAAATTGACTGGAATTGAAAATAATGGAAGGCTTATTATCCATGGAAATATTGACAGAAAACCTAAAATGGGTTCAGCTAGCCATTGATCAGAATAATAGTCTAAAATGTAGGATAGCACATATATAATTTTCTTGGCCTAATATGGAAAATTGGGGAAGGATAAGGTGTATTTTTCCTTCGTAACTTGTTGTTTTCAAGTAAGTAAAGGTCAAAAATATGGGCTCTCTTTGAAAATCAATATTTTGGTATAATTATGTCAAGGATTCTATTGAAAATGGGGTATTGGTCTCTACAGAAGGGGCCTGCATCATTTGATCTATAGTTTTAGTAGTAATGATGAAGATAATTTCACCAGTTGGTGTTATTATTGCTCTTTGGTTTAGGACATAGCAGGCTTGGATTTTTCTTGAAAATTCAGAAGAATGGATGGTTTGGAGAATTATTGAATGGGGAAGAATGGACTCCCATAGTCCAATTTCATCAGTTTTGTCCACAAATTCATCTTCCAACCACAAGTAGAGTTCGAAGAGGTTGAAATCACATTGTGTCTCAGAGATTTTGTAATCTTGGTCTACTAAAGGAATGTGGTCCAGTCTACAGGGGATGCATCAGGGGGTCGATAGAATCATCATAGTTTTTCTCCTTGGGAGGCATATTATTAATGGATAATTTACAAAATCAGCAGGGGGAAATGAAAGATTACTAGGAATGCATGTTTGTCGCAGATCGAAGAAGAAATGGGACATTTTGTCGCTTGATCAAGTGCTTTACTAACATGAAAATGTCAGTGTGCACTGGA
Organism: Pinus albicaulis; assembly: GCA_034641835.2. Classification (NCBI taxonomy): domain Eukaryota; kingdom Viridiplantae; phylum Streptophyta; class Pinopsida; order Pinales; family Pinaceae; genus Pinus; species Pinus albicaulis. Next base: position 694,975,137 of record CM076579.1, on the reverse strand, counting down.
GAACCTGGAAATCATAGTGAATTGAGAGAATTATGCAGCACAAAGGAAAAATGGTGACGATTTCAGGGTTTCTAAATTTCTGGGGGTTTTTCGTTGCAAGCACAGCTCTGTTGGGTTTTCAAATGGTTACTTGGGAAAATTTTATGCATTAACTGTAATCCCGCTAGAAGAACATTTATTGGTTAACAGATATGATCACGTGGCAATTTGTGAGTGGAGGGAGCCGTGTGGGTAGGGGTAGAGGGAAAGGGATGACGATCGGTGTTTTTCGAAGGGGGGTGACTGTGGTAAGTGGTTTGATGTGAGTGGGGGTGTGGGTACGAAAAATTGAAGGCACGCCATCTTTCATGGGACTTAGCGAGGGAGAAACACCTTTTCGGACGCCCACTCCACCCCCACCCCCCCTCCCCTTGACGGTAAAGGAAGGATAGCAAGGGGGGGGGCGTGAAAATGAACATGGGTCGTTGATCTATCACTGTTTTCAATCATACAGATGAAATATGGGTGCACTTTAATCACAAGACAACAAATGTGTTTTTCATCTAGTTGACTTTATAATATGGCGTAAATTTGGATTTAAAATGTTAGTGCATTCCAACATTAGCCTTTTGCACCTTTTACATAATGTGTTGAAACTTAGGCTAAAATTTCACAAATTAACACTTTGAATTCTAATTAACCACATTTATATTTTAAACATCCATTTTTCACCTAATCCTACAAATAATCATTTTTTCATTCCTTCCTAAGGGTGCATTTAGGCTTGAAAACCCTGATTTGACTTGTAAGGAAAAATGAAAGCCTATTCTATCCTATCCCCTTATTTCTCCATTGATTTAGCTTAAACAGTTGAATCAATATTATTTTCTACCTAACTAACATTAGCCAATATTAAACAATTTGGATAACCTTATTCTCTAGTCTAATTAGCATATATTTAAACTTGTTTACCCATGATTACATTGTATGATGAAACAAATGACTCATGATTGTTGCATTTTGAACAAGCTGCACACAACCTTCCTTTTATTAACCAGAATGAAACTATCTATCATGTAGTGACATTTAAATTTGAAACACTTTAAATATTGTTTCGTTTTGTTTTCCTTTTGTCTCTTTATTCATTTTTTCTTAAATACCTTCTTTTCATTTTCTTTTATATATTTTTTGGAAATCATTTGCAAATTGCAATATTATTTACAACATTATATGACTGAGCTAAGATATCCAATCACGTTGAGATCCTATAAATGATAGGACCCTAATAGTGGCTCCAGTTGGGGATGAAACTCTCCATGTGAGGTGCCAACAACCTTTGATCATTAGCCTTGAATCTTGTATTTCAGCATTGTCTGCATCTAATTTTTTTTCTTTTATTGTAGTAGTTATGGTGACACATCAATAAGAAGCTTAGGGCCTTCTCTGCGGGCTTCAACTTCTATCAATAGGTCACCCAATCCAAATAGTAAAGATAATGATATTTACAATGAACTTATGTAATAAACACCTCTACTTTTGTGAGAAATAATGCTTCTATATCCTGCCATTCACAAGTCCACCAGGAATTTCTGTTCCATCCCAATCTTTGAGAAAAAATGCATTATGACCTCTGAAGGAATAAATGATATATGGTCCTTTCCACAGATTATCAAATTTTCCATGCTTACCTTTTTCTTCTCTTCTTGAATCCCACTTTAAAACACTACCACCCAAACTAAAATCATCTGCGTTCATTCTTCTATCAAAAATATTTTTGGTATTCTCCTGGATAACCCATGTTTTGTTATATACTTCTTCCCTGGATTGTTGTAGTTGAATGGTCTAATTTATCCTTCTTTGAGTATGATTTGGTTCAACTGAAAACTCTTGAATTATCTTCATAGCCGGAACTCCTAAAGAAGATGGAAAAACAACATCCATTACAGAAACCAATTGGTATGGTGACATGCCAATTGATTTTTTTGTGGTAGGCCTATCAGCCCAAAGTGTGTTTATCAGCTTGTTGTGCCATGAATTTTTGTTATCTTCTAGCATATTTTTGATAATGTTAACCAAATTTTATTTGAATATTTAGCTAACCCGTTACCATAAGGGTAATAAGCAGTCGAATGTCTTAGAGTAATATGATATCTACTGCAGAAATCTACCTTTTTATTCGAATCAAAACTTGTTGCATTATAAGTGATAAGCTTACTTGGACATCCAAATCTTGATAGTATATTGGTTTCTATGAATTTGATAATCACAACATCAGTTGCTAGTCTTGAGGGTGTGGCATCAATCCATTTGATGAAATAGTTAGTGACTATGAGGATTCAATTGTTTTGGGCAAACGATGGTGGATGGAGTTCTCCAATGAAATCCAAACCCCACTATTGGAAATGGTTTTGAAGAGATATAGGTTTCAAGGGCAGAGGAAATAGTTTTCTTTTTCCTTCAAAATTTTGACACTTTTGGCAGGAGGTAAATTTATTATGGACATTAGGAAAAAGGGTAGGCCAATAAAAACCAACTCTTAGTATCTTATTAGTAGTGGTTTTCCAATACAAATTTCCACCACAATCTCCTTCATGAAATTCCTTCATAGTTATTTCTACATCATCTTTCAACAAACATTTAGTAAAATTCCGCCAACATATTTCCAATAAAAAATGTTATCTATGATATAAAATTTCACTGCCTTTAGCTTTAGAAATCTATATTTTGTCCTGGGAAAACTAGGATGAGCATGTAAATTGAATAATACGAAAATGAGATCTGCATAACAGGGTGAGGTTATAAAATCCTCATCTATTTGTGAAGTCACATGCTCCTCTAGATCATCTAATGCAACTACAAAATTGATACACAAGGCATGAAAATTAGAGTCAGACATCAATTTGGCTAGTCCCTCTCCTTTAATGACCTTGGTGGGTTTCATTTCTATGTCATATTCAAGAATAATGCCAATACATTTACCTCTTTTATGATCTGGTCCATTTTGAATCAAAATATCCTTAACCAAATAATTTGGTACATAAGCAATTATCTGAGAATGAAGAATATATACCCTGAAATATTTAATTGATTTTATTAGGGAAAAGGCTTGTTTCTCCATTATATTATATTTCAATGCATAATATCTTAAAGACTTAGTAAAGAATGCAATGGGTTTCTCATTTCCTCATGGTTTTTCTATAAAAGAAATGTTGCAACAATGTGTTCACATGAAAATGAAAAGATTATAAAATATTTAGTAAATATGGACTGATCAATACGCGTGATTTTGTCATAGTTTTTTACATGGTCAAATGAATTCCTCACTTCAAAGTTCCATCTTATTTCTGAAGCTCTTTTTAACATGTTTGTTATGTTTCTAAGGAGTTTTGCGAGTTTGGGAATGAATCTTCTTAGGAAGTTTATTTTCCAATAAATGATTGAAGTTCTTTAATGTTTCTAGGATGACTAATTTTCAAGATGGCTTCAATCTTACTGGGATCAATCCTAATACCTCCTCTGGAAATGATATGACCTAGAACTTTTCCTTCTTCAAGGCCAAAAAGTGTTTTCTTAGGATTAAGTGAAATTCCAAACGTCCTACATTTCTCAAAAATTATTCTCAAATGTAACAAATGTTATTCATTAGTTTTGGAATAAAAAATGCTATCATCTAGATATATTACAATAAATCTACCAATTTCATCAGCAAAGGAAATATCCATTTCCCTCTGAAATGTGGCTCCAACATTCATTAACCAAAAAGGAATTTTCACATACATGTAGGTACCCCATGGAGTAGTAAAATATCTCTTATCCCAATTATAAGGGCAAACCAAAACCTGGTTGTAACTTGAGAAACCATCTCACAAAGAAATCCAACTAGATCCAAATACATTTTGTAAAATCTGATCCATCTTAGGTAAAGGGTAATTGTCTTTTAGTGAGACTTTATTAAGGTGTATAAAATCTATGCACAATCTGATTTTTCCTATTTTATTTCTTGTTGGTACTATATTGGAAATGCATTTAGAGTACCTAACAGGAATTATGATCTTAGCATCATGCATTTTCTTGATTTCTTTCTCAATTAAAGGCATTGGTATTGGATTTATTATTCAGAGTTGTTGTTTAAAGGGATTATGATCCTCTTTAATTGGAATTATATGTTGTATTATGCTAGTGTCATAATTTTTTAGATCTTCATAACTCTAAGCAAACACATCATTCAATTATTTGAACAAAGCAATGCATTTTTTATTTCAGCAGGTGGTAATGACTCTGACAATTTTATCATTTTTGCATCCTTTTCACTACCTATGTTGCATTCTTCTACATTTGCCCTTGTGGGCTCAACCTTAAGTTTCTTAGCTACATCATTAAATTCGAAAAACTCTTCTAATGGAACCAAAACTCTAGACAAAACATTATATTTTAATTGAAGTATTTCAAATTCTTCTTTTTCTTGATCTATTTCAAGAAATTCTTATTCATTTACAACTTTCTCTACATATTTATTCACATCACTTTTTTCTAACTATCTCTCTAAATCGTAATGTACAACTATTTTAAAATCACACCCTACATCTATACTAGCTTCTTCAAAATCATCCTTAGACTGCAGAAAATTTTCAATTTGTTTATCATTTCCAAAGACTTGCCAATATCTAACATTGCCTGGAACAGTTGGTATGTGTTTCACTTCCACTATGTATTGTCGATTGGGAAGTGGCATTTTATAGGTACTTGAAGAAAAGGAAAGACTATTAGCAAGAAATTTTTTATTTCTATGGATTGCAGAAATATCATATTCCACAAAACGCTCCAAAAAATAAATCACAACATTTATGTATGCTCTTAATCTAGGGTGTTTTGCAGAGTATTATCCTTTTATTTGTTTTATGATTAGCTCAGAATCCCCATGAATGGAAATTCTTTTAGCACCAAGTTTCTTCAGTAACTGTAATCCTAGTATTAGTGCTTTATACTCAGCTATATTATTAGTGCATAGGAAGTTAAGCTTGCACTACAAGAATAAAGGACATTGGTGAGGGTCATGCTTGTGACGGACCTTTAAGGTCCGTCACCGATGTCACAATGGTTACAGCCCTTAAAAAAGCGTCATTGTAAGTGTATATAGTGATGGTCCTTTAAGGTTCGTCACCAAAGCCATTTTCAATGACACTTTTGGTGAGGGTTGTTAAAGGCCCATCACTAATTCTCTCTTTGGTGAAAGTTCTAGTGACGAACTTTTAATGACCCTAAGCAATGCTATTTTTGTTACTTTTGGTGACAGTGAAAAAATGTTCCCCATCATTGATCATTCAAATGAGTTTTTGATGACGTTATGTGCTTGTTAATATATTTTTTGTCAAAAGATAATGATTTAAGACCACTATTGCGGAGTCTTTTTTATAATATGTCTAAGGCCATATTGGTTGGAGTCGGTCAATTTGTTAAGAAGTAATTAGTGTCTATCATTTCCCTCAAGTAATGACTAGTCGAATAGAATTTTCTTATGATCCAACTCGTGATTCATATCTATTAAGTTTATTATGTAGAAAATTCCTTTTAGATAAAGTTCCATTAGTGTGTGTAGTAAATCTATTATTTAATACATAACCAAGCTCAGTCAATTCGCCCCGGATGCGGGTGTTCAGAATGTTTGAAAGGTGGCAGAGGTTATGGGTTGGCGCGTGGGATTCTACCACTGCCACCCTTCCTCTCGTCCTCCAGACCATTAATTGCATTAACGTCAAGCTGCCCAATGCATTAACGCAGCACAGTTTCCCATGTTTGCGTCTGCTCCACAGGGATATGGCTTCTTCCAGAAGTTTCAAGCTGACATTGTTGCCTCTCCGCTCTTGCTGCTCCTCAGCGGTCTCTGAGCCTAGCTCCAGGACCATTACTGGACGCAGATGCTCACTTTCTTGTTGTTTAGACCTCATTCCGGGTATGCACGTCTCGCAGAGCTCCCATTTCTCTCAGCGGATCGATTTTCACTCTGTTTCTCTCCCAGAGATGTTCAGCATTTATCAGCCCTCAGTGCTTAGCTGTGGTCCACCAGTCCAGTCCCAGCCTTCCGCTTCCTGCTTTGTCATGCTCAGTCTTTCTCGCTTGATTCCCATGCCTCAGTTGCGCCAAAGGATGAGGTGATGATGCGGCTCAAGTCGTGGAGGTCCTCCTCACCACCCTCCCTCCTCCTCTCCGAGCTCCTCATCTCCTCCTTCCGACTCCCCGCGGGGTCGTTACCTTGAGACTCGAAGTGGACGTGGCTCTCTTGCTGGGCGTGGGATTTCTCAGCCTGCAAGAGGCATCTCCAGTCTCATCCCGAGTCAGCAGCATAAGCCTCAGTTCCGTTTCCCCTGTTTGCTTAATATGCCTACTGTTACAGCCACCATAACTATATATTTCAAAGAAGAGCCTCCTGAATTGACTGTCGAGCTCACGAGTTCTCAACTGGTGCAATTGGCGGTTGATAGGCCCTGCTCTCCCTCAAGAGGAGGTCAGAAACAGAGAGAGGTCGAGGGAAGCTCCTCGCAGGACCTCAAATTTGCATCTGGTTCCGGCGACATCAAGCGAGGCTGTTTTGCTGCTCCTGTTGACAAGCCGGGTGAGGAAGATACCAAGCATGGCGGTTCCAGTGCTAAAGCTGATTTGCAGGTTGTGGATCACCCTTACGACTTCGCCTGTCGTGTGGTCGACTCTCCCCCCTCCTCTCAAGGTAACTAATGGCTAATCTCCATATTAGCTTGTTTTTGGATGATCGTTGAGCCAGGTTTAGCTCTGGTTTTTCTTGCTGTCTCAGTTTAGTCTTCATCAGTTCTACAGCTTGTCTAAATGCTGGTTTCCCCTTCGTGGGTGGCAGGGTTTTTTGAATGGGAACGAATATGTTTGTATCACCGGTTCTAGTCATTGTGGGTTGATAAACTGCTAGAGTTTCACAACCGGTTTCCCCTATGAAGGCGGCACTCTTTTGCTAAATTGCTTGACTGAGCTTCATGGCTGTCTCTGTGTTTTGGTATTGTGGGTTGATAATTTGTTAGAGCGTCATGGATGTACTAGAATGCCCATTTCTCGGGCCAGAACTTATGAGGCCCTGGCCTCCATGTAATGTGTTTTTTGTATACTAATAGATTAAGCTTATTTAGAAAAAAAAAAAAAATATCTGTCAATTCTATTAATGAGAAATACCTAACACTCCTCATCAATTCGGGCACACCTTAAATTAATGATTTGGCACACACTAACATTTATTAGCACCTCGCATGTCTTAGAAAATATTTGTAACTATATCATCTTGTCCTGACACTGGCGCCCAAGCACATGGTGGCATGCGCTAGCACAACATAGAACTCTCCTAACATGTGTTGGCATGCATGTAGACCCTAGCATGCCCTAGAACACCTTGGTTGAATGCATTGACATACATCATCACTTGGCACACAATGCCACTTGGCATGTATCGGGACCTATTATTAGTGTATCTAGCATGCCCCTTTTGAAAAAGATAAATCCTCGACTTATTAACCCTCTTATTGGTTCTTCCTTTTGTTTCCTTAACACTTCTTGACAAATATTGACATACCTTGGCACCCCGCACATCCTTAGCACCTCGCATGTATTGGCATATCTTGGCACTATTTAGGCACATATAATTAGCACACCCTGGAACTACCAAGAACACTTTAGGAATTTTTGACATGCCTTGATATTCCCTAGGATGCATTACCAATGCTTAGCATACCTTGTCACTCCCTCCTTGACATGACAGCTAGTACTCATTAACACTAGTCCCTAGCACATGTTCCTCAGATTCATTAACTTCCATGAATTTTGACCTAGTTCTCCCTTAATGTTTTGTCCTATTACTTGTTAAAACTCCTCCACATGCATAAGCACTCTCTAGCACATGACCTTAGCACTCTTCAACATTCCCTTCCACCTTATAGCATGCATAACACTCCCTGACACATATTGGCACTTGGCACGTGTTGCCTTTTAAATTTCTAAAACTCGACATTCAACCATTTTGGTCATTATTGATGAATAGCGAGAGGTGAGGGGCCATACCTGAGCTTATCTTGTGTTGGTGAGGTGATGAAGGAGCTAGTTCAAGGAGAAAGATCTGGTGGTGGTAGCCTTGGTATTTTCTTTGATGTGTCTTCATTTCTTATTTGTTTTTTGAGTGAGTTGCTTGTCTCTTCTGAGTGAGTTGCTTAATATTTTCTTATTTTCTTCTTTTGCAGGTGTGGCATGGAGGTATTCAGGTGCCATGGTTGGTGTGATTTCCCTTCTGGAATCTGTTGGTGGTATTTTGGAGTCATCGTCATAATATTTCCTTCATATTTTGGCCTTGTTGTGCCACACACCAATTTTCTACAGGAAAATTTATGATACATGTAGCAGTCTTTTTTTTGCCTCTTCCTACTTTAGTTTGCTCAGAAATGGAGGGATATGGTGTAAGTCATGGAATGAATGGAGTGGAGGAAAGGAAATTTAAAGGGGTACCATGCAAAGTTTCCAATGATTTAGCTACTAATGGTGCAACATAGGGTTTAGATATCGAATCCTTGTGCATGGAGTGAAATAAGGGTTTGGGAATGGTAGGTATAGGAAAAGCATGAATTATCATTACCTTCTTGAAGTTTAGAAATCCCTGAGGGATTTTTCCTTCATGAATGAGTTTATTTTAGCATTTACAGGAGTTTCCTGTAGTCATACAAGAATCCTGTAGCTGCCTGATTTTCCTGTAGCAATTACAATTTAGGAAAAAAAATGAAAGTGTTGCCTATCTGATGGGTGAAATGGATTAAGGGATGTGTGGTGGAGTGTTCTATGGAGTGTGCAAGCAGAGGAGAAGAGTAAATGAAGAGAAATTTCTCCTCTATATCCCAAAAACCATCTTTAATAAATAACCTGCAAAATAGAAAAACACATAAGTGCATAGGTATTTTTCTTCTTTTTCCATTTTTTTTTTTTTAAGGAAATTGGGTTGCCTCCACAGACTTTTCCAATCCACATGCCTGCCTTGGGCGCCTCTTAGATGTTTTCACCCAAGGATCCTGATTCTACATTTTTTTCTTTTTATTTGTTCTTTCTTGCTCAAGGACTACCTCATGGAGGTTTTCAACCCTAGAGTTGGCCTAGGGCACCTCAGAGAGGTTTTCGCCCATGCCTCTTTATTTTATTTTTTTATATTTTTTCCTCTATGAGGTGATGGAAACTATGGAGTTTCCCATGATATACACCTCCCAGTTTACGCAATTTATAAATTTTTCCCTAGACAAGGGCTTCTTGTAAACCTTAAGCCTGTAACCATTAACAAGTAGCGGAATTCCTTCCTCATCTATGGTTCTAATCTAAACTGCACCATTATCATAATATTTTTCCCTTTGTAGGGTCCCAACCATCTTGTAATCACTTTGCCTTTGAAATCCTTAAACCTTGAGTCATACAACAATGCCCAATATCTTTCTTGAAAGGTCCTTTCCTTAATGTACTTGTCATGCCAGACCTTCCTTTGCAGCTCAATTACCTCTATGTGAAGGAGTGCCTACATCCTGAACTCATCCAATCCATTTAATTGCAACAACCTCTCTTTTTGGGCATTTGATATATCTAGGTATAACTCAGCTGCCATCTTTAAGGTGTTGAATTCAAATTCAACTGAAAGGAGAGCTTATTTCCATAGACCAGGTAATAAGGCGTGAATCCTGTTGTTGTTTTCCAAGTAGTTTTGTAGGCCCAAGTAGCTTCTACAAATTTGCCTGCCCAATATTTCCTACTACTACTCACAACCTTGGTGAGGATACTATGCAAGGCTCTATTGGTCACTTCCACTTGGCCATTTGCTTGAGGGTGGTAGGTAGTAGAAGTCTTATGCTTTATCATGTGCCTCCTTAGAATATTCTCAATGAGATGAGATGTGAATTGTGCCCCCTAATCAATGATTAATTTTATGGGTATCCAAATTTTTAAAATGCATTGTCCCTCAAAAATTCTGCTACTTTATCCTCGGTTTCTACCTTCACATTGTTTGTTTCATCCCACTTTGTCAGGTAGCCAGTGTAGACTATGATATAAATTTTCTTTCCAGATGGTGGATCAATAGGCCCAATGATGTCCATGCCCCATTTTTTGAATGGCTCAAGATCCACCTGAGGGTGCAAAGGAATATCATCCCTTTCTGTAGGTTTCCCCACCCTTTGGCACTGGTTGCACCTACGAGTGTATGTTCAGGAATCCTGGTGAAGGGTAGGCCAATAGTATCCTACCTGGAAAACTTTGAAGGAAATCATTTTTACATCAAAGTGGCATCCACAATGACTATCGTGACATGTAGAGAGTATACCAAAAACTTTTTCCTCCCTCACACATCTTCTAAGAATTTGGTCAAGGCCTAGCTTGAAGATATTTCCCCCAATCCATGTGAAAGGGATGCCTTTTATGATGATCTTTCTTTTCTTCTTGAATGAGAGATTAGGAGGGAACTTTCTAGAAAACAAGTAGTTATCTATGGTAGCAAACCATTGTGAAAGTATTGATATAGTGAAGATACGTACATCTGGTAGCTGGTCATCCGCCATTCCTTCTTCATCTGCAGATAGAGCTAACCTAGATAAAAAAATCTGCTACAACATTCTCCTTTCCAGGTTTATCAACAATGGTTAGGTAAAACTTCCCTAATAGTAACAACCATCTAATTATCCTAGAATTAACATTTGGTTTTTTCATTAAATATCTTATGGTTGCATGGTCAATGTGTACAAATGTCTGATACCTAGTGACATAATGTCTAATTTCTTTTAAAGCATGGAAAATGGCTAGCATATCCTTCTTTGTGATAGTATAATTGATTTCAGCCTTAGACAAATTCTTACTAATGAAATAGATTGCATAAGGTAAGTTTTATTCTAATTGCCCTAATGCTTCCCCCACAGCTTTGTTAGATGCATCTATCTGGATGTGGAAAGGCAGAGTCCAATTTGGACCTCGAAGAATGGGGGAAATAGTCAACATTCCCTTAATGATCTCAAAAGCTTCTTCACAAAGATTGGACCAAGTAAACTCAGAATCTTTGGCAAACAAAAAAAATAGGGGAAAATCCATCTTACTAAAATATTTGATGATTCTTCTATAATGGCTAGCTAACCCTAATAATCTCCTGACATCTGTCTGCTTTTGACAAGCATGTACCCTTTTTATAATGGAGATTTTTCTCAGGTCCACCTATATTCCTGCTTGGGATATTTAGTGTCCCAATAAAACTCCTACTCATTTCAAGAATTCACACTTTCCTGGGCTCACAAAGAGATGCATCTCAATGCACCTTCTCAACACTTTTCCTAAATTGGAGAGAGCTTCCTAGAAGTCATCCCCATAGGGTGTGAAATCATCCATGTAGATTTCAACTGAGTCATGGACTAGCTCAGATAAAATTATCAATAAAAATCTTTGGAAGGTAGCTGGGGCATTGCACAACCCAAAGGGTATGACTCTGTAAGCGAAGGTACCCCAAGGGTAGGTGAAAGTAGTCATGTCCTGGTATTTAGGGATGAATTGGATTTGGTTATACCCACTAAGCCCATCTAAGAAGGAAAATAACTTCTTTCCCCCAAGGCCATCCAGGACTTGGTATATAACGGTCAAAGGGAAATGGTCCTTCTTGGTGGCTTTTTTAAGTTCCCGATAATCAACACAGATTCACCATTTTCCATTCTTCTTCGGGACTAGGACAAGAGGAGATGTTGACTCATTGTCTAATATAGGATAAATGAAACCTGCATCGAATAGTTTCTGCAGTTCTTCCTTGACTATGTCCTTTAGAGCTAGTTTCATACTTTTTTGGGGTTGTCACATATTCTTGCATCCTTACTTAATGTAAATATGATGTCTGCATACTAAAGGATGCACCCTTTTCATGTCCTTGTAATCCTGAGCAAATGCATCTAGGTTTTCTTTTAGACGCTGGAATAGCTACTTTTATTCTTCATCTGAGAGGTTTGAGTTGATTTTCAAAGATTTGGAAGGGCAAACTATACAACCTTGGTGGATTTAGAGGTTGAATCGACTAAGTTCAATTCCATCCAAGGTTGGCTTTCATATTCTTTAAATAGCTTTTAAAGTTGATTGTTAGTGGGGGACTAGTTTTGAAGGACATGGTCAAAGAGCTCATCTTCATCAAGTTTCCCCCCTCTAAGAACAACATCTATGGTATAGATGGGGGTAGTGATATTTAACTCATCTTCCTCATCCTCCAACCATATATGTAGATCATGATCAATGGAAGGCTTGCTTGGAGGATATAATACTAGCTATTTAGACTTAATATTCACGTTTCTGGCCCGACAGTTGATGTAAGCATCAAAAATGGCTAACCAAGGTCTCCCTAATATGAGAGGATATCCATTGAACTTATTTTTTTGCTAGATAACCAGGAAATATGTAGGATACTCCCAAGGTTCAATTGCAACAACAACATCCTCAACAATTCCTTCCGGGGTTACTGTGGACCAATCTGCAAGTTACATAATTGTTGTGGTTTTCCTCAAAGTCCCTTGGAGGTTGAGTTTAAACATGGTTTCCTTGGTCATGAAATTGATGGTAGCCCCAAGATCAATCAAAGTGTTGGGTACTATGACACCATCTACAATTGGATTTCCACGGTCTAGGTACTTTGGAAATATCACCCTTCCCAACATTAATTCAGACAGTTGTCCTACTACATTGATGGTGGGGGTATCTTTCTTCTTTCTCTGAGGTTTCTTGAAGCAATTTTCCTTGATGAGCCTATTTCAAATAGGGACATCCTTAACAGCCTAAAGAAGCAGTATATTTACACATAAATTTTTCAGTTCTCCCAGAAGTTCAGTCTCCTATGGGATGTGTTGACTAGAATGGATCAAGCGCCTAGGAAAAGGAGGTTGTTGGATCTGAGTGTTACTTTCTTCCTTTTCCTCCTCAACCTCTACAAGTGGAGATGGAGGGTGGTTATCTGGGAGTACTCTTCCCGACCTAAGATTAATCTCTTGTATCTCCACAACATAAGCTGTATAGGATGTCTCTCCACTATAAACCTGTTGTGACTATCTATTGTTCGGGTTTAGATTGAGCTGTGTAGGCATCTGAGGCAACTTGGGTGGAGAAGCATGAGTAAGCTGAGGTTGAGGTTTGGGTGGAGGCATTAGATAAGGTGTTTGATTATGTTGAGGCCTCCACCCTTGGGATGGGTTTTTCCAGTATGGCTGTTGAGGAACATACTACTGAAATGGTTGGTTCACAGGCTGAGGATGATATGGAGGGTTTTAAGGCCAAGTAGGAGGTGTAGGCCAAGATGGAGGAGTGTGGGTGTACCAAGGTTGCATGGGTGCATTTTGATTATTGTGATAGTAAGAGTAAGGTGCACCTTTCATACCCTACTGATATGACCTAGGGCCTTGAGGCCTTCTTTGGTTGATGAAACAGAGTTGCTCTGGTCCTACTTTCCCACCTTGATATACAACTTTGGGTCCAGGTAAGGAGGGAAAATTTTCTGTGGCATGGCTCTCGTCACAGACGAAGCAAACCTCTATGACATTTAGTGGATATTCATTTCTAGGGTGTTTTCCGGTACATCTAGGGAAAAATACACCCAAGGTTCTTTTTTCTTCCTCTTGCTTCCTTTTGACTTGAATTGTCTCCATTTTCAAAGAAAAGGTGTGCAACATGTCATTCTTTAAGTCCTCCAACATATTTCCAATCTCATTTTTGATGGAGGTGGAAGAGGAAGGGGTATTGGTTGTACTTTGGCCAGCTCTGACTTTCTTCCTAGCTGCCCTAGGATGGTTCCTGAAGACAATTTTTATTTTTCCATAAGGAATTTGGTAGATATATCCTCCTGATAGCATATTGAGGGTTTCTATCACCTTCTCCCTGATCCCTTGGAGAAGTACTAGTTTAAATGATTCGGGATCAAGAGTATAGTTGGCTCTCTTATATTTTAACTGATACCTCTCTTCATAGTCTTCTAGGGACTCATCAGGCCCTAAAGTCATCCTGAATATCTCATCCTCAGTTTCCTTGGACCAATAGTAGTCCATGTACTTGTTTTTGAAGGCTTCTTGCATATGTGCCTAGGTAGTGATGTTGTTCCTAGGTAGATCCATGAACCAATGCAAGGCTGCATCCTTAAGAGTAGATGGAACTAACTTCAACTTCTGATCATCTCGGGCATAGTCATAGGTCCTACAGATAAAAAAAAAGTCAAACATGAATGTGCATTAGGGAAATTTTGGGGTCTAAAATGGGCCTCCTAAGCAAAATGTACAACCAAAATAAATTTTATAAGAACCAATAGGATTAAATATGTTGATGTAAACCATGGGGGATGATTTACCATTTTTTAAGTAAAAGGGTAAAAATATTAAAAAAATAATAAAAATAATAAAACAACTTTTTCAACTCGTATTCTCAACTTATCTCCCAAATTTTTTACTCGAATTTCAAGCAAGAGTACTTGTTGGATGCAAAATTAAATTTCTCATCTAAGGAGTACCCATGTTGCATACCTTAGATGGACCCTACTACGTGAAAAATGAGAAATACATGAAAAAACGTGATTGCAATCACATTTTTCATGTATTTCTCATTTTTCATATATAAGGGTCCATCGAAAGTATGCAACATGGGTACTCCTGGGATGAGGAATTAAATTTTTCATCCAGCGAGTAATTGTTCTCGAAATTTGAATAAAAAATTTGGTAGATAAGTTGAAAATACGAGTTGAAAAAGTAGTTTTTCTTTTTTTCCCTCTAAAATTTCATGATGTAATAAAATATTATTTTATTATTTCCACTATTATTTTATAATTTCCTTAGGAGGCTCATTTTAGACCTCAAAATTCCCTTAATTTCAGGATCTTCTGAGGTCAGTCCATGAAAGTATGGAATGGTTGAGGGGCTAATGTTTTTCATTTTAGTTTCCCCATCTACCTCTCTAATGGGAAAGGCCCGCTAGGCTCCAGTTACAACCATGGTTAAGATAGGTGAAGCAGGTTCCTCAGGTGAAACAATTTCTTCTTCTTCTCCAATAGGTTCTTCAAAATTTTTATAAGGCTCACCTATGGTGTGTTAAACCTCACAACCACTGAAGAAGAGTGAAGGGTGACTATGTGGTGATGTGAGGGTTTTAGGTAAAAAAATTCCTTGAGTATCCATAATCCTATGAGGCATGAAAATCATAAATATATTTTCAATATATTTGAAACAACATGAAAAAGGAAAGCATAAATAAATGCTAAAACAAAATAAAAGCATCTACTAGACACCTCCCCGACAATGGCACCAAAAAATGGTGAGCCCTCGTATTGCACCAAGGATGTTGCAGCTACCATATCTTGCTCTAATTTACTTTATCAACTTGGGGTTTGTACAAAATTGGATGTTACAATGTTATATACATAGCAAATGCATTCTAATCATGTCATCCTCTTCTAAACTTTATGAAAGGGTGCTACTTCTAGGGTTTTGGGATGAAGTTTGTCACTCATGCTACAAATGATTCAATTCCATGGTACTATCAGCAAGTACAAAACTACACTACATCAGGAAAGTACATCTAACTACTCTACAATTAAAGAAAACTACACATTAATCTATGATAAGAAATCAAAGCAAACTAGACATCTTGCATGAAGTAAATTGTTGAATTGAAATTGCATAAAGGAAACTAACCTAATCACACTTTGTTGATTCAAATGGCTAAACACATTCTACTCACTCTATGTTATATCTATCATGCTTTTAATCATGTAACTAATCATGGCCTAACTATTATTGTAGATGTGTTTTTTTTCAACTAGGAGAAGAAAGCTCTAAGGTGGCTTATGGAAGGCTTGAACACATGGGTACAAAGTTGAAGTTGTAAGGGTGGTTTTGGGAGGTCTAGAGGATGTGGATGGTGGTTTATGGGATTAATAAGAGGCCAAATAGTGCTGCTTCAAGTGATGCTATAGCTTTCCTCTAGTGCTACAAGAAAGTCATGAATTGCTACAGGAAACAGTCTGAGGGCAATTTGAGGCCAAAACTGGGTGTGAAAAGTGTATGGAAGGTGGAGTGAAGGTGGTTTTGGATGAGTGGAAGGTGGCCTGACCCTTTTCAAAGCTAAAAAACTCTTGGGAGGCCTTTCTTGTAGCCTGAGGGTTTTCTCATGGTGTAGGGATGAAAATTTTGAAAACAGGATTGATGGCGATTTTGATGAACATAGGGCTAGTGAAGGGTGATTGATGAAGCTGAAGGTGTTGCTGAAGTTCTCCTTGGTTGTGTTACCTGAACTTGAAAAAAAATACCTGTTCATGCTGTTAGGGTCCTATAATCTATAGGATCTAAAGGTGATTGATTATTTCATCTCAGATTTTTCATATTGTAAATAATATTCCATGATTGTAAATTATTTCCAAAAAGGTTAAAACCTTAGGAAAAATATGCTTGCACGTACAAATGAAGCATTAGGATATAATAAGTACATTTTGATTGAATTAATCACATCATTTGAATGTGATTAAATAATTTGTAATAAGGTTGGGTATTACTGGTTTTAATTTTGTAAAAATGGTCAAAACTGGAAAAGAATGGCTTATCCAAGGTTTCAGAGACCCATTATAAGTTAAAGGTGCTCAAAGTAATTACTTTAAAAACCTCTGGAAATCATTATAAAAACCTCACTGCATTACCATCTTTCATTGGTGGACCCACCTTGACTTTTCACATCAACCTATCGCAAAGTTTGTTGCGAATTTTTTTTGTTACAACTCCCAATCCCTGACTACGATGTATCAAGTGGGCCCCTCCACCTGCCACGTCAACCCTTCTTTCCAAATTTCACACATCTCATTGTTCATATGTCAAAATTTCTTTGTTCCCCATTCCATTTATTTTCACGATATGCGATGTAATCCCGGCCATTGAATGCAATATGATATTCAATATCCACCCCAATGCGATTTCGTATGGCCCCACCAAAAGCCACTCTCATGTCACGTTAACTTCCATACACTTATCTTTCCATCCATTTCAATTCACGCCGATCCAAAGGTTAATATGTGTTTTCTTCCCCCTCTCTCCATCTGAGATTTACCACTGCGGGGGGGAATGGGCGGTTTTATGTTTTGACCCCACTGCAACGTGTCCTTTTTCTGTCATTTTTCACCCCCCTCAACTTATACCGCTTACCACTTCACTACCCATCCTAAAATAATTTCACTATTAAAATAAAACCACTCACTACTATCGGCCCTACCACCATTACTCCCACCATTATCCCCCACCTCCATGTCACCTCCTGCTTCCACGTCATATGTTTGTTTCATGGCGAGTTAAACTATGTTTTTTTTCCCTATACAACATAGTCATTTCAAACATGGTTTACCAACAACTGAGAATGGATTTTTAAAACATGATTTTTTTTTTTTTAATAACATCCTCATCTACAAAAGCCTCTCTCATTTTTATAACATTTGTTATGGTTTGGGAGATTTAGAGGAATCTTTGCAGGCATATTTTCCCAATTTTTCTTGTTTAGCCATCTATGTGTAGAGAATATTTTGGCCATTAAAGGATGAATCTTGAGAAACTAGAGGAGGTTTATGTTCCTAATATTCCAAAAAAAAAAAATATAT
This sequence comes from Pinus albicaulis, assembly GCA_034641835.2. NCBI lineage: Eukaryota > Viridiplantae > Streptophyta > Pinopsida > Pinales > Pinaceae > Pinus > Pinus albicaulis. The sequence continues at coordinate 694,957,505 of CM076579.1, read as the reverse complement.
ATCTCACTTTGTACACAGTTATTACATAATGAGAGATAAATGCACATCTTCACAGCCTATTTTTCGGACTGTGGAAAGTCCTATTTTAGACATATTTTTTCAAAATATATTGTGAAGAACTGGAGAAGAATTTTGGAAACATGAGAGAGGTTTATCTCATAACCATATTCATATAAAATAACCTCTCTCACTTTTTACATTTCTATCTCGTTTTGAGATATATGAATGGATAAATGGACCCTAGTTTTCAGAATTCGGGAGGAAAAAGCTCAAAGAAAAAGTTAGTGACTTGGAGGCCACCTCATCAATAAGAGTTGCTATAAATTTCGAATTTCTCTTCTTTGTCACCAGAAACCCAAAAATATAGTGCCAAGTAGATTCATTAGTTTTGAGTGTTCTATGTTTCAGTTCTATTTGTGTAAACACAGTTAGAGATATTTGTAAGAAATCTTGATATTTTTTCAATGTATTTTAATTTAGAATTTGTATAAATAAGTCATCATTCGAAGTATTATTTGTTGGTTGGGATTTTCCATGAGGAACAGTCCCATTCTGTAAGTTTTTTCACTGAATTTCATGTGATTGTTCGCAAAGTAATACAAGGTCAGTTATTCAGGATTCATGTAGTGCATGAAGTGGTGAAGTTTTCTTGTGTTTAATATGTTTATCCACTATTTTCCTTTCTTTATAACTCTGAATTTCTAATTGTAAAACATACAATGTGAAGAATAGGATATGTTATTCAGAGCACCCTATTCTATTTTTTTGCAATATGTATGCTTTCCAATGAAGTCAAATTGGGGAATTCTTATATGCTCCTCGATTTCCACTGAATCTTACACTCCCTTCTTTTCCATAATCCATTTAAATTCTAAGAGATCCATAGTAGTGATACCTAGCTTGCCCTGTTTCACTTAAGCTTGATACTTCTACAGATTAATCACTGAAGCCTCTCTGACTCCATTTCCTAATTGCCTTGCCTTGCTTTTCTAACCAAACTTAAAAGCCAAACCCCGATCCCATTAACTAGACTAAAATTTACAATCAAACAAATATAAATCATAAAGAGAGATCCCTCTCTAAGTTTAGAAGGGATAGCTTCTAGAATCTAAAGAGTTTTTGATGTTACCTCTACAGTTTTGTCTTCAGCCTCGTAATTATGAAGTGAAAACATAGTGGCGACCATACTGGGGATTGGTAATATTTTTTTTCCTCAGCAAAGTGTATCAGGTTCCATATCTGATTACTTACGGTGGACAGTGATCAGACACAACAAGGCTCAATTGTTCACCTAGCGACTCCGTGATTCAAAGAACCCCACTTTTAGAGAATTCATGGTGACTCCACTACATGTTGACCAAATTTATTGATGAACAAGATGACATGGTTTGTGGAAAACCTTTTATCTTATGAAGTTTTAAATGAATACAAGAATTAGTTAGTAGAGTTTCAGCTTGATGAATGTTTTCTAACAACTTTTTTTATTCTTTGGAAATCAAGGAAGATTTTTCCTGAAGGTAAAACATGTTTGCTTGAGTTAGTTTTTAAAATGTTCAAGAATGGTATTGATCTTTTGGGTTCTCAAATTCAATCATATAATTTCCAAGATCCTCAAGAATTCTTGGAAAATATTCCTTCTCCAAAGAAAGAGGAACTTGTACTACCTTTTGATTTCCAGATTGATGATGATTATGTTTTCTAGTACATGACTTAAAATGTAGATCCAGGGTTTTATATTGAGAATACAACGGATCAACTAGTCATTGAAGGCCTAGAAGAAAATATCATACATCATGATTTTATTGATCCTATAGCAAATTGCATGGAGGTTCCGTTTAGCTTAAGTTTTCAAACATCTATTCTCTATAAGGACCAAATACATCAACGGTTTCCATTACATATCACAACTTTGATTAGGTGGACAAATAATCAAGTTATACTTCTAATTTTGTTGTCAACAAGTCAAGTTGTCCATTTATTTCTATGGATACTTGACTGGCTTCATTGGCATTTTGGTATTACCTGATTCAGTATAAGTTTCAGCAGTATAGGGTAGGTAGCAGTGTGAAAATACGCTCATTGTTTTGAGAATTTTTTCAGATTGTGTTTCATATTTCAGTGTGCAAAAATTTTTTTATTTCAGTTTGAGATTTTCAGCCACAAATATTTTATAACAAAGAAAGTTGCAGATTTAGGATCAACCCAATGGATCAGGCTACTATCCTACAGTGTTCTTGGCACCTCACAAGGAGAGTTCCATCCCTGGGTGAAGCCAATTTTAGGTTTCTATAATCTATAGGATCTCAAGGTGACTGATTATTTCATCTCAGGTCTTTCATATTGTAAATAATATTCCATGATTGCAAATTATTTCCAAAAAGTTTAAAACGTTATGAAAAATATGCTTTCACGTCCAAGTGTAGCATTAGGAGACAATTAAGTACGTTTTGATTGAATTAATCACATCATTGAAATGTGATTGAATAATTTATAATAAGGCTGGGTACTATAGGATTTAATTATGTCAAAAAAGTCAAACTTGGCAAAGAATGTCTTATCCAAGGTTTCAGAGACCCATTATAAGGGAAACAAATACTTTTCAGTCTATTGGCCCATAAATGCACCTGGGAAATTGATGCCCACCGTTAGATGGTGTACTTGCTTTAATCCAACGGTGGGGAGTTACTTTCCAGGTGCATTTATGGGCCAATAGACTGAAAAGTATTTGTTTCCCATTATAAGTTAAAGGTGCTCAAAGGAATTACTTTTAAAACCTTTGGAACTCATCCTAAAAACGTCACCACATTACCATGCTTCATTGGTCGACCCAGCTTGCCTTTTCACATCATCGTATCGCAAAATTCGTTGCCAAACATTTTTTTACAACTCCCAATCCCCGACTGTGATGTATCAAGTGGGCCCCTCCACCTGCCACATCATTCCTTCCTTTTCGCATTTCTCACATCACATTGTTCATATGTCTAAATTACTTTGTTCCTCATTCCACTCATTCTCATTATATGATGTAACTCCTAGCCTTTCAATACACATTTTGACTCCACTGCAACGTGTCCTCTTCCCATCATTTCACACCCCCTCCACTTATACCTCCTACCACTTCACTACCCCTCTGAAATTTTTTTCCCTCTGCAAATAAAACCTCTCACTACCGCTGGCCCTACCATCATTGCTCCTCCCTTATCCCCTACCTCCATGTCACCTCTCGCCTCCACGTCATATGTTTTTTTCATGGCCAGTAAAACTATGTTTTCTTTTTCCCTATACAACACAGTCATTTCAAACATGGTTTACCAACAGTTGAGAACGAATTTCCAAAATTTGAAAAATTATTTTGTTAATCACATCCTCCTATACCAAAAAAGCTCTCATTTTCCTAACAATTGCTATGGTTTGGAAGATTCAAATGAATCTTTGCAAGCATATTTTCCCAAATTTTCCTATTTAGACATATTTTTTCAGAGAATATTGTCGCCAATAAGAGATGAATATTGAGAAACTGGAGAAGGTTTATGTTCCTAAGATTCCAAGCTACAAAAACCTATCTCAATTTTTACACATGTATTATAGAATGATAGATAAATGCACATGTTCACAGCCTATTTTTCAGACTATGCAAAGTTCTGTTTTAGACATATTTTGCAGAAAATATTGTGAATAACTGGAGAAGAATTTTTGGAAACTGAGAGAGACTTATCTCACAAAAAAATTCATCTACAATAACCTCTTTCACTTTTTACATATATGTCTCATATTGAGATATAAAAATGGATAACTGGACCCTAGTTTTTAGAATTTGAGAGGAAAAATCTCAGAGACAGTTAGTGAAATGGAGGCCACCTCGTCAATAAGAGTTGGTAACAAATTTGAATTTCTCTTCTTTGTCACCAGCAATCCACAAACATAGTTCCAGGTAGATTCATGATTTTTTAATGTCCTATGTTTCAGTTCTATTTGTGTAAACACAGTTAAAGATATTTGTAATAAATCTTGATATTTTTTCAAGATATTTTAGTTTAGAATTCGTATAAATACTTCATCATTCGAAATATTATTTGTTGGTTGGGATTTTCCATGAGGAATATCCTGATTCTGTAAAGCTATTCATTGAGTTTCAAGTGATTGTTTGCAAAGTAATACACGATCAGCTGCTAAGGATTCAAGTGGTGCACAAAGTGGTGAATTTTTCTTTTGTTTAATATGTTTATCCATTGTTTTCCTTTATTTATAACCTTAAATTTATAATTGTAAAACAAGCAATGTGAAGAATAGGATATGTTATTTAGAGCACCCTATTCTAGTTGTTTACAATCTATATGTTTTCCACTGAAGTCAAATCGGAGAATTCTTATATGCTCTTTGGTTTCTACTCAATATTACACTCTCTTCCTTTCCATAATCCATTTAAATTCCGAAATATCCATAGTAGTTCTACCTGGCTTTCCCTATTTCACTTAAGCTTGATACTTTTGCATATTAATCACCCAATCCTCTCTAACTCCATTCCCCAATGGCCTTCCCTTTCTTTTCTTACCAAACAATTTGAAAACCAAACCCCGAGCCCAATAACTAGCCTAAAATCTCCAATCAAAAAAAGCTAAATCATAAAGAGAGATCCATCTCTGAGTTTAGAAGGGCTAGCTTCTAGACTCCAAAGAATTTTTTATGTTACCTATGTGGTTTTGTCTTCAACCTCAGAATTACGAAGTGAAAACACATGCAATAAATATGGACAAATTCATGATAAAGACAATGGAAAAGATTACTTGAATTTGGAAAGAAAATATACTTTAACATACAAACAGATATCTAACAGAACATTCTAAACATAACCATGGAACTACAACAACCTAACTTATCCATTCCAAGAAATCATAAACTAAAAAAAAATGTTGGCCTGTGGGGAAGGTCTATGCTCCTTAAGCTGCAATGAAAGAGATAAGAGGGGGAGGCTTGAATTACAACTTTCTAAATTTATAACATATTCTACCAACATGTAAGCAAGATAAATCTACATCAAAAGACAAATGGAAGCAAACTAAAAATTGTGAATGAAAATGCTAGCAAACTAGTTAAATACTCATAAGAAAAAATAGCTAAAATGACATGAAAGTAAGGAATGATTACACAAGAGAGGATAAGGAACATGGATTAGGCCCTAACCCCCAAGTGTAGCCCTATGAAACTAGATGACTGAAGCACAATCTGAATACTCGTTTAATTGCAAAAGATAGTCCCATTACATCAACATGAAAGTATCAAAAACTTATTACAAGAGAAAAGAGCCTAATGGATTTCTCCAAAGTCTGAATCCTAATGAGATTTTTCTCATCCCTGTTTAACCTAAACAGTAGCTACCAAAAACTCACTAAAAATTAGGTGATGAGTCCACTTTACTGCAAGTGAAGTGTCACTTTGGTGCACTTGATCTTGAGTTTTCTTGGCTACCTTTGATTTCGAGTTGTTAGAGGGAATCTAGAGGATCCCTTGGCTTCATTTTGGAGTTAAGGAGGGTGGAAAATCCCCCTAGAATCTCTCCTTGTTGTCTACTCCAATTCTTAATGGAAAAATCTTCACCAAAAATGAAATATCTTCATGATTTTCTTGCATTTAACTCATGTTAGGTACTCGAAGTATGATAAGCCTCATTAAAAATATACACTAGCATCATAATACCATAATATAATTAAAATGCAAGAAAAAAATACTTAATAAGGACAAAAGGTGACCATTAACCCCTCCAGATGTACCTAATAATGGAGCTCATCACCACCATCAACTACAACTTGTACATAAGGAAGGCACTTTCATACACAAAAAAGTGATCGGTTAGGATATCATCATGTTATAAATACAGACACCAAAAAATAAAAATAATCAAATCTCTCATGATAATGATGTGATGAGGCCCAACTCTAACATGAAATCATATCTATCAATTTGATCCACAGGTAGGCTCAGGTATGACAACCCTCACCTCTTCCCTATGCATAAAATGCTAAAAGTTATTAATGGTCAAGGAAGGAGTTTTAATAGATTCGGGGTGTACAGTGAACTTGGCCACCTTCAGCTAGTAAAATTAACTTTGTATTATTCACCCATGCAACGTGGAGATGTCAACTCAACATGAGGTGGTTCTCACGAGGAGTAGGGTAATAATCACAAGGAAATGGGAAGTGATTGCAAGGAGTGGGGATAACGGTCTATAAAATGAAACTCGTGTATGTGACATGTCACCAAAGCGATTTGAGCGTTTACCACAAAGGGAATATTATGTATTGGGATTGAGTTCATTTGCACCATCACTCATTTCCAAAAAATTAGTTAGAGGAAGGATGAGCTATTGCTATCAGACCACCTAGGGTGCCACCGAAAGTTTCCAAACCTTCCCTGAAAGTGTTACAAGATGAAGCTACAAGAAGGACTGAAATTCTACAGGAGTATCTAGAAGGAGCTACAAGAGGAGTTATAGGTTGAAAGTGAGCCACAATGACCCTAAATTTTCTCCAAAACTTGATGCACATACAAGGCTATTTTGAAAAGAAGTGACGGCATCCATCCTTGTTTTCCATCCACTTTCATGAGAATTTTTCCTAAAGTTGATAGACTGTAATAGACAATTGAGTAGTAGAAATTATTGTGTGTGAAGGAAAGATAGGAGCATATGAAAAAAGGGTTAGTTTGATACAAATTATAGAATCCATCTCCCTGTATAATAAGAAGGAATTTTAACATTATTTCCGCCACTCAGATTGCCTTGTAAAATTGAATTTCACACATAAGTAACACCAAGAAGGGTTAGTAGAAGAAATGGGAGGCGGATTTAATAGAATAAAACCCACATACAAAAAAATGATTCACCAACACCCTTTTATAGTGAACATTTTTAGAAGACATCAATGGTTGGTTTTGTTTGAATTATTGAAAGGGTATAATGATGATATCACTCCTGAATTTTCCATCGCATTGCGTTCTCAAGGAGAATATAGTGCGATCACTGTTGTGAGAGGATTGGCCATCTCTCTAAGTCCTAAAATCATAAGTAAAGTGACCACCTTACCCTTGGGAATTTGATGGAGCAAAGAATAAAAATAAGTGATGGTACAACTAGGAAAAACTTCATTTTAAAATAGAAACATGTAGAAGATATGAATGCGGTAAGAAGGAAAAGGCTACATTACCCTTGGGATGATATGGCTTATCATATCCTCAAACATATATCTTGTGAAGGGATATTAAGTGTGGTATATGCCTACCACTTCATACTGCTCCATGAGTTAATAGTCAAGATATAATTTCCTCTCGCTCAAAGACTTAGTGTTCCCCATTTCCTCTTAGAATCAATCATTGAGATGAGTGAGAAGGTTAGGGAAGGAAAGAACCAACACATAGCTCACCATGGAATCATCAAGTTAATTGTGGTGGACTCTTTGAGCCACTTAAGGAACCATGTCCTATGGATTTATTTTGTAGACATGGATAGGGAAAATTTCATTGAAACCTAAGCCATCAAACTTGGAAAAACAGTAGCCTATAGCACTGCATGTATGGGAGGAAAAACATAACAAGAAGAGGTGGGGGAAACAAAGGAAGAAGAGGTAGAAGAAACAAAGAAAGGAGAAAAAAAGAATAAGGAGGAACAAGGAAAGGAAAAATTAGAAGAAATAGTAAGCCCCAAGAAGAATTCTAAGACCTAAGAAATAATGAAACAAGAACATCAGACAAGTCTCTCTCCAAGGGATATTGAGAAAGAAGTGGCTGCAATTTTGGCTACGTTGGGCACACCTGTCAAGCTGAAAAGGAGGAAACCAATGGAAGGTCCCCTATATTTCAAAACAAGGAAGAGCACAAGCATTAGGTAAGGGAAACCATAGCCTCCCTCAAAATTCCCTATCACTATTAATGAGTCACCAAGTAAAAATGGAAAAGTGGGACCCGATGAAGGAAAAATTGAGGATATTACCTCTCCTAAAACCAAAACCAAAACCAAACCACCTATGAAATTTGTGGGAAGTCTCTCCACCAGGGTAGTAACCTTGAAGGGACCTAAGACTTGAAATTCCCTTGAGCAAGTAGAAAAATAACAGCTACAGGAGAAACATGGCCTGCTACAGGAGAAACAAGGGATGATACATGAGGAGAAAGAGGAGATACAGGAAGAAAAATCCACCTAAGAATCAGTTGAAAAGGGCCTCTAAGAGCTTCAACAGCCTAATCAAAACCCATCTTGGTGTCCTACTAAAACTTTATTGAAGGGGGAAGGATTATACCTGAGAAATTTGTAGTCCCACTCCTCTACGAGTTGGAGATACAAAGGGGCATGACACATAGATGGATGAAAATTTCAAAATATAGAAATGTGGAAGATCTGGGCTTCATGGATGAAAATTTTACTTAAATGGGAAAGGATTTGACTGAGTTGGGACTAAGAGAGTCCATTATGAGGGAGAAGATATAGGCAGAAAACATGAGGTTGAGGGAACAACTACAAAATAAATAAACACAACTTACCACCATGGAAAGTCTCTCTATGGAAGCCCTACAATGCAGGAAGAAATCAAAATCCTATGTTATTTTCCTCAAGTAACAGTGGCTTCAGTTCTGAGTAAAAACACTAGCACAATATGGGTCTTTTTCTTTTCAAGGCTACTATCAATTTATTGATTTTTTAAAGTGGGTAAGTATGGAAGATAGTGGGAATCTAGCTAAGTTTTATATGCATAGTTTCATTCTAATAGATATAAATTTTTGGGACCCCAATTCAATATTGGGAGATATAAAATTAATGGCATTGGAATCTTGGTTGATTAATGAAGAGGCAAGTGTTGAAGAGGTGAAAATATAATGACAAAATAAGAGAAGGAGCCCTTGTAAAGTATAGCAGAGATAGTAAGCCTAAGGATGTCATCACAATCATAAACCCATCTCCTTTGATTATTATTTAACACCCATTTTCATTACAACCCAAGAGCAAGTTATTCTGCACTTTGAGTACCCTTTTAGAATGTTGGAAACAGATAGTCTGCAGGCTTATCAGAGGAGATGGCATGCTTTACCACACAATCTATGAGTCAAAGAATATCACTCTCCTAAAAGGATAAGGAATTGCTTCGAGAGAACACCATTGTAAAAGAGAGTCATGAAGAGAATGAATATGATCCATAAACTACCATGGATATTCTACTCGATATTTCATCACAACATATCTAATAATAATATACTAAAATAATGAAATTTTACACTATTATAGTTTTATTAAAATTCTAGATTTTTAGATTTAACTGTAATTAGTGCATGCATGCGAATGGAAATTATACATAAAATTAAAGAATGAAAAAATAAGATCACATACACATAATAGACAAGATATGCTCTCTGTGAAACCCTTTCGGGAGAAAACTGGGCTGGAAAGTGAGGTTGCTTCACTCTCCTTCTCTGTCTATAAATATGGTTGTAGGTACAAAGAAGTAATGAATGTGGCCCATGGGTTACTACAATACACATATCCTCTCAGTGTGCTCTACCTCCTATCTCTCCTTGCTAAATTTTCTCAGTTATGGAACAAAATGCTCTCGAAAGAATGGAATGCCTCTTCCTCCTAGTGGTCTGGTTATAACAAATCCTTATAGCCTACTAGTGGTTAATTTTGACTACACAAAATCTTAACTAGAGCTACAACATAGATTATTCTAAGGTATTTTACATCATAATCATATCGCTAGCCCCTTTTCCATGAATAATGGGGGCTGACATGCCATTCTTCTGAACTATAAGTGTGAAAACAAGAAGTTCAACTTCTGAGTGGCATAATATTTTCATACAGACTCCGATTGATACACTTCTTGCACCTTTCGAAAGATATGAGTGTAGAATAGAAAAAAATGGTGCTACACTAAAAATACAAAGTTTTCTCCCAAAAAACAGTCATTTGGTACCTCAAAATACTCTTGGAAGGTTTTAGAACCTGTTTTGCCGAATTGGGTCCCGGTGGTAAAAATGGTCCGATGACTTGATTACTCCCCTTTTTCCACTCCAAATACATTGATATGGATGAGAAATAATATAATGATCCAATCCATATCATGCCTCCCCATTTTGGGAGGCTTTTGGTCCCAAAAATATTTTACTGAATCAGGTGAGGAAATTTCTTTTCCACCTTCCTTTTGGTATACCATTTTTCTTTTCTTGAAATTTTCCCTTCAATCAAATATTCCAAGGCTCATGCTACCCCTATCTTGTAGTTCTAGACCTCTTCTGAAAAACTGCATCTTCTTTCAAATTTGCATGAGCATCTGCTGGAAAATCCTCCATAGAAGGTAGGACTTGTTCCTCTTCTTGATATATTATGGAAGGCTCATATAATTTCATATTGTTTACATTCACAACTAAGTAAATGTTCATATATGGTGGTAAAGTGAATTGATAGGTATTATCACCAACCATTTCTAGTATCTCAAAGGGACCATACCTCAGAGCCTCGATTTTCTTGTTAGGGCCCTGCAACCTCCCCTTGTTCAATTGTAACCATACTTTGTCTCCCACATTGAATGACTTATCTGTTATGTGTTGATTATGCCTAGCCTTATACTTTTATGCTACTTTTGTAGTGTTTCTTGTACCTATAGATAGATCTGGTTGATCTTCTCTTTCAAATTTTTAGCCCTCAAAGCATCTCTTGTAAGATCTTACCTCACTCATCCTTGCTGCCCATATGCAATATCCAAAGGTGAAGGTGGAAAATATCCAAAACAAGTCTTAAACTAGGACTTTTATATAGAATTATGGATTTCCTATTGTAATAATTTTGTATATATACCATATTTTCATCAAAGATCTTCGGATTCTTCTGGTTTTATACCCTCAAAAGCTGCACCAAATTCCTATTTACTACTTTTTTCTGCCCATGTGTTTGTGGATGGAATGTGTAGATCTCTTCAAATTTATGCACATCTTCTCCCACAACATAGTCCAAAATGCATTGAGAAATATTGTATCCCTATCTAAAACGATGCTCCTTGGTATCCCAATGTGCACGTAGACCTATCCAAAGAATAATTTTGCTGCTTCTTGTCCACTGATGGTATTTTTACAAGGAATTATAACACACATATTGATGAACCTGTCAACTAACATGAATATGTAGTCATGTCCCTTCATGGTTGTCGGTAAACCTCTCGCAAAGTCCATGGAAATGATTTCCCAAGGATGAGTAGGTACATTTAAGGGATGATATAGATCATGTTTCCTATTGCTACACTTTCTTGTGAAACAAACCATGTATCCTATTATGAACCTAGCTACCTACTCTTGCATATTGGGAAAATACACATACCTCTTGAAGTTAGCCACGGTATTCCCTACACCAAATTTCCCTGCAACCTTGGAGGTGTGAGAATATCTAGTCAACTACAATCGCTCACCGTTAGGAACACATGTCTTATCAAGCATGTAGAGTAAGCCATCCTAAAGATGGTTTTAAACGGTGTTGTACCATCATGCACATGAATATGAATTTACAATTGTTCATACACCTCCTTGAAGTCCTCGTCCTCTAAATATGCCTCTTTGTATCCATCATAGGTGAATGGATCCATGTTCATAAGAGTCCCAAAATTTGTGATATTTGATGTGGGTGGCCTTTAAATCATGTCAACCAACTTGTTTTTTCTTCCCTTACTGTACTTTATCACCAAATGAAACTGATGTAAAAACCCCATCCGCTTCTAATGCCTAGTTTGCTATATCTTAGTCTAGGACTGCAAGTACTGTAATGACTAGTGATCTCTATGGATTAGTGTCTCCTTTCCCATCATATAGTGCTTCAATTTCTTCACATATTGCACCATGGCATAGAGCTCCTTATGGTAGATAGGGTAGTTAAGGACTTCCCCATGAAAAAATTTAGAATGATAGCATATAGGCCTTCCTCCCCGCATCAAGACATCTCCCATAACATATTCACTCGCATTTCTCTGCACTCCAAAGGATCGTTAAAATTTTGGTAATTCCATAATTGGTGCTTGGATGATATTATTCTTTAGCTCTTAAAAATCCCTTTACTTACCTTTTCCCCACCGGAAATGCTTGCCACTTGATTTTACAACATGGGGCAGTGCTGCTACCATTGAAAATGAGGTTATGAACTTCCTTAGGTATTGTGATACACAATGAAACTCGTGACCTTAGAGATATTAGTAGGCACCGACCATTTCATGATGTCCTCCATCTTGGAATGATATATCTTCAGTTATTCTCCATTGATCGCATACCCCAAAGACACCAAGTATTGCTGTGCAAACTCACACTTCTTAAGATTTTCTAGCAGTTGGTGTTTCTTTAATGTTTCCAACATCTATGTGAAATGTGAAATATGCTCCTCCCAGGTAGCACGATATACCAATATACCATCCAAGTTATAAGAAATAAAAAATGAATCTATAAAATGGCACAATAAGTCATTTGTTAATATCATAAATGTATATGGTGTATTACATAGGCCCAATGGCATAAGAAACAACTCATACAAACCTTTCCTAGTTTGAAGGCAATATTCCATGTATCTTCTTCTTTGACTTGAACCTAGTGATATCCAAACTTCAAGTCCAGCTTGGTGAAGTATGTTTATTTCTGCAACTGATATAGTAGATCATCTATCCTTGGCAGGGGGTATCTATTGTTGAGTTTGATTTTTTTCAATGCCCTATAATCTATACACCTCCTCCAAGTCCCATCCTTCTTTGGTACAATGATGATGGGTGACTCACATGGTCATGTACTAAGTGTAATGGCACCCTATTCTAGTGGTTGCTGCAATTTTTTCTTCAGCTCACATGCTTCTATAATAGATTTCATGTACAACCCAATATTTATTAATGGGGAGTCTAGCAATAGTTGGATCTCGTGCTCCAATTCTCTCTTAAGTGGTAACCCCTTAGGTTCTCAGAACACATGCTTATATTCCTATAAAAAATCCTCTAATTGTTGTTTATGTTGCTTAGTACACCCCTCCAGGGACGCCTTTCCTCTTATCGACTCATATTCAGACTAAATTTATCTTTAAAAAAATAAAACATACTTCTTGCTTGAACTGATCAATTTCTTGGCCTTGTTGGCACTTACTAGTGGAATTTTTTACTTGCCTTTGTGTGCCTTGATGATGAATGATTTTCCATCCTTGATAAGCCAGTACTGGTTAGATCTCCCCATGAATATTTCATTACACATGTACATCTATGGATTTCCAAACATGAATCCACATACATGAAGGGTTACCACATCTAGATATACTTCATCAATAAAATCAACACTGGTAGCAAATTTAACTGTACACTGTTTTGTTACCTTCAACTCTACACCCTTATTTACCCATCCCAGTGGATATGGGTTTGGATGATCACGAACTTCCAGCCCCAAATTCTTGACTAGGTTTGTTGTAATGAGATTTTCCTACAATCCTAAGTCAAACAGATCATTAATATTCATCTTCTTGACTTGTATCTTTATATGGAAGAGTTTGGTCATTTCTTTTTGTTCTTGTTGCTGAAGGCTACTCACATTCACCTCCTTCTATACTAATGTACAAATGATCTTCTCATCCACATATGAGCTTCTTTCCACTTGGTTTATTGAATCAGTGGCCATGAGATTCTTCTTATTATTATATTTCCTCTTGTTATTTTGGTTTAGCTATGGATACAACTTCAAACAACTCTCCTTTATATGGCCATAAATGTTGCAGTGGTTGTAGTGGTTTCTCAGATCTTTACACCAGTGCGTTTTGGCTGTCATATTTTTATCCTTTCCTCCTTTGTTTTTTTCTTCCCATCCTTAGAAGATTCTTGTTTCTCCTTCTGCTTCGATCCAATTGGTTGTGCTCTTTACAAACATATGTTCTCTAGGCATTGTGTCTATACACAAGCCTCATCCACTGATTTGGGCTTGAACAACATCACTTTCTCACGCAGATAGCGGTGAGAACCCCCCAAACACTTAAGCAGTACATATGAGTTCTTTGTGGATATAACCAACATTATAACCATCTTTCTGAATTATGCGTTGTACTCGTGCATGCTTTGGCCTAGCCTTTGCCTCCAGTAATGCCACTCGATCCATTGGTCGTCCATGTATCCAATGTGATAAAAGTATGACTTAATGAGGGTTTTAAAATCCTCCCACTTAGTCACTGAAGATTCTCCCTACAACCTCATGGTTTCCATGTGGCTCTCCCACCAAGTTAGTGCATAACCCTCTAATTTTTGCCACGTGAATGAGATCTTTTTCCCTTCCTCGAGCTCATTGACACTGAAATCAAATTTTAGTTTATGAAACAAATGATTCAACTTAAGAGCATCAACCTCACTATGGTATGACTTTATATCTACCTTTGCTTCAATTTTAAATAGGGATTGATTCATGACATTCAAACTTGGTTGATCTTTTCTGCGTTTTTTCTTTGGCTGGTTCTCTGATTCTCACTAATATTTTGATCCCTGTTTTGATTTTTCCTTTGCATTCAAACCCCCATATTATCAAAATATCACTATCTTATTCCTTAGGGGAACCATGAGGATTTTTCCATTTTCTTTTATATCTGCTACTTTTTCGAGCGATGAAAACTTCATCTCTACAAGATCATGAGGTCCATTTACAAAGTCACCGGTCAAGGTTGTGGTGTTATGATTTTCGGCCCCAATGATATAGATCCTTGCAATTTCAAAAAAATACCCAATGAAATCTGATATAATACAAAATGATCCATAAAATTCCATGGATATTCCACTGGATAGCTCGTCATAGCAAATCTAATAATAATAGACTAAAATACTGAAATTTTACACTACTACATTTTTATTAAAATTTTAGATTTCTATATTTAACAGTAATTAGTGTATGCACATGAATGGAAATTACACAGAAAAATAGAGAATGAAAAAACAAGATCACACAAAAACTAATACACAATATATGCTCTCTCGGAAACCCTTTCGGGAGAAAACCCAGCAAGAAGATGAGGTCTCTTTGCTCTCTTTCTCTATTTTGAAATATGGCTGCACTTACAAAGAAGTAATGTTTGTGGCCCCTGGGATGCTACAATGCATATATCATCACTATGAGCTCTAGCCGCTATCTATCCTATTTATATTTTCTCTTATATGGAACAAAAATCTCTCGAAAGAATGAAATTCCTCTTCCTCCTAGCGGCCCAGCTATAACACAAACTAATAGCCTACCAGTGGTTAAGTTTGACTACATAAACTCCTAACTAAATTTACAATATAAAATATTCTAGAGTCTTTTACATAATAATCACGTGGTTAGCCCATTTTTCATGAATAATGGGGGTTGACGGGACATCCTCCCGAACTATAGGTATGAAAATAGGAAGGTCAACTTCTGAGTGGCATAACTTTTTCATACAGAATCTAATTGATGTGCTTCTTATGTTGTTGGAAAGATATTTGAGAGTATAATAAAACGAGATGGAACTACCTCGGAGAGGAAAATTTATACCCAAAAAAAAATTATTTTTTTCCTCAAAATTCTCTTGGAATCTTTTAGACGATGTTTTTCCAAAATGGGTCCCGCCCTTAAAATGGTCCCGTGAGTTGATTCCTCCACTTTTTCCACTCCAAATGCATCGAGATGGATGAAAAAAAATATAATGATACAATATGGATCATAATTTAAAATGTGTAGGACTAAAGTTTAGTCCACCCTTGTTGTTAGGCATATAATAAGGAAGAAACCAAACATAGGAGTTGAAGGTACAAACAATGATAGTGACAAACGCATGTTTTTATCCACCAAAAGGCACACCATATGAGGTGCCTTGGGATGTCAAAGAGGCCAACATGACCATGAATGAGCCTGACACGGATGAATAAGTTTCTTAGAGGATGAGAAACACCTTCAACAGCGGGTAATGATGAGTCCCATCAATAAGTATATCTTGAAGATCATTATGCTATCCTCTAGCATTAAAACTAAATTTTTTTCATATTAATTCAATTTTTTTGTTATTATATGATCAGTAAGAAGAGTAAAAGGTTTTTATCATAGTATGTGGCTTAATGTGGTTTAATTCCAGGAAAAATGAGCATTTTTCAGGAATTTACTATGTAGGGGCTTGATAGAGACAACTAGGAGAGAATTTAGGGGGTTCTTCCCACCTCCTTAACTCCATAAATTAGATTGATATGTAACACCCTCCTCCCAAATCTACCCAAGTAACCATAAAATTGGGGTAAATATGTGACGAGAGGCTACTATGATATGATTCAACCTCCGAGATCACCTTAAGGAAGTGGAACCAATACCACACCACTACACATACATTCTGTGCCTCTTACAGGATACCCAGGAGCCATGAAAACCTTCTAGGAGGCTATCACCTAAGTTTTTCTATCCTTTTCATGCATTAAACCCCCATTCTCTCCCTTGAAATGGGAAATAGTGCGATTGGAAACCTAGCGTCAGACACACAACAAGGGTAAGCATGGGACTGGGGACTCTCCCCAATCATTATAAGCCTGCGACCCCAATTTATGTGCCACTTTTTTAGGCACAGAGCTGAGGTCACTTCCCAAAACTTCATGACAGTTTCAGAACTGAAGGATAGAAACATAAAAATTATACAAATGCATTAACTTGAATAAGGAATTGTCTAGACCCCTACTAGCCATGACATACATTTTGTCAAACATGTCATAAATATGCAATCTGTGGGTTTAAACAACAGATTTAAGAATAGGGGTCACATACTTATCTAAGAATTACTAAGGATCATTGTACCATTTTATCATAGGCTAAATTATCATCTATTAGATCATGTATTCATTTCTCATTCAACTACAAAAAAACACATGATGAGATCCATACCATTTAAGTATCATAAAACATATTGATAACCAACATATAAATAATAGAAATATTGAGGCTACAACAACCATAAATTCCACATATGACCCAGTACATTTACACATAAAATACCAAGGAAACAACCTCTCATTAATGAGTGCAAAATCCAATCGGGTATGGGACTACCACATTCCACTCAACCATAGTTTTCCTGAGCCAAATATCTCTTTATCCAATCACCCCCATGTTGTATTCTTGGCATGAATGTGGGACTCAAACCGAAAGAACCAACTAGGGATCCTGAGGCAAAACCACCTCACCCTCATAAATAGAAATGAGGATTTATTGCAATCCACATTAGATCACTAGGAAAAAACAATAAACATATAATAACAGGCTTTAACATGATCTCCACTAGATCACTATTCCAAAACAAGCATGGATGCCACCAGATTTCTCCACGTACACTATGAGTAATTTTCTTGCCTCCTATTCTCTAGGATTTAAGACAATTCACACTCGATCACTAGGCCCTAACCGAGACTCCACTCTCCATGGTTTACTGTATATCACATTATAGAATTCCTAGGCCTAATGGAGAGCACCCACCTCTAGTATTTACCATATATCCTGCCATTCACTGGTCGAGGATTCCTAGACCCAGCAAGGCAAAAGAACATCCAAACTTACCACAACCCATAGTTTGGTTCATGGGTTAAAAGGACACATGTTATTTCATTCAAATATTGATCTCACTCAGCTTCGAATACATTCGACAATCCAGCTCTACCAAAACATGAGAACCCCATCACACCATGGATATCCGAAAATGGAAAGCCAAGGATGAAAAATATTGTCACACCTCGAAAAACCCATGTCAATGATAGAAAGAGTATCAAGAATGCACATGCAATGCCATGCATGCCAAATCGAGCAAGGAAAGTGTTAGTGCCAGTTTTTTCATCCTTCCACCAGTGATCAAATAAAGTCTTTCATGTCATTTTAAGGGTCTCATTCTGAAATTTTTATCATTCCATTTGGTCATCATGCAAAATTTTGGTCACTTGGTGCAGATTTAGGTCTGATATCACTCGTTTCAAAAATTTTATAACATGCTGGCTCATTTCACCACTTTGTTGAGTGTACCATCAGTCATGAGTTGTCATCATCATTTTAGTCATTTTTATCATGGTTTCATTCATTTAGAGTCTCCATTAGGTCTTAGGGTTTCCAAGGTCATCAAATCACCATTTCATTACATAAAAGCCTAGCAAATGAAGGAGTGCCAATAAATAATTTTCATCAATAAGTTTTGTTTGTAAATTTGTTTTCAGAGCAAAATGTAATTTTATTTTTCCTAATTTGTAATAAATTCTCAAAGATCCATGTAGCTGCACACTCAAAGGTCCATCAACGGATAATCCAAAGTTCCAAAACGTCAATCAGTGTTCCTAATCCATCAAAAGATGAAGTTCAATAATCTAATTCAAAAATTAAAAGATAAAGAGAAATGTAAAGTCAATTTTAAGAAAGGAAAAGTGTGTCCCAAGGTTGTTTAATGACATTTATCCAAGTATAAAGGCTCCCAAAGACCAAGAAGACATTCATTTGCATCTTCAAATCATCGAGCTCTGATACTCCCAAGAAAAAAACTGAATTTTCCTACAAAAAATTGAATTATGGGCCATTCTTTATGCTTTTTCCACAGGCGCTGCACTTTTGCAAGAGACCATGTTGCCCTTTTTCCAAAGGCGCTTCGCTTTTTCCAGTTGATCACTGCGCTTTTCCTCTATACACTGCACTTTTTGCAAAATGGATCCATGGTCCATAAACTTCATTGTAGAGGTTCTCATAATCAATTCAGGATTTCTACAACTATTTTCAAGTAAATGGAATCTTCACAGCCCCTCCTTTCAGCTTGTGGTGTCAATTTCATGGTGTATACCCTCCATTATATTTTATGAAATATTCTAAGAAATTGAAACCCTAGCTCATAATTTACAAATTTAATTACTCTTCCCAGGATCCATTCACCTTCCTTACTCCCTAACTCACTCCCCACTACCCATACATTTACTCATTTCCCATTCCCAAGCCCTATTTACTAAACCCTACCACCCTAGATATGCTTTCCTAGGTAACTAGATACCTCCCTGTAATACAAATTTCCTACTCTATTTCCCTAACTATTTTACCCTCCCATTACTTCCCTAAGCTCATTAATACCTTCCTAAATTCCCTGAAATTTTCCCTTAACCATCACAATCCTCTAACCCCACTATCCTACTCCCTTTCCCTTCTTCTTCTTCCCTAGGGTTTTCAAAGACAAGTTCAGGATGATGGAGGAAGAAAGAAACACAATGGAGGAGGAAATAAATGCCATAGCAGAGGACAAGAAAACATATAACAAAGGAGGGAAGATTTTGAGATTAGAGCCAACATACACAAGAGAACTAATGGCACCACCCTTAGCTGTCAGATGTTTGCATCATGTAGGTTGCACTGAATTTTGTGAGATGGTACAAAGAGTTCAAATTCATCCTACTTTGAGCATGGTTTTCATCAGCAACCTCCAAAACAGCCAAGTGACTATAACAGGGGTGACTTTTACCATTTCCACTTATATCATTGCAGAAACAACATGGATACCCAATTTGGGTGAAAATTGGTTTAAGACTAAGGATTTGGATGGCCAGTTGTATGAGACTTATCTCAAGGTGCCTTACAAAGAAAACATCAAAAGCGTATTTCCTTTTGGTCAGTCGTTGAATAGGTTTTCCCCCAAGATGAAAATAATTATGAAATACTTCACTTGTGAGGCCATATTCTCTAGATTATACAACTATCACACCAGGTTGCTCATGCATTTCACTAGGGTGAAATTTCTCAACCTCCCCTACTACTTGTACAAAAGCATTGATAAAATGGCCTACATTATGCAAAACAAAGATTTTGAGCTTTAGATGAACAACCTCTCCCATTAATCTCTGATTAAAATCATTTTCCTTCACCACCCTAATCAGTTGAACATATCATGGGAGAATTTCATAGAGGATGATGTCTTCAATGCAGGACCTAGTATACCTACTACACCTATTCCACCAACAACATCAATTCCTCACAGGAATACTAGGAAAACTAGCAGGGCTATAGTGAGAGATAAAAGATGCCAAAGAAGTCAAAGAAGCCATAAAGGTCAAAAACTACCAGAGGGGACCTAGGCAATTGTTTGCTCCACAGATTGTGAAAGGGGACTTGCCTTCTTCATTAACAAAGAAGGGAAATCAAAAGGAGAAAGATGCAATTGTTCAAGAGGAGGAAGACCTTCACGAGGAAGAAAGAGAGTTTGACTTTGTGGAATTGGATGTCCAAGAGGATCACGAGGCCTCAAACCCGATCATCAAAGAGAAGGATGGCACAATCAAAGAACTGTAGGACAACATGGAAAGAGTACAATTTTTCATATCCTTCCTTGAACAAGAAAACAAGTAAGTGAAAGAAAAACATGTACTCATGGGTTTAGATATGCTAAAGGAAAAAATACAAGACACCAAAGGTTAAGTTGTGATAGAACCTGATGAGTCTCACCACGGTGAGACTCAAACCACTAATACAAGACAAAAAATAATAGGTCTTAAGAGAGATTTAGAGCAGGAGAAACATGAGGCAGAGCAACTTAGTTTTGAAGAAATAATTGTAAAGGAAATTGATGATGAGAGAGAGGTGTGGCTTGACAGAGTTAAACTCCACCTTGAGAAGATACTCCATAAGGCCAACAAATACAATTAAATTCTGATACACATGGCCAACATATACATCACTAGAAACAAGATTTGTAACATCAGGATCAAGCAATTGAAGGAGTAACACAATAAAACCCTAATCAAGCATAAGGAGGACGACAACATTGATATTATTTTTTATGCCTCCTTGATTGCTTGAGACACCTCATCAGCACTTCATCTACAAATTTTGATGAATTTTGGGCAATTTTTCAAGTTTTTGGCATTTCTGGAAATTTTGATAGAATTTTTGCGCAGTCAGCCTGCAAAAAGGGCAACGTAGGTCATGCTGCACTTTTTTTGGAGGCCTCCAAATGAAAAAATATTTGCATATTTGGATTCAGAGTGATGTATACATGCAATTTTGACTATTGGCACTAGAAAAAAGACCTTTTGACAGGTGGAAATAGCCAAAAACCACTAAAAAACACTTTTTTTCCTCTTTCAGACCTTCGCAATGCTTTTGGATCAGTCTTGGGAGATTCAATTTTTGAGGAGCTTCACTAAACCATTTTTAGTGCTTGAGGACAGTTTTCATAACTAGAATGGAAGATATTTCCAATGAGCCATATTGGGCTCAATTTGGACTTTGGGAAGGCAGCCAAAAATCAATTTTAATGATCATGTTGTGCTTTTTCCCACACTTGCTACGCTTTTTCCAAGCACGCTGCGCTTTCTGCAACTTCCTCTTTCTCCAGAATTTTCGCAATTTCTAAGTTGATGGATGGATTCAGTGAATTTTTACTGATTTAATGATGAAATGTAAATGTAATTATTTCATGAATATTTACTAGGGATAGATACATCATGTAAATAGGTAATTTTGGTCAAAGAGAATCAGTTTCATGAATGATAGGGATGAGTTGGCTAATCTCCCTAATCACTAGGATTCCAGTTGAGAACTTAGTGGATTAGCTCCACAAGTCAGGGATTCAACCCTTGAGAGTGGGAGAAGTAGTTTTTGGTCTATATATTTCATTTCCTTTCTAATTCTAAGGGTTGTATGCTGTAGAATTTGATCATTGAACACTATTGTAATCAGACATTTGGCAAGAAATAACAGACTGAGTTGCAACGACTTTGATGGGATACCTATGTTAATGTGATTTGACATTGCTTCTTCTTATGTTTTTCAAATGTGTGAATGTATTGTGATTTAATATTCATGACATCTCTGAATGTAATTGATTCCTAAGTCAAAAAGACAAAATACATTATCTCATTCTCTGTTTTGGAGGAATATTTATAGTTTTGTTTCATCTTTCTTATAACTGAAAATAATTCATGTTCCCAGTTCTCTTTTTGAAACCCTAACAGTCTAAACCATTCCATCTTAATACCTTAATGTGTTAAGCTACTTACCTACCTTGCCCCATTAGATCCCTACAATTATGATCCTTGTTTTCCCTGACCTAGTTCTTCTCTAATCTATTCACCATCCAAAACTTCAAATTCAATCAAAAAAACCCTAATGTTACTATACCTAGCCTAAAATTATCTTTAACTAGACATATTGGATGTGATCTTGTGGAGAGAGACCTCTCCTTCCTAGTAGGGCTATCTAATTAGCGAAAAAGTGGTATGTGATTACCTTTGCTGGTCTCTTCTCAACCTTGAAGATCTAGTGCTGTGATAAAATCTTGGCGACCATACTAGGGAAGGAAGTGGTAGATTCTCCCTAGTTTTACCATTAGATCATCGAATTCTTGGCCTGTGGATGATAGGTCTAAGATTTCATGGAGGTTGATCTGAAAAGTTGCAGAGAAATAAGTTTTTATACAGTGAACATTTTTTCTTCAAGGAGATACACCATATCTAATGTAGATCCTCATCCAACTGATCTAGAAAAATATCTAGAGAGGCTTGTTCAGAAGAAAATATATCAAAACACAAAAATTCATTAAAATCCTATTCCATTGGTAAGATCTTCTTCCCTACCTGCAAAATTTTTATCTCTCAAAGACATACCTTTTGATTTGAAATTTGAACTATCTTTATTTCAATCTAAGTCTTAAACCTCACTGTATAATATTTTTTTTACCCATTAAGTCTTTCTGAGGTAAAATAATTATCTGATTTAGACCTTAATTCCTTAAAATTTGAAGAGGAATTACCTTTTGAAGAAACTAAGTCTGAATCAGACTTTGACACTAAAGTTTGGACTCAATTCTATAGGCTTGAAATTTTAGCAAACCAACTTCAATACAAGTTAGAAAAAGACATAATCAAATATAAGCAAGAGCTAATACCCATCCCAACACAATCACAGTCAATTGTTTCTTTTTCATCTTCACCATCTACTTCATTACCTATTCAACAAACTCCTTCTATTATTACTCTTATACTTCACTCAGTGGGAATCATGGCCAGATTTGTACCCCTCATTATACCAGGTAAACTTAATGCCTTACCACAAGGTTATGGCCAGAGACTCCCTCTTTTTTATGAGATTTCTCCAATCACTACAAAAAAACACATTGTCAAAGTCACTGACTTTATTTACTTGGAAGAAATAGATGCAGACGATTCTAAAATGAGAATCATAGTTCAGAGCTTTTATGGAGAGGTTAAAACCTGGTTCAGATCATTGAATGAAAATTCTATAGCCACTTAAAACTAGCTGATAGATGCCTTCCTAGCTCGTTGGGAGGTAAATAATAATCCCTTGCAAATTCTTTCTGAATACAATAATCTGAAAATGGAACCAAATGAATTAGTACAAGACTTCACTGCATGTTTTAATCAAGTATACAATTCCATTCCCAATGAGATCAAACCTCCTCCAGTTTTGGCTCTTTTGCACTATATGAATGGCTTTGATCCAGACATGGCCTATCAGTTGTGAGAAAGGAATCTTGCTACGTATAAGTCATGCAGAAGAATGCAATCAGTGTGGAAGCTAACTTGTACATTAAGAAGTAAAAAATGAAGGGTGAGAGGAGAGTAACCATATAAGAAGAGGCATCATTATCCTCTGATGTAAAACTAGACACCTTGATAATAAAAATAGAAACGATGGTTGGCAGGATGTCCATAACAGAAAGACAACTGGAAACACAAGTTAGAAATCCTAAATTTAGAGGATAACAACAGTAACCTCAATTCAGAATCAAACAAAGTGAAAAGAGGGCACCTAAGAAACTAGCACGGCAATATAAAATTCCGAGACCCTTGCAAAAAAATATGCTCAAGGAGTTGAGGAAGAAGAAGAAGATCATATTGTTGAATAAAATCAATTTTTTTACAGTTGATGGCCAACCCATATTTTTGATAGAAAATGAAGAGTATGTTGAGAAGATAAATATGCCTAAGTATGAAGACTACATATTGGCCACCAATCATGAGTTGGAGGTTGATTATGATGATTATTAGCGACGATAATTGAATGCACTCATCTCATAGTAGAGGCAATACTCATTCATGGGTAGAGATGTCCCAATCAATCCTATTCAGGAGTGGGAATCCCAACAAAAGGATACTAAACCAAATAATAATCCTAAAAATAATCAGAATAAAGGAAAATAACCCACAACTACAAACCAGAGCAAGGTTAGTCAGCCATCTACAAGAACACCAGGCAAAGAAAAGGACAATCAGAAGAAGGAAGCTACACCAAAGGATCATGCGGACAAAAGAGACATCATCATTAAAGGAGTAGACAAATATATTCCTTTCATCTTAGAAACTGAAATTTCCTAATTGAAAGTGTCAATACCTTTAATTGAAGTTGTCAAGAACAATTAGTATAAGTCTCATGTAGCCAAAATGTTAAAAGTAGATCCTTTATATGATATACTAAATGTCGAAGATGACCAACTTGAACTTATGTTTGGTCCAAAAATGACATTCAATTAGAATACAGTGAAGTTCCCCCATCCAATTTGAGTATAAAAATTCCCCAAAATATCCTTCAAAATGCTATGCTCGACTCTGGAGCTTCCCACAATTTGATGCTGAAATCCATTATTGAGAAATTGGGCCTAGATATCACTCGTCATTACCATGCATTGTATTCCTTTGATTCAGGTAGAGTCCATTTTCTAGGTCTCACTAAGGATTTAATAGTTTCCCTTGAAAAAATTCTAACAAAGAATGTCTTGATGGATATCGTGGTAGTTAATATACCAGCACAGTCTGGTATGTTGTTGTCTAGATCTTGGGGAACGAAGTTGAGAGGCACTTTGCCACCAGACTTCTCTTATGACACCATCCCGATTTTCAGACAATTGAGAAATTTGTATCGAGAAACGAAGAAGATGAAGTACATAATAACCAACAAAGAGAAGCGTAACAATCATCCAATTAATGTTGTACATAAATATTTATAATCATTTATTATTTTCAATGATAGTGGCTTGAATGATGTAGATAGTCACCTTATAGAAGTAGAAGATATTCCAAAAATTTCTAATTGTATTGGAATAGTTTTAGATAAGGAAAAATGAAATCTACCAATTTATTCAGAGCATTCATTAGATAAGGGAGAGAAAATTTCTAATTAGAATCAAGAAGTGGCCTAGAAAGTTGAGACAAAATAGAAATCAGAATTCCAACACATGGATGATGAAAATGGTCTATGTACCATGGATTTTGATGGTGCCTTGGGGAAATATAGGGCATGCATTGGGATTTGGATCCACAGCCCTCTTCATCAACCTGGCAAGGTTCCTAAAAATGTAAGGTTATGTTCATACAAGTTGGATTCTTATTTTTATAACAATGAGGCGGAATATGAGGCATTCATCACCGGCCTTAAGATTTTGAAAAAGTTGGGCACAAGAAGAATTTCAAATTATGGTGACTCCAAACTTGTGATAAAAAATGTAAAAGGGGAATGCCAGGCCAAGCATCGACAAATGAGAGCATACAAGAATGTTTTACTATACATCCAAAAGATGTTTCGAGAACATACATTGTCAATAGTGCCGAGAAGTCAGAATCTCATGGCAGATTTGCTTGCTACAACAGCAAGTAATTTCAAGATCCCTATATTTTCCAATAGAAAAGTTGAGATCCATGTTAAACATTGGCCCACTATTCCTGACAACTTGCAGTATTGGCAAGTATTTTGGGATGATAAGAAAGTAAACACTTTTCTTCAGAATGAAGGAGGATTCAAGAATTATTCCATTGATGAAGTTTATGACAAGGATAATCAAGTCATCGAAGCCACCCAGGTTGATATATTAAAATTGAAGGATAACAATATTCCAAGAGGTCTCATACCTTTGGAAGAATTTTTTGATCAGGATGATGTAGCGAGGAAGCCAACATTGGTTCCTACGGAGAAAGGTGTGGAGGATGTAAACATCTGAACAACGAACAAGCTGAAGATGGTCAAACTATAAAACTCTTTATCTCCTGAGGTAAAAGACTAATATATTGATTACTTTCTGAATTTTTTGATGTTTTCGTTTGGGATGATGTAGACTTGAAGGTCTATGATAATAATATTATTCGGCACACCCTTCCAATTAATCCCAACCAAAATCCCTTCAGGAAAAAGCTAAGAAGGATCAATCTGAGGTTGCTGCTATCAATTGAAAAGGAAGTGAACAAACTTTACAAATCGGGTATCATGGTTTCTATCAGATTTTCCGATAGGATATCAAATCTAGTCCTAGGAAGGAAGAATACTGGAGTAGTAAGGCTTTGTATTGATTTTATAAATTTGAACAAGGTGTCGCTTAAGGATAATTATCCCCTTCCAAAAATGGATCACATCTTACAAAGAGTGGTTGGAGCATCCTCAATGTCACTACTTGATGGATATTCAGGATACAATTAGATTTTAGTGCATGAGAAGCACGAAGATAAAACTGCCTTCATGACACCTTGGGGCACATTTAAGAATGCTAAGATGCCATTCAGAATCAATAATGCAGGGGCCACCTTTCACCGTGCCATGAACATAGCCTTTGCAATTGATAAATATGTTTTCTTAGTGGTATATTTAGATGCTTTGACAGTTTTCTCTCAATCTGATGATGAACACTTGTATCACTTAAGGATTGTATTTCAAAAATGCAAGAATTTCGAAACTTTTCTTAATCTGAAAAAGATCCTTTTTTCCATGGAGGAGGGAAATATTCTTGGTCATATCATCTAAAAGGATGGAATTCCAATTAACCCTTCTCGGGTTAAGGAAATTTAGAAAATTGGCTTTACACGAAGCAAGAAAGAAATTCAGGCTTTCAATGGTAAGATGAACTTCTTACACAAATTTATTCCAAATTTTGTTGATCGTATTCGAGAAATGACTAACATGTTAAAGAAAGGGAATGAGGTAAAGTGGTTCGAGGATGCCAAGAAGTCATTTAACTCAAGTACGATTTATTTAAACACATCCCTTGTTTTAATTGATCCATATTATTCAATTGATTTTATCATTTTATCATTTTCCTCTGAGCTTACATTGGTTACAGTCTTGATGCAAAAAAAGGATAAGACTAAGCAGCCCATAACATTTTTCAGTAGAAACATTAGGGATGCAACTCTTTGGTACAATATCATTAAGAACCAAGCATTGGCTTTGGTAAAAGCTTTGAAGGCTTTTCGTGTATACATTTTACATTCACATATTCTGGCTTATGTCCCCAATGCAACAGTAAAAGATGTTCTTATGCAAACATATATGGAAGGTAGAAGAGGGAACTGGATAGAAGTAGTGTTATAATATGAACTCTAGAACAATCCCACAAAGATTATCAAAGGTCAGGGCTTAGCCAAGCTCATGGCTGAGTCAAACTTACCTACCCTAGACATCGCCCTCATTTCAGCATTGTCCAATGAAGAACAAGATGGCACTCTTATACAGGTATTTGATATCTTTCTTTCATCTCCATGGTATTTAGACATTATACATGTGCTTCAGCATTTAAATACTCCTCCAAACATGTCTAAGAGTAAGGGTAGGTCTTTGAAGTTGAAACCTTACAAATATTGCATTTTGGACAACGCCCTTTATTGGAAAGATCCAGTAGGTATTTTATTGAACAGTTTAGTTGAAAATGAACCAAAAGAAGCTATGAACCATTTTGATATGGGAGATTATGGGGGCCATATGTTTTGAAAAACCATGGCTAACAAAGTGTTCAGAGCATGATACTACTGGCCAACTCTTTTTCCATACTTGTACTAAATAGTGATGAGTTACCATGAGTGTTAGGTGTTTCAAGGTAAAAGAAAACCTCTTCCATTACCTTTGTATCTTACTTCAGTACATGCCCCTTTTTAGCAGCGGGGCCTTGGCTTCATCCGAGAGATTCACCCTACATCATATTCACAACATAAATAGATCTTAACATCCACCAAATACTTCACCAAATGGATCGAAGCGATCCCAACAAGGCAAGAAACATATGTAGTAATTATTAAACTTTTGGAGACTAAAATTTTGTCTCGTTTTAGTTGTCCTCATAAGATCATTAGCAGCAGTGATGTTGCATTCAAATAGAAGATAATGGTTGATTTCTATGACAAGTATAACATCAAGTTGGGGCACTCAACCGCCTATTATCCAGAAGGTAATGGTTTAGCATAATTTTCTAATAATTATTTGATTAATACCATAAAGAAGATGTTTGAGGCAGAGAAGAAGAGTGGTTAATTCTTTGTGGGCGGAAAAGGTTAGTAGTAAGAAATCTATAGGAATGTCCCCTTTTCAGTTGGTTTATGGTGTAGACATCATTTTTCCTACATCACTTGCAGTCTCGGTCATAAAATTGTTGCAAGAAGAAGGAAGTGAGGAAAATCATGTACGACGCCAGATAAATCGGATGATCCATTTTTAACTGATGAGAGATGAGGTATTTCAGAACACCTTAAAGCTTCATGAGATGATAAATAAGGTGCATGACCACAAGACCAAAGCGAGTGATTTTAAGCTTGAATATGTAGCCCTCTGATGGGATGCAAGGAATGATGAAAAATAGAAGCACAGAAAATTTGAAAAGCTATGGAAAGGGCCATACAATATCTCACCTTTTCATGGAAAACATGCTTTCATATTGAAGGAGATGAATGGAGAAGAATTCTTAGGAGTACCGTTCAATGGTAGGCTCCTTAAGCATTATCTTTTCTGATGAAGGTTTCATATTTATCAATTCCATTGTAAATATCAATTTAACTTTCTGCAAAGTGTGAAGCGGAGAATCACTGGAGTTTGGAGCCCGAGGTGAAGTCCATAAGTTTCATTGGTTTTATGTTGTTTTCAAAAATAAGTTATTCAAATTCAAGTGAGTTTTCAGTTAGTTTTCAATTAGTTTTCAATCATTTTTCAGTCAGTTTTAAGTCAACCTTGAGTTACTTTATTATGATAGGTTTTTTGTATTCATTTTTTTTACATCTTTTGACTCCATGCCTAATGGATAAGCACTTGACACCTCCAAGGAGCTGTCATCCCCCAGTGTCAGTTTTTTCATCCATCCACCAATGATCAGATAAAATCCTTCATGTCATGTTAAGGGACCCATTCTGAAATTTTTGTCATTCCATTAGGTCATCATGCAAAAATTTGGTCACTTGGTGAAGATTTAGGTCTCATATCACTCCTTTTAAAAAAATTATAACCTGCTAGCTCATTTCACCACTTTTTTGAGTGTACCATCAGTCATGAGTTTTCATCATCATTTCAGTCATTTTCATCATGGTTTCATTCAGTCATAGTCTCCATTAGGTCTTAGGGTTTCCAAGGTCATCAAGTCACCATTTTATTTCATAAAATCCCAACAAATTAAGAAGTGCCAATAAAGAAGTTTCATCAATAATTTTGATTTGTAAATTTGATTTCAGAGAAAAATGTAATTTTATTTTTCCTGTTTTGTAATAAATTCTCAAAGTTCCAAGTATCTGCACACTCCTAGATAAGCCAAACCATGAATACATTCATTTGCATCTTCCTAGCATCGAGCTCTCAACCTCCCAAGAAAAAAACCGAGTTTGCCTTGAAAAAATCAAATTCTGGGCCATTTGCAGCGCTTTTTCCACAAGTGCTGCGCTTTTGCAAGAGACCATGTTGCGCTTTTTCCAAAGGTGTTGCACTTTTTTCAGTTGATCACTGCACTTTTTCTCTATACGCTGCACTTTTTTCAAAAGGGATATAGGGTCCCCAAAATTCATTGCAGAGGTTCTCATCATCAATTCAAGGTTTCTACAAATATTTTAAAGTAGGTGGCATCTCCATAGCCCCTCTTTTCAGCTTGTGGTGTCAATTTCATGGTGTGTACCCTCCATTACATTTTATGCAATGTTCTATGAAATTGAAAACCTAGTTCATAATTTACAAAGTTAATTACTCTCCCCAAGACCCATTCACCTTCCCTACACCCTAACTCACTCCCAAATACCCATACATTTACTCATTTCCCATTCCCAAGCCCTATTTCCTAAACCCTACCACCCTAGCTCTACTTCCCTAGGCAGCTAGATACCTCCCTATTATATGAATTCCCTGCCCTATTTCCCTAACTATTTCACCCTACCATTAGTTCCCTCGGCTCACTAATCCCTTCCTAAATTCCCTTAAATTTTCCCTTACCCATAAAAATCCTCTAACCCCACTATCCTACTCATTTTCCCTTCCCCTTCTTCCCTATTGTTTTCAAAGACAAACTGAGCATAATGGAGGAAGAAAGAAACATAATGGAGGAGGAAAGAAATGCCATAGAAGAAGACAAGAAAAAATATGTTAAAGGAGGGAGGATTTCAAGATTAGATCCAACAGACAGAAGAGAAATAATGGCATCACCCTTAGCTATCAGATGTTTCCAACATGTAGGTTACATTGAATTTTGTGAGATGGTACAAAGAGTCCAAAGTCATCCTACTTTGACCAAGGTTTTCATCAAGAACCTCCAAAACTGATATCATTGCAGCAACAACAGGGATACCCAATATGGGTGAAAATTTGTTTAAGTTTAAGTATTTGGATGCCCAGTTGTATGAGCCTTATCTCAAGGCACCTTGCAAAGAGAAAATCAAAACGATCTTTCCTTTTGGTCAGTTTTTGAACAGGTTTTCCCCCATGATGAAAATCATTATGAAATACTTCAATTGTGAGGGAAAACTCTCTAGATTATACAACTATCACATCAAGTTTCACATGCAGTTAACTAGGGTGAAGTTTCTCAACCTCCCTTAGAACTTGTATAGAAGCATTGATAAAATTGCCTACATTGTGAAAAAAAAATATTTTGAGCTTCAGATGAACAACCTCTTCCATCACACTCTGATTAAAATCATTTTCCTTCACCTCCTTAATCAGTTGAACATATCATGGGAGAATTTCATAGAGGTTTATGTCTTCAATGCAGGACCAAGTCAACCTGCTAGACCTATTCCACCAACAACATCAATTTTCAAGTTTTCAATTTTTCAAGTTTTTGGCGTTGCTGCAAATTTTGACAGACTTTTTGCATAGTCAACCTCCAAAAAGCGCAGTGTAGGCCACGCTGCACTTTTTTTGGAGACCTCCAAATTGGAAAATATTTGCATATTTAGATTTAGAGTGATATATACATGCAATTTTGACTATTGGCACTCAGCAAACAAATCTTTTGACATGTGGAAATGGCCAAAAACCACTAAAAATCACCTTTTGCCTCCTTTTTAACACCTTTGTTGCACTTTTGGATCAGTCTTGGGAGATTCGACTTTTGAGGATCTTCACTCAACCATTTGCAGTGATTGAAGACATTTTTGACAACTAGACTAGAATATCTTTCCATCTAGCCATCTTGGGCCCAATTTGGACTTCGGAAAGACAGTCAAAAATAAATTTTAAGGTCCAAGTTGCACCTTTTACCACACACGTTGCACTTTTTCCAAGCACGTTGCGCTTTTTGCAGTTTCCTGTTTTCTCCAGAATTTTCACAATTTCTCAGTTGATGGATGGATTCAGTGAATTTTTACTGATGTAATTATGAAATTTAAATGTAATTATGTCATGAATATTTACTATGGATAGGTACATCAGGTAAATAGGTAATTTTGGTCAAAGTGAATCAATTTAATGAATGTTAGGGATGAGTTGGCTAACGTCCCTAATCACTAGGATTCCAGTTGAGCACTTAGTGGATCAACTCCACAAGTTAGGGATTGGACCCCTGAGAGTGGGAGAAGTAGGTTTTGGTCTATATCTTTCATTTCCTTTCTCATTGCAGGGGTTGGATGCTTTAGAATTTAACCATTGAACATTATTGTTATTAAAATTTTGGCAAGAAATAACAGACTGAGTTGCAGCTATGTTGATCGGATACTTGTGGTAATGTTATTTGACATTATTTATTCTTATATTTTGCAGATGTTTGAATTTATTGTGTTTTAATATTTATTCCATCTTTGAATGTAATTGCTTCCTAAGTCAGAAAGACAGAATACATTAGCTTTTGCTCTGTTTTGGAGGAATAGTTACAATTTTGTTTCATCTTTCTTCTAATTGAAAATAATTCATGTTCCCAAGGATATTTTTGAAACCCTATCATTCTGAACCATTTCATATTGATACCTTAATGTGCTAACCTACTTACCTACCTTGCCCCATGAGATCCCTGCAGTTCTGATCCTTGTTTGCCCTGACCTAGTTCTTCTCTGATCTATTCACCATCCAACACTTCAAATTAAATCAACCAAA
Source organism: Pinus albicaulis (assembly GCA_034641835.2). Classification (NCBI taxonomy): domain Eukaryota; kingdom Viridiplantae; phylum Streptophyta; class Pinopsida; order Pinales; family Pinaceae; genus Pinus; species Pinus albicaulis. The sequence goes on along the minus strand of CM076579.1, from coordinate 694,925,216 downwards.
CCCTAGTGCTACTTTACCTAGCCTAAAATACTCTTTATCCAGTCATCTTGGTTTTGGTCTTATTGAGAGATCCCTCTCCTACCTATCAGGGCTAGCTTCTTGGCGAAATATTGGCCTATGGCTACCTTTGATGGTCTCTTATCAGCCTCGGAGATCTAGTGTAGTGATAACAAAAATCAGACATGCAAATTGTTACTTGTAAAGAATATCGATGTAGTTTATTAATCCCACTTTTCATTTCTTTATTTCTTCTTCCTCTTTGCCTCATTTTCGTTTCTTGATCCAATACTGAAATGCTCCAAGAAAAAATACAAGTTTCCAAGAGTATGAGAGAGAGAGAGAATAGAGAGAGAGATCCAAAAGTGAACTGACAAAAGGTTATACTGAAAGAAGGTACCAACTGATCCTAAGAAGCCTTTTTATCAATTAGCCCTCTATTTTCTTCACTTTCCATTATTTTCCTTCATTTTTCTTCTCACATGAAACCTGGGAACTTTCACCTTCCTTTTCTCCTAATTACCATTATTTTCATAAATAAAATTCCAATTATGCCATTTTTCCTTTCGAAATCCTTAACCATTAACTTTGGAAATTTCCTTAAACATAACAACTGAAATCAACACCCACGCGAAGATGTTTTTACCAATATTAAATTATTAGTTTTCCTTTATTAACTTTTATTACATGGAATTTTCGCTAGGGCTATTACAAAACACTCACCTTTGGGGGACACCATCCTCAGTGTTCAACCAAAGCTATTAAAAAGCACAACCACTGAAAAGAAAGCGTACTTCCCTTGGAGATTTATAACTTAGCTCATTTTAGTATTTACAATAATTGACCTACTATGAACAAAACCACTATGGTAACATGAAAAATGTAACAACATAACAACCATAATGACATGACTCCCATATCGCTTATTGGAGCTTTATATCATAGCTCATGGCGGTGCTTACATCCATATAGATATTTACATATACCAAAGCATTACATCAAAACATATTCAAAAACATATACCAAAAATACTTTTCCTCAACTAGAAAAAAATGTATTAACCGTTCTACATCAACGACACCACTCATGAATATGATAAAAAATGTGAGTAGCATTAGTCTGTTTAAAATTATTCAAGAGTTTTGTTCAAGTTTTGTATCGTATGGGTAACTGGAAGTGAGTCAAAAAGACAGTAGCTAGGGCAATAAAATTATCAAAAGAAGCTCTAGGTGACGCAATGTATCATTTTGTATCCGGACTAGTGAGTGTACGCTAGAAAAGACGTAGTTGAACAAAGTCATCATTCAGGGAGTTAGATGAACACCACAATTGATAAGTCATAACATGAGTCAACAGGTCTTTCCCAGGGTTTCCATCGAATTTAGGAATATCCGAGGGTAATTTGTGAGGTATCACCGGCCACCAAGGAGCATAATTGATTAGATCATTGGTGAGCCGGTTTAAATATAGTAACTCTAAAGTTGCAAAAAAGGGAAAATATTGATTGAGGTAGGGTTGATCATATCCAGGGTATGATGGAATTGCTTGGGAAATAGGCATTTGAGCACCAGCATAAGGAATATATTTCTGGTAACCCAAATAGGGGTTTCTTTGATAAGCAAACACTTCAAGATTTTTTTGACCAAAACCTGGGTACAATACTTGTTAAAATGAAGGTTGTGGCATTTGTGCCCGTGGTTGCCAAGGGGTCTGTCCACCAATGTTATAACCCAAATTAGGATAACTTGGATTCGGTTGAGGATAGGTATAACCTAGTTGTGGTTGCGACATCCCATAATGGTAATCCAACTTGTGAATAAAATATTTCGGGTGCAGGTGGTTGTTGTAAACCATCTGAAGGAGTTGGAATCTGAGGGCCCAAGACTTGAGGGTATTGGGTTGAAGGACCAACCTAAAAAGGTTGAGGAACAACAGTGTGAGCCTATAACAAGGTTAAATATTTATTAACAAGAGAATTTGATGTGGGTGCAACAGGTTGAACTGTTTGATACAAGTGTACAACCATTTGTGGTTGGATAGGTAGAGTGGGATGGCATAGAAAAACATTCATTTCGACATTAGGATGAACAAAAAATGACAGAGTACTGTCAAAGTGGGTGACCATAGGTCTCCCCCCAGTATGAGGAGTATACTAATATGGAAAATATTACTCTCCACATGCAGGGAGTCCAATTGATATGGTATTAGATGGAATAGACCCATATGGACCAGCTTGATATTGCCTTGATGATGGATATAAAGGATCAAGTCATTCAGCACTCACTATAGGTTTACCAATTAGAATACCAGATGATGACATTGGTGAAGTCCATGGGTTTGAAGATGCACCAGAGAAAATTCCAGATAAAGATTTATAACTTGATGGGACCATAGGGCCTCCATGTAAATATGACTCTGGTGAAGTTGTGAACATAGACGGAGTAGTGAAAGCAGGTGCTGTCATTATTGGATTTTATGGTCCAACCAAAGATGTTGGTTCAGGCATGGTTACTTGACCAAATGCATACCTTTTTGAATCGACAAGAATTTGAATAGGCACAAGATAAAAAAAAGCAGAGGGTGGTGATTGAGGAAAATAATTATACATGTAAATATTCTCCACAAAATGGGTTGGAGTTAAAGGTGTTTCGTCTTTTGGTATTTCTTCAATCGAAATTAAACCAGGTGGAAGGATTTCGTTGTCAGGCCCGAAGTATATTTCAGGAGGTTGACAGTGCGATATTTCAGGAGGTTGTGGGGTGACTGATATAGGAATAGATTTCGGTCATTCGACTTCAGGATTTAGATGTCTGGCAAAGAAGAGAAAAAATCTGGATCAACTTCCAGTTGAACAACGTCGGGTTCAGGAGGTATGGTCTCACTGATTGGATGGATCGTGACCACAGGTAGCTATGAGGACTCTGTCTCGGCAACAGTAGACGAACCGGGATTTGAAGAAACAAGTCGTGCTAACTCTATATATGTGAAGATGATGCTTCACCAAACATACTATTTGTACTGGTTTCAGTAGAAAGATGTTGCCTTCATCGACTAGAAGTCACTTCTGGTGGTAAAGGTGGTTTCAATGAAAGTCTATGCGAACGATGGGGAAAGGGATTTTCTTCTTCCACGATGACTAATTTATTTTATGACGAAAATCAAATAAACAAAATAAAAGGGTAATGCTATTCAAAAGGATTACCAAGAAACTGTTAACTGCAAAATACCTCCTGCCGAAACAAGAAGTACGGGCAAGAAATCTCCCCAAATGCTATGTTCGGTGTATCACAATTTATAAGGTGGCCATCTCAGTGCACTATGGATGGATAGAAACCTAAATTTTTCCTTCCAAATATACCCAAAGGTACGTGGAGGCCCAAGTTCACATTAGCGCTATCTAATGCGAAATCACATAGTGAGAGCACATCTTTATACTTTTCATACTATAACAACGTATGATATACCCAAAGGTATGTGGAAAAGCTACGATATACTTACATACATGGAGTGAGGTATCACACTTGGAATGTATCGAAGAAAATTAATGACAGCTTCTATGTTTTATGAAGCTGGAACACGTCTCTAGCCTAGACCTTCTAAATGTTATCGTTATGGTTCCAATGAATTTCTAGATAAATAGATGTAAATTTTAAGTTGATCTTGTTTATCAATTTTCCTTTCAAGGTTCACCACGATGATGTAATGGAAATTCCTAAAATGAAAACTAAAATGATAAGAAAACTTTTCAATTTTATCTTTTCAATGAAAATCTTAGCTACTAAAGGGAAAGAGCAATCGGTTTTGAGAGAAAACAACAAAGAGCACAAACTAATATGAAACTTTCCTAATTTGTTCCTATGCAAAACACACAACTCACTACATGCAAATGTAGGTTTTTATTGTCATTCCCCTGAATGTGAATGCAAAAATGAAACTATATGCATCAAATCAACAAAAAACAAATGCTTTCTTCTTTGAGAAACGATGAATTTAACAACAATTTCTCTTTTATGAAAAATTAAGAATGGAACTACAATTTTTCCTACAAGAAACGAAGAATTTAACGACAATTTCCTTTACAAAAACAAATGGATCTAATGAAGAAATAAAATACTTTGAATTTTATTTGTCAATGATAAAGAAAAATGCTTAAAGAGACATTGAACAAACTTACTTTTCAAAGGGGGAAGAATCAGAAAAATTCATTGGTCTCTATGAGGCATCAGACAATTGAAAACACAACAAACAAAAGGTTGAAAGTGATGGAAATGAAAAATTCAAAGAGAATTTGGTTTGCTTAGGGGGCAACGTAGTCTCTAAGGGGAGACAATGCATTGCAAAGCACCCCTGAGTGGGATACAGTGCTATGCAAAGCGCTATGTCTTGACCAACAGTGCGTTGGGCGCAAAAAAAAGAAAAAAATTCAAGCTACTTAACACACTTCTAATGCAATTGTTTGTTTCAGAAGTCTAATAATTGAAGGTAAATGCTACTAGGTGGATAATCAGAGGCAAAAAAGTACCAAGGATAAATGGAAACTCCCCAACGGAGTCGCCACTTTGTTGTGTGGAATTATGGATTATGGATAAAACGCATTCCCTAAACATGGTGCTATGCAATTAGAACAACATATCAAAGACTTTGCACACACTTTCTCTAAGAGTAAAAAGACACATAGAAATATGGATAATATTACTTGTGATCCAAGCACTTCCTATTCTCCTTTTGTCGCTCTTGTTGTAGCTTCTAATCCAACTTTGATCGCCAGACTAGTTCCTGCAAGTATAAACACTAAATAGCAAAGATAATGCAATATACAGATGGCTATTTATATTAGTCAGTTAAATCAATGAAACATGAAACATATACATCACCTAAGAATCCATGATATGAAAGATAGAAACATAGAAAGATACATATGTGGGAAAATGAGCATCAATCTTTATTAATGGATAGAAGGGGGAGGTTACCACTAGGGATAGATTTGATGTCACCAGCTCCAACATTCATCCCAACCTCTTCACAATAAACATCTCACCAATAGCATATCACTCTAATCACACTCAATTGAGAATCCAACAACATTTCTTTACCCAATTTATTCCTTTTCAAGCACTGGGATCTGTGCTCAATTTATAGGGTAACTAAAGGTAATTTCCTAATCAATGAATTTATAATAATAGGAAAGACATGTTCCCAAGCTCAGAGGTGTTATATGGACACATGGATTCGAAGTTTTACACATATGGACCCTTCTATAATGCACTGGACATGTGGAGATTTCAGAACAATGAGAATTTCGCTCCCATTTTACCAACACACTCTTGAATGTCGAGAAGTGATTTACAAAGCACCCTTGAATGGAGGTAACTAGATATGCAAAGCAGTTAGTCCCTTGAGAGGCTACGTTGGTGATCTCATAAGTGATATAACATGTACTTCAAATCTTGGAAATCTTGCAATGGAAGTCATGGATGATTTTTTCTTGTTCTTGTCTTAGGGCATGTAACAAATGAAATGATAGGGGATGATAGACCCTATTTCATTGGTTTTGGGGACGATGTCCAGTTTAACCAGGTCATTGGGAATGGTACACAAATTGACCTATAACATACTAGCAGTAGAATCAGGATGTCTTTCTTTGGATTGAGACTTGAATATTCCCTTGAGGGTAGTTCCAATTACATAGATTGGAAGGATAGGGTGGAGGCAGTGTTGGAAGACAATGGGTTGAAGGTGTTCATAGATAGTGATATTCCCAGGGCCACAACAATAGATGCTCAAAATATTTATGCATAGAAGAAGAATTTACCAAAGGCGAGTAGGTTTTTTTTATAATGAGATAGAGATCATATTGTCTCGAACCTCCATTGAAAGGAAACTCCATATGCTATGCATAAAACCTTAACATATTTGTTTTAGAAAAAAAGTAGCCACAAGAAGTTTTCACTAAAGGACAAGCTCAGAAAAATTGAGGTGGAGGAGGGCAAGACAATACCAAAGTACTTTACCAAGTTCACTCAGTGTAAGAATGAGCTTGGAATTGTTGGTGTTACCATTTATGAGGATGATCAAGTGAGCCTAGCACTTCTAGGCCTACCCAAGAGCTGGCGCATCTACCTGGATTCGCCAAATGGGAGGGGAGAAGCTACCAGATAGGGAGTGATTGTGGTTTTACTTGGTGCATGAAGATATTAGAAGAAACACCAGAGATGGGACCTCTTCCAAAGAAGAGGACTTTGCATTAGTTAGTAAAGGAAATAAAACCAAGGGAAATAATTCCCAAGGTGAAGAGGGCAAGAAGAAATATGTGTCCAACTTCAAATGTTTCTAGTATCACGAGTTTGGGTACTATGCCATGAAATGTCCGTAGAAGAAGGAAAGCAAGAAGGAACCTATAGTAGGAGCAGTAGGTGAAGCTCTAGATTCATAGTTCAAAGTTGATTTCATTCTCATTGCATGCATATCAAGCACTGTAATGGGATGCATGTGATATCTCGATAACAATTCCTCTTTCCATATGATTGCAGAATAGAGACATATTCATTGACTTGGAGGGGAAGACCTCAAGAAAAACATAGAATTTGGAGATGATGGAAGGTATAGAGCGATCGACATCACTACAGTTACTTTTCAGAGGAATTTTGGCTCCCTTCTCAGACTTACAAATGTTTTTTTTTGCAGGACTAAAGAAGAATCTTGTTTCTATAACGGTATTGGAATATCGTGCTTATGATGTGATATTTAGCAATGGGAATTTTTTCCTTAGACACATCACCACAGGACAGATTAAATAGATCGGTGTGAGAGTCATGAACCTGTATGCACTTGAGGTACCAGATGCATGAAAATATTTGAGGAGAAATTAAAAGGTTAGAGGCTTGTTGGTTGAGAGGGAGCTTGAATTACCTCTCAAAATGCACCCTTAGAAAGTTTTGGAGTAGCCACAATTGGTGATCTAAAATGAATGCATTAGTTTTGTTGTGCTAAGTGTATTTCAGTTTTAAAAACATGTGCATAATTGGCTCATTAGTTTGCATAAGGATTAAGAAACTTTTCCATTATTTATAGATTATTTTTAGTAAATTAGAAGCATGAAAAAAGCATAAATAACACTGAACAATAGTGTAAAATGGAGAAATAAGTCACCACATGAAATTTAGACAATAGGCATGATGAAGCAGTTCACCACTTCTGGGCTACATCAACTGGTCCAGCTCCCAATTGCTTGTCCATATTTCATTATGCTAAAAAATTTTCTATTACATGTATTTACATTTCTCTAATGGTTTTTTTCTCTGCACCAATGGCTTTAGAATTCTCCAATTAGTCAAAAATGACTCTTGATTCACTCAGAATGGTTGAAAATTGAGCCTCCTATAGTTTTTCCCAGTATCTCCTAGGAAAACTCCACTAAAGTGGAGAACTCCAGTTAACTGGAGCTAAATCTGTGCAGACCGCCAAAAATGGCGCGCCCCTAACTCCTCCGCCAAAATAGACTGCACATTTAATGTTTGCAGTTGGGTGGTGGCCACATGCGCACACCCAAACCGCTACATAATTTTTGGTTAGCGAAACCCATGCAGGAGATTGCAGTTAATTGTTTTAACTGCGGGTTGATCGTCGTCGGTTAGCACTAACCGCGTGGTGGATGTGTTAACATTAAAATTTCCATTTGACTATACACCGGGATCACTGGCAGGTTGGGATTTTCTGTGGTTCCCAACCCCCATATATATTTTCAATACAACATAAATACAACCCGACATGTAATCTTGTTAAGTAACTTGTGTAGCGCAGATGGTAAATGGTTGTGCGTGCCTGGTGGGAGGTTAGGCGGTCGAGCCCTGCTGCCTCTCATAAAATTTTAACATGCGGTTTCAAGGCCACGTGGCACCCTATAATTGGCTCATTTAACCCCATACTACAAATAGATAATCGACACTTGTCATCCAACAATTGGTCCCGTGGAAGGAATATTCTGAGGAATATTCTATTTTTTTGCTGACTGTGCATCTCAGTCAAACCTTGTCAAAATTTTGTAATTTTATATGTTTTTCATTTCGATCAAAATGAAATATCTTCCTCATATGACATCAGTTTTTCAAATAGTTTACGATGTCAGAATCAGGAATACGAGATCTACGCAACCATTCTAGTTTCAACCCAATCCTGTAACTTTGAATTTTGAGCAAAATTTATGAACTCCTAATCATTCCTCCTCATTGGGAAGCTTTTGGACCCCAAAAGACTTGATTACCTGTTCAATAGATGAGGGTACAACTCCCTCACCTTTCCAATATCCATCAATTTTTCCTTGCTTTGTTTAGTGCCTTTGAGCCCAACTCAAAGGTAGTCAACACTTCCCCTCTTTGATGCTCTTGTCCTCCTATTAGGAATTGTATATTCTTTGAGTTCATCCAGAAATTATGGTGAGAAATATTCACTAGAAGGTAGATGTCAAATATGGGAATGCCAAAGTTTAGTTGTACCTTAAAGGGATTCAAGCCTCCAGAGTGTCTGTTGGATGTAGATGTGTCACCGGTGGGCAGTCGTTGAAGGATCTGGAAAAATTTATCCATCATCCCGTTCCTTTGTTTTTCGAGGGCCTCCTCGAGCAATATTTTGATAGGATCTCCTGCTCCCTCATATTTATTTTCATTCCCCATGGGCGACCGTCAGGGTTTGCTAGGATGATCTTGCAAAGGTTCAACAGATCGAGCCCTAACTCCTTATACCCTGACCTCGTTGGGGACATGCAAAGAAGGAGAGAGAAAAAGAAGACCACTCTAATACCACTGATCCAGATTTATGGAGGAATGAAATAGAATAAACATGTAACCATAAATACAAAGATGCAATGGAAATAACACTTCTTTTCATTAATATCAAAGAACTAAAATTTTCTTAGAGACAGAATGGAAATAAACGGGCTAGCGCGTTGGTAGCTTATCTCTGAGAAGAGATGTGGCAGCTACAGGCCTCTAAAATGAGTTACATTGAGGCTTGAGGGCCTATTTATTATTTAGAAACAATGTAAAACCCTAAACATCCAAAACCCTAACCCTAAGAGATGAAGCACCAAAACTGTGGGCCTTGTTTGGGTAAATTGTTGTTTCAACTTTCCGAGGACGTAACGTTGGCATTCAATCTCCATTTGACGTGCACCATACCTCGTTAGAAAGATCTATCAAAGGAATACATTTTTTGATGTGAGAAAAATTGATCCATGGACCTATGTTGCTCCCAGGTTTCCCAAAAAAACGTTGTTTAGGGCCTCAAAATGGTTTCCGAAGTTCAAGACCTGAAAAACTGCTAAAAATAGTAAGTTGTGCCGAAACTGAAAAACTGAAAGAGATAATGGTGGGGCCCCAATTGGAATAGGTGGGTGGCCACCAATATCCACTTGGATCATTCCTCCCCCCTTAGGAAGCAATGGTCTCCATTGCGTCGATTTCCTCCATGAGATGAGGAAAATTCTGCTGAACTTGGTCCCTCGTGAACCACTTGCCTTGGTGCAAGTGTTGGCCAACTTTGACAACCAGATGCATTTGGATCTTTTGTTGGCGAGTTTTCTTGATTTACATGTCCATGATACAATATATGGTGGCATGTTCCATGCATTCTGGGTTTAACTCTGTTGGTGTGAGTTGTTCTGCAATGTCAGAGGTGTCCAGTAGAGGTGAGAAGTAGGGACAAAGTCGGTCCACATTGAATACTGGGACATAGCGGTGAGAATCCCAAGCCCACCTGAAAGGGGTTGTGGCCAGTTGAGCTGTGGAGATCCCGGTTATAACTGTGTTATACATAGGGGAGGATCTTATCCCATGTGCATGGATTATTTGAATTTCACATGTGTAAAATGTGTACAATCATCATGTTGACGACCTCTGTCTAGCCATAAATTTGGGGATGGAAAGTTGTGGACTTGGTGAGCTTGGTGTCTAACATTGACCAGAGGCTGGACCAAAATGTGCTGAGGCACCTGCTATCGCGATCTGATATGATAGAATGTGGGATCCCAAAGTGCACCCACATTCATTCAAGTAAGAGTTTAGCAGTGGCTTCTGTTGTGATATTCTTCTTGCAGGCCGCCATAATGGCTATCTTTGAGAATCTGTCGACGACCATAAAAACAAAATCGTTTCCATGCTTAGTAGAAGGAAGGCCTGACATGTAATCCATGGAGATGGATTCCCAAGGTCGACAAGGGGTAGGTAGTGGAGTATAGAGGCCTTGCTTCTTGATGGTCGGTTTGGCAATGGTGCAAGTAGTGCAGGATCTGATGTACTTCTCGACATCCTATCGAAGGTTCGGCCAATAGAAATACTTCTACAGTACTTCCACTATTCTATCGACCCTGAAATTCCCAGTGACTCAACTGTAGTGTGCTTCCTATATCATCTTGGCATGCTCCCTTGAAGGAACACAAAGGTGTCCTAGGTGACATAACAATGCATCTTGGAGGTGAAAATTTGGGACTTGAGTACCCCCCAAGAGTGCCTTGTATGTGTGGCTAAATTCTGGATCGCTCTTGTAGAGAAGCGGCCAATCATAAGTCTCGTGCCCACAACAGTTGAGAACAATGATTAGCGCCATGATCGGTGGTCGCTTGAGGAAGTCTGCAACATTATTGGTGCTACCCTTCTTGTACTTGATGTTCAAATGAAACTGTTGTAGATATGTGGACCACTTCTGATGGCGATCATTCTGCAACTTCCCTTGTGTTTGTATGAACTGCAGGGGTCGATGGTCTATGTGGATGATTGTTTCCTTCCCCCAAAATGTAATGCCTCCATTGTCTACAAGCCTACACAATTGAATACATTTCTTTGTCATAATTGGGATACTTGTGAATAGTGTTGGACAATGTCTCACTGTGATATGCTACTGGATGCCCCTGTTGAGTAAGAACTGCCCCAAAAGCATAGTTAGAGGCATCTGTCTTGATCTAAAATGGTTTTTTCAGGTCTTGTAATGTGAGCACTGGGGCAGAACAGAGGTGACATTTCAATTCTACGAATGGCTTCTGTTGATATTCCTTCCAAAATAATTTTTCTTTCGCTCCTCCCTTGGTGATTTCACTCAAGGGCCAAGTAATATGAGAGAATCCCAACACAAACTTGTAGTAGAAATTAGCAAGACCCAGAAATTTGTGACGCTCTGTTAGAGTGGTTGGGGCTGGCCAATCATGAATAAATTGGATCTTGGTTGGATCCACATAAACCCCCCTTTCATCAATAATGTTTCCCAGATATTGAACCTAGATCATGCCAAAAGTGCATTTCTCCAAATTGGCACACAAATTGTGTTGTCGTAGTGTTTGCAGGACTTGTCAGATGTGGTGGAGGTGCTCTTCCCAAGTCTTGCTGAAGATCAGAATGTCATCCAAGTACACCACTACAAATGAGTTGGTGAATTGCCACAAGATGTCATCCATTAACCTCATGAAGGTTGCAGGAGCATTCATCACCCTGAAAGGCATGACCAACCATTAGAAAAGGCCCTCCTTGGCTTTGAAACCAGTCTTCCACACATTGGAGGGTTCGATTGGTACCTGGTGATACCTACAAATCCTAAATTTTCCTCTTGATTTCATCATTCTCCATAACAGAGCGCTGATAGATCGGTCCATTGGGTAGCGGCGCACTTGGTGTCAGATCAATGGGGTGCTTGACCTGACAGTGCAGAGGCACCCCTATGGGTGAGGTAAAGATGTCCGCGTACTCCTCCACAACCTTTTCCATTTCTTGTTGTCGTGCAGAGGAGCCATGTCTGTAGGTCATGGCCACAGTATTCTTCTTGCACTGGGGGCAGATCATTAGGAAAAAAAATTTCCTGGTTTGGGAAATGAGCTTACTGCATTTTTTTTCAATAGCCAAAGAGATAGTGGTAGGCAGTGGTACCTCTAGTATCTTGTACAACTTATTTCCCAAAGTAACAATAACAGTGCGAGGCCGGGAATCATACACATCATGACGCTACCACAAGAATGGTTGGCCTAATAATACATCAGAAACTTCAAGAGCAACAATGTCACATAATACCTCATTTGTGAAGGGATTGATGCTATAGGAAAGGCGACACTGCTGGCTGACGTGGAGATCCCGTCCTTGGTGAAGCCACCCGATGGTGTATGGTTGTGGGTGTGCTATGGTAAAAAAGCCCAACCACTTCATGAAATATGTTGAAATGAGGTTATTTTGGCTCCCATTTTCGACAATGAACTGCATCGGGGAACCCTTTACCCACATCTGGGAGTGAAAGAGATGTTCTGCCTCCTCTATATCTTCCGGTTCCTCCTTCTGGATCTTCGTAGTGGAAATAGTGCCGTTGGGATCCACATCAATAATATGTTTCCCTTTTTCATTCCCCTGTTGAAGTTTTGATTTAGATTCAGAGCATGCATCTAATCCAGAAGCCCTCATCTCGGCCACCAGCGACTGCTTGGCCCGACACTCACACCACTTTCCTATGTCCTTTTTTGGCTTCAAAGTGTATTTCTTTAATTGTAGCTTTGGAAAGTTATGTTGAACTACCATGCCTTGGCTTTGTCCTTTTTTCTGTGGTTTGGGGGCACCTTTCCCTTGCTTTTGATTCGCAGATCCAAAGTCTCGCTTCTTCTATTTGAATTGCTGCTCAATCTTGGCAGCATACCAGTATGTCGTACCAAGCGAGGAGATGTCAAGGAACTCCATTTCCTCATGAATTTATCTATGCAGACAAATGCGATACTTTAGCACCAAATGTTTCTCTAAATCTTTGATACCCAACTTTGTGTGCAGGGTATGGAATAGATTCGTCATCTCATGCACATCTTGATCCTTTTGTTGCCGCAGCATGGTCCATTGTATGTACTTGTCCTCATAGCTCCCCACGAGATAGTATTGTTCCTTGATGGCATCTCGAAAAGAGTTCCAAGTGGGTATGGCTGAGAATAGAGAGGGTTATGTCTCGTCCTTTTTCTCACAGTAGGTTTCCCACCAATCCTTGACATGAGGGGTAACTTTGAGGAGTGCAAAAATAATCTTCTCCCGGTCGGAAAAGTCATGAACCAAGAAATATCCTTCTAATAGATTCAACCATCTATCTACGACATATTCATCTATTCGACCCTCAAATATTCGAATGTCAAAGTTTACTTGTACCTTAAAGAGAGTTGAGCCTCAAAAGTGGTTGTTGGATGCAGATGTGCCACCGGTGGGCATTCGTTGAAGGATCTGGGCAAAGTTATCCATCATCCCATTCCTTTGTTTTTAGAGGGCCTCCTCGAGCAATATTTTGATAGGATCTCCTACTCCCTCGTCTTTCTTTTCATCCAACATGGGCAGCTGTCGGGGTTTGTGAGGCTGATCTTGCAAAGGTTCAACTAGATCGATCCCTAACTCCTTATACCCCAACCTCGTTGGGGACATGCAAAGGAGCGAGAAAAAGTATACCGCTTTGATACCATTGATCCGAATTTATGCAGGAATGCAATAGAATACACATGTAACCATAAATACAAAGATGCAGCAGAAATAACACTTCATTTCATTAATATCAAAGAACTGAAATTTTCTTATAGACATAATGGAAATAATTAGCTAGGGCGCCAGTAGCTTATCTCTGAGAAGATATGTGGTGGCTACAGGCCTCTAAACTGAGTTACAATGAGGCTTGAGGGCCTATTTATTATTTAAAAACAATGGAAAACCCTAAACATCCAAAACCCTAACCCTAGGAGATGAACTACCAAAACTATGGGTCTCGTTTGGGTAAATTGGTGTTTCAACTTCCCGGGGATGTTACTTTTGCATAAAATCTCCATTTGAAATGCACCATACCTCATTAAAAATCTTTATCCAAGGACTACAACATTTGATGTGAGAAACATCGGTCCATGGAGCCATGTTGCTCCCATTTTTCCCAAAAAATGTCGTTTAGGGCCTCAAAACAGATCCGAAAATTTAGGACCTGAAAAAATGCTAAAAATAGTAATTTGTGCTGAAACTGAAAAAATGAAAGAGACAATGGTGAGGCCCCAATTGGAATAGGCAGGTGGCCACCAATATCCACCTAGATCACTAATGGTGATTTTGGAAAATACCCAAAGCATACTTCAAAAGGTGAGGTTTGTGTTGAAGAGTGCATTGCCCGATTGTAAGCGTGTTGAATGTAATGCAGTTGTTCATCCCACAACTTAAGATGTTTGTTGTAATAACCTCTCAATATATGCACAACTGTTCTGTTCACCACGTCGTTTTGTCCGTCTATTTGTGGATGAAAAACGGTACTCTTTTTCAATTTTGTGTCCATCGTTCTCCATATATTTGACAAAAAAATTTCCCAATGAACCTGGAATCCCTATCACTAACAATAGAAGTGGGTAATCTAAAATGAACCCAAACATTTTGAAAATAAAGTTCAACATTTTTTTCAGCAGTAATGGTTTTCTTACATGCCATAAGTATACACATTTTACTGAATCTATCCACAACTACACAAAATATAATCATGTTGCTTTCTTGACATAGGTAGACCTCCAACAATGTCCATGCATATTCTCTCCCATGGCCTTGATGGTACCGATAGTGGCATGTATAATCCAAGCTTCCTATTACTAGGCTTACTTGTTGCACACATAGAACAACCTCTTATAAAACGTGACACACTATCTATCATGCGAGGAAAATAACAATACCTCTATAGATGCGCCATTGTTTTCATTACCCCAAAGTGTCCTGCAATAAGAGAAGAATGAGCTTCTCTCATGAAACTTAGCCTCTCTCCTTGTGGAATACATAGCTTTCCCAAATGAAACAGAAAATTGTTATGCATGTGATAATCTTTTTCTTCAACTTTATTCCCTTCACTCAAACTAGCATACACATCTTGGAAATCAATGTCATGTGCATATTGTTCTATGTAACTTGTATGTACAACAGAATCATTTTTGAGTAAAGTAGAAGCACTAATGATTGGTATCGAAATCATATCTGCAATTTTATTGAATATATATTTTTTGTACCTTATAACCAACTGAAATTATTGAAAAAATCCCATCCACCTAAAATGTCTTGATTGTTGCAATTTTGTTTGCAACTACAAGTACTGTAATGGTTCCTGATCAGTGTGTACAATAGTCTCTTTACCCATCAAGTAGTGCTTCCACATCTTGACACTTTTTACCAACACATATAGTTCTTTTTCATATGTAGGATAATTATTCACAACACCATTAAAATTTTCTGAATGAAAGGTGACAGGCTTACCATGCTACAAAAGAACTTTGCCCATGGCATAGTCACTAGCATCAGTTTGTATCTTGAATGGCTGTCTCAAATTTGGTAATGCAAGGACTGGAGCTGAACTGATCATCTTTTAAAGCTTTTAAATCTTGCTTTTGTTTGCCTCCCCATTGGAAGCCTTTCTTCACACTTGTCATTGCATGCATAGGAGCTGCAATGGAAGAAAAGTTAGCAATAAACTTCCTCCAATATTGAGTTGCACCTAGGCAACTTATTACCTTTGTAATCATTTTGGGTGTGGGCCAATTTACAATGGCCTCCACTTTAGAAGGATCAATCCTCAATTCTCCTCCTCCTACAATATGTCCCAAATAGAGCAAATAAGTCTTTCCAAACTCACATTTTGACATCTTAAGAAACAATTTCTCTTTCTTCAAAATATCAAGCACTCTATTCACATGCAAGACATGATATTTTCTTGTGTTGATGAAAATTAAATTGTCATATAAGTACACAATAAAAAATTCATGAAGGAATGGTCACAAAATATTATCCATAACTCGCATAAAAGTTGTCAGTGCATTACATAAACCAAAAGGCATAACTATCCACTCAAAGAGTCCTTGTTTGGTTTTGAATGTAGTTTCCCATATATCACTTTCTGCATTTCTTACTTGATGATATCCACTTCATAAATATAACTTAGTGGAAAACTTTTCTTCTTTCAGCTGATCAAGAAATTCATCTATTCTTGGGAGTGGGTAACGATTTTTCACCGTAATCGTGTTCAAAGCTAAAAAATCTACACACATGCGCCAAGTCCCATCTTTCTTTGTTATGAAGACTATGGGTAAACCACATGGCAAGGTGCTTGGCCTTATGATTCCTTTATCCAACATCTCTTTGATTTTCCTCTTTATTTCAACATTCTCCATTATCGACATGCGATACATACCGATGTTTGGAAGAGGACAATCCTACTACAACTGAATCTCATGTTGAATTTCCCTTTTCTAAGGCAATCCTGTTGGCTCTTGAAACATATCATGATGCCCATTAACCACATCATATAATTCTTATTTCAACTTAGGATCACATCCCTCAAAATATTCATGATTAATATCAGCTTTAGGCTTAATCATAAGAAGAACAAAATTCTTACTTGAATTTTCCAGCCTCTTTACCTGGCGAGTATTTACCAAAGCAATGTTTATCTTCTTATGATGTTCTCTAACAATGACCTCTTTTCCATCTTTGAATAAATGATACATGTTCTCATGGAAATATAATATCTCTTTCCTATCATACAAGTAAGGACTCCCTAATACAATACCAGTTATGTCAAGTGGAACCACATCTAATTCAACTGTGTCAACAAAGCTTGGAGAGATTGCGAACCTCAATATACATTTCTTTGAAACATGTATATTTTCATCCTTACAAATCCATCCCAATGGATATGGTTTGGATGTGGTATGGTCTCAAGGTTAAGTTTATTGACCAAATATTTAGATATTAAGTTTGATTGTGACCCACTGTCAAACAGTGTGTCAATCTTGGTATGCTTGGATATGACCCTCATATGAAATAGTTCTCTTCTTTATTCTTCATTTGGAGTGTTTATGTGACAGTTTGATGTACTGGTACTAGGTTTAGTTTTAATTTCTTTTCCCTTCATGTTCTTCAATCCCATACCTGTAATTTTAGTTTCATCACCTGAATCAGATCCTAAATCATGTTGAGTTGTAGCTGCAGTTTTTTGTTTCCCTTTGTTATTGGGTTTCTTTGGCCTCAATTCAGGATGTAATTTCCAACAATGATTTTCATCATGTCCTTATTTTGAACAATTTTTACAAGTCACTTTTTCTCCCTCTTTCTTAATAGATGCATTATTTATTTTTTTTACCTTTTGAGGTCTTTTCCTTTGCTTTACCCTTAAAATGTTTCTTCCTACCCTCTTCAGAAATGTTCTTCCCTCTAGCTTCTAGATGTGCGGCCTGAACACAAACTTCATATAGACTAGTGGGGTTAAAAATTAGAATAGTATGTTTTAGGTAGGTATGTAAGCCTCCTATGTACTTTAAAAAAGTATCTTGGCTCTGCAAATCCACCCCTAATAGAAGAGCTCTTCTCCTAAATTCTTGGGTGTTTTATTGCACATTTTTTCGCTTTAACTGCCTAAAGTTCTGCTAGTTCATGTTGGCTTTCTGCATATGAGCTAATGGATAAAACTATTGTTTAATAGAAGCAATAAAATCTGACCATGGTAGAATAATCTTACCATGTTTCTTGATTTCCTCCTTTTTTTTGGCTTTCCACCAAACAAGTGATGCATCTTACATTCTCAAATAAGCTAATTGAATTTTTGTATCATCATCTTGAAGATTCTGTATTCTTGAATAGCCCTCCAATTTTTTAATCCAATTATCTATATTGTCTGCATTTACTTCACCATTAAACATTGGAAATTCAAACTTAACATCAAGTTTTAATAAAGGATATTTACCAGTGCTCTTGGACTTGTGTGGCTTATGTAATGAAGAAGAGGTAGATGATGATGATGATGATGGTGATGGTGAATATGGTGGCTC
Organism: Pinus albicaulis; assembly: GCA_034641835.2. Taxonomy (NCBI): domain Eukaryota; kingdom Viridiplantae; phylum Streptophyta; class Pinopsida; order Pinales; family Pinaceae; genus Pinus; species Pinus albicaulis. The sequence goes on along the minus strand of CM076579.1, from coordinate 694,907,398 downwards.
TCCATTGCCTCCATTTCCTCCATTTCCCTTCTTTGACTTGTATTCATCATGTTGACCTCCTAAAGATCCTTTTCCTTCCTTTTGAAGTTTAAATCCTTCTCCGTCCAGTCTCTCATTCCTTTCTTGATAAATAATTCTAACCATCTTAGTCATGTCAAGGAATTCTTTCCTGAACACTCTTTCTTCCTCCTTAGGGTCAACTTCTTCATGGATTTATCCTTCCTCATGAGGCATGCTTAATGAATGTTTTTCTTCTTTAGGAGGTGAACTAGGTGGTGGAGATTGTGGCAATCTTACTCTCCTTTGCTTTGTCTCCTTTTGAGACCCTCCTGCTTTCACCAATTTCCCTTCTCGTCTTTTGAGCTTGATCCTTGTAAGCATCTAAAACTTGAAAAAATTTAAACAATTCTTTGCACTAAACAACACTAGTGAAAAAACTTGACTCTGATACCAATATGATCTGAAATGACTGTAATATTTTTTTTATGCTAAGTGTCTTTTAGTTTTAAAAACATGTGCATAATTGGCTCATTAGTTTTCATAAGGATTAAGGAATTTTTCCATGATTTTTAGATGCTTTTTAGTGAATTAGAAGCATAAAAAAGCATAAATAACAATGAAAAATGGTATAAAACAGAGAAATAAGTCACCACATGAAATTTACACAGCGGACATGATGAAGCAGTTCACCCCTCCTAGGCTACATCTGTTGGTCTAGCTCCCAATGGCTTGTCCACATTTCATTATGCTAAAAAAATTGCTATTACATGTATTTAAATTTCTCTAATGGCTCTTTTCTCCGCACCAATGGCTTCATAATGCTCCAATTAGTCAAAAATGACTCTTCATTCACTCAGAATGGTAAAAAATTGAGCCTTCTACACTTTTGCCTAGTATCTCCCAGGAAAACTTCACTAAAAGTGGAGAAATCTAGTTAACTGGAGCTAAATCTGGGTATACTGCCAAAAATGGCACACCCCTAACTCCTCTGTCGAAATAGACTGCACATTTAATGTTTGTGGTTGGGTGGTGGCCACATGTGCACCCCCAAACCACTACATAACTGTCGGTTAGCGGAACCCACTCAGGAGACTGCGGTTAATTGTTTGAAATCAGGTTGATCGTCGTCGGTTAGTGCTGACTGCGTAGTGGATGTGTTAACGTTAACATTTCCATGTGACTATACATCGATACTTCTGGCGGGTTGTGACTGCTAGTGGTTCCCAACCCCCATATAAATTTGCAATATAACATAAATACAACTCGACATCTAATATGGTTAAGTAACTTGTGTAGCGCGGATGGTAAAAAAATGTGCGTGCCTGGTGGCAGGTCAGGGGGTCGATCCTTGCTGCCACTCATAAAATTTTAACATGCAGTTTCAGGGCCACGTGGCAGCCTCAGGGCTATCCACGTGGCACCCTACAATTATCTCATCCAACCCCGTACCACAAATAGAAAATCAACACTTGTCATCCAGTGATTGGTCCTGTGGAAGGAATATTCACTATTTTTGCTGACTATGCGTCCACTTTGTTGACTGTGCATCCCAATCAAACCTAGTCAAACTATCGTAATTTTGCCTGTTTGCCATTTCGATAATAACGCAATATCTTCCTCATACGACATCGATTTTTTGAATCGTTCACAGTGCCTGAATCAAGAAGACAAGATCTACAGAAACATCCTGGTTTCAACCTGATCCTATAACTTTGAATTTTGAGAAAAATTTATGAACACCTAATCAATTGGAGAAGTAGAGAGGAGACGGAGTGGAGGCATCCACTCAAGTATAGACCCCTAGTAGGGAGGATTTCAAGCCAAGTGGGAAGAGGGAGCACATATATCCATACCTCATGGTCAGAGGTGGGGCGATGTGAAGCAATAGTCCCAAGGGTGAAGAAATTTAGGCAGGGTCCACTAAGATGTCTTGTCTCATGAATCATTACCTTGCTACGGGGGCCCACAATACACAGTAACAGGATGGATCAATGGAGGTTAATGCAGTCAGATGTTAGAGTGACAGATGCATAGACTAGAAACAGTCAGATGCTGGGGAGTGTAGAGCAGAGTTGGTAGCAATGCAGATGGCACAGTGGAGAGTCAACAACAGTGCATATTTTTTAGTAGACAATGTATTAGTTAGTAGCAATCATAGACTCTGGTGATACATGCATCATATTTATCACAGTTAATTCAGTTTGTATACATTTGAGTTTCGGAAGTTGCAGTAGCAACAACACTATAGAGAATTGTTGCATGCAGAACATTCAAAAGGTATCAGATCGGGATATAGTTGAATTCCTTTCTTATTGAGAGGGAGTGTTGAAAATGGAAACAAGAAATGTTGAAAATGGCAACAAGAATAGGCTTCTCATTTAATTTTCCCTTAATTAAATTAGAAATAAATTGTAATTCCACATCACTTGACAACTTGTATGATTTAACTAAGTCAGGAAGACTTAGTTAGTTTAGTTAATTAGATTTGAGGTTCAAACTAGAGGCATGTAGATTGTCTTCTACTTTTTAGGAGCCTTGGTTGAGTTTATTTTGAGTTGTAACTATTTAACTTAATTATTTGAGTTAAAATCATTTTAACTAGTTCTAATTGATGGAGGAACTAGTGAGAGGTGAAGTGAATTAAATTCCATTTAATTCACATGTAGTGATCAATCAGATAACTGATAATTCACTAAAAAATAACTCATGCATGTCATTTCTAAGGAAGACCCAGTTTATATTGGAGTTAAAGGGAAGTGTATCATTAGTTTTATAATTAGAAAATTTTACAGGTCATGCATGAGGTTAGCAGAAGGCCTTATATTTATTACACAGCTGTTAATTTGGAATTTTTCTAATTAATAGGGGCTCAATTTCCCTAGGTATTGCTCAAGCAAGCCAGGGCAGCCAGAGGAAAGAATTTTGTTGAGTATTGAACCAAACTTTATTGGGATAGAGTGATATATTCAGATATAGTGCAGAGAGCTCTCAAGCCTGAGAGAAGCATTGTATAATTTCATATTATTGACTTAATGAAATATAAAAATAGTGGGGTTTTTAGATGAGGCTTTCCCCACATAAATATTTGTGTTTTGTGATTGAAATCCTTTCTCTTTCTTGTTCATGTGATTATGCGATCGTAATTAGTTTCCGCAATTTTTAGAATGGATTCAAGTATTTTCTTTTAGCATATTACAAGATCAGTTAAATCTATGTGGATTTTCTACAATTGGTGGGAAACCTCAAAGTTATTTAATGTAATAAAATATTATTTTATTGATGAGTCAACTTACTTTCTAAATTTATTATAGAAGACAAGATAAATATTATTTTTTTAATGGAGGAGAGAAATAGCGATTATCAATGAAATTTAGAAATAGCTAGCTCCTCCTCACATTTGAAGTTGTTGATTGTGACATCACTTTATGTTATGCAATAAGAAACCAGATATGCAAAATAAAATCTCTTTTGCATTCTATTGATTCTTTTATGCTTTCATTTCATAGCTTTAACCTATATTTTGTGCTTAATATAATAATTTGCAAGTATAATTTGGTTATCACAAAATTTTTGCAACGATATATTGAGGAAAATTTGGTCACATGGAAGGGGAGATTCTCATCTGAACCTAAACTACCATCAAGAAGACACAAATATAAGTGTTGAACAAGATTTTTTAGGGGAATGTTCAACTAAATTTATCGGATATTAGTGGCATTATTGATCTAACAGTTAGGGAATCTTAAAGGAATAAATCGTCCTTCTTGGAACATATCGTTTTTTATAGGTTATTTTAGATGGATTTGAGTGGGAAATCTTCACCCCCAATTCCCAATTTACTACAAGCCCTCAAAGGAAAGTGACCAAAAAATAGGGTTGTTATAATAATCTAGAAAAGTGGTAAAATAAATCAAAGGTAAAGCTTCACTTTCTCAACAATTTATTTACAAAAATTCTAAACAAATTTCCTTTTAATATTATTTTTTGTTTAATTTTATTTTCTACCTTTAATTTTTGTATCCTTCTAGCTACTAAATCCCTAGATAAGTATGCATAATAGAAATATTAACCAAAGGAATTGATATATATTATTTTTTATTTTTATTTTTTCTATTTTATGAGTATATATAGTCTTTTATGTACATATTTGCAAGTAGAATTTGTTATTATAAACTTCAAATTGCAGATTTTCACCAAAAATGTGTTCAGTAAGGATCCATACATCCAACATGTACTTTATTATAATATTTTTTTGGCTTGACATATTTTATTATAGAGATTATGTGTTACATTTGTAGCGATATTTTTCCTATTTTAAAGCTATCAAATATTTATTACAATCTTAAACAATTTTTTGAGTAAACACCCAATGTGTTTTAACCCCTAGAACTCTAAAAATTAATTTACATCTTGTCATAAATTTTATTTTAGTGCATATTTAAGGCTTAAATGTGGTCTAGATAGACCATCATTTAGTCTTTTATCCTCCCCACTACAAGATCTAAGACCAAGAAGTGCTCCATTATTTTTGGGTGACTTATTGAATGGTTTCACTTGTTGGTTTCTACATTTTCTATATAAATTACAACCCTAATAAAAAAAAAAACAAGGAATTTCATAAAGGAAACCTCCTAACCAATTAATAAATCTTATAAATACCCATATGTTTGGTTAATACATTTTTTGTAGATCGCAATTGACTACCTATATGATATATCTAACAAATTTTAAGTCTTTTTCTTACTATTAGATAATTTCGTTTGTAAATTTTCAACCCTATAAATCATGACAACATGATTATTCATTTAGAAACTCATCTAACTAGGTGTCAATTTATAGAATAAATATCTTTCTAGTTAGAATATTTTCTATACACTAATTTTTATTGTTTATTACCTAAATACCATTAATTTAATGTACTTTTAGGCTAGTTTAATTAACATTAAATTGCAATATTTATTCTCAAGTCACCAAAACAATAATAAAAGCTCATTTTTTCAGTCAATTATGGGTCAAAGCATGGAGCTAGGTTACACTTTTTGGTAAAATGAGGGCGCGTTTTGCTGAAAAACAAATGCTCGGTCGAGCAATTTTAAGCACTCGATCGATCAATTTTTAAGCGCTCGATCAAGTTGTTGAGGCAATTAAAAATATATCGATCGAGCATTTAAACAAACTCTCGACTGAGCCATTTTCTAACCCGAGTTAACGGCTCAATAGAGAGTTATGGCTCCTTCAACTTCATGGATAACCATTAATATCATAAATAAAAGTTGTTAAGGGTGCTGGGAGGTTAGATTTTTAATGGCTTGATTGAGTCGATGATTAACCATGTATGCCACTTGATCAAGGGTTACCTTAATGCCCAATTGAGTCATTAGTTAACCAAGTATGCCACTCGATCAAGGGTTACTTTAAAACTCGATCGAGAAATTTAAATTTTGAATGTAAGCACTCGAACGAGCATTTAAAGTGCTCAATCGAGCTCTTGAAGTCCTAAAATTTACTGTTTCAACAACTCTTCTACGGATTTCTCTCCAACCCATTTTCTACCCTATCGGATTTACGATAGAATTTGTCCTTAAGTGGCAGAGTTGATCACATTGGATTCGTGAAAGAATCCTATATCCAATGACATGTGAATTTGACACTTTCAAATTAATATGATATTTTTCATCTAATTTCTTTTAAACGTAACACTTGAAATATTTTTGGACATTTTCAAAGGGGCTAAATAAAAAATCGATAACATAAAATATACACAATGAAGTTTTTTAAAAAAATACCACTATCTTACGGTTTATGAGTCATCTTGAAAAGGGTACCCTTGTGTTTTCAATTTATTTAAAGAGTTGAAAAAATATTACATGAAAACATATGTCTACAAAATGAAATTGAAATATTACTTCGCCAACTTTGAAAAATAATTAAAAAATATAATTTTTCATAAAAAAATATTTTTTTAATATGAAAAACTTAGTTCTCTCTGTGTAGATCATGCTATATATATATATATATATATATTACACATTTTATACTAATTTATGATATGTGAACACACACATACCTCTTAAGTTTTGTGAACATTGGCAAGGACATATATTGCATTTAATGGAAATTTGAGAGATTATACGACACTAAATTTTTTTGCAAAAAATATCATTAGGATAACAACATAATTATCCACATATTATATTTTTACTCTGATTCAAATTTATAATTCTTATATGAATTTTGAGGGGTGAAATTCGATAAAAGAGGAAAAACTTCACATTTCATCACCACATTTAGCCCAAAAGTCTTACCCATCTTCATGATTTCAGCATTACACACCATTATAAGGCACTAGAATTGTAATGGACTAGTTGGGGTATCCCACAAAAAGTCTCCCATTGCCTTGTGGTAGGATTTAAGGCTTGAGGAGTGGGTACCTAGGTTCAGGTGATAGTTGGACTCCATTTTATTCTTGTATCAACCATAGCAAATCAGATGAAATTATTTCCTCAATCCATTAAAAATTTTCAAAGTTAGTGGATCTATTGGTATAAAGATATTGAAGATATTTAGTCTTCATTGATACTAGGAGTAATGCAAGAAATTATTAATGCCTTAATTATAGAATATGGTGTGAATCTCTCCAATGATATCATCAAGGAAATAAAGGAGAGGGGGGATACACTTAGTCTCTTGTCAGATTATGTCAAAGAAAAATATATTGTGCCTTATATAGAGGAGAATAAACATTGACTATAGAGGATGGTCTAGATCCCATAATTCCCTTGACTCAATTGATAAAAGAGTTCCAAATAGCCATGCAAGAAACTTAGCAAGTTGTGCAACAATCGTACAACATAATCAACATATAATGCATCAAAGGCTATTAGTGTTGGAATAATATTCTACATGTGTGGAGGAAGAAGATAACCAGGAAAAGGTCTATCCTTCTCCTCCATCCCACTAGAGAAAACCATTAGTATGTTAACTTACTACTTGAAAAGTATTGAACAAATATATGGGGTGAATGGTAAAAATAATCTTATTGAAGAAGAAAATCAAAAGAACCATTCAATAAAGTTCAATATGTATTTTCAAGAAGAAAATAGTAGTAAATATTCCCATATCATTGAGGAGGATAGAGCGGTGGAATTTATTTGAAGATTGTATATTTACAACTAAATATGATCAATATGTTGAGGAAGAGATAAATGAAGAAAGGCTTCCTTGTTTTCCCATTTAAAATCAAGAAATGAGGAATAAAGGTATGATGAGGCCTTAATGTTAGTATCATTAAATAAACCACCCATCCTCCTCCATATTAAAAAACAAGTTTATGAGGTTACATCCTTTCCAAGTAACTAATATCTATGATGTATCCACTAGTGATTCAGAAGAGGAGACCAGGGAAAATATTAGGGGATAATATTAGTAGGTGCGCTGATCTTCCATACTTTTTGCAAAAAGAAATTCCAATTTCCATTTTCTAAAAATTATTTGCCCAAATTTTATAGTATAAAAATATTTTTGTCTTAAAAACTACCAAAATTTAAATATAGGTTATATAAAATCATAAGATGTTTGAATATTTTCACAAAAATATCACCAAAAATTTTACAATTTTCATATTAGGGACTACTAATATTTTCCAAGATTTCTAAACTTTAAGATAATTTTTCATCCTTAAAACTTTTCCTTGGAGGAAACTTCAATAAAAAAGCATACTTGTCAAGAGGATTGTGACAAGGAATATATGGAATCCATTGATTCTTAAGGTCGAATATAAATGGAACTTAATTTTTCCTCGATTCACCGATAATCCCGTCCATGGCATAGACATTAAAGTACATCAAATTGAAAAATTTGGGCCACATGATCAAATATCTTGAAAATACTCACAGGGATATATTTAGAGATATGTACTTGTTAATTAGTAGCAAATGGTTGTAATCACATGAGAGGTATGTAAATTTGAATTTATAATTTCTTATCTTAGTTTAAATACATTTTTTGTATAAATAATAGTGTCTTCTCCATTCCAATGTAGAAAATCCACATAGATTCAAAATGATAATTGTAATATGCTAAAACAATATACTTGAATCTACTCTAACAATTGCGGAAAACAATTATGTTCGCGAAATCAGAAAACGTGAAAGAGAAAGAATTTCAATCACACACTACACAAATATTTCCTTGGGAAAGCCTCAAATAAAAACCTCCCTACATGTATATTGCATAAGTCAGAAAATATGATAAGATTACAATTATTTTCTCCAACCAGAGAAACCTTTGCACTATCTCTATCTGTCTCACTGCTTCCTAGACAAGCCTTGGCTAATACTTCACCAATTTTATGCGCTCTAGGACCCCTGTTTCCTTGGTTAATTAGCCCCTATTAATTAGGGATATTCCCAATATGAATTTCTCAATACATCTATGGCCTTGCTATGACTCTCTGCATCACCTATACAATTTGGATGATTATACAATTAATAGTACACTTCCCTTGAACTCCAATCTCAACTAGGTATTTCTTAGAACTAACATGCGTGAGTTATTTATGAGTGAATTATCAGTTATGTGATTGATCGCTAGATGTGGTTCGAGTCCAAGATCAACTCTTTTACCTCTCACTAGTTCCTCCTTTAGTTAGAACTCGTTAAACTTATTTTAACTCAGGTAAACTGAGTTAAATAATTACACCTAAAAATAAACTCAACCAGGGCTCCTATACTATAATATACACTCTACATGACTCAAGTTAGACCCTCAACTCGAATCAACTGAACCAAATCTGCATCTGTGAAGCCTGTACCAAAGACCAAACTGAGTGGTTCCTTTGAGGTATCTCAACACATTTTTGGTTTCCTTCCAATAAATATTGGTTGGCTTAACCATTGCTTGACTAAGTTGGCTAACCGCATAACACATTTTTAGTCATGTGTTCACCAAGTACATAAGTGAACCCACAATTTGCTTATAAATGTTAGCTTCTACCACTTCACCTGAAGTAGCATCTTCCTTCCTCCAATTCCTTGCTAGAGGATTCTCCATGGGTTTGTTGATCTCCATCTGAAACTTCCTTAGTATCACATTGGCATACTTTCCCTGAGTGACAAACAGTTCCCCATCTCTTTGCCAAATTTCCAAACGAAGGAAATAATGCAAGAGCCCAATTTATTTCATCTCCAATTCTCTTTCCAAAAATTCTTTGAAAGAATTTATCAACTTATCATCACCTATAAGAATTAAATCATCGACACATAATACTATAATAAATCATTTACCTTCAATGGAAAAATGGTAAAGGTTCACATTTTCTTCACATTTGGTGCATCCCAACCCGGTGAAATAATTTTCGATCATGATGTACCATACATAGGGTACTTGTTTCAGTCCATACAACGCTCACTTGATTATGAACAAATTTGATTCTCTGTTAATATTCTCAAATCCTTTTGGTTGCTCTATGTACACCTCTTCCTCAATCACTTCATTGAGGAAATTTATCTTTACATCCATTTGATGTATTTTCCATCCCATATACGCTGAAAGTGCTAGACTAGATATGATTGAATAATAATTTGCTACTAGAGAAAAGGTCTCCTCGTAATCTATTCACTCCACTTGACAGAACCCCTTGGTCACAAATTTTTCCTTGTGTTTCTTGACACTCCCATTTGCTATTTGCTTCACCTTGTAGATCCACCTAGATCCTACAACTGACTTTCCCTCTAGTCTTGGGATAACTTCCCATGCACTTTTCCTAATAATGGAGTCATACTCCTCTACCGTGGCATCAACACATGCTGGTTATTTCATTTCTTCTTCTAATGAGGATAGCTCAGTCTCTACACTCTCTCTCATAAGAGCCATGTAGCTAGCGTACCGATATGGAGACCTTCTCTGCCTGCGATCTGATGTGAGTGTGGTTGTGTTTTTGGTGCACACGTGTACCAATCCACACTTTATTAGGAGGAGTGGTCACTGCCTCCAAGCTTCTGTCATAGGTAGAAAAAAATAGAGTTAGTAGGTTAGTGAAAATGCTATAAAACATTGAACACACTAAATCATGATACAGTATGCATATATAGAGATAAAACAAAACAAAACTAAACATAAACACAAAAGCTCATAAAGAGTCAAACATAAGAATAATATTAACAGCGGAATCAAATTCCCCTCTTATTTCTTGCTGTTAGGAAGAAAGATATTATATTTACACACATGCCAAAGGGCCCTTAGAACTATGTAGTTCTAAGACCCAGTGTAAGGGTGTTTCTACCTTCTAGCTGCTGGTGCAAGGTCTCTCTCTCTACTCCAAAGGATTGAAGTTGTTGGATGGCCAACAATTGAATCCCCTCTCTAATTATTCTCTAGATTCCACACTGCTGGATTGCTCATCGGAAATTTGGCCAGCATAACAATGTGCTCTCATTTTTCTCATCTCTTGGTAGCCATTTATAGGTGAATTCAAATTATTCTTCCCTCTCTTAGTACATTGGTGGATGGTGACCCAAGGGGGAGGGTTGATTCCTTTGTGTGCCACTTTATTCCTTTGTGTGCTCCCTTAAGGTCCCAAGGTGGCTTCGGCAGATGTCCTTGGGCGGATTTAAGTGTAGGATCATTTCCTAAAGTGTGCCAAGTGGTATTAGATGGTGACTTCCGCCACTCTCAGGACCGCGCGACTTTTTTAGGGAAAGTTACGCAAAGGTGCGCTTATCGAAGTAAAGTGAACGCAAAGTTGCACTTTCCCTGTGTTCTTAGTGTGCAATTTGATTTTTCCTCCTGACCTTAGAGATTTTTTAAATTCTTCAGATCCTCTAATTTGCCTCAAATCTGTAAATTCTTCTATTTGATAATTAATAATGTCAAATTTTCTTGTCTGATCTTGCAATGATAACAATAAGTACTCCCACATTCTATATAGCATAATGCGTGAACCTGCAAGCCTCTCTGGTGTTCTTCTTTCCATTATTTTATGTCTCTGCATGAGTGGGTGCTTCCACTCTCTGCTCATATGCTTGTGGCTCCTCCACATCTTGAGGTTATTCTTTTGAATCTAAAATCTCCTCATCTACATGCATCTGAAGCTCCCTTTCGAGAGAAATTTTCATGGCATTTCCTTCATCGAATTTCACATATATACAAACTATTATCATCATATGGTATGGTAGGTATAGCCAATAGTTGTGAGGTGTATTAGTGTACCCAAAAAATATGCCCAACTCAACAGTTGGTTCTATGTTTTTCCATGCATTCTTGGTAACATGACAGTAAAATCATGAACCAAAAATTCTAAAGTGCGCCACAGCTGGATTCTTACCATAAAAGGCTTCCTCTGGTGTACTCTTCCTAGGGATCTGTTGTGGCTCCTGTTGTGCACATACATAGTTTGGTTGCATGCTTTTCCCCACAAGTCAAACGGTAGTCCCCGACCATGTAACATCGCCCATGCAGCTCTCACGATGCTTTTGTTCTTCCTTTCTTCAACCCCATTATATTGTGGGTTATGATTTTCTATCAACTCTTGTAAAATGCCTTCTATTGAATAGAAGTTCCTGAATTCATTCGACATATATTATCCACTGTTGTCACTCCTGAGAGCCTTCACTTTCATGCATGTGCAGTTTTCAACAAGTTCTTTGAACTCAAAAAATTTTGAGAACGTCTACTTTTTCTTCTACATGAAGAATATCAAACACTTGCATGAACAATCATCTACAAAAATCACATAATAAATTTTCTTTTCCATGGAGGCTATTGAGAATGATCCACACACATCTAGGTGAACTCTTTCAGGATTCGTTAAGCTCGACTGTCCATATCATGAAAGGTGGCCTTGGTGTACTTCCCCAATGTACACCCTTTGCATGTATCACACTGCTCAAGTGCACCCTTGGGAAGTCCTATAGAAATCTATTGCATGATATTCAAATTTTTGTGGTGTAGATGGCCCAATATTTTATTCCATAACTCACTAATGTCTCAGCTCTCCACCTTTTATGCTTTCATTCTCAAGGAAACACAATCTTCTACATCTAATTTATAGAGGTCCTTTACTCGAACCCCGATCTTCTTCACCCATCCCATGGCTATGTAATGAAGGAATTCCTTTCCTTTACTAAATATGACATCGTAGTCACTGTCTTCCAACATAGAAATTGAAACTAAGTTCTTCTTCAAATCGGGAACATACATGGCATCTTTCAATGTGAGAGGAGAACCATACTCCCTATAAAATATAACACTACTGATGTCAGTCATGCTATCCTCCCATCATATCCCATCTCGATGTGCATTTTTAGGTCCTCCTTCTCGAATTCATTGAAGAACTCTTTTTTTCCAGTCATATGGAAAGAGGCTCCACTACCCGAGTGCCACACAGACCCCATCACCTACGACACCATGCATGCCATGAGAGTAAAATCCAACCTGAATTTTGAAGAAAGTGCTTCACCTTTCATTCCTCCTAAGGGCTTCTTTTAGGCCTTCTTATGTGTCTTAGGTTCCTATAATAATAGGATTCATAATTTTTTAATTGACTTTGATACTCTCGTAAATATGTACATACCTTGCTTTCTACAAGTTGTTTTCCCATATTTGAAAATAATAAAAAATAAAAAGAGGGTAGAAGTCCTAAAAGAAAGATCAAAGGACTTAGAAAATAAAATATCAAAAAAGAATAAAAAATGGACCCCAAAAGAAAAAAGAGATAAAATAAGACATGAAAGTGAGCAACTTAAAAATTCCACTACTATTTACTTTTACTGCAAGAATAATGATTTTGTGTAGATTGTCCAAAATGCCATAATCCATGATTAGTTAAATAGTTTAATCTGAAATTTTCATGCTTTGAATTTCATGTTTTAGATAGAGAATAAAGATATGTCAAACAGTTTAAACTTGACAAATCAATAGATGATTAGAGAATAAATGAGGAGCTCAACAGCTTAATCTTAGCCCTCGAATGAAATAAGGTTAGAATTAGATAGTTTATGCTTTAAAAGAAAAATGGATTTAGGGTTGAAAGCTTAAATGCACCCATGCAAATGAAGTAAAAATTGTTAGAAATAATGATGGGTAGGTAGAAATGAGTTGTGAAAGGCATGTAATAAAACATCATATGGAAAATTACTAATTTCCTCTCACCCACAATGATTCAGTATTCAAAACCTTCAGTTAAAGAGGCTCAGAGCATTTATCTGACTTCTGTTGAGACCAGAGCCAAGGCTTAAATAACTGATTGGTTGAAAATATTGAATTCCCTTCATGAAACCCCATTTCCTCAGAATATTCACCCTTTTCCTAAGTAAAACACCTTTTTTCTTATAAAAGTAAAATCCCCACTTAATTAATTTCATTTCTTCCAAAAACACTCAAAAACCCACAAAATACATCTTATCCTAAGTTTATGTGTATATATAAAAATGGGATAATTTCTATGCTAAATGCCTATTTTACACACTTTATTTAGTTTATTTTATGTATTTTCATTTCATTAAATTTTATTTCATATTAATTTCTAACCTAAAGTATTAAATCCCTTATAATACCCTTCCCGTAATTTATTAAATACATTATTTAAATATCCCAAAAACCCATTATTTAACGTTAAAACTATGGTTTATATTATCCAATGTGATGAAATATAAATCCCTCCATATTCCCCATAGGTTAAACATATCATATAAATTAATACCGCTCCCAATGGTTTTAAAACACACGTTAATGTTTTATTTTACCATATAAATATTACCCCTCAACCATCATAACACATTGGTTTTATATTGAAAAACAAAGGTTTTTAATATTAAAATTAATCCCGCTGCATAATACAAAGCCCAGGCCCCACGCCCCACTGCTGAGCAACTTCTAAACTAAATCTTCACCATTCGCATATATCCTCCCAAATCCGACGATCACCGCGCAATATCGCATTTGAAACTACGCGATCAACAGCCAGTTCAAACTTTGCGAAATGGGTTGTTTTCCACCCATATCTCTCCTCCACGTGCCCAAATATCACTAGATCACATTCGATCCTACAATACCATATACCACCCAAAACCTATGCGATAACCACCTCTGGTTTTTTGCCCCCAGCGCCAAACTTCCTCCGCTCTGATATGACCACATTCAATGGGGATCCTCTTTTAAACCTAAAACCTTATAAAAAATTCATATGTGCTCATTAAACCCTTTTATCCATGCATATTTATTTATCTCCGACTGAAGAAACAAGACCTATACATAGTTTTCACGCCTATAAGAGCCAAACAATGCCATTGAATTTGCTTTCAAAGATCACTGGAAGCATCCAGTTCATATCCAAAGACTTCCAAAAACCCCCGATAAACGCAAAAAACTCCTCTATGTAGGATTTAAAGGTTTAATTATTCGTTTTATGTGTAGGTTTAATGGTGGAAATGCATTAAAGCATTCTAAAGGTCCAAAAATGTTTTAATAAAAAACTAGGTGATGATCCAGGGGTTTATTTCATCTTTATGGGACCATAGGCAAAGACCACGCTTAATCACCGATGAATCATGATCCTCGGTGGATTATTAAAACCCTCCAGCAGCAAAAGAATACCTCCCTACATAGAATACACATAAAACAAAGGCACAGTGAGAATAAAAAACAGTCAAAGGACTGTGATAAAGCAATAAAGATTAAAGAGGCTAATCAAAGTTCAACAAAGGATCGAAAAACAAATCATCAAGGTTAGCTAACGAAGAAGAGATTAAAGAAAGTGAAGACAAATAGCGGAAAATAATAAAGGATAAATAAGAGTTTAAAGGCCTAAAACAGAGTTTAAAGATAAAACAAAGGAAAATTAAGCCCAAAAACACATTTGAATGGTTTTCCTAAAACAATAAGATTTCATACAGTAGCAGAGCAGAATGATGAAATTTCCATAGTGAATGGTAAAAGTGAAATAAGAATTCACAGTGACAGTGAAAATAGAACAGTTAAAGAGCATCAAAGTTTAAGTGTATCAGATGAAAGTCAGAGTGAAGGTTAAAACAAAGTTACAGAGCAGTCAAGGTAAAACAGTAAAAGTAAACACAGAGGAATTAATGGTTAATGGAGATGAAAGTAATTTCACCAGAAACAATGAATTTTATCCAAAATAAAAGTAAAAATAGTTAAAAGAACAATAAGGTTAAAAGATGAAAACAGAGCATGAAGGGATATTTTCCAGAAATTTCATGTTTAATTCATAGTTTAGCAGAAACTATTATGGCCAATCAGAAATTCATTTTGTAAAAATGAAGGAGGTTTATGTTACTAAGAGGTCAATATACAAACACCTATCTCACTTTTTACACATGTATTACATAATGAGAGATACAGACTCATATTCACAGCCTAGTTTTCAGACTGTGCAAAGTTCAGTTTTACACATATTTTTGTAGAGCCTATTGTGAACAGCTGAAGTTGAATTTTTGGAAACTAAGAGAGGTTTATCTCAGTAAAATTTTTACCTACAAAAAAATATTTCAATGTTTACATATCTATTTCGGATTGAGATATACAAAGGTAACATTGGACCCCGAGTTTGCAGAATTTCTGGAGCAGAATGCACACAGAAAGGAAATAGTTAGTGACTTGGAAGCCTCATTATCAACTAAGAGTTGATATCAAATTCAAATTTCTCTTCTTTTTCATCATCAATCCATAAAAAATAGTGCCAAATAGATTCATTCGTTTTAAATTTCCTTTTATTAAGTTCTATTATGTAAAACAGTTTGAGATATTTGTAAACCAATCTTGATATTTTTTCAAAATATTTTAGTTTAAAAATTTGTATATATACTTCATCTTTTGAAGTATTATTGTGGAATAAATTGCTGAAGATTTCTATAGACAATATTTCTATACTTGAAGGCTTTTTGTAGCGAGTTCGAGTAGCAGACTGGATCAAATCATCTAGCATCATATTTCAGGATTCATGTGATGAGCCATTGAAGTGAAGTACTTTTTACTTGTCATCATTTATCTTCTTATGTTTTCATGCATCCATTATGTATTCTAAATTTGAATTATAAATCAGGAGTATTATTACAAGATTTGTTAAAAGCACCTTGTCTTTAACTATTTATCATTTCTATGTTTTCTGCTGATTTCTAGAGTATGGAACTCTTAATTTCTCTCTCTTTAGAATGATCTTTGTCTACTCCTTCCTTATCCGGATTAAATAATCCTTCATTTCTTTTTATCCTGATCAAACCACTTCACCAAACAGCCTTCCAAGATCTTAAAATACTTATCTATCTTGCCCTAAAAATATTTGACTTTTTGACCTTGATCCTAGTTCTGTTTGCTTGAATTTTGACTCCTTAGCCTAATGGAAAAATAGATCTATCACTATCCATCTCACTAAGTGATTTTTTCTCACCAAACCAAACCAAATAAAAACCAATTTGAACAATCATAACTAGCCTAATATCTTATAATAATAATAAAAAAAATCTTAAGGAGAGAGCCCTCTCTGAACCCTAGGAATGCTAGATCCTAGAGTTTAAAAGTTGGTTTGTGGTTACCTCTAATGTTCTTAGACTATAAACTAAAATCTCACAACTTTGGAATTATTGGCATAAGACATAAAAGAGATAAAATAAGACATGAAAGTGAGCAAGTCAAAATGCCACTACTATTTACTTTTACTGCAAGAATAATGATTATTTGCAAATTGTCCAAAATGCCATAATCCATGATCAGTTAAATAGTTTAATATTAATTTTTTATGCTTTGAATTTCATGTTTTACATAGAGAATAAAGATATGTCAAAAATTTTAAACTTGACAAATCAGTAGATAATTAGAGAATAAATGAGGAGCTCAACAGTTTAATCTGAGCTCTCAGATGAAATAAGGTTAGAATTAAATAGTTTATGCTTTAAAAGAAAAATGGATTTAGGGTTGCAAGCTTAAATGCACCCATGCAAATGAAGTAAAAAATGCTATAAATAATGATGGGTAGGTAGAAATCAGTTGTGAAAGGCATGTAATAAAGCATTATATGGAAAATTACTAATTTCCTCTCCCCCACAATGAATTAGTATTCAAAACCTTTAGTTAAAGAGGCTCATAGCATTTCTCTGACTTCTGTTGGGACCGGACCCAAGGCGTAAATAACTGATTGGTTGAAAATATTGAATTCCATTCATGAAAACCCATTTCCTCATCATATTCACCCTTTTCCAAAAATATAAACCCTTTTCCTAAGTAAAACAACTTTTTTCTTAGAAAAAGTAAGGTCCCTACTTAATTAATTTCACTTCATCCAAAAACACTCAACAACCCACAAAATACATCTTAACCTAAGTTTATTTGTAAATATCAAAATGGGATCATTTCTATGCTAAATTCCTATTTTACACACTTCACTTAGTTTATTTTATATATTTTCATTTCATTACATTTTATTTCATATTAATTTCTAACATAAAGTATTAAATCTCTTATAATACCATTCTCGTAATTTATTAAATCCACTATTTAAATATCTCAGAAAACCCATTATTTAACGTTAAACCTATGGTTTATATTATCCCATGTGAGGAAATATAAATCCCTCCGTATTCCCCATAGGTTAAACATATCATATAAATTAATCCCGCTCCCAATGGTTTTAAAACACACGTTAATGTTTTATTTTACCATATAAATATTACCTTGCCCACCATCATAAGACATTGATTTTATATTGAAAAATAAAAGTTTTTAATATTAAAATTAATCCTGCCACATAATACAAAGCCCAGGCCCCACACCCCACTACTGAGAAACTTCTAAACTAAATCTTCACCGTTCGCATATATCCTCCCAGATCCAACGATCACCGCGCAATATCACATTTTAAACTGCGCGATCAACAACCATTTCAAAATTTAAGAAATGGGTTATTTTCCACCCTTATCTCTCCTCCATGTGGCCAAATATCACTGGATCGTATTCGATCCTACAATACCATATACCGCCCAAAACCTATGCAATAACCACCTCCGGTTTTTTTCCCACAACGCCAAACCACCTCCGCTCTGATATGACCGCATCCAATGATGATCCTCTTTTAAACCTAAAACCTTATAAAAACTTCATATGCGCTCATTAAACCCCTTTTATCTGTGCATATTTATCTATCTCCGACTGAAGAAACAAGACCTATACACAGTTTTCACTCCTATAAGAGAAAAACAAAGCCATTAACTTTGCTATCAAAGATCACTGGAAGTCTCTAGTTCATATCCAAAGACTTCCAAAAACCCCCGATAAATGCAAAAATTTAATTATTCGTTTTATGTGTAGGTTTAATGGTGGAAATGCATAAAAGTATTCCAAAGGTCCAAATTTTTTTTAATAAAAAACTGAGTGACGATCTAGGGGTTTATTTCATCTTTATGGGACCAGAGGCAAAGACCATGCTTAATCACCGAAGAATCATGATCCTCAGTGGATTATTAAAACCCTCCAGCAGCAAAAGAATACCTCCCTACACAGAATACACATAAAACAGAGGCACGGTGAGAAGAAAAACATTCAAAGGACTGTGATAAAGCAATAAATATTAAAGAGGCTAATCAAGGATCAACAAAGGATCGAAAGACAAATCATCAAGGTTAGCCAACGAAGCAGAGATTAAAGAAAGTGAAGACAAACAGAGGAAAAGAATAAAGGATAAATAAGAGTTTAAAGGCCTAAAACAGAGTTTAAAGATAAAACAAAGGCAAATTAAGCCCAGAAACACATTTGAATGGTTTTCCTAAAACAAGAAGATTTCATACAGGAGCAGAGAAAAATGATGAAATTTCAACAGTAAATGGTAAAAGTGTAATAAGAATTCACAGTGACAGTGAAAATAGAACAGTCAAAGAGCATCAAAGTTTAAGTGTATCAGATGAAAGTCAAAGTGAAGGTTAAAACAAAGTTATAAAGAAGTCAAGGTAAAACATTCAAAGGAAAGATAGAGGCAGGAATGGTTAACAGAGATGAAAATACTTTCACCAACAACAATTAATTTTATCCAAAGTAAAATTCAAAAAAGTTAAAAGAACAATAAGGTTAAAAGATGAAAGCAGAGCATGAAGGGACATTTTCCAGAAATTTCCTGTTTAAGTATAAGTTTTGCAGAAACTATTGTGGCCAATCAGAAATGTATTTTGCAAAAATGAAGGAGGTTTATGTTTCTAAGAGGTCAATATACAAAAACCTATCTCACTGTTTACACAGGTATTATAGAATGAGAGATACGGGCTCATCTTCACAGCCTAGTTTTTAGACTGTGCAAAGTTATGTTTTACACATATTTTTGTAGAGCCTATTGTGAACAGCTGGAGTTGAATTTTGGGAAACTGAGAGAGGTTTATCTCAGTAACATGTTTATCTGCAAAAAAATCATTCACTTTTTACATATCTATTTCAGATTGAGATATAAAAAGGTATCATTGGACCCCAAGTTTGCATAATTTCTGGAGCAGAATGCACAAAGAAAGGAAACAGTTAGTGACTTGGAAGCCTCATCATCAACTAAGAGTGGATATCAAATTCGAATTTCTCTTCTTTGTCATCATCAATCCATAAAAATTAGTTCCAAATAGATTCATTAGTTTTAAATGTCCTTTTATTAAGTTCTATTTATGTAAAACAGTTTGAGATATTTGTAAACCAATCTCGATATTTTTTTCAAAATATTTTAGTTTAAGAATTTGTATATATACTTCATCTTTTGAAGTATTATTGTGGAATAAATTGCTGAATATTTCTATAGACAATATTTCTGTACTTGAAGGCTTTTTGTAGCAAGTTCGAGTAGCAGACTGGATCGAACCATCTAGCATCATATTTCAGGATTCATGTGATGAGTCATTGAAGTGAAGTACTTTCTACTTGTCATTGTTTATCTTCTTATGTTTTCATGTGTTGAGGTATAAAAGGTGTCTTTTTAACGCCTATTTATCCTACATTAATTATCAATCCAGGTATGAATTTTTGTTTCAAGAGTGTACTTGGTCTGAGGCTGCAATTCAATCTAAGAGTAATGCCTTGCAATATGTAGTACAGTGTTATAAATACAAGAGTAAACAGATGCTTGGAAAAGAAATCTAACTACAATGACATGAACTTAAATGCTCTAAAATCCAACCATTCACTCAGTAGACATCAGTCAAGGATGCAGTAACGATAACTCTTCTCTTTAGAAACTAATGGAATTAAAATCAAATGAAAACAAGATAATCAATCTGAGAACGAAGGTAGAAATAACCAGATGTCCTTTACAGTTGATGATCTATCATTAAAACAACTAAATGAAAACTAAATCATTAATGTTGCTAATGAAAGTAAACTAGGCAAGTTCTCAAAAGCAAAGCCAAAACCAAACTCTTTGCAAGAATGAAATAGACTGTAAACTAATTAAATGAAATGAACAACAGATCTATTTTACTGGAATTGAACAACAATAGAAGTGAATAGCAAATCCTATTTAATGGAAATGAATATCAAATCTTGAATAGCGAAGCTTTATAATCGCAAAGCATAAAAATACAAGCTATAAAGAAATAAATATTCTTGTTATGTTGGAAAGGATCAACAACACAATTCACTAATGCAACACACCAATTTCATAAAGCATTGAAACAGTAAACTATTAAACAATAAAATATA
This sequence comes from Pinus albicaulis, assembly GCA_034641835.2. Lineage (NCBI taxonomy): Eukaryota > Viridiplantae > Streptophyta > Pinopsida > Pinales > Pinaceae > Pinus > Pinus albicaulis. The sequence goes on along the minus strand of CM076579.1, from coordinate 694,886,728 downwards.
AAGTAATACGATTAAAAGAAATAAATCTTAAATCAAATCACTCACACGTTGCAAGAATCATAAATATAATACAAAGACGCAGTGAACTCCACCAGAGGTCGGGCCTTTAACCGCGAGTGAGCACTGCTAAGTCACTTCAGAATAATCGAATGAGCAGCAACGCAACTTATTTATTGATCATATGTAGTAGAGTTTACAAGAAATCGTACCATGTTTTAATTAACAAGAGTCGATGAACAATTTTGAAAATTACAACAGGAAAATCTCTCCCCAAAATCCCCCCAATACATAATACATGCTCTCCTTTTATAATCAGAAAGAGGAGAAATTAAATAGTAAATATGATCCCTCATAACAAGATTGGATTGTCCCCAACCAATTGATCAGCAAGAAAATATATTTCCATCAATCATTCAACAGGAACAAGTCGAATTTGGTATTGCAACTGGAAGAATTTGGAAAACGGCCACAACAGCGAATCTCGGAAAATCGTCCTCAGAGAACCTTCTGTTTCTCTTTATACGGGCCAAATTTGGGCAAACTGTTCTTAACCAAAGTTAATTCGGTCCATTCTGGACAAAACACATGTTTCAGATTTTCCAGATTCTTCTCCATTTGCCCAGAATGTCAACCACAAAACTGTCATTTCTTATTCCAGCGAATTTCTGAGTTGGAATATTGAATGATGTGCTGGAGATCAAATCTGCAATCTAGCAAATATCTTGGAGGCTAAAATGGTGAGTGTTGTTACAAAATATATTAATAAACCATCATTGATAAAATTATGCATAATAATCATCAATTTATTAAAAATAAAGGAGAATAAATAATATTTATCCATAAGAGCATAAATAATTATAAAACTGATTTATATGATAAATAATAATAAATTACATGACAAATAAGAGTAGAAATGGATGAAATAGGTGTTAAAAAGTGATAATAATAATGTCATATTAGCGGCCCAACATACCCCCAAACTGAATATATTGTATGCCCTCATACAACCCAGAACTAAATATATTTAATGTCCTCATGCAACCCAAAGACAAAACCCATGTGTTAACCAAGCAAAAAAAAAATTGTTCATCCCAACTCATGAAATGGATGGAACAAATGAATTTTTCCTCAAATAATGAATATTCAATTGTAGCAATATTGATAAAGGTGTAACAATTTTTACAGTTGACGTTCAACTACATGTATATGAAGTTGCAAAAAATGTGATATAAGTAACAACAAACTTCATTAACCATTTTCTCAAAAATCAGATCGTTTTAAGGCACGGATCATAAGATATAAACAAAATGGTTGTGGGTGATAATGCATAATTTTTGAAATTTTATGAACTAATTTAACGTGAAATTATCTGGGTTTTTGTATTTTAATGATACCTCTTTGTTATCCAGAAATCACAAGAATTCAGTTCATAGTTTTAAAGATATATGCAAATAAATTCATGCACTGTATAAAAATGAAATTGTATGCCTTAAACGAGAAAGAAAGTAGAAAATATCCATCATGTGTAGCAATTCCTCCCCCAAACTGAAGAATTAGCATGTCCTCATGCAAGGCTAGAAAACAAAGAGAGGTGATTGCTACAATCTGTTGAAATCTATGCTTAGTGTAAAACAACATGGAATAAGGAAGGTGTTGAGAATGAAGAAGAATATCAATGGATGATAAAGAATATTACTGACATGGTCATAAGAAAGAAATGAAGGAAAGAAACACTCCCCCAAACTGAAAGATGATATGTCTCTGAAAAATGGGAAGTAAAGATGTGGAATGAATGATGATAAATAATGCTCAATGGATTTTCATGAAATTCTCCTAAATTCGTAATAAATCAGAAAATTATGCTATTTTACCTCAAGTGTTACCTCCAAAAAAAAATTGTGGAATGACATGTAGGAACTAGCATTTGTTGAAGCTGATGTAGGCTGAGCAGATACTAAAAGTGATGCAAAAGGTGGAAGTCATGCAAGCATATCATGTCTGAATAATTGTGCGCATTCGTGAGTTGCGCGAGCCTTTGTTGTTAGTTGCAATAGTGTGGTCATGCTACGAATAGGATTTCCCCCCATACTTTTTGTTCTCCTATAACCAAATCACGATTCTGCATGCAATTTTCTTGAATCCACAGTGTTAATTTTGAAGAGAAACAGATAAAATGCATGCAAAAATTTTAAGCAGAAAAACTTCTGTAGAAATGCAATATGAATATTGTGGAAAATAGAGAGCAGCGTACTGCACAGTAATTGTATAGCATGGAAATGCATACATGCTTATGATATGATCAACAAATTATCGCATTACTGAAATCAATGCATATTTTGAAATCGTGAGTAGATATGGAAATGTTTATGTAATGATTCGAAAATAAGGGAAAATGACAGCTAATGTGAAAAAAGTACTTATGCGGTCATTATCCACATAAACCATTATGATCGATTTATAAATAAATTTCATGCATAAGAGGTTCCGAAAAAAGGGTTTAGGAGAATACTCTCATTTTATATTAGATAAAGATATAAGAAAAGGGTTTATCATTACTATTGATTTGTGAAAAATATGACTCCAATACCATTTTCAGAGCTCTGTTGCACATAGGTGTCTATAAACTTGACAAAGTTGTTTTCTCACCCTTGGAACCATTATCCTTTATTTATGCCTAGGGAAGTGTTGTGTGATGTCATGATGGAGGCCACTGTGCTGGCTTGGGAACCAAATGAATCACAATGTCATTCACCAGGAAGGAGTGAAAGGTGGGCAGGTCAGTTCGTGATGAGACCTCATGTTCCAAGGACTTTTTATTTTTCTGAGTTGTCCAATGGATCATATCCCTGGTGTGGTGGCCATAATGGGAATGCCACTTGACTGCTCCCTTATGATAATGGTAGGCTAGCTCTTGATGAGACCCCCTATCCTCCATATGCCATATCATAGAATTGTTAGTAATCATATAGAGATTTTTTTTTCTTCTTTTTTCATATAGCACTTCCCTATTTATGTATAGAGGATGGCTCAACACTCCTTAAGAGTAGGGATGGTGGAAGAAGTCTGAACATCTCAATAGAGAAAAAATGTTCTTATTCTTATTCAATAAATAAAAATCAAAGAGGGTTATGAAGATTTAGGGACGAACCAACATGATAAAGATAATCGATCATATTAATTTTAGTGAAAATAAAGACAGCAAAGTGATATAGATGGTTGTGTCCTTTCCTTTTCTTATCATTACAAAAAAAAATCTTAAAAATTACAATTTCTCTTGATTTGCTGATTCCAATAACCTCTAATTTTTGTGTCCTTGCATAAATTGTATGTTTTCCTTTAAAAGAGTCATGAAGAATTCACAAAAATCCTCAAAATATTGTTCTAAAACAAGAAAAATGCACTCAAAAAGTGATGTTCCTTAGATGGAACAGCTGCTGTTCCTTAAGAGGAACAACAAAAAATTACCTTCTGCAATTGAAACTTGCATGGTGGGGTCTTTATTGTTCAATTGCCACTGGAGCAGAAACTAAAATTTGAAGGGATCAACACCTGAAATACAAAAACATAAAAGAAATCAGAAAAGAAACAACACTTTATTAAGTTACAACAGCTATGATGTTATTTCTTAAAGGAATATCAATCTATCAATGGAAAAAAGTGATCTTTTTGAAAAATGTTTTGGCTGCAGTGACATGAATCTTCGAATGGAAACCAATTCTTCATTTCTTTTGTAATGAATCTGTTAAATAATGAACTGGATGAAATGCCCTTGTTTCACTAAAAATTCTTTCAAGAATCGCTCGTCCATAAATTGACCTTCTTTGTTCTCCTAAGACCTGCAAAAAAATGAGTGTCTACCTGCAATAAAACATTAAATCATGGAGAAAGAGAGGTGATCGGGCTCCACTAATCCAAGAATTATGCAAAAAACTAACAAGTAGTTACTCTGTAGAACAAATCCACGGAAAAATAAAACAAATTGTATTTGTCACCTACGGTAGAAACACTGTTACCGATGAAATAGGTAACCGCACTGTTACTTACTTTTTTTTAGTAGCATAAAAAGCACCCGATTTTGAAAAGTGGTGATGCAGAATCACCCTTCTTTTTTTTGTGCAAATTTTTGACACTAATATTTTTATTTATGAAGTATGAATATTTGGTTTAAAATGTTAGTGATTTTCATGCTAATTTTGAAACGTATTGATGCAGCATCAACGTTTTTTTTTTAGAGCAGTGATTTTCATGCTAATTTTGAAACGTATTGATGCAACATCAACTTTTTTTTTTAGAGTGGTGATTTTCATGTTCGTAATAAAACACAAAATTTAGATAATATATATATATATATATATATATAAACAATAAAAATGTAAAAAAAACAAAATTAACTCGTAAAAATAAAAATTTAAACAAAAATGAATTAAAAAAACAAAAATATTCGAAAATTATATCAAAAGAAATGACAAAATTTGAAAAAGAAAACACATAATTTAAAGAAAAAAAACAAAAAAAAAAAAACATCAAAAACATTTTTTTCTAAGTTGTTAGAAAAAACCATATAATTTTAAAAAAAAAATTAGAAAATTTAAAAATAATTTAAATTACAAAATTAAAATTTACATAAAAAAAAATAAAATACAAAAATGAAAAAATTAAATTTTAAATTTTAAATTAAAAAAATAATAATAATAAGAAAAAAAAAAACAAATTTTAAAATTAACAAACAAACAAATTAAAAAAAAATAAAAATCAAAATTTAAAATTGAAAAAGAAAATTAAAAAAAAAAAAAAACTATCATTAAAAAACAAAAAAAATGAAAAAAACCACATGCAAATAATTAAAAAACAAATATCCATAAATTTACTCTCTTTTTTTTAAATGAAACAATTTATAAAATTTAAAATATGAAAAACTAAATAAACTAAAAGAATAAAAAAAAATTAAATTAAATCAAAATTTAATAAATTTAATAAATAAATTTTAAATTTAAAAAAATAATTAATCTAAAATATTAAATTTAAAAACAAAATTTAAAATAAAAAACAAAAAAATTAAAACAAATTAAATTTAAAATAAAAAAATTTGAATTAAAAAATAATAATTTTAAATTTTTTTGAATTTAAAAAAAAAATATTAAAAGTAAAAAAAAATAAAAAAATAAAAAGAATTTTTTGATCGTGGTGGCGCCACTAATCGGCCTCCTGCCCAGGTGGCGACGAAGGCAGGCTGCTTGGCGGGCGGGGAGACTGCATGCAACCCCCCGCCCGCCTAGCAACCGACCTCCATCGCCACCTGGGCGGGAGGCCGATTTCGGGAATCTCCCTCCCGCAGCGTGAGGCCGATTCCGAGAATCGCCCTCCTGCGGCGCAAGGCCGATTCCTCGAATCACCCTCCCGCGGCGCGAGGCCGATTCTGGGAATCGTCCTCCCGCAGCGGGAGGCCAATTCCTGGAATCGGCATCGCGCCGCAAGAGGGCGATTCCCGGAATCGGCCTTGTGCAATCGGCCTCCCGCCCAGGTGGCGGCGAAGGCTGACCGCTGGGCAGGCGGGAGGCTGCATGCCTCGCGCAATCGGCCTCCCACCCAGGTGGTGGCGGAGGCCAACCGCTGGGTAGGCGGGGGGCTGCATGCAGCCTCGCCACCCACCCAGCGACCGGCCTCCGCCGCCACCTGGGCGGGAGGCCGATTGGCGGCGCCACCACGATCAAAAAATTCTTTTTTTTTAATATTTTTTTTAATTTTTAATTCAAAAAGTTTAAAATTATTATTTTTAATTTAATTTTTATATTTGAAATTTAATTATTTTTTATTTTTTTTTAAATTTTATTCATTTTTTGTTTTTAATTTTTTTTTTTTCTAAATTTTGTTAATAATTTTGTATTTTTCTTTTATTTAATTGATTTTTTTTTTTATATTTTTTTTTTATTATTAAATTTTATGTTTAGTTTTTTCATTTAATTTTTTTAAATTTAATAAATTTCGTATTTTTTTTAATTTATTTGAATTTAATATTTTTTTTTAATTTATTAATTTTTTATTATTATTTTTTTAATTACATAAAATTATTATATTTTTTTTATTTCAATTAAAATTGTGTATTTAAAATTAGATTTTTTTTTTATAATTAAACTTAATATTTTCAAATTAATTTGTTTTTAATTTTATTTTTTATTTAATATATTTTATTTAATTTATTTTTTTCAATTTTTCAATTTTAATTGATTTTTAAAGTTTTTCAACTTTTTATTTTAACAATGTTTTTTTTCTTTATATTTAAAATTTATTTTTTATTTCAAAATTTATTTGTTTATTCATTTATTTATTAAAATGTAATATTTTTCTTTTTTAAATTTAATTTGTTATTTTAATATTAACATTTTTTTTAATTTAATAAAATCTAATATATATATTTTTAATTTAAGTGTATATATATATATATATATATATATATATATATATATATATATATATATATATATATATATATATATATATATATATTATTTTTTATAATTTAAATTTAATTTATTTTTTAAAATTTATTTGTTTTTTTAATATATATTTTTTTAAATTTAATATTTTTATTGTATTTTATTTTTCATTTTTTACTTTTAATTAATTTTTCATTTTTTTACTTTTAATTTAAATAATGTATTTTGTTTTTCTTTTAATTTTTATTTTAAAGTTTTAAATTTATTAAAATTTAATATATTTCTTTAAATTTTTTTTTTTTAAATTGATTTTTTTTTTTTAAATTAATAAACATTTTCTTTTTCTTTTTAAAATTTAATTTCTATATTTTATTTTTTATAATTTCTTTCTTTTTTTAACTTGTTTTTTTTTTAATTTAATACTTTTATTTTGTTTTTATTTCTATTTTTTATTTCTATATATTTTGAAATTTTAATCTTTACTTTCTTTTTTTTTAGGTTTTTTTTAATGTTTGATTTAAAATTTTTATTTTGTTTTTATTTTTATTTTTTTATTCCTATATATTTTTAAGTTTTAAGCTTTAAAATGTTTTTATTTTTTAAATTTATTTTTTTCTTAAATTTTAGGTTTATTTTAATGTTTGAATTTTAAAAATTAAAAAATGTTATTTCTATTTTTAAAAATGTCAAAAATATGACACAATTTTTTTTTTTGTTATTCCAGCATCAACTGGTTTTGTTTTAAGGGTGTTTTTTCAATTCTTTTTTCAAGAAACAATTTTGTTTTTAGCATAATTTTATAAAATGTTGAAATTTGACCTTCAAAAAAAACTAAGTGCGTTCTGGAATACACTTTTTTTGTTTTTGGGGTGTTTTTTCATGTTTTTTGAGTCTTTTTGGGCTAGAGTTCCCGTTTTGACATCAAGTTACCTATTTCATCGGTAACATTGTTGAGAGTAGTGGTTGACCATACTAACCAGCAGTGTTTTAATCATACCTTCTTTGTTTTTCGTCCGATTTGAGTGATTCCAAAGCCAAATGAGAGCTAATTCAAAGGTTTATCTCCAATGGAAACAAATTTTAAAAATTCAATGATATGATATGTCAAATTTGCTTAAAACAACCTACATAATAGAGTCATTTTCGATTTTCCAGCTCAGACCAACAGTTGATATTTCAAGCATAAATTTTTCGTTTGATGGCAGATTGAACCAATTCTAATTGGAGATTAAGTAGATTCATTTATTGATCTCCAATAGAAACAAGTTTTGAAGACAAGAAGAATTGATGGGTCAAATACGCTAGTGAACAGCCGAGAAAACAAAGTTTCAAGAGTGCTGATTTATGATAAGCAGTCAGTATTTTGGTCATAAATTCCTCATACGATATCAAAATTGAATGTTTAAAATTGAGTTGTAAACTAGATTCATAGAGGAATATACCATAGAAACAAGTTTTAAAAATATAGTCATTTAGGCCTCCAAAAATTGATTGTCTCAACTCTGTTGTTGAGCTGCCTACTATACACCCTGTCAATTTTTTGGTTCTAACTTTTTCGTTTCAAATCCAAATGGAGTGATTCAAATTGAGTTGGAAAGTAGACATCAAGAGCTACTAGGATAGAAACAGGTTTTAAAAATATTCACTTTTGGTCCCTCAAAACATGACTATCCCGACACTGTTCCTAAGCTGCTTACAAGACGCCCTGTCAATGTTTTGAGTCTAACTTTTTCATTTCAAATCCAAATGGATTGATTCAAATTGAGTTGGAAAGTAGACATCAAGAGATACTTAGGATAGAAACAGGTTTTAAAAATATTCGCTTTTGGTCTCTCAAAACATGACTATCCCGACACTGTTCCTGAGTTACCTACTAGATGCCTTGTCAATGTTTTGGGTCTAACTTTTTCATTTCAAATCCAAATGGAGTGATTTAAATTGGGTTGAAAATTAGACATCAAGGGATACTTAAGATAGAAACAATTTTTAACAATATTCACTTTTGGTCCCTCAAAACATGACTGTCCCGACATTGTTTCTGAGCTGTCTACTAGACGCCCTGTCAATGTTTTGGGTCTAAATTTTTCGTTTCAAATCAAAATGGAGTGATTAAAATTGGGTTGGAAAGTAGAAATCAAGGGATACTTAGGATAGAAATAGGTTTTAAAAATATTCATTTTTGGCCCCTCAAAACATGACTATCCCGACACTGTTCCAGAAATTTCATCAAGCCCGCAAGCCAAAAAAAATGATATTCAAGAAATTTTTCCGTATCGGTGATAAAAATGAATATAAGTGTTTGTAGAATTCTTATTTTCAATATAATGCATCTACATACAAAAATAAATTAAAATATTTATCATCGATGTTGATTTCCACAGCATGTTGCAACAAAAACAACTATTTTTACAAAAATAAATAAAATAAAATGTGTTTATTTTATTTCCTTATTTATTTTATTTTTTTCACTAGCCTACTCGGATTTGGAAAATGAATTAGATTACGCATAAGAGTATTTCCAGTGTAACCATTTTCGAAATAAGGCTTCAATTATGTACATACCCAAATTTGAAAAATGCATGTTAATAAAAATTAGGGTATGAGAAGCCAACTTCTTTTGAAAAGATGGTGCCAAAAATTGTTGAAGTATGGAGTAATGCTGCAAAAAAATGGAGTGAAACCAATCTTCAATGTATCCCTTACTTTCTTGATTTCCCATATTCATCATATCATGAAGTTCTTGAGTGTTTAAAATGGCTGGTTGATGCAGGCTAGACAAAACCTCATTTTCTTTCATAACCTCTACAATTTTTAGATTTGAGACATTCTGAATCTCAGTATAATTTTTCTCCAATGGTGCATGTGAGATAGAATGGGTGGGAAGGGTGGGTAAATTTTGTAGTTCAACACTGTAATCATGTTGTACTAGTTTATTATAGTTAGGGTGTGGAATGAGTTGAGCAGGAAATTGTGTAGGAAATGGAGCATTTTGATGATGTAGTTGATTGGGTCGAATAAATGATTTTGATAGGCAAGAAAGATGTTGTGGAAGAGCTGGAAGATGTGTTTGTGCTCCAAGATGAGGGAGAGTAGTCATGCAATCATAAGATGAACCATGCCAAACTTGTAGACAAGATTGATGATGGTTATATTGATATTGGCATGGCTACCCTAACATATGAGTATTCCATAATGGATTATGCAAGTAAGAGAATGCAGAGGAAGTGTTTTGAACCTACCTGCAGGCCACGATTTCCATGGTTTTGACCTTGTTGCAGCTTCCCCATTTCTTTGATATGCTACTTCCATCCTAGATAAGGAAGAACAACTATTTATGGGATGCTCCTTTCGGTAATGAAAGAAAAACACTTCATCAAATTCTTGATTTTTTTGAACCTTAAAAACATTCAATTGTGAATTTAGAGAGCTAATAAAATCATATTTAAAATTTTCAAATAAAACATTGATTTCAGCTCTTATGTCTCTTGTTCTTGTATTATATTTGGAAAAGAAAGAAGAAACTTCTCTAGAATTCTTACCAGCCTTGGAAATTCCTCTTGAATACCTTATGCACAATTCACAGAAATCATCATATGATAACTGAAAAACATCACCTTTTCCTAGTATCAGATTTAAGAGTTCTAAAAATTCATCTTTGATTCCTTTAAGAATGAGCGTTTTCAAGATTTCTTTTTCCCAATGCTTATGCTTTGATTTTTGAAGGTTGTATTGAAATCTCTCTACATAGTCCTCCAATCTTTCATTTTCCCCTTGCATCATACCGGAAATATCTTCATTGGATTTGCAATAGTCTTGGTACTTCTTCAAGAATATGTTCTTCATGTCCTCCCATGTTTGGATGTACTTCCCACCTAGGCTCATGAACCATCGGAGAGCTGCTCCTTTTAGAGTAAGAGGAAAATTTTTCAACCTTTGATCATTAGTATAATAATAATATCCTCTACAAAGTATTTCAAGCTCAAATAAGAATGTATATGGATCTTCATTTGTCAAACCATGAAAATTTGGTAGAGACGATGGGGGACTTATGTGCATTTGTGTCACTCCTCCAAGATCTTTGATAGGGAATTCAAAAGTTGCAATGTGAGCCATTTCTTACCATAATAGAAGGTGTTTTTCATGTGTTTCTTTGAGGATCCTCCTTAAAATATTCCTATCAATTGGTTAGTGAAATGGGTGGTGCTTACATCACCACTCGAGTGGAATTACAAGATTTTTTAAAAAATTCTACCTCTAAAATACAAACGTTCATTTCTACCTTAAATTTCACTCAATTCTGTTGTGAAGCGAGCCAATGAACGAGTATGTTCCTCGCTCGGTACGTAGGTTCTTAAATTCTGTTTTTAATACCCAATTCTTCCCTAGTAGAAAAAAAAATCGAATATGCATCACTCTTTCTAAATGGCATACACTCTCCCCGGCAACGACGCTAAAATGTTGAGGTATAAAAGGTGTCTTTTTAACTCCTATTTATCCTACATTAATTATCAATCTAGGTACGATTTTTTATTTCAAGAGTGTACTTTGTTTGAGGCTACAATTCAATCTAAGAGTAATGCCTTGTAATATGTAGTACATTGTTATAAATACAAGAGTAAACAGATGTTTGGAAAAGAAATCTAACTACAATGACATGAAATTAAATGCTCTAAAATCCAACCATTCACTCAGTAGACATCAGTCAAGGATGCAGTAACGATAACTCTTTCCTTTAGAAACTGATGGAATTAAAATCAAATGAAAACAAGATAATCAATCTGAGAACGAAGGTAGCAATAACCAAATGTCCTTTACAGTTGATGATCTCACATTAAAACAACTAAATGAAAACTAAATCATTAATGCTGCTAATGAAAGTAAACTAGGCAAGTTCTCAAAACCAAAACCAAACTCTCTGTGGGAACGAAATAGACTGTAAACTAATTAACTGAAATGAACAACAAATCTATTTTACTGGAATTGAACAGCAATAGAAATGAATAGCAAATCCTATTTATTGGAAATGAACATCAAATATTGAATAGCGAAGCTTTATAATCGCAAAGCATAACAATACAAGTTATAAAGAAATAACTATTATTGTTATGTTGAAAAGGATCAACAACGCAATTCACTGATGCAACATACCAATTTCATAAAGCATTGAAAAAGTAAACTATTAAACAGGAAACTATAAAGAAATGCGATTAAAATAAATAAATCTTAAATCAAATCACTCACACGTTGCAAGAATCAGAAATATAATACAAAGACGTAGTAAACTCCACCAGAGGTCGGGCCCTTAGCCGCGAGTGAGCACTGCTAAGTCACTTCAGAATAATTGAATGAGCAGCAACGAAGTTTATTTATTGATCATATGTAGCAGAGTTGATAAGTAATCGTACCCTGTTTTAATTAACAAGAGTTGATGAACAATTCTGAAAAATTACAACAAGAAAATATCCACCCAAAATCCCCCAAAAACACAATACATGCTCTCCTTTTATAATCAGAAAGAGGAGAAATTTAATAGTAAATATGATCCCTCATAACAATATTGGATTTTTCCCAACCAATTTATTAGCAAGAAAATATATTTCCATCAATCATTCAACAAGAACAAGTCGAATTAGGTATTGCAACTAGAAGAATTTGGAAAATGGCCACAACAGCGAATATCAGAAAATCGTCCTCAGAGAACCTTCCATTTCTCTTAATACGGGCCAAATTTTGGCAAACCAATTCTTAGAATAGTTAATTCAGTCTGTTCTGGACAAAACCCATTTTTCAGATTTTCTAGATTCTTCTCTATTTTCCCAGAATGTCAACCGCAAAACTGTCACTTATTATTCCAGCGAATTTCTGAGTTGGAATATTGAATGATGTGTTGGAGATCAAATCTGCAATCTAGCAAATATCTTGGAGGCTAAAATGGTGAATGTTGTTAAAAAATATATTAATAAACCATCATTGATAAAATTATGCATAATAATCATCAATTTATTAAAAATAAAGGAGAAGAAACAAAATTTATCCATAAAAGCATAAATAATTATAAAATGGATTTATATGATAAATTATGATAAATTACATGATAAAGAAGAGTAGAAATGGATGAAATAGGTGTTAAAAATTGATAATAATAATGTCATATTAGTGGCCCAACATCATGCATCCATTATGTATTCTAAATTTGAATGATAAATCAGGAGTATTATTACAGGATTTGTTAAAAGCACCATGTCTTTAACTGTTTATCATTTTATGTTTTCTTCTGATTTCTAGAGTAGGGAACCCTTCATTGCTCCCTCTTTCAAAAGACCTCTATCTACTCCTTCCTTATCCGGATTAAAGAATCCTTCATTTCTATTTATCCCGATCAAACCACTTCACCAATTAGCCTTCCAAGATCTTCAAAGATTTGCCTATCTTTCCCTGAAAATATTTGTCTTTTTGACCTTAGTCCTAGTTCTGTTTGCTTGACTTTTGACTCCTTAGCCCAATGGACAAACAGATCTATCAATATCCATCACACTAAGTGATTTTTTCTCATCAATCCAAACCAAACCAAACCAAATAAAAACCAATTTGAGCAATCATAACTAGCCTAATATCTTATAATCAAAACAAAGTTAAATATTAAAGAGAGAACCCTCTCTGAACCATAGGAAGGCTAGATCCTAGATTTTAGAAGTAGGTCGGTGGTTACCTCTAATGTTCTTAGACTATAAACTAAAATCTCACAACTTTGGAATTATTGGCGACTCCACTAGGAAAGACTAACATTTTCTTCAGAAATATTTTACAGGTTCAGATCTGATCTATGATGGTGGACAGTGATCAGACTTACAAAGGTTAAAATCATCCACCTTGCAACTCCATTGTCCAAGATCCAGAACTTCAAAGTTCAGAAGAAACTCCATAACAAAAAAATCCATATTCCTAATCATTAATGGTGATACAAGATGACAGGGTTTGTGGCAAACCTTTCATCTCATGATATTTTCAATGAATTCAGGGATGGGTTATTAGAATTTCAGCTTGATGAGGATTTTCTAAGAGTTGTCTTTCTTATTTTGAAATCAAGAAAATGTTCTCCTCAACTTAAAAAATGTGTTCTTGAGATAGTTTCTGAAAAATATGAAAATGAAATTAAACTTTTGCATTCTCAAATTCAATCATACAATTTCCGAGATCCTAAAGAATTCTTTGAAAATATTCCTTCTCCAAATCAAGAGGAAATTGTACTACTTGTTGATTCGCAGATTGATGATGATTATGTTTTCGAATACAAGACTAAAAATGTAGATGCAGGGTTTAATATTCATAATAAAACTGAGCAACTAGTCATTGAAGGCCTAGAAGCAGATATCATGTATCATGCTTTTATTGATCCTATAGCAGATTATATGGAGGTTCTTTTTAGCTCAAGTCTGCAAACATGTTTTCTCTATGAGGATCAAATACATCAACAGTTGCCATTACACATCATATCTTTGATTATGAAGACACATGATCAAGTTATACTTCCAAGTTTGATGACAAGAAGTCAAGTTATCCATTCATTTCTACAGCTACTTGACTGGCCTCATTGGAATTCTTGTATTACCTAATTCAAAAAAATTATCAGTAGATTAGAATAGGTATATGAGTGAAAATAAGCTCAGGATTCTGAGCCTTTCTTCAGTTTCAAATTCAGTTTGCTTTTCAACTTTCAATTCAGTGTGTAGTTCAAATTTTCAGTGTACAAAATGGTTTTCATTTCAGTTTGAGAGTTGGCAGAACATGTTGCAGATTTGGGAACAACCCAATGGATAAGGCTACTAGTCGACGATGTTCTTAAGATCTCACAAGGAGATGTCATCCCCATGTGGAGCCATTGTTAGGGTCCTATAATAATAGGATTCATAATTTTTTAATTGACTTTGATAGTGTTGTAAATATGGACATACCTTGCTTTCTGCAAGTTTTTTTCCCATATTTCAAAATAATAAAAAATGAAAAGAGGGTAAAAGTCCTAAAAGAAAGATCAAAGGACTTAGAAAAGAAAAGATCAAAAAATAATAAAAAATGGACCCCAAAAGAAAAAAGAGATAAAATAAGACATGAAAGTGAGCAAGACAAAATGCCACTACTATTTACTTTTACTGCAAGAATAATGATTATGTGCATATTGTCCAAAATGTCATAATCCATGATCAATTAAATAGTTTAATATTAACTTTTCATGCTTTGAATTTCATGTTTTAGATAGAGAATAAAGATATGTCAAAAAGTTTAAACTTGAAAAATCAGTAGATAATTAGAGAATAAATGAGGAGCTCAACAATTTAATCAGAGCTCTTGGATGAAATAAGGTTAGAATTAGATAGTTTATGCTTTAAAAGAAAAATGGATTTATGATTGCAATCTTAAATGCACCCATGCTAATTAAGTAAAAAATGCTAGAAATAATGATGGGTAGGTAGAAATCAGTTGTGAAAGGCATGTAATAAAGCATCATATGGAAAATTACTAATTTCCTCTCGCCCACAATGATTTAGTATTCAAAACCTTCAGTTAAAGAGGCTCAGAGCATTTCTCTAACTTCTGTTGGGACCAGACCCAAGGCTTAAATAACTGATTGGTTGAAAATATATAATTCCCTTCATGAAAACTCATTTCCTCAGCATATTCACCCTTTTCCAAAAATATAAACCCTTTTCCTAAGTAAAACACCTTTATGCTTAGAAAAAAGTAAAATCCCTACTTAATTAATTTCATTTCATCCAAAAACACTCAAAAACCCACAAAATACATCTTATCCTAAGTTTATGTGTAAATATAAAAATGGCATAACTTCTATGCTAAATGCCTATTTTACACACTTTACTTAGTTTATTTTATGTACTTTCATTTCATTACATTTTATTTCATATTAATTTCTAACCTAAAGTATTAAATCCCTTACAATACCCTTCCCGTAATTTATTAAATCCATTATTTAAATATCCCAAAAAACACATTATTTAACGTTAAACCTATGGTCTATATTATCCCTTGTGAAAAAATATAAATCCCTCCATATTTCCCATAGGTTAAACATATCATATAAATTAATCCCGCTCCCAATGGTTTTAAAACACACGTTAATGTTTTATTTTACCATATAAATATTACCCCACCAACTATCATAACACATTGGTTTTATATTGAAAAACAAAGGTTTTTAATATTAAAATTAATCACACCGCATAATACAAAGCTCAGGCCCCACACCCCAATGCTAAACA
The DNA here is from genome assembly GCA_034641835.2 of Pinus albicaulis. Lineage (NCBI taxonomy): Eukaryota > Viridiplantae > Streptophyta > Pinopsida > Pinales > Pinaceae > Pinus > Pinus albicaulis. The sequence goes on along the minus strand of CM076579.1, from coordinate 694,871,022 downwards.
ACTTCTAAACTAAATCTTCACTATTCGCATATATCCTCCCAGATCTGACGATCACCACACAATATCGCATTTTAAACTACGTGATCAACATCCATTTCAAACTTTCCGAAATGGGTTGTTTTCCACCCTTATCTCTCCTCCACATGCTCAAATATCACTGGATCATGTTTGATCCTACAATACCGTATACTGCCCAAAACCTACGCGATAACCACCTCTAATTTTTTGCCCCCAGCGCCAAACCTCCTCCGCTCTGATATGACCGCATTCAATGTCGATCCTCTTTTAAACCTAAAACCTTATAAAAACTTCGTATACGCTCGTTAAACCCTTTTATCTGTGTATATTTATCTATCTCCGACTGAAGAAACAAGACCTATACAATATTTTGACGCCTATAAGAGCCAAACAAAGCCATTAAAGTTGCTGTCAAAGATCAGTGGAAGCGTGCAATTCATATCCAAAGACTTCCAAAAACCCCTGATAAACAAAAAAGAACCCCTCTATGTAGGATTTAAATATTTAATTATTCATTTTATGTGCAGGTTTAATGGTGCAAACACATAAAAGCATTCCAAAGGTCCAAAAATGTTTTAATAAAAAACTGAGTGACGATCCAAGGGTTTATTTCATATTTGTGGGACCAGAGGCAAAGACCACGCTTAATCACTGATGAATCATGATCCTCGGTGGATTATTAAAACCCTCCAGCAGCAAAAGAATACCTCCCTACACAGAATACACATAAAACAAAGGCATGGTGAGAAGAAAAATTTTCAAAGGACTGTGATAAAGCAATAAAGATTAAAGAGGCTAATCAAATATCAACAAAGGATCGAAAGACAAATCATTGGGGTTAGCCAATGAAGCAGATATTAAATAAAGTGAAGACAAACAAAGGAAAAGAATAAAGGATAAATAAGAGTTTAAAGGCCTAAAACAGAGTTTAAAGATAAAACAAAGGCAAATTAAGCCCAGAAACACTTTTGAATGGTTTTCCTAAAACAAGAAGATTTCATACAGTAGTAAAGAAGAATGATGAAATTTCCACAGTGAATGGTAAAATTGAAATAAGAATTCACAGTGACAATGAAAATAGAACAGTCAAAGAGCATCAGAGTTTAAGTGTATCAGATGAAAGTCAAAGTGAAGGTTAAAACAAAGTTACATAGCAATCAAGGTAAAACAGTAAAAGTAAACACAGAGGCAGTAATGGTTAAGAGAGATGAATATAATTTCACCAACAAAAAGGAATTTTATCCGAAGTAAAATTCAAAGCAGTTAAAATAACAATAAGGTTAAAAGATGAAAATAGAGCATGAAGGGACATTTTCCAAAAATTTCCTGTTTAATTTATAGTTTTGCAGAAACTATTGTGGCCAATCAGAAATTAATTTTGCAAAACTGAAGGACTTTTATGTTCCTAAGAGGTCAATATACAAAAACCTATCTCACGTTTTACACAGGTATTACATAATGAGAGATACATACTCATCTTCACAGCCTAGTTTTCAGACTGTGCAAAGTTCTATTTTACAGATATTTGTGCAGAGCCTATTGTTGACATCTGGAGTTGAAGTTTGGGAAATGGAAAGATTTTTATTACAGTAACATGTTTATCTACAAAAACCTCTTTCACTTTTTACATATCTATTTCGAATTGAGATATACAAAGGTATCATTGGACCCAAAGTTTGCAGAATTTCTAAAGCAGAATGCACAAAGAAAGGAAACAATTAGTGACTTGGAAGCCTCATCATCAACTAAGAGTTGATATAAAATTCGAATTTCTCTTCTTTGTCATCATCAATCCATAAAAAATAGTGCCAAATAGATTCATTAGTTTTAAATGTCCTTTTATTAAGTTCTATTTATGTAAAACAATTTGAGATATTTGTAAACCAATCTTGATATTTTTTCAAAATATTTTAGTTTAAGAATTTGTATATATACTTCATATTTTAAAGTATTATTGTGGAATAAATTGATGAATATTTCTATAGACAATATTTCTGCACTCGAAGGCTTTTTGTAGCAAGTTCAAGTAGCAGACTGGATCAAATCATATAGCATCATATTTCAGGATTCATGTGATGAGCCATTGAAGTGAAGTACTTTATACTTGTCATTGTTTATCTTCTTATGTTTTCATGCATCCATTATGTATTCTAATTTTGAATGATAAATTAGGAGTATTATTACAGGATTTGTTAAAAGAACCCTGTCTTTAACTGTTTATCATTTCTATGTTTTCTGCTGATTTCTAGAGTAGGGAACCCTTAATTGCTCCCTCTTTCAAATGACCTTTGTCTACTCCTTCCTGATCTAGATTAAAGAATCCTTCATTGCTCTTTATCATGATCAAAACACTTCACCAAATAGCCTTCCAAGATCTTCAAAGACTTGTCTATCTTGCCTTGAAAATATTTGACTTTTTGACCTTGATCCTAGTTCTGTCTGCTTGACTTTTGACTCCTTAGCCCAATGGACAAACAGATCTATCACTATCCATCTCACTAAGTGATTTTTTCACACCAAACCAAACCAAACCAAACCAAATCAAAACCAGTTTGAACAATCATAACTAGCCTAATATCTTCTAATCAAAACAAAGTTAAATCTTAAAGAGAGAGCCCTCGTTGAACCCTAGGAAGGCTAGATCCTAGAGTTTAAAATTAGGTTTGTGGTTACCTCTAATGTTCTTAGACTATAAAATAAAATCTCACAACTTTGGAATTATTAGAGTGATAACAATGTGGACACTTCATGGCATAGTGTCCCTACTCGTGACAATGAAAAAATTTAACCTTTGACAAGTCCTTCTTCCCTCCCTGGCCAGAATCTGATTTATAAGAGGATGAATTCAATTTTCCTTTCTTTACCTTTCCATCAAAGGCACATTTCTCCTCATCATCATGCTTTGATGAGGATCCATATCTTGTGTTCTGTCGAATATCTTCTTTCACCAAGTTGGAAAACAACACTCCCACTCTGGTAGCTTATCCCTCCCATTTATGGAATCATAGTAGTTGTGCCAGCTCTTGGGAAGGCCTAGAAGTGCTAGGCTCAACAAACCATCTTTGGGAACTATAACACCAAAACTTCCAATCTCATCTCGACATTGGATAAACTTGGTCAAGTACTTTGTTATTGTGCCACCCTTCTCCATCTTGATTTCCTGAGCTTGTCCTTTAGTGCCAGCTTCTTGTGGTCACTATTTTTATGGAAAAATTTTTTTAAGCCATTCGACACTTCATATGGAGTTTCCTTTCCATGGATGTTTGATACAATATGATCTTGATCTCCTTCTAATATAATCCTTCTTGCCTTTGTTACTGTTGGCTTGAGGAGTCCTGACCCAGGTTCAGATTGTTTTGTGCAACCAACAAAACCCTCCAACTACTGGCCCTTTCAGCAATGATCTTCATGCGGAAACCAAAGTCTCACCCGAAGAAATATGGGGGGGTGTTGTAACCAGTTTTCCGCACCCTGAGGGAGAATTTGATGTGGGATTTAACCTTACGTATTATATCTAAGGCTTATCAGCCCATGCGAGACTTCACAGAAACTGGATCTAGACGCAGATAAAAATCCTTAACAGATATGCATAAACGAATTATTATACCTCAATCAAATCTAGCTTATCAGAGCGAAAACAACACTTGTGCAATCCTTAACACAGAAGAAATCCTTATGCAACACAGAGATATTTTACTTAGATAAAATAGATACAGATATATAATTTACAGTAATCAATAGATAATTAACACATTCATGCATAAACATAGAAATTGCAACAGATTTCACCAAAAACTTCTTATTTATTAATAGTTCTTCAATTCATTAAAATCCTTCTATAGGTGCGCACATCAACAGATTTCTTGCAGACAGCTCAGGACTAGGTCTCCGTGCACACAGCCAGCAGGAGCCTTTCTACTGAGACTGAACACAAACTAGCCCAAAACTTCATTCAAAACATCAAACATAAACATAACATGATTAAATTTCATTGTCTTTTCTTGACTTGACATATTACATATTTATATGACTTTGAGCGTGTACATATGATGGTCTCAAACCATGGTTTGAGACTCATGATTTCCCCTTCACCCATCACAATTATAAACGAGCTTTGACCCACCCCAAAGCCCCTTGACTTCTACGCGTAGCGTGTATTTGAAAAAATCTAATCAAAATTATACAAACTTAACCCAAGGGGACCCCATCCCAACAGCCCCCTAACATAATCTAATGACTCTTCCCGAGTCACTTTGGTCATGACTCATTCATCTTGTCTTTCAGTGCCTAAATGGAAGCTTTAAGTGGCCGAATGACTTTTATACTCCAGCTCTACTTGCTTCTAGCCATAAGGGAGCCACTTGGTCGTAGTGCGCGTAAGGTCTGTTATCACTCGGATTGAACCTCAGGCTGAAAAAGGAAATTTCGAGGTAACTACAAACCATGCTTAGCGAAGTAGCTAGCACTACTAGGCAAGGAGAGGAATCTCTCCATATAGATCATAGCCAAGATGAGTGAGGAAAGAATATATTAGGCTAGGTATAGTAGCTCAGGGTTTTGATTTTAATTGTATATGGTTGTGCTGGATCAGAAGAAGCAAAATAGTCAGGGTAAGGGAAATTAGGTCAAAATTTTCACAGTGTTCTATGGGGCAAGGTAGGTACAGTGGTTTAGAACTTTAGGATTTCGATGGTGAGATGATCAAGACAGGTGAGGAGCAAGAAAGAGCATGGTGAAATCATGGTTTCTTTCTAAACTGAAGAAATTTAATAGATTGTGAATGTCTACCCAAAACAAAGCATATGAGAATGGATTATGCTTATCTAACTTGCAAAAATTCACTTAATAGAAATGAAATGATGGATGGAACCAACAAAATTTTTTAACAACTTAGCACAAAAGGAGGACCTAAAACTAAACACCATACCATATGGATCCCATAAAAATAGCTACAAATTTCATTAATTTTCCTGCTCAAAACTGATACAAAAGTGTGTCTCTTCAAAATCCAAACATCCAACTGAGTCCAACCCCTGACTCCTCTGAAGAACTGAGCTAAATAGACCTCAAAACATTTCCTCTCATCCTCAGGGGTCGAATCCATGAGGTGAGGGGGGTTTACATGAAAAGCTAAACTTCAACCTAAAGTGTAGGATGAGGAAAGTGACTCATTCCTATCTCTAAGAACTGATTCATTTGACCTCAACTAATGACTTACGTAATGTTTCTACCTTAGATTAAAGTAAAAACATGACTTTTACATTCATCTTGAACATTTAAATCAGTAAAATTACATTTCCAAAAGTGAAAATTCAAACTGGAGAATATTTGCTGAAGATTGTAAATATTTGCAATTTTCTGGCAAACGCATAGCGTCCAAGCAGGAAAAATAGCATGTTTTCAAAGCTGGTTTTGAGTGCCTTCCCGGTGTCCAAATCAACTCCATGATAGCTCATTGGAAATCTATGAGTCTTGTTTCTATATATATCTTCATTTTGAAAAATGGTTTTGATTTTCCTTGTCAAAAAGCCAATCTCCCAGGACTGGTAAATGCGCAACGACCAGGTCAAAAAGGAGGCGGAAACATTATTTTTAGGTAGTTTTTTTCATGCTTGAGGGACAAATTCTTCTCTAAATCTTCTGAAACTTGCTAGGGTTGTTGTCCTCATCATTATAAACCTGATGGTAGTGGCCATTTTTCATTTAGAGGTCCCAAAAAAGAGCGCAGCGTCTAGGTCGTTGCGTCTTTGGAAAAATTTTTGTGTGCAAAAATACTCAAAAACACTGAATTTTCACCTTTTTGAAGACCACATTTGGAGATCGTCCTAGTGTCCCAATTGAGCCCAGGATATCTAGTTGGAAATATTACCTTGTATAATTTCAAACATACCTTTGGTTTTCTGTTTGGAGTTTATTTTCCTTGTCAAAAATCGATTTTCCCAAGACTGGTCAAAAAGTGCCGAATGAAGGTGCAAAATTGTAGAGTGATGTTGAAATCAACTTTTCGAGGTCGTCCACAACTCCGAATTGAGGTCATGATAGCTCATTGGAAATCTCTCTCTATCTAGTTATCATTTAACTCATCAATAAAGTAATTTGGACACTCCAACTAGGAGAAAACTTGATTTTCCCAAGGCCACTCCAGAAATGCAGCAAACCTCTTGCAGTGCCTGTATTGTTGAAATTTATTAAAAACCATGATACCTGTATAAAACCTTAAGGAAATTTTTCTTCCTTGGCCTATTACCGACAAAAACCTCTCTCACATTTGTCAAATTCATCTCAGTTTGGTCAGAAACATAGTTTTAACCGAAACTGGCCCTATGAGTAGCAAATGGCTTGACTCTTGGAATGATTTCATGGAAAATGATGGAAACATAATTTTTATGAGTTTGGAATGACATCCTACTTATTGATATTACCTACCTTATGCCTCCTCTACTCATATTTCTCTGATTCCATAGCAAACCCTAGCTCAGTGGGAAATTAGGGTTTGGTGCTTATGAATAATGATCACTTGGGCACCCTTGGGGAAAATGGTTAAGAAACCAAGTGAGGTCAACGAAAATGAGGGAGATGAGGTGAATGTAGAATAAAATAATGCGGGATGGGTGGGATGCAAATATCAGTGCTAACATCATCTCCAACTGGGATGATAGCTCCAAAGGAGGTGTTTAGAACCATAGATATCTAAATTTGTAGATCAATGCCTTATCCATTGGGCATGGAGTCCAATCTGTAAACTAAAACTAAAACTGAAACTAAAAACATACTACAAACTTCAATCCACACTAATAGATCATCAAAGCCTTAGGGCCTTCACCTCGGGCTTCAAACCTCGATGAATTATGTCAACACTTGTTGAAAATAAAATAAAATCAAACTGAAATGATACCAACCTACTCTAATATATTGAACAATTGCTGATTAGGTGAAATGATCCTTCCAATGTAACCAATCGAGGAGATGGATACTTACTGAAGTTCTGCTCTCACTTTCCTCGAGCAGGAAGAATGATTTACATGTAGGCAACTCATGATAGAAACTGAAACCAAGGATTATGCTGACAAACAAAACAACATTCATATTCTCTAATGATTGCAAAAGACTATCGAAGGGATCTTGAAAATCCTAAAGCGTTGCATTTTCTTGAGATCCAGCAGCAAAAATACAAGTACTCCATTCATTCTAATTTGAAAGAACACTTGTTTGTTGATCCATAGAAAGCCATAGGGAAGTATAACTTTCTGCTATCTGAGTGTTGGCTGAAAATTCCTCAAGAATGGGTAACTCTAATTCTATCTCTGGCATAAAACCTCCCTCTGGTTCACATTCCTCAAATTCATAGTCTAAGTCATCCTTAAACAAGAAACATTCTTCAAGATTATCAAACATGACAACCCTATCATCTTCATGAAAGAAAACAATATCTACTAGCTGATCTCCTTGCAGGAAATCATCATCATAAATTGGTTTACTCACAACCATTTCATGTATAGTTTCATCAAGCTCCTCATCAAAATTATCTTCAGGTTCATCATACTTAGGAAAATCAGTTTGAGGAGAAACTTCATCAAATATGAACATTGAAAAGGGATATTTTCTTTCTTCATGATGATCTATAAATCTAGTTTCAAGATTTTCCTAATTTAAACTTATATTTTCATTTTCAAAAATGGAAGAAGTTTTACCAACATTTTCTTGACTATGTGAACACTGCAAACCTGCATTAGATTGGGTTGTAATATGACTATTTAGGAGCTGATATATCTCATCTTCAGATAGAGGAGAAAGTAATTTTTTCTTCTTTTGATAACACAATAATTGTCTTCTTTCTCTCCTAAAGATTCACAAGGATCCTGAATATCTTCTTTAACCTTTGGTTGATCAACTTGTTGTACTGCCGCAAGAATTGTCTCATGGGGGAAGTCTTTATGAATAACAAGACAATATACATCATCTTTTTCTTCCATGAGAGAAAACACTTTCTCTTTTTGGTGATGAAAAGGACTTTCATGAAAAGCCTCCAAGATCTCTTTATCCATGAACTCATTATCATCATAAGAATTCTCTAGGTTTTGAATGAAAACCTCAAATTGATCACAATAATTATTAACCAAAGACAAAGAAGGATAAGACTCCTTGTAGTCTTCATAAAATATTGAATGGAATACTCTAAGAGAACAAATATTGGCAGGTGGAAAATCTTCATACCAAGATCGTGATTTTCCTTCAAGAGAAGCCATGAACATCTTTAAGAGACAACCTTTAGGAAATTCAACCTTCAACTTGCGTGTATGCGTGTGAAATTTAACTAGATGTAAAGCAGCATCATCCCTATCATCATCTGTAAACATAGGCAAATTCCTTTGCCAATCTACCTTAGGAATTTTATTTGGGAAACCTGGAATGTGATCCTAGCTCATGGGAGCATACTTTATTACAACATTTTTCATCTTGAAATTTCTTAAAGCTACTAATCTTCATGCAGTGGAGTCACCATGAGGTGTTGGCTTTCTGGATATTTCAGCCAATGGAGTCGCCGGGTGAAGGGTTCAGCCTTCATATGCATCTGATCGCTATCCACCATTAGTAAATAGATCTAAAAATTTTCGTTCTTTCCTAGGGAAGATATGATCTTTAGCTCCCCAGTATGGTAACCAAAATGTTATCACTCAGATTGAACCTCACGCTAAAAAAGGTAATTCCAAGGTAACCACAGACCACGCTTAACCAAGTAGCTATCCCTACTAGGAAAGGAGAGGGCTCTCTCCGTATAGATCATAGCCAAGATGATTGAGGACAGAAGATATTAGGCTAGGTATAGTAGCTCAAGGTTTTGATTTTAATTGTATAGGGTTGTGCTGGATCAGAAGGAGAAAAACAGTCAGGGCAAGGGAAATTAGGTCAAAATTTGTAGGGTGTTCTATGGGGAAAGGTAGGTAGAGTGGTTTAGCACTTTATGATTTCGATGGTGAGATGATCAAGACAGGTGAGGAGCTAGAAAGAGCATGGTGAAATTATGGTTTCTTTCTAAACTGAAAAAATTTAACAGACTGTGAATGTCTACCCAAAACAGAGCATATGAGAATGGATTCTTCTTATCTAACTTGCAAAAATTCACTTAATAGAAATGAAATGATGGATTAAATAAACAAAACATTCTAACAACTGAGCACAAAAGGAGAAACTAAAACTAAACACCATAGCAAATGGATCCCATAAAAATAGCTGCAAATTTGATTAATTTTCTTGCTCAGAACTGATACAAAAATGTGTCTCTTCAAAATCCAAAATCCAACTGAGTCCAACCCCTGACTCCTCTGAATAACTGAGGTAAATAGACCTCAAAACACCTCCTCTCATCCTCTGGTGTAAAATCCATGAGGTGAGGGAGTTTTACATGAAAATCTGAACTGCAAGCTAAAATGTAGGATGAGGAAAGTGACTCATTCCTATCTCTAAGAACTGATTCATTTGACCTAAACTGATGAATTAACTAATGTATCTACCTTATATTAAAGTAAAAACATTAATTTTACATTCATATTGAACGTTTAAATTAGTAAAATTACATTTCCCAAAGTGAAAAGTCAAACTGGAGAAGATTTGTAGGAATTTACAGGGTAAGTTCCGTAGATCAAGAACCAAAGGTCACCGCTCACAAACAGATCACAAATCAGTACACCAGTATAGTCATGTGGTTAAAACCCTCAAATATGGAAATAGTCCACGGCCTGAGCCAACGCGGCCATTTCAGGAAATTTATTAATATAAAAGAAAATTTACATATGTTTCTCTCATAAACGGTTGCCGGACAAATGACCCTCCATGCTCTTTAAATAGAGATCATGGACCAATCAGGTGTTAAGCCACAGATCAAGTGTCATTAATACCAAGGTGAGAGATAACCGTGAGATCACTACAAATCGTGACCATAGGATTATAAGTTACAAATGTACATGGTAAAGAAACACACTTTACCTAACTCTATACTAGACTAAGTTATTCTTAACTATTTATGTGTCGGAATATCCTAACTCTATACTAGACTAAGTTATTCTTAACTATTTCCTATGTGTCAGAATATCCTAACATCTCCCCTTAAGAACAACTTGGGATAGGATTGAAATATTTACAAAGGTGACACAAAAGGAGTCTATTTCCTATGTGTCGAAATATCCTAACATCCCCCCTGAAGAACAAATTGGGATAGGATTGAAGGATTTACAAAAGTGACACAATAGGAGAAGGAAGGAGGAATTAGAGCCTATCCCCCCTTAATAACAACTTTCTTGAACTCCAAGCATGGATCGAAGTTTGGTAAACTTTGCTTCTGTGAGAGCCTTTGTAAAGATATCGGCTACTTGATCATTGGTTGGACAGTACTGCACTTCAAGAACACGATCATGAATGAGCTTTCTGATGAAGTGTATGTGGAGTTCAATGTGTTTCATATGCTGATGATGAACTGGATCTTTACATAGCTGAATGGCACTCTGATTATCACACCAAAGTGTAGTTGGATGTTGTTGATGAAGACCAAATTCAGACAAAATCTAACGAAGCCACATGGCTTCCTTGTTGGCTTCAATTGCACCACGATACTCTACTTCTGTTGAAGAAAGAGATATGGCACTTTTTTTCTTACAAGTCCAAGTAATAGGTCTTGGACCAAGAGTGAATACATATCCTGCAGTATACTTTCGATCATTAGGGTCACCAGCCCAATTAGAATCAGTGAAACCAATCAACAATGGAGATGCTTCTGCACTGTAATGAATCCCAAACTGAACTGTACCTCGAATATATCAAAGTATTCTTTTAGCTGCTTTCCAGTGACTTTCATGAGGTTGGTGCATAAACCGAGCAACAATACGAACGACAAAGGAAAGGTCAGGACGGGTATGGGTTAGATACAAACATTTACCAACAAGTTGATGGTATAAGGTAGCATCAACTTCAGGGGTAGTACAGTTTACTGAAAGCTTGACGCCAGACTAAAAGAGAGAAAGGGCAGGCTTACAGTCTTCCATGTGAAATTGGTGTAGAAGATCACAAGCATACTTGGACTGAGAGAGGGTAATGCCTTCCTTGGATTGCAAGACTTGAATACCAAGGAAATAATGCAAGTGTCCTAAGTCTGTCATTTCAAACTTATTTTTGAGGCTAGACTTCACATGGTTTATATGGTTTGGATCACTACCAGTAAGGATAATATCATCAACATAAAGAACAAGAATGGTGAAGTAATTACCCACTTTCTTGGTGTAGACAGTGTTTTCATAATGATACCTAGAAAAGCCATTACTTAAGAGAAATCCATCCATTTTGGCATACCAAGCCCAAGGAGCTTGTTTGAGACCATAGAGAGACTTCCTAAGGCAACAAACAAGGCTGGAGTCTTTTTGGATAAAGCCAGGGGGTTGTTCCATGTATATTTCTTCATGCAAATCTCTATGTAAGAAGGTGGATTTAACATCCATCTGATGGACTTCCCATTTAAAGGAGGCAACAAGGGAAAGAGCAAGGCAGATAGAATTCATTTTGGAAACAAGGGAGAAGGTTTCAGTATAGTCAATGCCTTCAACTTGTGAAAATCCTTTAGCAACAAAATGAGCTTTATGTCTATCCACTTTTCCATCTGGTCCAAACTTGGTTTTGTAAACCCATATGCATCTGACAAGTTTTCTTCCTTTTGGAAGAGGAACAAGATCCCTCGTATTGTTTTCCAATAAGGAACGATACTCTTCATTCATAGCTTCATCCAAATCTGGATGACCGGAGGCTTCTTCAAAGGTTTCTGGATCAATTTTTTTTGGAACTTGAGCCAATAAGGAAGAAGCTCTTTCAAACTGTGAACGAGTACGACGTCGATCGGCAAGGTCATCTACAAAAGAACCTACTGCATCCCAAGTAGAGAGGACTCATCTTGGAAGTGGTGGAGTATAAGGACCAATTTCACGAGCTGAAGGAGGATTTTCATCCTCGTTGTCATCATCTGAACTAGAAGGAATTCTATTAAAAATAGAAGAGAGAGAGAGAGGTGGGACATATGCCGAATCAAGCTCGCAGGCCAAAGGTGGCACACTTGCCAAACTAAGCTCGCAGGACGATATATTTTCATCAAATTTTACATCTCTTCTAATGATAATATTTTTTGATTTTGGTTGAAGAAGTCTATATCCTTTGACATCTTCAGAATATCCAACAAAAATGCATTTTTCACTCTTAGGTTCTAAGGCTTTATGTTTTGCATCTAGAATATGGGCCCAAGCATCACTTCCAAAAACACGAAAGTGATTTACATCTAGTTTGATTGAGCTCCAAGCTTCTTTTGGAGTTATGTTATTTAAAACCATAGTAGGAGTGTGATTTACTACGTAATTTTCACAGTTAATGGCTTCTGCCCAAAAATTGAGACCAAGCCCTTTAGATTGAAGCATAAAATTAGCTATTTCTTTTAAGGTGTGATTCTTCCTTTCAGCTACACCATTTTGTTGTGGAGTATATGGAACAGTATGTTGCAATTGAATGCCATGCTCAGTGAAAAAGTTGATAAATTTGTTGTTAACATATTCTCCGCCATTGTCTGCTCTTAACATAAGAATTTGATGTCCAGATTGTTTCTCAACAAAGGCCTTAAAGTCCAAGAACATGTTAAAAACTTCACTCTTGAGTTTTAAGAGATATACCCAAGTGCGTTCGGAAAAATCATCAATGAAATTTAAGAATCACTTGCAACCAGAGAAAGTAATAACAGGGAGTGGACCACATAAATCACTATGCACAAGTTGCAAAGGGGCTGAAGCGTGCCAAGAAGCACGTTTGTCAAAACTATCCCGATGATGTTTTCCAAGTACACATCCAGAGCAAACACCATCTCGGCAAGATACCATAGGAAGGCCCATCACCATATTTTCCTTACATAGAGTTTGAAGAGAGCGATAGTTTAAGTGACCAAATCGCTCATGCCAAAGTTTGCTCACATCATCATTATGAGCAACAAAAACGGAGGGAAGAGAGGATGACCCAAAGTTGTCAAACTTATACAACCTTGTGGAATCATCAGCAATGCCAGTAGCTAAAATATGTTTAGTATTTTTGAGGTCCTTGATTACAACATCATGAGGTGAGAATTCTACTATTTTCCCTTCACCTGAATGAGTTATCTGATAAATAGATAGAAGGTTGCATGACAAGTTAGGAACACATAGTACATCATTAAACTGACCATTATCTAGATGAATGGTTCCAGATCCTACAACACTAAGAGATCTATCATCACCAACATAAATATGTTTGGTGTTACAATCATTTAAAGAAGAAAACATGGATTTATTTTTAGCCATATGGTAAGAAGCTCCAGAATCAATGAGCCACTCATGAGAAGGAGAAGAAGAAGATACATTTAATGCATAACCAGATCTTGATGCTTGACAACCACAAGCAGAAAGTGTCATGCCTGAAGATGAAGGTGAAGAGTGCTCCAAATTGATGTTGTGCTTCTTCATTGTTGCTTCTAAGGCTTCCATATTCTTAAAGCATTTGGACTCGATATGGCCATCCCGATTGCAAAATTTGCAATGTCTATTTGTCTTCTTCCCTTTGTTTTGATTTGCCTTATTATTTTGGTGATTTGATTTTTCAGTTTGTGGCTGAAATTGCTTAGGGCCCTTGTTTGGTTTAGGACCATATTTTTTAGGATACTGCTTCTTGGGATTCTTTTGATATGGTTATTGTTGCACTGCTAAGGCTTTATTAGTAGCGTTTCCAACAGTGATAAGACCAAGGTGTAAAATTTTTTCTTGTTCTCTTATCAAATAATCACAAACGACATCAAAAGAGGGATTCTTCTAGGTGGTTTCTGAAGAAATGATGGCTTCTCTGGTGTAATGGAAGGCGGAAACAAATACAAAGTATGCAGGGCCAAGCTTTGTAAGAATGCAATAGATGAGGCTACCATCATCCTTTTTTATCTTACAACCTTCTAAAAGAATTCTGAGGGTCTTAAATTTGGACAAAAAATCTTCAATGGAGGAGAAATTATTGGGGTCCAAAGTAAGCAACTCATTTCAAGCTGGTGGGCCCTAATTTGATTTTGAATGTCAAAAACAGTTTTTATCTTTTCCAGGGCTTCATCAGGGGTGTCAATGTCAAGGATATGAAATCGAAGATCTTGAGCAATGGACATTCCTATCAACCCTCGTGCTTGATCTTGTTTATTTTCCCATTTAGCAGCTTTATCATCATCGAAAGGTTTAGTTTCTTTTCCTATGGATACTCTATAAAGCCCTTTACTTCCAAGTATATCTACCATGCAAGGTAGCCATTAGAAATAATTGGTGCAGTTAAGAATAATCGGGCATTCACTTTCCATTTTTTTTTTTAAACTGGAGCTGAGAAAAGCTAAAAATAACTACTCCAATGGAAAGATCTCGAAAAATTAGGCTCGAAAAACAACTTCCAGATGAAGAAGTTATGCCTTTTGAAAAATCTGAGTTGTAGATGCCGAATAGTTACGGGAATGGGATGAAGTGCGGCTTTTAAAAAAAATTCTGCCCCTTTGAACAAAATTTTTTTTACAAAAGAAGCTTGATAAGAGACTTGAACCCAATACCTCTATTCTCATAAACTAACCCTTCACCAAGTGAGATAGTAAAAGAATCACGTTATTGTATGAAAGGAGGAAGTTTTTTTTTTTTTTTTTACTCTTCGATGTGTGCGCCTTTTCTGCACAAAAAAAAACAAAAATCGAGGAAAAAAAAACAAAATGCAAAGCATTATGGCAGAATGTTGGATTTTCGGTTACCCTTACCAGAAACTAACACTTTTTCCACTATTTCTGATTTCCCGAGATCGCACAAAGACACGGGGAAAGAGCATATGTAACAAAAAAAATTCCTTTTTATTGTTTTTGATTTGCTGAGATTGCACACAGCGCACAAAAAAGAGCATACACATAGAAGGGGGTATAAATCTGGCAAATAAATAAAATCTTAATACCAAAAAAAAACAGAAAAAAAAAAACCGAAATAGTAGAACTGTTAACAAATATAACTGCAAAATAGATGCTTTATACCTCCACATCTAAACTGTCATAACTTGGGCAGCCGAAAACCTTTTCGCATGAAAAGAAAGGTGTTCCTCACTATAACAGACGCTCCGGACACAACCGATTAGTTCTCCAAACCCAAAAATGTTCATAAATAGTAGATCTACAAAACGACATTCGCATGCAGTGAAATCGGCTTCGGATTTTGATCAACAATGGAAGCGGCCCTCAAAATAGCTCTGAACCCATGTAGGAAATTACAACGTAAATTCCATAGATCAAGAACCAAAGTTCACCGCTCACAAACAGATCAAAAATTTGTACACCAGTATAATCACGTGCTTAAAACCCTCAAAGAGGGAAACAGTCCACGACTTGAGCCAACGCGGCCACTTCAGGAAATTTATTAATATAAAAGAAAAGTTACATATGTTTCTCTCATAAACGGTTACCGGAAAAATGATCCTCCATGTTCTTTAAATAGATATCATGGACCAATCAGGTGTTAAGCCACGGATCAAGTGTTGTCAATATCGAGGTGAGAGATAACAGTCGGATCACTACAAATTGTGACCGTCGGATTATAATTTACAAATGTAAATGGTAAAGAAAAACAGTTTACCTAACTCTATACTAGAGTAAGTTATTCTTAACTATTTCCTATGTGTCGAAATATCCTAACAAGATTTGCTGAAGATTGTAAATATTTTCAATTTTCTAGCAAACGCATCTAAGTGTCCAAGCAAGAAAAATAACATGTTTTCAAAGCTGGTTTTGAGTGCCTTCCCGGTGTCCAAATCAGCTCCATGATAGCTCATTGGAAATCTCTCTGAGTCTAGTTTCTAGCTATATGTTCATTTTTAAAAATGGTTTTGATTTTCCCTATCAAAAATCCAATCTCCTGGTACTAGTAAACGTGCAGCGACCAAGTCAAAAAGGAGGCAGAAACATGATTTTTAGGTGGTGTTTTGCATGTTTAAGGGACCAGTTCCCCTCCAAATCTTCTAAAACTTGCTAGGGTTGATGTCCTCATCATTATAAACCTTTTGGTGGTGGCCATTTATCATTTAGAGGTCCCAAAAAAGAGTTCATCATCCAGGTTGTTGCGCCTTTGGAAAATTTTATGTGTGCAAAAATACTATAAAACACAAAATGTTTTCACCTTTTTGAAGACCTCATTTGGAGGCCATCCTGGAGTTCAAATTGAGCCCAGGATATATTTTTGGAAATTGTATCCTATCTAATTTCCCAATATACCTTTCGTTTTCTGTTTGGAGTTTATTTTCCTTGTCAAAAGTTGATTTTCCCAAGACAGGTCAAAAAGTGTTGAATGACGGTGCATAAATGCAGAGTGACGTTGAAAGAAACTTTGGGAGGCATTCCTCAACTCAAAATTGAGCTCATGATAGCTCATTGGAAATATATATCTGTATAGTTATCATTTGACGCATCAAAAAAGTAATTTGGACATTCCAACTAGGAGAAAACTTGATTTTCCCAAGGTCACTCCAGAAATGCAGCAAACCTCTTGTAGCGCCTATACTTTTGAAATTGATCAAAAATCATGATACCTATGTTAAAACGGAAGGAGTTTTTTCTTCCTCGGCCTATTATGGAAAAAAACCTCTCTCACTATTTTCAAATACATCTTTGTTTGGTCGAAACATAGTTTGAAGTGAAACTGGCCCTATGAGTAGCAAATGGCTTGACTCTTGGAATGATTTCCTGGAAAATGACGGAGACATGATTTTTATGGGTTTGGAATGACCTCCTACTTACTTATATGACCTACCTTATTCCTCCTCTACTCATATGTCTCGGATTCCATAGCAAACCCTAGCTCAGTGGAAAATTAGGGTTTGGTGCTTATGAACAATGATGACTTGAGCACCCTTGGGAAAAGTGGTTAAGAAATGAAGCAAGGTCAATGAAAATGACAAAGATGAGGTGAAAGTAGAGTAAAATAAGGTGGGATGGGTGGGATGAAAATATCAGTGCTAACAAGGTCATCCCCTGTAACCATGTATGTCAGCTCATATCAGACGCCCGCCATGACCCTCTTTGCATGGATGTGCACATTGTGAAAGGTGGACTCGAGGTCCGAAATGTGTGTTTATTTCTCGTACAACATAAGTGACAGTCATGGCTTGGACTGCATTTCTTGTAATATTTCTTCATCAAATAGCACCCAGAAGATATTATTTTCTGTCACCCGAGAAGGAAGCTGTGAGTTCCCTGATGATGCATAATTTTCAACTTCGTAGAGGTCGGGTTCAATATCTAGTAATTGAGACTGCATTAGTGGTTTTCAACCAATCAACATGACCAACAACAACACCCAAGCACAATAAAAATAATTTCCATCTTCTTGCACTCGCGAATGTTTTCCAAAAATTAATTGTAGAGGTACTTCGCCCAAGTATATTGCATCCCTTTCACGCACCGCGCATCCATATTAATCACATATGCAGGTACTTCTTCTATGCAGCACTTCCTTATCATTTTTCACGTGAGGATCAGGCTTGAAAATTTAACCAACGGGGAGTTAGTTTCTTGGAATACAAAACATATGGTAATCCCTTTTACCCCATATGTCTTCTTAACCTCATTAGCAACCTTTTCCTCTTGCCCCTTCCCTCTAAATTCCACCCTTGGATCCTCCCCTTGGTAAGGCAACTTAGTGATCCGATGAATCAACATCTCATCTATCAGGATGGGATTTCCTAGCCACAAACAATTATCATGCACCAAGGCGAGTAACTGATGTAGAAAATATCATTTATAATGTTGCGCCCAAAGTGTGGAATGTTCAGAAGGTTCAGCATCCCGGACTGTTGCAATCCCAATGCCCATGTATTTGGTTCAACCTTGATGACTCCTCCGTCATAGGACACCTGGTCCAAATACTCTAATGGAGCAATTTCAGGGAACTTTTCACGGTCATCCATGTCCTAGTCTTCCAACTTCATTAAAGGAACTTTTGCAAACATGTCTCTTTCAAAGGGCATATTCTTTGGGAGAAGCAGCGTATTGATATGGGACTTGACCTTATCCAGGCTCCTTGTGACTTCCACAGATGGCTTGCGCAGTACCATGTAGTTGGAAGCCATGACATCAGGTTTATTTCTTCGAAAATATCTTCGTGGATGATCAATTCTACTTATTCAACCATTGGTCTCTTCTGTCGCTCAGTTGGGGTCAAATTAGGCTTTGAAGTCTTCTTGTGCAAAGGCTTTTGAGTCTTTGAGGTATACCCTCTCTTTATCTTCTAAGGTTGAGAATCTGGCACAGGTGTTTCATTAGTGGGCTTTGTATAGGGGGTAGGCTTTGTAGCAGTCATACTTGCAGTGATTAAATTTCCTAACCCTCTTTGGAACAATGTCTCGAAAGATGTTTATGAGTGCTCAGACATAAACTAAAGAAATCATTGTGATAAAAATGGGCACAGATCTCTTAGAAATAAAAGGGAACTAATGCAACCCTTCCTACCATATTTATCACAACGGTGTGGCCTAAATGGCCTGATATATGTTGATGTTGCCTCATAAATGCTAAATTGGCTCCAAATCTGGCATAATATTCTCCATAAATGTAGGTTAGCTTCTCCTCAAAATGGTAATAAAGTTTTCTTATCTAGATTAATTGTTCCAATGACTATTTTTTGGCCCATCGGTGATTGTTTCAACCTTCTGGCACAACCTCTATGTTTTTATTGCAGATACCTTCGTTTTCCTAAGCTCCATCGCACAACCATACTTCTCCAACACTTGACCGACTCATTTATGGTCTAGCGCCCTCTCACAACTATCTAGGGAACTAAGACAGTTATCCAGCCATATAGTCATTTGGTGCACGTAGGGATGGGATCATCCCTGTATGGTTTCAAACAACTTCCATTCATATATCCATGAAGTACTTTTCCATTTAACGTAACCAGACGTACCACACCTCCTTTCATGATCTCCTTGACAATATAAGTTCCAAGCCAATGCATTTTAAAATTTCCTCGGTGGCGTGAAAACTTGTTTCATACAGAAAAACCAAATCATCCTCCTTGAAAATCTTATGCCTAATGTGTCTGTAATGCCAAGATTTTTTGCGTGCCTTTTGCACTTGCTGATGGAAACTAGTAATGAATATGTCCTCCTCTAGCATGACTAGCTATGAGAGTCACTCTTCCATAATATCTTGATCAACCATGTTATTTATCAATGTAATGCACAAACAGGGGACAATATACTCCATCAGCATAACAACCTCTTGTCTATACACCAACCTGAAAGTGGTATGTCCTGTCAATTTCTTGCATGTAATTCTGTATGCCCATAGAACTACAGGTATGCGCACATCATAAATATTCTGATTAACATTGTAGACCTTTCTGAGATCAGTGTCCAAAATCTTGTTAAAGGCCTCTACCATACCATTTACTTGTGGATGATATGGTGTACTCTTCTGATGGTGCATCTTAAACTCCATTTTTAAGGCTTGAATAATCTCATTCACAAAATGTGTATCGTGGTCACTCATCAGAATATTAGGACACCCAAACCTTGTGAATATATTCTAAAAAATTAAGTGTGAAGCCGTTTCTACATTGCAATCCTTTACAAGCTTAGCCTCTACCCATATGGTCAAATAATATGTCACAGTGATGATATAGCGTGCACTAGTATTTTTCCCATGAGGGTTGATCATTCCTACAAAATCAATGGCCCATTTCTCAAAATCTTACAAATTTTACTTGTGGTTGCAGTGGAATTTCATTTCTACGTGAGGGTTTCCCCATCCTCTGACACACATCAGAAACACGACAATATTATTTTGCATCATTGTGCACCATAGGCCACCACAAACTAGCCCTCAAAATATTCTACGTGGTTGGTTTACCTGCATAGTGACCTCTTGAAACCCCTACATGTGCTTCTACAAATACGATTTTCCTTTCAAACTCCAGTAGATATCACCTCAATACCTCATCAGCTCCCATCTTATACAACTTACCAACATTCAAAGTAAACTATGTTTCACGCAAGACCAACTCTTTCTTCTGGCTAACTATATACTCCATAGGTGCACTTACAGTGGTAAAAAAGTGGATGATATCTGTCAAGTGGTAATCAACTACTCTAATGGAAAATAGGTGTGTGTCTGGTAATCCCTCCTCCAAACTAGTTGGCTCATCTCCAATTTCAATGCACAATAGATGATCTAGACCTGCATTCAATCTCCCTGGTTTTACAATCACCTCAAAATCATACTCTTGAAACGTTAGGATCCATATACAAATATACACCCCCAACACAGGCTTGTTGACCAGGTACTTCAAAGCAGAGTGATTAGTGAACATATTAAAAATACCTCCCAGCAAATAGTGATGAGAATTTTGCAGTGCATAGACCATAGTTAACCCTTCTCTCTTCTTTGTCAAGTAATTGTGCTCAGCACTTGATAATTTTTTGCTCGCAAATGCAATTAGGTGGTAAATATATCTATCTCCTGGCTGTGCGAGTACGGCTCCAAAAAATATACATGAAGCATCTACATGCACATGGAATTCCTTTGTCCAATCAGGAAATACCAATACAGGCGCAGCCTCCATTTTCTCCTTAAGAAAATCTCAATTCTTCTAGTAGTCCTCATCCTAGGAAAAAAAGGCATCCTTCTTCAACAACTTCTCCATCGGCACAGTAATCAACACATAACCTTGAATAATTCTTTTGTAATATCCAGTATGCCCCAAAATTGAGCACAACTGCTTCACATTCGCTGGAGCCTCTAGGTTGACAATAATAAAAATACTAGTTGGATCAACCATAAATCCTTTTTGACAGACAATATGACCCAAAAAAATCCTGAAAGGGACACAAAATATACACTTCTTCATATTCAGCGAGATCTGATGCTTTCGACAAGTATCCAACATCAAGCACAGACTTCAAACATGCTTCTGCAATAAGCCAAATACAGTCCAGTCACCAAAATATAATTCTAAGAACTTATGTATATACTCCTTAAATTCATCTACCACCATGCATGAGAATATATCTAGCGCATTCTTCAGACCGAATGGCATGATAGTGTATTTGAATGATCCCCATTATGTCGCAAAGGTTGTCTTACTTCTGTCTCAGGCACAGTTCTTATATGGTGGTATCCTAAAAATCCTTCAGTGAATGAGTAGTCCTCCTACCCACCCACATTGTTTAAGACTTCATTAGAAAATGGATTTGGAAAAGGGTCATGCACACAATCATTATTCAACTTGCACAGATCCACCAAAATCCTGATTTCTCCTTCCATCTTCTTTTCTTGGACCACCATGGGGATTACCAAGTCTGATTCTTCCACTGGTTCAGTGAATCCTACAACAAATATTTTCTCCAGCTCCTCCTTGACCTTCTTCTTATACTTATGATTCAGCTATTCAGGGTGCTTCTTGACAACATGGAATCTGGTTTAAGAGTGATCCTCATTACACCAAGATCCCCGAAAATCCCTTTTAACTCTAAAAATTTTGTGGGAAACAAGTCTTGATATTCAACGAGAAGCTATGCAACCTTAGACACTGTATATTCATCCCAATAATCCTATATCTAGAAATCTTAGGTTGTTCTTTTGTTTCAATATTGACTTGTCTAATCTTCATAGGTCTAGTCACATCTGGAAATTCAACCATAGACCCAACAACTACGCGTTGACCTTCAGATTTGGGGATATTAATGTTTCTGGGGTCCTCCTCATTATCTTCGATTTTCACATTTTTACATTCAACAATATCTTTCATCTGCGCATCCCATGATGGTAAGGCTTGTTCTTCTTATTTCTCTGGCATGTCAAAGACCACATCGTAGAATTGTGTGTAAAGCAATATTGATGCATGGGAATCTGCTCTCAAAAATTAAATTTAAAACAAATATTTCCCTTAGCACAACCCATTCCGTCGTGTCACATCGTAGATAAACCTCCATATACCAGCTCATGGGCATCCTAATTAAAGTATGAATGAATGTATGCACCCAACCTGGTTGCGGCTCTTCTCCCTAAGCTGCACTCCACCTGGCTAAATGCATGCGTGGATCTTCTTTGCCCACATAGGTTAATTCCAACCGAGTATTGGGTTGTCCAAATCATAGCTGCATCATGTAGGTACATTCTTCCCAATCCTAAAAATTTTCCTTGTGTGTTTCCCACCAGCACGTTTGGGTTGAGTGCAGAACTAATTCAAGAACAGGGAACCAATGTGCCTCTGGAACAACCTTTTCAAATTCTGTTAAAACAAAATTGACACTGCCTATACCATCATAGTAGGGTAATTCATGAACCTCATAGGATATACATTGTAGAGATATAGTTACCTGGTTCCATTTCAGTGTAGAGACTTCATGCAAACGGTTCTTCCAATTCTCCAACTCCTCATCTGAGTCTGAGTGGCATGAAATGTCCCTATCCCAGCTAATCCCACCATCTGTTGTAGGATTGATCCAATATTCATCCCTCATAGTTAGCTTGTATATATGATCAAAATCCTCTTATACGCACACCAGTTATGTGTATATTTCTCCTTATGCAGGTTCCAGAGGGACCATGACCCTGGTTCCATTTTTTTCAAACACCATACTTTTGCGCTTGAGGTTGATGATAGCATCCATATCAATAGCCCAACCCAAACCCGACAGCGCAGGGTGCAGATCTGAGTCATCAAAAATATTAATAACTTCAAAGTCATCCAATGTCTTAACTCCTTCGATATCAACTATCACCCCAGAAATTCTAACCATTGGGATAATATTCTGTTGACTTTCCATGCATAGATTAATTGCAAACCTTTCCAGCTTAGGCTCTCCCATTTTCTGCCAAGTCTATTGTGCTAGGACATTTGCATCAGACCCTAGATCCAAAATTACCTAGTCCATTTCAAACTCATATATATGAGCTGTCAGGCACATTTCTCGACTAGTTCTTCTCTTGTTCTTGTAAATTTTATTAACAACCTTTTTCTCCAACTAAGGGTTTTCTTTCTCGGTGCAGTTTTTAATCAAAGCTTGAAGATTCTCAACTGCCTTATTATTGTGCAAAATTTTGATACAGGTCTACAAAAAAGGTTTCATCTCTGCGGGCTTGGCCCCTTTGACGGTATCTATGGTAGGATTTCTTAGTAATTTAGATGTGCTAGGATCTGCAAAGTCCTTCTTTGTTGTGACAAAGGTTTCCTTCTCCATTTATAGATTAAAACCTTCCTTTTTCTCAGGAGCTCTCTAGACCCAAACATCGATAGTAGGTCTCTTACCTTCTGCTTTATCTTCTCTAGTTTCTACACCACTTTTGGTCACAATATTTACACTAGGTTCCTCAGTGTGTGCTTACAATCTCATCATTTAAACATTTTGCATGGGTGTTTATGGTTTCTTTTCCTGCATTTTTTCAAATAATACAAGGAAATATTAAAGAACGTGATCAAACTGTCTAAAATACCTGCACGATTATTGTGTTGGGTTCGGGAAGTCGCATGAATAATGGCAAACTTCTCCATAGTTATAACAAATTATTTTTCCCCTTCCTTTACCATCTCATCCTCCTCTTCCTCATCCTCTGCCTTGAAATCCACTGCACCGAGATGGTGATGCAGGTGAATATGGTCCTCTACCTTCAGCTTGTAATCTATATGAAGCATCCTAACCAATCATTATATCGAAACCGTGACAGTTCTTCTGATCATGCCCCACATATTGAAAAAATGCGCAGTAAGGTTATTGGAGATCTAGAATATATTTACCGATCCTAGGATAGAAGTTTGTCGTTTGTATTCCATTCGCTTGAAAAAATGCGCACCATAGTTTGGGAACTTTGCTAGGCCCTGCCCCATTCTTAATAGAACTAGGTCCTCCAACTGAAAAATAGTTATTATATATGGGACAATGGTCCTTGTGATTCCCTTTAGCTTTACAGCATGTCCACCATAATCCTGTGCACAAATCCTTTTCTTTCTCTTTTCGCAGAGTTTGTATCTCTAAGTGTAATGCATCTAACTGGATTTGGATTTTTTGAGCCCCAATCTGTGTAGCCGGTATAGGTGAGGCTTCTAACTTCATGGTGAACTCCACATCTTCACTCTATGTCACAATATTCTATTGGTTTAAGGACTAGACCAAATGCGGCAGTAGCATAGCAGTGAACCATTCCTTATACTGCATGTCATTGATAGTAAATCCTCCATCCCTGATGGTGCGCTTCAATCATTGATCTACCTCCTATACCGATTCATTCACTTCTTGGTGGATCTCTTGTAATTCATTCACGCATTAAGAATATGACTTTGGATTTTTTAATTTCTCCTTTAATGTGGTTTTAAGCTCATCAATCGTTGCATTAGGGTTTGTTGCCATATACCTCATGTACCAATCTAATGTGCGTACTTGAAATTCAGCAGTTAGTTGTCCTTTCTTAATATTATTGTTATTGATTTGTTGCATTTTCCACACAAAATATACGACGAACCATAATTGGTCAACATCATCATGTCCAACACCCTTCAAATTTTTGCATCTTTATGGAAGTGGTCATATTGACTTTTGGTGGTGGAGGTGGAGGTGGAGTGGATGGCTTGTTAGTGTGAGATGAATTTGGACGTGGAGTTGATGGGATCTTAACTATGCCTAATGACTCAAAAAATATTAATCTTGCAATCTCTATTTTTCTGAGTGTGTAGATTCGCCAGAGCTACTTGTTTCAGATTCCTCGTCTCTATCAGATTTACCTTTGAGACGGTTATAAACAAAACCTTCTTCTAGGTATACCCTATAATTTTTCCCGCTACGTGTAGTGTTGAAGTTTGCAACAAGAAACAATGAAATTGGCATCCAGAAACAACATCCTTGATCCTAGTGAAATTAAGCACCTACACAAGGGTGGGGCCCACACAGGCTATTTTTAGGTGTATGTATATTTATAGTGCATGTATATTTTATAGATGCATGTCTATTTACAGATGAATTTATATTTTTATCATCCATTAATATTAGATGGACATTAAATTATAATATATTGTCAATATGGACTTGAAAATAGTTAACTGAAGTGGAAAATCAGTTAGCTAAGTGAATTTTTAGTTAAGAGGTTGGTTGGTGGGACATGAAGGTTGGATTTAGTTGTAACTGAGTGATTCTAGTCATAAAAGAGTTGGAAGTGCAATGGTACATGAGTTGTGCAAGTTGTAAATCAGTTTAACTTAGTTAAGTGATTTAAAGTCAGTTGTGCTAGTTGTAATTGCAGATACACTAGTGAGAGATCAAGTGAATTAAATATTAATTAATTCACATTTAGTGGTCTCACATGCAACTAATGTTTTTACTATTATTAACTGCATGCATGTTAGATCCAGTGGAGACCCAATTGAGTTCTAGGTGAAAGGGAATATAACTATCAGTTGTGACATTATCCGCTTGCACACATGCAAGCACACACACACATTGGATGAGCCCATGATATTACGTAGTCAAGGCAGGAAAGGTATCCATTCATTCAGGGTTCTTTACCATCAAGGATTTTGCAGTGGAGGCAGGCTGTCTGGAGATAGTAAATTGAGCAAGGGATTTGCCAATTTTTGTATGACAATGTGAGACAATTAGCTGATGTACTGAGAGCTCTTGTAATTGGAGTTTTGTATGTAATTGTTTCACGATCCATGATATAATATACAATAGAATATAGTGGGGTTTTTAGCTATAATCTTTTCCCAGGAAATTATCTGTGTTGTGTGTGATTGATATTTCTTCATGTTCATGTGATTGGCGATTGTGTTTTTAATTCCACAAATTATTTGTAGAAGTGATTCAGTATTTAACTTTACTACATTATTAGATAACTTGAATCCAAGATATACATGCATGTTGTATAATTTATACATGGTATCAGAGCACAGGAAATTGCAAAAGTGAAGAAAAAGTTGAGTTTGTGACTAGATAGAATTCGAACTTGTAGAAATACTTTCTTGGTGCTACAGTTGATTCAAGATCGAAATGGATTTCAATGGCTTGATGTTATATTATGCACTCGAGGGTAGATCGAACTACATTTATTGGAAGGACAAGATGGAGGTAGTACTTGAAGACAATGGCTTGAAGGAATTCATTGACAAAGATGTTCCTAAACCAGATGGTGCAGATGCTGCAAATCTTGATGCATGACAAAAGAAAGTAGCAAGGGTGAGGAGGATCCTGTTGGAGTGAGTACAAGACCACATTGTCTCAAGCCTCCATGGGAGAGCCACACCATATGCTATGTGGAAGGCTTTGACGGATCTATTCCAAAGCAGCAATGACCATAGGGGCACTCAAAGATAAACTCAGGAAGATCAAGATGGAAAAGAACGACACTATTCTGGTATACTTAACAAAGTTTTTCCAATGTCAGGATGAACTTCGGAGTGTAGGAATAACTGTCGTTGACGATGATTTGGTGATTTTTGCTCTCCTAGGACTTCCTAAGAGTTGGCACAGTTATGAAGACTCTGTCAACGGACAGGAAAAAATTCTAGATTTGGATTAGCTGTGGTCAAATCTGGTGCAGGAGGAGTTCAGGCGGAACACAAAAGATGGCTCTTCACCAAAGAATGATGATGAAGAGGATTTTTCTTTGGCTGCCAAGGTGAAGAAGGGGAAGGGGAAGAAATTCCATTCTAAATCTGAGGTCGATGAAGATGGCAAGGAGCACAACATATCCAAAGTGAAATGTTTTCACTGTCACAAGCATGGACATATTTCCACAAATTGTCCACAAAAGAAGAAGAACAAGAAGGTTGTTGCACCTGCAACTAGTGAGGCCCTTACCTCGCAATTTGAGCTTGACTTCTCATTGATCGCGTCCATGGTGTCAATTGCATTGGGATCAGGGTGGTACTTGGATAGTGGTGCTTCCTTTCACATGACGGGAGACAATAAAATTTTGAGTGACTTGGAGGAGAAGGATCTCCAGATGCATATTGAAACGAGTGACGATGGACAGTACAATGCTACCAGGATTAGTACCATACCTTTCAAAGGGCATTACGTAAACTCTTTCAATTAAAACATGTAATGCATGTACCAGGTTTGAAGAAAAATTTAGTCTCAGTTGCAATGTTAGAGGATAGAGGCTATGATGTTTTTTTTCAGTGAAGGAAAATTTTTCTTATAACACAAAGCAACAGGGAAAGCCAAGAATATTGGGATTCAATTTAAGTCTCTCTATAGACTTGATGTAGATGTGATTTCTATAGATCTTCCTACCATTGTGAAGTGTGAGAAATTCATGAAAATTACCCTTGAGAGGGAGCTGGATTTGCATGCAAGTAAGAGTGAACCTCAAGATGTGGAGCAACCATATGCAGAGGATCATGGAGTGGGAGCAACCACTCATGCAGAGAAATTTCGAGCCAGATAGGCAGAGGGAGTGCATTCAGCTATACCACCAGGTGAGAGGTGGGGCGACATGGCTGAATAATCCCAAGAAGAAACTGTGGGTAGGATTCATTGAGATGGTGTGGATCTCATGAATTGAACCTGGCTACGAGGAGCCCATAGAGCAGCAGTAGTACGATCAGTTGGATTGATGCAGTAAGATGTCATGAGGACATGAAATCAAAGTGACAGTGTCGGATACTAGAGTTCAGATCAAAGTTGGCAGCAAGTGCAGAGTGCATGGATGTAGATGTCAGCAGCACATAGGATCTAGTAGACATGTGTGGTATCTAGCAGCAAGTCGAAAAACTTTGATGACATTTGCATTATATTGATTCAGTTTTTTGGAGGCTATTCAGTTTCGGAAGAGTTGCATGCAAAGGTTGCATGTGCGATAAACGCTAGCAAAGTGTTGCATGAAAGAGTTGCATGTGCGAGAAACACTAGAGTAAGTGTTGCATGCACGAGTTTCATGTTGCATGCATGGAGTTGCATGTCGCATGTCGCATGCAAATAAATTCCTTTCTTGTTGAGAGGGAGTGTTTAAGTTTGCAACAAGAAATAGTGAAATTAGCACCCGAAAACAACATCCATGATCCTAGTGAAAATTAAGCACCTACACTAGGGTGGGGTCCACACGGGCTATTTTTAGGTGTATGTCTATTTATAGTCCATGTATATTTGTAGATGCATGTCTATTTTTATTATCCCTTAATATTATAGACATTAAACTATAATCTATTCTCAATGTATACTTGAAAATAGTTAAATGAAGTGGAAAATCAGTTAGCTAAGTGAATTTCAAGTTAAGAGGTTGGTTGGTGGGACATGCAGGTTGAATTTAGTTGTAACTGAGTGATTCTAGTTGTAACAAAGTTGGAAGTGCAGTGGTGCATGAGTTGTGCAAGTTGTAAATTAGTTTAACTCAGTTGAGTGAGTTAAAGTTAGTTGTGCTAGTTCTAACTGCACATACACTAGTAAGAGATCAAGTGAATTAAATATTAATTAATTCACATGTAGTGATCTCACATGCAACTGATTTTTTTACTATTATTAACTGCATGCATGTCAGATCCAGTGGAGACCCAGTTGAGTTCTAGGTGAAAGGGAAGATAAATATCAGTTGTGACATTATCTGCTTGCACACATGCAAACACACACATGCATTGGATGAGCCCATGATATTTACGAAGTCAAGGCAGGAAAGGTATCCATTCATTCATGGTTATTTACCATCATGGATTGCGCAGTGGAGGAAGGTTGTCAGGAGACAATAAATTGAGCAAGGGATTTGCAATTTTTGTATGACAGTGTGATACAATTGGCTGATGTACTAAGAGCTCTTATGATTGGAGTTTTGTATTTAATTGTTTCATGATCCATGATATAATATAAAATAGAATATAGTGGGGTTTTTATCTGTAAGCTTTCCCTCAGAAATTATATGTTTTGTGTGTGATTGATCTTTCTTCATGTTCATGTGATTGGCGATTGTGTTTTTAATTCCGCAAAATATTTGTAGAAGCGATTCATTATTTAAATTTAGTACATTTTTAGATCGGTTGAATCCAAGATATACAAGCATGTTGTATAATTTCTACACGTAGTTGGGCCTCTTCAAGACATTACTCAATGAGGCTACACAGAGTACCCTTTTCACATAAAATAATTTTAATCCACATTTTCAATGAGCACAGAAACTTACCTCTAGGGCCCTTGAAAAATCTCCTTTCAACTTCAGAATATGTGTTATAGGTCAATTTTGGCATCATTCCCCAAGACTTGGTCAAACTGGACATCATCCCCAAGACCAATGAAATAGGGTCTATCATCCCCTTATATTTCAGTTGCTACATTCCCTACGTGAAGAAATTTTCATTCATGGCTTCTATTGTGAGATTTCCAAGGTTTGAAGTACATATTATATGACCCTCTGACTCACCAATGCTCCTCTGCAAGGGACTAACTTCATTTCAGTGCCAATTCCTCCATGCAAGGGTGCACTGTAGTGCACTTCTCGACACTCAAGGGTTTGTTGGTCACCTAGAAGCGAAATCCTCATTGTTCCGGAACATCCACTTGGCTACAGTCTTCTAGAAGAATCCATATGTGTCA
The DNA here is from genome assembly GCA_034641835.2 of Pinus albicaulis. NCBI lineage: Eukaryota > Viridiplantae > Streptophyta > Pinopsida > Pinales > Pinaceae > Pinus > Pinus albicaulis. The sequence continues at coordinate 694,841,397 of CM076579.1, read as the reverse complement.
TGCTTTGAATCCAAGTGTCCATCTAACACCTATGAACTTGGAAAAATTTCTTTCCTATTATTAGAAATTCATTCATTGAGAAACTACCATCAATTTCCCTATAAATTGAGCACTCCATATAAGTGCTAAGGAGGAAGAAATTGTGCAAAGTTATGTTTTCAGATGCTCATTTGATAAGAGAGTGAAAGTACTAATACATTTCTCATATGATGTTGGATGTGATTATTTTGGAATGAATTTGGAGCAAGTTAACAACAAATCGATCCATTGGTTGTAATCTTCTTCTCCTACCCTTTAATAAAGATTATTGGTCATTTTCCCATACATATGTATCTATTTCTTGTGCAATGTTTTCTTGAATGATGTATGTATTTCAAATCTAATCGGTTTGATTTGACTAAGATAAAGTAGATATTTGTATATTGTATGTTGTTTTTTGTTCTCTGTTTGTGTTTGTAGGAATCAATCTAGGGACTTGAGTTGGATTGAGAGCGATGGCAACAATGACAGAAGGAGGAGGAGAGTGAAAGAAATCACAAGTAGGCTCTTTCTCATTTCTGTATATCTACTTGTTTTAGAGGAAATGATAGTTATCTTTCCCCTTTTGTTCTAAGTGAAAAATACCACACTTATGGAATTTGGTTTATCCGTAGATCACAATTCCACATAACAAATTGGCGACTCCGTTGGGGACAAATCCCAATCATTCTCAGTGTTATTACCTCTACTTATAATCATTAGTAGTATCTACTTTATTTTGTCATCCATTTGAATGATAAAATTGCATTAGAAGTGTGTTATGTTTCTTGTTTCATAACACTAATTGCGCCCAATGCATTGTTGGTCAAGAAACGGTGCACTACAGTGCATTGTCTCCCACTCAGAGCTTCTCTACAATGCACTGTGTCCCCTTAGAGACTGTGTTGGCCCCTCAGCCAACCAAATTCCATCAAAATTTGTCATTGCTTGCAAATTCAGCCACTTGTGTGTTGTATTATCAGATGTCTGATACCTCTTAGAGACCAGTAAACTTTCTAGTTCTTCCTCATTTGAAAAGTAAATGTGTTCAATGTTTCATTAGTGTTTTTCTTTATCATTGGAAAATCAAATTAAAATTATTTCATTTCTACATTAGTTCAATTTGTTTTTGAAAAGGAAATTATTGTTTTATTCCTCGTTTCCTCTAGGAAAGTTATAGTTCTATTCTTCATTTTCCTAAAAGAAAAATTGTTGTTTTATTCCTTGTTTCTCAAAGAAGAAAACACTTGTTTGGTTGATTTTGTGCATCTAGTTTCCTTTCCTGGATTCAAATTAAACGGAATCGAAAAGAAAAACATGCATGTGCAACTAGATTTTGTGTGTGTTGCATAGGAACAAGTTAGGAAAGTTGCATTTAGTTTGTGCTCTTTGTTTTTTTCTCAAAAACTGTTTGCTCTTTCCCCTTTATAGCTAGGATTTTCATTGAAAAAACTAAATTGAAAAGTTTGTTTATCATTTAGTTTGCATTTTTAGGAATTTCCATTACATCATATGGTGAACCTCAAAGGAAATTTTTTAAGCAAGATCAACCTAAAATTATCCCAATCAATCTAAAAAGGAATTGTAACATTAACAATAACATTTAGAAGGTCTAGGTTAGAGACGTGTTCCGACATCATAAAAAATAGCAGTTGTCGCTAACTTGTTTGCAATAAATTCTGAGTGTGGTACCTCACTCCACGTACGTAAGTATATCAGATCTTGTCCACGTAACTTCAGGTATATAAGGCAGTGTACTAGTACGAAAAGTATAAGGGGGTTATGTCAATGTGTGGTTCCACATTAGACATCGTTATTACGGACTTGGGCCTCCACATACCTTCAGGTATATTTGGGAGGACAAATTTAGGTTGTTATCCATCCATTGATAATCGATTCGGCCACCTTGTAACTTGTGATACACCGAACACATCATTCGGGGAGATTGCCTACCCATACTTCTTGGGTCACCAGACAGTATTTTGCAGTTCACAATTACTTAATAAACCTTTTGCCTATAATTACCCTTTTATTTTTTTTATTTTTTTAGTAATAAAATCATTCAGTCATCATGGAAGAAGAACATCCCTTTTCCCTTCATTCGCGTAGAATATCACTTAAACCACCTTTACCAATGGAAGCCATTTATATTCGGTGAAGGCAACATCATTCTACCAAAACTAGTACTATCAGTACCTCTGGTGTGTCATCATCTTCACACATACTAGTGTCATCTCGAGTTGTTTTTACAACTCCTGGTTAATCTATTGTTGTCAAGACAGAGTCCTCACAGCTACCTATGGTCATGACCCATCCAATCAGTGAGACCATACCTCCCGACCCCAACGTTGTTCAACCGGAAGTTGATCCACATCCCATTGTTCTTTTATCAGAACATCTAGATCCTGAAGTCGAACAACCGGAAGTTGTTCCTATATCGGTCACTCCATATTCGATTGTTTCCATTGAATCTCCCATATCGCGTGGCCAACCACCCGAAATATATCTTAAACCTAACGATGAAATCATTCCACCTGGTTTTATTTCAATTAAAGAAATCCCACAAGGCAAAACACCTTCAACTTCAACTCATTTTTGGCAGGATCTTTACATGTACGAGTCTTTTCCTCAATCACCTTACTTTTCTTTTGTTGATCCTGTTTCACTTCGAGTTCCCGTAAATCCTATAGGGTATACATTGGATCATATGACCATGGCTGATTCAACATATCTAGTTGTACCTTTTTTTTTATTTACGACAACATATACTATTGCTACCCCGTCGATGTTCACCACATCACAAGAGTCACATCTATATGGTGGTCCTTCCATCCCACTAGGTTACAAATCATTATCTGGAACCTAATCTAGTGAATCCTTGCATCCATGTACTTCACCTATGTCATCTTCAAGCATTTTATCTGGTACATCTATAATGAGTATTGAACTGCTTGATCCTTTATATACATCTTTAGGGAAATATCAAGCTGGTCCATCTGGGTATATTCCATCTAGTATGATTTCTACCGGACGCCCAGCATTTGGAGAACAATATATTCCATTCTATTTTACTCCTCATGATGGGGGGAAACCTATGGTCACCCATTTTGACAGTATTTCGTCACCTTATAGTCACCCAAATGTTGGAATGATTTTTTTTTAGTGGCATCCCACTCTACCCATTCAACCACAAATGCTTGTACATTCATATCAACTGGTTCAACTTGTTGCACCCACATCTAATCTACTTGTTAATACATCATTACCCCTGTTACAGACTCAAGTTTTTTTATCTCAACCATCTCAAGAAGGTCCTTCAACCCAATACCCTCAAGTATTGGGCCCTCAGACTCCAACTCCTTCGGTTGGTTTACAGCAACTGCCAGTATCCATAATGATTTATTCACAAGCTGGATTAACCTATTATGGAATGCCACAGGCCCAACCGAGTCAAAGCTATTCTAGTTTGGGCTATAATCTTGGTGGGCAGAACCCTTGGCAGCCACAACCACAAATTCCACAACCATCATTCCAACAACAAACATCTTATCCATCTTTTGGTCAATAGAATCCTCAAGTGTTTTCTTATTAGAACAACCCCTATCTGGGTTACCAGCAAAAAATTCCTTATGTTGGTGCTCAAAGGCATGTTTCCTAAGTAATTCCATCATACCCTGGCTATTCTCAACTCGAATTAAATCGAAAGTTGCCTTTTGTTGAAACTTTAGAGTTACCTGATTTAAATTGGCTTACCAAGGATCCAATCAATTATGCTCCTTCGTGGCCAGTAACACCACATAAATTACCCTCGGATATTCCTAATTTCAATGGAAACCCTGGAGAAGACCTATCGATGCATGTTATGACTTATCATTTATGGTGTTCATCCAACTCCTTAAATGATGAATTTTTTCGACTGCGTCTTTTCCAGTGCACACTCACTGGTCTGGCCGCGAAATGGTACATTAAGTTACCAAGATCTTCATTTGATAATTTCTCTTCCCTAGCTACTGTCTTTTTGGCCCACTTCCAGTTACGCATATGATATGAAACTGGAAAAAAACTCTTGACTAATTTTAAATAGGCTAATGCTACTCACATTTCTGATGATATTCATGAGTGGCGTCATCATCATAGAATGGTAAAGACCTTTGTTCCTGATTAGCTCCTTTTTGAGTGGTTCATTAAGTCCTTGCTGCCATCTATCATTAAGGATGTGGCTAAGGGTGGCGTCGTCACTGAAGATCAGGTCATTGCTTATGCCTAGTACTTAGATTTGATATATACTCAGTTTGGCATGCTCTATGAGAAAATTCCCAATGCGTTTCAATCTAATTTTATGGTTCCTCCTCCATCTAAGGACTCTCATGCCAACGATGGTATGATAGGTACTGCAAGCACACATCACTCTATTGTATCTGATCCTGCACCTTCTTTCAAAATTCATGTCATGTCATCTGACAATGGAAAAAGTGACAAGCAACCCATACGTAAGAAAAAGGGGAAAGCAAAGAAAAAGAAAATTTCAACCCCGCAAGATCGATCATCTGATCAATCATCTGGAAATAATTAGAAACCTCATTACCCTTGCATAATATGTAATGAGGAGAAATTTGTTTGAGACTATCCTCACCGCGCTGAAGTCTCAAAAAATTTTAAGACCTTGACTGCATCCATTGTGTTAACAGATCCATTTCCGAATCCAGATACAAATATGGTTGCTACGGATCCAACTTCTAGTTCTGAAGTTCTTATGCTATCTGTCACAAAGAAAAAAGTTGATGTTTTGGTGTCAACACGAAATAAATATTATGATAGTCAGGCTACTGATAAAGCTACTACCTCGACCACGAATCCGTGTACGGAATTGATACCGCCAACTTCTATTCTTGAACTAACAATAAAGCCACCAAAGGGAGTCGTTCATAAATCAACATTCAATCTTTCAGCCCGAGCTGCTCAAAATTATAATATAGTTGAAGATTTGGCTCAATCCCCTTTAGCTATGTTAACACTTTAGGTGCTTCAAATTTGTCCCTCCCAAAATAAGGCTTTGTTGTCACCAATTGGTGGAATTGATCTGACAAATTTAAATATTGTAGTATTTAATCATACGAGCTATGTGCCACAATTAACAGCAAAATTGGCATTCTCCATCCAAGTACATTTTCTCAATCACCTTGTTTGTCTTACTATTATTGATGAGGGAGCATCTACTTGCATCATGTCTCTAAACTGTTGGAAGTCACTTGGCTCACTGCGCCTATCTCAATTGCCTACGACGTTGAAATATTTTGACGGACGTACTTATAAGACTTGTGCTATTATCAATAGCATAAATGTTGAACTAGGGAGGGGAAACTGTAATTGTTGAAGTTGATGTTGTTGAGAGACCCTCGACTACAACATTTTAATCAGAAGGCCATGGGTATATGTGATGACTACGATCGTCTCTACTTATTTTAGAATGATCACCTTTCCTCATAAAGGTGTCATCACAGTCATCAATCAACTCTCCTTCTTTGCCTCCAGTTCCCAGGTAAATGGAAGTGTTCTGTTAGTTCACGCACCTGAACTAGAACTTAAAATCATTGGCATAGGACTCTTAAAGGATTATTCCCTAACGGGTACCTTTGCATTACCGCCGCTTGCGACGTTGGCATAAATTTCAAGCATAGAGAATCTATACATAATATCTTCCACTCCATCTAGCTTAAGGAAGATTACGGATGATTATGAAGTTGTTATGTTGGATGAATTTCTCCCGCCCAACCCCATTGAGCTATCATAGCAATCAATATACATGGGTTGGGTGGCAAATCTGAAATCATCGTCGTTGATTGTTTGGCTCGATCGTTCATTAGATTTTGGTACTCTATCTGATCCTTTTTCATGCACTTTCTTGACTGATGAGAGCATTGTGGAATCCCTAATTCCAGAAGGAGAACCATGGGATGATCATCATCATTATTCCCATATTCAAGATTATGAAGATGAAAATATTATTGAACTATATCACCCATCGATCAAAATATTATTTTTGAATTATTTTCCTATTAATGCTATCGAATCTGAGCGAAGTTTATCAAATATTGAAGAAACCATTTATATCGATATTTCGACCAAACAAGGCATGGTAGAAAAAATTCATGTTGGTGTCCCTTATTATCCATCAGAACTCAAAACTTATCACTCTCTCTTTCATGAATTCTGAGATATATTTTCTTAGTCCTTATAGGAAATTCAACTCAAAACTAGTATTGTTGAACACACCATTAAAATGTATCGTGATGTCAAACCGGTATGCCAACGCCTTCGTCCTGTTCATCCGAAGAAGGCTGCTCCCATTAAAGAATAAGTTGAAAAACTTTTGCATCCTGGTTTCATTTACCCTGTTCCGCTAACTTATTGGGTTTCCAATATTGTTCCTGTCATGAAGAAACAAGGGAAAATAAGAGTGTGCGTTGATTAATGGGATTTCAATCTTGCTTGTCCAAAAGACAACTATCCTAATCCCTTTATTGACCATATTATTGACGATTCTGTTGGATGTGAAATATTTTCATTCATGGATTGACTTTCTGGTTACAATTGAATCAATATCTGCCCAGAGGACCAATATAAGACAACATTCATCTGTCCCTGGGGCACATTTTATTATCGCAAACTTCCATTTGGTTTAAATAACGTTGGGGCAACATTTTAGAGAGAAATGGATTATGCTTTCAATGAAATCAATCACATTGTTCAACCTTATCTATATGATTTACCCGTGCATTCACGAAACTGGACTGATCACCCGATGCACTTGAGAGCTATCTTTCTGTTGGGTCTAGAGCCTCATTATCCTGTTTATTTTGTATCATAGCGTTGGACCCCTGTACCTTAATGGGGGCGGAAACGCTGCCTAAGGGTTCTAGGGGGGGCGGCTGCGACTTTATGGAGCCCCCCCCCCCCTGGCGGGGGGTTTCGGGGGCAGTGTCCCTGAAGCTAAAAACAGATGTAAAAGTTCCTTGTAAAAGTATATTAATTTCTAGTCAATCTAGGCCATTCATTAGGCGGATGATCTAACGGTAGAAGTTATTTTTAGTTTAGGGATTTTTTCCTTATAAGGCAACCCCTCGCTTTCTATGAGGGTATTGTATTGCGGTTGTGTATTGTATGTGTATTCTCAGAGCGAGAAACAAATAGAGAGACTGTGAGAGAGAACAGAGGATATTACAGCGGATCTGATGTAGGTTGTGTTTCTTCATTTTGCTGGATAATAGAAAGGAAAGACTGGTTGTTCGAGGTGGACGTAGCCCAAACTGGGTGAACCACGTATCTTTGTGTCTCTTTGTTTTTATGTTTTTTGTGTGCTTGTATTTTCTGCATATTTTATGTGTTGCATTTCTCTGTAATATTTAATTTTATAACAACTGGTATCAGAGCCGAAGGTCTATTTCGCTGATAAACTCGCAAGAAAGAAGGGTTCCTGGTTCAAGTGGGAGCAATGGCGGAAGATGGTAAATTTAGGGTCGAGAAATTTAATGGCCAAAACTTCCCGCTGTGGAAGATGTAGATGGAAGATTATCTGTATCAGAAAGATCTGTACCTACCATTGAGCAGAAAAACAAAGAATTCGACGACTATGAAAAACACAGAATGGGATATTCTTGATAGAAAGGCACTCGGAACAGTATGGTTATGCCTCGCGGCATCAGTAGCCTTCAATATTTCAAAGGAAACAACAACAGAGGGTTTGATTAAGGCATTGGTGAAACTATATGAAAAACCCTCGGCCTCAAAAAAGGTATTTCTTATGAAACGTTTATTTAATATGAAGATATCGGAAGGTGGATTTGTTGTGGACCATTTAAATTATTTTAATACAGTTACCAGTCAGTTAAGTTCTATAGGGGTAAAATTTGATGATGAAGTTAGAGCTCTGTTATTTTTGTGCTCTTTGCCAGAAATCTGGAATGGTTTAGTTATGGCCATTAGTAACTCTGTCTCTGGAGCTAGTACTTTAAAATTTGATGATGTTTTTGGTGCTATCCTTAGCGAGGAAATACGATGGAAAAGCTCTGGTGAGACATCGAGTAATGCTTTGAGTGCAGAGTCTAGGGGAAGAAGAATGGAAAGAGGAAAGAGCTCAAGATATCACAGTAAATCAAGGAAAGGCAGATCTAAGTCTAGATTGGGGATAGCGTGCTGGAAATGCGGAAAGAAAGGACACCTAAAGAAATATTGTAGATCTCAGAAGGGAAAAAAAGGAGACACACAGCAAGAAAACAATCATGAAGCAAATGTGATAGGTGATGTGTTACAAGATGCTTTGATTCTTTCTTTCGAAAATTTTATTGATTCTTGGGTTGTAGATTCAGGGGCCTCATTCCATGCCACACCTGATAAGAAATATTTTCATGAATATGTTCAAGGAGATTTTGGACAAGTCCGTTTGGGTGATGATAAACCCTGTAAAATTGTTGGAATGGGTAAGGTTCTTGTAAAACAAAAGAATTGAAACCAATGGCTATTAAAGGAAGTAAGTCATGTTCCAGATCTGAAGAAAAATTTGATTTCAACAGGGCAGTTAGGCAGTGAAGGTTGTGTGACAACTTTCACAGATAAAACTTGGAAGGTCACCAAAGGAGCGCTCGTAATAGAAAAAGGCGAAAAGGTTGGTACATTGTATTTATGCAATGGTATTTCTAGCTCTGTTAATGCTTTAACTTCCAAAGGAGCAGATGCAGCATTATGGCATCATAGGCTCAGACACATGAGTGAGAAGGGGATGAAGATTATTCACTCAAGAAATTTGTTGTCAGGTTTGAAGAATGTTGATTTGGATTTATGTGAAAATTTCATTTATGGAAAACAGAAGAGAGTCAGATTTCTCAGAGTTGGGAAAGAAAAGAAGAGAGAAAAATTAGAGCTTGTGCATATAGATGTATGGGGACCTGCTCAAGTATCATCTCTTGGTGGCTCTTGTTACTATGTTACTTTTATTGATGATGCAACTAGAAAAACTTGGATTTATTGTATTCAGAATAAATCTGACGTATTTGATATTTTCAAGAAATGGAAAGCTTTGGTTGAGATTGAGACAGGAAATAAGTTGAAGTGTCTCAGATCAGACAATGGAGGTGAATATTGTAGCAAATATTTTGATAGGTACTGTTCAGAGCATGGAATTCATAGAGAGAAGACAGTTCCAAGAACACCACAAGAAAATGGTGTGTCAGAAAGGATGAACAAAAAAATCATGGAGCATGTAAGGTGCATGCGATTGCATGCAGGATTGCCTTTACAATTTTGGGCAGATGCTTTAGATATTATTGTTTATCTAATAAACAGAGGGCCTTCAAGTTCCTTGGATTGTGGTATTCCAGAGGAAGCATGGACAAGAAAAAAGGTAAACTACTCCTTTTTAAAGCCTTTTGGCTGTGAGGCCTTTGTCCATATTAATAAAGAAAGAAGAACAAAGCTTGAGGCAAAATAAATGAAATGTACCTTTATTGGATATGGTGTTAATGATTTTGGTTATCTCTTATATGATTATGAGAATTAAAAAATCATTAGGATCAGAGATGTAATATTCAATGAAAATGTATTGTATAAGAATCAGTTGCAGGAAAAGAAACAAGAAAAAGAAAAAAAATAATACACAGTTCTTGATGAGATCACAAAAAAGGTAAAGGTGCCTGAAAATAATAATAATCAAGAGCCACAACAACAGCAACCACCACAACAGCAACAGGCACCTCAAAAACCTGAAAGTGGTGTTATAATATCTACCAGGATAAGTAGACCCCCTGAACGATACTCTCCTTCATTATATTATTTATTGTTGACTGATTCTGGTGAACCTGAATGTTATGAAGAAGCAATGTAGGTTGAAAGTAGGAAGAAGTGGGAGCTAGCCATGGAAGAAGATATGGACTCCTTAATGCATAACCAGACTTGGGACTTAGCCAGGTTGCCTGCGGGTAAAACTACATTGCAGAATAAATGGGTTTACAGGCTGAAGGAAGAAGATGGAGAAAAACAAAGGTACAAAGCTAGACTTGTGGTGAAGGGGTTTGCACAGAAGAAAGGTATTGATTTTGATGAAATATTTTCTCCTATTTTTAAGATGACTTCAATCAGAACTATTTTAAGTCTTGTAGCAGTAGAAGATTTACATCTTGAACAGTTAGATGTAAAGACAACATTTCTCCATGGCGATTTGGAGGAAGAGATCTATACGGAACAACCAGAAGGATATGAGGTCAAAGGGAAAGAAAAATTAGTATGCAGGTTAAAGAGGAGCTTGTATGGTTTAAAAGAGGCTCCAAGGCAGTGGTATCTAAAATTTGACAAGTTCATGTCTGAAAAAGGTTATACTAGATGTCACTTTGATCATTGTGTTTACTTGAAAAATCAAAATTATGGCAGCTATATTATATTGTTATTGTATGTATATGACATGCTTGTTGCAAGGTCTAACATGTAGGAAATAAATGTGCTCAAAAGAAAATTGGAAAATTCATTTTCAATGAAGGATTTGGGAGCTTAAAAACAAATCCTTGGTATGAGAATAACTAGAGACAGGAAAAATCGCAAATTAACACTGTCTCAGAATGAGTACATACAAAAGGTGTTGAAAAGATTTAATATGCAGAATGAAAAACTAGTTTGTACACCTTTTGCTAGCCATTTCAAACTTAGTAAGGAGATGTGCCCCAAGACCCAAGAAGAAATGGACTACATGTCTAAAGTTCCATATGCATCAGCAGTTGGAAGCTTAATGTATGAAATGGTCTGCACAAGGCCTGATATTGCACATGTAGTGGGAGTTGTAAGCAAGTACATGAACAATCCAGGAAAATAAAATTGGATGGCAGTAAAATGGATTCTCAGATCTTTGAGAGGTACCACAAATCAAGAATTATGCTTTGGTGGTTCAAACATTTCTCTACAGGGATATGTTGACGCAGATATGGCAAGTGAAAGAGATAATAGGAGGAGCACTACAGGATATGTATTTACTGTAGGTGGAACAACTTTTAGTTAGGTTTCAAAAATCCAAAGTGTTGTTTCACTTTCAACAACAGAAGCAGAATATGTTGCTGCTACAAAGGCTAGTAAGGAAATGATTTGGTTACAAAGGTTTATGTATTAATTGGGTAAGAAGCATGATATGGGAACATTATACAGTGATAGCCAAAGTGCCATTCATCTTGCAAAGAACTCAACATTTCATTTCAGGACTAAACACATACAGCTCAAGTACCATTTCATACGGTCAGTATTGGAAGATGAACAGTTGAAGCTGGAAAAGATACACACTAGCCAAAATCATGTAGATATGCTAACAAAAGTTGCAACCAGGGAGAAACTGAGAATATGCTCAGCTTCAATTGGTCTTCAAGGATGACGATGAAGATAGGAAACAGCCAGGTCCAAAGAGTCATTGTCCATCAAATGAAGCAGCAGTGGAGTTGCTACAATCAGTCTCCAAGTGGGAGATTGTTTGGTGTGGAGCCTGATTATCTTGTTTATTTTGTATCACAGCATTGGACCCCTGTACCTTAATGGGGGCATCAACGCCGCCCAAAATTAAATGCTGCTTGGGGGGTCTAGTGGGGGCGGCTGCGATTTTATGGAGCGCCCCCCCCCCCCACCCCCCAGCAGGGGGTTCCCTAGCAGCGCCTCCGAAGCTAAAAACAGATGTAAAAGTGCCTTGTAAAAGTATAGTAATTTCTAGTCAATCTGGGTCATTCATTAGGTGGATGATCTGATGGTAGAAGTTATGTTTAGTTTAGGGTTTTTTTCCCTAGAAGGCAACCCCTCGCTTTGTATGAGGATATTGTATTGCGGTTTTGTATTGTATGTGTATTCTTGGAGCGAGAAATAAATAGGGAGACTGTGAGAGAGAATAGATGATATTATAGCAGATCTGCTGTAGGTTGTGTCTCTTCATTTTTTTGGATAATAGAAAGGAAGGAATGGTTGTTCAGGGTGGACGTAGCCCAAATTAGGTGAACCACGTATATTTTTGTCTCTCTGGTTTTATGTGTTTTGTGTACTTTTATTTTCTGCATATTTTATGTGTTGCATTGCTCTGTAATATTTAATTTTATAACACTTTCTATGTTTCTGACACTACAAAATACGCCTCAATCCACACAAATATGTGTTTGGTGTTGGTTCTGGTCATTTTCTAGGATTCGTCGTCTCAAAAGAAGGAATTTGAATCAACCCACTGAAGGCCTAGGCTATTCTTGATTTGCCTGTGCCCTCAAATTTTCTTAAGTTACCAAAACTTCAAAGAAAAGCTAACTTCCTAAGAAGGTTCATACCCAAATACGTTAAAATGGATAAAGGATTTACTCGTCTCTTGAAAAAGGGTATTCCCTTCCATTGGGATAAGGTTGCGCAAGCTTCTTTTGATGTTTTCAAGGATACACTTGTTCGAGCATCATTAATGTATCCCCCCAATTATCAAAGTGATTATTTCTTATATATCATCGTAGTTTAAATGACCATTGCTATGGTATTGGTCCAAGAAGAAGATGGGATAGAACATCTGATATATTATTTGATTCATAATCTCAATGATATTGAAGTGAAGTATTCATACGTTAAAAATCTCACCTTAGTGTTCGTTCAAGTTGTCTAAATACTTCACCACTATATCCTTCTCTAGAAGACCATTGTCATTGCGGATTGCAACCCCATGACTTAAATTTTGTCACGTCAATTATTGGGAGGAAAATATTCAAAATGGATTTTCATTTTAAAAGAATTTGATATGGAATTCATCAAATCCAAGTCAAGGAATTTTTTAGTTTTGGCTAAGCTTCTCTACGACCTTCCCTTTGATAGTACAGCTACTACATCAAAACCATCAATTCCTGATGAGTCTCTATTTCTGATCGGATCATCTGATCCTTGGTATGGGGGTTTTATCACTTATCTCCAAACCTAAACTTTCCTGCCCGATACCTCTCGCTCTCAACAACGACATATTTGATACCAAGCCAAAGATTATATGATCGTCGGAGATACACTTTATCATGGTGGTGTCGACATGATTTTGAGGAGGTGCCTCACTCATGAGGAGGTCAAGAAAGTTTTAAATGATTTTCATTCTGGGGTTTGTGGTGGAAACTTGTCTGGATATGCTATCGTGCAGAAGATACTCTGCATCGGTTACTTTTGGCCTAGCATATTTCATCACTGCATAATCACGGTCAGAAGTTGTCATGTGCATCAGATATTTGATCGTAAAATCCGTATGCCGCCAACACCGATGCATCCTGTTATCGCGGTGGGACCATTTGAAAAATGAGGCATTGAATTCATGAACTGTAACCCTCATTCGTCTGGGGGTCATGGTTATATTATTGTCACAGTAGACTACTTTACCAAGTGGGCCAAAGCAATGCCTACATTCAATAACACAGGAAAAACAGTTGCATTATTCTTTTTCAATCATGTCATCTCACTGTTTGGTGTTCCATAAGCTATAGTCACAGATCATGGTAAGGATTTTCACAATGACATGATGAATGAATTGAATTCCAACTTAGGATTGTCACATGATAGTTCTACTCCTTATTATTCATAATCAAATGGACAAGCTGAGGCTATTAACAAGATTCTTAAATGAATGCTTCAGCGAATCATAGGATTTCATAAAATAAACTGGCATTTAATCATGTACTCGGCTTTGTGGGCATACCAAACTTCGATGAGAAACGCAACCAGATTTACCCCCTTTCAATTGGTGTATGTTCTGGAAGCTATTTTTCCTATCCAATGTGAAATACCATCATTAAAACTCACCATTGACTTGTTACCTAACACCTCGGATGAAGAAACATTTCTTTTTAACCTCATTCTTCTTCATGAAACGTGTCATGAAGCCACATTGGCCAACGAAACACATAAGAGATGAATCAAGGCATAATATGACCATCATGTCCAGCCTTATATCTTCTCTGAGGGTGACCTAGTCTTACTTTATGATCAAGAAGCTGATGTAATAGGTACAAGAAAATTTGAGACATTATGGCATGGTCCCTATATTTTCAAAAGCGTTCTTGCTAAGGGCGCCTACGAGTTGGTAGATTATGATGGAATGACATTGGCGTAGCTTCGAAATGGGTTGTATCTCAAACGTTACAATGCTTGAACATGAGCGTAGTAATTTTTTGTATTATATTGTATATATGCTTTTGATTTGCATTTACCATCTTAGTTTGAATTTCTAGAGTTTTCTTGAAGTTATTAATTTGCTTTACATTTCATCCCAGATGTCTGAATATTTGGAACCATTCATTGGGTATGCTGGTGGTGCTAGTCGTAGTACGCGAAATCTTTCCTCTGCAGCATGGGCCATTTTCTCTCTGAGCAACGAGTTAGTGATTTTTCAAGGGATTTGTATCGTTCGATCCACAAAAAATATCGTTGAGTATAGCGCTTTGATCGAACTTCTCTCTGATGTCATTTCATTTGGTATTAACTGCATCACCATAAGGTTAGAATCACAACTCATTGTACTACAACTTACTAGCATTTATACTATCAGAAATCCAACACTGCATCATATGTTACTAAGAGTTCGACTTTTGGAAAGACATTTTAATTTTATTAAATATCAACACATTCCAGAAATTTTAACACATTAACTAATTCCTTGGCGAATTATGTTTTAAACAGACATTTGCAACACATGTAAAGACATATTTTCAATTCACATCACATAATTGAATAGGATTGCGCAAAACATATGAAAACAATAGAAAACAAATAGATATATAGTTATAGGTTTTTACAAAAATTTGTGCCAAGACATATTAGTCATCTGACCTCAAAATGTATGCAAAATGTCAAAGTAAACTAGTGATGCTCGTGGTAACAAGCTATTGATCTAGCTATCCTACGCAATAACCGAATCCAACGATTAGGTATGCCAATAGTATGGCATTGTAGTCTCATAGGTAACTCTTCAATCCGACAATCCAAAATCCAAAGATTTAATCCCTCTATATTTTTTTGTAGCTCAAAAATAGTTTCGGTCATATCCAAATCCCGAAGGAATTCTCTCTCGACATCCCTCTCTGCTAGCTCATTGCTCCCTGCTGTGGATGACCCACTGGTAAAACCCGAACCACATCTGTGTACATCAAAACTTCAGTTTGGTCTTGGAAAACATCAAAATACAAAAACATGTCAAAACCTTAGAAAAATCAAACAAACATTCTCAAAACATTCTTACCAATTGCACCCCATTGTGTGTTGTCTGGTAGAATCAAGTTTGGATCTCCTCAGAAGTCGACACCTGCATATGCATAATCATCGATGGCAGCCATCTGTTGCCTAAACTAGGAGAATAATGTTTTAGAGAATACGATGATCGATTGACTAGGATGTCTATCCTTAAATTCTACCCATCTCTGAATCCATGGATCTCTAGGGCCAGATATACCCAGTGTAACATGTTAAGGCTGCATCAATGGACTCTTCTCTAAGGCAAAGGAAATCAGGATCTATCCATAGTTTAAATTCTTCTTCCTTCCTCCCTTTGATTTGGCCAATTGTTCTTTCATCTGAAAGAGGACATCTTCAGCCCAGTTAAAAACTGTTGGTTCTAAACACTCCAGTGCATACTGCATGTACGATATGTTTGCCACATGTATTGTATCGGAATCATCAAGCTTTGTGATAGTGAATAGGATGGTCCTCAAAGGTAGATCACGTACATAGATGATGTTTGCTTTCCCATCCTTTCTTGGTTCAGTTCCTGGATGGCAGTGTTGTAGTATGTAATCTCTCACTGATTCTCCTCCAAGATCATAACCTAGGAGGGAAATGGGAGACCCTCGTCTCAATAATCCTGTGAGAAAATAAATTTCCTCCACTAATATTGCGACCACTTTATCCTCAATGTGAAAAAAATGTAACACAGGATCCCAGGAAAGAACAAGGAACTCCAATAGTTCCATTTGTTGCCTCATACCCGACAGTCTGAAGTACTTTATCAACTCACAATATCTGAGGTATCTTACCGTACCCGGATCATTTAGGGAAATCATGTTATGTCTTCATGTTCTCTTTCCCTCCATGTAATTGTCATTTTGATCTGATGAAAACCTGAAATACAATCATAAGACTCATTAGGATTCATTTCATGAAAAAAACTTGGGAAATTTTTGGCACAAAGAAAAAAATAAACATATGAAATTCACCCAACGCACCCCATGACAAGATACAAAGCATTGTAGTGCACTTAGCCTTCAAAAATAGTGCTTTTCAACACACCTTTCGACATTCAAGGGCATGTTTCCCTCTGAGTGTAGTAGGTTTACCCTGAGGGGCTCAAAACCCTAAAAATATACCATGAAATCCAATAAAAATGATATTAAAAGAAAGAGAAGGTTCATATCTCCAACCTGGATTGAACGGCGAGGAAAATCGTCCACAGAATCTGTCACAATCAACTGCTGAAGTTCAGGGGAAAAAACTGGTTTAGAGCTCCTATTTTCAAATGGTAAAAATGAATGGTAAAAACTCTTTTAATTAGTCAATTTTATTATTTTAAATCATATTTAATGATATGACTATGGTTTTCATTCATTTTTACTATGAAACGGGTATTTTTAATCCGTTTGATGGTTTTTTGAACATGTTTTACAACTGATACAATAGTCGTGCACACTTATTCAAGAATGATTTGACCATAAAGCATACTTTTATCCTTATTTTTAGAGTTTTGATAAAAATTAAAAAGGACTTGAAGCACACTTTTATCTCTTTTTAGAGATTCCATAACGACAAAAAAGGAACCCCTGGAGTCTTATTTTAGCTCTTTTCAGACTCCGATAATGTGAAAATATTTTCGAGCACTTGTCTTTTCAAGCTCGTAAAAGTAAATGAAACGAAATCTAATTAGTATAAGTTTAACCCTTTTCCAGACAGAGATAGATTATTTACAGAAAAGGAAAACCTTAGTCGAACATGGCTAAGATTTTTTCTCAGGTATCATTTTATACTTTTCCTGACCTGAGTGACAATTTTACGAAAAATGAATCATGGAGTTTTCTTTTTTCCTCTTTTTCAACCTCTCTAAACATGAAAAAGGATCTGGTTGTCATTGTTGTTAGGCTCGTTAAAACATAAATAGAGACATACTTGTCTATCATGGAAAGAATCGAGTTTCATTTATCACTCGACTTGTTAATTTATTAAATAGCGATGCATTCGCTCAAAGGGTTGAATTATAGATCAAGCATTTGTTACCCTCCTCAAGCTTGTTAAAAAATAAAGAGGTACAGGTCAGCAATGACTGGATAAAATTTGGGAAAAATAACAGAACACTTTTACGGTAGGAGGTCGCTCTTGAACATGACACTTTCACTCTGTTGTAGCTCCTAGAGACAACCTTGAGTTTCAAAAGACTAGTGTCTAGGACATATTAAAATATATGTTAAATGTGGACAATTGTATAAATGCCTCTGACAGAATATGGATCAAGAGAAATAATGGTTTTGGTGGTTCAAGAATGAAAAAGACCTTGGAGTCTGATTCATGTGAATTACCCTATACTATGAGTGGGCTCAAGAGGTTGTATGGCTTAGTGGCTTTTCAAATGGGCCAAGTTTTAAACAATGAGTAGAGACTTTCAAAATATGCAGAGGTGTTGAGAAGGAATGGAGGAGGAATCCGCAAGAGACAGGCTTAAAAGTATTAAGAATCTATCTCCCGTGAACTCAGAGGAAACATATGTAAGTGAAATATGACTAACAATAGGGACTCATGGAACGCGAATTAAGGAGGTGTAGCAATATTAACACCTGAGTGTTATATATAAAACGAATTCATGAATAAAAATGCATACCACCACCAGCTGCATTACACAAATCATCCATAGCAGTAGAGCATGAAAAAATTATTATACATAAACAGGAGATTACTGATAAACAAAGGGAAAACAGATACATACTACTCATTACCCCATCTGGAATCCAAATAAACAACATTGAATCATATTAAGTTCAAAACAACTCTCCCAAATATGTCTCTTAGAGCATAAATAGCACAATTACACAGAACTAAAGCAAAACATCTCCAAAATTCTGAACCTTTTTTTCATCTATGAACCCTCTACATATAGAGTTCTCCATGAGGGTTTACGATCAAATAATCATTCATGATCGACCCACACATGTGAAAGACAAAGTATCCTAAAAAAATAGTAGAGCGTGCATCAAGAAATCACTTCTGCAAATAGAAAATCAAAATAGAATTGGGTAAAATCGAGATTTCACCTGTAAAACATCACAATCTAATAGTAAAAATAAACAACATAGTTGGCCACGGAGGCCAAATTCTGGAATCTTCAAGAGGGTTGGTGAGGAGTGGCTGTGAATGGGTGGATAGTATGACTTCCATCATATGATTCCATCTGTTGTTTGAAAGCCTCCACTCCCTCATTCTCATGATTTCCACTTAATAGTTGTGAAATGGCCAGTCGTGTTGCGCGTGTCTGGCTCTTTAGCGGAGATTTCCTGAACAAACTGAATAAACCATACTAAGTGCTCCACCCAAAATCCCATGCTATGTTTGAATTTCAAACTGGAAACCGAAATTCAGAGGGGTACATCGATGGTTTGTGGGTTCTGATGGGGGGGTGTGATGTCATTACAGGTTGTCACGTGGCATCAGAGGTGGTATTAAAAACCGGTCATTTTAGGCCCCCCCGGTGTTGTCTTTCGGAAGGTGAGAGGGGTGTCAAAACAGATTGAGAGTCGTTGGATGCATGATATTGAGCAGAGATGAGGGGAGGATGGAAGAAGCGATAGTGGGGTTAGTAGGGCTCATTAACACTGAAAAGGAGCGGAAGAAAGGTTGTGGAAAGGCTAGTGATGATGTCGCAGGAAGGTGGGGCCCAAACCGATATCGCAAATCGCAGGCCTAGAGTTTTTGTTATAAGCGAAAAAGGGTAAAGGTTATGGTTTGCAATGCGCAGAGTACGGTGAGTAGAAGGTGACGTGGAAGGATGGAGGTGGGGCCCAACATACATCGAAAATCACAATCGGAAGGTTTTACATACAAGAAACGATAGGTAAGAGTTAAATTTTGGGGGATCGATGTGCGTTGAGAGATGGATGACGTGGCAAGGTGGAGGTGGGACTGCCCGCAGATCGTAAGTTTTATATGTGAGCAGCAGAAGGTAAAAGTTAAACGCTGTAGGGAGCGATGTGCGGAGTGTGGTGAGTGGAAGGTGACATGGAAGGATGGAGGTGGGACCGCCCACAAATTGCATATCATAGGTTTTATATGTGAGCAGTGGAAGGTAGAACTTAAACTTTGTGGGGAGCGATGCACGATGAGCAGGGAATGGATGACATGGCATGGAGGTGGGGCAGCTCACTGATCACAGATCGTAAGTTTTATATGGGAGCAGCGGAAGTTAAGTGTTAAGTTTTGCGATGGGCGGAGTGCGGTGAGGAGAAGGTGACGTGGCAGAGAGGGTAGATCCCACTTTATATCGCATTTCAGGGTTCAGAAGTGATTAGATATATGATATCTAATGGAAAATTTGGAATGTCAATGCGATATATGGTAAGGAGTTAAGTGTGGTACTCGATACTACATTTATTATATGTAATATATAATATATGTAACAGTTTTTGGGATGCGACATTTGGCACACTTTGGATCACAATACCTTGGCCGTGAAACGTTTCTCTTTTGTCTGTAGGGCTCTCTGCTCAACCCGCGCTTGAATTTCTTGGACTTCCCCTTAAACATTCACATCTCCTCCCTGTGATTTCATTATAGGGACCACTTCTCCATTTTGAGTGCAGTCATTGACCAACATTGGCTCCATCTGGGGACAACGTGTTGTTATGAGTGCGTTGAGAACCTGCAGACCTGAATGCCTGTGCTCTATTGGGCGTATGGAGTCACAAATGCATACTGTAAATATGAGCTGAAACTACAACTAAGTTGTGCACTACAAACTATCGAAACATAAATCATTGTTGCACCCTAAAAATCTTAAATGTTGAAAATCTGAACCATGCTAAAACTGAAATCTGAAACAAACTTGAACTAAAAATTGCAAAGAAATCTGAAAATAAACTAGAAAGATGCTCATAGCACTAAGTTATTTTCACACCTACCTACTCTAATCTACTGGAATTACTGCTATTCTAAATGATACAATAATGCGAGTGCAACCATGAAAGAAACTACTATAATAACTTTGTTCTTTCATTATTTTTCATCAAACTCAGGAACAAAAATTTTAATGGTATTTTATAGGAATTCCTAGCCTGATATTCACTGCAAGGAGCTTGGTAAACCTTAACAACAACAGAAATGATGGAAAAATGTGGTGGCCTTGTGATGAATAATTTCGCAATATAGATAGCCACTCGATCAAGATATACGTGGCCTATTTCTAAATATTCTGACCCAATCGATCCAACCTCATAACTTGGTACTACACATGTGTTCTCCATGTCTTAAAACAACTCGGGACATGTTTGTGTTTTATCTGATGAATTAAGGCATAAAGGTAGAGAATCAAACTGGATAAATTATTCCTTTGTTTTAAGCTTTGTCTCTCTGTTCAACAGGTTCATTTCCACATCAACTGCAATATTTTTCATTTAGATTCAAGGGTTGCAGTGTCCCTTTCTCTTACTTTGAATTCCATCTGTGGATTAAATAAATTTGGGTAGTGCAAGAGAGCTACTCCTGGGGGTGGCCTTATATCAGCAGGCATTGAATAATACACCTTATTGAACCTGGCTGGAAAATTTTGTACTGTCTCCCAAAGCTGTTTTTTTAAATGTCCATATTCTTCTATGATAAGAAAGACATTTCCCATGATTATCCATTGACCTAGGAAAACTTGCATGAGTTGATGGAAATTGCTCATGCTAATAGCTAGAAGATTCTTAAACCAATTTTTAACTTTACCTTGCACTGAAAGAGAATTTGAGAGATGGTCTTCATCATGAAAATCTAATTGGTCTTTGATCTCTGAAGGAAATGTTGCTTGTTGAGGATGTTCTTGTGGATCTAAACATTTAAGCTTTGCTGCTTCTATTTCCATATCACCAGTCTGCTATTGATTTTTAGTGTTGTCCTCTAGGAAACACTCCATCAATTCCCCTTCTTCCTGGATGGTAATCTCGCCTCCGTCTTCTTCAGAATAGGCTAGGAACTGGTTTTCTACATGCAGTCCAAAAACCACCATGGGTCGTTCTTCTTGGAGATTAAAGGTTGTGGGCCCTTTTTCTGAAATGGCTTCTTTAGACTTCTCTTTAGGATGACTAGGCAGTTTCAAGGGTATAGGTGAGGGGTTATTATCTTTAGGAGGATCAACTTCTTTCTTTGTGAAAGTGGATGCAGTGGCCTTATGAGGGGTTGACTCTTCTAATGGCTTCTTCCATTTACTAGCAGGACTAAGAGGGGTTTGTTCTCTTGATATTGACCCTTCATTTTATTCTTTCCCTTGGGTTCTCTTTTTGAAGGACTTGAGGTCATACTTCTTGTGGAGTTGAGCCCACATGAAATCCACGAACTATCTACAGTAATAGTCAATATATTGATCTTCTGGATGGATTTCCTTCTCTTCTTGCTCCCCTTGTAGGATGAGTTCACCATCTTCATCATCAAATTAAGTGAGGAATTGATCTTCTTGGTTTTCTATGACTTCCTCGGCCTGTCCCTCCACTTCTCCCTCCAAGTATAGAGGGGGTTGGATGTGATCTTGATGTTCCCTCATTTCTCGCTGCAACATCTTTAGAGGGGACCTCCAATACTGGGGGTTAAACCATGGGTTAGGAATCATTTGGTTGGAATGAGGAGGGGAATTCTTGGCCTCCAATTCAAGCTTAATCAACTTATTTGAGTTTTTATTGATCATCTTATTCATCTCTTCAATTATATACTCTTATGATTCCCTCTCTTGATTAGAAGTAGAAGCCTCCTCCATGTTCTTTGTTCTAGCTTCATATTCTGTCTTCCACTTGAATTTACTAGTATAAGAAAATTTTTCTTCTACCTCCAATGCGTCAGTCTGGATCTGATCCAGAGATGTGGATTTTATTTCTCCTGCAAAGACCACCTTAGCAGCTTCTTAAGGAGGATTTATTTCAGCCAGAAGATTATTATAGAGCTTATTAAACCTCTTTATGAATTATGTTACATCTTCATGGTGTCTCTTCTTTCGAGCATGGAACTCGGTGAGAATGTATCCATGGTCCCTCTTTTCTCCCCATTTTAATGTGAAGAAATTTTCCATTTCTTCCCAAGTGTGGACTGTGTTGTTGGCTAGAGACTTGAAAAATTTTCGGGCTTCTCCCTCCAAGGATTGGATGAAAATACTTAACACCACATCTAAGTGCTCTACATTCACATTCTCAGTGAAGGCGCAAAAGGTTTCAATGTGTCTCTACACAGAAGTATTATCTTCCCCGGTGAACCGAGGCAACTGCTCTAGATAGTCTTGCGGCATATCATTTAGAGGCTGAGCGAGGGACAAGGGGGCATATTTTTTCAAAAGGAAACCTGGCACAACCATCTGATTTAGAGGTGGGGGTAGATGGTGGATCTGAACCTGGTGTGAGGCCTGGTGAAAGCCAGGAATACTTCTGATTAGGATTATTTTATAGTGGAGTCGCCAAGGTGAGGAACACGCAACTCCCAATTCTTCGTGCTCACTTGTTTGAAGGGTGTAATTTATGTCGTCTCCCAAGGAAAATCTTACTTCATTCATATCCCTGGCAACGACACCAAAAAAATGTTGTAGCTTCTAGAGACAGCCTTGAGTTGCAAAAGACCATTTCCTAGGACATCTTAAAATCAGAGGTTAAACGTGGACAAGTGTATAGATGCCTCTGACAGAATAGGGATTAAGAGAAATAATGGTCTTGGTGGTTCAAGAATAGAGAATACCTTGGAGTCTTATTCATGTGAATTACCCTATACTATGAAAGGGCTCAAGAGGTTGTATGGCTTAGTGGCTTTTCAAATGGGCCAAGTCTGAAACAATGAGCAAAGACTTTCAAAATATGCAGAGGTGTTGAGAAGGAATGTTGGAGGAATCCACAAGAGACAAGCTTAAAATTATTAAGAATCTGTCTCTTGTGAACACAGAGGAAACAGATGTAAGTGAAATATGACTAATAGTGGGAATTCGTGGAGCACGACTTAGGGAAGTGCAGCAATTTTAACACATGAGCGTTGTACATAAAAAAAATTCATGAATAAAAATGCATACCGCCGACAGCTACATTACATGAATCATCCATAGCAACAGAGCATGAAAAGGTGATTATACATAAATAGGAGATTACTGATAAACAAAGGAAAAACATATACATACTACTCATTGCCCCATATGGAATCTAAATAAACAACGTTCTATCCTATTAAGTTCAAAAAAACTCTCCCAAATACGTATCTCGGAGCATAAAGAGCACAATTAGACATAACTACAACAAAAATTCTCCAAAATTTGGAACCTTTGTTTCATCTATGAACCCTCTACATATAGAGTTCTCCCTAAGGGTTTACAATCGAATAATCATTCCTAATCGACCCACACATGTGAAAGACAAAATATCCTAACAAACTAGTAGAGTGTGCACCAAGAAATCACTTCTACAAATAGAAAATCAAAATAGAATTGGGTAAAATCGAGATTTCACCAGTAAAACATCACAATATAGTAGTTAAAAGAAACAACATAGTTGGCCACGAAGGCAAAATTTTGGAATCTTCAAAAGGGGTGGCGAGGAGTGGTTGTGAATAGGTGGACAGTCTAACTTCCATCATATTATTCCATTTGTTGTTTGAAAGTATCCACTCCCTCACTCTCATGATTTCCACTAAAAATTTGTGAAATGGCCAGTCATGCTGCATGTGTCTGGCTCTTTAGCGGATATTTCCTGAACGAACTGAATAAACCATACTGTGTGCTCCACCCAAAAGCCCATGCTGTGTTTGAATTGAAAACCGGAAATCAGATTCGGAGGAGGGAATGGATGGTTTGTGGTATTGGATGGGGGGTGTGAAATCATTACAGGCTGCCACATAGCACCATAGGCGGTATCAAAAACTAGCAATTTCAAAACCCCCTCGGGTGTTATCCTTCAGAAGGTGAGAGGGGTGCCGAAACGGATCGTGAGTTGTTGGATGTGTGATATGGAGCGAAGATGAGGAGAGAATGGCGAAAATGATAGTGGGGTTAGCGGCGCTCATTAACACTGAAAAGGAGCGGAAAAAAGGCTGTGGAAAGGCTAGTGATGACGTGGCAGGAAGGTGGGGCCCGAACCGATATCGCAGATCGTAGGCTAGGAGTTTTCATTATAAGCGGAAAAGGGTAAAGGTTATGGTTTGCGATGCACAGAGTGTGGTGAGTGGAAGGTGACGTGGAAGGATGGAGGCATTAGGGTAATTTTTAGATCTAAAATGGGCCTCCTAAGGAAATTATAAAATAATAGTGGAAATAATAAAATAAGATTTGATGACGTCATCAAATTTTAGAGGGAAAAATGAAAAAACTATTTTTTCAACTCATATTTTCAACTTATCTCCCAAATTTTTTACTCAAAGTTCGAGTCGGAGTACTCGTTGGATGAAAAATTTAATTCCTCATCCAAGGATTACCCATGTTGAATACTTTGGATGGGTCTTGCTACACGAAAAAGGAGAAATACATGAAAAACGTGATTGCAATCAATTTTTTTTTATGTATTTATCATTTTTCATGTAGCAGGGACCATTGAAAGTATACAACATGGGTACTCATTGGATGAGTAATTAAATTTTGCATCCAACAAGTACTCCCACCTTAAATTTGAGTAAAAACTTTGGGAGATAAGTTGAAAATACGAGTTGAAAAAGTAGTTTTATTATTTTTTTATTTTTTATCTTTTTACCCTTTTACTTAAAAAATGGTGAATCAACCCCCATGGTTAACATCATCATCTTGAATCCTATTGGTTCTTATAAAGTTTATTTTTTTTGTACATTTTTCATAGGAGGTCCATTTTAGACCTCAAAATTCCCCTAATGGTGGGGCCCAACATACATCACAAACCACAATCGGAAGGTTTTACATATGAGCAGTAGTACATAAGAGTTAAATCTTACGAGGAGATATGGGTGATGGGCGATGGATGACGTGGCAAGGTGAATGTGGGACCACCCGTAGATCGTAGATCGCAGGTTTTATATGTGAGTAGTGGAAGGTAAATGTTAAACGTTGCGGGGAGCGATGTGCGGAGTGCGCTGAGCGGAAGGTGACGTGGAATGATGGAGGTGGTACAACTCGTAGATCGCAGATTGCAGGTATTATATGTGAGTAGCAGAAGGTAGAATTTAAATGCTACGGGGAGTGATATGCGGTGAGCAGGGAATGAATGATGTGGCACGGAGGTGGGGCCACCCGCGAATTGCAAATCGCAAGTTTTATATGGGAGTAGCGGAAGGTAAGCGTTAAGTTTTGCGATGGGAAGAGTGTGGTGAGGAGAAGGTGACATGGAAGAGAGGGTAGGTTCCTTTGATTTCCTTATAGGGACCACTTCTCCATGTTGAGTGCAGTCACAGGCCAACAAACTCCATCATCATGACTTTTGGATTGGGTAATCTTCCTAACGGTTCATAATACCTTCACTTCAGTTTTGGGTCAGTGTTGCAAACTCATCTCAATGTCATCGATATGTTCAAGAGAATTCATTCAGTTAATCCTCATCATCCTCTGCAATACTCATAAACCTTCATTTTCATTACAGTCATCCCTAAACATTGTTATATCAAGTCACATTTTGTCTCCGAAATCAATAACTCCCGTTTTGTGATAAAGTTGGTTTCTTGTCAACATCATCTCATCATCCAATAAGTTTACTTAGAAACATCTTCCAGTACCTTGATGTTTGCCTCAACATTGGCAAGTTTCATGCTTCCATACATTTGATAGAAAGATTTTGTTTGGCGTTCGACATCAAATCATCTATTCACGCCCTACAAATTGTGTTGTAGTACCTTGATATCCATTGACATTAATGGTGGTTTTCTTGCGCCTTTTAATAGCTCACATGATCGGCTGGTAATCAGACGATGTCTTCCAATGTTCGACTTCAAATCACATATCCGCATGGTTAGACTTGTACCTAAATTATCGAGTGAATGAGATAAGAATACCCCGGATCTAATTTCATCCATCCAAGCTGTGATTTCAGGATTGTTGTACATATCATCTTTATGATGACTTTACACATGGGCCTATATCTGTAGGCATTTCTGTATTCAGAAACATTCCAATGTATACAAATTTCTAAATTATGCACATGTTATTAGATAATTTATGTGATGAGCATGGGAATGCCTCCCTCAACAATTCATGATAAAGATTAAAATATCATGATGTAATGTATTGTAATATTAATGCAGGTCACCGTCTGCTTCAGTTCCGACTCATCACATCGTAAAGCATCTCATCCAAATACTATTGTTATTTTGACTTCATTCTTTAGGGGGCAGCTGTTATAGGTCAATTTGGCAATCATCCCCCAAGATCTAGTCAAACTAGACATCATCCTAGGACCAATGAAATATGGTCTATCATCCCCTTATATTTATGTTTCTACATGCACTAAGTGAATAACATCTCATTCATGGCTTCTATTGTGAGATTTCCAAGCTTTGAAGTACATATTATATGACCCTCTGACTCACCAATGCTCCTTTGCAAGGGACTAACTGTGTTAGAGTGCCAATTCCTCCATGCAAGGGTGCACTGAAGTGCACTTCCTAACACTCAAGGGTGCGTTGGTCACCTGGGAGTGAAATTCTCATTGTTCTAGGAATATCCACTTGGCCAGTGCCTTCTAGAAGAGTCCATATGTGTCATGCTTTGAATCAAAGTGTCCATCTAACACCTATGAACTTGGAAACATGTCTTGCATATTATTAGAAAGTCATTCATTGAGAAACTACCATCAATTTCCCTATAAATTGAACACTCCATCTAAGTGCTAGGGAGGAAGAACTTGTCCAAAGTTATGATGTTGGATTATCACTTGATAAGAGAGTGAAAGTACTGATATGTTGCTGGTATGATGTTGGATGTGATGAAGCTGGAATGAAGTTGGAGCAGGTTGATGACAAATTGATCCATTGGTTGTAATATTCTCTTCCTACCCTTTAATAAAGATTGATGTTAATTTTCCCATACATATTCTCTATTTCTTGTGCAATGTATTCTTGAATGATGTATGTATTTTAGATCTAATCGGTTTGATTTGAGTAAGATAAAGTAGATAAATGTATATTGTATGTTGTTTTTTGTTCTTTGTTTGTGTTTGTAGGAATCGATCTAGCGACTTGAGTTGGATTGAGAGCGCCAACAATAGCGACAGAAGGAGAAGGAGAGAGAAAGGAATCACAAGTAGGACCTTTCTCATTTCTGTATATGATCTGCTTGTTTTAGAGGAAATGATAGTTATATTTCACCTGTTGTTCTAAGTGAAAAACACCACACTTAGGGAATTTGGTTTATCTGTAGATCACAATTCTGTATAAAAATATGACACAAAGGTATCAATATCAAATTCAGTCATAAACTCACTTAGAACACTATCAATCCAGTAATCTATTGTGCGGGTAATTGTATTGCTAGATTTTTCCAACAGTTGAACCAACTCAGGAGTCCACTTGGTGATTGCGTAGTCCTTTGCGCAGGTTTGAAAATCATCAAGCCGAAATAGCCACTTTTGTAACTCAGTCTCAAAGGAAGCAAAGAAAATTCCGTGGACCTCTGTATAGATATACCTTTTCTCCCAATATTCAACATACAACTTAGGGTTTCAGTTTTCTTGGATTGAAAATTCGCGCACCTTATTATCAAGCCAGTC
This sequence comes from Pinus albicaulis, assembly GCA_034641835.2. NCBI lineage: Eukaryota > Viridiplantae > Streptophyta > Pinopsida > Pinales > Pinaceae > Pinus > Pinus albicaulis. The sequence goes on along the minus strand of CM076579.1, from coordinate 694,813,468 downwards.
TTGCAGTTTTTTCTTCGTCGGATACCACAACATCAAATCTACCTCAAGCAGATCATGGTCCCGACAACAGAACCATTTTTTGTCTTGAGGGGTCCTGACCTGGGTTTAGAGAGTTATGTGCAACCAACAAAACCCTCCAACTACTGGCCCTTTTGGCAGTGATATGCTTTTGGAGAATAAAGTCTCACTCGAAGCAGTATGGGGGGGTGCTAGAACTAGGTCTACACACCCTGAGGGAGCATTATATGTGGGCTTTAAAATTACTTATTAGATTTAAGGCTTATTGGCCCACGCGAGACTTCACAGAAACCAAATGTAGACGTAGATAAAAATTCTTAACATATATGTGTAAACAGATTATTATACCTCAGTAATATCTAGCTTATCAGAGCAAAAAAAACACTTGCGCAATCGCATAGATAGTTCTTTTATAAAACCCTTAACACATATGAAATCCTTGTGCAACACAGAGATCTTTTACTCAGATAAAACATAAATAAATCTATAATTTGCAATAATTAGCAGAAAATTACCACATTCACGCATAAACACAAAATTTGCAAGAGAGTTCGCCAAAACTTCTTCTTTATTAATAGGTCTTCAATTCAGTACAATCCTTCCGTCTGCGCACACAGCAACAGAGTCCTTGCACATAGCTCAAGACTAGGTCTTCATGCACACAACAAGCAGGAGCCTTTTTAATTAGACCAAACACAAATGAACCCAAAAATTCAGTCAAAAAATCCAACATCAACATAACATGACTAAACTTAACTGTCTTTTCTTGACTCGACTTCTTACATATTTATATGATTTCAGACGCACACATACCATGGTCTCAAACCATGGTTTAAGACTCATGGTTTCCCTTTTCACCCATTACAATTACAAAGGTGCTTTGACCCACCCCAAAGCCCCTTGAATTCTGCATGCAGCGTGTATTTTAAAAAATCTAACCAAAATTATACCCAAAAATTAACCTGAAGGTACCCCTTCCCTAAAGTTACACACTTCTTCCTCTCTGCTAGATCATGTGCAATAGTTGGATATTGTTTTGGGATGTCCTTTTCAGTGAAATCCTTCAATATTTTTTCCTCCAATACTGCTTCCATCTGGTCTTTGTAGGGAAAGTAATTTTAGCTACCCTCAAGGGCATACTCAAGCCTCAAACCATAGAACCCCATACTGATCCTCCTGCTACCTCTTGAATATTAGCTCTCCAAAACTTGTTCCTCATGAAAGTAAAAACTTGTATTCTTCTCTTCCATAGTGATTCCTTCTCTGGTACTATTATTGCCTAAATCCACCTCAGGATGAAAGAAGGCAGAATTCAGGGTAACATCAAACCACGCTCAGTCTGGTAGCTAGCCCTACCAGAACAGGAGAGGGCTCTCTCCGGGTCAATCTCAGGAAAATGTATCAATAGGGTCTGAGATGACTGAAATGAATTCTAATTTTACGCTAGGTATATAAATCAAGGAGTTTGAAATTATTTTGTGGGTTTTTTTCGGAAACAAGGGAAAGGAAATTTTGGGTCTGGGGATTAGGCCCAGTTTTCGCGGAATTCTTATTGGGGCAGGGACGGCAATGGTTTTAATGCTTTGAATTGAAAGGATGGATGGTTTAGACCGTTGAGGAGGTGAAAAGGGAAAGAGATCCCAAGGATCCTTTCCAAACAGATGAAAACATGTAAAATCAAACAAAACAAAAGGCAGAGCAGAGCAAGCTACTGAATTCTACCTTTAACACTGATTTTCTTAATTTAAGAAGAAATGTGCAAAGAAATGGTACACAAATAGCATCAATGAAACTTACAGATACATAGAGAGAAACATCATCAAAACACAAAGCCACAAGGATCCCAACAAGTGCTGCAAACCATGGTCTTTCCTTTGTCAAAAATGCAGAAGTGTATGTACAATGAAGTGCCAAACAATTCCCAAGTATCCAACCCTGAAAATGTCCCAGAAAATATAATATATAGACAAGTCTAACCCCTTCCCATACATCTAGGGGTTGATATCATCCTTCTAGGAGCTGTTTCAACCAATTCTATACTAGGAACTGAAATCTAGGCAATCAAACAACTTGCCTCTATATGTTAGGAAACTGATCCATTCACTCACATTTCACCCTTTAGTGAATGAATCTTCTAGAAAAAGTAAAAATGTGCCCAAAATTACATCATGGTCATTAAATTACATCAAGATAGATCAAGAGTTACATCAAAAAGTGAAACTAGTCAAAACTAGGCGAAATTCTGAGCTGTGGAGTGAAAAATAGGCCAAACTCCTCTATGCGCCGCGCCCAAAATCTCTATGCGTAGCACAACTTTGGAGCTGATTTTGAGTCACTTCCCAAAGTCCAAATTAAGCTCATTATAGCTCGTTTGAAAGCCCTGCCTGTCTACTTTCCAACCCAAGTGGAATTTTTGGATTTGGATGTCATTTTCCCCTCCAAAACTTCAATCTCACAAGACTGGTTCTTGTGTGCACAAAAAGTGGCAGAAAGGCCATTTTAAAAGTGTTTTTGACCCTTTAGGCCACCCAGAACTTGATCAAATCCTTAGGCCATTCCTGATCATGCATAATTTTTCATAACAAATCCAGAAATATCAAATTTTCCTCCAGAAGATCTCCCAATCGTAAGCGCGCGCAAGGTGGCGATACGTGTCGGGCAAAAAAACCTGTTTTGTGACCAAAAATTCAAAAATGACAAAATTTTCTCCAAATTTGCTGAAATTTGGAGAGAATATCCCTCATCAAGTACCATGCTCAGCCAAAGAAGCTTTGGCCAAGATCATGTCTTTTCATGCCTCCTCGATGCCTTCTTCATCTATGTTGCCTGAGGTGAATATGAAGAGTTTGGTGTCTTTGTCTTGATTGCCAAATGTGTGCCAGTTATGAAGGGAATGTGGTAAACAAGGACAGTGGGAAAAGTGGACTGTCAAGGGGAATTAGAATGCAATAACAGTCACTTGACTGTGTTTTAGGAAAGTGAGGTTTGGGAATTTTAGGAATTTTAACAAATGATATGGGAGAAGGCTGGTGATGGGGAAATGTAGTTTTAGAGATAGGGATAAATGAGAACAAGTTATATAAGTGAAGAAAATATATTCGAGTCAAGTGAAAATTAAGGATGTGAAGACAGTCACTTTACTGTTTTGGGGATTAGGAATTTAGAAGTGATATGAAGGAGGGAAAGCGGTAGGAAATGGTAGGGTTTAAGGGTGGGATATAGGGAAACAGGAGAGGGGCCTTATGATAATATGACCGTGATGAGAAATACAAGTGAAAAATTGAGTGGGAGCGTTTGGCACCAAAGTCAACTTTTAATTCTCAGATTCAAACCCTTGGAGCAGTTTTCGGCCACATGAGAGGTTTTATAATTTCACTAGTCAAACTCTTATATCCTTGCCTCCAAACAACACCAAACATGAGTTAATAGCAGTGGCAAGGGTGCATAACTTACTTGGAGCAAAAGAGTTGAAGTTGTTTTGAAAATTTTGGAAGCAGTGATAGAAAATTGCCCTGTTGACTCTATGCGTCGCGCACAAAACCCAGTGCGTCGCGCCTGGGGTATGCATCGTGCCAGTTGAAAATTACACGGTGTAAATCGACCCTATGCGCCGTGACTTTCTAATGCATCGTGACCTCCTTCCTGTGCGCCGCGCAAGTGTTTCACAGACAATCTACCTTCAAACCAACAATTTAGCCCTCCAACTTTTTTCTCTTGGGTATTTGACAAGTTCTTGCGTGAAAATGACATTTGAATGGTGAAAATATCTCTTATAGTCATGGCTTTGATTTTTTTTTTGCAAAAACCCACTTTCTTATGTTTTAGCTTTGGCATTTTTTTACTTTTAATACAAACTCTGTTTCTTCGTTTCCACTTTGATTTTTGGCTGAATGATGAAACTCTTGGCAATTTTTTGCAGGGATGTTTGGCATTGGATTTCGGCAAAGGATAACCAGGGCTACGCCTAAAAACTTCATGACTGAAAAACCTTTAAAAATTACATATTTATTACAAACAATAAATTTGACGATTTCTTCTTCAAAACAGAGTTTTGAAGAAGAATCATTCTTAAGAATTATGATGATGATAATTTTGAAATGAAAACTTATTGGAGAAATCCTCATGGCCTGCTGGCATTATTTGACATTTTTGAAGACCAAACCCTAGACCTAATGACCGAAATGACTCTTATTTGACCAAGATACCATCCATGACTGTAAATGACTGAAATCAACTTTGATGAACAATTTTGAATTTTGACCAAACCAGCAGGTACAAACATGAGGGAAATGAGTGAAGAGACCCTTCCGTCAGATGATGGCATGCCCCTAACGGAATGCAGATGAATGGACTGAATGAGACACCTAAAAATGAGATGCAACAAAGAGTTTTTTGATCTCTGATGGAGGTATGACTATACTGACTCTAACATTGGCTCCAATGGGGATGGTAGCTCCTTGGAGGTGCCAAGAACTACAGATCTTTGGAAAAGCAGACAGTGTGTTTCATCCATTGGGAAATGGAGTCAAAACATGAAAATTGACATTATGCACACTGACTCTGACTCAAGACTAAAACTAAAAACCATAATAAAACCAAACATGACTAAAACATAACTAACAAACTGGAAAGATGCTCATAATTAAGCTTATTCATCACACCTACTCTAATTGTTATTTTTCACCACCCGATCAAGTGAAATGAAAAAGCCAATGCAACCATGTAAGCATCCTGGCTGTTATTTGATTTCTTCCCAAATGCTTTCTGATGCGCAGGAAAAGGAAAGAATCGAAAGGCAACTCCCATGGAAACTTGGAATCAAGTTGACTGCTGATAAACTTGCAAAGCATCAATTGACTGGATGACTTCAAGAATACTGCGAAAGGATCTTCATAAACATAGTTATTAACTTCCATTAACACATTACTACTCTGGTCCAAGTGATCTTCATAGCTGGATATTAAGATTTTCTCCCATCTGTGCTGTCTTTCTTTGGTGACTACAGCAGGCTGTCAAAAGGATCCTGAATTGCGTGAACAACCAAACTCTGTTGCTAATTCCAAAAAGAAAAAAAGTCTCCTTTATCAATCTCCTCATATGACTGCAAACCTTGAAATGGGCTTTGTAATGAAAAATCTGTTAGACAAGACAATGAAGGCGACCTTTGAATAAGATTATTATCAACATTCTTTTCTGTCACATGGTTAGCCAATGAAGAAGGACTTTTACAACAAACATCATCCAACACACGAGCAATAGGATCATCAAAAACTTGAGAAGACTGCAGCGATGTATCCATTGAAACCATATGACATCCTACTAGTTGTTCATATTTTTCCTTAGAGATATTACGAAGATTCTGCTTTATAAACTGAAATGCTTCGAAAAAAAAGGGTATAGAATTCTCTTGCATCATTAAATCATGTATTTCGGTTTCCACGCCTTCATCCGCAATCTGACCTTCAATTTCGTTTGGTGGCTGCAAATCTGGAGCTAGGGAGGGTTTTGTATCCAAAATGATTTCATCAGTCATTTCAGGGGAAGATATCTCATTAACAACTTGCTCAAGAACTTCGTTATCTGTCTCATCCTCAACATTAAAACTGAGAGATTGTTGATCTCCTACAAGTTGCTCATTTGAAGATTTACTATGCAATTTACCCTTCAAAAACTGGAATGATTCAAAACAGAATGGTACGGAGTCACCTTGTATCATTTGATCATGTGTGCCAGCTTCCATGTCCTCATCTGCAATTTGACAATCAATGCCTTTCGAGGGCTGAAAATCTGAATATGAGAAGTCTTGAACAAGGTTTTCATTGCGCTCAAGATGGTCCAAATCAAGGCTTGTTGGCAGTTGATTTCCGATTTCATGGAAGTTATCTCTCATGAACTGAAATGAGTCAAAACAAAAAGGCAAATATCCTTCACTTACTTCAAAATTTGCTGCACTTTCCTCATCATTGTCATAGCTGATATGCATCGGTTGATCATTGTACACAAGCTGTTGAAAGTGAACTTCCTCCTTCCACAAACCAGCTGCTGATTTCTCTGCAAGATTAGCTTCTGCTTGGAGAACACAATCATCATCATACTGATCAAACTGAGGCAAATCATCAGTATACAACACATCATCAAGCATACATGTCATATCAACAGCTCTCTCTTTTTCAAGATGATCTATAAAGCAATCACTATGACAACTGGGATAAGAAACAAAATGTTTTGGATCAGCAACTTGTTCTTCTTCAATCAGCAAGTCATGGGCTTGAACATTATACTCATCTATTGTGGTGTTCTTCCGCATCATCTCTTCTACTGCACTTACCAATATGTTAAGCTTTATCTCTAAAGATGTCGATTTCTTCGAATCTATGTTTTTCATCTCTTCTTCCTTCAACCTTGCCCTTCGGATCAGAAAATGAGCCTCTACATCTACTGCACTGTTCTGTATCTCTACAAGTGTTGCAATATTCCTTTCTCTCAACTGAAACTCCATTTCCGGATCAAAGGCACTCGGGTAGTGCAAGAGAGCAGATCTAGGAGGAGGTCTTATATCAACTAGCATCAAAAAATAAACTTGGTTAAATCTGGCAGAAAATTGTTGTACTATCTCCCCTGGCAGTCTTTTCAGCTAGTTATACTCTTCTATAATCAAGAAGAGGTTCTGTCTGACCACCCACCTGTCGAGGAAAACTTCAACGAACTGCTGGAAATCTGAGATGCTCGCATCAGGTAGGGATTTGAACCAACTCTTGACTTTGGCTTGCAAAGAAAGAGCAAAAAGCCTAATACTAACATCTTCGTCATCAACTTCAAAAAGGTCTAGAAAACTCTCAACATTCTGCACATGTTGCTCAGCGTTAACGTTGCCACATTCACCGTCAAATCTTGGTATATATAGGTCATAAGTTTTAGGGAAAGCATGAAGAACATAAGGTAAAACAAGAGGTTTATACCTATCTGGGACTATATAAGGTGTAGGAGTATATACAAGAGCTACGGGATCAGTTTTGTTTTCTTTAGGCTCATCACTCTGAAGAGAGTCATCATAAGATGTGGGAAAAGCTAGAGGCCAAGATCGAAGTGGAAATATAGTATTTACACTCTCTTTTTTGAATAAAGAAGGAAGATTTTGACTACCTTGACTATACAACAAATTAAAAATTTTCCGGATAGCTTCAAGAATGGCGAAGAAGTAATTTACAAGAAAGTGACTAGATCCCGAATACCATTCCACTTTTAAGGATACCCGAATTTTGGTGTGATCCTATTTTTCTTGTAGGCATACTCCTCCAAAGGAATTCTACTTTGAATTTGAGTCACCGCATGAATTATTTCAAATTTTCTTATGTCTGATCGTTGTCCACCATCAACCATCAGATCTGAACTTGATACATGTACTGGGGCAATTTACAAGTTAGATGTTACGTTTACAAACTAGACCGGAGATTGACTGAAGCAGCGTTTATCTACTTCCGCTAATGCAAAGCAAAAGCGTTTCGAAGGCTACCTAGCATAACTTCAGGCTCCGTCTGTAGCTTATAAAACAAATAACACTAACAAGCAAACCTTATTTTTCCCCAGTATGGTCGCCACTATGTTATTTCCTAAATCCACCTCAGGCTGAAAGAAGGCAGAATTCAGGGTAACATCAAACCACGCTTAGTCTGGTAGCTAGCCCTACCAGAACAGGAGAGGGCTCTCTCCGAGTCAATCTCAGGAAAATGTATCAATAGGGTCTGAGATGACTGAAATTAATGCTAATTTTAGGCTAGGCATATAAATCAAGGAGTTTGAAATGATTTTGTGGGTTTTTGTCGGAAACAAGGGAAAGGCAATTTTGGGTTTGGGGATTAGGCCCAGTTTTCGTGGAATTCTTATTGGGGCAGGGACAACAATGGTTTTAATGCTTTGAATTGAAAGGATGGATGGCTTACACTGCTGAGGAGCTGAAAAGGGAAAGAGATCTCAAGGATCCTTTCCAAACATATGAAAACATGTAAAATCAAACAAAACAAAAGGCAGAGCAGAGCAAGCTACTGAATTCTACCTTTAACACTGATTTTCTTAATTTAAGAAGAAAGGTGCAGAGAAATGGTACAGAAATAAAATAAATGAAAATTATAGATACATAGAGAGAAACATCATCAAAACACAGAGCCACAAGGATCCCAACAAGTGCTGCAAACCCTGGTCTTTCCTTTGTCAAAAATGCAGAAGTGTATGTACAATGAAGTGCCAAAAAATTCCCAAGTATCCAACCCTGAAAATGTCTCAGAAAATACAATATATAAACAAGTCTAACCCCTTCCCATGCCTCTAGGGGTCGAGCTCATCCTTCTAGGAGCTGTTTCAACCAATTCTATACTAGGAACTGAAATCTAGGCAATCAAACAACTTGCCTCTATATGCTAGGAAATTGATCCATTCACTCACATTTCACCTTTTAGTGAATGAATCTTATAGAAAAAGTAAAAATGTGCCCAAAATTACATCATGGTCATCAAATTACATCAAGATAGATCAAGAGTTACATCAAAAAGTGAAACTAGTCAAAACTAGGCGAAATTTTGAGCTGTGGAGTGAAAAATAGGCCAAAATCCTCTATGCGCCGCGCCCAAAATCTCTATGCGTAGCACAACTTTGGAGCTGATTTTTAGGCACTTCCCGAAGTCCAAATTAAGCTCCTAATAGCTCGTTGGAAAACCCTACCTGTCTACTTTCCAACCCAAGTGGAATTTCTAAATTTGGATGTCATTTTACACTCCAAAACTTCAATCTCCCAAGACTGGTTCCTGTGTGCACAAAAAGTGGCAGAAAGGCCATTTTCAAGGTGTTTTTGACCCTTTAGGCCACCCAGAACTTGATCAAATCCTTAGGCCATTCCTGAGCATGCATAATTTTTCATAAAAAATCCAGAAATATCAATTTTTCCTCCAGAAGATCTCCCAATCGTAAGCGCGCGCAAGGTGGCGCTACGCATCGGGCAGAAAAACCTGTTTTGTGACCAAAAATTCAAAAATGACAAAATTTTCTCCAAATTTGCTGAAATTTGGAGAGAATATCCCTCATCAAGTACCATGCTCAGCCAAAGAAGCTTCGGCCAAGATCATGTCTTTTCACGCCTCTTCGACGCCTTCTTCATCTATGTTTCCTGAGGTGAATATGAAGAGTTTGGTGTCTTTGTCTTGATTGCCAAATGTGTGCCAAATATGAAGGGACTGTGGTAAACATGGACAGTGGGAAAAGTGGACTGTCAAGGGGAATTAGAATGCAATAACAGTCACTTGACTGTGTTTTAGGAAAGTGAGGTTTGGGAATTTTAGGAATTTTAACAAATGATATGGGAGAGGGCTGGTGATGGGGAAATGTAGTTTTAGAGATAGGGATAAATGAGAACAAGTTATATAAGTGAAGAAAATATATTTGAGTCAAGTGAAAATTAAGGATGTGAAGACAGTCACTTGACTGTTTTGGGGATTAGGAATTTATAAGTGATATGAAGGAGGGAAAGTGGTAGGAAATGGTAGGGTTTAAGGGTGGGATATAGGGAAATAGGAGAGAGGCCTTATGATAATATGACCGTGATGAGAAATACAAGTGAAAAATGGAGTGTGAGTGTTTGGCACCAAAGCCAACTTTTAATTCTCAGATTCAAACCCTTGGAGCAGTTTTCGACCACATGAGAGGTTTTATAATTTCACTAGTCAAACTCTTATATCCTTGCCTCCAAACAACACCAAACACGAGTTAATAGCAGTGGCAAGGGTGCATAACTTACTTGGAGCAAAAGAGTTGAAGTTGTTTTGAAAATTTTGGAAGCAGTGATATAAAATTGGCCTGTCGACTCTGTGCGCCGCGCCTGGGGTATGCACCGCGCCAGTTGAAAATTACATGGTGGCAATCGGCCCTATGCGCCGCGACTTGCCAATGCGTCGCGACCTCCTTCCTGTGCGCCGTGCAAGTGTTTCACAGACAATCCGCCTTCAAACCAACAATTTAGCCCTCCAACGTTATTCTCTTGGGTCTTTGACAAGTTCGTGCATGCAAATGACATTTGAATGGTGAAAATATCTCTTATAGTCATGGCTTTGATTTTTGTTTTGCAAAAACCCACTTTCTTATGTTTTAGCTTTGGCATTTTTTTACTTTTAATACAAACTCTGTTTCTTCGTTTCCACTTTTATTTTTGGCTGAATGATGAAACTCTTGGAAATTTTTTGCAGGGATGCTTGGCATTGGATTTCGGCAAAGGAATACTTCATGACTGAAAAACCTTTAAAAATTACATATTTATTACAAACAATAAATTTGACGATTTCTTCTTCAAAACAGAGTTTTGAAGAAGAATCATTCTTAAGCATTATGATGATGATAATTTTGAAATGAAAACTTATTGGAGACATCCTCATGGCCTGCTGGAATTATTTGACATTTTTGAAGACCAAACCCTAGACCTAATGACCAAAATGACTCTTATTTGACCAAGAGACCATCCATGACTGTAAATGACTAAAATCAACTTTGATGAACAATTTTGAATTTTGACCAAACCAGCAGGTACAAACATGAGGGAAATGAGTGAAGAGACCCTTCCGTCAGATGATGGCATGCCCCTAATGGAATGCAGATGAATGGACTGAATGAGACACCTAAAAATGAGATGAAAAAAAGAGTTTTTTGATCTCTGACAGAGGTATGACTATACCGACTCTAACAGGTACCATGTAGAAAATCCACATAGATTAAAAATAATAATTGTAATATGCTAAAAAAATATACTTGAATCTACTCTACCAATTGCAGAAACCAATTACAATCGCAAAATCACAAAACATGAAAGAGAAATAATTTCAATAACACATTACACAAAAATTTCCTGGGGAAAGCCTTAGCTAAAAACCCCGTTATCTTTGTATTGCATAATTCAGAAAATATGAGAAGATTACAATTCTTTTCTCAAACTAGAGAACCCTTTTCACTATCTCTATCTGTCTCACTGCTTCCTAGACAAGCCTTGGACAATACTTGACCAATTTCTTGCCCTCTAGGATCCATAATTCCTTTCGTTCTTTCCTTGGGTAATTAGCCCCTATTAATTATGGAAATTCCCAATATGAATTGCGAAATACATCTAGGGCATTCCTCTGACTGTGTGCACCACTGATACAATTTGGATGATTATACAACTGATAGTACACTACTCTTGAACTCCAGTTTAAGCTCAGTCTTTCTCAGAACTGACATGCATGAGTTATTTATGATTCAATCATCAGTTATTTGATTGATCACTGGATGCGCTTCAAGTCCAAGTTCTACCCTTTGGCCTCTCACTAGTTCCTCCATTAGTTAGAATTAGTTAAACTTATTTTAACTCAGATAAACTAAGTTAATTAATTACAATTCAAATTGAACTCAACCAGGGCTCCTATAATGTAGGGGACACTCTACATGACTCAAGTTAGACACTCAACTTGAATTAACTAAACCAACTAAGTCATACTAACTTATTTAACTCGTACAATTTGTCTTGTGATGTGGAATTACAATTTTATTCTATTTTAATTCAAGGGAAAATTAAATTAGAATCTTTCTTGGTACCATTTTCAACATCCAAAAGGAATATTTTTGGAGCATATGTCTAACTTATGATGGAATAGAATAAAAGCTCTTCATACTTATTTTCCCATATATCTTATTTATCTAGTTTTATATGTAGTATGATTTTATATAGTAGTTTCCTACTTTGTTCCTAGGAGAATTGAACTCACTCCAAATGCATCGTGGTGGCCTTTTATTTCATTTCATTTCCCTTATTTATTTTATGCATTCTCATTTCATAGTTAATTTTTACATTTATTCAAGCTTGTTGTTTTTCCTTTTATCAAAGCATGCTAATAACATGAACAATAGATCATGGAAAATCATGTAAGGAGATAACCTAGTGAGAGCAAGATCCTTACATGGTAGCATGTCCAGTAACAACTACATTAACATTGCCAGAAGTGATTAATCTATATTTTGTTTTATCATTCTCTTTGAACTTTCCCCTTATATGTTTCATATTCTCCTTAGTCTAGAATTCAAATTGAATACTTTGTTTTAAATCATTATGATTTTATTTTGTATGAATTGTAATTACTTAGGCATATTCTTCTAATCATTATTTGAAGTGGTGAATAGACTATTGCCAAAAAATTCATCTAACCGTCGAGTTAAATGAAACCCTACGACATGCATTACTACCATTAAATTTATAGTATACCTTTATTAGAAGGCTAGATTTGATTTTTTCTTATGATTTATGCTTACTTAGGCATATTCTAATGATTTTTTATTCATACAATGAATAGAGTATTGTCACAAGAATCATCTATGATGCAGGGGCATTAGGTTCCAAGAAAATACTTTGTATTTTAATAGACATAGGGGGGTCTCATGTTTTTAATTTCTTATGTAATTATTAATATTTGAGGGATTTTAATTAGTGAGAGAGATTGTAAATGTTCCCAAATTATTGGAGAACATGAGGGAATCTAATTAGTTGGGAATATGAAGAGTCAGTTTCAGAAATTCTAAGAATTTAGGCTAAATTGAGAAATCCAAGAGTTTTTGTTGAGTCATTGAAGAAGCTAAATTGATTCATCATCAATTTGTATATATGTAAGTCTCAAAGGCATTAAACATTAGGGCTGTAGAGTTGGAGAAACAAAGTAGGTTGTAGAAGGGCCAATGATTGAAGATCTGGCCAACCAAGAGTTTTTTAAGTAGATTCATGTATATATTATGAAAGAATTTGTTCTTGAATGTATGTGTATTGATTGATTAATTATGTGTGAAGAATGCTGAGGTTCAGTTAAATATGTGTGAATAAGACCCTGCAATAGGAATGACATTGTACTCTGTTACTATTGAAAGATTGATTGTGGGATTTGGAATGCATCCTGAGTTGAATTGATTTCATATGGAGTTGTTTAAGGAATTATTTGGATTCATAGATTGAGTGAAGGAAAAACTAAGGTCACATTTGAATCTTATTGAATTTAATATCTTGGTAGAAGACATTGGGTACGAATCGAATTTATGAAATCACTGATTGAAAGAGGGCTCGATTCTTTCTAAATTCCAGAGTTATTATATTGTGGAGGAAATATGAATTTTAATTCATAATCCGGCATTGAGTATATGACTTGGTAATTTGACATTCAGCCCCAATTGAATGGAAGGCGAGACGTTAAGGTTTAAAAGAATCACAATGAGTTTAGTTTGATGGATGGTGTTCTAGTCGAATTAGATTAATTGTAATCACCATTTGAAACCACAATAGAGAATAGATCTCTGTTTATCGGATGGTATTGAACAGGAGCACACGATGAAAGGAGTTATAAATCGATGAATGAAATTTTGATGGCACAACGAAATTAGAAGTAAGCGAGAAGGTACAATGGTCAACAAAGCCGTGAAGAGGGTCTCATTGAATGAGAAACAGAGGAAAGGTTTCCGTTTATGAAAGGAAGCATTGCATTCCGATTTCCATATCGGAACAAAACTGTGCCTAAACATGGTGCGATTACACATTTGAACCTGTTGAAGGAGAAATAGGAAAGAAGATCCAGAAAACGTGAATTGGAGCAGAGGAACGACCTTTGGTGGCGTAGCAAAATTATAAATAAGAAGTGAAGACGTAAATGGGTTTTAACCCTGTTCAGGAGGTTAAATTAAGTGAATATAAGGTTGAATAGTAACGGTGGTTTCAAAATTCAAAACTGGCAGTATTGCGCGCCTTTGCAAGTGGTAAATGGTGTTAATAAAATTTGCACGATAAAGTTTTGAGGAGGATGCATGGCAAAGGTGGTAGGAGCAAAACCACTTTTATCGCATTTTTTTTTAGCGTTAAAGCCCTGTGGTGAAAAAATGTGATTCCCGTCTAATTTCTAGTCAGCTGAGATCGACGACATTCGCGTTGTCAAGTTGTGCAGACAATAACGAAGGTTTGGTAAGCATATATCCGGTTTAGTAATTTTTTTTTTTGGGCCACCTATGAATTAATATGAAATGGATGCGTGGTAGGTTGTTAAAACATTAACATATGTTAATATATGTGGCGCAAACGAAGTTACACTTCGAGGTTCAAATGCAAGTCGAATATTAACGCGAGCTTTGGGAGAAGGTTTTGTTATGTAGTTCGAGCGTCATTTGAAGGAGAAAGAAACTCTCATGGTGAGTTATAGTGTTGAGGTTTAAAGCGATATTTTAAAGGTTAACTGCTACGATAAGCCTCGGTTTTAATTATAAGGTCTGGGGGTTAGAATCAAAACTGATTGATGGTTAATCAAATTGTTTTTGTAAGACCTTGGAAAAGGGACTTCGTTTGTGAAACAATCCTTGGGTATGGAGGTTGATGGGTTTTAAGTGTAAAGTGAAAATTGGGTGTATTTACATGTGAAGATTGTCACATAACTGTGTGTATGGCTTGATAACCATAAAGTTATAATAAAAGGAGCTCTTCCGCTTATGTAAGTGGTTGTATGGCTTTATGAATCATAGTGAATGATTTTTAAAGAAACTTCTGCAATTAAAAGAGTCTGCCCACATTGGAAATTGGATTGAGCACTAAATTGAGTGCAGGTGTTTTTATATGCAAGAGAGTTTTAATTTAATATCACAAATATCAGATTTGAGAGATTAAAGATTCCAAATTTATTTATTTAAATTGCCAGTTCAGAGAATAGAATGTTGAATTGCACAGATTGAGAATTGTATTGGATTGAAAGTTGGGGATGCATTTTTATATGCACTGAGAGTGGAATATTTGGGTAAGAGGGGTACCTCGTTATAATGTGGTATCAGAGCTGGAATAGCTCTATTTGAAAGCTCAAGTTTTTGTTGAATGCATGTGTAATGAAGTAAGATCAGATTTTTGAAAATGATAAAGATTGTAGCATATAGAGGTGCAGTGCAGGTGAAAGAAGAAGCAAGATTATACAGAATCTTGAAGGTGATTTGATGAGCATTATTTAACTCTGGTTTGAAGTATTGTTTGCAGAACTCAGATTGTAGGCAGTTGAAGAAATCTCAGCAAAATCATATCACAGCTTTGAGAGTAGTGATGAAAGAGTACAGCGGAGGATTCTAAAGTGAAGAAGAAAGTGTGGCAGAACCTGGAGAATTCCCAACAGAGTTTGGAGGAAAGAAGAACATATGTGTTCTTGAAAAGCTGCAGATTGAAGCCTAGAGAGAGCATAAGAGAGTGCTCAGAAGGTTCCAGCAAATAGGGGACCAGTACTTACCAAAAGCCCAGATCCGGAGGAAAGGATTGGTGAGGTAAGTGGCAGCAGGAGAGCTTGCTGTTATAGAGGCTTAGTGTAGCTTGTGAGTGAAGAACTCATGGAGAAAAGGATGACTTCTGATAGTCATAGCAGAGATTGCAGAGGTTCTGAGAGAGGCCACAACAGAAGAGAGAAAGAAGATTCTAGGACAAATGGCATGAGGAAGAAATTGACTGATGCAGAATATTGGAAAGAGATAGCTGAGATCAGAGAACAGTTTAATAAACTGGTAATGATGATAGAGGAAAGCCAAAGATTTGGTTGGCTCATGAAGAGGAAAGTAAAGTGGCATAGGCTACAGATGAAGAAAGAGAAGATGATACATGCTCAAAAAAAAGAGAGATTACTCAGAATGATTGAGTATTTGGAGAAGGACTTGAAGATTGAGACTTCAAGTGAGACCAAGAGGTCGAATGAATTTACATCTGATGATTTTTGTATGTCTGCAGGAAAAACATGTGGAGGAGGACAACCTGCTGATGTTGTCACTAAGGAGGAAAATGAGACAGCCAGATATGTTGTAAATGTCCATGCACAGTTAGAGAAAAGTTTTACTTTTCAATACATTGGAAGCAGAGGAAGTCTAAATTGTGATGATGGCCAAAAGCTGGAAATTGAGAAGTCAAATGGACAGTTTGAAGAGACTGAAGAGAATACCATTGAAGAATTTTTGAATTGTATAGAAGGCTTGGAACAGCAGGAGGATTTGATGATAAAATCACCAAATGAGACCATGGAGTCTTATGGATTTAAAACTAACACGTTGTGTGTGAATGCAGGTATTGAAGAAGACAATTCATGTGATGAAATTGTAATGAGTGAAGTTGATTGTTGCCAAGAAAAGTATGATGATTATCTTTCAGAGGAAGATCAGATTGAATTATTGCAGCAAAAGGAATTCATAAATTCCTTGTTTAATGAAAGAGATTGTTTCAATGAAGACGTGAAAATTTTGTATGATGATGATGAATTTGTTATTGATAATGACAAACTGATTTTGTTAAATGGCCAAGTGAAAAGTGATGGATAGATAACTGAATTTATTGCAGAGATGGGATATCAGAATTCTATTCTGATGAAAGGTGAAGAGATAGTGACAGCAGGAAACTTGACTTGTGATAAAGAGGAAGATAGTGAAGATTTCACAGAGGGTTTCTCAGATGAGATGACAGAATTGTAGCATGAGTTGAGTTTTCTAGAGCAGATACTAGAAACATAGAGGATAAGGGTTCAGATTGTAAAGGCAGAGCTAAATGAGAATGAAAAGGTTCATTTTTGTGAACCATAGCAAGGAGACATCCTTGAAGAGGATGATGCAGAAGAGAGACTAGCTGACAGTCTCGAAAATGATTTGAAGAGTTGGAATTAGCATACTAATGTGCTGATGAAAGAGCAGCAGACTGAAGTTTTGCTGGAAGAAGTGACAGAGCAACAGATTGAGGTGTTGCCAGAAGAAATGTCAGAGCAGTAATTTGGAGTGTTGCCAGAAGAAGAAGAGACACAAAGTTATTATAATTTTGGTGTTTGTTTTATGATTGCAGGTACTGATGGAAGGACTAAAGGATGTTTGGTCCAGGAGAGGAGGAAAATAAATGATGATAGTGACTGGAAATTTAAACACCAGTCCAAAGAATTGTTGAAGTCAGAGAATGAAGAAATTGTCACAAGTGACGATCAAGAAGAAGTTATCAGAAAAAAAAGAGGGTATGGATGATTGGGTGGAAGCAAGCAGCAGTAAGAGTCAAGCAAGCACAAGAACTCAACAAGCAAGAGGTCATCAATTGGTATTAATGACTGAGCAAGCAAGGGCTCAGCAAGTGGAAGGAAGAGTTCAGCAAATAAGAGCTCAATAAGCAAAAGCAGAAATAAGAGTTCAGCAATCATGAGGAAACAGTACCCAACAGTCAGAAGATAAATTAGATCAGGAAATTGAACTGATAAGAAGGTTGATGGTGAAAGTGCCTGAGAAGAAGACAGCAGCAAGAAATCAGAGAGACAGCAGTAACAAGAAGAAGACAGTCACAGGCTGTGAAGGCATAACAAGCGGAGAGATGCAGCATAAGATATGGAAGCCTGGAGAAGTACAGAAGAAGAATATTGCAGCAGATGATCAGCTACAGAACAAAGTGTGGGATCCAGGAAGACAAGGACTGAAAGCACATGATCAAGAGATCATGATAAATTTTAACCTTGGGAGTCTGATGCAGGGGCATTAGGTTCCAAGAAAATACTTTTTATTTTAATAGACATAGGGGGGTCTCATGTTTTTAATTTCTTATGTAATTATTAATAGTTGAGGGATTTTAATTAGTGAGAGAGATTGTAAATGTTCCCAAATGATTGGAGAACATGAGGGAATCTGATTAGTTGGGAATATGAAGAGTCAGTTTTAGAAATTCTAAGAATTTAGGCTAAATTGAGAAATCCAAGAGTTTTTGTTGAGTCATTGAAGAAGCTAAATCGATTCATCATCAATTTGTATAAATGTAAGCCTCAAAGGCATTAAACATTAGTGCTGTAGATCTGGAGAAACAGAGTAGGTTGTAGAAGGGCCAATGATTGAAGATCTGGCCAAATAAGAGTTTTTTAAGTAAATTCATGTATACATTATGAAAGAATTTGTTCCTGAATGTATGTGTATTGATTGATTAATTCTGTGTGAAGAATGCTGAGGTTCAGTTAAATATGTGTGAATAAGACCCTGCAATAGGAATGACATTGTACTCTGTTACTATTGAAAGATTGATTGTGGGATTTGGAATGCATCCTGAGTTGAATTGATTTCATATGGAGTTGTTTAAGGAATTATTTGGATTCCTAGATTGAGTGAAGGCGAAACTGAGGTCACATTTGAATCTTATTGAATTTAATATCCTGGTAGAAGACATTGGGTACAAATCGAATTTATGAAATCACTGATTGAAAGAGGGCTCGATTCTTTCTAAATTCCGGAGTTATTATATTGTGGAGGAAATATGAATTTTAATTCATAATTCGGCATTAAGTATACGACTTGGTAATTTGACATTCAGCCCCAATTGAATGGAAGGCGAGAAGTTAAGGTTTAAAAAAATCACAATGAGTTTAGTTTGATGGATGTTGTTTTGGTCGAATTAGATTAATTGTAATCACCATTTTAAACTACAACAGAGAATAGATCTCTGTTTACCAGATGGTATTGAACAGAAGCACACGATGAAAGGAGTTATAAATCGATGAATGAAATTTTGATGGCACGGCGAAATTAGAAGTAAATGGGAAGGTACAATGGTCAATAAAGCCGTGAAGAGGGTCTCATTGAATGAGAAACAGAGGAAAGGTTTTCGTTTATGAAAGGAAGCATTGCATTCCGATTTCCATATCAGAACAAAACTGTGTCTAAACATGGTGTGATTACACATTGGAACCTGTTGAAGGAGAAATAGGAAAGCAGATCTAGAAAACGTGAATTGGAGCAGAGGAACGACCTTTGGTGGCGTAGCAGAATTCTAAATCGGAAGTGAAGACGCAGATGGGTTTTAACCCTGTTCAGGAGGTTAAATTAAGTGAATAGAAGGTTGAATAGTAACGGTGGTTTCAGAATTCGAAACCGGTAGTATCGCGCGCCTTTACAAGTGGTAAATGGTGTTAAGAAAATTTGCGTGATAAAGTTCTGAGGAGGACGCGTGGCAAAGGTGGTAGGAGAAAAACCACTTTTATAGCGTTTTTTTTTAGCGTTAAAGCCCTGTGGTGAAAAAATGTGATTCCCGTCCGATTTCTAGTCAAATGAGATCGATGGCATTCGCGTTGTCAAGTTGTGCGGACGATAACGAAGGTTTGGTAAGCGTATATCCGGTTTAGTAATTATTTGTTGTGGGCCACCTATGAATTAATATGAAATGGATGCCTGGTAGGTTGTTAAAACATTAACATATGTTAATATATGTGGCGCAAACGAAGTTACACTTCGAGGTTCAAATGCACGTCGAATATTAACGCGAGCTTTGGGAGAAGGTTTTGTTATATAGTTCGAGCGTCATTTGAAGGAGAAAGAAACTCTCATGGTGAGTTATAGTGTTGAGGTTTAAAACGATATTTTAAAGGTTAAATGCTACGACAAGCCTCGATTTTAATTATAAGGTTTGGGGGTTAGAATCAAAACCGATTGATGGTTAATCAAATTTTTTTTGTAAGACCTTGGAAAAGGGACTTCAATCAAATTTTTTTTGTAAGACCTTGGAAAAGGGACTTCGTTTGTGAAACAATCCTTGGGTATGGAGGTTGATGGGTTTTAAGTGTAAAGTGAAAATTGGGTGTATTTACATGTGAATATTGTCACATAACCGTGTGTGTGGCTTGATAACCATAAAGTTATAAAAAAAGGAGAACTTCTGCTTATGTAAGTGGTTGTATGGCTTTATGAATCATAGTGAAGGATTTTTAAAGAAACTTCTGCAATTAGAAGAGTTTGCCCAGATTGGAAATTGGATTGAGCACTAAATTGAGTGCAGGTGTTTTTATATGCAAGAGAGTTTTAATTTAATATCTCAAATCTCAGCTTTGAGATATTAAAGATTCCAGATTTATTTATTTAAATTGCCAGTTCAGAGAATAGAATGTTGAATTGCACAGATTGAGAATTGTATTGGATTGAAAGTTGGGGATGCATTGTTATGTGCATTGAGAGTGGAATATTTGGGTAAGAGGGGTACCCCACCATCAATCTAACTATATAGCTAGATAAATCCCTATAGCATGCATTCCTACCACTAATGCTATAGTAGACACTGAGACTTTGACTGGAAGACTATATTTCATATTACATTGGCATTATATTATAATTTATGTTATGGAAATAGGTAGTTTTAGAAAGGTAATATTTTGAGAGATAGGAAACACCATTCTACACATACCATAATTACACTTCATAAATTTACAAAGGCTTAGTGATAAATTAACTAGCAAAATTTATACAAATACATACTTGACAACTATTATTGAAAAAAAATATATATACTATTTATTTTTTTTGTAAGTAAGCATGTCTAAATTATATTAACTGGGCCAGATTTACAATATGTACAATCACGTGTTTCTTCTCTGCCTCAGAGCGAGGAAACCATAGAGATGAGACAAGATTTCTCTACCCCTGGAAGGGGAAACCAAAGTTAACATTGTTTACACTTTTTTTTAAGATAAAACCATAGAAATTGCATGGGAGGGCAAGGCCTCATGGTGCCTACAAAGTGGAATCATACAGAGTGATAGTTTCACAATGAGGCAGAGTGAAAAGGTCCTTAGTCTCCAAATTGGCACTCTTTGGCCAAGCAGCAACTATGATATTGAGTTGGAAATTTCCGAAGCAAAAAGGTCTTCCAAAATCCATTGATCAAAGGGAGAAGGAAAAACCAACCTGGTTCTTCTCAAGAAGATGACACGTGATGAGAATTGTTGTGAAGTCAGACAGAGGATGATATTGAGCCACCTTGCACTTGAGAAATGCCACAAGCCTGCCATGCACCGCCCTCTTCTGGTATCTCCTCTTGTTATAAGGGTTAGGCCTAGGTGGGGAAGAAGATGGAACATAGGGCACGATGGGAGGTGGGGGAGCTTTGCGAGGAGGACAGGGGAAAGAGATAGCAGGAGGGGAGTGCACAAGAGACCTGACCAATGAAGGAATGATCGGAGCAAGGAGGGGGAGGGGGGGTAATCAATGCGTAGGTCCCTGCATTTGAGTCGCTTCAAGGTGGCGAATGAGTGGATAAGGAGCATTGAGAGCCCTACAATTTGATGGGTGGACTTATCCTTGGTCTCAACCTAGTATTTTATTTGTCGAGCTAGAAGGTTGTGCAGAGCCTAGAGGGTCAAGCATCTATGGCACCTTTCCTCTTCCTCCATGGCCATGATTTTCCTTCAAATTCTCTCAGGGATGAAATGGTCAAACACGGTGGTGATTGAGTGGTTATCTAGGATGGTAGGGGGTCTCCCTATTCCATGACCTCGACCAAGGAAATGTTCATGTCCTCTATTCCCGCTCATGGTTTGGATGTAGGTACTAGCGGGAAAAGCAGTAAGGCTAGGCGATGTGGTGTTGGGCTGATAGGCGAATAGCCAGAGGAGGAATGACATGGAATTCAGATCACAGCGAGTGAAAAATACTGGAGAAAGCACAAGCCGGTCCTCGCAAACCAAGGCGAAGGAGGGCATGGACTAAATATGTTGGGTTATATCCATGTGAAGTTGGATGTTGTCCACTAGCCATAACTGGTCAATCATATGGGGCAAAAGCCACCTAGTCACCAGGATCTCGGAATAATTTTTTTTTTTATACTATTATTTTGCATATATATATATATATATATATATATATATATATATATATATATATATATATATATATGTACACACACACACACACACACACACACACATATATATATATATCTTAGCAAAAGCGATATATATTTTCCAGTGACATTGTTAATAATTTTGACAATGTTCTATGACTATTGAACATAAAACCTCTCTCCTCTTGAACCTTTGCATATAATTTACATAATTAATGTAGAAGTTGGAAATGTCATCATTTACATTAGGAGTGCTAATGCAGATAGAATTTTCACAATATTATACTACTATCTAATATAACATCAATCTCCTCTCTGAACCTTTGTATATAGTGTACACAATTAATGTAAAATTTGTATCACTAAAATAGGCATTATCAAAATAATGGTGGGTAATGTGATCATTTACATTAGTATTAGTAGTGCTAGTAACCAGAGAATTCTAAATATGACTCTTTAGAATGAATATAACTTTAATCACTAATTAAATCTATAATTTGGTTGATTTTTCATTTTTTTCCAACAAAATATCATTACGAGTATCAAAATCATTATATTTTATTACAAACAATTTATATGATTATTATTGTTAAATACTTTTATAACTTTGTTGGTTATTTCTATCACATTGTCAATGGTAAATTAATTAAATTATTAAAATTATCAAGTGGCTAAGAAAGATTATGTAAACATTGAAATTCAAATTCTTTATAAATTAAAACAAATATATATATATATATATATATATATATATATATATATATATATATATATATATATATATATATAACTTTTTAACATTATAATTAAAATTTCTAAAATCTCATTTATTGAAAAATAAAAATATATATTCAAATATATAATAAATATATTTTATATAAAATAAATATAAAAAATACATGGAAAAAAAACTTGAATAATTAAAACATGTTTCTAATATAAAAAAGATGAATTCTAAGACAATTATTTAAGGATTTTAATCTTTGAATTAATCTTGATTTTAAAACTTGAATTTTACCTAATAAAAAAAAAATCCTAAAACATAAAATATAGTTGTGAAAATATATTTATATAAAAAAATTAAAATAATTTATATAGTTTTGAAAATAATTATTTTATGTCCATTTTCTAATTTTAATAAAAAATAATATTATATATTATAAATAATATTTAATTAATAATTAAAAACAAATTAATTATAATAAATTAATTAGTTTAGGTTATATATTAAAAAAAAAACTAATAACACTATTTAAATTATATTTTCATCATTATTTTAAATATGAAATATTAATAACTATACAAATAAATGTAAAAATAGTAAAAATTTTCTTTCGGTAATAATCACATATAATGGAATGTTGTCGACGCGTTTCGAACCAACCAGTGTGGTTCATCATCATCACTTAGTTCTGATGATGAACCACACTGGTTGGTTCGAAACACGACAACGTTCCATTATATATAATTATTACCCAAAGAAAATTTTTACAATTGAAACAATTTATAATACAATTATATTCACTAAACTACAAATTGAAACACATCTAATATATTAAAAAAATAAATTCTAAAATTATATATATAATCAATTTACAATTTTTATTTTTAAAACTTAATTTTTTTACCAACAATAAAATATAATTATAATTTAATTTTTATCCAATAAAATAATATATATGTCAAAGGATGTAAACCCAAGTAATCAGCCTCCTGATTATAAATGAAATCTGCGATTCTCTTATCTAATATATTAGATAAAATTTCAGTGAAGCAAAATGTTAGAATCAGAAGAAGAGCTACAGCATTAAAAAGACCATTATAAGACCAATGTTAAGGTAATGTTTAAAATAAATGGTGTATACCATTAGAAAACAAATTGAAAACAAAGTAAGTGGGTCCTAATGATTTTAAAGGGAATATGAATTCCCCATGTATAATAGTACTCTGCACCATTCTGGTTAGGGGTGAAAATTATAAACGATGGGAATAATTAAACACTGCGTCCTGCGTTCTAAACCATGGAAGGACAGCTCCCCTCTAAAAACTACTCGGAAACCTCAGGCACATAACATCATGGATCCTGTTGAGACAACCAAAAAAAAAGACAGCATATTATATCAATGGCGAGACCCGTAAATAAAATTCCTAAGGTGCTGATGTTACTAAAATTGAGGTTGAATGCAAATCTAACGCATAGCAGGAAGAAACTGAGCTCACTACTTACTTTAGG
Organism: Pinus albicaulis; assembly: GCA_034641835.2. Taxonomy (NCBI): domain Eukaryota; kingdom Viridiplantae; phylum Streptophyta; class Pinopsida; order Pinales; family Pinaceae; genus Pinus; species Pinus albicaulis. The sequence continues at coordinate 694,789,559 of CM076579.1, read as the reverse complement.
CAATCCTTGATTATATTTGCTTTCAATCTCCGCCACTTGATTGCCATCGATTGCATAAGACAGGGAAGAAGAATCTGCGCCATGCATATTGTTACTCCCTGGTTTTTGCCTACCCTGCTCACCTTCTCCCTCCATAGTGAGCTGCCCAATTCCTGTTCCTTGAGAGTTGTTAGATGGGCCTGTCATTCTTCCTTCAAAGGCCATAGTGAGCTGGCCAATTCCTGTTCCTTGAGAATTGTTAGAAGGGCCTGTCATTCTTCCTTCAAAGGCCATAGTGAGCTGGCCAATTCCTGTTCCTTGAGAGTTGTTAGATGGGCCTGTCATTCTTCCTTCAAAGGCCATTTGATCAGAAACCAAAGCCAGGCCGTAGTCATGCTCATTTGTTATTGAGCCTATTGGGGATGTTGACTTCGACCCGCCATATAACCATGCCATCTGCGCGTCTAGTGGTGTCCTGGAGGCCTTGCTGAAATCAGTTGGTGTGCTGGAAGTAGGTGAAGGTAACTGAAAACCAGAATGCAAGCCGAATTGTTGGAATGTTTCTGATCCCTGGCCTGCGAATTCTGAACCAGGCGCTCCTGATTGCAGAGGATAACTAGAGGGGGATTGAAAATCGGGATTGAAGCGACGATCTGTGACTGCAGTTGTTGGTCCCCCCTCTTGTTTCGGAAGATAGTTTCTCTGCATGGTCCCTGCTCCATGAGAAGGCCAAATCCTGGCTGCATTTGCTGGATCAGAAGGAAAAAGTTGTTGTTGCTGAGCTGGGTTTCTTTCATATGCTATTCCTGGAATTGTATCCTGATTCCTCCCTTGACAGCCGACATATGGCGAATTGAACATGATTCCAAAGGGTGGTCGGCTTTGGTGAACAGCGTATGTTGAGTCTTCTGGTTTTAAATATTGGGGATTATTGATACCCGGGTCTAATGGAAACGGAGTGTTTTGAGAAGCCCCCGGATTCCAATTTAGTTGAGGTGCGTGATTATAGGGATTGCTCTGTAGGTGAGTTTGCACTCCAGGAATGTGAGAAGGAACAGAAAAAGGTGTTCTGGAGATGAACCTAGCCAATGGAGAGTCTGTATTTTGGCTGGAAAGTTTACAAATAAAAAGAATCAAAATCATTTGCAGCGGCAATTAAAGTGGACATTAGAGGTCGACACAGGGAAGAACGAATATGCTTTAAAGGTTCTTACAAATATGCTGGTCGACGTTGGTCTTGTTGCTCCACAAGCTCACGTGCATGCTTTAGTTGCTCCTGTTCTCTTTCTGAATACAATGAACTTCGTTAATAACTTTAGTTGCTCCTGTTCTCTTTCTGAATACAATGAACTTCGTTAATAACTTTAGTTGCATAAATATATATTGCGTTATTTGAGTATATATCCATAAATTCATACATCCATTTTATTGTAAATACCTCAATTTGTGAGTGCATTATATTGACAAATACTAATTCATTTACACATTCATCCGTTAATGGCATTGTTGATTTCAGATTCCGGGAATACCCCGGAATCTGACGGTCAGGAGAGATCGGAATATTCCGGGCTATTCCCGGAATCTGCAATCAGCATATTCCTCTCAGAAAATAAGCATAGTCCATCTATTGTCTCGATCAGTTTACGCATCCACATCCATGTTGTCCGCAAAATAGAAAGAACGCGGAAATGTATCAAAATTGTAAATAAATTTAACGTGATTATAATTTGAAAAAGGAAAGATTTGGCTGACCTTGACGATGGCGGTTCATGTGGCCTCCCAGCGCCTGAGATTTAGGAAAATGCTGTCCACAAAATCGGCATTTGTACTTGGAATTTGCAGCTTCCTCTTCCCCTGATTCTGGTGTCCGTTTTCTCTTTACTGCAAAATACACAATGGTTTTCGGTGAAATTGCGCATTATTATGGTGCCAAACTTTTTGATAATTTGTGGACACATCATAATCTTTTGGCCTTCGTCGGTTTCTTTCAGCCGGTATATATGGGGTATTATATTTTGTAACTGATTGCATTATCTATGCTCTATATTTTCTAGATTAGACAAAAATACATAAAAGGTGAAGAATTTGGCAATTTTAGGTCATAAGAAAACCCCGTTAGCAAGATTCTGCCACTTCGGTTTCATGCAAATATAACAAATTAGTATCATAGGTGGAGAGATTTACTGGACATTTGGTGAAGAATCTTGAAATTTTAAGCCAAAAGAAAGCCCAGTTATCAAGATTCTGACATTTCGGGTTTATGCAAAATGCAACAGATTAGTACCGTAGATGGAGAGATTTACAGCACGTTTACTGCATCTTTGAATGTCGCATACAAGAAATGCAAGAAATGCACATACAAGAAATGCAGGAAATGCGCATACAAGCAAGAAATGCGCATAATAGAAAGTTGTTTTTTTCTTCTGAAAAAAAAAGGGCAAGAAATGCACATAGAAGAAATGCAAGAAATGCACATACAAGAAATGCCAGGTGCATTGACAAAAAAATCCTTAAGCGAAAATTGGTAAGTTGTTAAAGGACTATTGGAGCAGACTAAAAGTTTAAATTTAAATCGGTTCTGGAAAAGAGATTGGAAAAATGTGCTGGATTTTTTGTAATTGGCGAAAATCAAAGCCGGTTGAGAAAATTTCCAAATTCTTTCGGAGAATTTGAGAGGAAATTAAGTAGATAACGAGCAAAACTTTATCTTAACGAGGGAGAAAACGCTTGGCCAAAATTGGAAAGGACGGAAACTTCGAATTGATTAATGACTAATAGTATCTTTGAAACTAAATCTAAATTGGAAAAATCTACATACGTTTAAAGCAAGCAGAAAAACCTGCGACTGTGAGTGAATGCAAAGTAAAGGGATCCATGCAGACTCGCTGAACTGTGAAGCTTAGCCCGGATGAAGTTTGAATAAAGATCCAGTCAACTTCTATGAAATTTTATAGGTCTTACGAGAATCGAGCGAAATGTCGTGAGATTTTCTGCAAATTCCTTATATTTAGCGGTGAATTTAATATTGACGAATTTAATACCAAATTTCAGCAAATTTTAACAAAATTGAAGGCGGAGAGTGATCAGATTCAACCAGTTGAAACGTAATTTAAAGATGTGTCAAGAAGTAACCTGTTCTTGCGCTTGGGGAGATGCCGGTATTGGATGCATCAAATTGAGAGGCAGTTATTTGCCAGGGCAATCCGGAACCCACTTGAGGCACACTTGGATGAGGTATTGTTCTTCCCGCTGGCCAATTATGCTCTGGTTGCGTGAATGAGAGAGGATCTTCAGTCTCTTCACCAAAATCATCGGATCCTCCTTTATGCTCATTTTCCCATGTTCCGCCTTTAATACTTCGAGTAGGTGAAGACTCCGTCGCAACAGGTTGCCAATTCGTACGATCGTCATAAAAATCTGCTGCTGCAAACGGTACCCAAGCCTTACGATCAGGTACGGCATTCTGCTTAGGCGAATGATTGAGATCAAGAGGGGATACCTCTGGCCTCCTGCAAAATAGCGTTTGGCGAAAAGAAGATCGACATTTAAAATTTATAGCTTACCGGAAATTAAAAACTAGTTAGATATTTTACAATGGCTGCATTATAAATTCTATCAACTAATAGCTATTTGATTCAAGACACTTACATGACAGCAAAAGCTTGAGTATCAGAGCATGTATATGGTCTGCGAATTACACTGTAACAAAACAATCAATCGCTTCTCTGGATGTTGTCTGTCAGCGTGAAAAGAAGGCTTCTCGTTATCGGATTCCTTGTCAAACTGAGAGTCCTTGGGGACTCGATTGGTCAGAGTACATGGATGTCATTGTCCAAAGCTTTTCAGACTATCAAGAAAACATTATTTTATAAATGAATTAAAAGAAATTGAAATAACTATTTTTGAGAGCGAGCGATTTACTCCGTCTTTTGGACATTCCAAATTGAAGTTTCCAATCTCTCTCGGAGTGATCTTCACTTATTTCTATTTAAAGATAATAATATAATTTTTTTAAATTCCAAAGCATGATGTCACTACTAGTTGAGGGTTGAGGGTTGATGGCGAGTTTGAATATTATCTATTTTTTTTATATAAATATTTACTAGTTTTTTTATATAAATATTTACTAGATATCTTTTTTTTTTGACAATGGTGAATTGGTAACTCTTTAGACTAATCTAAGGGAGGTCCCAAGATCAATCTTTGTGGCTATCTTATAATACCACTAGCATATTTCAGCAATCTGCAAGTCAGATACGTCAATTCTTTATGATTTAGCAAGAGCCAAGACCCCAACCAGTATAGGGGAGCCTACTCCTTGAGCCGAGATCATAGCAGGACATGAACTTGGTGTCCATTTTCTTTTTATTATTAGCAAAAGACTTGGTTGAACTCCAAGCAGGCTTAAAATTTCTTTCACCTTACATCACAAAAAATTTCAATAACATCATATAGCAGGGGATCCAAGCACATCCGAAGGACCTGATGAACTCAACTCAACTCAATTGGAATATGGCAGGCTACTCAGTACAACAACCACTAAGAACAATTTACGATAACCTCCACTTACGATCAAAAGAAGATATTGGATAGCTAGTATGGCAATACCTCTTTTCAAGAGTGGTGATGTCAATAATCCCTCCAATTATAGAACCATAATGATAAACCCCTTATTTCCAAAGTTATTTGGAAGCATGTTAAAAAAGGAAATCAGAAAGTGGGCAGAAGAAAGAGATAAACCTGCTAAAGGACCTAAACATTCCACAGTTGATCATTGTATAACTTTAAGGCACATCATTGAAAAAGTTTGAGAAAAAAAGGAAGAAGTTTTTTGTTGCTTCGCTGATTTCAGGAAAGCCTTTGACACGATTTCTAGGGATAAGCTTTGGCACAGAATGGAGGAACTCCGAGTTCCCAGGCATTTGAAAGCAGTTGTGCATAGGCTATATGAAGAGGTGAAAGTCAAAATTAGAACTTCAGTAGGCATTTCTGAAAGTTTTAGAAGCGATAACGGGGTCAAGCAAGGTTGCTCAATGTCTCCAACCCTTTTTGGTTTATATATTGACAAGCTCGAAGAGTGGCTAAATTCGCAAGGGGGTGACGGTATCCATTTGGGCAAGTTCGTTATAAGGCTTCTTTTGTATCAAGATGACCTTATATTGATTGCTAAATTGGTTCTTGGTTTGCAAGAGGACTTACGTTCCCTTGAGCATCTTTGTAGAATGGTGGGGATGCAAGTTAATATTAGCAAAATGAAAATAGTGGTTTTCTCTAACAAAAGAAAGCATAACCAACAAATGTTCTACTTTGAAGGCAAAATTTTGGAAGAAGTTGCAGACTACAAATATCTCAAAATTGACTTCAACAGAAATTTAAGTTGGGGTGGTTGTAGAAAGAAAAGAACTTTGGGGAGTTGGAAAGCACTTTATACTCTTCAAAACAGGTGTAGAGAGGTAGAGTTGTGGGACTCGAAAACCACTCTAACTCTTTTTGGGCTTCTAGTGATTCCGATGATTCTCTATGGTTGTGAACTATGGGCCAATAGCACAACCGAGATGCAATGGAAACAAATTAAGAAAATTCAGTTTGATTACAAACAAATTCAAAATTAAAAGTGCAGTTATTTATGCTATCTTGTTAAGTGAAAGAAGGGTTGCTCCTATTGAAGAAACTTCTATGGCGCGAGTCATAAGATATTTGAAAAAAATTGAGCAAATGGAAGAGGGTAGATGGTCTAAGGTTGTATTTAATGACAGATTGTGCAAAAGAAAGAAGACTTTTATGCGAAAAAATAACAAATGGTTTAGTAAATGGCATATTTTCTTGAGAATGTGTCCTACAAAAAGTAAAGAGAGAAATTTGTTTGTTATGGATAAGTTCCACAAACGTACTTGGGAGAAAGAGCTAGGGAGAAAGAAGAAGTACTACATTGAAGAGTTTAACCCCACTCATAATCATCAGCAAAAAGGGAGAAAGAGCTAGGGAGAAAGAAGAAGTACTACATTGAAGAGTTTAACCCCACTCATAATCATCAGCAAAAAGGGTACATAGGGGTCAATATTTCTTGGAGATCTAAAACTCGTATTGCTCAATTAAGGACTAGTTATCATCAACTCCATAGTGAAACAGGGCACTGGAAAAGGACAAAAGAAATGTGAGAGAAAAGAGTGTGTATTTTTTTCTCTTCTGGAAAAGTGGAAACAAAAAAACATTTCATTTTAGAATGTGAGGCCTTCAAAGACAACATGGAAAATTATAAGTATTCTGGCAGCTAGCTCTTGGGATAATCTATTCAGTGAAGAGTTTGACGAGAAGTTGGGAGCATTCATTGTAAAACTCCAGAGGAAAATGGCCAAATACAAGAGCCAGATAGAAAAGAAATATGTCCCATATGCTATTTTTAGCCTCTTGAACATTAAAAATACTTTCTTTCTTTCTAGTTTTAATATTTTAATTTAAAATACTGAGATTTATTGTAAATTCAAATATTATTAAAATTATTATTTATAAATATGAAATTTATTAAATTTATCTACTCATTTCTATTTTTTTTTATATAATTTAACATTTTTAATTTGGTATATTATAAATTTGAATTTTATTAAATTTATTTATTAATCTCTATTAATTTTATATAATTTAAAAGTTTAAATTTGGTATAATTTAAATTTTATTTGTGACCAAAGTTTGATTTTATCTCATTTTTCATAAACTTAAATATTTAAAAAATCTATTCAGATTTGAAATTATTTGAAAATTTGATTAGTTCAATAATCAAAATTTAACTAAAGAATTAAAATTGTTATAAATATCTATTTATTAAAAAAAATCTTATTTTTTCTTATGAGTTATTTTGGAGTATCTTATGAGTTCAAAAGGACATTTTGTCCGGACATCATAACACTTTCAAAAAGAAAATCGAAAATAACCTGGGGCATGAACAAAACTCAAAGTTAGTAATGTTGAAAATTTGATTAGTTCAATCATCAAAATTTGATTAAAGAATTAAAATTTTTATAAATATCTATTTATTAAAAAAATTCTTATTTTGTCTTTTCTTGTGTTAACCTAAATTGAGGTTATTTTAGATATAACATTTGGGAGTATCTTATGAGTTTAAAAGCACATTTTGTCCAAAACATCATAATACCACCAAAAATAAAATTGAAAATAACCTGAGGGACATGAACAAAACTCAAAGTTTAGTAATGTTAAAAGAAGTCATACTAGTATGAAGTATATCTAAACATGCTTCAAAATTCGAAAGAGAACATATGAATGATGAACCTAGTTCCCCCATGGAATAGTCATGTAAATCTCACAAAATTATGAAGAATAAATCGTTTCATATATTAAGATTTTTACTATGATGAGAGACCACAACACTTTCAAGAACGTTGTCGCTACATCCAAGTTTCCTACTTTTGAAAGCATTGAAAGCATAGATAGTGTGGAGACCATTTGTTTACTCTTAATTCCTTCCTTTGTGAGGATGAAAAGGAAAAAGGTCTCTTAACAAAATATGTAACATGAAAATGCACTTTGAGAGGCACCTCATTGAACTGGTATTGGAGGATTGAAAAGAATTATTCTTGATATCAATTTTTTGGGATTTAACTGCATTAACTAAGTCATGCACCTATGACCATTTTCATGAGAGGTAGTCATAACTGACTAATTTCTCATGATTTTTGAATAGTCTACATAGCACTCATTGCATCAGGTGATGCTCATAGGGGTGAAGAAGTGGGATTGAAGCTAGTGAAATGAATCACATAGCGTCAATCATCACTTCTGGGGCTTACACCCGGTAACTAGGACTTCTCGGGAGGTCACCCATCCCAGAACTTATGTTCGACTAGTTCCAGTTGGCGTAACCATACCTTAACATGAAATCATTAGCTTTCACAAAGCTTTAAGAAACTCACTACATGTAGGAGAATTCATTCAATAATATTACTATTGACTTGAGAAAAATTATCAAATTTTAGAACATGTTAGAATGGACACGTGCCATATGGGGTCTTGGCCTACTTTTACACGGCGGGTTTGAGGGAACATATGAAAGAACCTTCAATATGGATTTTGATAGGGTGAATCCAAATGCACAATAATAAGAGCATCAAAAGGAAGATTAGGCCCAAAAAAAATTAAATGAGGGTACATAGCACCGATTCAAATGTGGAAAAGAAGGAATGCAAGGCAATGATAGAGGTGGTGTTATATATATATAATTTGAACATATTTAACCTTTTTTGCACTTATGGTTACAATGGCTCGAGGAAGTAGGTTGTGTAAATGATTTATTTGTAAATCATAGGTACAAACAACTGATGACTACATTTTCAATACTATAGGATAGTGTGTTGTTACTTATGTGGTTCCAACACACATTATACAAGTGACTACCCTAGATTTAATGAGAAAGTAATAAAAAATTGCTATAGAATCCAAGCTACAAAAGAAGATTTGAGGAAATATTTGTAGAAATTTTAATATATATTATGTATTACCTAGATTCTCCTAATCTAAAAATTATATCCCACTATTAAATAAAGAATCGCTTCTACAAAAATCTTTGCGTAATTTAAAACACGATCGACAATTGCAATATCAAGAAGAAAGATCAATCACACATAACGCAGATGTTTTTACCGGGAAAACATAAAGCTAAAAACCCCACTATCATATATTATGTATATATCATGGATCATGAAACAATCTCATACAAAAATCCAATCCAAGAGCTCTCAATAAAATATACAATCATCTCATACTATCATACAAAAATCGACAAATACGTGTGCCAATTTACTGCCTCTTGACAACCTACCTCCACTGCGCAATCCCTATTGATAACAATCACTAAAAGAATGGAATCCCGCTTTCCTTGAATTCACAATCCTCATGGGCACATCCAATGTGTGTGTGGTCGCATGTGTGCAACCACTAATGTCACAACAGATAGTCAAATTTTCCCTTTCACCTACATCTCAACTAGGTCTCCATTGTATCTGACATGCATGTAGTTAACAATAGTAAATCTTCAGTTGCATGTGAGACCACTGATTGTGAATTAATTAAATAATTAATTCACTAATTTCCCACTAGTGTATCATCAGTTACAACTAGCACAACTGATTTTAACTCACTTAACTGAGTTAAACTACTTTACAACTCACATAACTACACATCCAACTCTGTTACAACTTCGAATCACTCATTTACAACTAATTCCACTTGTATGTCCCACAAACCAACCTCTTAACTTGAAATTCACTTAGCTAACTGATTTTCCACTTCAGTTAACTATTTCCAAGTGCTCAATGAGAATAGATTATTATGTATTGTCCAACTATTATTAAGGGATAATAATAGTCGAAATGCATCTATAAATAGACATGTGATCTAAAAATAGAACTCGCACATAAATTTACAAATAGAAAATCATTTATAAATAGAATTTTCTCACCATCTATAAATAGACATCATCTATAAATATAATTTTCTCATGATTTCTAAAAATGTACTTCCACCTAAAAATAGCCTGAGGTTCCATCCTAGTGTAGGTGCATAATTTTCATGTTGAATCTCAACACTCCCTCTCAACAAGAAAGGGATTATCCTTCACCCCGATCTTGTCTCTATGGTATTCGAATTTGCTCCTAGTGAGCGCCTTCGTCAGAATGTCTGCATCCTGATCTTTTGTAGGAATATACTGAAGCACCATGATCTTCCACTGCACACAATCTCTGATATGATGATACCAGATATCTATATGCTTAGATCTATCATGAAACACATGATTAATCGAGACTTTAATGCAACTCTCATTATCACAATGAATCACTGTCGGATCTAAATGAGAACCAAACAAACCAACCAATATCTTTCTCATCCAGATAGCCTCACATGCAGCTTGACTTGCTTCCATGTATTCTTCTTCTGCTAAACTGAGTGCCACAGATCTTTGCTTCCTGTTGTACCAAGAAAAATTTGTAGATCCGATACTAAAGATCCCCCCTGATGTACTCTTTCTGTCCGTTGGGTTGCCCACCCAATCTGCATCTGTGAGGCCATGCAACTTCACCTCATCCGTTTGTCTGTACCATAAGTCATACTCAGATTTTCCTCTAAAGTATCTCAAGACATGCTTGCCCACCTTCCAAAAGAGCTTGGTAGGCTTAACCATCGCTTGAATTAGCTAGTTAACTTCATAGAAAATGTCTGGTCTTGTATTCACAAAATACATTAGCGAACCCACTAACCGTCGATAGACAGTAGCATCCACTACCTCTCTAGATGTAGCATCCTCTTTCCTCCAGTTTCCTAGAAGAGGAGTATCCATGGGTTTGCATCCCTCCATGTGAAACTTACCCAATATCTCCCTTGCATACTTGCCTTGAGACAAAAAAATTTCATCATCTCGCTCCCATATTTCCAATCCAAGGAAATAATGGAGGAGGCCCATATCCTTCATCTCGAACTCCTTTGCAAGGTCCTCCTTGCATGAGTGTATCAGCTGCTCATCACCAGTCAGTATTAAATCATCAACATAAAGAACAATGATTAAAATCTTACCCTCCACCAAAATTTGGTATAGGTTTGCATCCACCTTAGTCTTGGTGAAGCCAAGTCCGGTGAAATAGATGTCTATCCGAGTGTACTAAGCACGGGGTGCTTGCTTCAACCCATACAACACTCTTTTGAGTTGACACACATGCGACTCGCTACTAAAGATCTCAAATCCTTCAGGTTGCTCTATTTACACCTCTTCCTCAATAATCCCATTGAGAAACTCAGTCTTCACATCCATCTGATGAATGCGGCAACCGATCTGCGCTGAGAGAGCAAGGATGCTCCTTATCCAAGAATACCTTGCGACAGGTGAAAATTTTTCTTTATAATAAATCCCCTCGATCTGTGAGAAACCTCGGGCCACAAATTTGGCCTTGTATTTCTCAACGCTCCCATCAGCAACTTACTTTTCCTTGTAGATCCATCTCGAACTGACCACTAATTTATTAACCGGTCTTGAAACAATTTCCCAAGCACTGTTTATGACAATGGTCTCATACTCCTCCACCATTGCATCTACCCATGTGGGCTCTTGCACTGCTTCTTGAAAGGAAGATGGCTCAGTCACAATACATTTGCTCATGAGAGCCATGTATCCAGTAAATCGGTCAGGAGACTGTCTTTTTCTGCGCTGTGAAGTAGGGGCTCCTACATTCTGCGCAACATTAAGTCTCAACCTATCAGCTTTTGTGGTACGCCTTCTGCCATTTCTAATGTTTGGCTCTGCGTGAGTGGACTCCTCCACTCCATGAACCTCCTCATGTGGCTGATCCACATCCTTAGACTCATCTTTTGGAATCAACAGTTCCTTTTCCACATGCAAGTCTATCCCTCTCAAACGACAACCGCATGGCTTTCCCCTCATCGAATTTTATATCCTATCGCATAACAGTCATCTTGTTGTTAGGAAAATACACACGATAATTATGGGGTTTTTATTTGTACCCAAAAAATATCTCAACTTATATTCAGTAGTCGGCTCCAGCTTCCATTCTTGGTCATATGCACATAAACAGATGTGCCAAAAATCTTAGATTCAGAAACATTCAGTTTCTTACTAGTGAAAGGTTCTTTAGGTGTACTCATGCCAAGTACTCTATGAGGACAACAGTTTTGCACATAAACCGTAGTGTTGTATGCTTCCACCCACAAATGCAATTGTAGGCCCTAATCATGCAACATCGCTCATGCTACACCCACAATCGTTATTTTCTTCCTCTCAGTGACCCCATTTTGCTGTGGGTTATGAGGCGCTATGTGTTCTCTCCGAATTCCTTATTTGTTGTAGAAGTCTTTGAATTAGTTAGAGATGTATTATCCACCATTATCGCTCCTCAGAGCCTTCACTCGGTTCCCCGAATATTTCTCCACCAATTCCTTAAACTCACAGAACTTAGAATGTTTGATCCTTATTCTGCATGAAAAAGATCCAAAATTTACGAGAAAAGTCATCAACAAAAATAGCATAATACTTATTTTTTGTTGTTGAAGCAACGGAGAATGGTCCACACACATCTGTGTGAACTCTCTCCATGATCACTAAAGCACGGTTCTCCTTTTCATGAAAGATGGACTTTACATACTTCCCCATGGTGCAACCTTTGCACTGATCTAATTGAGCAAGTGTTCCTATTGGAAGTCCAATAGATATTTATTGCATGACTTTCAAGGCTCTATGATGAAGATGGCCCAATCTCGTGTGCCATAATTCGCCCTCATCCCGGCTCACTACTTTTTCTGCCTTGCCCATCATGGCAGTGCAACTATCTACCTCCAACCTGTAGATATTCTTAACTCGAATCCTTATCCTCTTGGATTGACCCAATGTTTTATGTCGCAAGGAAGCTTTTCCATCATTGAAAACAACGTCATAGCCTCTGTCCTCCAACATTGCGACTGAGACCAAGTTTTTCTTCAGACCTAGAACATGCATAACATCTTTCAATTGAAATGGTTTACCTGACTCCCTCTGAAAGATAATGGTACCAATTCTAGTCGCATTGTATCGTTCATCGTTTCACATCTCTATATGAATTTGGAGATCTTTCTCCTCCAAGTCACTGAAAATCTCTGAATCTCTCGTCATGTGGAAGGAAGCGCCACAATCCAGATACCACACCAATCCTAATGAACTTGACACCATACATGCGATCAAAGAGAAATCAAGTTCAAATTGTGATGCAAGGGCATCACCAGCTACAGCTCCAGCAACCTTCTTGTTCTTATTCTTCTGCGAGCAGTTAGTAGCGATATTCCCATGTTCGTGGCAGTGAAAACACTTCACCTTGGACAAATCCAGCTTCTTCCCTTTAGACTCAAATTTTGAATGGAATTTCTTCCCCTTCCATTTTTTTTGCCTTGGAAGCCAAAGCACAATCCTCTTCATCATCATGCTCTGATGAAGAACCATCTCTGGTGTTCCGCCTGAACTCCTCTTGCACTAGATCCGATCATAGTCATTCCCAATTCGATAGTTTTTCTCGTCCATTGATAGATTCTTCATAACTATGCCAACTCTTAGGAAGTACCAAGAGAGCCAAGCTCACCAAATCATCATAAAAAACAATGATTCCCACACTCCCCAGTTCATTCCCGCATTAGAAAAAATTCATGACATACTTTGGAATTTTGTCGCCCTTCTCCATATTGATCTTTCTGAGTTTATCTTTCAGTGCCAATTTCCTATGGTCGCTGCTACTTTAGAAAATATACATCAAAGCCTTTCACATAACATATGGTGTGGCTTTCCCATGAAGGCTTGAGACAATGTGGTCTCTTACACCTTCCAATAGAATCCTCCTCACCTTTGCCACTTTATTTTTCCATGCATCAAGTAATGCAACATCTGTCGAAGTGGGCTTAGGAACATCACTGTTGATGAATTCCTTCAAGCCATTATCTTCGAGCACCCCCTCCATCCAGTCCTTCCAGGAAATTTAGTTCGAGATGCCCTCGAGTGCATACTCTAGCCGCAAGCCATTGAAATCCATTTCGATGTTTACTCAACTGTAGCACCAAGAAAATATTTATGCAAATTCAAATTCTTTCCACCAAGAAACTCAAATATTGCTTCAAAATTGCAATATTATGTGCTCTGATACCATGTAGAAATTTTAATACAAATTATGTATTGCATGGATTCTCTTGATCTAAAAATTGTATGCCACTGTTAAATACAGAATCGCTTCTACAAAAATCTTTGTGGAATTTAAAACATGATTTCCAATTACAATATCAAGAAGAAAGATCAATCACACATAACACAAATGTTTTTACCGGGAAAGCATAAAGCTAAAAACCCCACTATAATATATTATGTATATATCATGGATCATGAAACAATATCATACAAAACGCTAATCCAAGAGCTCTCAGTACAATATACAATCATCTCACACTATCATACAAAAATTGGCAAATACATGCGCCAATTTACTACCTCTTGATAGCCTGCCTGCATTGTACAATCCCTGCTGATAAAAATCCCAGAAAGAATGGAATCCTTCTTTCCCTGAATTCTCAATCCTCATGGGCACATCCAATGTGTGTGTGGTCGCATGTGTGCAACCACTAATGTCACAACAGATAGTCAAACTGTCCCTTTCACCTACATCTCAACTAGGTCTCCAGTGGATCTGACATGCATGTAGTTAACAGTAGTAAATATTCAGTTGCATGTGAGACCAATGATTTTGAATTAATTAAATAATTAACTCACTGATCTCTCACTAGTGTATCATTAGTTACAACTAGCACAACTGAGTTTAACTCACTTAACTGAGTTAAACTACTTTACAACTCACATAGCTACACATCCAACTCTGTTACAACTTCGAATCACTCAGTTACAACTAAGTCCACTTGAATGTCCCGCCAACCAACCTCTTAACTCAAAATTCACTTAACTAACTGATTTTCCACTTCAGCTAATTATTTCCAAGTGCTCATTGAGAATAGATGATTGTTTATTGTCCAACTATTATTAAGGGATAATAATAGTCGACATGCATCTATAAATAGACATGCGATCTATAAATAGAAATCACACATACATCTATAAATAGAACATCATCTATAAATAGAATTTTCTCACCATCTATAGATAGTCATCATCTATAAATAGAATTTTTTCATGCATTCTAAAAACAGTCTTACACCTAAAAATAGCTTGAGGCTCCATCCTAGTGTAGGTGCATAATTTTCATGAGGATCTTCTTGTTGAATCTAAAAAATATTTGATTCTAACTTGATATAACCTTAATGGGTATGCATAACCTAAGTCTCACAAATCTATGAGGAGGATTGTTGATTTTTTGAACAAATGATAAATTTGGAGAAATCACTAGAATACATTGAGGAAAACCATCATTTTTTGAAGAATGGATACTGTATATCATACTTTTGGAGAAGAAATATGAAGGTCATCTTAAAAAAATATCTAGGAGCTAACCAAACAGTTTTATACATTGATTCAGGACATGAAATGCTCAAAGAAGATATCATTTTTTTGGATGTTTATTGCATGGTAGGGAGGATGGTGACTTAGGTTCCCACAACATCAAACTAAGAAAAGGGAATAATTTTATTTTCAAAGGAACCTTCAAGTTCACACACCTATTATGTAGATGCTACTATTTCATGCATATGTTAACTAAACTATTGGGATCAACATCATTTCTTTTATTCACTAGGAATAAGTAGTCAACATACTATATTTGTCGCACATCTTCATGACCATCCAAGTAACTAATCAGACAACATAAACCAATTAGAAAATGATTACCATTAAATCCAACTGGGATCAAGAAACATGTTAATTTTGAGGTTTTAAAGCTCCTTGGATAATCATATTAGGAATATTTTAGAGGGACATGGATATATTTGTTATTTTTATATGAGACTGAAAGAATTGATCACTCCATTATATAATATAATTAAGTAGTTGAAGCATAAAAAATACAACTGATAGGGATGAGTTGATCTAGGTCATATGAGGAATGAAATGAAAGGAAAGAAAAGAAATGGAACACACACAAAGATATAAATATAGTAGGGAGAATTATAATACAACGAAAACCCAACTTCTATTAATGAATAAAATAGTAAAACACCATAGAACACAAATTAGCTAGAATGGTGGTAGCTTATCTATGAAAATAGAGAGATGGAAGATACACTATTTAGCAAAAGATATGATAGGATATCAAAATAATGGCCTTTAAAATAAATAAGGAACCCTAAATGTCCTAAATTCTAACCCTAGAGGATTAAAAACAAAAATATTTATGGGCCCTGAGGTTGTTAGTTGATACATTATCTTCCCAAAGGAACAAATTTTGTATATAATATTTGTTTAGGGTGCACAGTAACTCATTGGAAGGAACTATCCAAGGATTACAGATCTTAGTTGGGGCTAAGTTTGTAATAGAAAATAGTGTCCCCTTAAATGGCCAAAAACACCATTTAGGACCTCAAAGTAGCCCTGAAAGTTTGGGAGTAAAAATTTGTAGAAAAAGTACCAAGAATATAGAGAATCATTGAGTCAGTAGAAGAGGTAGGTGACCACCAATATACACCAAGATTAGTCATCACCCCTTAGGAAGTGATGGTATCAATTGTGTCAATGTCCGTTGTCAAATTAGGAAACTTATTCTCAAATTTGGCTCCTAGCAAGCCACTTTCCTAGGCGAAGAAGTTTCATTGCTTTAGAGACCCAAGAGGGTTGTATGTTTTGCATCCGAGTATCTTTTGTCATATTGTCCATGATCCTATCCACTATGGCTTTCTCAATGCAATCATGATTGAGTTCTATGGGGGGCAGGGGACTCAACCACCTCTAAAGTGTCCAATAGAGGTGGAAAATATGGTTGAAGAAAATCCACATTAAACACTAGATTCAAGCAAAGGAAAGAAGAAATAATCAATACAAAATCGTTTTCACCCACCATTCAATGAAACACCCTTTTGGTTTCGTGTCCCTTCACTGCCAACGAAGCCCTTTCAGTGACCTCATCCCCTTTGTCCCAAACAAACGTTAATGTCCATTAATGTGGCCAGTGAGTTGTTTGTTTCCATTTGTTTCAGCGCTCCGTCCCTATTTGTAGTCCTGTATATGCAGGCACACATGATTGGTCCAACTACCTCGTGCAGCTAGTCAAGAGCCAAAGTGACATGATTCTCATTGGAATTTCAAATTTGAATCTATGAAGTAAATGGGAGTAATGGTAGATATCATTTCCTATATACCACGGTCCTCTGGTTTTACCGCCCAAATGCATCCTCTCAGCATTTTGAATTTGTAGCTCACTCCATTCCTTTGACTACTCCTTATTCATTTTATCGAGTGGATTCATTTATTTAATTTTTCTGAGAGGGAGTCAAGAGCACTTCATTCTTGCATTCCTTCGAGTCCTCCACTTTCTATCTTTTTCATGAGGAAAGAAGCACAGAGAGGGCTTTCATTCTGTCGACTGGTTCAATAGAAAGGGAGGTCAGTTTGGCTCGGTCGAGTGGGGTTGCAGGCGTGGACAAGGAGCACTACGGAAGGTAAATTTCATGTTTACTATGTTTTTCTTTTTTATATATGCAAATTTAAAGACATAGAGAGAGAGCGGTGACTCCTTCTATTATAAAGTTCTCTACTTAATCTCATAATGTTTTGGTAGATTGTGGAAGTGAAATTCAGACAAGGAGAACTATCAGGCATGGAAAAGGAGAACTAGCAGGCATGAAGCAATACGAAAGGTAAATTTCACATTTGCTATGTTTTTCTTTTTTATATACTACAAATTTAAAGAGAGAGAGAAAGAGAGGCAACTCGTTGTTGTAGTAGCAACAACTCGCTGTTGTAGTAGCAGCAACTCGTTGTTGCAGTAGTGGCAACTCGTTGTTGCAGTAGCGGCAACTCGTTGTTGTATTAGAGGCAACAATGAGTTTCTGCCACTGTAACAACGTATTTTTGTCACTGTAACTCCTTCGATTTTTTTTCAAGTGATACATTGTTATAGTAACTCCATCGATTAAAAGGTTCTCCATTTAATCTCATAATTTAAAGGTTAAAAAGTTTATCTAGTTATATATATATATATATATATATATATATGAAAATTTAAAGAGATAGAGAGAGAGCAGTAACTCATTGTTGTAGTAGCGAAAACACGTTGTTGCAATAGCGACAACTCGCTGTTCCAGTAGCGAAAAAAACGAGTTTCTGCCACTGTAACAATGTATTGCCGCCACTGCTCAAAATTAAAATTTTATTATATTTTCAAATTTTATTTATTTTATATTAAAAATTTCTCTAGTTAATCTCATAATTAAAGGTTAAAAATTTAATGTAGTTAAAAATTTCTCTAGTTTATCTCATAGTGTTTTAGTTATTTACTATGTTTATCATTTACAAATATACTACAAATTTAAAGAGATAGAGAGAGTGCGGAAACTCGCTGTTGTAGTAGCGGAAATAGTGAGTTGCCGTCACTGTAATCGTGTATTGTCGCCACTGCTCAAAATTAAAAAATTTATTTATATTTTCAAATTTTATTTATTTTATATTCAAAATTTCTCTAGTTAAAAAGTTTATCTAGTTTATCTCATTATGTTTTAGCTATTTACTATGTTTATCATTTACAAATATACTGCAAATTTAAAGAGATAGAGAGAGTGTGGCAGCTCGTTGTTACAAAGATGATAACAGTGAGTTGCTACAACTGTAATAGTGTATTTCCGCCACTGTAACTACTCATCTCAAAATTAAAATTTTCATTGTATTTTCAAATTCTATATTTGCAAATTTAAAGAGAGAGAGAGAGAGAGAGAGAGAGAGAGCGGAAAATCGCTATTGTAGTAGCAGTAACAGTGACTTTTCACCACTTTAACGGTGAATTATTTCACTATTACAGTGGCGACAAGTCAATGTTACTGCTACTGCAATAGCAAGTTGCTGCTACTGCAACAGAGTTGTCGCTACTTCATTTTAACATTGTAACAATATTTCATTAAATTATTTTTTTGTTTTGCAGATGGTTGAAAAATGGGTTCTGGCCATCCAAATATGGTGCCAACCAAACCCATGGCATGCACGGACAAGGTTCTTGCTTCATACTGAAGCCCTTAGCCATGTATACCAAAAAAATAGAGAAAACATGGAATTAGTACAAACAACGAAGCATACTATCATGCTTTAATTGATAGCCTCACAACAACACGGAGTTATCATGCAAGTGACGTTGTCACTTACACAAACTCCGAATTAATCAAGAACCAAATGAACGACACCTACCAAGTCAGAAGATAGAATTTAAAACCCCTTCACCAGCAAGCAAGAACCATTGTTGTACATTTCCAATGCTTCTAGATTATTTACAAATATCATGTCCAAGGTGTTGTTGTCTCGATACTCATTGAAGCAGCATCCAATGGACATGGATGTGCAAGATATGTGGAGCCAACATGTGCTCCACCAATTATCATTGATAGGCATCGATATACATGGCCTATTAATGAATGGACTAGCTTTGTCATTGGTATTGGGGTTATTAAGGGGGGAGTCATATTATGGTGTTCCTATTTCTTGAGATAGATTGGAGAAACTTGATGTCCATCATTTTTGATGTATTTACTTATATGAGGTGTTTTTTATAGGAGTTGTCTTTAGTGTGACTTTTTGGAGTTTCCAGTGCCGAAATCCGGTGAAAAAAATTGAGGTAAAATCTAAATTTCTATTATTTAAACTCGTTTTTTTACTGTATATATGGATTCAACACCCTAAAAAACACCTAGGTCACTTCGATTGTGCAAGGTTACCCATCAAACCTATGTTTTCAATGAATTCTTGCCTGATTTTAGAGAAATTACACCGGAGAAATCCAACAGAAAAAACCTTCAAAAAGTCACACTAAAGACTACTCGTTTTTTATAGATGGCCTCACTCTATTTTTTGGTGCTTTTTTTTTATATATCTCAACACATGTATGTAGAAAATGTATTTTTCAGTAATATTATTAATGGAAGTACATTGTTATTACAATTTAGTTGTGTAACTTTTATTACAGTTTAGTTATGTCATTAGATTATGTGATGGATGATTTTATGATGAATTTTATTCTGAAAGTCAGATTCCAATGTGATTCAATTGTGTTGGCACATGTACAGAAGCATTGCCATATATTTAATATATTCGAAAAAAAAGTTCTCATGTATTTATCAGTGTTTAAATTGTATTTTTACTTCTAATTACTTTACATGAAATTATATCATATCACTTGGACAACTGATTAAACATTGTTATTTTAATTCAATTTTCTAATTTTTATTACATTTTAGTTTTGTTATTAGATTATGTGACGGATGCTTAATATATATAAAACATACATACTTACTATTTCCTTTTACAAATGATATTTTATCAATTAACATCACTTTAAAAAAAAAACCGAAAATAAACAACAAAATAAATAGTTTTATCAGCAAATAGAGGATTCCAAGAGATGCTACAAAACGAGACCTTAGAATGCCTTCAATACACCTTCAAAATTCCAACTTCTAAGAACATTCATTCATTCATCATCCGTGAGCAACGCATGCTCCCATTATTTATAAAAGTCTCTAATTTGAGTATAATGACTTATAGTTCTTAAAGAGGTCTCTTCATTGACAAATTGAGATACCCTTGGTTACAAGCCAACCAAGATATCTTATATATCAATCATTACTTTCCCTTTATACATGGTTAAATGAAAAATGAAAATGTGACATCTTTCACTTTTGCAATTCATAGATCCAACCTCATATAAGGGGAAGAAATGTATAAATATCCAAACAAATAATCCAATTGTTATGAATTTCTCCATTATCAACATCTACAGCCACAAGGCCAGGTGTTTTGAACTGAATCACGTTTTGACATCCATGAAAGCAACAATATCTTAGCCTGCAAACAGAGAAAATAATATGAACAACTAGCAAATAAATAAAGTTAATTTGACAACCATAAATTGTAACCAACACTTTATCAGTGCATATAAGTGAAGAACAAAAAATGACACCAAATATGTCGCACAGTATTTTTGTAGAAGTATCAGTGCACACAAGTGTCACATAAGGAAATAATGCATGGGAAGGAGCAATGCTAAAGGCGGTCAAAATAGAAGTGATTAAGTTTGATTAGATTTGTTCAACCTGTTTTGATTGGGTCAGTAGTAGCATTTGTAGCATACCTACTGATGGTAAAATTCCATGCTAAATATTTTCCATAGTAGTGAGTTTGGCTTGGGCGCACTCCATCATGTATAAATATCAACACCCTTTGATATTAATAGAAGATGGCTAATGGTTGGTTTTTCATCATTTATATGGTTTATGTCATGAATTCTTAAGATATTAGATTATGATTATTTTTAGTGTGCAGTACTAATGTCTTGAGTTGTTTTTCAATGTGTCGAATACATTAATTTTAAATCCTGCACAATGCCTAAAGGTGCAGCACCCCTTTCTAAAGTTGGTTAATTTTTTGATATGTTAAATGGTTGTTGTGGATGCAATTTTTGATTCCCTTCACCATTGCAACATCTTGGTTCTTACAGTCCACATTGGTGCCTCTTGTGAGATTTCACCTACTTTGTGGGTGATGTTAAAAGGGATAGTGTCTAATGGGGCTTTGTTAGCCAACCTTTCTGCATTAGCCTAGGTCAGAATATCCTCAATGCTAACAAATTATTTCCCAAGGATGAGTGGTACATGGAAGGGATGGTATAGACCCTAATTCCTATTTAAAGCAAGTTATTTAAGGATTCAGTATAATAAAACCCTAAATTATAATGCATCAACTAATGAGCAATCTCTGACAGTGTATACCGGTAACATAAATCTCCCCTAACCACGATACCAACGAACTGTCAGTGTCAAATAGGAGGCAGACATTGTGGAAACACATGTCTTCACACTGGCACTGCCATAAATGATGGGTCATTATATTACTATACCCATTACCCCAAATCTTCCATTGTGCCATTGTCCCACATTCAAACTCTTGCAAACAACTAACACAACCATAGCCACTCTGAACTCTGGCTAAATATGGGAGGTGAAAGAGTACATAGAAAAAGTGCAGAAGAATTGCTTGACGCATTTCCACCCATTAAATAATTATTTGAACAGGCTAGAGGGATAGATTATATTCACAAGTTTTAGGGGTATGACAATTACATAGCCCTAGAATTTTCCATGCATTACAGGGAGGGTAGATCAGAGGTAGAATGGACAGTGGTGCATGCGACAGAAGAAGTGATTGTGGAAGTGTCAGGGTTACCCCGGATGGGAGAAAAGAGGTTTGCACCCCGAAAACCCCAACTTGGTGTTGTGAGACATTTCCTTGAGGCAGGTGAACAACTGATCAGGATTGGCTCAGGATATGAGAGGAATTCATTACCACAACCCTGGTCAGATGTTGCATTCCATGTCTAGAGATTTTTCACGTGTGAAGGAAGGTATGTCATTATTTATTATGAGCACCTTTTCTTGTTAGACCACCCGTGTCATGGAAATTTTCTTAACACACCTTTATTTCTTGGAAAAACCCTAGACCAAATGGCCCGAGGCCTATAAAAATCAAAGCGGCTGCTCGAAATCCTGTCCCACTAATGCCTTGTTAAACTTTTGGTGGTTTCTACACTACAAAGGGAAGGGAGAACTTGGGATGAACTAGTTGGAAGGCCATTGCATGTTGAAGCTACAACTCCACCCCATAAACTCCAAGCTGCAACTCCACCCCATCACCTATCAGCTTCAACTCCTCCCCATGACCCCCCAATTGCAACTCTGCCCCATGACCTTCAAGTTGCAACTCAACCCCATGACCTCTCAGCTACAACTCTGCCCCATGAACCCCCAGCTGCAACTCCACCCCATGACCTCCAAGTTGCAACTCCACGCCATGAACTCTCAATTGCAACTCCCCCCCATGACCCCCCAGTTGCAACTCTGCCCCATGACCACCCAACTCCAACTCCATCCCATGACCTCACACCTGCAACTCTAACCCATGACCTCCCACCTGTAGAATTTCCCACATAACCTTTCCATATGGAAATTAAGTTGCCTAATGTTCAAAATATGAGGGTTTTTAGGATTTCTGCTGCTAAATATGTACATAAAGGAGATGGCCAAGATGATGATGATGAAGTAAAAATATTGGGGAGTAAACCTGCGACTAGAAGATTGAGAGGATACATGAAACGCTCGGCAGGAGTGCCAAAAGGCAAGCAGAATAGGAGAAAGAGAGGTCGTTATGCTCCAGTTCCTGAAACCCTCCTTGTTTTTATAGAAGAACTCCCAGAAGAGACAACAGTAGAACAAGAGCAAGAGCAAGAGCAAGAGTATCCATAGGATGTATTGATTGAAGGAGTTGTGGACAAAGGATGCATGCAACAAGGATTCGTGGAAGAAGGATTAGGGAAGATTGCTAACACATAAGAACAAGTTGATAAGCTTCCAACTCTTGATTTTGACTATGATTATATATAGGGACTAGCCAAATGTTACGGCTCTGATGGCCTTGCCTCAAATCAAATTTTGTATGGCGATGATGAGGAGTACCAACAAACTTAACCACCAGAATTATATAGGGAAAATGAGCAGGGCCAACCAACTGCACAACCAAAATTGTATGGGGATGATCAGGAGGACCAACCAACTACACAACCAGAATTATATGGGGATGATTAGGAGGACCAACCAACTGAACCATTAGAATTGAAAAAGAAGCACATTGTAAAAGTAAGATCCTGTAAAAATCTTCCTCTGTATATTTCACTGTTAAGGAAGAATAGGATTCTCCAGATGAAAAACAGACAACTGCATATCAAAGTTAAAAGCTTAACAGATGAGCTAAGACAAAAAGAAACTTTTTATATATTATATTACTTGGCCCAAGTTGCAGATTCCATACCCATTGATGTCATAGGTATTCCTTCTCCAGGGGTCCAACAAGATATACCCCTTGGAAAAAACAGACTGATGACATTTTCGAGAAAACAGAGGACCATACCAAAATCACAGTTGTCCATACAAAGGAACAAGAATTACATATCAAGCTAATAAAAGAAATAGGTGTAGACACAGAGGAAATACAACCAGATATGAAACTAACAGAGGATGAGGAACCAAAGATCAAACTGACAAAAGACATTGGTGTGAAAAAAGATGACGAGGAATGAAAGGATAAATTAAAACTATGTAAATTCCCATATCAGGGACACCATTAACCTTACAATGTTCACAAAAACTCACTTCGTGACCTTTGCAAGATATGTGAAGAATATAAAAACATTTTTTTACGAAGACATAAAGAAACAGTGGATGAGCTGGAAAGGAGGGTGACCAAGTTGGAGAAGGATAAGCAAGAACTCTCATAGATAATGGATGGTGTTCTTAGTTTTAGGGCTCCTTCAACCAATTACAATGTGTACCCGATATTTAAAAATAATGCCATCATTGAAAATATCCCTCTCAAGGTTGAAAGTAGTGATGGTTTCAAAGAGGCATATATGACAATTTTTGATCCAAATAGAGACTTGCTTTATGAACTGTACCAACATAATTTTTTGGTACCTCATAATACAAAGTGGAATCCCAACCATGTTATAGGGGATTTACAATTGAGAGCCTTTTTATCATATTTGAGAAATCATGCCAGTTGGTTGGATGATGTGAAAATTTATTTTCATAATTCCAAGAGCCTTATGTGGGTTAGAGGAGAACATCCAAAACCTGTGGAGGTGATAGAAGAACATCAAAATTCCATTAAATCTCCAAAAGTAGCAAAGGTTATCTCCAAGAACAGGGATATTACCATTTCATATTGTGCATGCTAGATTCAATCATTGGAAACTAAGGCACAGGCATGATGTAAAGCAAGGTGGGATAGCTCGGGAAAAAAACCCCGAAATAAAGATCCATTTAATTACCTCAACTTAAAGAAAAACTTAACAATGGTTGCTCAGTATATTATTGCTATGGGACAGTGTGGGAATCACTAGATAGGTCTTAGATTTCACTATCCAATGATCTGGCTTCCAACGAGGATATATAAAAATAAATATACACTGACAAAAAAAAGAAGAGTTTTACTGCTGGAATGTAATTATGGAGACATGAGGGTATCTTCGTCTTGATGAAGTAGGAAAACGTGATTATTATATCAGAAATATTCATTAAATTACCCCTTCATCCACAGATGCAGATTGACAGACTTGCCCACTGTTGCTAACACACTGGCTCACAGTTGCTGACACAGTGGCTCACCGTTGCAGCAACTCAAAGACATCAAACACATTGTATTTGATGTTGTAATATATATTACTCTCCAATAATGTTAATATATCACCATTCACATTGAGAAGCTATAAAAAATAGTAAAATTATGTTTGACATGTTTAGTTACAATTTCATTGAAGTTCCTCTAATAATTTTTTTACATTTCCATTGTTTTTATTCGAATTTATATATCAGATTATTGTTTAGACACCAATATATGCAAGTATGCAAGAATGAAAAACCACTTGAAAGATATCTTCCAAGACTTACAAAACAATCAATGTATTAAAAGATTGAGTGTAAATGCATGGAGTTATTTAATCACCTTAAATGACAATTCCATCAAGTTAGAGGAATATTCAAACATATCCTCACCACATATCAAACATACATGGACATAGTCAAAAAAACATTAATACATCAAATACAACTAATACACGAATAAATATTGAAATCAAATTGAAAACAAAATCGTGCAAAAGAAACCTCGAAAAACATTCATTGTTGGATTGAGGGAGACCTAGCTTGTTGATTTGTTCAAACTGAAATTGTTCATCTTCATTTGCCGGGATATTCAAGTCAATTTCCAATATTGCATTTTTTTTCCTTCTTTTTCTTCTCTTTTTGGGGCTTCAGAAACTCTTATTCATCTTCAAATATAACTCAAAATCACCCAATCCACACGTGGATTCATAATCGATAATATGAAGATTGTTGACGTCATCCAACAATTTTTTAAACAAAGAAATCAACTATTCAATCTTGGTCAAAGTACTAGGAGGATTGTTTCAAACCAATTCTAAGTAGCCAAATAAATCCTCCTTGGCCATCTCAATTTGTTCAAAATTTACATCAACATTGTGACTATCCATGGCAGATGTGTTTGCATCTTCAGGAAGATAGGATATGGCCTCTATATTTATCTTAGGAGGGTCATTGTATGAATCAATTGTGCTTTGATGATTTTGTAATTGGTTTGAATCCATTGAATTGGAACAAAACCAACCCACCTTTATGGCATGCTTGCATATGTTGCCACGAATAGACCATGGGAAATCACAAGTTATGAAAATTGTACGATGACAAGTGACAAGATATTTCTTATTAACTTTAGATTGACTCCTCACCCAAAAAGCATGAGACATTTGCTGATCAAAGCTGCAATCACTATCTAGAATTATTTTTTCTTTTTCCATTGATGATTCCAACTGTTTCTCTTTCTTGTACTTATTTAAAAATCCTTCCTTTTTTAGAATTTCCTTAAATTGATAATAGGGTTCAACATTTGTTAGAAGAACATATATCAACCAATACATCCTACAATAACATTTCCTTCTTCTATCAGATAGAAATTTTGTCTTTAGGTAACAGTGATATGACTCCATAGCATTGTTTGTCTCCTGATTTGCATGGGGAAAATACCGAAAACCTTTGACCCACATCCCTAATTGCATAAAAGTTGGGTTAATGAAGATATTTCATCCATATTTCAAACCAAAAAGAGAAACGTAAATTAAGAGTTTTTCAACTTACAAATCTTGTCACCAGCAACCCAATTCTTGTGGAAATAATCTAGGAACTTTTCCTGATTAGAAAATTTGTTGAATAAAGTATTAATTGCATTGCTAACTTCAAAATTGGAACAATAATTCATAATTAAACCCAAATCACTAAACATTTCTTTTGTTATTTCTAGATTATTGGCCAATTGATTCACATTTTTTAGCCATGCTCGACGTACGTGCCAAACACACAAGATAACATTGCACCTTGTGATTATCCTGCCACATTCAATTCATTTAAAGCATGTTATTTTTGTAATAAATACAAGTTGTACTGTAAAATAATAATATTTAAGTTACCTTAAAGCCCCGATTTCAGCCAATGCATCATCAACCATGAAAGCATTAATTTTCCAACTATGATAAACTTGGTGACACCTATGCATGAGCTGCTGCAACCATAGTGAAATGTCCTATGATGTATTACATGATGCCACCACCCATGCAACTGGAACCCCGCTTTGTTGCTCATCAAACACCACGAGTGTGTACAATTGATATTATCACATTCAAAATACATATGATGTCAACTTCAGATCATCAATCATTATTAATCAAATTATTGTACTAGATCAATCATTCTTAATACACTCGCCCCATACTTATTCATCTTGAATGTTGAATCCATGGATATTAGGCTATTATTCAATAGATTCACCATGGTTTGCAACATCCACTTCATCTGAATTCCAACTATAAAAGGGACATCTCCACCATTGGGGTTTTGAAAAAAGAAAAAATCATTTGGGTGTTTTCTATACCGAAGGGGCACACTCATTTCATCCTTCTTATGCAACTAAAAATTTCCTTTCATTAGAAGATTATATATGTTAAAAACATATTTCCTACACAAAAATAAATCCCTATCTCGAGCTGCAACATCCACGTCAATATATTTTTTAACATGCATTTTGCAAATAGAGTCAATTGGCATATCCAAGAAGAAACAAATCTCTACATAGGAAACCATGTCCCTTGATAACTTTGGTTGGTGCAACACCCTAGCAGGACCCGAGGTGCCTTGTTGGCCATGACAAGGCCATCCTTGGCTATCTACATGCTCATACATGTTATATTGTATTATCGCAACCTTAGGGATTTGAACCATCATTTTTACAATGAAGTGGCATTGGCATCCCCTTTTTTTCACAAATGAGTATTTTCGCTTCATTTCATATTGTCCCCTCTGATCATCGGGACCATATGAACAAGCATAGCTGCATAAAAAATATTGAAAACTTAATCCATATGATTCCATGAAAACTAGTGGATCACTATTTATACCAACATATATACATAGGATTTCTAAAAAAGCTTACACTTCATATAGCAAGGAAGTAGTAGGCCTTGAGCTTGGCCATTTTTTTTCTACCCAGGTGAAAGAACATGGAGCATCTGGTTCATTTCCTCTCCTCTAATAAAGCCTCCAATTCTAGTTGAAGGGATTTTTTCAATCTGATCAAATGAGTGCATATTTTTTCCTTGTAAAATAGACCAATCTAAGTCCGACCAAGAGAAGATGAGATTTTCTTTATGGTTTTGCACTGGAAGGGCAATTATTGACTCCCATTTCACTTGCTTCACCATTTTTCTAACCTAATTCTATTGCTTCAATAGTTAACTAGCGAGTTGTCGCAACGGTTGACCAACGAGTTGGCACAATGGTTGTCCAGATGCTTGACCTATGCTCCCTTATAAAATGGTCTGAATAAATTGGGTTGTCATAAACAAATTAAATGGGTTGTAGTAAATAAATTAAATGGGTTGTGGTAAACAAATTATTTGGGGATTCTCACTTTAAAAACCACAGGTATTCACTAAACAAAACAAACTAGTTTTTCCATCGACTAAATAAATCCTTCAGTAGTGGTCCATCGAGGGCTTTCATTCCGCTGAGATTTGTAACAAAAAGGACAATTTTTCTTTATTCAGGAATTCATACTTAAACCAAATAGTGAGATTTAAAAAAACAAACATTCACTTAAAAAAACAGACCCAGGCTCCATCGAGTAACTCCTTCGATTTTTTGTCGAGAGATAACTTTCAATATAACTGTTGTGTAACAGGGGATGACACGAGCATTCAATTACAGGAGCTATACAGGAGAGGCTCGATTTATCATGGCACCCTGGCTGGCATCTTCCCGTTGACTGGTCTACAGGTCCTTGTTCATCTGACTCGAGGAACGGTGGAAAATATTTGCATTCATGATTTCCCTCGTGTGTAGGTGAGGGGAAACATAAACGGTGAATGAATCCTAAATGGGATCCTTCAAACGGTAACATCGTGGGACAAAGACGGGGAGGGGGCCGTGGGACCCTTGTTAGGATATTCCGACACATAGGAAATAGTTAATAATAGCTTATTCTAGTGTAAAGTTAGGTAAAGTGTTTTTCTTTACCGTGTACATTTGTAACTTATAATCTGATGGTCACGATTTGTAGTGATCTGACGGTTATCTCTCACCTCGGTATTAACGACACTTGATCCGTGGCTTAACACCCGATTGGTCCATCATCTCTATTTAAAGAGCATGGAGGGTCATTTTTACGGTAACCTTTTATGAGAGAAACATATGTAACTTTTCTTTTTATATTAATAAATTGCCTGAAGTGGTCGCGTTGGCTCAAGCCGTGGACTGTTTCCCTCTTTGAAGGTTTTAACCACGTGATTATATTGGTGTACTGATTTGTGATATTTTTGTGTGCGGTGACCTTTGGTTCTTGATCTAAGGAACTTACCCAGTAAATTCCTACATGGTATCAGATCTATTTAGAGGTTTGTGTCTGTTGTTGATCAAAATCCGAAGCCGATTTCACTGCATGCGAATGCCATTTTGTAGATTTATTATTTCTGAACATTTTTGGGCTTGGATAACTGCTCGGTTGTGTCCGGAGCATCTGTTACAGTGAGGAATTCCTTTCGTTTCATGCAAAAAGGTTTCCGGCTACCTAAGTTATGACAGTTTAGATCTGGAGGTACAAAGCATCTGTTTTGTAGTTATATTTGTTAATAGTCCTGATTATTTTGGTTCCCTTTTTTATTTTCAGTTTTTTAGGTTTTATTTATTTTCTAGATCTATACCCTCTTATCTGTGTATGCTCTTTCCTGTGCGTTGTGTGTGATCTCAGCAAATCAAAAACAGGGAAAGATATTTTTTTTTTGCTACGTATGCTCTTTCCCCGTGTCTTTGTGCGATCTCAGGAAATCAGAAATAGTGAAAAAAGTGATAGTTGCCGGTAAGGCTAATCGAAAATCTAACATTCTACCGCAAGGCTTTGCATTTCAATTTTTTTCGCTCCTTTTTTTTTTTTTTTGTGCAAGAAAAGGCATGCACACCGAAGAGGTAAAAAAAAATAAAAATAAAAACCCTTCCTCTTTTCTTACAATAACATGATCTTTTTACTATTTCACTTGGTGAGGGGTTAGTTTATGAGAATAGAGGACTTGGGTTCAAGTCTCCTTCTCAAGCTTCTTTTGTAAAAAAAAATTGTTCAAAGGGGCGGAATTTTTTTTTAAAAGCCGCACTTCATCCCGTTCTCGTAACTATTTGACATCTACAACTCAGACTTTTCAAAAGGCATAACTTCTTCATCCGGAAGCTGTTTTTCGAACCATTTTTTTTGAAACGGCCTAATTTTTTGAGATATTTCCATTGGAGTAGTTATTTTCAGATTTTATCAGCTCAATTTAAAATAAAAATAAATAAATAAAATAAATAAAAAAATTAAAAAAATAAAAAAATAAAATAAAAAAAATGGAAAATGCATGCCCGGTTATTCTTAACAGCACTAATTATTTCCAATGGCTACCTCACATGGTAGATATACTTAGAAGTAAAGGGCTTTATATAATAGCCACAGGACAAGAAACTAAACCTTCTGATGATGATAAAGCCGTTAAATGGGAAATAAACAAGATCAAGCACGAGGGTTGATAGGAATTTCCATTGCTTAAGATCTTCGATTTCATATCCTTGACATTGACACCCCTGATGAAGCCCTGGAAAAGCTAAAAACTATTTTTGGCATTCAAAGTCAAATCAGGGCCCACCAGCTTGAAAATGAGTTGCTTAGTTTGGACCCCAATAAATTCTCCTCCATTGAAGATTTTTTGTCCAAATTCAAGACCCTCAGAATTCTTTTAGAAGGTTGTAAGATCAACAAGGATGATGGTAGCCTCATCTATTGCATTCTTGCTAAGCTTGGCCCTGCATAATCTGTTTTTGTTTCCGCCTTCCATTCCACCAGAGAAGCCATCATTTCTTTAGGAACCACCTATAAGAATCCCTCTTTTGATGCCTTTTGTGATTCTTTGATAAGAGAACAAGAAAAAATTTTACACCTTGGTCTTATCACTGCTGGAAACGCCTCTAAGAAAGCCTTAGCAGCCCAACAACAACCATATCAAAATAATCCCAGGAAGCAGTATCCTAAAAAATATGGTCCTAAACCAAACAAGGGCCCTAATCAATTTCAACCGCAAACTGAAAAATCAAATCACCAAAATAATAAGGCAAATCAAAACAAAAGGAAGAAGACAGATAGAAATTGCAACTTTTGTAATCGAGATGGCCATATAGAGTCCAAATGTTTTAAGAAGATGGAAGCCTTAGAAGCAACAATGAAGAAGCACAACATCAATTTTGAGCACTCTTCACCTTCATCTTCAGGCATGGCACTTTCTGCTTGTGGTTGTCAAGCATCAAGATCTGGTTATGCATTAAATGTATCTTCTTCTTCTCCTTCTCATGAATGGCTCATTGATTCTAGAGCTTCTTACCACATGGCTAAAAATAAATCCATGTTTTCTTCTTTAAATGATTGTAACACCAAACATATTTATGTTGGTGATGATAGATCGCTTAATGTTGTAGGATCTGGAACCATTCATCTAGATAATGGTCAGTTTAATGATTTACTATGTGTTCCTACCTTGTCATGCAACCTTCTATCTTTTTATCAGATAACTCATTCAGGTGAAGGGAAAATAGTAGAATTCTCACCTCATGATGCTTTAATCAAGGACCTCAATGATCCTAAACATATTTTAGCTACTGGCATTGCTGATGATTCCACAAGGTTGTATAAGTTTGACACCTTTGGGTCATCCTCTCTTCCCTCCGTTTTTGTTGCTCATAATGATGATGTGAGAAAACTTTGGCATGAGCGATTTGGTCACTTAAACTATTGTTCTCTTCAAACTCTATGTAAGGAAAATATGGTGACAGGTCTTCCTATGGTATCATGCTGAGATGGTGTTTGCTCCGGATGTGTACTCGAAAAACATCATCGGGATAGTTTTGACAAACATGCCTCTTGGCATGCTTCAACCCCTTTGCAGCTTGTGCACAGTGATTTATGTGGTCCACTTCTTGTTGTTTCTTTCTCTAGTTACAAGTACTTCTTAACTTTCATTGATGATTTTTCCAGATGCACTTGGGTATATTTCTTAAAACTCAAGAATGAATTTTTTAACATGTTCTTGGCCTTTAAGGCCTTTTTGGAGAAACAATTTGGACATCAAATTCTTAAGTTAAGATCAGACAATGGCGGAGAATATTTTAACAAAAAATTTATCAATTTCTGCATAGAGCATGGCATTCAATTGCAACATACTGTTCCATATACTCCACAACAAAATGGTGTAGCTAAAAGGAAGAATCACACCTTAAAATAAATGGCTAATTGTATGCTTCAATCTAAAGGACTTGGTCTCAATTTTTGGGCATAAGCCATTAACTATGAAAATTACATAG
This sequence comes from Pinus albicaulis, assembly GCA_034641835.2. Lineage (NCBI taxonomy): Eukaryota > Viridiplantae > Streptophyta > Pinopsida > Pinales > Pinaceae > Pinus > Pinus albicaulis. Next base: position 694,757,369 of record CM076579.1, on the reverse strand, counting down.
TAAAGCGCACTCCTACTAAGGTTTTAAAGAATATAACTCCAAAAGAAGCTTGGAGCTCAATCAAACGAGATGTAAGTCACTTTCGTGTTTTTGGAAGTGATGCTTGGGCCCATATTCCAGATGCGAAACATAAAGCCTTAGAACCTAAGAATGAAAAATGTATTTTTGTTGGATATTCTGAAGATGTCAAAGGATATATACTTCTTCAACCAAAATCCAAAAATATTATCATTAGAAGAGATGTAAAATTTGATGAAAATATATCGGCCTGCGAGCCTAGTTCGGCAAGTGTGCAACCTCTGGCCTGCAAGACTGATTCGGCATATGTGCCACCTCTCTCTCTCTCTCTTCTATTTTTAATAGTATTCCTTGTAGTTCCGGATGATGACGGCGAGGATGAAAATCCTCCTCCACCTCGTGAAATTGTTCCTTGTACTCCACCGCTTCCAAGATGGGTCCGTTCTACTTGGGATGCAACAGGTTCTCTTGCAGGTGACCCCGCCGATCGACGACGTAAACGTTCTCAGTTCAAAAGAGCTTCTTCCTTATTAGCTCAAGTTCCAGAAAAACTTAATCCAGAAACCTTTTAAGAAGCCTCTGGTCATCCAGATTAGGATGAAGCTATGAATGAAGAGTATCGTTCCTTATTGGCCAACAATACTTGGGATCTTATTCTTCTTCCGAGAGGAAGAAAACTTGTTAGATGCAGATGGGTTTACAAAACCAAGTTTGGACCAGATGGAAAAGTGGATACACATAAAGCTCATCTTGTTGCTAAAGGATTTTCACAAGTTGAAGGCATTGAATATACTAAAACCTTCTCCCCTGTTGCCAAAATGAATTCTATCCACCTTGTTCTTTCCCTTAGTGCCTCCTTTAAATGGGAAGTCCATCAGATGGATGTTAAATCCGCCTTCTTACATGGAGATTTTCATGAAGAAATCTACATGTAACAACCCCCTGGCTTTATCCAAAAATACTCCAGCCTTGTTTTTCGCCTTAGGAAGTCTCTCTATGGTCTCAAACAAGCTCCTCAGGCTTGGTATGCCAAAATGGATAGATTTCTCTTAGATAATGGCTTTTCTAGGTGTCATTTTGACAACACTGTCTACACCAAGAAAGTGGGTAATTCCTTCACCATCCTTGTTCTTTATGTTGATGATATTATCCTTACTGGTAGTGATCCAAACCATATAAACCATGTAAAGTCTAGCCTTAAAAAGAATTTTGAAATGACAGACTTAGGACACTTGCATTATTTCCTTGGTCTTCAAGTCTTTCAATCCAAGGAAGGCATTACCCTCTCTCAGTCCAAGTATGCCTATGATATTCTACACCACTTTCACATGGAATACTGTAAGCCAACCCCTTCTCCCTTTCAATCTGGAGTCAAGCTTTCAGTCAACTGTACTACCCCTGAAGTTGATGCTACCTTATATCGTCAACTTGTTGGTAAACTTTTGTATCTAACCCATACCCATCCTGACCTTTCCTTTGCCGTTGGTCTTATCGCTCGGTTTATGCACCAACCTCATGAAAGTCACTGGAAAGAAACTAAAATAATACTTCGATATATTCAAGGTACAGTTCAGTTCAAAATTCATTACAGTGCAAGAGCATCTCCATTGTTGATTGGTTTCATTGATTTTGATTGGGCCGGTGACCCTGATGGTCGAAAGTCTACTGCAGGATATGTATTCACTCTTGGTTCAGGACCTATTACTTGGTATTGTAAGAAACAAAGTGCCATCTCTCTTTCTTTCGTAGAAGCAGAGTATCGTGGTGCAGTTGAAGCCAGCAAGGAAGCCATGTGGCTTCGTCAGATTCTGTCTGAATTTGGTCTTCATTAGCAGTATCCAACTAAAATTTGGTGTGATAATCAGAGTGCCATTCAGCTATGTAAAGATCCAGTTTAGCATCAACGTATGAAACACATTGAACTCCACATACACTTCATCAGAAAGCTCATTCATGATCGTGTTCTTGAAGTGCAATACTATCCAACCAATGATCAAGTAGTCGATATCTTTATGAAGGCTCTCACAGAAGCGAAGTTTACCAAACTTAGATCCATGCTTGGAGTTCAAGAAATTTGTCATTAAGGGGGGATAGGCTCTAATGCCTCCTTCCTTCTCCTATTGTATCACTTTTGTAAATCCTTCAATCCTATCCCAATTTGTTCTTAAGGGGGGGATGTTAGGATATTTCGACACATAGGAAATAGGATCCTTTTGTGTCACCTTTGTAAATCTTAAGGGGGGATGTTAGGATATTCTGACACGCAGGAAATAGTTAAGAATAACTTAGTCTAGTGTAGAGTTAGGTAAAGTGTTTTTCTTTACCATGTACATTTGTAACTTATAATCCGACGGTCACGATTTGTAGTGATCCAATGGTTATCTCTCACCTCTGTATTAACGACACTTGATCCATGGCTCAACACTCGATTGGTCCATGATCTCTATTTAAAGAGCATGGAGGGTCATTTGTCCGGTAACCATTTATGAGAGAAACATATGTAACTTTTATTTTTATATTAATAAATTTCCTAAAGTGGCCACGTTGGCTCAGGCCGTGGACTGTTTCCCTCTTTGAGGGTTTTAACCACGTGATTATACTGGTGTACTGATTTGTGATCTGTTTGTGAGCGGTGACCTTTGGTTCTTGATCTAAGGAACTTACCCTGTAAATTCCTACAACCCTCATTCGTCGGAGGGACTTTCCGGTCACTATGGGCGCAAAACCCAAAGGGCATTCTGTCGATTGGTTAGCATACTCCCCTGCAAAATAGTGTTTGGTGAAAGAAGATCGAAATTTAAAATTTATAGCTTACAATATCGAAAATTAAAATTTAGTTAGATATTTTACAATGGCCGAATTACAAATTCTATCAACTAATAGCTATTTGATTCAAGACACTTACATGACAACAAAAGTTGAGTATCAGAGCATGTATATGGTATGAGAATTACACTATAAAAAAATGATCAATCACTTCAGCATGAAAATAAGGCTTCTCGTTATCAGATTCCTTGTCAAACTGAGAGTCCTCGGAGACTCAATTAGCCAGATCGACCAGAGTACATATGGATTTCATGTCCAAAGATTTTCGGACTATCATGAAAACATTATTTTATAAATTAATTAAAAGAAATTGAAATAACTATTTTTTAGAGCGAGTGATTTACTCCTCCTTTTGGAAATTCCAAACTTAAGTTTCCTATCTATATAGGAGTGATCTTCACTTATTTCTGTTTAATGATAATAACAAATTTTTTTTAAATTCCAAAGCATGATGTCACTACTAGTTGAGGCTTGATAGCAAGTTTTAATATTATCTATTTTCTTTTATATAAATATTTACTAGTTTATTTCAATATTATCAAAATTAATTTTGGCATGAACTTCTTCCAAGGGAAGAGGAAGCTACAAATTCCTTATGAACTTGGTGTCCGTTTTCTTTTTATTATTATCAAAATACTTGGTTGAACTCCAAGCAGGCTTAAAAATTATTTCACCTTACATCACATAAATTTTCAACAACATCATACAACAGGGGTTCCCTACAGATTGGACAACTAATATGGAAATAATTATTTTCAAGAGTGGTGATGTCAAAAATCCCTCCAATTATAGAACCATAATGATAAACCCCTTATTTGCAAAATTATTTGGAAGTATGTTAGAAAAGAAAATCAGCAAGTGGGCAGAAGAAAGAGATAAACGTGCTAAAGGACCTAAACATTCCACAGTTGATCATTGTATAAATTTAAGGCACATCATTGAAAAATTTTGGGAAAAAAAGGAAGAATTTTTTTGTTGGTTTGCTGATTTTAGAAAAGCCTTTGACATAGTTCCTAGGGATAATCTTTGGCGTAGAATGGAGGAACTCGGGGTTCCCAGGCATTTGAGAGCAACTGTTCATAGGCTGTATGAAGAGGTGAAAGTCCAAATTAGAACTTCAGCAGGCATTTCTAAAAGTTTTAGAAGCGATAACGAGGTCAAGCAAGGTTGTCCATTGTCTCCTACCATTTTTGGTTTATAGATTGACAAGCTTGAAGAGTGGCTAAATTCGCAAAGGGGTGACGATATCCATTTGGGAAAGTTCATCATAAGGCTTCTTTTGTACGCAAATGACTTTATACTGATTGCTAAATCGGCTCTTGGTTTTCAAGAGCACTTACATTCCCTTGAGAATTTGTGTAGAAGTGTGGGGATGCAAGTCAATATTAGAAAAAGGAAAGTAATGGTTTTCTCTAAGAAAAGAAAGCATAACCAACATAATTTCTACTTTGAAGGAAACATTGGAAGAAGTTACAGACTATAAATACCTCAGAATTGACTTCAACAGAAATTTAAGTTAGGATGGTTGTAGAAAGAAAAGAACTTTGGGGAGTTGGAAAGCATTTTATGCTCTTTAAAACAAATGTATAGATGTATATTTGTGGGATTGGAAAACCTCTCTAACTCTTTTTGAGCTTCTAGTGATTCCGATGATTCTCTACGGTTGTGAACTATGGGCAAGCAGCACAACCGATATGTAGTGGAAACAAATTGAGAAAATTCAGGAGTGTTTGATTACAAACAAATTCAAAACTAAAAGTGGATTTACTTATGCTATCTTGTTAACACTCCTATTGAACCAATTGCTATGGTTCAAGTCATAATATATTTGAAAAAAATTGAGAAAATGGAAGAGGGTAGATGGTCTAAGGTTGTGTTTAATGATAGATTATGCAAAAGAAAGAAAACTTGTATGTGGAAAAATAACAAATGGTTTAGTAAATGGGGTATTTGCTTGAGCATGTGTCCTACAAACAGTTTAGAGATAAAAACTTTTGTTATGGATAAGTTCCACAAACATACTTGGGAGAAAGAGGTAGGGAGAAAGAAGAAGTACTACATTGAAGATTTTAACCCCACTCATAATCACCAGCAAAAAGCGTACATAGGCATCAATATTTCTTGGAGATCTAAAACTCTTATTGCTCAATTAAGGATTATTTCTCCTCAACTCCGTTGTGAAACAGGGCTTTGGAAAAGGCCAAAAGAAATGTGAGAGGAAAGAGTGTATTTTTTTCTCTTCCAGAAAAGTGGAAGCAAGAAAACATTTCATTTTAGAATGTGAGGCCTTCAAAGATAACAAAGAAAACTATGCAGGTATTCTGGTAGCTAGTTCTTGGGATAATCTATTCAGCAAAGAGTTTGTCGAGAAGCTGGGAACATTTATTGTAAAACTCCATAGGAAGATGGCCAAATACAAGAGCCAAATGGAGAAGAAATATGTACCATAAGCTATTTTTAGCCTCATGGATGTTAAAAATACTTTGTTTATTTCTAGTTTTGATATTTTAATTTAAAGTAATCAGACAGATTTATTGTAAATTAAAATATTATTAAAAAAGTTATTTATAAATTTGAACTTTATTAAATTTATTTATTCATTTCTATTAATTTTATATAATTTAAAATTTTTAATTTGGTATACTATAAATTTGAATTTTATTAAATTTATTTATTAATTTCTATTGATTTTATATAATTTAAAAGTTTAAATTTGGTATAATTTAAATTTTATTTGTGAACAAAGTTTAATTTTATCTTATTTTTCATCAACTTGAATATTTAAAAAATATATTAAGATTTGAGATTACTTGAAAATTTGATTAGTTTAATCATCAAACTTTAATTCAAGATTTTGTTTTTTGAGAAGTTGGGCTATTTTATTAATTTTGAAAACATAAAGTTACATATGTTACAGGCTGGGTGGGCAAGCTGCGCTTAGCCAGTCCCAGCCTTTGTTATACTATTTCTAGGCTGCCTCGGGGGAGGAAACTAGCCCAAAAAAAACTTAAAACTGAGAAATACATTATGCACAGTAGCGCTACCATATCTAATAGACACAAAGTAAACGGTAGTAGAAAAGAGCTGAGGGTGAGCATGAAAAAAAACATAGGAGAATTGTGCAGTTGCGCAGACTTCACTTATCATCTTCATCATCACTGTTGGGGACCTCCTCCTCAATGGGGCAGGAAAGAGCCTGCGCAACAACTACCTATGCATTTTCCACAGTATGTCTAGGTTTTCCCACCAGTGCACAGAGCATGGGGGAGTCTGGGTCGACGTCGTCGGGAACACACATATAGATGCCATCAGAGTCCATGACCCAGATTTCCGTGTCCACATCTTCCTTCTCTGGAGTCAGCGGAGGGTCAGTATTGCGTAGCTAGGGGTGTGTCTAGGGGGAGATCGTGGACTTCCTTGAACCGTGACCACCTCTCTGCGCAGCGTGCTCAAAGGCTTTTGCATGTTGATCGAGATCGGGACTCTGTCGTGCAAAAGTGCTGGAAGAGGAGCCATATACTGACTCAAGACAATTATCCTCGCCACGATGATAATGGCCAGGGAGAGCCCTTCTTTGACCTCCGCAGATAGTGCGTTGGCAAATTCTAGGAGCCATTGTGCAATGAGATAGGGGGCAGTTCAGGAGAAAAGATAACAAACAAGGGCGAGCGACTCTGGTGCTTAGGGGGAAGAAATATCTGGGGGGTAGATGCACTGGAAGGGGTTCAACAGTCTAAAGGAGACTGCGTAGCACCATGTTAAGAATGGGGCTTCGCAACCTTTTGAATATAGTGAGAAGATAGAGTATAATAAGGGTGGCAAAAGGCCAAGATAACAGACTAAGTGATGAGAGGGGCAGATAGCTCATATTTTTAAAGGGGCGGGGATGAGTGAAATGAGGATAGCTATGATTGGGCTTCACACATATTTGCGTGCTATGATTGAGAACCTAATTAGGCTCAGACTTAGGGGTGTGGCTACGATACATGTTAATCATGATGGACATTAATGGTGATTGATGTGAGGTGATGCTCAGGGCATCGTGACTCAGTTCTCGGCCTCTCGTCATCGTTTCTGGTTCTGTGAGTCTTTTGCAAGTGACTAACGGTATGTGGATCCACAGAAGATGAGTCTCTATGTAGGAGATCTCCATTATCCAGGGAGAGAGGGATGTGACTATCAAGTGTGTCAATTCTGTCACCTGCATCTTGGGAAAATTTAATTAAAGAACTAAGGTTATTATAAATATGTATTTATTTAAAAAAAAAAATATTTTTATTTTTCTTGTGTTATTATAAATTGAGATTATTTTAGATATAACATTTGGGAGTATCTTATGAGTTCAAAAGGAAATTTTATCTAGACATCATAACACCACGAAAAATAAAATTGAAAATAACCTTAGGAGGGGCATGAACAAAACTCAAAGTTAGTAATGCTAAAATAAGTCATGCCAGTATGAAGTAAATCTAAAAAACATGCTTCAAAATTCAAAAGACAACATATGAATGAGGAACCTAGTTCCCCCATGGAATAGTCAAGTAAATCTCACAAAATTTTGAAGAATAAATTGGTTCACATATTGTATACTAAGGTTTTTACTATGATGAGAGAGCACAACAAGTTTCAAGAATGTTGTTACTACATCCAAGTTTCCTACTTTTGAAAGCATAGATAGTGTGGAGACCATTTGTTCACTCTTAATTCCTATGTGACGATGAAAAGGAAAATGGTCCCTCAACAAAAATATGTAACATGCAAATGCACTTTGAGAGGCACCCCATTGAAATGGTATTAGAGGATTGATAATAAATTATTCTTCAAAACATAGGGAAATATGTTTGACTAGTTCCAGTAGGCATAATCATACCTTAATATGAAATCATTAGCTTTCACAAAGCTTAAAGAAACTCAATACATGTAGGAGAAGTCATTCAATAATATTACTATTGACTTGATAAAAATGATCAAATTTTAGAACATGTTAGAATGGACACGTGCCATATGGGGTCTTTGGCCAACTTTTCCACTACGGGTTTGAGGGAACATATGAAAGAACCTTCAATATGGATTTTTATAGAGTGAATCCAAATGTACAATAATAAGAGCATAAAAAGGAATATTAGCCCCAAAAAAATTAAATGAAGGTAAGTAGAACCAATTCAAATGTGGAAAATAAGGAATGCAATGCAATGATAGAGGCGGTGTTTTAAAAAAAATAGAAAAATCTAAATAATTTGAAAATATTTAACCCTTTTTTTACTTACAATAGCTCGAGGAAGTAGGGTTTGTAAATGATTTATTTGTAAAGCATAGGTGCAAAAAATTAATGACTAGATTTTCAATATTGTAGGATAGTGTGGTGTTACTTATGTGGTTCCAACACACATTATACAAGTGACTACCCTAGATGTAATGAGAAAGCAATAAAATTTTTCTATAGGATACAAGCTAAAAAATAAGGTTTGAGGAAATATTTGATTCTAACTTGATACAACCTTAATGGGTATGCATAACCTAAGTCTCACAAATCTATGAGGAGGATTTTGGATTTTTTGAACAAATGATAAAGATTGAGAAATCACTAGAAACATTGAGGAAAAAAATCATTTTATGAAGAATGGATACTACATATCATAATTTTGGAGAAGAAAGATGAAGGTCATCATAAAACAAGATCTAGGAGCTAACCAAACAATTTTATACATTGGTTAATGATATGAAATTCTCAAAGAAGATATGATTTTTTTGGTTTTTTATTGCATGCAAGGGAGGATGGTGGTTTAGGTTCCCACAACATCAAACTAAGAAAGGTGAATATTTTTATTTGTTTCAAAAGAACCTTCAAGTTCACACACCTATTATGTAGATTCTAATATTTCATGCATATGTTTACTAAACTATTGGGATAAACATCATTTCTTTTATTTATTAGGAATACGTATTCAACATACCATCTTTGTCGCACATCTTCATGACCATCCAAGTAACTAATCATACAACATAAACCAATTTGAAAATTATTACCATTAAATCCAACTGGGATCAAGAAACATGTCAATTTTGAGGCCTTGAAGCTCCTTGGAGAATCATATTAGGAACCTTTAGAGGTACATGGATATATTTTTTATGTTTATATGAGATTGAAATAATTGATCACTCCATTATATAGCATAATTAAGTAGTTGAAGCATAAAAAAAATACAACTGATAGGGATGAGTTGATCTAGGTAATATGAGGAATGAAGTGAAAGGAAAGAAAGGAAATGGAACACACACAAAGATATACATAGAGTAGGGAAAAATTTAATACAGTGAAATCCCAACTTCTATTAATGAATAAAATAGTAAAACACAATAGAACACAAATTAGCTAGAATGGTGGTAGCTTATCTATGAAAAAAGAGAGATGAAAGATACACTATTTAGCAAAAGATATCATAGGATATAAAAATAATGGCCTTTAAAATAAATAAGGAACCCTAAAAGTCCTAAATTATAACCCTATAAGATTAAAAGCTAAAAGATTTATGGGCCCTGAGGTGGTTATTTGATACATTATCTTCCGAGAAGAATAACTTTTGTATACAATATTTATTTAGGGTGAAAAATAGCTCATTGGAAGGAACTATCCAAGGATTACAAATCTTAGTTGGGGCTAAGTTTGTAATAGAAAACAATGTCCCCTTAAATGGCCAAAAACACCATTTAAGACCTCAAACTAGCCCTGAATGTTTGGGACTAAAAATTTGTAGAAAAATTACCAGGAAGATAGAGAATCATTGAGTCAGTAGAAGAGGTAGGTGACCACCAAAATACACCAAGGTTAGTCATGACCCCTCAGGAAGTGATAGTATCAATTGTGTCAATGTCCCTCATCAAATTAGGAAACTTATTCTCAAATTTGGCTCCTAGTGAGCCACTTTCCTAGGTGAAGTTTCATTTCTTTGGAAACCCATGAGGGTTGTATGTTTTGCATCCAAGCATCCTTTTTCATATTGTCCATGATCCTATCCACTATGGCCTTCTCAATGCAATCATGATTGAGTTCTATGGGGGGGGAGGGCGGGGGGGACTCAACCACCTCTAAAGTGTCCAATAGAGGTGGAAAATATGGTTGAAGAAAATATACATTAAACACTAGATGCAAGCAAAGGAAAGGAGAAATACTCAATAAAAAATAATTTTCACCCACCATTCAATGAAACACCCTTTGGGTTTCGTGTCCCTTCGCTGCTGGTGAAGGCCTTCTGGTGACCTCGTCCCCTCCATCCCAAATAGATGTTAACATCCGTTAACACAGACAATGAGCTGTCTATTTCCGTCCATTTTGGTGCTCCGTCCCCATTTGTAGTCCCGCATATGCAGGCACACATGAGTCGTCCAGCTACCTCGCGCAGCTAGTCCAGAGCCGAAGTGAAAAAATTCTCATTGGCATTTCAAATTTGAATTGACGGAGTAAATTGGAGTAATGGTAGATATCACTTCCTATCTACTGCGGTCCTCTCATTTACTGCCCAAACACATCCTCTCAGCAATTTGAATTTGGAGCTCACTCCATTTCGTTGACCGCTCCTTATTCATTCCATTGAGAGGGAGTCAGGAGCACTTCATTCCTGCATTCCATCGAGTCCTCCTCTTTCTGTCATTATCATGAGGAAAGGATCACGGAGAGGGATTTCAGTCTATCGACTAGTTCGACAGAAAGGGAGGCCGGTTTGGGTCGGTCGAGTGGAGTTGTAGGCGTGGAGAAGGAGAAATACGAAAGGTAAATTTCACATTTACTACGTTTTTTATTTTTTATAAATGCAAATTTAAAGGCAGAGTGAGAGAGAGCGATGACTTCTTCTATTATAAAGTTCTCTACTTAATCTCATAATTTATCTCATAATTTTTTGGTAGATTGCGGAAGTGAAATTCAGACAAGGAGAACTATCAGGCGTGGACAAGGAGAACTAGCAGGCATGGAGCAATACGAAAGGTAAATTTCACATTTACTATGTTTTTATTTTTTATATACTGCAAATTTACAGAGAGAGAGAGAGAGAGAGAGAGAGAGAGAGAGAGACAACTCGTTGTTGCAGTAGTGGCAACTTGCTATTGTAGTAGCGACAACAATGAGTTTCTGCCATTGTAACAGTGTATTGCCACCACTGTAACTCCTTCAATTTTTTTTGGAGCGATACATTGTTACAGTAACTTCGTCGATTAAAACGTTCTCTAGTTAATATCCTAATTTAAAGGTTTACAAGTTTATCTAGTTATTTACTATGTTTATCGTTTACATACATATACTGCAAATTTAAAGAGATAAAGAGAGAGGTCGTTATGCTCTAGTTCGTTTACAAATAGTGCCGCCACTGCTCAAAATTAAAATTTTAGTTATAATTTCAAATTTTCTTTAATTTATATTAAAAATTTCTCTAGTTAATCTCATAATTTAAAGGTTAAAAATTTTATCTTGTCAAAAAATTTATACTGTTTATCTCATAATGTTTTAGTTATTTGCTATGTTTATTGTTTACATATATATACTAAAAATTTAAAGAGATAGAGAGAGAGCAGCAACTCATTGTTGAAGTAGGGAAAACTCGATGTTCTAGTAGCGGCAACAACGAGTTGCCTTCACTGTAACAATATATTTCCGACACTGTAACAGTGTATTGGTGCCACTACTCAAAATTAAAATTTTATTTTATTTTCAAATTTTCATTATTTTATATTAAAAAATTCCCTAGTTAATCTCATAATTTAAAGGTTAAAAATTTTATCTAGTTAAAAATTTCTCTAGTTTATCTCATAAGGTTTTAGTTACTCCTATGTTTATCATTTACATATATATAATGAAAATTTAAAGAGATAGAGAGAGAGCGGCAACTCGCTGTTGCAGTATCGGAAACGAGTTGCCGCCACTGCTCAAAATTGAAATTTTATTTATTTTATATTAAAAATTTCTCTAGTTGATCTTATAATTTAAAGGTTAAAATGTTCTCTAGTTTATTTCATAATGTTTTAGTTATTTACTATGTTTATCGTTTACATATATATACTACAAATTTGAAGAGATAAAGAGAGAGCGGGAACTAGTTTTTGCAGTAGCGGAAACTCATTGTTGCAGTAGCGACAGCTCGTTGTTGCAGTAGTAACAATATCGAGTTTTCGCCACTGTAACAATGTATTCCTGCCACTACTCAAAATTAAAATTTTATTTATTTTATATTAAAAATTTCTCTAGTTAATCTCATAATTTAAAGGTTAAAATGTTAATCTAGTTAAAAAATTCTCTAGTTTATCTTAGAATGTTTTAGTTATTTACTATGTTTATCGTTTACAAATACTGTAGATTTAAAAAGATAAAGAGAGTGCGAAGATGCATTGTTACAGTAGTGACAACTCGTTGTTGCAATAGCGGCAATAGTGAGTTACCGCCACTATAACCGTGTATTTCCGCCACTTCTCAAAATTAAAAAAATTATTTCTATTTTCATATTTTCTTTATTTTATATTAAAAAATCCTCTAGTTAATCTCATAATTTAAAGGTTAAAAATTTTATCTAGTTTATCTCATAATGTTTTAGTTATTTACTATGTTTATCATTTACAAATATGTTACAAATTTAAAGAGATAGAAAGAGTGCGGCAACTCGCTGTTGTAGTAGCGACAACAGTGAGTTGCCACAATTGTAACACTGTATTTCTGCCACTGTAACTACTCATCCCAAAATTAAAATTTTCATTGTATTTTCAAATTCTATATTTTCAAATTTAAAGAGAGAGAGAGAGACAGAGAGAGAGCATAAACTCACTATTGCAGTAGCGGTAAAAATGAAATGTCTCCATTGTAACAACGAATTATTTCACTGTTACAGTGGCAGAAAGTTAATGTTACCGCTACTGCAACAAAAAGTTGCCACTATTGCAACAGAGTTTCCGCTACTACATTTTAACAATATTTCATTTTATTTATTTATTTATTTATTTTTTGCGGATGGTTGAAAAATGGGTTCTGGCCATCCAAATGTGGTGCCACCTAAACCCAGGGCATGCATAGACAAGGTTTGTGCTTCATAATGAAGCCCTTAGCCAAGTATACGAAAACAATAGAGAAATACCTGGAATTATTGCAAACAACGAAGCATACTACCATGCTTTGATTGATGGCCTCACAACAACACAGATTTATGGTGAAAGTTACATTGTCACTTACACAAACTCTGAATTAATCATGAACCAAATGAACGATACCTAATAGGTCAGAAGACAGAATTTAAAACCCCTTCACTAGTAGGCAAGATCCATTGTTGCACAGTTCCAATGCTTCAAGATTATTTACAAATCTGATGTCCAAAGGGTTGCTGACTCGATACTCATTGAAGCAACATCCAATGGACGTGGATGTGCAAGATATGTGGAGTCAGAATTTGCTCCACCAATTATCATTGATAGGCATCAATATACATGGCCTATTAATGAATGAATTGGTTTTGTCATTGGTATTGGGGTTATTATGGCGAGATTCATATTATGGTGTTCCTATTTCTTGAGATAGATTGGAGCAACCTGATGTCCATCATTTTTGATGTATTTATTTATATGAGGTGTTTTTTATAGATGGCCCCACTCTATTTTTGGGTGTTTTTTTTTTATATCTCAACATATGTATGTAGAAAATTTATTTTTCATTAATACTATTAATCGAATTTCATTGTTATTACAATTTAGTTGTGTAATTTTTATTACAGTTTAGTTCTGTCATTAGATTATGTGATGGTTTCTTTTATGATGAATTTTATTCTATAAATCAGATTCCAATGTGATTCAACTGCGAAGGCACATGTACAGAAGTGTTGTCATGTATTTAATATATTTTAAAAAATGTGCTCATGTATTTATCAAATTTTAAATTGTATTCTTACTTCTAATTACTTTACATGAAATTATATCACCTCACTTGGACAACTAATTAAACATTTTTTTTATAATTCAGTTGTCTAATTTTTATTATTGTTTAGTTCTGTTATTGATTATGTGATGGATGTTTAATATATATAAAACATACATACTTACTATTTGCTTTAAAAATGATATTTTATTAATTAACATCACTTTAAACAGAACCCAAAAATAAACAACAAAATAAATAGTTTTATCAGCAAATATAGGATTCCAAAAGATGCTACAAAACGAGACCTTAGAATGCCTTCAATACACCTTCACAATTCCAACTTCTAGGAACATTCATTCAATCATTATCCATGAGAAACACATGCTCCCATAATTTATACAAGCCTCTAATTTGAGAATAATGAGCTCTAATTCTTAAATAAGTCTCTTCATTGAAAAATTATGTGAGATACCCTTGGTTACAAGCCAACCAAGATAGCTTATATATCAATCATTATTTTCCCTTTATACATGGTTAAATGCAAAATGAAAATATGACATCTTGCACTTTTCCAATCCATCGATCCAACCTCATTTAAGGGGAAGAAATGTAGAAATATCCAAACAAACAACCCAATTGTTGTGAATTTCTCCATTATCAACATCTACATCCACAAGGCTAGGTGTTTTGAACTAAAGCATGTTTTGACATCCATGACAACAACAACATCTTAGCATGCAAATAAAGAAAATAATATGAACAATTTGCAAATCAATGAAATTAACTTGACAACCATAAACTGTAACCAACACTTTATCAGTGCATAGAAGTGAAGAACAAAAAATGACACCAAGTATGAGTGCATAGTATTTTTGTAGAAGTATCAGTGCACACAAGTGTCACAAAAGGAAATAGTGCATAGAAAGGAGCAATGCTAAAGGCGGTCAAATTAAAAGTGATTAAGTTTGATTAGATCTGTTCAACCTGTTTTGAATGGGTCAGTAGTAGAATTTGTAGCATACCTACTGACGGTAAACTTCCATGGTAAATATTTTCCATAGTAGTGAGTTTGGCTTGGGACCACTCCATCATGTATAAATAGATAGAATCCAAGAGGATTCTGGTTGTGTAATTTTTGGGTTTATTACTCTTGGGTTAATTTTGTGAGTGTGATTGTTGTAATGTTGTTTTGATTAGGTTGGTTAGCCAAACTAGGTAAAGTAGTAATGATGTTATTTTGTTCTCAACAACCTTTGATATTAATAGAAGATGGCTAATGGTTGGTTTGTCCCCATTTATATGGTTTATGTCATGGATGCTTAAGATATTAGATTATGATTATTTTTAGTGTGTAGTACTAATGTCTTGAGTTGTTTTTCAATGTGTCAAATAAATTAATTTGAAATCCTCCACAATGTCTAAAAGTGCAACACCCCTTTCTAAAGTTGGTTAAGTTTTTGATATGTTTAATGGTTGTTGTGGATGAAATTTTGATTCCCTTCACCATTGCAGCATCTTATTCTTGCAATCTGCATAGTTGCCTCTTATGAGATTTCACCCGCTCAGTGGATGATGCTAAAAGGGATAGTGTCTAATGGGGCTTTGTTAGCCAAAATTTTTGCATTAGCCTAGGTCAGACTATCCTCAATGCTAACAAATTATTTCCCAAGGATGAGTGGTACATGGAAGGGGTGGTATAGACTCTAATTCCTATTTAAAGAAATTTATTTAAGGAGTCGGTATACTAAAACCCTAAATTATTATGCACCAACTCATGAGAAATATCTGATAGTGTATAACGGTAACGGAAATATCCCCTAACCATGACAACAACGAACTGTCGGTGTCAAATAGGAGGCAGACATTGCAGCAACACATGTCTACATACTAGCACCACCATAAACGATGGGTCATTATATTACTGTAACATTACCCTAACTCTTTCATTGTGCCATTTTCCCACATTCGAACTCTTGGATACAACTAACACAACCATAGCCACTCTTAACTCTGGCTAAATATGGGAGGTGCAAGAGTGCGCAGAGAAAGTGCCGAAGAATTTCTAGACGCATTTCCACCCGTTAAATAATTATTATAATAGGCTGGCTGGATAGATTATATTCACATGTTTCAGGGGTATGACAATGACATAGCCCTAGAATTTTCCATGCATTACAGGGAGGGTAGATCAGAGGTAGAAGCGACAGTGGTGCATGCGATAGAAGAAGCACTTGCAAAAGTGTGAGGGTTACCCCAGACGGGAGAAAAGTGGTTTGCACCCCGAAAACCCCAACCTAATGTTGTGAGGCATTTCCTTGAGGCAGGTGAACAACTAATCAGGAGTGGTTCAGGATATGAGAGGAATTCATTACCACAACCCTGGTAGGATGTTGCATTCCTTGTCCATATATTTTTCACGTGTGAAGGAAGGTATGTCGTTATTTATTATGAGCACCTTCGCTTGTTATACCAACTGTGTCATGGGAGGATGCTTAACATACCTTTGTTCCCTGGAAAAACCTTAGACAAAATGGCCTGAGGTGTGCAGAAATCAAAGTGGCTGCTCTAAATCATGTCCCACCAATTCCTTGTTAAAATTTTAGTGGTTGAAGCGCTGCAAAGGGAAGGGAGAACTTGGGATGAACTAGTTGGAAGGCCATTGCATGTTGAAGCTGTAACTCCACCCCATGACCTCCAAGTTGCAACTGCACCCCATGACCTCTCATCTACAACTCCGCCCCATGACCCCCCAGCTGCAACACTGCCCCATGAACTACAAGCTGCAAGTCAACCCCATGACCTCTCAGCTGCAACTCCACCCCATGACCCCCTAGTTGCAAGTCCGCCCCATGACCTCCAAGCTGCAACTGCACCCCATGACCTCTTAGCTGCAACTCCCCCACATGAAACCCCCAGCTACAACTCTGCCCCATGACCTCCTAGTTGTAACTCTACCCCATGACCGCCCAGCTGCAACTTCGCCCCATGACATCGCACCTGCAACTCTTCCCCATGACCTCCCACCTGTAGAATTTCCCACATAAACTTTCCATATGGAAACTAAGGCGCCCACTGTTCAAAATAGGAGGGTTTCTAGGGTTTCTGCTATTAAATCTACACATAAAGGAGATGGCCAAGATGATGATGATGAAGTACAAATATTGGGGAGTAAACCTGCGACTAGAAGATTGAGAGGATACATGAAACGCTCGATAGGAGTGCCAAAATCCAAGCAGAACGGGAGAAAGAGAGGTCGTTAAGCTCCAGTTCCTGAAACCCTCCTCGTTGTTATAGAAGAAATCCCAAAAGAGAGAACAGTATAACAAGAACAAGAGAAAGAGCAAGAGTATCCACAGGATGTATTGACTGATGGAGTCATGGACCAAGGATGCATGCAACAAGGATTCATGGAAGAAGTATTACATCATCTTTCTGACACAGAAGAAAAAGTTAATAAGCTTCTGTTAGGGTCGTATAATAATAGAGATCATAATTTTGAATATACTATGTAAAGTCTTGTAATATTGTACATACTTTTCTTTCTACAAATGTTTTCCCATATTAAAAAATGAAAAGAGGGTAAGTCCTAAAAGAAAAATCAAAGGACTAAAAAGAAAAAGATAAAAAATATATATATAAAGTATGAACCCCACAAAAAAGAGATAAAAATAGATCCTAATAGTGTTGCACATTCAAATGCCACTACTTTAGTTTACTTTTTGAAAATAAAAATTGTCTGCAGCTTGTCAAAAATGCCACAATCGATGATGATCAAAAAGTTAAATATTGATTCATTCATGCTTTTAAATTTCAAAGTAATGATAGCTAGTGAATAAATATTTGGCCAAACCATTTAATCTTGGCAGATCAGTAGTTAGGTAGAGAATAAAATTAAATCATAAGTTTAATATGAGCCATTGGAAGTTATAAGGTTAGAAGTCGGCTAGTTTTCTTATCAAAAGAAAATAAAAAGGGTCAACAAGCTCAAATGCACCCAATAAATGAAGTAAAAATGTTAGGGTAAGTAAAGGGTAGGTAAATTACTTTCACAAGTAATGGAAAGCATTAATTAGTTCATCTCATATCACTAATATTCCCCAAAATCCCCTTCCCCTTACTTAAAACCCTATTTCCACTCTTAGAAGGCATTTTCCATTGTAAAAAGTCTTTTTCCTTTCCAAAATACCCCTTCCCTCTTATTTCACCCCTTTTTCCTTCCTAAAACCCCTTTCACTAGATTAAAAGCATATTTTCTTTTGAAAATTAACTGCCCCTTTTACTAACTCCCCTTTTCAATTAAAACATGAAAAAGCCAGTTTATACATAGTTTTAAAATTTTATAGTATATCGGGCCCCACTGGAAAAAAAGCCTCCTCGAAATTCTTTTAACACTTATTTCTAACATATTTTAAACATCCCACTTTTATATTAACCCCCATTTAATATGTATTTAACCCATTTCATATATATGCTACCCCATTTCATATAAACTGCTTCCCATTATAATAATCTTGGGTCCCACTTTCCCTTAAAACCCACTTATTATATATCTTATCCCATTATAATAATACCAACCCACTTCTATTTTAAACCCCTTCGCATGACTCATTCCCTGACCCCGCCTATTAAAACACCTCAACTCCTCCATCCGTTCGATCCATCCGATCAAATCCAATGAGCAATAGAGTGTTTCACAACCCCGAATGTCCAATATTTAAAGGCAAGGGGGGTTGTGAAATGGGTGGTTTCATACCCCTTCCCATTTTCCATGCGTCAATCCCACATTTCATTGCACTCCACAGCCCAAAACTGCCTTTTCGTGTGCAATAAACCATGAACCTATTTCCGTTCATTTAAATGAAACCACCCTATTGTTTGAATTCAGCCCCACACCAATAAGTTTAACTACCATTGGTTAAAAAGAAATAAAGCCTTCCCTTAAACAATTTTTCACCATTTATGTTAAAAACTATGAAAAGGAAGCCCTGCTGACCTATTTTGAAGCTAGTATAGACTCAAATTCAAGCCTTTTTCTACTAGAACCATTACTGACTCATATTTGAAGCTTTATAAGACCAAGAAATCCTCTGTTGCGACCAGAATCCCTTCTGCAGATCGAATTACGTCATTTCACAGGTATTCCTAAGTGCCTGAGACCATTTCTTAAACATAGAAAGTAATAAATTAAAAAATTGAACAAGTTAAATGGCCTCCCAGATCGCTTTGTCCATTAATCCCCTGCAACCACCTATAGTTGATGTTGAACACACTCCCCTAGCAGAAAAAGACTTCAAAATCAGTGATACAGTCACTTATTTCAACCTCCTTGAGCTCCACTGTTGGATCCATGATAAATTCATAGACTAGGCTGATGATATCCAACTTTGGGATTCAAACCTACCAGTTTCCAGAAATCATCAGACTCTGTCAGATTAATTAATTTCCCAATGAAAGAGCCCTAGTAACCCCTAGCAAAGAGATTTTGTTCACAATCACTGTAGAATGCATAAATCAGATGTTGCATATCCAACCCAAGCTCGATGAAGCCCCATTTTCTACTGAAATACTCATTGAACTATATCTAAAATTAGAATTTCCCAAGAGGTTTCAAATATTACAAAACTTTCTCCCTCCATCAGTAGAAACCCGAAATAGTAACCCTCCATACACAGCTTCAATTTGTTTAGAGGGAACTAGACATAATGTCACAATGTTGTCTTATATTTTAAGGTACTTTACTGATGAATGTGTAGATGCTTCAATATTAGGTTTTTTATCCATATTTTTCCTTGGATAGCCTCCAGCTTCAACATTCAATTTTTCTCAATATCTACCAGATGCCATCCATGAGCAAATAGTTAAATTACCAGAGGAAGGAGAGTTTAAATATTCATCTTTTTTGTTTCATTTGTTCTTATAATTCCAATCAGAAAGGTTTGTAGTTAGCCTTCAAAAACTAGACACAGAGGGTAACCCCCAATCTGTAGCCTTCTAGACATCCTTGATTAGAAATGATTCCACAAAATTTAGCTACAAGGACTTCATTGATTCGTTTGTTCATCTAGTTGTCAACATGCTAAGCAGTAGCATTCAACCTAGGATCCATGAAGAGATAAAGAAAGTATTCCAATTGCC
Organism: Pinus albicaulis; assembly: GCA_034641835.2. Classification (NCBI taxonomy): domain Eukaryota; kingdom Viridiplantae; phylum Streptophyta; class Pinopsida; order Pinales; family Pinaceae; genus Pinus; species Pinus albicaulis. The sequence continues at coordinate 694,737,505 of CM076579.1, read as the reverse complement.
TGAAAAAAGTAGAATAGGATACTGGTATTTATACCAGAACCACACTGAAATTAGGGTGTATGGATTCCAACTCACTCCATACAAGTTTCCCAAATACCTCTCGATGAGGTTATTTGCATTAGAATACATCAGGCAGATCCTAAACTCAAATGAGGTTAATTTTCTGTCGACAAAGAAGAAAACTTAGTTTAAAATGTGTTGGAAATGTTGTCATTCATGGCAAGGACGCAAAGGAAGAACACCTGAGGCAGCAACAAGGCAAAGGAGATGGCAAAGGAAGAACACCTGAGGTAGCAAAAGGAGAATTAAGGAGTAGCATCAGTCAAGGAGCAGATGAAACAAAGAGAGCATAAGACAAGTAGCTGAGGAATGAGACAGAGTGATGAGGAACAATTATTCTAGTGGGAAGACTGTGAAGCACTGTTGAGGAAAATACATCAATTCATTCTGCAGAATTAAATCAAGATGAGGAACAGAACTCTGGTAACGTAGCGGAGTTTGAAGTTGAGGAAAATAACTGTTGAATTGAATGCGTAGAAGATCGGAGCCTCATAGGATGTGCTACAAGTATAACAGGTGGAGTGGATTCTATATACGCAATAGAGAAAGGAGCACAAAGAAACTAAGACAACAGATATAGCAGAAAGGAAGAGACAAAGAAGAACAAAGGCAGCGAAGGAAGCAGTGTTGAATCAGAAACAGGTAGAGGCACAGCGAAGAATAGAGGCAGGGCAGCAAAAAGAAGCAGAGGTAGAGGCAGAGGCAGAGTCGTTATAAAATTCCGAGAATCGCCCAAGCCGGCAGATACATTCATATGCATAATTCCGGGAATCGCACACTCCAACCGGCGTTATACATATAATATAACACAAACTTATTCCAGGAATCGCTTAACTCCAACGGCAATACAATGCATATAATACAGAACCATATTCCGGGAATCGCACACTCTAACCGGTGTTATACATATAATATAACACAAACTTATTCTGGGAATCGCTTCACTCCAGTGACAAAAATATATATAAACATATATGTGCAGTGTATCACATAAACAAAGGTCCAAGGCATTTATATTATGGAGCGCATAAAACAAAGTTTGATAAGGTGGGACCCCTCCCCAATCGCAATCGGAGATCGCAAGGGCAGCGGAACATGCAACCAACTGAGAGTTGCGATTGCGATTGAAGCTCGAACCCGATGGGTGTATAAACGGGGGATAATACATATTTGAGTTACGGTCAAATCGCATCGGCATTGGTCAATCGCATCGGAGAACATATGAGTTGCGATTGCGATTGGAAGTCCGGACCCGATGGAGGTATGAATTGTAATTCAAACTTGTTTGAAGTCATTTCCCAATCGCATCGGCAAAATACAATGAACAGTGCCCAATCGCAACACATATTAAAAGACTTGCGATTGCGATTGAAGTGGCGGACCCGATGGCATTATACAATGGATTTAATAGGTTCAATCACATCCGGGGTCTTAATCGCAATCAGAACTTTCCGATTGATCACACGACTTGTGTAATATGTTGCGATTGAAGTGGCGGACCCGATGGCAATATACGATGGATTTAATAGGTTCAATCGCATCCAGGATCTTAATCGCAATCGGAACTTTCCGATTGATCGAACGACTTGTGTAATATGTTGCGATTGAAGTGGCAGACCCGATCCTGTTATATGCGGGAGTTAATATGTGCAAATCACATCCGTGTTCTGATCGCAATCGAAACTTTTATACTATGTGCCCCGATTGCATTTGTTCAAAGTTCGGACCCGATTGTGCTATGAGCCATGTTTTATGTGGTCATCGCGTCCATTTGATCAATCGCAATTGCAAGTTTTGTTTGACACCACCGATCCGCCGACGGAGATGTGGGGCCGGACCCCTTCATATATTAGAGGCTGTGATTTGATTTATTGGATTGTAATATAAGACCAAAGGCTTAAGGTGGAGGGTGATTTTTTATATAAAATAATTGCTGTGAGATATATAAAACATGGTTGCGGTTGTATTAAAACATGCCACGTGGTCTGTAGACCCATGGGCCTCAGCTTAACGGGAGGGCGATTATTAATGTAATACAACTGTAATATATGTATGTTCCGGCCTGCGGAACTCGCCACATCAACAAGACACTTGTTGCGTGTAAAGGATTGAATTACAGTCAGCAAATTCATTTATATATAAAGCGCTGGTATAAAAATAAAATAAAAATGCAGTTCATAAATTCAGGAGTTACGCAGCAGCCATAAACAGAAAGGCATACAGAGAAGAGAAAGGGACAAAGAGACAGTTAGAGAAAAGACAAATGCGCAACAAGCCAAGAGACAAAATGAGTGAGCTGGAGTTCACATTGTAATTCGAATGTAAATGTTTTAATTGTTTTTATTGTTTGTGATGCATTGGCAAGTCTCCGGAAGAGAGCAAATATCCCACTGTAATATTAAAATAAGCACCTATAGTTACATTTTTCTGAGTAAGCTGAAAAGAGATGAGAAGGCAGAAGGCAAAGAGACATGACTGTCCATTTCGAATTCCCAGTAGAATACAAATAGTCATGAAGCTATCTTGTATAAAGGGGGGTAATATCCAAGAGGAGAGATTGATGAAAATAGAATGAGAAGAGGAGAGAGTGTGCAGCAGAATTGAAGATAGTTGAATAAAATAAGAAAGCTGCAAGAGGTCAGAGAGTGTGAATATAGAGGATGCTGAGTATGAAGAATTGAGGAGAAAAGAAGATAAGAAGGAAGGGTTGAGCAGATATGATGCAGGTCTGATATAAGAGTTGATGAACAGCAGAAGAGAAAGTACAGAATAGAGCTGATATCCAAGGTAAATCAGCAAGTGTTTTTCTTTTGAAAGAATAAGGAAGTTAGAGCTTCCCTATCAAGTTGTAGCTTGATAGATGTCGGTTGTAGTTGACTGAGGTAGGAGCCTCCTGTAGGTTGGTGCCTGCAAAAAATAGATGGGATTTGGTGCTTCCACATCAAGTTGTAGCTTGATAAAATGTCGGTTGTAGCTGACTGAGGTTGGAGCCTCCTGTAGGTTGGTGCCTGCAGAAAATTGATGGGAGTTGGAGCTTCCTTGCAAGTTGTAGCTTGCAGAATTGAGGTAGGAGCCTCCTGTAGGTTGGTGCCTACAGAAAATCGGTGGTGAGAGGGAGTTGGAGCTTGCCTTTGCATCACAACAATAATAAGATGTGGTTTTCTCCCTTTATGGGTTTCCACTTATATCTGGTGTCTCTGTGCATGATGTTTATGTGTTGATGTGATTTATCTCATCTGCTTAATACTTGCTGCTCTCATAGTCAATATGCTATTACATTAACAAATCTGTTTGATAGTAATACTTGTTGCTCACATATTAATTTGACCATGAAATGAAGATGTAAATAAGATTTAAAAGAAAAGTTTTAAAAGTCTATGTATGTGTTAAACTGATTCACCCCCCCCTCTCAGTTTAACTAAGGGTTCAACAATTGGTATCAGAGCCAGTTCCTTTGGTGTAAGCTTAATAGCTTGAAGGAGATCTGGTTGAGTCATGGACTATCAAAATGTACATGTGCTAAATACAACTAACTTTCCTGAATGGAGAGATAAGGTTAAGACAGGATTTATGGCTGATGATCTAGAGGTATGGAAGCTTGTTTGTGATGGTTACTGCATAGACTCACCCACAGTGAAAGAACAACAGAGGAATGCTAAGGCAAAATGTGTGATATATGACAATCTTCATAACAAGGACCTTGAGTTGATAATGGATTTAACCTCTGCAAAAGAAATCTGGGATATACTGCACCTCATACATGGAGTAGACACTAAGGATTGCATTGACAAGAAGGATAAGAGAATTAAGAAAAAGAGAAATTCATGTCAAAAAGAAGATTCTCAATCAAATGAAGTACCTGCTAGTGTGAATGGTAGTAAGAACCATGAATAAATTGTAGCTGAAGAAAGGGCCAAACTTGACACTGCTTTGACTGAAATAGAAATATTGAAGAATGAAAACAAAGACCTTAAGACAGTGATGCAAATATGTGATGAGAGAGAATTTGAAGATAAGAAAGAAATTTTTGGCCTGAAGACACACCTTGAAGAAGCAAGGAAGATAGAAGACACTCTGTTGCAACAAATGAGAAAGAAAAGTCAGGAATGTGAAAGATTGGAAGAAGAAGTGATGAGCCTAAGAAAGAACTTAGAAAAAGCCCAAAGAGAACTACTAATGAATACACCTCTAATGAAAAGCTCTAGACATTTGGACCAAATTCTCAATGCTCAAAGACCACCTCACATAAAGGCTGGGATAGGATATGAAGGGGAAACCAGCAAGTCCAAGATTGAAGATAAAAGGAATGTCATTTTTGTAAAGGCAGCAAAGGAAGATGAAGCAGCTCAGAAGATTCCCACTGAAGAAGAAGCCAGCAAGAACAAGATTTGTAAAGAAACAAACATAACCAAGCAACAAAATGAGAAGACAAAGAATGAAGGGATGAAACAATCAGCTACTAAAGGCTCACATGCTCCTAAGGATGAAGTGAATAAATTTGGAAGTTGTCAAAGGAGGTTCTTTCCTCCTATGAAAAATAGCACATGTTTCTCTTGTCATAAACCAGGACATAATGCATCACAATGTAAGAGAAGGTCTATCAACTCCAACCAGCAAAAGATGCAGCAAAAGAGAAGAACTCCTCAAGCAAGCAAAGGGAAAAGACAATCTTCCACCAGGTATACAAATCATTTCCATGGCTATTGTTATGCATGCAATGAATTTGGACATAAATATGTTGATTGTAAATTATGTTCAAAAAGGGGAATGAAATATTATACATCAGCTCAAATGCACCTTGGTCAAATAAGATGTTATGTATGCCTCAAGCGTGATCACAAAGCTAAAGACTGTAAACTGCCATATATATTAAAGAACTCCAGACAGATGATGAAATCCAATCCAATCAAACAAAACTATGAATCAGAAAGGAGTGCAGACATTATGATGAACCCCAATAGAGTATGGAAAGAAAAGAGAAAAGGGGAGCCTATCATCTCAATAACATAATAAATCCGCCATAGTCTCAGGGGGAGCTGCTCTAGGAAGCAAAGAAAAAATCCATCCAGTGACAAATATGAAGCAACATCCCAGGGGGAGAGCAGTTCATATATTTACCCCATGAAAGTAGTCTAAGAAGATCTCCTTGGAATGATAACAGCTATGAGATCAGTAAGAGAAAGGAAGTTTCTCTAACAGAGATCTATGGAAGAAGAAGACCATCTGAAACTCACAATAGCCAGCAATATTGTTAGAAGGAGAACAAAGGCAACAAAGGCATTTGACTAGTTAAATCCTGTGACGAGAATTCCGTATGAATGAGACCCTGTAGCAGAATATTTATAAGAAATGCATAAGAAACCTCTGCATAAGAATAATCGAAACCGTGTTATGTATGGTGGAAATCGGCAAAGGTTATGTATGGTGCAAGGGTTGTGAATGGTGAAGCGGAACCATAGTCAAATGCGCAATGTGAATGGTGGAGTGAAACCTTCGTGAGTGGGTTCGAATCATTATAATATACTGAAAAACGACTATTTAATAAAGAAGACCGGAACCTTGGTGAAACACTGTAGCAAAACCACTTATGGTTTCCGGATTATTTCGCACCACTTTTGGTACGGAGGCAGTATTATCTAGAGGGCTAGCGATTCCATAATATTGTTGACACGTGGCATAGGTGGTATTGGAAGCCACCGTTTAACCTGCGATTTCGCAAGTTAACGTCAGTACCGGGACACCGAGCGGAATTTCTCAGGACCGTTGATTTGAAAAGGGGACATCCAGCGGTGACTATTCGATGAAGATACGCGAAGTTTAATAAAAGTGCGCGGAAGATAGAGGAGGTACGGTGCATAGGTGGGCCAGTCCGAAAGTCTTATTATAAAGTTTGTTTTTCAAAGCATGGAGTATTAATACAAGGTCGGGTGGCGAACTATAAAGCGAGTGGTATATTCAAATCTTCAAAGGTTTGTTATGAAGTCTAGTTGCGATTATTAAAAAGGCATCAAGAAGCCATGGTAACAGTTGAATTGGTATATAAAGCAGTGTATAAAGCAGCAGTGATTCTGGAACTGTCATAGAAAATAAAATGCAGTGACATTCTTTCAAATCAGGATGACAAAATAAGTAGCAGGTTAATGATGCCAAGATCAGATTTAGTATATTGATGATTGTTGGTGTGAACAGTGGGAAGATCAATAGTGGAAACTATGGGTTCATGTGCAAGCTAAAATGAAATCTCTACATGGTTTATCAAGGTAATATCAATTGGTACTAGGTACAGGTCGCATATCTATCAATAGAATATCAAGAGTTATCATGGAACATCAATATGATACAGGTCCTCAAGATCAAAGAACTATGGCAAAAGAACCTCAAGCACAAAGGATTTGCAGGGGTTGTTTTGGAAGAGTGTGTAAGCAGTGAAAGTCATTAGTCTCTTATATTGAAAGATATTTCCTATCCTCACAATAAGCTGTAAGCTCTAGTGTGATTCATTTATTTACAATAACAACAAGGACCTTTCAGTCTTTAAGTGTATTATCCCTGTCAGCAGTTTAGCACAGATTACCAACAATAGGCAGTACAGGTGAACCACAGCAATAGAAGATATATTGGCATCATCACAATTGAACAGATGTTGTACTGCAGATGATTATTGCAGAAGAAGACAGACTCCAACTACAACCTTCTTCAATAGATATGCATCGCAGATGAAGATTATAATATAGATGGAATTATAGCTGAAGCAAGCCTGATATGTCACTCGGAGCATTCACAATCTTTAAGTCTTGATCCAATGATGCATCTCTTATTATACAAGTCTAATTATAGCTGTCATTACTTTGGAATGATATCGACTTAATGTGTATATACAAGTTAAAATATTCTCAAAAGTGTTCTCTCAACAAATATTGTACACCAGTATAGAGCAGCATGGTACAATGTCAGAAGAAGAATGCCTAAACACATCTCAGAGAGAGAAAATGAAAAGATAGAATCTACACTAAGAAATGTGCAACCCTTTGCCATTGATGTCAAAGGGGGAGGAAAAGTAGGTAATAGAAGAAAGGGTCTTCTAAAAGAAGCTAGACAGAGGAAGACTTAGAGGAAGCATTGGATTATTAGTGGATGTGTTGCCATCAATGCCAAAGGGGGAGACTATTGAAAATGTTGTCATTGATGGCAAAGGAGATGGCAAAGGAAGAACACCTGAGGCAACAAAAGGAGAATTAAGGAGTAGCATCAATCAAGGAGCAGATGAAACAAAGAGAGCATAAGACAAGTAGCTGAGGAATGAGACAGAGTGATGAGGAACAATTATTCTAGTGGGAAGACTGTGAAGCACTGTTGAGGAGAATACATCAATTCATTCTGCAGAATTAAATCAAGATGAGGAACAAAACTCTGGTAACGTAGCGGAGTTCGAAGTTGAGGAAAAGAACTGTTGAATTGAAGGCGTAGAAGATCGGAGCCTCATAGGATGTGCTACAAGTATAACAGGTGGAGTGGATTCTATATACGCAATAGAGAAAGGAGCACAAAGAAACTAAGACAATAGATATAGCAGAAAGGAAGAGACAAAGAAGTAACAAAGGCAACAAAGGAGGCAGTGTTGAAGCAGAAACGAGCGAGAGAGCACGGCGAAAAACGAGAAGCGAACATGGCAGCGACGAGCGACACAAGGGGGCGGCCAGATACATTCATATGCATAATTCCGGGAATCGCACACTCCAACCGACGTTATACATATAATATAACACAAACTTATTCCGGGAATCGCTTAACTCCAGCGGAAATACAATGCATATAATACAGAACCATATTCCGGGAATCGCACACTCCAACCGGCGTTATACATATAATATAACACAAACTTATTCCAGGAATCGCTTCACTCCAGCGGCAAAAATATATATAAACATATATGTGCAGTGCATCACATAAACAAAGGTCCAAGGCATTTATATTATGGAGCGCATAAAACAAAGTTTGATAAGGTGGGACCCCTCCCCAATTGCAATCGGAGATCGCAAGGGCAGCAGAACATGCAACCAACTGAGAGTTGCGATTGCGATTGAAGCCCGGACCCGATGGGTGTATAAACGGGGGATAATACATATTTGAGTTACGGTCAAATCGCATCGGAGAACATATGAGTTGCGATTGCGATTGGAAGTCCGGACCCGATGGAGGTATGAATTGTAATTCAAACTTGTTTGAAGTCCTTTCCCAATCGCATCGGAAAAATACAATGAACAGTGCCCAATCGCAACACATATTAAAAGACTTGCGATTGCGATTGAAGTGGCGGACCCGATGGCATTATATAATGGATTTAATAGGTTCAATCGCATCCGGGGTCTTAATCGCAATCAGAACTTTCCGATTGATCGCACGACTTGTGTAATATGTTGCGATTGAAGTGGCGGACCCGATGGCATTATACGATGGATTTAATAGGTTCAATCGCATCCAGGATATTAATCGCAATCGGAACTTTCTGATTGATCACACGACTTGTGTAATATGTTGCGATTGAAGTGGCGGACCCGGTCCTGTTATATGCGGGAGTTAATATGTGCAAATTGCATCCGTGTTCTGATCGCAATCGGAACTTTTATACTGTGTGCCCCGATTTCATTTGTTCAAAGTTCGGACCCGATTGCGTTATGAGCCATGTTTTATGTGGTCATCGCGTCCATTTGATCAATCGCAATCGCAAGTTTTGTTTGACACCAACGATCCGCCGACGGAGATGTGGGGCCAGACCCCTTCATATATTAGAGGCTGTGATTTGATTTATTGGATTGTAATATAAGACAAAAGGCTTAAGGTGGAGGGCAATTTTTTATATAAAATAATTGCTGTTAGATATATAAAACATGGTTGCGGTTGTATTAAAACATGTCGCGTGGTCTGTAGACCCACGGGCCTCAGCTTAACGAAAGGGCGATTATTAATGTAATACAATTGTAATATATGTATGTTTCGGCCTGCGGAACTCGCCACATCAACAAGACACTTGCTGCGTGTAAAGGGTTGAATTACAGTCAGCAGATTCATTTATATATAAAGCGCTGGTATAAAAATAAAATAAAAATGCAGTTCATAAATTCAGGAGTTACGCAGCAGCCATAAACAGAAAGGAATACAGAGAAGAGAAAGGGACAAAGAGATAGTTTGAGAAAAGACAAATGCGCAGCAAGCCAAGAGACAAAATGAGTGAGCTGGAGTTCACATTGTAATTCGAATGTAAATGTTTTAATTGTTTTTATTGTTTGTGATGCATTGGCAAGTCTCCGGAAGAGAGCACCTACAGTTACATTTTTCTGAGTAAGCTGAAAAGAGATGAGAAGGCAGAAGGCAAAGATACATGACTGTCCATTTTGAATTCCCAGTAGAATACAAATAGTCATGAAGCTATCTTGTATAAAAGGGGGTAATATCCAAGAGGAGAGATTGATGAAAACAGAATGAGAAGAGGAGAGAGTGTGCAGCAGAATTGAAGATAGTTGAAGAAAATAAGAAAGCTGCAAGAGGTCAAAGAGTGTGAATATAGAGAATGCTGAGTATGAAGAATTGAGGAGAAAAGAAGAGAAGAAGGAAGGGTTGAGCAGATATGATGCAGGTCTGATATAAGAGTTGATGAACAGCAGAAGAGAAAGTACAGAATAGAGCTGATATCCAAGGTAAATTGGCAAGTGTTTTTCTTTTGAAAGAATAAGGAAGTTGGAGCTTCCCTATCAAGTTGTAGCTTGATAGATGTCAGTTGTAGCTGACTGAGGTAGGAGCCTCCTGTAGGTTGGTGCCTGCAGAAAATAGATGGGAGTTGGTGCTTCCACATCAAGTTGTAATATGATAAAATGTCAGTTGTAGCTGACTGAGGTTGGAGCCTCCTGTAGGTTGGTGCCTGCAGAAAATTGATGGGAGTTGGAGCTTCCTTGCAAGTTGTAGCTTGCAGAATTGAGGATAGAGCCTCCTGTAGGTTGGTGCCTGCAGAAAACGGTGGTGAGAGGGAGTTGGAGCTTGCCTTTGCATCACAACAATAATAAGATGTGGTTTTCTCCCTTTATGGGTTTCCACTTATATCTGGTGTCTCTGTGCATGATGTTTATGTGTTGATGTGATTTATCTCATCTGCTTAATACTTGTTGCTCTCATATTCAATCTGCTATTACATTAGCAAATCTGTTTGATAGTAATACTTGTTGCTCACATATTAAGTTGACCATGAAATGAAGGTGTAAATAAGATTTAAAAGAAAAGTTTTAAAATTCCATGTATGTGTTAAACTGATTCACCCCCTCCCCTCTCAGTTTAACTAAGGGTTCAACATAAGAACCAGATTGGTCCTTTCATTTGCAATAATAGGAATGTTGTTCAATAAGCAGATAAGTGTTTACAAGATTTTAATTTCAGTAATAGCTTCAAGTGGCAGTATGATCCTTTGGGAGTCATCAGTAAACTAAGAGTCAAATTCAAATTGACTCCTTTTTTCCATGAGCCAAAACCAGAGATTGAAAAGTATTCCAACCAGTCATAGTGGTTGGAAAACACTCTGCAAGAGGTGGAGAAACATGCCAATACTAGTTACATCCTGTATACTCCAGCCCCACAAGGCAGGAACTCAAAAATACCAATAGAGGAAGGCTCATATTCTGCTGAAACCACTACTGACACCAAATTAAAATTAATGTATAGGAAAAAGTCCAAGCTGAATCGAGTAATTGAGCCAAAATAAATAATTGACACGGTTGATATTATTGATACAGATATAATTGTTAGGGATAATGCACCTCCCATAGTTTCATAAGAAACTCATTAGCCTTCAACCTCTAGTGCTCATATTATTCAGAAGCAACATAGTGTAGAAGTATCTTCATCAAGCAAACTAGTAGACAAAGAACAAGATATAATGGAGAAGTATAAAGAAATAAAATTGAAGAATGAGGCATTGAAAGCTATGAATTATGCCCAATATTGGAAACAGACACCTAGTGACCAAAATAGGTTGCTTTCAGCCTTTGATTATAAACCCAGGAAGATGCAAATGACCTTTTTGCAACCAACAATGCAGGCTCCAAAGTCATTAGCAGACTACAAGAAAACAACTTTTGAAGTTATGTCTAAAGATGTACATCCAATATATCAAATTGAATTTCATAAGCAAGCAGGAGAAATAATCTACTCCACTATGACCAACAAAGCTATGATTGTCAAAAAACTACAAGATTCTCTCGAAAATATCAGAGCACAGTTGAAAATGGAGAAGACTTCCTCACAAGCCAAGGACAACAGAATAAAATCACTTAAATAATTGGTCATGGAGGTTGGATATGATCCCAAAAACATCAAAGCAACTGAAGAACTTATAAAGAAGAAGAATGCAGACATTGTTGCATTGAAGAAGCAGTTGAAATTACCTCCCATTGAACATCCACAAACTAAAGAATTTTTGGAGAATGAAGGTCAGAAAGATGAAATGATGAATCTCATCATTCAGTTGACAACTCAACTGAAAGAGATGAATAATGAAATGGACAAATTAATCAAATGATGAGAAATGAAGATAGAATTAATCAAAGCTATGCAAGACATGTCAATCCAAACAAATGAGATTAACATACTTAAAGAACAAGTAAAAAGTCTTAAAGATGAAAATAAATTAGCTCTGATAATGCATAAGGTTGAAACACAGAAGTCAAACAGATTAACTGACAGGATACATAAGTTAGAAAAGGAATTGGCACTAAAAGAGCCACTTGCCCAAGCAAAGCAACAACAATGGGCCAATATTATTAATAATTGAGCACAAATAATTGATAAAGCAGGCAAGTGATGCTATTCAAAATTTCAAAGAACAACTTGGAAAGAAACCAGAGGAGGCCGTTAAGATAATTAAGTTTCTAAATTATAAGAACAAGCAATAATTAGAAGAAATTAGGAGAAGTGACAGAACAGAAACAATCTTAGAGGTAAAAAAGGTAATTTCCAAGAAAAATCTCATGATACCGCATGAAGATAAGTGTCAAACTATGGAGTTAGCAGTAAACATATTCATGAACAAATTTGATGTCTTGAGGCAGAAAGGTCTGCCTAATCCTTTGGTGATTAATGATAGAATAATGAGGCATGAAGATTATGACAAGAATATCAGAGAAGTGGCTAAAGAACATTCCAACTATGAAAGGAATTCCTACAGGTAAAGTACTCTATCTGACATTTGAAAATCTCTTTTACCTCCAGCATGAGGTAAATCATCTCTTTATAAACAAGCCTACATTTACCAAGTACACTGAAGCAGATGATATTTGTAGGAGAATGGTAAAAAATAAACTACCAGATGAAGAGGCTTGGTAAAAATTGTATGATTTACTGTAAACAGGTAAAAGAGAGACAAGGAAAAAAGTGAAAACAGAGCAGGGAGACAAAGCAGTAAAGTAAAAGAGGAATTTACTGTGACAGTTAAAGGTAAAGCAGGTTAAAAGAGCAGTGACGTTAAAAAGTAACAGAGCAGTCAAGTTAAAGTGAATACAGATGAAAGACAGAGTTTAAAGATGAAGTTCGATAAAAGGCAGACTGCGTAAAGATACAACTAGCATAAAGCAACAGTCGAAGAGATAAGATAGAAAAAGATCAAAGAATCAAAACACAAACAAATAAACAGGGACAACTTGCATTTAGTTACATAGGTGTCTCTATCTTCTTGCATGAAGATATTTTATTTCCCTTGAATAATTCCTAAATCAGTTTTAGGATATTTTGTATTAGTTTTTGTATAAATACTTCATAATTAGAAGTATTGAGTGTGGATTCCTGAACATTTCTATAGTTGTAATTGATCCAAACAACTGAGGGTTAATTGTACCATTTTCAAGTCAACAGACAAGACAAGTAATAAATTCATTGCATTACAGGATTCATGTGTTGAGTCACTTCAGTGAAGTAATTTCAATTGTTCATTGTTATTTTTCTTAAGTATGCCATAAACTTGTATGTTTTCTAAATCTAAATGTTATCACTGGAATTTTATTTCAGAACTTGTTTAAATACACTCCGTCTTGAACTGTTATTCATTTTTATGTTTTCCACTAATGTCTGGATCTGAGAATCCTTAATTTCTCTCCCATCCCGATTGACCCCTTTCACCTTCATTCATTATCCAGTTTAAGGAATCCTTACCTGCTCCTTGATCCCGATTGAAAACCACTTCACCACTCATCCTTTAAAGATATGATTTTTCTCAGCTACCTTGCCTCATGAACACTTCCTTTAGAACTTGATTCTATCATGTTTTCTTGATATTTTGACTCCATAGCCCAATGGAAAATAGACAGGCACCTATCCATCTAAATCAGTAATTCCACCAACAAATCAAAATCAAACCAAATTAAGCATACATAGCTAGCCTAAAATCAATTAAAACAACAAAGTTAAATCATTAAGAGAGAGCCCTCTCTGAGCATTAGAAAGGCTAGATCATAATATCCAAATTGGTTGATAGTTACCTCTGTTATTTCTTTTAACACAAACATAACAACCCAAGGGGAATTTCGGAGTGATAACAACTTCCATCTCCAGATTCTGACTATGATTACATACAGGGACTAGTCGAATGATACAATTTAGATGGCCTTGCCTCAATTCAAATTTTGTATGGGGATGATGAGTACTATCAAACTGAACCACCAGAATTGTATAGAGAAAATCAGCAGGGCCAACCAACTACGCAACTAGAATTGTATGGGGATGATCAGAAGGACCAACCAACTTCACAACCAAAATTGTATGGGAACGATTAGGAGGACCAACCAACTGAACCACCAGAATTGACAAAGAAGCACATTACCTATAAAAATATTCCTTTGTATATTTCACTGTTAAGGAAGAATAGGATTCTCCAGATGAAAAATAGAAAACTACAAATCAAATCTAAAACCCTAAGAGATGAGCTCAGAGAAAAATAAATTTTTGATAGGTTAGATTACTTGGCCCAAATTGCAGAGTCCATACCCGTTGATGTCATAGGTATTCCTTCTCTGGGGGTCCAACAAGATATAGCCCTTGGAAAAAAACAGACAGATGAAATTTTTGTGCAAATAGAGGACCTTACCAAAATCACAACTGTCCATACAGAGGAACAAGAATTACATATCAAACGTGTTAGCCCCCTGTAATTATCAATATTGGAAAATTCCAACTACAGGGAGAACACTTATTTCAACCACTTTGGGATTCTAGGATCTAGCCCTCTTGAATCTGGAGAGGGATCTCTCTAATAAGTGCAAATATGGATTTATCTTTAAAGGCTTTTGGGTAATGATATTAGGCTAGTTATGAAGGCTGAGGGTTTTTTTTTGTTTTGGATGGTTGAGCGTGATTATTGTTTGAGTGGAAAGTTCCAAATGGAAAGAGTTTCAAAGGTGTGAAGTTGCAAGAAATCAGGACAAGATTTGGCTAAAAATATAGATATAACCACTACTACATTTGGCGCAAATTCCGACACTTGGTTAGACGCTTTTGACAGAGTAATAGGAAATTTCCCAACTTTCCATCCTTTGAAATAGTCGCTATCAGCGTTTATAGAAAGGAATGTACTTAATCTGTAGGCAGCAAAAGTGTCGCCACTGCGACGTTTGGAGGAAGACGTCGCACTGGCGACACTATGTCCCAAAGCGTCGCTATTGCGACGACTACAAGTGTGACACAATGTCTAAGTGTCGTAATTGCGACGTTTGGAGACCTTCGTTGCAATAGCGACGCCTTTTTCGCCGTCGGTATAATGACACTGATATGCGCGCTAAATGCATATACGAAACTTATATGCACGCTACATAAAAATGATTTTATTTTTTCGTATCCGTGGCAATAGCTAATATCACGCGCGCATCCGCCCTCCGCTCTTGCATAACAGCATTCACCCTGATCAGCTCTTGCATAACAGAATTTTCCCTCAGCATTCGCCCTCAGCGTTCGCCCTCAGCTCTTGCAGAATAGAATTTGCCCTCAGCATTCGCCCTCAGCTCTTGCAGAACAGCATTCACCGTCAGCTCTTGCAAAATGGTAAGTTCTTAGGCCTTCCTCCTATAGTAAGTTTTAAGGTGTCGCAATACCGACACGTAAAAGTGTCGCCACTGCGACGTTTGGAGGAAGACGTCGCACTGGCGACACTATGTCCCAAAGCGTCGCTATTGCGACGACTACAAGTGCGACACAATGTCTAAGTGTCGTAATTGCGACGTTTGGAGACCGTCGTTGCAATAGCGACGCCTTTTTCGCCATCGGTATAACGACACTGATATGCGCGCTAAATGCATATACGAAACTTATATGCACGCTACATAAAAATGATTTTATTTTTTCGTATCCGTGGCAATAGCTAATATCACGCGCGCATACGCCCTCCGCTCTTGCAGAACAGCATTCGCCCTGATCAGCTCTTGCATAACAGAATTTGCCCTCAGCATTCGCCCTCAGCTCTTGCAGAACAGAATTTGCCCTCAGCATTCGCCCTCAGCTCTTGCAGAACATCATTCACCGTCAGCTCTTGCAAAATGGTAAGTTCTTAGGCCTTCCTCCTATAGTAGGGTTGACTCTATTTGGGGTTTTTTTGGTCAATTCCATTGGATTGTGTTAGGCTGTAGGGTTCTCTCTAGATGTCGAGAATCAAGATTCAATACCCTCTATTATCTTCATCACCCAATACAACATTTAAATTTTTCCCAAAGAAACGCTTATTAATTTGGCAGCCATTATTTCTCCCTGCTTTAAAAACCCTACATTTAAATGAAAACAAGCATTGCATTTCAACTACAAAAATCTATTAGTGTTCAAATGTACATGTGTGCTACATTAACGTCTGATATCACGCGTGCATTCGCCCTCCGCTCTTTCAGAACAGCATTTTCCCTCAGCATTCGCCCTCAGCTCTTGCAGAACAACATTTGCCATCAGCTCTTGCAGAACAGCATTGGCCCTCAGCTCTTGCAAAATGGTAAGTTCTTACTGCAGGCCCTTCCTCCTATAGAGGGTTGACCCTACAGCCTAACCAAATAGCTCCACTTGAGAAACTTTTCATAATCTTGGGGCTGGATATACTGCAGAGCAAACAATTGTAGTTATCATTCGTGCTCCAATATATTAATATACTTTTTACATTGAACTGGAGAAAGGGAAACAAGCAAATGCTAGCCATCATACAATGCTTTGACATAAGAGTTTTGAGTGACATACTTGAAAAAAGAACTCATCGACTGATATTTATAATCATTTGAGTTATTCAAGTTAAACACAATGTCAAGAATCAAGATTCAACACCCTCTATTATCTTCATCACCTAGTACAAGATTTAAATTTTTCCCAAAGAAACGCTTATTAAATTGGCAGCCATTATTTCTCCTAGCTTTAAAAACCCTACATTTAAATGAAAACAAGCATTGCATTTCAACTACAAAAATATGTTAGTGTTCAAGTGTACATGTGTGCATCACTTGTGTAGGGTATTCCTTTTGCACTTTCACATTATCCAAGAATGTGTGCAGTATAGTTCATATTTTTTGTGATTTAGATTATCTTGAAAAAGGAAAGGTAAATTATTTCCCATGGAAAAAGAAGGTTTTCCCTTTTACTACTGGAAATGGTACAACAAAGTTCCATTTCTACCTGAAACTCCTATGAAACAGGAACCAAATAAAGGCCATGTCCTCAATGGACATCATTTGGCTTTGAAAATGGCCATTGCACCGTGTTGTTTCTTATATTACAACACGATAGTTTCTTATGTCATTTCTTGTTTCTTGAGATGAAAAACAACCAAAGAAATCGTGAAGATCCTTTTAAGAAATAAATGACCATTTCTCAATCATATCTCAACTATTTTTATTTTATTCAGTGGTTGCTTACTTTGAGAGAAATTTGACACTTTTATAAGGAATATAACATAAAAACACATGGGAAGGAATTGATGATGTAGATGACCTTTAGTTGTTTTCAATTAAGAATTGATAATACACGATGCATGTTATGTACTACAAACTAGATTCCTTCCTGGAGTTAGCACACAGAGTATTGAATCAAAGTTGTAGTTTCTAACTTCTTGTATTGGTTCATCAATCTTGAAATTCAGACATTGCATGTATTCATTGCTTCATGTTTGAATAATTTGCATCATATCGTACAATAGGAAATTATGAATTATGATTATTATTACTTTATGGATCTGTTAAGTTACTTTTAAGTTTTCATGGTTTAGTGTGAAATTATTCTAGTCCCCAAACACATATAATCAAGGAATTATAACGTGATTTCAAACATTAAATATCAACAAAATCGTTTAAAGGATATTGAAAGGAAAAAGGTGATGGAAGATAGAAAGTGCCTTACTTAAATGCTCTAAGGATTTTTCAATAGTTGCTCTAAAAGCTTCACTTCAAGGCCCTTCAAGATCGTCTCCAACAATGCTATACCATCAACTTCAACAATGTTGCTCCAAAAATGTCCTCAAGGTCTTCACAACAAGTTTACTATAAGTTTCTCCAACAATATATTCAATAAGGTCTTCATTGTCAACTCGTCTCTTGTTTGGGTGCCTTAATGTGCAATGACATGTTTCCAAGACTGAATTCAATGCAAGGCATGTTTGAAACTCTAACTCTGTCGTCCGGTGTCTTATTAGAAATTATTTCAGTTTTCATTTTGTGTTTTTAAGTTAGATATTGTTTTCAAGTTTTTACATTTATAATTTTATTGCAATGTGGCAGACTGATGAGAGCAGTGCAGGAACAACCCAGAGACGGGATGATCACGAAAAGAGGCCAGCGGAAGAACATGTAAAGTGCCAGCATTGCTCTATCTTCAAGTATTTTAGTTATTTACATAATTGAAATAATATTAATTTTGTTCAAATATGCAGACACCTAGCCATGGTACGCCTGATGATTCTCTCTTTGAGGAAGAGCTTTCTTCATCCCTATCTCTAGTGTTCTTGTTGCAAAAAAAGGCACGAGATGCAAGGTCGGAATTTAATGCTTTGATAGACGCGCCTCAAACACCTGAAACAGAAGAGAGGATACAACATCTTATGAGGCAGCTAGAAAGATATCGGGTAATAATAAAAAGTCAAAAGGATATTTTTTTTGTTCTGCATGAGATGAATTGTGATAGTTTGATTTTTAATTTTTACATTGACTAAACTAACAAAAAGTTCTTTTGTATGTAGCATTTATTGGCACTTGCTGAAACCGGTGTTGGTGGTAGTGGGACACAAGGGCAAGAGATTGCCCAACAACCCTCTTGTACACCTTCTACTCCTTTAGGTGCCAGGCAAGAAACACACCCTGCCCAAGCAGACACCCAGCCAACCGCTGAACGTGTTGGCAATAATGAGGCTGATATGGCCAACTACATTATTGCGTTTCCTGGAGCTACACGTGTCAGCTCCACAGGGACCATTAATGGCACGTTGTTGGTGAACGATGAGGGTGTCCCTATAAAGCATGTACAACTCCCAGGTAAATTTTAATATTTTAACTATTTCATGTACTTTATCTAAAACATATTTATCACGATTTTTATTTTTAAATTAATGATAATATCTTTATTTTTTTTTCTGTGTAGGAAACAATGAGTTCTATAGGTATCTGGAGAGCCATGCGTTGGTAATTTTTGGCCCAACCATACGCACAGGGTGGAATTCCTAGAGTTCCAACCTGAAAAAAGAACTTCTAGATTATCTAGAAACCCTTTTTGGGGTCGGCATATTTGATAGAACAGCGGTGGCTCGGGTTGCCGGCAAATATTTGAAATATACCAGGGACACCTATAGGACGCAATTGCAATTTAACCCTAGATATGAGCGTCCTCTCACAGTTCCAGAGAGTGAGTGGAGAGCACTCATCCATGACGGAAAAGAGAAAAGGGCAAATAAAGAAGGAAAAATACCAACTGGACCCGCAAGGTATTACAACTTTAATTCAATAGCTTTAATTTTCTCATGTCTAAAATAAAAGTGTGCCACGTCATATCTGACTTTAATCTTTTGATGCTAGGTTTCCTGACACCTCAAAGGCAACCAAAGCTAGGATTGAAAAAAGGGCCATCACAAGCTAGGCCAGGGCGGCTACTTGAAATTGGCCGCAAGAATTGTAATTAAGTAGCTAAACATCTTATAATTAATTGTATCGCCTTCCAACGTTTTTGTAATCCTATCAAATATGATTAAATATACACAGACATATGTAATGTAGGGTGATGACTTCGGAACAGAAACAACAGAGGAAGATAAAAATATCGCTTTCCATTTCGGCTATCAAGCCGTAGTTGAACGTCGCATAAGCTTGGGGCAGGTCCCAAGATCCAGAATGCCTGATAAGGCAAAACATTAACCTTTCAATATGTTTGTTTTCATCCATAAATTTAATGTCTAACAACTTTGTTTAAATCAGGGGAGCAGCACTACCGACGAGGCAAATAACCCAGTTTTAGAGCCAGATGTAGATGATCCTCACGTGCAACTTGATCATTGTAGTGGGGACCAGGCCGACAATGCTACTATCAATGAGGGCCGTGACGGTAATTAATTTCCACTTATAATTTTTTCTAATTATACCTTGATGGTTGTCCTTATAACGTTTTTTGTTTAAATGACAGAGAATGTTTCCCTTGAGGATCTTACCACCAGAGAGGAAGACAGGGCAACAGTCCCAACGGCGACAACTGGTGCACCGGGTAAATAATCTCATTGCAATTTTTTTTATTAATATTACCAAACTAGTTCAATGATATTTAAAAACTGACAATTAAAATTTAATATTATCTGTTTTTGTAGGCGATGCCCCGTCACTGGATGAGACCAGACATCGTGACTACGCAACTAGGTCAGTGGCAACAACTGGTGCACCGAGTAAATAATCTCATTGCAATTTTTTTTTATTAATATTACCGAACTAGTTCAATGATATTTAAAAACTGACAATTAAAATTTAATATTATCTGTTTTTGTAGGCGATGCCCCATCACTGGATGAGACCGGACATCGTGACTACGCAACTAGGTCAGCGGCGACAACTGGTGCACCAGGTAAATAATCTCATTGCAATTTTTTTTATTAATATTACCGAACTAGTTCAATGATATTTAAAAACTGACAATTAAAATTTAATATTATCTGTTTTTTTAGGCGATGCCCCGTCACTGGATGAGACCAGACATCGTGACTACCCAACTAGGTCAACGCCGACAACTGGTGCACCAGGTAAATAATCTCATTGCAATTTTTTTTATTAATATTACCGAACTAGTTCAATGATATTTAAAAACTGACAATTAAAATTTAATATTATCTGTTTTTGTAGGCGATGCTCCGTCACTGGATGAGACCAGACATTGTGACTACGCAACTAGGTCAGCAGTGCGGGTCGAAGGCACGAAACAGGAGCAGAGCACGATGATATTGATGATGTAATTAGGAGCTTTAGAAATAGGAAGAAGAAAAAGAAAATTTGATAATGTAAAATATTGTATTATTATAAGACAAATGTTACCATACTTGGAACGTTTTTTGCGTTATATAAAAACTCATTTATCATACTATTTTTATGTCAAGCATTAATTGCAATGTTTCCTTGCGTACTTTTTGTTGAATTGTTTTTTATTAGTTATTGAATATTTTTTTTTATGCTCATGAAAGTAAAAAATGAATTATAGATTGGGTATTGGGGAATTGAGAGTGATGTGAGGGCGGGGGGGAGGGGCCATAAGAGCTTCCACGTTCACGTGGTTGGCCCTGTTTAGTAGAGAATAATTTATTGGAGCGATTTAATCTTGGAGCAAACCACCCTCGATCCAGTGTAGCAACAAAAAAGTCACTGTTGACTTAGTTGCTACTCTTTCAGATCGTGGGAGGCTTGTTCCAAGTTCATACGACTCCAATAAATTGTTCTTGAAATGAAGAGGAGCTTATTCAGGTATGTTTTGACATTTTCAACATATGTTCTAACATTATCATAAGAATACATCTTAGAGTAAAAAATACTACATCAATTACTTGTATTTATTGTATAGATAATGATGGATTTTAATTGACTTGGCAGTGCAGGTACAAATCCTCTTGCATCATGAGCAATACAACTTGTCAACCAGGGTCATTTCCAGGATATTTTTGCTTGTGCGCTTGACTAGGTTCGTAATGTCACATTTTGTAAGTTCCTTTACAGTTCATAATTCAATATTAAGCTTGTTCATGATTATTATCTAGGTTTTTGTATGTGTTTTTTCATCTATTTGATTGTAAGCAACTCTGCATGTTTCCTGTTGTTCACTATGATTTCTCCCATTACCACTCCCAGGATGAATTCGACTTTATTTTTACATAGGTTACTTTATTGTTACTATGATTTCTCCATTTACGATTTCATAGGTTACATCATGTAAAGTTGTCAATCTCGGGTTGGTGATGAGCTTTAGTTCTCCAGATTTGGGGCTTTTCTGATATTTTCTCCCTCATGTCATTCCTGCATCACCTCGTTGTTTGAGCATGCCAATTTTCTACCACTTGTACCAATTGGCACATGTCAATCTCTGAGTGGTGCCACATTTCACCTATTTTCGGTGAGAGTTTAGGGTTTCTCTAACATAGCTTCAGAAATCCGATTCAGTGCCTGCTTGAATATTGTCACATAATACTCATGGTTTGGATTGATGAGCATGTTATGAATGGTTGGTTGATTCATAAGAACCACCCATATAGTCATCTTGAGATATTTCAGAAGTTTTCTCGGGTTTCCTTTTTCATCGTTTCTAGTGGGTGGGATGGTGTGGGGTGATGCATCAATACTGGTGCTCTTGTAGTAGGGAATTTGTTTTTGGGGATATAAAGGAGCATTTGATGTAGATATCCCATTGGATGCATTCATAGATGGGCACGAGAGGTCTAGAATTTAAATTAAAAATATGCAACCTCTAGCATGGCAACCTGAAGGCTGCGAGAGACACTGGTTAAAGATTGTTTTTTGGTGGCCTTAATATAGTCGTGATTTCTTTCTATTATCTTAATGCAAATATATAGTCCGGTCTCATTAAAATGAGGATTGTGGTTGTATTTCTCTTTGGTTGTTTCTCTCTTAATGCTCGAGAAGTTGCCAAAAGTTGCGATAGTTGTTTAGTTTGCCTGTTACAACTTAAAAGTGGTTTTTAGCAATGGGAGTCATGTTTTTTAAGGTTCATACTAATATGAAGATCTTGTAATTCTATATTCAGCATAAGAGAAGATGGCCTCTACTTTGGGCGGTATGACAACAATTGCCACATCTACCTCATTGGGTAGCAATGGAAAGGGGAAGAAGTTGGGTGCAATGTTTGATAATTATGGCAGACAATTGTCTTCTCTTTCAGTTTTTTCACCCATTTCCTTTAATCGCTCAAGCAGAAGAGGGACTCTGAGATTACGTGACAGAGAGAAGGTATTTAATACAAGAGCTATGGAAAAGGAGTTGTACTTCAACAAGGATGGCTCAGTGACAAAAAAATTGCAGGTCAGAGAAAAAATTATGTTTAAAGGAAGGTCCCCTGAACGTGAAACTTCACTGCGGTGGATCTTTCCTTGTCCACTTATATGAAATTTTAATGTGTTATTTTAATTTTTCATGGAGGGTTGTTATTTTAGATGTGTGCTCTGGTTTTATTTTTAACGTTGTATTAGTTTCCCCTCTTAAATGTCTTAGATTTGGTTGGCATAATTTGAAAACTCAAAGGTGAAAGGAAACATATTTGTTACCCAGTGGTCTAAAAGGAAAGGGTTATGGCTGAGTCAAATTTTATTGTTATTGACAGTGTAATGAAATGTATCTCAATGCTATGGTTTTGGCCTTTTTATTGGTTGAATTAGAGGACCCAGTTGAAAATATTGGGGCCAAGTAGGTTGGTTTTCCTTTTTGTTGATGGTTTGGTGTATCTAATTGAATTAGTTACCTAAGGTATTTTTGGTTGCAAACTCCTTTTCATTTTTCATACAGTATTGGCCTTGTGGAATACATTTGATTGTGTGGTCTTGTTAGATATACAACATTTTTAGTTGTTTAGTCTTATGGCCGAGGTGCACTTTTATTGGGGAAATAGTTGATGCAATATTGTCATTTAATCCTTACTGCAGGGTAGCATGTTGAGAAGTTTCTTGTGAAACATTTGGTATTCAAAATGACACTTGATCCTATACAGCATCATGCACTTGACTTCAAAATTCATATTCAAAGTGTGCAAGACAATTCTTGCAAAATTTCAAATATTTATGTTGTTTTAAACCATTATCTTTTTCATGTATTGGATGCTGAAAATGTGAAAAAGACTTTGGTATGAAACCAACTAGTGAATAATTTCCAGAAAAACAACCACTTCCAAGACATGATTTAGAAGTAGAACATATGTACTTATGAAGCATAGAAATATATCCTTGATGCATTGTCAATGTTTGGCTAGGGTTATTTTTGGAGAAAATAACTCCTTGTTCCTAGAATAGTGATCTTCAATACAAGTAAATGCCAGAGAAGAGAGATCATCGTGTGACGCAACAAAACTGAAATTGGACCCCTAAGGAGAGCTGGTGTGTCTACAATCGCTCTGTCAGCATTTTCCCCTGGTTTACCCCGTTCTTTTCCTCCAACCTGGGTCTTCATTGACTTCTTCTTTCTTCGGGTTTATTTATCAAATTCGTAAAATTTGATAAATAAATACCATCCACAATGGTTGGACTTTAATTTATATTCCCGACTTTATATTATCTCCAAGCCTTATAACCAATGTTTAACTTTCAACACTTTGTATTTATACTCCACGTTTCTTTTTAAATAAATAACTTGTAATGAACTTTCGGCTCTATATTTCACCACCCAGCCTTACAACAATCACGCTCCAGACTTATGCTAATTATCCGCTAATCGTTTAATTAAACAATTTCATTATACTACGGCCCCACCTATATATATCAATAACCAATCAAACACTCGTATCGTACCTGGCTATCCTCCGCACACCTTAGTTAACCTCCGGGCAAGTTCAACGTGCGACCACCGTCCGATGGCCCTTCTCCAAATCCACGACTCTTGGCAATTTCGCTCGGCTTCCAACGTCGGGCTTTAACGTGCGATGGCGTGGGTTAAACGGTTGTTTTCCGGGGTCACTTCGCCACGTGTCGCATTCCCTATGGAATCGCTCGCGAATAGGAAATACCGCCTACTCCGCAAAAGCGGTGCGATATGGGCAACCCACTTTTGTGATTCCGCTCGTGGTTTTGGTACAGGCTTGACCACGGGTGCAAGTCTGGTTCCGCTTTCCTTTTGTTTGTTAACTCATGTCCAATCCTCGGGTCAGGTTCCGAAAGCACAACAATCTTGTCTCTTTATTAAGCGGGATTTTTATATTTGAACAGTGCTCACGACCCCGGTTGTCTTAAGTCGAGCCCGCCGGACTTCAAACGGCGATAAACCATAATTCAAACCAAATTCGCGTTCCAAAATAGCCTGCTGACGTCGGCCAATTTTGTGACGCGAAAACCAAATGAATTCCGCCCTAATATTTTTCGGGTCCGAAGTTGGCTGGCGTACGGAGGGAGACTTGTGACGTGAATTTCTTATCAAATTCGCCCTAATTTTTTTCGGGTCATTTTCATTGTTCCCTGCCACCCTTTTGACTTTGTAAATAAAACAAATTGCGTCTGCGTCATTTTCATTGTTCCGTGCGCTAGCCAGTCTTCCATGCAACAAAATTCAAAAACCAACTGTTAACGCTTGCTGACCGTTACCTTGTTGAAGAGAATTGAAGCCGAGTATTTCAGGGTTCTTCTGTCATA
Source organism: Pinus albicaulis (assembly GCA_034641835.2). NCBI lineage: Eukaryota > Viridiplantae > Streptophyta > Pinopsida > Pinales > Pinaceae > Pinus > Pinus albicaulis. The sequence goes on along the minus strand of CM076579.1, from coordinate 694,712,601 downwards.
ACCAGCGCCTGTTTAAACACGTTTCATTTCCCGTAAACAGGTATTTATTCCAATTCCCCGCTAAACTCTCTAAAAAATCCTGGTTTTAGTTTTAATTCTGCACTAAGGTCTGAAAAGAAGTTCAGTTTGGTCTTTTTCGTTCCCCGAACTGCAATTATATTCCCAAAACTGGTAATTGTGCCCCTTTTCCACAAAAACCCCGAAATTCCATTTCTGAATCCACAAGAACCAGAAATGGAAGTTCCTGTAGCTCTGAATGTCGTGCCCATCAATGCCCCTCACAAGGACTTGGATTATTTGCCTTTAGCCAATATGGATTTTCAAATTAAGGACTTGCGTCTCAGTGAGAATCCTCTTCGAATATTTTGCCGCTGCAGAGACAATTATTTGAATGGTTCTGACATCTTTGGACTTTGGGAATCAAATATTCCTATGTACCTTCTCCCCTCAGTCCATATTTTTCCTGAGTTAATCCATTATTGCTCCGCAAAGTATGATCCCAACCAACGAGCAGTTTTATCCCCAAGTCAAAATGTCCTTTTCCCAATAACTACTCAATCCATAAATGAAATGCTACAATTCCAACCTGGTCAAGCTCTCACTCCCCTGTCCATGGTTGAATTACTTGAGAAATCTACTAAGTTATCCCATGAAGAGTTAAACCGCCTATGCCAAACCTTTATGTTACCAGAGTATCAGCCTAAATACCCTCCCCCTTATGGTTATCCTTTCTTTACTGATGAGGGTAGAGTTATTTTAGACATGATATCTTCCATAATGGGCTTCAATACTAGTGAGTGTGTTGATCACTTAACCCTAGTATTGTTATCCATTTTTACCCCTGGACAGCCTCCTGCTGTCAAGTACGATTTTGCATCTTATATTGCTGACAAAATCCATGATCGGTTCATGAGATTTGAGAATGAGAGAGTATTTAAGTATTCTTCTGTCATATATCATCTCATGATTTACTTTTAGTTAGAAAATTTCCCTTTTTATGTTAAGAAACTTGATGCCAAAGGGAATCCTAGGTCAGTCATCTTTTGGTCTGCCATTACTCACAATTCCTCTGATTCTCCTTATTCCTATAATGAGTTTGTCGACCTTTTTGTTCATCCTGCAACTACCTTGTTGACAGGAGTCTCTCCTCCTAGAATTAACAATGAAATCAAGAAAATCCTTCAACTCTCAAAGCATTACAAGATAGGTGACTGGTACCTATATAAAAACTACACAGAGATCAGGATATATGGATGTGAATTATGCCCATTCAAACTGCCCAAGTATGTCCCAATGAGACTCTTTGCATTAAAATATTTCAGGCAGATGAATAATTCAGATATAATTCATTTTTGCAATGCAAAGAAAAAGGCTCAACTCAGGATCAAGAGCCGATTAGGTCCCTTCATTTGTAACTCTAGGGAAGCTGGACAGGAAGCCGAAAGGATTTTAGAAGACCATCTCAGACTACAAAAGAGTTTCTACTGGGTGCCTTATGATCCAAACAACTTTATCTGTGATAGAAGAATGAAAAATAAATAGTCACCATACATCCATCAAAGAATCCCAAAAATAGAACAATATGCTAATATGGATGAATGGACAGAAGGGACATTGGTTGAAAATGATAGTGAGCAGGTCAATGTTGAAAATGTAATGAAAGATCTTGAAAAGATACTTGACCTAGAATCTTTTGGACAGGTGCAAGGATCTTCTTCAGCCGGGACTTTACAACAAAATTTGCAGGAGATTAGTACAGTAGCGGTAGAATCTAAAGGAAAAGAAAAGGATCCTGATATACAAATAATTGAAAAAATCATAATGACAGTGCAACCAGAGACTTCTAAAGAACAAGGTCAAGGAAAAATTCCTCCTACTCAGATCAGTGAGCCAGAAATTTCTATTTTACAAACTCCTCTGAATATAGAAAAGGGAAAAAAGAGAGAGGCTGAAACAACTACTCCTATTGGTGGCTCTTATGAACAGCAAGATGTTAAAAGGCAGAAATTAACTCCCCTTCCAGAAGATGAATCATTTCAGGAAATCTCTGACAGCCAGGGAACAGAAGACAGTCAGCAAACAGATACAGGTAGTGGGACAGGAATACAGAGGCAACAAAGTGCAGAAACATCTTCTTTCAAACCTCCAGTAAAAACTGCCTGGGACATCAAAATAACATTCACCAATATCAAGGCCAGGAACGATCCACTTAGACTTCAAGTATATAGCCAATATTTGAAGATGGCTCCGAAAAATCAAGAAATATTGATGTCAGCTTATGACATCCAACAGGGTAAGATGTTAATGAGCCATTTGAAGCCCAAGGTGCGGCAGCCTCAGACAGCTGCAGATTACGTTAGGAATAATTTTGAAGTCTTAGTAAAGGATATCCATCCTTTAGATCAAATTGAGCTACACAAGCAAATAGGTGAGATGATTTATTCTACTCTGACGGATAAATCAATGATGACCCATAAGTTGCGGGATTCTTTGGATAATACTAATACACAGTTGTAGCTTGAAAAAGCCTCCTCCCAGGCTAAGGATAATAGAATCAAAACTTTAGAGGAAATAATCATTGGTTTGGGTCATAATCCTAAAGATGTGAAAGGTATTGAAGCTTTGATCAAGAGAAAAGATGATGATATTGCATCTCCGAGAAAACAATTAAAGTTACCGGCCTCAAGACATCCACAGACTGCAGAAATCATCAAACAAAATTCTGAGGAAGAACTAATGGATTTTCTCTTAAAATTGAATGAGCAACTTACTGCAACTGAAAAAGAGCTTGAGAATGCATTAAAAGATAAGCATGCAAATATTCTAGTATCTACAGCAGGAGTAGTGACAGGTACAACAACAACAGGTCAGCCAGTAGAATTGTCACAGAGCAACACTGCAAATTTGAACACTGATGAATTAACAAAGTCAATGGAAGATATGAACATTCAGGCCATAGAGCTTCACAAAGCAAAGGAACAATTGGCCACTCTAGAACATAAATATGATCTTTCGAAAATGAGTGTTGCTGATAAAACAAGAGAAGTGAACAAATTAGAAAAAAGAGTCAAAGCATTGGAAAAGGATCTCACATTGGAGAAACCTTTAAAAGAAATAAATGATATTCTTTAGGATAATATCATTCAATCAATAAAGGATGTTTGGCCCTCAATTCAGATAATGGATGAACATAATAACTTAGTTAAATTGGCTCTGGATGAGATTGAGAGATCAAGAGAAGAGTTGGGAAATATGCCAGAAGAGGCCAATAGACTTATACATTTTTTGAATACTCACACTAAGAATCAACTTGCAGAAATTAGTATTCAGGACAGGACCGGAACAATTCTGGAAATAAAGAAAGTTTTTACTAAAAGAATTCTGGTACAGAATTTAGAACAAAGGTGCTCAGATATGCAAGAAGAAATCATTGCCTTCAGAGAAAGATTGAATATTTTGTTAAATAGAGGATTGCCCAGTCCTATAGTTGCAGAAGATAAGCTAATGGACCTTGATAGTTATGTTGAAAAATTGGACAAATATGCTGATAATCGAGCTAGTTCTTCAACCAGTTCATCAACAGCAGCATTGCCTACAGGGAAAAACCTTCATGACAGATTGGAGAATTTATTTTATCTTGAGCATGAAGTAAATCATTTGTTCCCAAATCAACCTGATTACTTCAGACATACTGAGGCTGATGAAACACTAAGAGAGTTGCAAATGACCAGAGTGCCAGAAGTTCAATGGTGGGAAGAAATGATGGAACTTTTGTAAAAAATTATCCTTACATAAAATTTTGCCTATTTACCACAGTATATCATGATAAAAAGGATAAAAGGATGAACAAAGGTCAAAGAGTATCAGAGCAGTTAAAGAGTATCAGTGAAATGAAATAATCAACATAGAATTACTAAAGAGGACAGCAGCAAGCCAAGATATAGGGCCTGCCTCCAGCACATTCTTAAAAGAAGGAAACAACACAACATCGGTTATCATTTTTCTTATCTACGAGACCATCTGTCTCTATATTGTTGTAATGACTTCATGGACTATTTTACTTCATATAATATATTAAAAACATCGTTTTTTCTCTTGTGAAAAAAAAATGATTAATGTTTATCACTCTGCCTTCAAAACTAGCGATGTTGGTCTATGTTGTTGGTTTATTGATATGGTCTGATGGTCTTCCTCACATGATTAGCGTTTTTCTTTGTTCATGGATTTTAGGTACTTTAATTTGTATTTGGAACAATGGACGTCGGTATTCTATCTGTTGCTTTACTATTCTACATACTGCTATTTCACTTTCTTATATATGCCTCGGGCATATTTGGATGCTTTCTCGGATTGTCGATAATCTCCATGTGGACCGTTACTGGGTTTAATATCAAGTCCCTGTATGTGACATGGGGTATTTTTCTATCACTATCTGGGGTGGGACTTCCACATTTCTGGATGGATATTTGGGTTCCAATCTTGAGATGTGAAAATGTAATGACTTCATGGACTGTTTTACTTCATATAATATATTCAAAACAGCGTTTTTTCTCTTGTGAAAAAAAAAATGATTAATGTTTATCCTCTGCCTTCAAAACTAGCGTCTTTGGTCTATGTTGCTGGTTTATTGATATGGTCTCATGGTCTTTATATTGGAATTTTCTCTCTCTTCTTATGATTGTTGTTCACTTTCTATTCAGGATTTTGGTACTTTAAAACTATATTTGAACCAATGGACGTGGTTACTCTATACGTTGTTTTACTATTCTACATACGCTATTTCACTTTCTTATAGATGCCTTGGGCATATTGAATTTGGATGCTTTCTTTCAGTTTTTCGATAATCTCCCCGCATGTGAATACAATTCTTGGGTTTTATATCATGTCCACAGCTCGTGACATGGGGTATTTTTCTATCATTGTCTGGGGTGAGACTTCCACTTTTCTGGATGGATATTTGGGTTCAAATCTTTAGATGTGAAAATGCAATGACTTCATGTACCGTTTTACTTCATATAATATATTCAAAACAGCGTTTTTCCTCTTTTAAAGTTTCATTTTTTTTTTTAAATTGAACCGTCCGTCGCAATTCCAACGTCTTGTAAGCGTCGGAATTATGACAGTATACAGACGTCGGAAGCGCAACGTCCAAAACATCGGACCACATTTTGTCGTAATTGTGACAGTTTACAGACGTCGGAAGAGCGACGTTCAAAACGTCGGACCACATTTCGTCATAATTGTGACAGTTTACGAAGTCGGAAGGCGGCGTCAAAACGTCGGACCACATTTCGTCGTAATTGTGACAGTTTACAGACGTCGGAAGAGCGACGTCCAAAACGTCGGACCACATTTCATCGTAATTGTGACAGTTTACAGACGTCGGAAGAGCGACGTTTAAAACGTCGGACCACATGTCGTCGGAAGTGCGACAGGTTATAGAGGTCGGAAGTGCAACGGATTAGGAGACGTCGGAAGAGTGACGCTTGTTTGGAAGCGACGGAAAAGTGTCGATACTGCGACACTTTTTAGTTGTGTCGGAACTGCGATGGTACGGTAAACCACGGTTTGCCCGCCCTCTAACTGTCGCTCGTGCGACGACAATGTGTCGGAATAGCGACGATTTGGCCGTCGGAATTTCCGCCAAATGTTAGTGAACGTGGTTTTGAGTGAGTAGACTATGGAGTCATAATAGGGTTTAATTGAAACAACAAGGTTCAAGAGTGGTCCATGGGGCAAGTCATCTATGTCTAAGGATCTCTTTAAAGTTGATTTTATGGAATGAAATGATACAACAAGAAAGGGAAATAAACAAATGAAGAACAAAGAGTAGTCTAAGATCAGGTAAGTACTTTGAAGCTATCCTGCTTTTGGCATACACTTAAGAGAGACATAAAAGTAATCTAAGATCTGGTAAGTACTTCGAAACTAGCCAGCTTTTGATGCACTTTCAATAGAAAACATTTAAAACACAAAGGGAAACTTTAGAGCAACTGTTGGGGAAGAAAATAGAGGACAGGGCTCACCATAAACTTCCCTAGTTCTTCTTTACTTGGTAAACTTTGAAGACAAACACATAAGATAACAAAGAAAATTCTACGATCAGGTAAGGACTTTGAACCTAGCCTGCTTTCAACACATTCTTAGGGAAACTTTCAGATAGTTTTTTGGGATAAAACTAAAGGAAAGGGCTCACCATTACTTCCTTAGTTCATCTCTACTTAACATATACTGAAAATAACATTCAGGAACAACATTCAACCGAGACAGTAGGATGAGGGAACGCTGGCATTCCTAACTGCTTAAATTGAATTAAATCATTCCTAAACAACACAATTTGGAAGAAAACATATAGATAAAGCTTATCAGTCAGAGAAGGGTACTGATATACAGTAAATCCTAACTCTATGCTTGTTGTTCTTTATCAGAGAAGATGGACAAAGAAAAAATAGAAATAAAATAATGATTTACAATAATAAATAACATCATTGTTGACATAGACCAGGATCCCATAAATCAACTTGTATTGATGCTTCAAACCAGTTACAACTTTAAGTCCAATGTTTCAGTTTAGCAATCATCTTCACTTCTTAGACTAACTTATTTAATCACAAGAAGAGATTCAAGAGCCCGTGAACACTATTTACAAGTAGAAGTTTCAAGCTCAAGTATATTTCAAAGTTCTGCAACCAACATTTTATCATCTTCTACAAGAGTTTTTATAGAAGAAATGAGGAGGTGGGATTTGATAAAAGATATCCTAAGTAAATTAATACAGACTTGATACTTCTCGACCTTTGAGGGGCTCGATGGAGAAGTTTACAGATGTTCATCTGTATTAATTGTTTTACATTTAAGAATTAAGCTCGGTGGTAGCTTTTATTGACTTTAAGGCTCTGTTTCATGTTGAAGTAACTCTGCTGATATTTTTTGCATTAAGTTCCTTTGGAAAAATTAACTATTCGGCTGTGCTGAGGCAAATATCTGATGTTCTGATAATAACTCGGCCTCTTTTGAATGCATTGAGGCTATAGGTGGCAATCTGGTAGCTGAGAGGAATAAATTTGCCTCTTATGTGGCAGTGGAGGCTCTTTCTGACAGATAAATCTTTGATTTGTCTTTTATTGTGTTTTAATTCGGAGGATTAGGCTTTTGATTTTCGATCTTAGCTGTAATCCTCCAAAACTTTGAAAACAGTCTTCAATTCTTCATTTCTGGCTTGTTTAATCTTCAACACTGATACTCTTTTGTTTTGATTTAATTGTTTGTGTCTTGTTGCTGTGCAGGTTCTGCAAAGGGTCCATATGGCATCAATGCCCATGAAGCATCGATGAAACGTGGAGGTGAACCCTGTGAATGGATATTTCTCAAATAAAAAAGGCCTAGAGGATCGTCATCCTCAGCTTTATAATTTCTTTCAAAATACTTGAAATTCATTTGAACCTGCAAAAAACACACAACTGTTATGAAATCCTACGTTATTTGGTAAAACTGCTTCAGAGGTTGTGGGGAGGAGCGTGGCCGTTGGATGGCAGCATCCAACGGTGGAGATCGTGCGTAGAATTCAAAAGGAGAGTAGTGGGATATTTTAAGTTGGAACCGCTGATCTATGATTGACCAAGAAGATCAATGGTCGAGATTAACAGTGAATTAATAATGCGAAGGGGTCACATTATTGTGAAAATAGAAGAAAATGCGAAGAAATAAGGTTCAAAACCCTTTGGTGGAGGCGGAGGGTGATGTTATAATGAGAAATCAGGTCTAAACCGTTGATATGTAGAGATCAGCGGTGGGGAGCGCATGCGATACACACAATGTAAATGGGAAAGGTGGTTTCGGAGGAGAAAAACCACGGGTTTCGTGCAGTGAAAGGGTGGGGAGGCGGTTTTTACTTTTGGAACGTGATATGTGCCAGAGGTTGAAACGTGGATTTTAAATACAGCTTATATTGCGTAATTTTTGAGAATTAAATTCCGTGCTCAAACTTACGTGAAAACGCGTGTGAACCGTTAGATATGGGGTCTCAGATCTGACGGCGGAGAGCGAGCGCGATATTGGATAGATGCCCGGGCAGATGCAGGAAGGGCGATTTTATTATGGAACGTTTGATCAAGATATCGATGGTGGAGATCAGATCTAAAGGGAGGCAGGACCCACAGGGGCAGGGCCTATCGGGGTTAATATGAACCGTTATATGTATAGGATCAATGGTGGAGATTCTATCTGGATTTGAATAAAATAATACGAAGGCAGAGAAAGGGGTTAATATGGGTCATTGATCTGTAGATATCAATGGCTGTGATTGGCCGAAACAACATTATGAAGTGAGGTGTATGCTTTTAACCAAAGTCGAGAGATGCGATCTGGACTGTCCGATCTGGACACATGGATGGTCCAGATGTAATCAGAGGCATGCGATCGACGGGGGGAGAATTTTGAATGGCGCCGGTGCGATTAACTGTGGGTCATCGATCTGCAGATCAGATCGACGGCGGAGAACTCATCGGGGCTTGACCAATTGGGGGTGGCATAATATTAGCATGCCCAATGAAAAATGCTGATGTGATACTGCGCGGTCCGTTGATTGGTCTGGGATCAACAGTGGATATTGTTTTAAATCATGCACCGGCGGAAACCATTTAATACATATGAAAACCCAAAAATTAATGAAATACAAAGGTTTTTGGCTACCGGGCGGGTTATATATATGAGGCTGGCGCCTGTCTGCGGGGCCTTTGGATGTATGGAGAATAAAGGCCCGGGGCTTTATGTATAAGGGCCAATCGGGATCGAGCCTTCGGGCTTTTCAATCTACCCATTTATAATTCTCTGATGCGATTCAGCGCTTTGGGACTTTAACTCTTGGTCCTGGGCGTAGGTTTATATGGAGAGAGGCGGAGATTTATATGAAGGGGCTCAATCGCATCAGAAAAATGATGCGGGGCTTTTCAATCTACCCATTTACATTAAAAAACATTGCTCTGGCGGGTTTAGACCAAAACTTAGGAAAAGTAGGTTTATTGAACAAACAAAGGAAAATAGCAATTGGGAATGGTTTTTATGAAGTGTTAAGCATCCGATTGCGGGCTCTCGGGTTATATGAAGCGGTGATTGGATCGGGGCTATGTAATAAGGGGCCACTCGCATCGGAGATCTCAATGAGGCAAAAAGACATTGCGCGCTGTGTTTTGTTCCGATGCGATAAGCGCTTGGGACCATTAACGCTTGGTTCCAGCACCAAGGCATATGTGGGGAAGTGGTTAGGACCTATCCCAAAGGGGCTTAAGCCCATAATACAAAAAAAATGTATTTTTATGAAATTTTCAATGTTTTTGGATGGATTTGGGGGTTTCGGAAAAGTTTAAAAGTGAGTTTTAAACTTTTTAAAGAGGATTTTATGAAGGGAAAAAGAGGAAAAATGGAAAATAGAGGAATTCCATGGGGAATGAAGGGGTAAAAATGAAGGTTAGTTTGAAGTGAAAGGAAGGGAAAAAATGGTGTTTGCAGCAGTCTTTTCTCTATGAAATCAATATAATTTCAGAGTTTGAAATGGAAATAGGAGTGAAGGTTAAACAGAGGTGATGATGTCTTCATGAGTCTTCAAGAGATAACATTTTTAGCAATAAAAATTGTTTCTTGAAGGCTCCAAAAATGATTTAGCCACCTTTTGGTATGAAAAATTTTATAGGTGGCTAATAGTGGCTCCACTTGGGGATGGTGCCTTCCTGAAGGTATCAAGAACTTCAGACTTGCATTCTCTGGGAGGCTGATCAGTGCCTTATCCATTGGGTTGCCTTTCTTTACTTGGATTTTCTTCCTTTTCTCTGGAAAATGTTAGCAGCCATGAAAAACAATGGATCTTCCTCAACAAGCTTTGTACCTACCCAATCCTATGATCTAACATTTTTTCTTCTTTAGAGTGCACTTGGATTGGAAAACTCTTTTTACAACATTTTATTCTTTTGAAAGCATAAAACTAATCTAATTCTACTTCTTATTTCTCCATGAACTCAGATTAAACAGTTGAGTCCATATGATTCTCTACCTAATCTATCAATATGTTAGGATTAAACAGTCTAACAGATTTTTATTCTCTAATTTCTAAAACAGAAATTTAAAAGCATTCAAGTCAAGATTGAACAATCTAACTTGATTTTGATCTATGGCATAAAAACAAGTTGCACATAGATATTTTTTTACAGAAATTTAGATCAAAATGGAAGGCTTAAGATCTGAAAGTTTCTCAGCACGACCTTCTCTTTTCTACAGCTCTGTTTTTGAGTTTATTCGAGATGTTTTTGCTTGTTCTCTGGTTCAGATTTTGAGCTATTTAGAACCAGTTTTACCTCTGTTTTTTACTCAAGAAATTTAAACAGATTTTAGTCATTCTTGTTTGGAAACTTTAGGTTCAAATTTTGAGCATGTTTGAACCTTTAATTTCTAGCCTAATCTACCTACTGATAAGCCAAGATTAAACTGTTTGGCAAATCAAATTCACTATTCTATTAGCAGTAAATTTAAAACTAATTAGTCAAGATTAGGTTGTATGACTAATTAGAAGTGTGTTTACAGGTAAACGCCCAAGCTTGCACTCTCGAGATTTATTTCTTTTTTGGTATGGGGTTGTACCTTTATTGTTTTTACAATCTGCCCTCTTTTCTTTCTTCTATTGTTTTTGTATTTTTGTTTTTGCTAACTTTGAATGCAATGATGGATGAAATATTTATAATGAAAAAAAAGATAAAAAGGCTTCAAAACATAACATGGATCAAGAGAAGTAATGTTTAAGCATCCTGCCATTGACAGGACCTCCAAACAGTTTAGCTCCATTCAACTCCTGCAAGGAAAAGGCATTGTTACCAGCAGAAAAATGAATGAGATAAGGGCCAAGCCATAAGTTGTCAAATTTTCCATGCTTGCCCTTGTATTCTCTCCTTGAATCCCACTTTAAGATTTTGTACCCAACATTGAAATTGCTGGCCTTTGTTCTTCTGTCAAAGAGCTTCTTGATGATGTCTTGCTTTTGTAATGCTTTGTTATAAACCTCCTCTCTGGTTTTTTGAAGGTGAATGGTCTGATTTATTCTTCTGATCATGTCATTATCTTCAGTTTTCAGCTCTTGAATCAACTTCATAACTGGTACACCAAGGCTGGTTGGAAATATTGCATCAGTACCATACACAAGCTGTAAAGGTGACATTCCAATAGATTTCTTCAATGTCAATCTGTCAGCCCAAAGTGCATGAACTAGCTTTGTGTGCCAAGACTTCTTGTTGTCCTCCAACAACTTCTTGATTATGTTCACCAAACTCTTGTTTGAGGATTCTGCAAGTCCATTACATTGAGGGTAGTAGGTCGTGGAATGACCCAATGTTATTTGATATTTTTGACAGAATTCAACCATCTTCTTTGATCCAAATGTTGTTGCATTATCAGTGATGATCTTGGTAGGACAGCGAAATCTAGAGAGAACATCAGTCTCTATGAATTTTATAATGACAGAATCATTAGCTTACCTACAAGGGATGGCTTCTATCCATTTGGTGAAGTAGTCTGTGGCAGTGAGAATCCATTTATGTTGGGTAGATGATGGTGGATGGATTTCTCCTATGAAGTCAAGTCCCCACTATTGAAAAGGAGCTTCAACAGTGATTGGATGCAGAGGTAAGGGTAGCAACTTCCTTTTGCCTTCAAAAATTTGGCATTTATGACAGGAAATTATCATCTTGTGCACATCAAGAAAGAGAGTGGGCCAATAGTAACCAACCCTTAAGATTTATTGGCTGTTGTCTTCCAGTAGAGGTGGCCTCCACATTCTCCTTCATGGAACTCGTGCTTGACCTTCTCTACATCAAACTCAGGCAAACATTTAAGCAATATCCCACTTGCATTTTTCCAATAAAGACATTTATCTATAATGTAATAGTTTACAGCTTTTAACTTCAAAAACCGTGTCTTTGTTTTTGATAAACCGGGAGGTGTATTCAAATTAAGAAAAACAAATAAAATATCAGCATACCAAGAGGAATTCATAAAATAATCTTCAACAATGGGAGTTGAGAATTTTCTTGGTCATCTAAAGCATTAATCATATTAATATCAAGAACTTCAAAATTTGATTCAGCCATCAATCTAGCTAGACATTGGCCTTTGATGATTTTAGTGGGCTTGATATCTAAATCATATTCAAGAATAACCGCAATCCACTTACATCTCTTACCATCTGGGTCCTGTGTTATAATGTCTTTCACAACTGAATTTGGGACAAAGGCAATGATGTGTGAGTGAAGGATGTATACTCTGAAGTCTTTCAAAGCTTTAACCAAAGAAAAAGCTTGTTTTTCCATAATGTCATACTTCAAAGGAGCATCTCGCAATGCCTTGCTAAAGAATGCAATAGGCTACTCTTGTCCTTGTGGATTTTTCTGTAAAAGGATAGCAGCTATTGTATGTTCTGATGCAAATGAAAAAATATAAAAATCTTTTGAAAAATCAAGACTTATTAGAACCGGTGTTTTGGTTAACGCTTGTTTCACCAGCTCAAAGGACTTCTTTGCTTCCAAGGTCCATTTTACCCCTTTCTCCTTTTTCAACATGTTTGTTATACTCCTAAGGAGCTCAGCTAAGTTGGCAATGAACCTTCTCAAGAAATTAATCTTTCCAATGAAAGATTGTAATTCCTTGATGTTTCGAGGGTGAGAGATTTGCAATATGGCCTCAATCCTCTTTGGATCTATCTTTATACCCTCTTCTGAAATAATGTGCCCAAGGAGTTTACCTTCTTGAATCCAAAATAGTGTTTTCTTAGGGTTTAAAGATATCCCAAACTTTCTGCATTTCTCGAAAACCTTTCTCAAATGTTCTAAGTGCTCTTCATCTGTCTTTGAAAACACAATAACATCATCAAGGTAAATAATGATGAAGTAGCCTAATTCTTCCCAGAATGCTATGTCCATGGCTCTCTGAAAATTTGCTCCAGCATTCATTAGACCAAAGGGCATTTTCACATACATGAAAGTGCCCCAAGGTCTGGTAAACGTTGTCTTTAGTTGATCATTAGGGTGGACTAAAATCTGATTGTACCCTGAATAGCCATCAAGCAAAGAAATTCTTTTTGAACCAACTACCCTTTGTAATATGTGGTCCATCTTAGGCAAAGGGTATTTGTCCTTGAGTGAAGCTTTGTTTAAGTCTCTAAAGTCTATACAAAGCCTAATCTCTCCTGTTTTCTTCCTAACCGACACCAGATTAAACACCCACTCAGAATATCTAATAGGGACAATAATACCAACTTCATACATTTTCTTAACCTCCTTCTCAACCAAAGGTAACTAAATAGGGTTTATTCTGCGCAGTTTCTGTTTTAATGGCTTTTGGTTTTCCTTGAGAGGGATTTTGTGCTGAATTATTTCAGTGTCATAGGATTTCAGATCCTCATAACTCCACGCAAAAACATCAGAAAATTCTTTAAACAACTCTATGTATTTGAGTTTAATGTGCGTTGGTAAAGTCTTAGACAGTTTGATCATTTTTGGTTCAAGTTTACTGCCTATATTAAACTCTTCCACTTTAGTCTCTACAGGCTCCAGTTTTGGCTTCTTGGCCACATCGTTGAAATCGAACAACTCTTCTAAAGGAGACAGACCCTTTGGAAAACTTTCATCATTTGACTGCAGAGTTTCTAAATGCTCTGTATCTATCCTTGCAATCATTTATGTTTTGTTTTCGAGTTTGCTTGACAACAGATTTATATCGGCAAGCTCAGGAGACGGTTCTTCTTCTCCAAGAAAATTTTCTTCACTAGAGCAGTTTGTCTCATAATATGAATCCAAAATGTGAAGTTAAAATTCATTTCTGAACTTCATGAAGTCTTCTATTTGTTTGTCTTTGTCGAAAACTTGCCAATATTTATCGTTATCAAGAACGGCCGGTCTAAATTTAATTTGAGTTGAACATTCTTTGGTTTCATATGGCGTTAAACATGTTCTAGCTGCAAAAGCTAAGCTGTGGGCCATGTTATTCTTTCTTCTCGGGAAAAAAATCAAATGGGATTCCTCAAAAGTTTTAAGTAAATCTACGACATCGTTTCGATAGGCTCTTAGTTTGGGGTGATTCGCATTGTATTCCCCGTTGACTTTCCTAATGATTAATTCTGAATCCCCATGCACTCTAATTCTTTTAGGTCCTAATTTCTTCAACAGATGCAAGCCTAAAAGAAGGGATTCATACTCCGCAATGTTATTCGAACACTGAAAGTTTAATCTACAGGAAAGGATTTCTGCATGGTTATTTTCAGTGTTGCGTATCCAGACCCCTGCACCAGCATTGCTCCTAGTGCAGGACCCGTCAAAGTACAGACTCCACAGAGGATCAGCTTCGAGTTCTTTCATTTGATTACTGTCCTCTTCAACAAGTGTACATTCGGTTTGTTCTTGAAAATCAGCACTCTGTTGTATTTGATTAAATTCCTCTAATTTTTCACTATATTGAGGAATGATTTCTTGACTCTCAAGGTTAAAAAGTGGTGGACGCGTGATTTGTAGTTCAAGACCCGTGTTTCGTTCGTTGTAGCTTACGGGTTCAAAAAATTGTTTATACATTTATGTGGTGTTTACCTCCTCCTCTCTATCGGCCATTAACTCTGTTAAAGTGACTTGTTCACTAAACAATTCATCGTTAAACAAAATAAAAGAATCAAGGCCTGTATTTACAGAATACAGAGGAGATTTTTGAGGTCTGTCTTGACTAGTAACCATGTACTGCATATGGGACTCCCTGTAAAGTCTTCTTGTCTATTGAAAACAGGGATGGTTGCATAGGTCATGTCCATCTGCATAGTCCCTTGTAACATAGCCCCCCAAGACCTAGATAACAACATTCCATACTTTGGGGGCACATCGGCCACAACAATATCCATGACCAAACATTTGGCTAGAATCTGGGCTAAGTTAACGCAGAGGTATTTAATTAAACCCAAACATTTTACTTTGCTGGAGTCAAAGGAGTAAAGGTCCTTATAAGGTCTGGTGATTTCTAGACCCAGGCTCTCCATTACAGCCTTTGGCATTAAATTATGAGAAGCGCCTGAGTCATGCATAACATTGTTAAAAATATTGTCATGAACGTTTAAACTCACATAAAAGGGAGGAACAGGTCCCTCTTGATATCTACCTTCAATCTTTGGACCAAAAATAAGCTCCGGCTAGTTTTTCGTTAAGATTGACTGTGTCATTATTATCCTCTATGTTTAAAGCCTTCAAAATTTGGGTTCTATATACATTTTGGGCAACTAACTCAGAGAGAGGAACAAAGATTTTAATTTTGGAAATTTCCTGCTCTAAACTAAAAGGAATTTGATTCTTTGAAGTGCTTTTCTTAGCCTTATTCGCTACCACTCTGTCAGCAAAGTCTATTTGCTGATTTGTTCTATTTACATTTGAAAAAATCGTTTTAACAGGAGTACTATCTGAAGTGCTAACACTGCTATGGTCTGCACTCTATTTTGCATTGTTTTGAGTGCCTTTCTCTTTACTTTTATCAGAATTTCTAGCCATTGCTTTGTCCCTTTGCTTTACAATTTTTGGTTTGTTTACAGTGCTGTTTTGTGAAGATTTATCATAGGTTTTATTTTTGGGAGTTTGTTGATTGGTTTTACTTCTAAGGTCATATTCCCTTTGATATTCAATAATGAAATTCTCCATGTCTTGATAATAACTTTCATCATTATCTCTTTTGTCATCATAAGGCATGTATAGACCTTGTTTTCTATCATAATGAACCTTAAAGTCATCATTATCTACTCCCAACATGTTGATATCATCTTCTTCTATTTTCTCATTTGTGTCTTCAACCTCACACACGTAGTTTAATTGAAAGGGAGGAGTGATCTGTTGATCATCTTCCCTTGGTATTTTGAGGCTGAGTCCTTCTAAAATTCTGATTTTGGTTCTAGTTCCTATTTTGAGGAGCAATTTGGTTTTGACTTGCTTGTGCTCTCTCAAGAATGCTCATTTTCTTCATCATCTCCTCCATCATTCTTTCCATCTTTGAGCTGGAATTAGAAGGTGCAGATTCCTCTCTAAAGGATACTCTCTTCTCATTCTTCATTCTTGCTCTTTTCTCCATTAAGTTGACTTCCACAGCGAGAGCCCCTTTTTGCATATCCTCAAAGGTTAAAGGGTCTCTTTCTCTCAGTTGATAGGCCATCTCGGGGTCTAACCCTTCAAGAAACTTGTTTAACGCTGAGCCTTATGGAGGTTTTAAATCTGGGGGAAGTGCATTATACACATTATTAAAGCTAGTGCAGTAAGCTTGTACACTTTCCCCAGTGTTTCTGTGAATATTTTTGTAATCAGAGAGTATTTGAAGAGGGTTTTTTCTCACTGCCCATTTGTTTAGGAATGTCTGATGGAAGGCTTGGAGATCATTTATACTATGGGGGGTTAAGCCTTTAAACCATTTTCTTACTTCTCGCCCCAAACTCTGAGAAAATAGTCTAAGTTTGACAGAATCATCATCAATTTCATTTATGTCAAAGTAGTCATTCATTTTATCCACATGTTGTGATGCAGTTGTAGTATTATTGGCATCATACAATGGTATTTTGGACTGATAGTCTTGTGGAAGATTGACCAAGGGAACAAGAAAGACTAAGGGAGCATACCATGCTGCCATGATATGTGGTGGGGTGGATTTACAAGAGGTGGATTAACAAGAGGGAAAGTGGGTTGGAGTGGAGTGGTTTGGATAATGGATGTTTGGTGAACATATGTGGATGGATCAGGAAAATATTGTTGAGCTGATCTGGGATGGGAGACCCCTAAATTGTGAAGGAAGTGTAAATCAGGTGGTGTTGTTTCTCTACTACCAGGATGTTCACTTGTTTCCGGGGATGAAATTGAAGACTTAGAATCTAGCTGAATTATATCATCAAGCGACCTAGTTCTAAGTGGATTTCTTAAGTCAACTTGAGATTGGTGTAGAGCTGTAAGGTTTTGAGGAACTGAATTAGCTCTCAAGGGTGATCTGAAAACAGTTGAAAATTTTATTTTAGGAGACTTCCTAAGGATACTTTCCGGGTTATCAACTATCTCAGGTGCGTTTGGGTCAGGGTAGGCTCTAGTATGAATCTTCCTAGGAGCCACTATGATGTATTTTTCAGACCCAACTAAACAAGAACAGTTTTAACCAGATATGACAATCTTTAAAAGGTTAAGTGATATTTAAACAAGAAAATTTTAATCCTAAAAACCTCTAACTGAGTTTAAATGATATTATGATGATAATGGTTCTTCCCAGCGGAGTCTTAAGGTCTATTTAGGATTGTGGAGTCGCCAAGTGGAATTTTTTAGCTCTTTTCAGAGGTAAAAGGTTTTACGGTCCACCACCATGTTTATTATATACCAATCTGAAATATTTTTGGGTTTTCTGAGTTATTTTTTAGTCCTATTGGTTCTTAAGAGTGTCCTAAAATTGTTTCAAAACTTAGCTACAGTTATGAGACAAAGACAATCTACTCTTATGGCTAAGCCAGCTAATTCTTCAACGTTTGATAAGTTCTTATGAGAATCCTAGGGTTTGCCTAGTTTGTCACTGATTCAAACAAGTTTTATCATGATTACTGTTACTTGGTAGTGCTTGAAAAGGCTACTTTTTACTCACGAGGTTTGTATGAAATTTAAAGGGAGCCTAAGATGAAATTTGACTCAGGATCCCCAGCGAAGTCGCCAGAAGATGTTAGGCTGCTGGTGGCTCAACTAGTTAATATGCCAAATGTTTAGTGAGTAAAGGGGTTTCTGAGGTATCTAAAGTATTCAACAAGAAAATAACTCAAAATCCCTAGCAGAGTCGCCAGAAGATGTTAGGCTGCTGGTGGCTCAACTGGTTAATATGCCAAATGTTTAGTGAGTAAAGGGGTTTCTGAGGTACCTAAAGTATTCAACAAAAAAATAACTCAAAATCCCCAGCGGAGTCACCAGAAGATGTTAGCCCCCTGTAATTAGCAATATTGACAAAGTCCAACTTCAGGGAGAACACTTATTTCAACCACTTTGGGATTCTAGGATCTAGCCCTCCTGAATCCGGAGAGGGATCTCTCCAATAAGTGCAAAGATGGATTTATCTTTAAAGGCTTTTGGGTAATGATATTAGGCTAGTTATGAAGGCCGAGGGTTTTATTTTGTTTTGGATGGTTGAGCATGATTATTGTTTGAGTGGAAAGTTCCAAATGGAAAGATTTTCAAAGGTGTGAAGTTGCAAGCAATCAGGACAAGATTTGGCTAAAAAGATAGATATAACACTGGTTTTTAGTCCATTGGGCTATGGAGTCATAATAGAGTTTAATTGAAACAACAAGGTTCAAGAGTGGTCCATGGGGCAAGTCATCTATGTCTAAGGATCTCTTTAAAGTTGATTTTATGGAATGAAATGATACAAAAAGAAAGGGAAATAAACAAATGAAGAACAAAGAGCAGTCTAAGATCAGTTAAGTACTTTGAAACTATCCTGCTTTTGGCATACACTTAATAGAGACATAAAAGTAATCTAAGATCTGGTAAGTACTTCGAAACTAGCCAGATTTTGATGCACTTTCAATAGAAAACATTTAAAACACAAAGGGAAACTTTAAAGCAATTGTTGGAGAAGAAACTAGAGGACAGGGCTCACCATAAAATTCCCTAGTTCTACTTTACTTGGTAAACTTTGAAGACAAACACATAAGATAACAAAGAAAATTCTAAGATCAGGTAAGGACTTTGAACCTATCCTGCTTTCAACACATTCTTAGGGAAACTTTCAGATAGTTTTTTGGGATAAAACTAAAGGACGGGGCTCACCATTACTTCCTTAGTTCATCTCTACTTAACATATACTGAAAATAACATTCAAGAACAAAATTCAGCCGAGAGTGTAGGATGAGGGAATGCCAGCATTCCTAACTGCTTAAATTGAATTAAATCATTCCTAAACAACACAATTTGGAAGAAAACATATAGATAAAGCTTATCAGTCAGAGAAGGGTACTGATATATAGTAAATCATAACTCTATGCTTTTTGTTATTTATCAGAGAAGATGGACAAAGAGAAAACAAAAATAGAATAACAATTTACAATAAGAAATAACACCACTGTTGACATAGATCGGGATCCCATAAATCAGCTTGTATTGATGCTTCAAACCAGTTACAGCTTTAAGTCCAATGTTTCAGTTCAGTAATCATCTTCACTTCTTAGACTAACTTATTTAATCAAAAGCAGAGCTTCAAGAGCCCGTGAACACTACTTACAAGTAGAAGTTTCAAGCTCAGGTATATTTCAAAGTTCTGCAACCAACATTTTCTCATCTTCTACAGGAGTTTTTATAGAAGAAATGAGGAGGTGGGACCTGATAAAAGATCTCCTAAGTCAATTAATACAGACTTGATACTTCTCGGCCTTTGACGGGTTAGATGGAGAAGTTTACAGATGTTCATTTGTATTAATTGTTTTACATTTAAGAATTAAGCTCGGTGGGAGATATTGTTGACTTTAAGGCTCTGTTTCATGTTGAAGTAACTCTGCTGATATTTTTTGCATTAAGTTCGTTTGGCAGAATTAACTATTCGGCTGCATTGAGGAAAATATTTGATGTTCTGATAATAAATCGGCCTCTGTTGAATGCATTGAGGCTATAGGTGCAATCTGGTAGCTGAGAGGAATAAATTTGCCTCTTATGTGGCAGCGGAGGCTCTTTCTGACTGATAAATATTTGATTTGTCTTTAATTGTGTTTTAATTCAGAATATTAGGCTTTTGATTTTCGATCTTAGTCGTAATCCTCCAAAACTGTGAAAACAGTCTTCAATCCTTCATTTCTGGCTTGTTTAATCTTCAACACTAATACTCTTTTGTTTTTATTTAATTGTTTGTGTCTTGTTGCTGTGCAGGTTCTGCAAAGGGTCCATATGGCATCAATGCCCATGAAGCATCGACGAAACGTGGAGGTGAACCCTGTGAATGGATATTTCTCAAATAAACAAGGCCTAGAGGATCGTCATCCTCGGCTTTATCATTTCTTTCAAAATACTTGAAATTAATTTGAACCCGCAAAAAACACACAACTGTTATGAAATCCTGCTTTATTTGGTAAAACTACTTCAGAGGTTGTGAGGAGGAGCATGGCCGTTGGATGGCAGCATCCAATGGTGGAGATCGTGCGTAGAAGTCAAAAGGAGAGCGGTGGGAGATTTTAAGTTGGAACCGTTGATCTATGATTGACCAAGAAGATCAATGGTCGAGATTAACAGTGAATTAATAATGCGAAGGGGTCACATTATTGTTAAAATAGAAGAAAATGTGAAGAAATAAGGTTAAAAACCCTTTGGCGGAGGTGGAGGGCGATGGTATAATGAGAAATCAGATCTAAATCGTTGATCTGCAGAGATCAACGGTGGGGAGTGCACGCAATACACACAATGTAAATGGGAAAGGTGGTTTCGGAGGAGAAAAACCATGGGTTTCACGTGGTGATAGGGTGGGGAGGCGTTTTTTACTTTTGGAACGCGGTATGTGCCAGAGGCTGACACGTGGATTTTAATTACAGCTTATATCACGTAATTTTTAAGAATTAACTTTCGTGCTCAAAATTACGTGAAAACGCACATGAACCGTTAGATCTGGGATCTCAGATCTGACGGCAGAGAGCGAGCTCAATATTTCATAGATGCGCGAGAAGAAGCGGGAAGGGTGGTTTTATTATGGACCGTCCGATCAAGATATCGACGGTGGAGATCGGATCTGGAGGGAGGCAGACCCACAGGGGCAGGGCCTGTCGGGGTTAATATGAACTGTTAGATGTACAAGATCAACGGTGAAGATTCGATCTGGATTTGAATAAAATAATACAAAGGCTGAGAAAGGGGTTAATATGGGCCGTTGATCTACAGAGATCAATGGCTGTGATTGGCCAAAAAAAAATTATGAAGCGGGGTGTATGCTTTTAACCAAAGTCGGGAGATGCGATATGGACACGTGGACGGTCCAGATGCAATCGGAGGCATGCGATTGGCGGGGGGAGAACTTTGAATGGCGTCGGTGAGATTAACTGTGGGCCGTCGATTTTCAGATCAGATCGACAGTAGAGAAGTCATCGGGGGTTGACCAATCGGGGGTGGCATAATATTAGCATGCCAAATGAAAAATGTCGATGTGATACTGCGCGGTCCATTGATTGGTCTGGGATCAATGGTGGATATTATTTTAAATCATGCACCAGCGGAAACCCTTTAATACATATGAAAACCCAAAAATTAATGAAATACAAAGGTTTTTGGCTGTCGGGTGGGTTATATATATGAGGCTGGTGCATGTCTGCGGGGCTTTGGATGTATGGAGAGCAAAGTCCTAGGGCTTTATGTATAAGGGCCAATCAGGATCGGGCCTTCAAGATTTTCAATCTACCCATTTATAATTCTCCCATGCGATTTAGCGCTTTGGGACTTTAACTCTTGGTCCCGGGTGCAGGTTTATATGGAGAGAGGCGGAGGTTTATACGAAGGGGCTCAATCACATCAGAAAAATGATGCAGGGCTTTTCAGTCTACCCATTTACATTAAAAAAACATTGCTCTTGCGGGTTTAGACCAAAACTTAGGAAAAGTGGGTTTATTGAATAAACAAAGGAAAATAGCAATCGGGAATGGTTTTTATGAAGTATTAAGCGCCCGATTGCGGGCTCTCGGGTTATATGAACCGGTGATTGGATCGGGGCTATGTAATAAGGGGCCAATCGTGTCAAAGATCTCAATGAGGCAAAAAGACATTGCGCGTTGTGTTTTGTTCCGATGTGATAAGCTCTTGGGACCATTAGCGCTTGGTTCCAGCACCAAGGCATATATGGGGAAGTGATTAGGACCTATCCCAAAGGGGCTTAAGCCCATAATACAAAAAAAATGTATTTTTTATGAAATTTTCAATGTTTTTTGATGGATTTGGGGTTTTCAACAAAGTTTAAAAGTGAGTTTTAAACTTTGTAAAGAGGATTTTATGAAGGGAAAAAGAAGAAAAATGGAAAATAGAGGAATTCCATGGGGAATGAAGGGGTAAAAATGAAGGTTAGTTTGAAGTGAAAGGAAGGGAAAAAATGATGTTTGCAGCAGTCTTTTCTCTATGAAATCAGCAGAATTTGAGAGTTTAAAATGGAAACAGGAGTGAAGGTTAAACAGAGGTGATGATGTCTTCATGAGTCTTCAAGAGATAACATTTTTAGCAATAAAAATTGTTTCTTGAAGGCTGCAAAAATGATTTAGCCACCTTTTGGTATGAAAAATTTTATAGGTGGCTAACAAAACTAACAAAAGAAATGGGTGTAGACACAGAGGAACAAAAACCAGATATGAAACTAACTGAGGATGAGGTACCAGAGATCAAACTGACCAAAGACATTGGTGTGAAAAAAGATGATGAGGAACGAAAGGATAAATTACAGTTGTGTAAATTCCCATATCAAGGACACCATTAAGCTTACAATGTTCACAAAAAATCACTTCGTGACCTTTGCAAGATATGAAAAGAATATAAAAAAAAAAAAAATTTATGAAGACATAAAAAAATAGTGGATGAGCTGGAAAGGAGGGTGACTAAGTTGGAGAAGGATAAGTAATAGTTCAGACAGACAATGGTTGGTGTGCTTAGTTGTAGGGTTCCTTCCACCAATTACAATGTGTACTTGACTGAAAAATTCCCTATATTTAAAAGGAAGGCTATCATCGAAAATATCCCTATGAAGGTTGAAAGCAGTGATGGTTTCAAGAAGGCATATATGATAATTGGTGATCCAGATAGAGACTTTCTCTGTGAGTTGTACCAACATAATCTGTTGGTAACTCATAATACAAAATGGAATCCCAACCATGTTACAAGGGATGTCCAATTGAGAGCATTTTTATCATATTTGAGAAATCAGGCTAGTTGGTTAGATGATGTGAAAATTCATTTTCATAATTATGAGAACCTTCTGTGGGTTAGAGGAGAACATCCCAAACCTTTGGAGGTGATAGAAGAACATCAAAATTCCATCAACTCTCCAGAAGTAGCAGAGGTTATTTCCAAGAACATGGAGATGACCAATGCATATTGTGCATGTTAGATTCAATCATTTGAAACTAAGGCACAAGAAGGATGTAAAGAAAGGTGGGATAGCTCGGGAAAACAAACCCAAAATAAAGATCCATTTCACTACCTCAACTTAAATACAACCTTAACAAGGGGTGCTCAGTATATTATTGCTATGGGATAGTGTGGAATCACTGGATAGGTCTTAGATTTCACTATCCAATGATCTGGCTTCCAACAAGGATATATAAAAAGAAATATATGTTGACAAAAAAAAAAGAGTTTGACTGATGGAATGTAATTATGGAGACAGGAGGGTGTATTCGTCCTGATGAAGTAGGACAGAGTGATTATTATATCAACAATCTTCATGAAATTCCCCCTTCATCCACAGATTCAAATTGATAGACTGGCCCACCGTTGCTGACACACTGGCTCACCGTTGCTGACACACTGGCTCACTGTTACTGATACACTAGCTCACCGTTGATGACACATTGGCTCAAAATTGCTGACAGATTGGCTCACCGTTGCTGACAAACTATCTCACCATTTTTGATACACTCGCTCACCATTGCAGCAACTCAAATACATCAAACTAATTTTATTTGATGTTGTAATATATATTACTCTCCAATAATGTTAATATATCACCAGTCTCATTGAGAAGTTATAAAAAAATAGAAAAATTATGTTTGACATGTTTAGTTACAATTTCATTGTAGTTCCTCTATTAATTTTGTTATGTTTCCATTGTTTTTATTCGAATTTATATATCAGATTATTGTTTAGACACCAATATATGCAAGTATTCAAGTATGAAAACCCCTTGAAAGCTATCTTCCATGACTTACAAAACAATCAATGTATTAAAATACTGAGTGTAAATTCATGGAGTTATTTAATTACCTTAAATGACAATTCCATCAAATTAGAGAAATCTCCAAACATATCCTCACCACCTATCAAACATACATGGACATAGCTAGAAAATCATTAATACATCAAATACAACTAACACATGAATAAATATTAAAATCAAATTGAAAACAAAATAGTGCATAAGAAACATGGAAAAGTATTCATTGTTGGATCGAGGGTGACCTAGCTTGTTGAGTTGTTCAAACTGAAATGGTTCATCTTCATTTGCCAGGATATCAAGTCAATTTCCAATATTAAATTTTGTTTCCTTCTTTTTCTTCTCTTTTTGGGGCTTAGGAAACTCTTCTTCCTCTTTAAAGATAACTCAAAATCACCCAATCCACATGTGAATTCATAATCCATAATATGAAGATTGTTGGCGTCATCCAAATTTTTTTAAAATAAAGCAATCAACTATTCAATCTTAGTAAAAGTAGAAGGAGAATTATTTTGACCCAAGTCTACGTAGAAAAATAAATCCTCCTTGGCCATCTCAAAATTTTCAACATTTACATCAACATTGTGACTATCCATGACAGATGTGTTTGCATCTTCAGGAAGATCAGATATTGCCTCTATATTTATCTTAGGAGGATCATTGTATGACTCAGATATGCTTTTATGATTTTATAATTGGTTTGAATCCATTGAATCAGAACACAACCAACCCACCTTTATGGCATGCTTGCATATGTTGCCACGAATAAACCATGGGGAATCACAAGTTATGAAATTTGTACAATGACAAATGATAAGATATTTCTTATTAACTTTAGATTGACTCATCACCCAAAAAGCATGAGACATTTTCTCATGAGGGCTGTAATCACTATCTGGAATTATTTTTTCTTTTTCCAATGATGATTCCAACTGTTTATTTTGTTGATATTGCAACAAGATGATGAGCTTAGGGGAAAGAAGTCGCCTTCACTAAGTGGGCCCGCAGGCTATTTTTGGCGCAAAGTCTATTTTTAGACTATGTCTATTTTTAGACATATGGATCATGCTCTATGAGTTGCAGGATGCTATTTGTGGATGGTTGGTCAAGTCGGAAAAATAGATGGACTTCTATTTTTAGACATACTGGGCAGAATCTATTTTTAGATTGCCAGTCTAAAAATAGATATGTCGAATATTATTAGCTCTTAATAATATTTAGACTCTAAACATTATCTTATTCTCTTGGAGCACTTCAGTTAAGTGCACGGATGTGGCACAGGAGCTGACAGAAGGAATTACGCTATTCCTGAGGGTTATGTGGAGCTATTGCATGGATACTTCAGTTAGAACTCATGTGACAGAGTTTGGTGGAGTTGATTCAGGAGTTAATGGAGTTGTGTTCAGTTTAACTAATCTAAGCATAGTTGAACTAGTTGTATTTAGTCTAACTGATTAATACACTAGTGAAGAGTGGTGTGAATTAATTATTAATTAATTCACTAATTATAAACTCATTAATCAACTAAAGAATACATCGGTTAACTTCAGTGCATGGACAGTTTCAGTGGAGACCGGTGCAGAGATAGGTGAAAGAGCAGGTTAACTATCAGTTGTGACTATACTGTTGCATATTTGCAACTACCAGTGATTGGAGGAGCCCATGAGGATTGCGCAGTACAAGCCAGGTGGTTTATGTTATTTAATGAGCCATCCTACAACATTGATTACGCAATAGAGGCTGGCTATCAGGTGGTAGAGATTGGAGCATGTGTTTTGCTAGATCTAGCTTGATTAGTGTGTAGCAATTTGAGGTTGTGCTGAGAGCTTGTGAGGAGCTTTGTACAATGATTGTTACATGAACTCTATGACATATAATATACATATAGTTGGGGTTTTCAGCTTTAAGCTTTCCCATGAAATAATGTGTTCATATGTGTGATTTTTTATGGTTTTAATGTGCGCATGCAATTGATTTTATTTACGCATGTAATGATAAATGGTAGAAGAGATTCTATATTGTGCATGAAGTTAAAATAGTGTGTGATCAGGAGAATCTCGGTGAATAGTATATCAGTTATTCAAATTTTCTACATGGTATCAGAGCGATATTGATCATTGGAGCAATTGCAAATCATTGAAGCGGTTGAGTTTTGTGCTGGTGGAATTTGAATTTGCAGCAGTGTTTTCTTGGTGTCAAAGTTGAGATGTCTTTCAACAGATTGCGATTGGAGTATGCCCTTGAGGGAAAATCGAATTATATTGCATGGAAGGACAGGATGGAGGCAGTGTTGGATGACAATGGGTTGAAGGAGTTCATAGATGCAAAAATTCCAAAACCTACTTCTAGTGATGCTGCCATACTTGACACATGGCAAAAGAAGATAGCAAAGTATCGAAGGATTCTGTTGGAAGGTGTGAAGGATCACATAGTGTCCAGCCTTCATGGTAAGGCTTCTCCATTCTTGGTGTGGAAAGCTTTGACAGATTTATTTCAAAGCAAGAGCAACCAGAGGAATTTGGCGCTCAAGGATAAACTCAGGAACATAAAAATGGAGAAAGGCGACAGTATGTTCAAGTACCTCACGAAGTTCATCCAATGCGGGGATGAGCTAGGAAGTGTGGGGGTTACTGTTGATGATGAGGACTTGGTGATCTTGGCTCTCCTTAGGCTTCCGAAGAGTTGGAATTCCTATCAGGACTTTGTCAATGGTCGGGAGAAATTGCCAGGATGGGAGCGACTTTGGTCGGATCTTGTGCAAGAGGAGATAAGGTGAAGTATCAGGGATGGATATTCATCAAAGAACTCAGATGAAGAAAATTGTGCTTTGGTTGCCAAAGAAAAGAAGGGGAAGAGTAAGAAGCATGCTTCTCAATCCGGTGCGAAAGGCAAGAAGTAGGACATGTCCAAGGTGAAGTGCTTTCACTGTCACCAACACGAACATTACGCCACTAGTTGTCCACAGAAGAAGAAAAATAAGCAAGCTGTTGGATCTGCAGCTGGAGAGGCCTTAGCCTCACAATTTGAGCTTGATTTTTCATTGATCGCATGCTTGGTCTCAAGTGTGATGGGTTCAGTGTGGTTTCTTGACAGTGGTGCATATTTTTACATGACAGGAGATCGAGATTTGTTTACTGATCTGGATGAGAAAGATCTTGGAGTGCACATCGAGATGGGCGATGATGGTAGATACAGTATGACCGGTATCGGTACCATTTCATTTGAGAGGGAGTCTGGTAAACCCTTCGTATTAAAGCAAGTGATGCATGTTCCAGGATTGAAGAAGTATCTGATCTTTGTGGCGATGTTAGAAGACAAGGGATATCATGTTTTCTTTAGCGAGGGAAAGGATTTCTTGCGTAGTAAGGCAACTGGTGAGACCTGGAGGATAGGGGTTAGAGTTAATAACCTTTATCAATTGCAGGTAGATGGCTGTGCAGCAATGGCAGGAAACGCAGAAGGAGTGGTGAGACGGGATGATGGCGAGCTATGGCATCGGAGATTGGGCCACCTTCACCATGGAGCTTTGAAGATACTACAGCAGATTTCTACTGGGCTTCCTAAGGGTACTCTTGCGCAGTCAGATCAGTGCAAGGGATGTACCTCGGGAAAATTTGTGAAAGTGACCTTTCATGAGAAGGATATTTGTGCCACGATGATCCTTGAGAGAATTCACACAGACATGTGTGGACCTTTCTTAGTAGCTTCGACAGCAAAGAAGAGGTATTATGTGATCCTTGTTGATGATTTTTCTCATAAGTGTTGAATCTTCTTCATGCAGAAGAAGAGCGAGACATACTCAAAGTTATATGAGTTCAACGCACTGGTTGAGAAAGAATCGGGGAAGCAGGTGAAGGCTCTTAGGAGCGACAATGGTGGTGAATTCAAAGACTTTTGCAGTGCAGAAGGAATTCGAAGAGAGCTCATAGCGCCTCATAACCCACAGCAGAATGGGGTCGCGGAGCGAAAGAACAGAACGATCGTGGGTGCTGCACGGGCGATGTTGCATGATCAGGGCCTTCCCATACACTTGTGGTTTGAGGCATGCAATACTGCAGTATATGTGCAGAACTGTTGTCCTCACAGGATACTTGGCATGAGTACACCCGAGGAGGAGTTTTCTGGTAAGAGGCTTGATATTTCCCATTTGAGGATTTTTGGTTCCCCTGTTTACATTCATGTGATGAAGGATGCCAGGAAGAAGCTGGAGCTGATTGCAGAGGTTGGGATATTTGTGGGGTACACAGAAACACCCCACAACTATCATGTGTATTTTCTAGACAGTTGGAAGACTATTGTGCAATGGGATATCAAATTTCATGAGGAGAAAGCCATGAAGTGTTCGCTTGAGAGGGAGCCACACTTGCATGCAGATGAGGAGCTATTAGTTCCTAAGGATGAGCCTTAGGATGTGGATCAACCACAAGAGGAGGTTCATGGAGTGGAAGAAACCACTCATGCAGCGCCAACCATCAGAGGGCGGAAGTGCACTACAGAAGCTGAGCGACTGAATCTTGATGCAGAGAAGATTTAGCAAGACACCCTACATCCACGAAGCAGAATGAGAGCCGGTCACTGAAATCAGTATACTAGATACATGGCTCTTATGAGCAAGTGTATCATGTGAGCCATCCTCTTTCGAGGAGGCTGTGGAGGATCCCGCATGGGTAGATGCCATGGTTGAAGAAGTATGATTCGATTGACATCGGAGAAACGATTGCATAAGGGATTGTCCCAAGGCTAGAAGCGAAATCAAGTGGTGGAGTTCGAGATGGATCTACAAATCAAGGCGAGGGCGGTGACGAAGATGCAAGGAGAAGTACAAGGCAAGATTTTCTGAGGCTTCTCATAGGTGGGGGATCAATTATATCTCTCCCTTTGCTGTCGCAAGTTATTCTTCCATACAGACGATTCTTGCTCTCTCAGCACAGATGGGGTGGCACATTCATCAGATGGATGTGAAGACTACGTTCCTCAACGGGGTGATTGAGGAGGAGGTGTACAT
Source organism: Pinus albicaulis (assembly GCA_034641835.2). NCBI lineage: Eukaryota > Viridiplantae > Streptophyta > Pinopsida > Pinales > Pinaceae > Pinus > Pinus albicaulis. The sequence goes on along the minus strand of CM076579.1, from coordinate 694,683,647 downwards.
AGAGCAGCCCGAAGGTTTCGAGATCTTCAGCAGCGAGTCACATGTGTGCAGGCTCAAGAGAGTGCTGTATGGGTTGAAACAAGCACCTCGTGCTTGGTACACACGGATAGACAGTTATTTCATCGGACTTGGATTCTCCAAGAGTGAGGCGGATCCTAACCTATACCAGATTGTGGTGGAGGGTAAGTTGCTGATCATTGTACTTTATGTAGATGATTTTATTTTGACAGGTGATGAACTGTTGATACACTCATGCAAGGCTGATCTTGCAAAGGAGTTTGAGATGAATGACTTAGGCCTCCTTCATTATTTCCTGGGATTGGAAATTTGGTAGCACAGTGATGGACTGTTTGTTTCTCAAGGCAAGTATGCCGGGGAGATACTGGAGAAGTTCAAAATGCATGGCTGCAAGCCTGTTGATACTCCTCTTCCTAGTGGATGGAGGAAGGAGGATGCTACTTCGGCGGAGGTAGTGGATGCCACTGTTTATCAACAGTTGGTGGGGTCGCTTATGTATCTAGTCAATACATGACCCGAAATATGTTATGTTGTGAACCAGCTTTCACAAGCTATGGTTAAGCCTACCAAGCTCTACTGGAAGGCAAGCAAGAATGTATTGATATATCTCAGAGGCACATCGGGATATGGATTATGGTACAGACAGTCGGATGAGGTGAGGCTATGTGGCTTCACGGATGCAGATTGGGCAGGGAGCCCAACGGACAGAAAGAGCACATCTGGAGGGATTTTTAGTATCGGGTCGACAGCAATTTCTTGGTACAGTAGGAAGCAGAGATCCGTGGCACTCAGTTCAGTAGAGGTCAATTATATGGAAGCAAGTTTGGCTGCATGCGAGGCTATATGGATGAGGAAGATCCTGGTCGGGTTGTTTGGTTCACACTTAGATCCTACTGTGATTTATTGTGATAATCAAAGTTGCATCAAAATCTCAGTTAATCCAGTATTTCATGATAGATCTAAGCACATTGACATCTGGTATCATCATATCAGAGATTGTGTGCAGCGAAAGATCATGTTACTTAAGTTGTTCTACATTCCCACTAGAGATCAAATGCCGATATCTTGATGAAGGCGCTCACCAGGAGAAAATTCGAATACCATAGAGGTAGGATAGGGGTGGCAGATAATCCTTATCTTGTTGAGAGGGAGTGTTGAGATTGCAACAAGATGATGAGCTTAGTGGAAAGAAGTCGCCTTCACTAAGTGGGCCTACAGGCTATTTTTGGCGCAAAGTCTATTTTTAGACTATGTCTATTTTTAGACATATGGATCATGTTCTATGAGTTGCAGGATGCTATTTGTGGATGGTTGGTCAAGTTGGGAAAAATATATGGACTTCTATTTTTAGACATATTGGGTGGAATCTATTTTTAGATTGCCAATTTAAAAATAGATATGTCGAATATTATTAGCTCTTAATAATATTTGGACTATAAACATTATCTTATTCTCTTGGAGCACTTCAGTTAAGTGCACAGATGTGACACAGGAGCTGACAGAAGGAATTACGCTATTCCTGAGGGTTAAGTGGATCTATTGCATGGATACTTCAGTTAGAACTCATGTGACAGAGTTTGGTGGAGTTGATTGAGGAGTTAATGGAGTTGTGTTCAGTTTAACTAATCTAAACATAGTTGAACTAGTTGTATTTAGTCTAACTAATTAATACACTAGTGAAGAGTGGTGTGAATTAATTATTAATTAATTCACTAATTATAAACTCATTAATCAACTAAATAATACATCAGTTAACTTCAGTGCATGGATAGTTTCAGTGGAGACCATTGCAGAAATAGGTGAAAAAGCATGTTAACTATCAGTTGTGACTATACTGTTGCATATTTGCAACAACCAATGATTGGAGGAGCCCATGAGGATTGCGCAGTACAAGACAGGTGGTTCAAGTTATTTAATTATCCATCCTACAACATTGATTACACAATAGAGGCTGGCTATCAGGTGGCAGAGATTGGAGCATGTGTTTTGCTAGATCTAGATTGATTAGTGTGTAGCAATTTGAGGTTGTGCTGAGAGCTTGTGAGGATCTTTGTACAATGATTGTTACATGATCTCTATGACATATAATATACAAATATTTGGAGTTTTTATCTTTAAGCTTTCCCATGAAATACTGTGTTCATATGTGTGATTTTTTATGGTTTTAATGTGCGCATGCAATTGATTTTATTTCCGCATGTAATGATCAATGGTAGAAGAGATTATGTATTGTGCATGAAGTTAAAATAATGTGTTATTAGGAGAGTCTCGGTGAATAATATATCAGTTATTCAAATTTTCTACATATTTCTTGTAATTATTTAAAAATCCTTCCTTTTTTAGAATTTCCTTAAGCCGATAACAAGGTTCAACATTTGTTAGAAGAACATATATCAACTAATCCATCCTACGAGAACATTTATTTCTTCTATCAGATACAAATTTTGTCTTTAGGTAACAGTGATATGCACTACAAGAAAAAAGTACATTGGTGAGGGTCATGCTTGTGATGAACCTTTAAGGTCCGTCACCAATTGCACATATGGTGACGGTCCTTAAAAAGCGTCACTGTAAGTTTATATAGTGATGGTCCTTTAAGGTCCATCACCAAAGGAATTTTAAATGACACTTTTGGTGAGGTTCATTAAAGGCCCATCACTAATTCTCTCTTTGGTGACACTTCTAGTGACAAACTTTTAATGACCCTCACCGATGCTATTTTTTTTTATTTTTGGTGATGGTCAAAAAATGTTTGTCACCATTGATCATTCCAATGAGTTTTTGATGACATTATGTTCTTGTTAATATATTTTTTGTCAAAAGATAATGATTTAATACCATTATTGTGGAGTCTTTTTTATAATATGCCCAAGGCCATAGTGGTTAGAGTCAGTCAATTTTTTAAGAAATAATTAGTGTGCATCATTTCCCTCAAGTAATGACTAGTTGCATAGAGTTTTCTTATGAATCAACACATGATTCATATCTATTAATTTTATTATTTAGAAAATTCCCTTTAGATAAAGTCCCACTAATTTGTGTAGGAAATATATTATTTAATACATACTCAATCTTTGTCAATTCTATTAATGAGAAAGACCTAACACTCCTCAACAATCTGGGCACACCTTAAATTAATGCTTTGGCACACATTAACATTTCTTAGCACCTTGCATGTCTTGGAACATATTTGTACCTAGAACATCTTGTCATGACACTAACGCCCAAGCATATGGTGGCATGCGATAGCACAACATAGAAATCTCCTAACATGTGTTGGCATGCATGTAGTCCCTAGCATGCCTTGGAACACCTTGGTTGAATGCATTGACATACATTAACACTTGGCACACAACGCCACTTGGCATGTATTGTGACCTATTATTAGTGTGGTTAAAGACCCTTTTGAAAAATATAAAGACCTAACTTATTAACCCTCTTATTGGCTCTTCCTTTGTTTCCTTGAAATTCTTGAGACATATTGACATACCCTGGCACCCTGCACATCCTTAGCACATGGCATGTATTTTCATATCTTGGCACTATTTGGAACATATAATTAGCACACCCTGGAACTACCAAGCATACTTTGAGACTTCCTGACATGTCTTGATATTCCCTCGCATGCCTTACCAATCGTTATCATACCTTGGCATGACAACTAGCACTCATTAACACTAGTCCCTAGCACACGTTCCTCATATTCATTAACTTCCATGAATTTTGACCTAGTGTTCCCTTAATTTTTTGTCCTACTACTCATTAACACTCCTCAACATGCACTAGAACTCTCTAGCACACCTTATCACTCTTCAACATTCCCTTCCACTTCATAGCATGCATAACACTCTGTGACACATATTGGCACTTGGCACATGTTACCGCTTGGAAAGTCTTAGCATGTATGGAATACGTTGATATGCCTTGGTATAATTTGGCATGATTTAATATTAAATTTATTTGGGATCAACCGTTGGAAAGTAGATGAGAAGCAACAAAGGAAGACTTGGCACTTAGAATGCACTAATACTTTGCACTTGGCACCAATTGGTGCCTAGTGTTGGTGTGCCTAGCATGCCCCTCTTGGAAAAGGTAATTTTATTACTTATTAATCCTCTTATGTGTTCATTTCCTTGTAGTTTAACTTGTTTCTCCCTTTTGTTTCCTTGACAGTCCCTAGCGCATGTTGACACACCCTTGCACATCTTGGTATGCCTTATCACTTGGAACATCTTAGCATGTTTGACATGCCTTCACACTATCTGACACATCTTAGCATTCCCTATCACACCTTGGAACTCATGTCATCATAACTATCTTTTACATTTTTCATGACTTGGGAACCCAACCAATTCCTTGGCTACTACATTTCATGTGACAATATTAGCTTGCTTCAACCACAATAGCTTGACCAATTGCACCTACTACAAGTAGATTGTGCCTTATTCACCTAAGAAATGCCTATAACTCATCTTATGCCACTCATGTCCAAGCTCAACTTGTCCCACTTGATTAGTTACCAAGACAAGGATCACATGATCTAGCCATGGCCATAAAACAAATAAGCAACATAGCTTACATAGGAAATATTTCACATGTATGTTCAGTTCATATAAATAGTAGAACATTAACTGAGAGTTTGCAAGAACCACAAGATGCACAAGGCACACAAGATATAAGTTGACACAAGTAGAGTGCCCCAAAAACTATACACAACAATGTACAATATGTAATTATATAGAATATTTTAAAACTTGAGCATGTAGCCAAAGTGTGCCATGTCTCATATAAAAAAAAATAGCTAAAGGAAAAACAATGTTGTGCCTAGCACAAAGTGATCTCCCTTTGTTTAAAATATCTATTTTGAGCCTCGTATAACAACTGTAGGCTTGCCTCCTGTAAATATTATTCTAAAATTATCCTAACACACTTCGTCCTTAACACACTTGAATTTGCTGACACTCCCTGACACACACTCTTATTCGTTTCTTTCCATGAATTTTGACCTAGTTATCCCTTGATATGTCCCGACACCCGCTAACACTCTTCAACATGCACTGATATTTTCTGACATATGTTAGCATTCCTTTTCATTCCTAATGTGAATGCCTTGATCCTCCCTAGCTATCATGCCCTCATAATTACCCTTACTTAATTTTCAAATTGGGAACCCAACCAAGCCACTGCTTGACTACAAGAGCTTGAACAAGTTACTATTACTACAACTACACTTTGTTGTTGAACTTTGTAGATTGGGAGGTACTCCACAAGCCTAGTGATATGGTTTTTTATGATTTTGGTCACAAAAGGCTTTGTGGTAAAAGAAGCCAAGAAAAGGGATTTTGGACCCAAGATTGGGTTTAAAATCCAAAAGAAAATTAAAAAGGGAAATCAATATTTCCTAAGGTCTAAGTGGATAAAACCTGTAAGTTTTAGAGGGTTCCTAATAGGTCTAGGGAAAACTATTTAAGGAGGCCTTAGGATGAAGGAAATAAAATCAAGTGAGAAGGAGTTCATTTGATCAAGGGGGCGAAGAGAGATGTAGTCCTAAAGTAGTTCAAGTAAGAGGGCCAAGTAAGGTTTGCTAAAGGGAGGCCATGATCATCCTCCAAGAGCAAGATCATCATGTGAGGATTCAAATAATGTTGCATACCTTAATGGTGGGTTCGAGCTAGGAATTAGGATGGCATGTTGTTGGTTCTCTTATGGTAGATCGAGCTTAAGAGAGGTTTCTCATGAGAATATAGGCATGTAATTTCAATGGTGTCTTTGTGTAAAAACCACATCACATTATAAAATGTTGAAATTTGCAACAAGAAACATTGAAACTGGAAAAAAGAAAGGAAAAAAAAAAGCACACACTTGTGAGTAATTTTGATGCACTAGGAGTGAATAATGTGGGGCATTGTTGAGGCCTCGAAATTCGCTACAAAAACATGGGGGATGACCACCCGGTCTGGACCTTAAAGCAGTTCCTTTTCCGTTTCAAATAGTGGCTCTAACTAGTAACTAGGTCCAGTTACCTTATCTCAATCTCCATTGGCTTAAAATATGACTTTTGTCTACCAATGGGAAAGAGACATCAGATCATTTCTCTTGATGATCAGGCAATAAAGTGATCCTTAAGCTAATTTGGGCTTAGCCAAGCCACAACTAAAGTTTTTCCTCTTTGGGAAGAGGAATTTTTAGGGATGTAGAATTTAATCTATATGAAAAATTATTCTAAGATGCAAGAAAAAGAAACTATCTTAATCCTATCTCAATTAGGAAGATATAGATCTATCCTAACTGAGAGTAAGATATTTTAAATAATTGGGATTTAAATATGTCTAGGTTATAATGAATATCAAGCTAACGAAATAGTTCAATTAAATGACATTATGAATACCAAACACATCATATCTAGAGACCTCTTAACTAAAATAATCAATCAACGACACTCAGGAAGAATTTCTCAAAAATGATATTGATTATTTAATCAGTAACTTGAATAGTTAAACAATAATATGCGGAAAAATTTCACAACATATCACTTTTCAATAAATCAAGTTTATAAGATATATTTCTGAGTAAACAGTTACTCAGAATTCAGCCCATAAGAGTAGAGATAAATAATAGCATAAAATTGAGCAAAATTACCCACATCAAGAGAAGTGCACAAATATGTAAGTAAATCGACACATTCCTACTATCATAAAATGAAAACATCATTTAAAATAATGGTATTATAAATACCAATTTATTAATTCCATTTCTCTAGCTCTGGTCTCTACCAGTATTTTACAATGCTTTAACTTCTTCTTTCAAATCACAGCTACAATAGTGAAAAATTTGTTCATTATACATAAATCAAAATGTAAAAGAAAAACCTCAATAATCCCCAGATATAAGATTCCTCTCCTCCCACCTATAACTCTAAATTCCTATTACAGAATTACAGAGGAGAGAATACCTTATTACATTCTACAATATACTATTTATAATATTTACAAAAGGATTTCTTCATAGGAAAGTTTGTTGAAGAGTAGTTTTTTTCAATCAATTTTCATTGGTTAAAATCATATTATTCAATTGCTAGAGCCTTCTCATTGATTGATATCTTCTTCTTCTCATCTCTTCAACTGTTTTCCTGCAAAAAATAAATCAAAACAAAATTAAAATATAAAGATAAAATCAAAATGCCAAATCTGGAATTAAAACAAATCCAATCAAAACTTAATTAAATAAATAATTCAAAATGAAATATAAGATTTTTATAGATTTCTGTGATCATCTAATTGGTCAAGGATATAATTGACGAATGGATATGCTCTTAGAAGAATTTGTAGGAAAATTAAAATGTAGAAAATTAAACTTAGAAAATTAGTTTTGTTAAAAATTCGGAGCTTGATATTCTGTGGAATTTTAGACCCAATAAATGATCAAATCTGGAAATGAAACCACTTCATAAATGTTATCCGTGATTTTATCTATTCAATGAGCCATTTTGGGCCTCATTTGACCAAGTAAAACTTAAGTTGTGAGCTTCCAAAGTTGGTATATTAAAATTTCCATAATTCTAGAATTTTTCTTGCGAAATACCTTTCCATTAATTTTTAATATGAAAACAAGCGGAATTATTTTAATAGAAAACCCCTTTTCTCCTTTTTATAGCGCAGATTCATTATATTTGGCTGTCACTTGTTAGGTCCCTATATTACTAATATAGTCCCTTATTTTTGCTAGTGTAACCCCCTTATTATTATTGTTGTACGCCTGTAACCCCAATATTGTTATTATTTTGCACTTACATTATTATTGTTAGGTCGGTTAAGATTATATTGTGATCCCATGGACTCCTATATATAGAAGGAGGTTTTGGTCATTTGTATCATCCAAGATTTATTCATTTATGTAATGTAAAGGAGGTTTCCCCCTTGAAGTGGCTTATTTCTAAGGCGTTGATCTCTCTTTTCTTCTATTTTTGGAGTCGGTTTCATAACATTTGCTATTAGGGGTTTGGATTCTAGGGTTTCGTTGCTCCAAACAGGTCATCGTGGAATTTTTGCTATAAAGTTTTTTCTACGAAGGTTTAGAAGCTGATATTTTTACAGAGAGAAGCCGAAATCCTAAGGAACGTCATGTAACAATTTCAGATCTTGGTTCGCAATGGTTTCGGAGATATGATCTGTGGAAGTTAGGGCTTTTTCAGGCTTCCGAATTTCACCTAAAACAGGTCATCATGGAATTTGCGCTATAATTTTTTTTCTACGAAGGTTTAGAAGCTTAAATTTTTACATAGTGAAGCCGAAATCCTGAGGAATTTCCTATAGAAATTTCAGATCTTGGTTTGTAAAATTTGCATAGATATGATATGTGTAAGTTAGGGATTTTTCAGGCTCCCGAACTTCATCTCAAAGCGGAGACTGTGGGAAAATTATCATAACTCTCTCTCTCTGAGTGTCGGATTGGAATTACGTAAAATGTGGCTTCATGTACACAGCCTGAAGTTTCTTGTATATCAATTTCAGAGCTGAAGGAGGAAAACAACTACACGTGGCACGTCGTATAAATTCTCTCAACTGAACCAATCCATAATTAGGTCATTGTGGGAGATTGGGCATAACTTTATCTTGAAGAATCCAAATCAATTCAGACCTATGGCATTAGAAAGAAGATTCAGAGGGCTACTACAGGGTAAAATTTCAGATATTCAAGTTTAGAATTCATAGAGAAAGTTAAGTTTCAATATCAAACTCCTCAAAAGCAAGAAAAACGTGTGTATTTTTTTTCGAACTGCATACGTCTTGTGTGAAAAAACAGTTTGAAGTGATTCTAAGGGAATATTGAAGCATAAATATCAGTATTGGGTTCTAAAATACCACCTAAAAATAATCCAACACCCATTAAGCCTTCAGAAGGTTCTATTATGACTCACGAAGAGGAAGAAGCGCAACATGACATATAAAAATTACAAGAGCAAGTGCACCAAATTTTGCTCTCGCAGAGAGCAACAAAAAATGAAATGGAAGTTTTGAAGAAAGGCATGAAAGTTAAGATGGACGATTTGAAGAAGGGCATGGAAGCTAATATGGATGGTTTGAAGAAAGGCATGGAAGCTAAGATGGATGGCATGGAAGCTGACATGGAAGCTAAGATAGATGACATGGAATAAAAAATGAAAGACAACATGGAAAACATGAAGAATTATCTAAAATAAGACATGGAAGGTTTGACAAAGTTGATACAAGAAATTTTTCCTAATGGCGGAAAGATAATAAATGAAACTCATGATGAGAACAAAATAATTTTTAATCGTGATTTCATAAACTCTAATGTTCGATGGAATAACCACTATATTCCGAAGATGGATAGGAGGAATTTTGATGACAAGGATCCCGTAACATGGATACTACAGATGGAGCAATATTTTGATCTCAAGAATGCTAAAAACACACAAAAGGTACGCATTGCAACTTTACATTTAGAACAAAATAAATTTGTATGGTATCGATGGCTTTGCTCCCGTAAAAAAAATTGTCACTTGCTCAATTTTTACGGAGGAAATGATAGCACATTATGAGGATACAAAGAGAAACACCTTCTTTAGCCAATTGATAAATCTCAAACAAAAGGGTTCAGTGGGGTAGCATATTGAGGACTTCCAAAAATTGAATATAAGGGTAACTGATATTCCAGAGGAACATAGGATTGATGCCTTCATAGGGATTTTAAAGGATAACATCCAACATGAAGTTCACGTTTGGGAACCTGATTCATTGGAGAAGGCATTCAGGTTGGAAAGAAAAATTGAATGCAAAATTATGGCGACAAGGAAGCCTACCACTCACATCTATAAACATGGAAGTGTTTCTACTCCTAGACTTCCACAACCTACAAGGTTGACATCACAACAATTGGAAGAAAAAAGAGCAAAAGGGCTTTGCTACAGTTGTGATAGTAAATACACTAAAGGTCATAAGTGTGTTGAGAAGAAATTATTTTACATAGATTGTGAAGAGGAGGAAGAAAATGAAAAATAAAATTCAAAAGAAGAGGATATACCCCAGGAACCAACCCTAGAAGAAGAAGAAATGAGTCTGACCATATCATGTAATACATTGGCAGGAATTACCACTCCTCAAACTCTCAATATAGAAGGACATATCAAGAATAAAAAGGTAATAGTGTTGACTGATTCGGGTAGTACCCATAATTTTATCCATTGTAAGGTAGCCAAGGAATTGAATTATTTCCTATACCTAGCACCAGAATGTCAAGTGATGGTTGCAAATGGAGAAACTATAAATTTCTGTGGAAAATGCCATAATATCAAGCTAACCATGGGGGAATATGTATTTAATAGTACAATGCTTTCCATTCCAATGGGAGGTGTTGATGTTGTACTAAGAGTACAATGGTTACAATCTTTAGGTACGATAGCTTTTAATTTTCAAGAACTTTTCTTGAAAAATTTTTATAAGGAAAGAAAATCGGATTATGGGGTATTGCAGGGAAGCCGGGAAAGATAATAAGCTCTAATGTCATGACAAAGCTTCTGAAGAAATAACAATGAGGCGTAGTTGCACAATTATTCTCACTAGAAGTTCCAACATCAAAATCATCTATTTCTCCATATCTCCAAAAAGTCTTGGAAAATCATTCCAAGGTGTTTGAAACTCCCAAAGGACTCCCACCTATTCATGATCATGATCATTCTATTCATTTGATTCCAGGAAGTGTTCCTCCAAACATCAAGCCTTACAGATATCCTTATGTCCAAAAGAGTTAAATTGAACGTATGATTAAAGATATGTTAGAGGCTGGTATAATTCAACCGAGTAAAAGTTATTTATTTGCTCCAGTAGTATTGGTGCACAAGAAGGATGGATCATGGCGCATGTGTCTCGATTATAGGGAGCTCAATAAGCTCAATATTAAAGATAAATTTCCCATTCCTGTGATTAATGAATTATTGGATGAATTACATGGAGAAATTTATTTTACCAAGTTATATCTTCGTTCCTGATATCATCAAATTAGAATGAAGACTGAAGATATTCCGAAAACAACATTTCAAACTCACGAGGGTCATTATGAATTTTTGGTCATGCCTTTTGGCCGTACCAATGCACCTTCTACATTTCAAGGGTTCATGAATTCCATTTTCAAACCCTTCCTTATAAAATTTGTGCTAGTATTTTTTGATGACATACTAATCTATAGCAGGTCCTGGAGGGATCATGTTCAACATGTTGACAGGGTGCTCAAACGTTTGGAGGAGAAAAAATTATATGCAAAAACATCCAAATGTTTCTTTGGAGTACAAGAGGTGGAATATCTGGGTCATATTGTATCTCACGAGGGTGTTAAGGTAGACCCTAACAAAATTAAAGCCATTAAGGAATGGAAAGTCCCCATAACCATAAAGAAGTTGCGAGGATTTCTCGGGTTAACAAGGTATTATTGCAATTTTGTTAATAATTATGGGAAAATAGCAGCACCTCTAACGACATTATTGAATAAAGATGCATTTTCATGGACTCCTAAAGCAACTAAGGCCTTTTAACATCTTAAAGAGGCAATGTGCCTAGCACCGGTCTTAGGTACGCCAGACTTCACAAAAACCTTTGTTGTGGAATGTGATGCCTCAGGAAATGGAATTGGTGTTTTTTTAATGCAATAAGGAAGACCAATTGCTTTGAAATTCATCCAATCAAAGGAAAGTATTTACATAAAGCTATTTATGAGAAGGAAATTTTGGCAATACTACATGCACTAAAGAAATAACGACCTTTCCTAATGGGGAGACGCTTCAAGGTAAAACTTATCATGATAGTCTTAAACACTTTTTGGAACAAAGACTATCCTTAGAAGAGAAAAAAAAATGGGTTGAAAAGATGTTAGTTTATGACTTTGAAATCATCTACAAAAAAGGGAAGCTAAATGTTGCTGCAGATGCACTCTCAAGAAAGGATGAAGAGGTGGAAGAATTTATTTGTTTCATTTCTATTATCCAACCAGATTGGATAATCGAAGCAAGGGATGAATGGAAGAAGGACAAAGAAGTGTGGACACTCATTGAAAGGTTGTAGCAAGATCCTAGTAGATCTGATACATTTAGTTGGAAAAATGATTCCTTATGGTACAAATATCTCTTATATATTTGCAAGAATTCCCAAATAAAATAAAATATTCTTTTTGAATTGCAAACTTCTCCTTTAGGAGGACACTCAGGATTTTTGAAAACTTACCACAGGGTGAAGAAATAATTCTTTTCAGATGGCCTTAAATTTGATATTCAAAAGTTTGTGGTGGAATGTTTGGTTTTCCAGGAAAATAAAGTTGAGACAATTAATACCCCAAGTCTTCTACAACCTTTATCCATTCCAATTTAATGTTGGGAGGAGATTTCAATGGATTTTATCACAGGTTTGCCTAAGTCCGAAGGAAAGAGTGTCATCATAGTGGTAGTTGATAGGCTTACCAAGTATGCACAATTTTGTGCATTATCTCATCCATTTAAAGCAAGTACAGTTGCTACTGAATTTATGGAAACAATTCAAAAGCTACATGGAAACCCAAAAATTATTGTAAGTGACAGAGATCCCATTTTTACTGGAAAATTTTGGATGAAATTATTTTCTTGTTTGGGTACTCAACTATCTCATAGCTCATCTTATCATCCTCAATCCGATGGTCAAACAGAGATAGTGAATAAAAGTTTGGAAGGATATCTTCGTTGTTTTGTATTTGATAAGAAAACACAATGGGTCAAGTGGTTACCTCTCGCTGAATGGTGGTATAACATTTCTTTCCATATTGCAGCAAAAATGACCTCATTTATGGCACTTTACGGATATCATCCACCATCCATCACATCTTCTTTAAGAGAAAATTCTAAGGTTCAAGAAATGGAAGATTATATTGATAATCAACAAGAAGTTCTCCAACTCTTAAAGGATAACCTAAATTTTGCACGAAATCGAATGAAACAACAGGCAGGTCAGCATCGCAACGAGATAATTTTTGATGTAGGGGACTGGGTATTTTTACAGCTACAACCATACAAACAAATTTCCCTCAAGCAAGCTAAGAAGGATAGAAAATTATCGCCAAAGTACTATGGTCCTTACAAGGTGTTGCAAAATATGGGTACTATGGCATACAAATTAGAGCTTCCTGCTTCTTCGCGAGTGCATCCAGTTTTCCATGTTTCATGCTTAAAGAAGCTTATAGGGGACAAACTTTGAGTTCAAACAATATTGCTAGAACTTGATGAGGAAGGAAAAATCATATTGGAACCTGAAGCAGTCACAGAAACAAGAACTCGACAACAATGAAATTGATTAATTTCAGAGTATCTCATAAGTGGAAGAACTTACCCACTGAAGATTCTACATGGGAGGATGATAATTTTATACAGAAGCATCCAGAGCTACTCAAGCATTGAGGACAACACTTTTTTTAATGAGAGGGGCATGTTAGGTCCCTATATTGCTAGTATAGTCCCTTGATATGATATGTAATATATAATGTTATATAACACGACTGTTCGATGCATGGGTGGAGCTGTACCATTAAAATTTCAGACTTTAATATAAGTGGGTTTATAAAGTAATAAGTCCCGAAAGGTTGTGTATGTGGGTTTTGGGGGTTAAATGGGATTTAAAGCGTTAAACTATGGATTTTAAATATAATTTAGGCTATATAGTGAATGAATTGTTTGGATATTGGGAAAAAGGTGAAAACAAAAAAAATGAAGCAAGGTCAATGATAATGACAGAGATGAGGTGAAAAGCAGAGTAAAAAAAGACGGAATGAGTGGGATGAAAATATTAGTGCTAACATGATAATTAACTTAATGAAAACCCTAAAGGTGTTTAGCCAAAAAAAAATTGGAAAGGTTCCCCATTATTTGAAGTACATAAGTAAAAATGGGGGGGCTGCGTTTTACCACAAAAATGGCGTCATGTGGGAGAAGAACCAGTTATCTCTAATTAAATATAATGAACTTAAATTTACCCAAAGGTTAGAAATAATGGAAATCACGAAATCGTCTAACAACAAAATATTTCCATATGTTCCACATAAGTATATTAAGCAATGTGAAAGTGATGAATCCAGGCTTGGGAAAATATTGTTTTAAAACTACCTCATATGAAAAATAGAAGAAGGTAGAGATAAGAGTTTTTGATAAAGTTTATGTCCATTTTATGATTGTATTTGACATCGTTTTGTTGCCAACGAGCCTGAATAGTACCCCAGCGAAGTTGTCTTTTGGCCATACAAGCCTAGTCCTGCTACCAGCAAGCGTTCATAACCCCGACATGTTTACTTGTATTTACCATGATTCCTCTTTTTATCACTTTTTTGATAAGCACATTTGCAAGATTTTAGTTTATGATGTATTTGATTGAAATAGGTGGGATATTAAAATATATTTATGTTTAATGGACATAATACTTTCATAATGTTTACTTCAAATTCTTTCCCTACAACTATCAATCAGTGGATTTTATGTGGAAGGGTGGGAGGGATTAGACTCAAATCAGTTTTTCCTTGAAAAAGTAAACTCAATCACTTAGAAATGATGTGTATTCCTCCATGAAAAATATTTAAAGAAATATGACTTTACGGGTCCATAAAGATATGCTTTTAATGATAAATGAAATTCACTTAAATGGATAGAGTAAAAGATTTCTCATGTATGTCAACAACTGTAAGGTAAGAAAAATTCTTTTCATATGAGTCATGGAAAAGTCACCAAAATCAAATCAAACTTGAAAATAAAAGGAAAATAATTCCTAAACTAAACTAAGAAAATAAATCAGTGAATGAAAATAAAAATGAAGTAAAACTAAAAGAAAAACAAAATTTAAAAAGATAAACTCCAAAAAGACTACTTATATGAAGTTTTCAACAAAGCATATAAAAGAAAATAAGCATATGTACGTTCATTCCTATGTTGAGATTTAAATTTTTTATCATGCAGAGATATAAGAAATGAGACTCTCAAAATGTAGAGGGTGAATAGTAGTGATGATAGATAATACGCTGAATGAGAAGTTTCTGTCTGTTGCAAATTTTCCTTCTTCCAAAGAAAAACCTGACAAAAAGCATCTTAACTATTTTCTAGTGAATGTAATGCTTAAATAAACAGACTAGAGGTTTAGAAACTCCCTAGTTTAGATAGTTCGACGAGAATCATTACTACTTCTCTCAAGAATCTCAAAGAGTAAAAGAAAATGAACTTCGAAAACTGATCTGGTACTGGTGTGAAATGTTTATGAAGACTTGTAGAAACAGAGTTCAAGATCAGCAAAGATTAAACTGAAACAAAAAGTAAAGAAATAAATAAATGAAAGTGGGTATATAAAACTTACCATTGGAAATTGCATTTCATCTTACCTTAAAGGTATTATTTTCTTCAATACAAGTTAACTTCTTTCTTTAATTAGAATTAAATGCATGAAAAATTTTTATTGACCCAAAATCACTATTTATTAAATTTGAAGTAAAACAAGAAGTGAACTAAAAGAAAGAAATGTTTTATGTTCAAGGAATCAGAAATAAATAGAATCCATAAGAAATGAGGATGAAGATATTCTTCTTTATGAATTGTAGCGATGAATATTCTTTTTGCTTCTTCCATTCTGAAATTATATCAGCCCCAAAGTATTGAAATTGATTCAAAATCCCGAATAATGTAACAGTATATAAAGAGAATTTGAATATTTATATGATAATTATGGAGAGAAATTCAGAATAAAAGAAAATTATCACATCAAAATATATTTAAGACAAAGCTTCATTTGAGTTTATCGATGATACATAATTTTTTATGATGAAAAAGTTGCGATATGAGCATATGTGATAGCAAAACCATGATGGAGTGATTTGCGATAAAGGAAAAGTTTATCAAGAGATCGAAGATATTTGGAGTATGCTCATTTAGGAACCTTCGATATGAGAACTGCGATATGTGACATGCCATATACAGGGTTGATGATTTATTAAAGTATTCAATTCAAACCGGAAAGCAAATGATTTATATTTGCTTTAAAATAAATAACCTTTTAATACTTTAGTTAATTGTCGGAAATTTTGATTGGAAATTAATTTTATCAGAACTTTCTTATAACGCGAGTTGTGAAATATAATGATCTGATATGATTCCTCCAACAATTTATTAATTCTTTATTAGGATTTCAATAAATATAAACAAAATTTAGATATCCTTCAAATTTCAGATGAAATAATAAATACTTCCCTGAACATATTGCGGATTTGAAAAGATATGTCTACATGCTTATCTTGAGTCTTCATAATCAAGTTAATGAAGACCTGCAAACAAAATAGAAATAAGAAACAACCTTCAAAAGTAAAATAAACAATAGATGACGATGAACCTGTAAACACACACCTAGAAGAAATTTTATTGTAAGTTTACCTCATGAATCTTCAAGTTCTCCCAAATTTTCTCAAAATTTGTATAAGTTCAACATCACCTTCTTATTTTAATCTAAAATTCTAAGTAATGATTTTTTTTTTAATTGCATCATTTCCAAAATTACATCAGAAGACAAGAGTGGTAAAAATGAGTTCTTAGAATTACTTGTGAATCAAAAAATTCCAAGTGGTAGAAAATTCTTGTAATTTCTTCATGTATGATCAATATTATGAATTTAAAAAAAACAAGAAAATTGAAGGCTTGAAAAACAAGTATGATCTAATAATTCAAGAGCTTCTAAAATTATCCAAGCTTGCGGATTCATTACTTGATTTATTGAAAATCTAAAATAATGAAATAAATAGAAAAGAAAATTAATCTATTCCTATTTCTAACTTAATGAAGGAGACATGACTAGGTATAGTCATACTTCCAATGTAACCATGTAAGCATTTTAATTCCTACATGTATGTACATGTCAAACATTAGTAAAAAAAATGAAAATATAATTAAACTAAGAAAACTAATTCTAAAAGCAAAATGTATCTGTATTGTTAGTAGCTTATTCACCATTACCTTCTCTTGAAATGCCATTTCCAACTGAATTTCAATTGGATCATAGAAATATGGATGGATTTCCATTATTGAGTGGGAGAGGTTTAAAATGGAAGATGACAGGTCAGGTTTTAGAAATAATCTTTCAGAAACAATGGCATGTGTGATTTTTTTAGTGTTATGTTTAAGTGTTAAATTATTAATGATATTTCGTGAAGGAAAATTTTCCAAATATCTTTCAAATAGATCAATGAAAAATGGATGGAAGTCTGATAGATCCAATAGAAGATTATTAATTGAATTATATTGCTGGTCATAAAGTGAAAATAAACTCTCTTGTTGGCACTGCTTTTGAGAAGTAAGAAGTAATTGATAAGGAATGAACATCAATTGAAATTGGAAGTTTGATAATTCTTGATGTTCACAATTATAAATTGAAACTTAATTTTTCCATTGAGTTGATGCATTAATTGAGTGTTCAAAATTGAGATGTTCAATATGCCAACACAAAGTATCTAAAAATCTATGACTAAAAACATAAAATAAATCTGAAGTTAAAAATAAATGATGAAATAATAACAAAATTGAATAATAGTTTACACTATCGTTACAATTATTATTACAACACAATTGGGACTGACTTAAATCAATTTCCTCTTCACAATAATTGGGCATAATAATGAAATTAGAATGATTGTTGATACACACTTGTGAATTAGAGGGAAGGCTATAACTCTAAATGGAATGCGAGCTTGATCATTATATAAATCATAGGTTGGAATGGTTTCTTGAATACTGAAATCATGAGTGTGTTTAATTTTTTTGAAAATGAGAATTATTTGAAACAATTTTTGAATCGTATTTTTCTTCAGTTTCACATGTGATTAGACTTTGACTATGAGGATTCATTTGTAAAGAAGACAAATCAATATCCTCAATTTCAAAGTAGTTATCATATATGACTTTATGACATTCATTAGATTTCCCTTTGATTTCACCTAATGTATCAAAACAAGAAGGAATATTGAGCTCATGTTTATTAATGCGAGAAGAATGATCATTAATTAATTCTCTATCCTGAAATTTTGTATTAGAAAAATTATCAGGATAAAGAGAAAAATATGGATCTAAAACAATGTTTGAAAATATCTCTATTTGAAAAATCTTGTGCATTTTCTTCATTAAAAATTTCAGATTTAAGATTATTTACTTGGATACTTATGCTTTATTGAAGAATGTTGCTTTGTTGTCCTGAATTTGGCATTTTCTCACCCTGAAAGAATTAAAAAATTTGTACAACAGATTGCGTATTATTGGAAACTTTAATCACTGTTGGTACTTGTCGGATTATGCTCTGATTTTTTTATTTTAACTCATACCTATTTTCAGATTTTAAAGCGTTATTTTCTTCAAGGATGTTGCTAATATCTTCTTGCAGTTGATTAGTGAAATTTTCCAAGATTTGTGATTCATTAGGTGAATTTTGAGGTCTAAAATGGGCATCCTAAGAAAAATGTACAACCAAAATAAACTTTATAAGAGCCAATAGCATTCAATATGATGATGTCAACCATGTGGATGATTCACCATTTTTGGATTAAAATAGTAAAATGATACAAAAAATAATAAAATAATAAAACTATTTTTTCAATTCGTATTTTCAACTTATCTACCTAATTTTTTACTCAAATTTCGAGTGGCAGTACTCGTTGGATGCAAAATTTAATTTCTCATACAAGGAGTACCCATGTTGCATACTTTTGATAAATCTTTCTACATGAAAAATGAGAAATACATGAAAAAATGTGATTGCAATCAAAAGTATGCAACATGGTTACTCATTGGATGAGGCATCAAATTCTGCATCCAATGAGTGTTTTCGCTCAAAATTTGAGTAAACTCATAGGGAGATAAGTTGAAAATATGAATTAAACAATAGTTTTTCATTTTTTCCCTCTAAAATTTGATGATGTAATCTAATTTGTTTTATTATTTCCACTATTATTTTATAATTTTCTTAGGAGGCCCATTTTAGACCTCAAAGTTTTCCTAATGGAGATTCATTGACATGTGAAGGTACACCTTGATCTTTATCAATATTGTAGGAAGTGTGCAGAAATTGAAGGAATTGATTGTACAAATAGAGGCCACTTGATCATTATTTGTTTGTACCTCCATATTGGAATTCTCACTTATGTCAATGAAATTATAAGGAGATTAATTAAAGCTTGAAATAATTTCACATGGATTATGAATGGAATGAAGAGCGAAAATATGTTCAAACAAATCTGATAATTCTTTTTTTGAAGGTTTATCTTCAATTTTAAATTTTAAACAATTTAAACGAAATTTGATGGTAAAATAAATTAAAGGCTCACCTTCAAAACTTCGTAGATCTTCAAATCATCACATACCTATTCGTAGATATATCCATCAAAATTACAAAGGAAAATTGTAATAAATTGTTCCCGGGCGTGGATTGAGGCAACTGGAAGTGATTGACACCAGCTTCTGGCTTTTGCCAAGAATGCAAGAGTAAAAATCCTACATAAAATATGTTCATCAATTTCATGAAAAGTAGAACTTGAAAATTTTTGAATGAATTGTAAAGTATGATTAAATGCAGAAATATTCCTTTTACATTTAAACTTTACCTGAGACAAGAGTTTTACTATTTTTGGTAGAGTATTAGAGGATGCACATCTATAAATACAACTCCAAATTGGAATTTTTAGAGGAGCCATTGTAATAAAAATAAAATGTTAGAATACAAAGACTCCAAAGGAAAACAAGTCTCAAACCCTCCTTCTAGCGCCAAAATGTTGAGGCCTCGGAATTCGCTCCAACAACATGGGGGGTGACCACCCGGTCCGGACCTTAAAGAAGTTCCTTTTCTATTTGAAATAGTGGCTCCAATTAGTTTAACTAGGTATAGTTACCTTCTCTCAATCTCCAATGGCTTAAAATATGACTTTTGTCTACCAATGGGAAAGGGACATCAGATCATTTCTCTTCTTGATCGGGTAAGAAAGTGATCGTTAAGCTAATTTGGGCTTAGCCAAGCCATAACTAAAGTTTTTCCTCTTTCATAAGAGGACTTTTTAGGGATGTAGAATTTAATATATATGCAAAATTATTCTAAGATGCAAGAAAAAGAAACTATCTTAATCCTATTTCAATTAGGCAGATATAGATCTATCTTAACCGAGAGTAAGATATTTTAAATAATAGGGATTTAAATATGTATGGATTATAATGAATATCAAGCTAATGAAATAGTTCAATTAACTGACGTTATGAATACCAAACACATCCTGTCTAGAGACCTCTTAACTGAAATAATCAATCAACAACACTTAGGAAGAAGTTCTCAAAAATGATATTTATCATTTAATCAGTAACTTGAATAATTAAGCAATAATATGCAGAAAAAGTTCACAACATATCATTATTCAATAAATCAATTTTATAAGACAAATTTATGAGTAAATAGTTTCTCAAAAATCAGAATTCAACCCATAAGAGTAGAGATAAATAATAGCAAAAAATTGAGGAAAATTACCCATATCGACAAAAGTGCACAAGTATGTAAGTAAATTGACAATTTCCTACAATCATATAATGAAAAAAACATTTAAAATAATACTATTATAAATACAAATTTATTAATTTCATTTCTCCAACTCCAGTCTCTAATAGTCTTTTACAATACCTGAACTTCTGCTTTCAAAATCATAGCGACAATAGTGCAAACTCTGTTCATTATACATAACTCAAAATTTAAAAGAAAAAACTCAATAATCCCCAGATCTGAGATTCCTCTCCTCCCACATATAACTACAAATTCCTATTACAAAAATTCTTTTAGAATTCCAGAATTGTAGAGGAGAGAAGCCCTTATTACATTCTATAGTTTGCTATTTATAATATTTACAAAAGGATTTCTTCATAGGAAATTTTGTTGAAGAGTAGTTTTTCTCAATCAATTTTCATTGGTTTAAATCATATTATTCAATTGTTGGAGCCTTCTCATTGATTAATATATTCTTCTTCTCATCTATTCAACTGTTTTCCTGCAAAAAATAAATCAAAACAAAATTAAAATGTAAAAATAAAATCAAAATGCCAAATCTGGAATTAAAGCAAATCCAATAAAAACTTAATTAAATAAATAATTGAAAATGAAATATAATATTTCTATTGATTTCTTTGATAATCTAATTGGTAATGGATATCATTGACAAATGGACCTTCTCTCAAAAGAAGCTGTGGGAAAATTAAAATGCAAAAAAATAAACTCAGAAAATTAGTTTTTTTTTTTTAAATTTGGAGCTTGATATTCTACTGAATTTTAGATCAAATAAATGATCAAATCTAGAAATGAAACTACTTCATAAATGTTCTCCATGATTTTATCTATTCAATGAGTTGTCCTGGGCCTCATTTGGCCAAGTATAAATTCATTTATGAACTTGCAAATTTGGTATATTAAAATTCCCATAATTCTCGAATTTCTATTGCGAAATACCTTTTCATTAATTTTTAAGATGAAAACGGGCAGAATTATTTTAACAGAAAACCCATTTTCTCATTTTTATAGCGCAAATTCATTATATTTGGCAGTCACTTGAATAGGAAAACTTTTTGGATATACTTCGGCAACAACGTGGAGCAGAAATGGCGGAAGATAGTGGAGGGAATGGCAGTAAAATCAAGTGACGTTATAGGCAGAGGTGGGGCCAATCGCAAATCAAAATCAAGCATATTTGTTAATATGAGAAAGGGTAAGAATTTTGATTTTCAATTTGCGATATCGCAAATCACAAAGTCAAAGGTTTATCGCAAATCACAGTCAAAGCTTATTATCACAATATCGGGGATTGGGGTTATCGACGATTGCAAATCACATTTGGAGACAGGTAGCGATGAATGTTCTGGAAATAAAACAATAAGATATGCGGTGTGCGATGGGAGTGACGTGGAGGAGCACATATCAGAGTTGGAAACAATGCAAAGGGAATAGATGCAAATGTCAGAAACAATGAAGAGAGCCCAGTAGACAGGTGCAGTAGCTAGCAGCAGTCAGAAGACTTTGATAACAAAATCATTATACTGATTCAATTATTCGGAGGCTATTCAGTTTCAGGATTTTCATGTGCAAAAAACACTAGAGAAGTGTTGCATGTTGAATTCCAAAGGTACCAGATCAAGATAGATTGAATTCCTTTCCGGTTGGGAGGGAGTGTTGAAATTTACAACAAGGAACAGTGAAATTGGCAACCAGAAAGGAAAAAAAATGAACCCACACTAGTGAGAAATTTTGATGTACCAAGAGTGAGGAATGTGAGGCATTTAATTTATTTTGTCCTTAAATAAAATTGGACAATAAATTGTAATTTCATCTCATTACAACTTGGGTCAGTTAACTAAGTCATGATGACTAAGTTAGCTCAAGAAATTCAAGTTGAGGTGATTGGGGTGGATATTGGTGGCCACCCACCTATTCCACTTGGGCCCTCACCATTATTTCTTTCAGTTTTTCAGCTTCCTTAATTATAGCACAATTTACTATTTTTGTCATTTTTTTGGGTCCTGACCTTTCGAAGCAGTTTTGAGGCCCCAAACGACATTTTTTTGGGCATGAAAGGTTTGGTGATTTCATAGAAATAAACATTTCATATAAATCACATTAGTTTTTTTAGACCTCAGAGATATATTTCTAACAATGTATCATGTGCGTCAAACGAAGATCATATGACCAAGTTATGACATCGAGAAGTTGGCTGCCCAACTATCTCCAACAGGGCCCATAAACTCTTGGTGTTACATCTCCTTGGGTTAGGGTTTTCTCTTATTTTTCAATAATTAAAATACCGTTGAGTCTTATTGTAACACAGTTCAAAGGCATGTAGCCGCCACATCTCTTCTCAAAGATAAGCTACCATCGCCCGAGCTAGTTTATTTTCCATTATGTGTGTAAGCATTTTCCGTATTTGATATTAATGAAATGAAGTGTTATTCCTACTGCATCTATGTGTTTATGTTTGTTTATGTATTTTATTGCGTTCCTGCATATGTTTGGATTCTGAGGGTCTAAGATGAGTCATGTAGAGGGATTCTAATAGTTTGGGGGTCCAGTTGCAATTGATGCATTAGTGGGGTGTAAGTGTGAATTAGTTAACTCAATTAATTGAGTTAAAATCAATTTAACTAGTTCTAACTGAGTGATGAGCTAGTGAGAGGTCCACTGAATAAAATTAGATTTAATTCACAATGAGTGATCAATAAAATAACTGATAATTCACTACTAATAGTTTCATGCGTGTCAATTCTGAGGCAGACCCAGTTGAGACAGAGGTTAAAGGGAACATAACTATCAGTGGTATTTATACAAAATTTCCCATGTGCAATTATAAAGTCATTGGGATGCCATGATGTATTTTTAAATCAAGGAAGGTTGATTTTCCTAATTAATAGGGAGACAATTCCCTAGGAACTGCGTGAGAAAGGTAGGCTTAAGGAAGGTTGAGAATTCTCTAAGTACTAGATTGATTTTGCCTAGATCAGTAGGAGATAATTGGCAGAGTGCTGGAGAATTTCATGAGAGATTAAGAATTGTATCGTTTCATGATTCCTTAACTTAATACACAATAGAGATAGAGGGGTTTTTAGCAGTTGCTTTTCCCAGATACATCTTGTGTTGTGTGATTGATAATTTCTTTCTCTTAATTATATGTGATTGTGCGATCATGTTTTGTTTCCAGAAATTGTAGGAAGGATTCAATGTCTTGTTTTAGTATATTACAAGATTAGATTGAATCCCGTCGGTTGGATTTTCTACATGAAATATAAGAGAGGGTTGATACAATCTTGTCTTGTGGTGGTTAGTAGGCCACAAGGTCTGTGATAAAGACCAACATAAACGGAGGAGGGATTGCACTGTAATTTATAACCAGAACAGAAGTAGATGTAGGCTTAATATTGACTGAGGTAACCCTAGTTTGAGGGTTGACATTGAGATATGAAGTTCATGTCAAGATTCAGTCAAAGAAATTCCCAGAATCTATGGATCCATATGAGCTAGGTCGAGTCCCTTATGGAGGAAAGAGTCATGGTTTTTTCTATGGGTGGATAGGGTTTGTTCTACAACAATTAGAAGTACATAAGTATAGTGCCCTAGTTAGGAAAATTTCCTAGCATGTTAGATTCACAAGGTATGCCCTTAAGACCATGACAAATTTGCGTAGAAGAAGAGAAGTTGTGACCCTTAGAGTGAGGTTTATTTATACAATATAGACTGCAGATCTAGAAGATGGTTTGCAGATTCAGTATGTGTGGAGATAGTAGATCCAAAGAAGGGTGGAACCTGAGCAGAATATTGAGCATGAAGAATAAATGTGTCATATGAAGAATGGATTGACATGCAAAGGAGTTTATTTTATTGGACTATATCCATAGAGTTTTAGACAAATATCTGAAGCAACCTATAAAATATTAGTCAATGGACTGTTAGTGGCTGATTTTTTACCCTAGTCTAGTCATCTACAGATTGTTAGAAGGATGATAAGAGGAGTAGTTCAGATTTGTTCATAGATTGGACAAAAAATATCAAATTGTCGATACGCAAGAAAAATGATTTTGAGAGGACTCAAGCCATTGTTAGGTGGAAGATTTGAATATCCCTAGATGAAGACAATATTTTGAGCCCTAGATTAGTAAAAATAAATTATTTTGGTTGGGAAGATTGATGGTAGTCCAAGTATAGTTGGAGGGTTGTTAGGTGACTGTCAAAAAAGAGCCCTAACTCTTGTACTTTTGAAGGACAACATGATTGGTATAAGGGCATGTATATTTCCTAAGGATGTGCTTACTTTTAAGGACTAAAGTAGTAGTCAAGTGGGCTAGCCAACTAGCCCTAGTTCACTATATTGTAGAGGATTAATTCATTGAGAAGAAGGGAAGCCTCCATAGCCCTAGAATTGTCATCTTGGAGCCGCATTATTGAGAAAGTGGGCATACCAAATATTTGTTCACAAATGGATTTTTGAACAATTTGTTACCACTCAAACTAGTAGTGGACCTAAAAGGGGTTCCTAAGAGGGAAACTACTAGGACAAGGGAAATGGTGGAGGCTTAGCCCATTGTCTCCACATCTGAGGCTCCTTGCTCTCCATGGAATCTAACTGATGAGAGGAGTCCTAGTAGTTTAGGAAGTCACTTGTAGAGTATAGGTTAATGAATAGGTGGGAAGTGACCCTAGAAACCCTTTCCCTAAGATAGAATAAAGAGTGGGACATGCCTGCCTTTTAAGAAAGGGACTTGATCTTCTAGGGAGAGAGGAGGGGGATTAAAGGGTTGAGGGAGAAGAATAAGACTTATGAAGGAAGTTCTCAATCCCTAAAATCCTTTGGGAACTTGGATTCCAAAATGTTCCTTGATGAAAGGCCTTTGACACCAAATGGGACCACACGGGGCCAAGTGGACCCCACCCAGGTTCGAGGATGAAATTTAGAAACCAATGGTGCTCCTATCCTAGAAAATGTGAGGGGAAAGGATCAGGCAAGAGTTTTTACTTCGATGGGTCAAATTGATCCTACTAGGTTCTAGCCTTGGGAACACCTATGCAAAACTTGATCCTAGAGCTAGGGCTTGAGGTATCCAGATATTCCACCATTCTAATTGGCCCAAATTATATGGATAGTGAGGGGAACCACCAATGTAGTTTCCTCTAGGAGATCGAAGTTTTCCTCTAGCTAGATTCTTGGGAAATTGATGCCCTATGTGACTTAATGAGGCTAGACCTAGGGAAAAATGGAAAATTGTGAAAAAAATGGGGGGAAATCATCACCCTTTTTGAGGGAATAGTGCCTAATTCACTTTGGGATATGGAATCAAGGGTGATAATGAACAAGAATTCAGTTTCTTGATCAAGGAGGCCTTTGTTCTGGTTATAGAATTGCAACTGCTCAATAAATTTAATCTAAAATCAAGAGACACAATTCTACTCTACTGATCTTCGAAAATTAATTCACAATTTATACCAACATGCACAAACATGCATCAATTAAATACATAAGAACACAAATGTTTCTAGGGGAACCAACTCGTAAAAACCCCTTAAGCCTTGTTTGCATTAATCAGCGGAATACATAATCTATTACAATTGCATGCTCGCTCTGAGCATAACATACAAATGAATAATTGTTCTCTCTACTGAGTGAGAAACTCTAACCTAGACTTGGTCAATTTCTTCCCCCACCTGAGCTCCTTTTTCCTTGCACAATTCCTGAGGAAATTGGCCCCCATTCTTTAGGAATTTCCTCCAAAATGATTGTGAAATTCGCAAGGATTGATCACTGCTTGCAGGTAACAAATGTACACTCAAAACTAGTTTACAACAGATGTTACACTTCCTTGGAATGTCCACCAAAACTAATAAATTTGAATTCTTTGCATGCATGAGCTATTTTTGGTTGATTGATCAGTTAACTGGATGATCTTTCAATTAGATTGGTGTCCCATTGCACAAGTGACCTCCAACTAGTTATATTAATTGTTAGAACTAGTTTAACTGAGTACAAATGAAAATTATTGAACTGGACTGCTATAAATTAGTAATCAACACATGCAAACTGAACTCAAATCCCACTAGCTCGAATTTAGTGATCTAACTGAGCGACACGAGCAATGTCACCTGGGTTAACTTCCTCTAGGTCGTATGTTGATGTGGAAATTTTTAATTTTCTCAATTTGACTAAGGCTAAGGTCAAATTGAACCTTTCTTTCTACACTTCTCAATAGAAACACCTAATATTTTTATCTTGTTTTTGTGGCCATATGGAGTATTGATGATTTTGAGGAGGTCAAAATTCTTTGGAACTTTCTTCCGAGTTTATGGTTTCTTTTGGACTATTTATTTGATATTTGTCACAAATATGGGCATGGATGCTAAAACATATGGCTCCTTTCTAGTCCAAGCCTAAGATATACTTATGCAAAAAGAGTTTGGATTTATTGAGCACTTGCATAGCACCTGCGTCCTAGCAAGGAGGACTTGTATTGCATGAATATAAGGCAAGATACATTTGTGACCTAGCATTAGAATTAAAATTTTAAAGGAAGTTGTTAAGTGACCACCTCCAAATATTAAATTCTCATAATTTGTATAAGGAGTAGAAGTCCAGTGCCTAATCTGATACTACTCCATGACAGCTTTGATTAGTTTCGAATCTAGACATGAACTGCATTCCCATGTCTGTAATGATCTCTCTTGGCACATTGAGCTTGGTAAAAATCTCCTCATAAAGAAAATTGACAATTGCATGTTCATTGTTGGAGCCAACGCCTTGGCCTCAACCCATTCCGTAACATTGTCAGTGCACACTAGAACATATTTCTTCTTTCGATACATTGGCATGATCAGGTCTACAAAATCAAGGACCCACCTTTTGAATGGTTTGACCGATACTTGGGGTTGTAACAACATTTCGTCCACTTGAACTGTCCTCCCCATCCTCTAGCAGTTATCGCATTGGCTGTTATGGGGGATGATTAATTAAAAGCACTTGAAGTGCCATTGCATGTGTCTTCATTTGATTCAATTCCATGTTGCATATTTTTTTATTGAACAAATGGTACCCATGGCGAGGAGGTCTTTACCTTTTTAATTGCATGAAGAAAATGTCAAGGGAGAGGGCACCATTAGGTTTTCCCATTGAAACCAAACTCACCCAAATTCAAATTCACTCCTTCATTTTCCATCGAATCTTATTCTTGGTTGTTTTCCCCGAGCACATTATATACATAAATGGAAGAGAATCAACTATTATATGATGAATACGGAGTTTAAAATCTCCAGCAACAATCAAAGAAGAAAGATGATTTTATTTTTTCAACATTAATCATTCATTGAACCTCAATTCACCCAAATTCTAATTCACTCCTTCATTTTCCATTGCATCTAATTCTTGGTTGTTTTCCCCAAGCACATGAGATACACAAATGGAAAAGAATTAACTACTATATGATGAATAAGGAGTATAGAAACACCAACAACAATCAAAGAAGAAAAATGATGTTCTTTTGTCAACATTAATCCTTTAAGTAAAGCACATGCTTCCACTTGATTGCTTGGGATTGATCTTATTCACCATACGTAAGACAATTCTATTTTTCCTTTAGGACAAAGGATAACCCCTTCCACTACATTATGGTTGTTTTTTTGTGACAATTGTTTCTCCATACTAGGTATAAATCACATCACCATTTTTTTTAAATAGTGGGAAAACCTATCATAACTCAATGGAAAAACCAACAACGAGGAAAACTATCAGTGGTTTTTATCTGCTAATGCAAGTTGACTCATCACTCTTATTCAAGGAAAACCATGCCACCTGTAATTACCCACTAGTGGTCCATAATGGGACAAACTTTTACTCTTTCTAGATGCCTCTAGGTCATGGATCATTGACTTGTTTCCTTATGTTTGAGCAAGACGAGCTCTAGAGAACACTCGAGATCCAATACCTCACTATTATTTGTAAAAATAAAAAATCAAATAATAATTTAAAAATATAAATTTTTTCATTATAACACTAACCACCTTTTGTTTGGGTTGGGAAAGTTTAATTTTTTCAAAAATACTAATTATAGGGAAAAATAAATAAGATACTGGTTTTATAGCGAAAAAGATATTTACTTTAGGAAGAGGGTTTAATTTGTTTAGACAGTGCCATTTTTTAGAGGAATAGGAGGCACAACTAGCTCATTCCAAACCTGTCAAGAGGAGTACGAGGCACAAAAGTATATAACTAGTCCTTGAATATTTTTTTGAATATTGTATTTCATTTTTCTATCTTTGAAGGCTATCGGAAATTTTCGAGCAGACATGGCTTCCCGAGCAGTGAAGAAGCATGCACTAACATCAACCCTCAAAATGAAGGCCCTGCTACTGAAGCTCGAGCCTAAAGTTTTTGAAAATGTCTAGAAACTAAAAAACCATCACCTGTGGAGGATGTCATAGTTGTCTAGGTTCCTGTAAAGAAATGGAAAAGAAAAAAACTGGGAAGTTAAAAAAGCGGTGCCAAAAATGTCATCGCTCCTAAGAAGCCAACCCCTCTATGTGAATCTAGGCCCAACAAAGGTAGAGTTTCAGGGTCTATCTTATAAACAGCTCAATTTTTTTGGCAGGGTTTAAATTTGTGCGTATGAAACAATTAGGACATGTTTATCACAATAATTTGAGGTTTAATATTTTTTCACCATGTTATTAATTTATTTGTGTCTTATTAAGAAAATGTATAATCTTCTTGTGTTTCAGATTTCCATTTATATAGGGTTACACATTTTTTACACTATTTTGATCTTGTGCCAAAGTTTGCGGAAATTATCGCTATCATGCACTAGGGTTCTCGCATGGTCTTCTTGAAACTTGTATCGACCACCCTCTCGATTACTCCAGCCAAAATCCCATGTAAGATATGGGAATATATTTTTGATGAGAGTGATCATCAAACTCAACAATATATCATAGGTTTTTCATTACTAAAACTGAAAGGAAATTTAGGAAATTTTTAGTTAATCCAGGTACATGTAAAACACCATTGAGCTCAAAGATATCACCCAATGTCATTTGGAGTGAGATAAATCCCATTCTTCCTATTACATATTTGAAATAATAATCAAGTATGCTTGCCTCATACTCTTGAAGTTTTCCAAAGGCCATATGTTTGGATGCTCCACTATCCATGTTTGGATGATCCACTATCCATGCACCATCTGACACCATACATTGCGTTGGATGAAAGAGATGAGATCATGGAGAAGTATGTCACAAGCTTGAATGAAAGCTCATCCAGTCTAACAAATTCTTTTGCACTCCTTTCAAACTGTTTATATTGTTATTTCTTTCCATTTCCCTTCTTCTTTGGACACTAAGAAGCACAGTTGTCAAAACTTCACAATGAAACACTTGATATGGCCCAAAAATTTCTTACCATTGATTAGAGGAACCTAAATTCTCTTTCTCTCCTACTCACCTATACTAGGTCCCCCATTTTTTCCGGAATTCAATATATTTACAGTGAGGGTTAGAATTTTAAATTTTTTCTCTTTCGTCTTTATACCTAAAACTCGCTCTAGTTCGTCTCTTCTTCGATAAAATGATACCATAACTTCTCAAGAGTCAAAGGTGGAAATATTTCTTGGGCATAGGCACCTTAGACAAAAGGTTGCCAAGAAGATGAAAGCCCATTCAAGTTTGTGTACCGAATATTTATGCTTGAGCTCCTTTCAAGTTGTTGCACATTGATCATAGAGTTTATTAATTTTTATCAAATAAGTGGTTGCAGTATATATTTTTTTCATTTGTGTGGCTCTAATCTTGTTCCTTACAAGCATATTTAAATTGATGTTCTCACCCTGATAAATAGTGAAGATAGCATCAAACATCTCCTTACTGATGATGTGAGGGATCCTTCATGGAGTCCAGGATGATTCGCTTTGTTTTGGCTATCTTCATTTTATTTTTTTGTCAATATTATAGATTGGTAGGTCATTCAACTTTTGTCTTTGCAAATGAAAAATATCATTCTCCTCCAACAACATCTATATTTTCACTTTCATGGTATGAAATTGGAGGGACCTTATAATTTGTCCTTGTATCTGAGATTGAATGTAGTCAAAATATTACTCTTGGATTACACTATTAGAAAAAATAGATCAAGTACCTAAATGCAAACTATCATAGGTCCATAGTGCTTTTCTCAAGCATGAATATAGGGAATCCCACTGTTGAAACCTTCTGACAACTTCTTGTCCCAAGTAGAAGTCTGGGGTTATTGAAAGGTTTCAAAAACATGCTCTGATTTCATGTAAAAAACTAGACATTGGTAAGAAAATTATGGTTTTTTATATAACTCCAAACTGATAATATATTTATATTTCATAAAATTTGTGTTGGGTGCACAACTGCATAGCCTTTACAAGTATTTCTTGCTGGTACAAACTAATCAACACAATGTTAAGCTACAAAATTCTAAAGTGTTATCCAAAATTATGCCCTGGAGTAGGCACAGGGGCATTACAGTGTTCTAAGGACACTAGCTTGATATCCTCAAAAAAATAAAAACCGACGCTTACAAAACATGGAAAATACATTTTATTTAACCTTTGCGCAGGAGGAGACAGGCCCTTCATTGGGGCGGACTTCCTTTACATCTGTATGAGTCAGATAACTAGGAAAAAATGCACAAGTAGGATTGGTTTTGGACACCTTCTAGTTGACTTTGAGAGTGGTCCGATCTAGCATCAATATTATGTATGAAATTTCATCATCCATCTTGTTGAATTTTTATTGCAGATCTAAAATTGCTTCGTGTTGAAACTATAAGCTTTTGGTTGTGAGCAAGTTTCTTGACAGAGTGTTGCAGATAATTTACTGCCTCTTCTATTGTTGGGAAAAATACTGAGAGGGGGGGGTGAATCAGTATTTAGGGCAAACTAAATCTTTTTACTTTTTCATGCTCTAAAACCCATACGCTACTTTTCTGAAGCCAACTAGCGTATACACGCGGATATCCTTCATAAAACTCGCGTATACACAGAGATCTAATTATGCCATTAGTTCTTCACTTATATCATTCCATCATTCATTTATTAGATGTTCTCTAAATAGTAAACATGTGAGTAAGAACGTAATAAACCATCACACAAGGCATCACACATGAACACCAGGATTTTTAGGTGGAAACCCAAGTCGGGAGAAAACCACCGCTGCAGTTGCTCAGCCTTCAATATTTTATTATAGAGAAAACATATTACAACATATGTGCTGGTGCAGACTCTACCATCACGCACACCTACGCTCGTTTACCAGCCTCTCCTGGAAGGGAGCTCCAACCCCCTGACTCGTTTACCAGCCTCTCCTGGAATGGAGCTACGACCCCCCGATCTCGTCTACCAGCCTCACCTGGAAGGGAGCTACGACCCCCCTGACTGAAGGCTACAACCCTCAACACCTCTATGGACCATGTTTCATCAATTTTCACACTGGATCCAACAACTTCAATAGAACAACACTTGCAGGCCACGTTTCATCATATTTTCAGACTGGACCCTCTTCATACATTTAAGCTCAATCATACAACCAAACTGATACAGACAACTCAGAACTGTAGAATGCAGAAAGCAGTAACACAGCAGAAAAGATCAGATATTTCTTACCACAGACTTTAGCAAACCCTAGTTTGCATACGCGCTTTCCTTTCACTGATGTCGCGTATATACGCGCTTCCGTCCACATCAACCAGCGTATACTTCAGTATTTATTATAGGGCAAATTTGATTGCGCATACGCGCTTTTTCTTCAGCGAAGCCGCGTATATACGCGCTTCTTCTGCGGCAAAGTAGCGTATAGATCTTCAACCATTACAGAGTTGCATACTTCTTCAGATCAGACATTCAGTTCAGATTCAACCCTTTACTTCAGACAGATGTTCGCCTCATCTCAGATCTAAGCCTTCTATAAACAGATCTAGCAGATACAAAATACATTTTCAGATCTAGATATCCAACTTCATCATTTCTTCATAGGTGCATCATAGATTCAGATTTATCTTCAAGTGTAACCCTTTCCATTCAGATCTACTTCAGAGAGAAGTATTCATTCAAGCTCAGACATCTTGCACCCACACTTGTGATATGCACAATGAATTTCTTCTCCTTATATAGGTTTATCCTTTTTCAATACCACGGGCCCCTTTTTCAATACCATGAGCCAAAACAATACCATGAGCCTTCAATACCACAAGCCTTCAATACCACGGGCCCCTGGTTTTGCACTTTTTGAGCGCTTTTACCCATACGCGACCTGGAACGTTCTTTTCCGCGTGCATACGCGACTTCCCTTAGACAGATCCGCGTATTCATAGAGACATATTCTTTTCATCATACTTTGAGCACATTCTGAATTCCTTTCTTCATTGCCTTCTGTACACACTGTAGATACATCATAATTTCTTCATCAAGAACATATTCTAGCAAGCACAAATTCATCAAGTAAGTTGCCATCATCTTTATCAAGTGGGTTGCCTTTCAGGGACAACACTCATCATCATAATATCAACAAGCATCATATCACATCAGATTTACATCATTTACCAAGCCCATCAAGTCAAGAATAACTTCATCAGATGTATTGCCATCAAGGACAACACATGCCAACAATCTCATGTCTTCATCTTCATTCAGTGGGTTGCCATCAAGGACAACACTCTGCATCATATTTCCATCAATCTCCCCCTTTGGACTTGATGGCAACCACGATGGTGTTTGATCATCACAACAGATAGGTACATTAAGAATACAATGACACCATGTCACATTCTCCATTGACACCATTAGCTTCATTCAAACACCATGTCACTCTCCCCCTTTGACATCAAGGGCAAAGGGTGAACCAAAAACCAACATACTCTCCCCCTTTCTCCTCATGTGGAAGAAGCGTTCTGCAGATCTGATATATACTGAAGTGACCAAGCTCCCCCTGAGTTCATGCTGAATCTTCAAACAAATTTTCAATGAAGTACATGACTCTATGAACTTCCTATCACCAAAGACTCATACTTACATCAAATATCCAACCAAGTGGATTTACATATGAGACTCAAGTACCCAACCAAGTGGGTTTACACATTTCAACTTCAGCTACCCAACCAAGTGGGTTTACAAAATTTGACTCAGCTACCCAACCAGGTAGGTTTACAAATTTTGACAAGTCCTTACATGACTGAATATTACAATTTTTTTACATCAAGGGTCTCAACATGACCTTTTCATCAAGAATACAAATATGAATTTTCATAACCAATACCAAAAAGTCCTCAAGAAAGAGAACATATTTCAGAGCCATCATAATGCCAACAAAGCATTATACTCAGCAACGCTAATGCTCCCCCTGAATCTGTGCATCCAAGCATCCTTTTCATATGACTAAGGCTCCCCCTTAGTTTGTGCATCCTGAACACTTTCATCACCAACAAATCATCAAGGAATCTTTATCAAAACATTAGAAACAGAATTATGAGAACTGGAACACCACCAGAGATACCAAACAGTATCAGAGATACCAAACAGCACTGCAGCTGTGCTGAAGAGAGCTGACTTCAACCAAAAATTGTCAGCAACCAAACATACGCGGTTTTCAGTGCAGGAACTCGCATATATACGCGACTGTGTTTCATGAAGCCCGCGTATCCAAAGCCATCTTCTAAATGTTAACCAGATCTGATCCTCTGTGAGAAAAATACAGTGTTCAGCTTCTTTCTGGGATATTTGAATGCTTCCCTGGACTATAGATAAATAGAATAGTGTAGTTGTGTCTTCAAGCGTCATCCAACGGTTGTAGCATAAGTACATTAGCAACCAAGCCTTCAGATACTTTGCAGCGTCAATACAATCTTTCCAAGAGAGATTATCATACCAGAACATCATCTTCAAATATGAGTCAAGCAATCATCCATGTGGTCCAATACCATCAAGATCTTCAAGATTTAACATGAAGTAACATATGTAGGCAAAAGATCTCAACCATAGTAACAAACTCTGCATGATCTATTCTTATTTCTGAATCAAACGACATCCAACTCATCCATGTGTGAGCACAAAAGATACTTATCAGCAACCAGGGCTCAAAATCTCATCATAATAAGCCATGTACCAAGTCATCATCATTTGAGCATGAGTATCACAAAAACCAAGAATAAGCAGTCATATTGCCAACAATGCAATCATTAGTATCCAACCTGCTACTCCTCCTGGACCAGTGCTCCTTCTTGTGCAACCTGAAAACGTTCATCAGCAAGTCATCAGCAACAATCTCTGCATGGGCTGCCCTTATCTCTGAATTATAGGACTTTCATCTCAACAATGAATACTCTTCATCAACAAGCAAACAGGACTCATCCACAATATTCAACAAAAGACACCATGTATCGTTTCCTCATTATTTAGAACTGAGAAACTAAGCTGAAATTGAGTCAATAATACAGTTATTAATAGTCAGATTGATGCTTCCCCTGAACCTCTGCTCCAGATCTTCAGCTGTCATATAAATTCTCTTATCATCAATGCATACGCGACTGTGTTTGTTGGAACTAGCGTGTATACGCGACTTTTGTTAATAGAACCCGCGTATGGAAAGTGAAGCATAGAAATTTTTCACATTCCTTCATCTCCTCCTGCAAATTTACCTTATGTTCCTGTCTTTTCTTCACACCAGATGTATTGTCAGAAATACATATAACCAGAATAATCAATTCAACCATGAGAGATATCATTCATTGCTCCCTTTGTGACGATACATTACTAGATCTCATAATGTATCCCACATCATTGCTGCAGTCAATAAGAAAAGTCAGCTTCAGAAGCGGATGACTGCAGTAGGGTCAGAATTCCCTACGTTTCTGATCGGTCTTCCATCTTTTTCCAGATTTGTTTGAACTTTCTATTTTTGTGCTGGAAGTTATCCAAATTCTCATGTCTGTTCAACCTGCATTCCTTTTCTACATGTCCATACTTGTTACAAGAATAACATCTCATGTGACCAGAGAAATAAGCATAAGAATCATAATGAGTATTTCTAATCTTCCTCCTTTTACAATCAGCTGCTTTATGTCCATACTTGTTACATGAAAAAAAATATCCCTTGAAGCTACCAAAGTACCTTTCTGAATAGAATCTGTTTGTTTGTGGCTAAATTGTTCTGCTTCTGCAATTTGCTGCAACATGCCCATAGTTATGACATTTAAAACATTCAATGTTCTTGAATGAATTCCTTTGAGAATTCATGATTGTTGGTTGATCTTTTGTTTCTTTCAACACTTCAGGTTTTGCATTGTCATCCTCTGAATTTTTGGCACTTCCTTGTGAGCTAGATTCTCCTTTAACAGTTTCATGGAAACCAAGACCAAGTTTGATAGCAGGAGACCTTTGATTACTCAAAATATTGTCCAAAATGTTAGTACTATCTTGAAACCTCAAAATTTTAACCTTTTCTTCTAATTTACCCTTGAGAATGTTTACCTCAACCTCCAAGGCTTGACATTGCTTTGTCATGCTTTCTTCTTTCCTTCTTCCATCTTCTACTTGATCCTTTAGATTTAGAATCTCTTCTTTCAACCAATTTTCGTTGTCTTCACATGTTTTTTGCAGCTCTTCATTCTTCTTGTTTGATGCTTCGAGATCTTCTTTGAGGGAGACGATTTCTGCTTCAAGTCTTGCATTCTTCTTGTTTGATTCTTCTAGATCTTCTTTGAGAGAGATGATTTTTGCTTCAAGGCCTTCCTTTTCAAATGGTTGTAGAGGTTCCTCATTCTTCTTACTTGATGCCTCAAGATCTGCTTGCAGAGAGATGATTGCAGCTTCAAGTCCTTCATTCTTCTTGCTTGATTTTCCGAGATCTGCATTTAGATCATTGATTTCTGCTTCTAGTTCTTTAATACGATTGGATGCATACGTATGAAACCTTTGATACTTGTCCACCTGTGCATTCAGCATTTCTATTTGTTCTTTCATTTGAGAGATCATCTCTTTGTTGATAGAATCTTTCTTATCAATTGCTCTTTGTTGTTCTTCATCTTTGATCTTGAGAGCTTATTTCCAAAACACTACTTTCACAAAATTCATCATCATTGTTTGCACCAAGAGGAGTAATCCAATGGCCCCAATCACTATCTGATTCATCTTCTTCAATTTCTGCTAACCATGTTTTCTGAGAGATCTCCTTGTTTTGAGTAGGCTTCTTCTTTTGCTTCTTTGCCATGAGCACTTTCAGATCATGGTCAGAATCTTCTTCATCTTCACTGGACACTTCATCATCATCTTCTTTTGCATAATAACTCTTTCTCTTTTCAAATTGTTTCCCTTTACCATGATTTTCTCTATAAGGACATTTAGCAACATAGTGACCAACTTTTCCACACTCAAAACATTTGAAGGGAAGCTTACCTTTGAATCTTCCAGTACCTAGTTGGAGCTTTCTCACGAAATTCGCTTCTTCTTCATCGGATATATAGCTGGATTCTTTGACAACTTCCTTTTCCTTTCCTTTTGTAGATGCCTCAAAAGCAGCTTCTCTTATTTGAGAAGGACCTCCTTGTCTCATTTCAAAAGCAGTCAGAGTACCATGTAATTGAACAATAGTAAGAGTTTGCAGATCTTGCCTTTCTTCAATAGCCGAAACTTTAGAGTCAAATTTAGAAGTCAATGATCTTAAGACCTTTTCCACCAGAGTAGTATCAGTTATGGTTTCACCCAAATTTCTCATTCGATTTACAATATCATCCAGACGAAGAAAGAGACTTGCAACACTCTCATCACTATGCATCTTCAAATTTTCATATTCAATTCTAAGAGTTTGGAGTTTTGCACTTTTTACCTTTGTGTCTCCTTCATAGCTTAGAATGATTTTGTCCCATATGTCTTTTGCCGAATGTAGTCGCATCACTTTAGCAAATTCTGATTCAGACATGCTTCCCAATAAGACATTCACTGCTTTGGCATTGATTTCATACTTCTTTCTTTCAGCTGCATCAGTAGGAATACTTGCCGGGTATTGATAACCTTCTTCCACGATTGCCCATACCTCTGCACCAAGACTTTGCAGATATGCTTTTGTTCGTACCTTCCAGAATATCAGGTTGCTTCCATTGAATAGAGGTGGCTTTATAGACATCACTCCTTCTTGACTTCCCATTGCGACGGATCTCCTTCAAGCGATCAAGCTTCTACAGAAGTACCTGCTCTTATACCAATTGTTGGGAAAAATACTGAGAGGGGGGGGTGAATCAGTATTTAGGGAAAACTAAATCTTTTTACTTTTTCATGCTCTAAAACCCATACGCTACTTTTCTGAAGCCAACTAGCATATACACGTGGATATCCTTCATAAAACTCGCGTATACACAGAGATCTAATTATGCCATTAGTTCTTCACTTATATCATTCCATCATTCATTTATTAGATGTTCTCTAAATAGTAAACATGTGCAGTAAGAACAGAATAAACCATCACACAAGGCATCACACATGAACACCAGGATTTTTAGGTGGAAACCCAAGTCGGGAGAAAACCACCGCTGCAGTTGCTCAGCCTTCAATATTTTATTATAGAGAAAACATCTTACAACATATGTGCTGGTGCAGACTCTACCAGCACGCAGGCACCCACCTCCGCTCGTTTACCAGCCTCTCCTGTAAGGGAGCTCCAACCCCCTGACTCGTTTACCAGCCTCTCCTGGAAGGGAGCTACGACCCCCCGATCTCGTTTACCAGCCTCACCTGGAAGGGAGCTACGACCCCCCTGACTGAAGGCTACAACCCTCAGCACCTCTATGGACCACGTTTCATCAATTTTCACACTAGATCCAACAACTTCAATAGAACAACACTTGCAAGCCACGTTTCATCATATTTTCAGACTGGACCCTCTTCATACATTTAAGCTCAATCATACAACCAAACTGATACAAACAACTCAGAACTGTAGAATGCAGAAAGCAGTAACACAGCAGAACAGATCAGACATTTCTTACCACAGAATTCAGCAAACCCTAGTTTGCATACGCGCTTTCCTTTCACTGATGTCGCGTATATACGCGCTTCCGTCCACATCAACCAGCGTATACTTCAGTATTTATTATATGGAAAATTTGATTGCACATACGCGCTTTTTCTTCAGCGAAGCCGCGTATATACGCGCTTCTTTT
The DNA here is from genome assembly GCA_034641835.2 of Pinus albicaulis. NCBI lineage: Eukaryota > Viridiplantae > Streptophyta > Pinopsida > Pinales > Pinaceae > Pinus > Pinus albicaulis. The sequence goes on along the minus strand of CM076579.1, from coordinate 694,644,878 downwards.
GCGGCAAAGTAGCGTATAGATCTTCAACCATTACAGAGCTGCATACTTCTTCAGATCAGACATTCAGTTCAGATTCAACCCTTTACTTCAGACAGATGTTCGCCTCATCTCAGATCTAAGCCTTCTATAAACAGATCTAGCAGATACAAAATACATTTCAGATCTAGATATCCAACTTCATCATTTCTTCATAGGTGCATCATAGATTCAGATTTATCATCAAGTGTAACCCTTTCCATTCGCATCTACTTCGTATAGAAGTATTCATTCAAGCTCGACATCTTGCACCCACACCTCAGATATGCACAATGAATTTCTTCTCCTTATATAGGTTTATCCTTTTTCAATACCACTAGCCCCTTTTTCAATACCATGAGCCAAAACAATACCATGAGCCTTCAATACCACTTCGAGCTCACTTCCACTGCTGCCCCCGGGTTTTGCACTTTTTGAGCGCTTTTCCCATACGCGACCGAACGTGCTGTTTTTCACAAGGCATACGCGACTTCCCTTACACAGATCCGCGTATTCATAGAGACATACTCTTTTCATCATACTTTGAGCACATTCTGAATTCCTTTCTTCATTGCCTTCTGTACACACTGTAGATCCATCATAATTTCTTCATCAAGAACATATTCTAGCAAGCACAACTTCATCAAGTAAGTTGCCATCATCTTTATCAAGTGGGTTGCCTTTCAGGGACAACACTCATCATCATAATATCAACAAGCATCATATCACATCAGATTTACATCATTTAGCAAGCCCATCAAGTCAAGAATAACTTCATCAGATGTATTGCCATCAAGGACAACACATGCCAACAATCTCATGTCTTCATCTTCATTCAGTGGGTTGCCATCAAGGACAACACTCTGCATCATATTTCCAACATCTATTCCTTGTAAGATTGTTCCCCTGAACATTGCTTGAGAGAATAACAAAGCACTAATATAAGAAATGTTGATGGTTGATATTCCATTAAGCACCAAACAATCCAACTATTTGATTGTGCCACCGTGACCAAGGATCATATGATCCGAGTGTCATTCAGTTGAGAACTTCCAATTCGAACAACAAATTGGGATGAGGCCTTGTCAGGAGTAGAGATCCCCATACCTACAATACTACCCGGAACACAGGCTAGACACGTGATGTGAGAGCCTAGATGTGCATAAATTGAAGGCCGAATTGATTGATAATTGATAGAGCTAGATAAAACCTCCCAAAAGGAGGGTGACTTTCCATACCAAACTCATATTCATGTGATCACGGGAGAAAATAGAAACACTATATAAATTGATGAGCATCCAAACTATCTCCAAACAGGCTTGTAGCCAAAAGTAAATTAGCGAGATCAACATTCACCCAAGAAGCACAATACACCAGATTGTGAATTGAAGGGAGAAAATAGGGACACAAATATGACACTAAGGAACATTGCAACTAAAAGGATTGTCTCTATTTCTCTTTCCAAAATTGGATTTGAATAAAGCCACAAATATTTCTGACTTAAATCTCAAATGACATGAAAACATAAAGAACCAGAGCAAAGGTAGAGGGATAGAAGAAAAAGGATTGTGGAGTTTGTGTTTAGCACTCTCCCATCGCCTCCATACTTCCACAATCATGATCAAAGTAACCCCATCACCTAGACTTACGAGAAACCAAGCCAGATTGAGTCAAGCTAGTCACTCCAGGTGTTTCAAACTAAAATACTTGCAGAGAATAAGCTACTTGAAGACCAAACCAAGTGGAATGACTTGGACCTCAAGCTTCCTTGTCCTTAAAATTTACCTCCCCATCAATTTAGCCTTAAATACTAAATTATTTCCATCATCCAAACCATCCAATTCATCACCAACATGACTTAATCTCCTCTGTAGCAACATGTATTTTCCAACTCTCAAGCAATCCTCAACATTCAACTCACTTCCTTGGGCTCAAATTATTGAGCCCCTTGCATACCATTACAAACATAGGGAAGTGATTAGGGAACTAGAGTTAAGCTTAGAACATCGTCCACTTTAAGCTTTCCTTTTTCTAGATGTACCCCCTCATTCGCAAGGAGGTCCACTTTGTTGTTTTTATTCCTATGGACATGAATAAATTATTTGGGGAGAAATCTTCATAGCATATGATAGATCCTTTTTACAATGGTTTGGATTTTGATGTCAAATATATTAGAGAAATTAATGAGGTGACACAAAATAATGGTTGGATCATCAATGATAATGAGATCTTGAATGTTTCTCTTCGCAGTTGGAGAGGCACCTTGTAGAAGCAGGCTTGTACTTGGTTGTTTGTGGCGATTCCTAGAACCCATGACTTGGTAAGAAGATTCTACACTTAGAAATTTAACCTAAAATTTAGATAGTTAAAACTGAAAACATCAATCAAAATAACAACAATAGAGTATGTTAAGCTATAGGCACATGTTTCTGATAATATGAAAAACAAACATAGTTCCAACTACACAGGTAAAAAACTAAAAGGCAGATAACTTATTTACATTCTTTTTCTCACACAAATTTTTACTGCAACTACACTCCTTATGGCTTATTGAGTTTGGATCTTCACTAAAAATGTCATCTTCATTCAATTTTTTTTTATTCTGATCTTGTTCTTATGTTTGAAATTGTGTGAAATAACTTTGTATTGCTATTACCAACATTGACCTAATCTATTCTTACTTTCATTCTCTAGAAAATTTCTTCTTCCCGATATTTTTGAATATTTTTTCTTAATACCTATTCGTCCTTTGCAAGATTTTTTATGAGGCCAAGATTATCAACTTCTTGTTGTATTTTTTAAGTCCTTTTTAAAATTTCCTTTGATAATCAAGCAGCCTGGGAGGGGACCCAGGGTTTTTTAGCCTTAGAGCTGGGAGGAAGATCTTAACTAGGTTTTCATCATATATATAATACTATTATAATCTAATCTACCTTGTCAAAGGGAAAAAAAAATAATCAACAAGTAATAAATAAAGGTTAGGAACCTACTCTACATACTTGTGATGTTTCCTTTTGCTTGGGAAAGCAAACCCAAAAAAATTCTCTCCAAATAGTTGAAACAAAGGCAACAAGAAACATGCACATATAATTATAACTCAAGTGAAACTATGGGGTTGTTTGACCAATCAATGCAACAAAGGAAGATCTAATCCAAATGGAGAGGACCACCAAAAAATTGTAGGGTTGATAGAGATAACATATCCCAAAAACCCCACGTGAATGGAAGGCGGAAGGGAGAGAGGTAGTAATTTATAAAGTTTTGATGTATGAGAGGATCTGAATTGAGACCCTTAACAATGAGGAATTTGCACGACATAAATAGAGATGGGAATGCTTGAGGGGTGTAACTGATTGTTGCATGGGCATTCTTCCATAAACATTATTGTAGGTATTTGAGGCAAACATATTTTTCTCAAAAATCCCTCCTCTGTAATAGGAATGATAAAACCTCTAGAATTTTGCATGGTAGGCTTAAAACAAGTTTCAGTTTACAACTCATGTTGAAACCACTCAAGTCAGGAGGCAATATGATCAAGTGTGTACCTCAAAGAGCATGCCCCAATGGTTTAAAACTTAAACATGCTTAAAGACCCCAGTGAGGTTCCTCAACTAACCAGATCCCAAATAGTTCATGAGAGGCATCCAAATTAGCAAGGGAAGGACCCAAATGTATTGGCCAAGGCATCTACCATAGCCATGTGACCAAAGTACGTCAAAAACCAGTAAATCTGTTTTTGAGCCTCTAAGTCAGTATGACATATATTTTGATTTCAAACTTCAAATATTGATGTATATTCTTTGCTTTGTTGAGTAACCAAGATTAGTTTTGTGATCCTGTGAGCCCTTATTCTTCGACCATTTGATTGAAATCCTCTGATTTGGTATATTAATGGAACTATGTTTTAGCAAGTTAACATAATGAGTCCATTCCTTTTGTTTCTCACCTTGAATATTCAAGGCATCTGTTGTTTTTATTTCTTGATCCTAACCATTTTTTCCTTTTGGATTTGCAACCTCCAAAGAGAAAAGCACCATTGAATGCAAGTCATTTATAAGGGCTCTTGACATCTTGTAATCACCCTAAAGACCAATTGAAGGGACTTCCCTTATCTTTATGTTATTTCTTTTAACTACTTTCCAAGTTTCCCAATTACCAGTTAAAATGAATGCCCTTACCAAGGTTTTTCATACAATAGAAGTTCCTTGTGTTTTTTTTTCTTTCACTTCTGAACCATTCTTCCATGGACTGACCTTTCAAATAATTTTGTCTTCAAAAATTTTCATCAGAGACCTTAATTATAGATTCTAACCTCCATAACCTTTTTACGAGCAGGGCTACATTGAAATCATTAATATTATGTAAACCCAAACCTCCACCTTCCTTTACATTTTCCACTCTTGTCAATTTGACTAAAGGAATTCCTTATTTTTTATTTTTACTTTTTCCTTTTCCATAAGAACCTGAAACAATTATTTTTCCTGATTTTGTCTAAAATTCCTTTGGGAATATGTGCTATTGTCATCCATTATACAAGAATAATCTCTACAAGAGTCATTACTAGAATTAATATTCCATCTTGAGACAACCGTATATTACACCAGACCAAATTTATAGCTTCTATTTTACTATACAACTAGTGCCAGTCAACATACTTTGAAATATTTAGGGCCTTACCAAATATTTCTAGGGCCCAAATATTTCACACCTTGATATTCAAAATAGCTTTTAGGAAACAAATTAATAGCCCTCATATCTTACCTTTTCCTCTATCTCATTAAAAAACACCATTGGCATCCATCCTATAGTTGTACAATGTATCTCCAAAACCTTGCCCAAATATTATGATCTACGAAGAACAAGTGGGATATAGCCATAGCTTCTGAGATATTATTCCTTTCATTTCCCTTTTTTCCCTTACATATATTATTAAAATACTTAAATCCTTCTGCTACTAATATAAATAGGGAGGGAGAAAAAGGACACCCTTGAATAAGGTCTCTTGATGCATCAGAAAAACTTGAAAGGAGAATTATTTATGAGCACAGCAAAAGATGCTAATTTCAAAAATCCCATGATCCACTTAACTTTCTTCAAATTCAAACTTATTTTTAGAAGAAACAACTTCATATATATCCAGTTCATTTTATCATAATCTTTAGCCAGATCAATTTTCATCAAAACTGTCGGAATTTTCAGAACCTTGATATATGCAATCCTTCCTGTGCTATTCCAATAGCATCATGAATTTTTGTACTATAAAGAGTCAAGAAGGCCAAATTGTTAATCTGAAATAACACCAGAAAAATACCCTTAAATCTATTAGCAATGATTTTCGAAATGAAATGGACCCCGAGTTTGTCAAGTAATTAGAAAAACCCTAAAGAAGACTTGTTTATGAGCACACCAAATTATGTTGATTTCAAACATCCCATTATCCACTTAACTGTTTGCAAATTTATATTTATTTGTAGAAGCAAAAACTTGAGATATCATCAGTTCACTTTATAATAAGCTTTAGGAAGATCAATTTTCATCGAACTGCTAGAATTAATGGACCTTGATTGTATGGAAGTCTTCCTGTGCTATTCTGACAACACCATGAATTTGTGTACTGTAAATAAAGCCAATTTTTTCATCTGAAATAACACCAGCCAAATACATTTAAGCCTGTTAGAAATTATTAGACCATGTTGATGGAAAACTTGTATGGGGCACATGGTTGAATATTGTGATTAAAGAATCTTGCTGAGAAACCCTCCTTGTCTGTTGCTTCACTGTTGTTCATGACTTGAAGAGAATAAGAAGTATGAAGAGTGTGGAGAGGTAACCTAAATCGAGGCCTACCCAGAAGTATCATAGAGCACTTGATTGAAAGGCTTTGTTTTATAATCTTAGGAAAGAACCTCTGGATATAATTTTGGTCTGCTAAAATAAACCTAGTGCTAGTATTTCACATGGCACAGACTTAGTGTTGAGGTGAAGGGTGCCTATTTTTTACGTGGGATGAAGTTTTTTGTCTCACTAGATTTGCATTAAACGGACAAAAGAAGTGGATATTCTAGTTGTCTCTTATAGCTACAAGCATCTAAGACTGAAATAAAGCAGTGATGAGCTTGGTTGTTATTGGTTTGGAAAGTTCATGCTAAGTTTTTTGCTTTGGGTTTTCTCCTTATGGCTGTAAAATGCAAGGCATCATTGCTAGGGTAGTGAAAGAAAATTGTAAGGAAAATCCATTGTGTCTTGGAACTAGTGGAACCTCTCTTTAATATTGTAGTATATGTGGCATTTGAAAGAAAGTATTATTTAGAATTGATGTTTGGAGATGGTACAACTAGCAAATCCTCTTAAACTATGGGATGCGGTGGGTTGTTTTTTATCCATAGATTGTCAGACCAAGCTTGTAATTGGTCGAGGGGGATTCCGAGGCCTGAACCTAATTGTGTTGAATGTAGTTAAGACGAATAGTGAGTCCATCGTGTAAGTATATAAAATCCTCACAATGAAAGGTCGTCTTGAGGCATAGCATCTAAAGGTGGGGAGGCCCAAGTGCTTTGAGTGTATGTCTGATAATTTTCATCTCTAAAAGCCTTATTGATCTATCTTTTATAGGAAGGAGATGACTAGGGGGCATCCAAATAGTACTTAAAAGGAAGGAGGATTTCTTTAGAAATGTCACTTATCTATAGAAGTGAAGTGCCCTTGGAAAGCCAGCTTTCTACAACCAGAAAGGACAATCCTGTTGGAAGAGCAGAGAGTGAGATAGGGGTATCTATCGTTCACAAGTTCAAATAGATTAATGACCAGGCTTTGAAAAATCCCTCCAAGAGAATCAAAATATAAACTTGTAAATTCATGCCATCTTTTAGCTAGATGTGAATGTTCTCTTTTTAGGAGTACTTTTTTTTTGCTTGCTGGGAAATCAATGTCTTGCATAAAATCTGATTATATGTCTAGACTATGATCGTAGAGGGATCACTTCACAAACATATTTCTTGGATGGGGGGTTGGAGCTCTCTTCTAGAATGGACATGACAGGTCAGATGTTAGAGTCCACTATTAGACACGAGGAGAAAATATACCTACATTCCCGCTGCGTACCTTCCCGTTGTGTATTCTTACTATAGTTAGGCATAGGGACTCTGGAACATATATGAGAAATTGGAGATGAGAGTTCTCTATCAAACACTAGGAGCCAAGGCATCTGCCTTCATTTTCCTATTGCTTGTTCCTAACAATTTCATTTGAAGGGAATTTACTAATAATTTAACGATTGCATATAATCAAGGTTGTGAAAATTCTTGAAGGATCATTATCTAATCAATGGTTGTATATTTGACTATGGATTTCCTTTCAATATTGGGAAAGTGTCCTTGCCAAAAACATAATCATCAAGCTTCTTAGAAAATTTTTATATTTCCTGTAATTATTCCTTTGGGGCATGAGCCAAAGTCATCCATTTTGCCAGGGATTCTACAACTCCTTTTGAACTTGGACATCCAACCTTTATCAATTTGTCCTCATATTTATCCTGTACCTATATCCACAAAATTTTAATCACAAAATCCTAGTAATATGTATGCACGTGTAATCTCTCTTGCATGTTGTGTTTGATCAACAAAAATTTTGAATAACAATGTACGTTTTAGCCGACAGGACAAAACAATAATGTCATGCCTGCATCAATAGTACCTCTGAAATCATAGGTACTTCTGACTGTATGAAGATTCTGGGAGACGTGTTCTGAAATTTACCTTGCAATGATCTGAACTGTTCCTTAGAATTATTCAACATCTTTTTCCATATTCTAGATAGAAAAAAGAGAACCCAAACAATGCATATCGAATCAAGATATGTCAAGTTCATTTTCTTCCATAGATTTTAAACTTCAGAACATAAGCTCATCTATATACTTAGAATATGTACGATTGTTGATGTACCATATTTTTTGATGTAGAAGAATGTGGCAAATAGACAATGTATTTTTAACTGTTAATGAAAAACTAACTTCTGCCCTCAAGGAGCTTATACTGCCATTGGTTGAGGGAGATGAAAACTATGAACACTTGATGTAGCCAGGATCGATGATACAGTGTTCACTTATTTATCAACCCAATGAAGGATCCAAACCAACTTTTATAAGTTTTCTTCCATATAATGTATGGTCAGTGGGAGAAGTGATTTTTTTCATAAGGAGTTCTGATCTTAAAACAATCTTCATATGTCCACAAGTTTGAACATTTTCAAGATTTCTTCTTCTACTTAGGCTACAACAGCCTTGATTACAAAATATCAAATGCTCCCACTACTTGATGCTTGAAGCTTTACATCTTTCCAATGTGATCACTACTATCCAAGACTAAGAGTAGGGTAATGATTTGTTGTTTTATACATAAAATTCTCTTTCTTTATGATAGGGGCTTGGATGAAATTGTGCTAGGGCCACTGTCAAATCTGCATTTTGTTTGACTTATTACCATTGTTACTTGAAGGTTATCAATGATAGTATGAAATAGGTTCAAGGTTTTTGAAACACTATCATATCTCTTTCATTGATACAGAGGAAAACATGATTATTCTGATTAGAGAATATTCTAGAACTCTGTCTTGAAGTTACAGTACCCCTTCATAAATTACAGCTCCAGTTTCTTTGTTGTCAAAAGACATGCAGCCACAACAAAATCTCTCCTTCAACTCTGCAACAAATAAATTTCTCGGACTACTAGAAAGTGCCTTAGGACTATGTTGGTTATAATGTTTGATACTACTTCAACAAGATTCAGAGGTGATCTAAATAGATCATCTCAATCCCAGTTAGGATCTCAGTTATTACAATAGTGAGGATTATAATAATTTCATTTAGGAGCATTATGTAAACTTATATTTGATGCTTCAAAAATTATTCTATTCATGAGATGTATGCCTTAATCATTACTGTATGAACGTGAGACCTCTTCAGAAAAACAACTATAGGTTATCATGAACTAGGTGAGTCATGATTTCAAGCCATACTTCAATTAAGAATTTAAATAAAATACTTAATATAATCCTCAACTAATTTTTCCTCAGATATGGTTACAGACACAAATATTTAACTTCACAAAATGAGTGTGATAAGATGCCTGTAAGGTTGATATTTAACATAAATCTATCTTCATGAAAATATTGATGTCCTTATGAAAGGAGGATGAAGATAATTTAAGCAATGGGAATTGGATTTACCTTGTGTTTCCTTACACAATTCTTGTGTAACATATGAGCCCTAATACAAGGTTGAAAACATGCAAATAAAAATCTATTGAGACTATTTTGGATTAGCCTAGCTCAATGTGACCAAACATCATGTTATAGAGATGTGCATAGCGAAGATTAATATCACTACAACAGTTGATAGGAAATATATGGCTCATATATAATTTCAGACATGTCTTTCACATGAACCTGCAATAGAAATTTCGAGCTAGATACCATCTCCCAAAACAAATTCAACTCAAATAAATTTCAAAAATTTTGACCTTAAATTAAGTGAAATAATATACCAAAACTTCATGGTTGTAGACATGCACTTGAGGCTATAGATATAATTCATCTTATGCCTATAATTTTGAGAGGGAGCTAGGTCCTTGATATTTAGTGATCCTCTATTCTTGCTAGGATCTGCAACTTATACTTTTGCAATAGGAATCTGCAAGAGTGCCTTGCGAGAAGGTCATAGAGAACTGTCATCGAACATCTAGTGATTTTTCTTTCTCTTTCCTTAGCTTGTCCTCAACCTGGCTATGATACCATGTTAAATTAATTAACATGTTATTTGCTTGGGATGATTACTTCAAAGTTCAATATAAGCCCATATTCCATTCCATTAAATTTGCATTAGCAATCACATAGACCATTATCACATTTATAGTAACTGATGATAGTAACTGATGAAAGAACATAAACATTAGATGTAGAAGAAAATCCAAGATGAGAGAACACCAGATATTGGCTAATGCCAAGAAAAAATCCCAAGATGGGAAAACCCTTTGATCAATTCTTCTTATTATTATATCACATGTTCAATAGAGAGAGAGAGAGAGAGAGAGAGAGTACAATAGTATAAGTCAAAATTGACTTGTTAAATCACTGTTCAAAATAGCACTAAGAAGTCTGCAATAATTACTAATGAAGCTTTCTTCCTGGTAAGGGTTTAGAATAGGCCCTAGTGCCTTTGTAGAATTTCCACTAAGCTACATGGTAGAAATAATGTCAAGAACCTTTTGTAGAACTTGTTTAGTTCCAACTAGGAACAAAAGAAACAAACAATATTTATAACGACCTGCTAATGGTTATACCAACATTTTTTAATTATATTATTGACTCTTTGAGTCTACAAGCTAATAGTTATAACCAAAGAAAATTATGATTTTATCCTTCACATTTCATTTTTACTAATTGAAGATGATATTTGGGGGGTATTTAATGTTCGCGGGCTTTTGTGGGGATCAAGCAGCCAATATCTCCCTGTGCCTATAAGGTGAGTCGAGGGCAAAGCCCTTTTTCATTTTTCTATGGGGCATTTTTCACTGATTCCCCATGCTATCAGTGAATCAATCCCCACTCCACAATAAATACACTAATGCAATAAAATCACTTAATTTCCCCTCCTTATCTTGATGGAAGACATTACATTTCTCATTTTCTCTTTCTTAAGCCCCTGCTTATTCTCTTCAAAATGAGTGTAAAAGTCCCAAAAATCAGATTTTGTAGGTGGTTCTTCCTAGATTGGTTTGGTATGGAATCAGCCAATTCAGACTGGCTCCATGTTGAAGTGGCTGGTTTTAATACTGAACTGACTGTTGTGGTATAGAATTGTTCCTTGAATGAGTTTGATGCCCAGTTTGGTGCTATCTTTTCTTGTTATAAGTGTTATCCAATATCCATTTAGGAGCATCTAAGTTGCAAGATATCAGGAAATAGGTATTCATTTCTAAAATGGAAGTGCACTGGAAACATGATCCCCCAACATTTTGGAAATGGGAAAGAAGATACATACACACATAGATATACAATGTGATATTTTATAAATAACACATTATATGAAAATTGGAAAGAAAGCATAATAAATACATGAGCAAGTATATATAAATTCCAATCATAAATGTCAAGAAATTTTCCACCATCCCTTATGTTTGGATCCTCATATTTAGTATCATCCTTTGCCTCTGTTGCAATCCTCAAGGGATATCAGTCAACACCGCCCAATTTTAATGAAACTATCTAATCTAGGCTTTAAAATGTGGTAAAAAAAATTTAACATTCTTTATCAATGGTTTTTTCTTGAGTGAAGGGTACATTTTGCTAAGGCCCCAACAGAGGAGTCCAAGAATTAATATCACTAACATCAAGGTACACAAAGGGCTCGACGCTCTTGATTAAAAGCCAATCCCTTACCCTTAAACGCGATATAATCTAATGAGAATGTTGCAATCCTACCAATCCTAAAATCATGAAAACTGCTAATTTTAAATGGGATAGGAAATTCTACTTTCTCCAGGGATTGGTGTTCTTGATTAAATTCCAATCCCATACCCTTATACACAATAGAATCTAATGAAAATGTTGCAATCCTACCAATCTTGAAATCCTGAAAACTGTTGAGTTTTAAATGAGATATGAAATAATACTTTCTCCAAGGCTTGGTTCTCTTGATTAAATGCCAATCCCATACCCTTATACAGGATAGTATCTAATGAAAATGTTGCAATCGTACCAATCATGAAATCCTGAAAACTGTTGAATTTTAAATGGGATAAGAAATTCTACTTTCTCCAGAAGAAAACCGATGAGGTTGGAATCACTCTTAGACATCCTAAAACAATTAATCGTAATGTTTTAACATTTCCTTTATTTTTCCTTAAAAAATAAAGATAAAGGAAATGCTAAAACATTACCATTAATTGCTAGCATTTTTGGTGCAGACTAACAGTAAAACCGTCTTTGTAATTCCATATGTCTTTGCATAGTTTACTATCTCCGATAATTTTATGAAGTTAAATAATAACTCGAGGAGGGAGACATGCCAAAATATTTTCGTGAAGGATGGGAATCCAATGCTTTATATCTCATAGTAGTTTGGTTGATATTCCAATCTGTATCATTTGAAAGAGATGCCCAAACTTCAACATCATCAGATCTACTTGAAGTATTGGAATGCTTTGTAGCACACACTAACATAATAAAGTTATATAAACTATTTGAAAGTCAAACTAAAATCAAAATTCAAAAGATATAAACATTAGCCTGATAGATTGTCTGAATACTCCATGGTGCTTTGTAACTTCAATACAAATGATGAATCTTGTTTAATGATTACAGACTCTGATGATGTCAGAGTATCCATTTTGTTGTCCAACTTCAGATTTTCCATTCTATTAAATGTGTGAAGCCTCTTCTCCAAAATTCACCAAACTTTGGCTATGTCTATAGAACAAGGTTCTTCTGGTCCAGTCTCTGGACCAACAACTATTGTTAAAGAATATATTTCCAGGTAATTTTAACTTTTTTTTGCCAATGAGACATCACAAGATTCTTATTTCTAAATTTAGGATATTCTCTTACACATTTTCTTACATCTACGACACTCCAATTTTCCAATTGGGCATAGGTGAAGATTTTTGTAACTCCCATATTACTTATGCACACAACACTCTCATGAACATACAAATAGCATTGTATCTTTTATGATCTATTTAATTACATGAACTGGACAAGTCATCGAAATGGTTAACCTAAAAAATGTGAATCGAATCGGAACTAGATAAAAATCGAATCAAAAAATTGGTTGACCAAAAAATACATAAATTATTCAAATTTAGGAAAAGACATGTATATTAATGTGTATCCATATGACTCGGCCATTATACAAAAATATTTCCATTTAACTTGAGTTTTCCTAGACACAGATTTGGAGGTTTCCCAACATGAAATTCCTAAATAATATGTTGTCCTGAAGCCTAGCATGCCCCATATCATAGGTGAAATATAAAGTCTTTGGCACCCTTAAACCTGACACTAGTCTGAGAATCCAATACAATACTAAGAGCATATTTATGCTAAGAGATTTTACCATGCATTTACAACCACATTTTTTCTTAAGGGTGAAAGTGGTTATGTGTCTCATAACTCTGTCTGAAGGACAAATTTCCATATCATACAACAGAGGCAAGATTAAAATGCTTGTTCTATAGCTGGAAGTATTGTTATGACATTGTTCCAAACTTTAAGCCCTTTGTTGAAGGACTGCAAAAGGATGTAAAAGTGATTTAGTGGGTCAGAATGTTGAATGCTAGGTATTCTTGTGAGCTTATTTTCCCAGCATGCTCCTATTAAATCGAAAAGTTTTTTTTTCTATTTATTGTTTAGGCCAAATATTGTAATAGCATCACTAGTGAAAAGATGCTAAAATGTAACTTTATTGTTAATTTTACCATGAATATCTCTTTTACAAAGTAATATTTATTAGCTTTGTTTACGTTAGTGGTTCGCTGAGAAATTTTCTACAGTCCCTTCTTTAAAGGGTGCTAGCTCAATGGAAGAGCATTTTCTTTACAAGCAGGAGGTTGGTGGTTCAATTCCATCGTGCCCATATATTCATAGGGAATGGCGGTGATGAGTTATTGGTGATGGATGCTCTTTTGACCATCACCAATGAGCTTATGGTGACATTTTGCGACCCTCACCAAAATATGAAATGGTGACGGTCAATGAACGCCACCATATATACGCATCAATAGTGACGACCATGAAAGGTCTGTCACCATAAATCGTTGTTATTGATATGAAATGGTGAGGGTCATTGTTTGTTATTTTAGTCATTATTCGTGACGGACCTTGATGTCACCAATGAGCTTATCATGATAGTTTTTTACCCTCACCAAATATGAAATGGTGAGGTCACTATCCGTCATTATATTCAATATTCGTGATGGACCTTGAATGTCAGCACAACACATACTTTTGGCGATGCTACCTTTGGTGACATTCAGGTTTTTGGTGACAGAGGCTATTTTCCATCACCATTTCTCATATTAAATGGTGACGGTCACTATTTGTCATTATAAACCATTATTGGTGATGATCCTTGAATGTCACCAGAACACCTTTACTTTCGGCGATGCCACCTTTGGTGATGTTTACTTTTTGATGACGAATATTCTATTGACCCTCACGAATGAGCTTATGGTGACATTTTTCTCCCCTCACCAATGTCCTTTTTTCTTGTAGTGATGACTCCACAATATTTTTTGTCTCCTGATTTGCATGGGGAAAATCTCGACAACCTTTGACCTACATCCCTAATTGCATAAAAGTTGGGTTAATGAATATATTTCATCCATATTTCAAACCAAAAAGAGATATGTAACTTAAGAGTTTTTCAATTTACAGATCTTGTCACCAGCAACCCAATTCTTGTGGAAATAGTCTAGGAACATTTCCTCATTAGAAAATTTGTTGAAGAAAGAATTAATTGCATTGATCACTTCAAAATTGGAACAATAATTCATAATTAAACCCAAATCACTAAACTTTTCTTTTGCTATTTCTGGATTACTAGCCAATCGATTATTAACTTTCCAACTATTATCAACTTGGTGACACCTATGCATGAGTTGCTCCAACCATAGCGAAATGTCTAGTGATATATTACGTGATGCCACCATCAATGCAACTGGCACCCCACTTTGTTGCTCATCAAACAGCACGAGTGTGTACAATTGATACTATCACATTCAAAATGCATATTAAGTCAACTTCAGATCATCAATCATTACTAATCAAATTATTGTACTAGATCAATCATTCATAATACACTCACCCCATACTTATTTGTGTTGAATGTCGAATCCATGGCTATTAGGCTATTATTCGATAGCTTCACCATGGTCTCCAACATCCAGTTCGTCTGAATTCCAACTATAAAAGGGACATCTCCACCATTGGGCTTTTGATAAAAGAAAAAATCATTTGGGTGTTTCCTATACCTAAGGTTCACACTCATTTGATCCTTCTTATGAAACTAATAATTTCCTTTCATTAGATGATTATATATGTTAAGAACATATTTCCTACACAAAAAGAAATCCCTATCTCAAGCTGAAACATCCACGTCAATATAATTTTTAACATGCATTTTGCAAACAGAGTCAACTGACACATCCAAGAAGAAACAATTTTCTAAATAGGAAACCATGTCCCTTGATAACTTTCGTTGATGCAGCACCCTAGTAGGACCCGAGGTGTCCTATTGGCCATAACAAGGCCATCCTTGGCTATCTACATGCTCATACATGTTATATTTTATTATCGCAACCTCAAGGATTTGAACCATCATTTTTACAATGAAATGGCATTGGTATCCCCTCTTTTTCATAAATGATTATTTTCGCTTCATTTCATCTTGTGCCCTTCTATCATCGGGGCCATATGAATAATAATTACTGCATTAAAAAGTTTGAAAACTCAATACATATGATTCCATGAAAACTAATGGAGCATTATTAATACGAACATATATACATAGGATTTCTAAAAAAACTTACACTTCATATAGAAAGGAAGCAGTCGGCCTTGAGCCTGGGTGTTTTTTTGTACCTGGGTGAAAGAACATGGAGCATTTGGGTTCATTTCCTCTCCTCTAATAAAGTCTCCAATTATAGTTGAAGGTATTTTTGCAATCCGACCAAAGGATTCCATGTGTTTTCCTTGTACAAGAGACCAATCTAAATCCGACCTAGAGAAGATGAGATTTTATTTAGGGTTTTGCACTGAAAGGGCAATTACTCACTCCCATTTCACTTGATTCACCATTTTTCTGACCTAATTCCATCATTACAATAATTAACTAGCGAGTTTCCGCAACGGTTGACCAACGAGTTGGCACAATGGTTGTCCAGATGGTAGACCTGTGCTCCCTTATAAAATAGTCTGAATAAATTGGGTTGTGGTAAAAAAATTATTCGGGGATTCTCACTCAAAAAACCACAGAAATCAAATAAAAAAAAGATATTTAGTTAAAATACAGACATTCACTAAACAAAACCGACCGATTTTTCCATCCACTGAATAAATCCTTCAGTAGTGGTCCAGCGAGGGCTTTCATTCCATCGAGATTTGTAATAGAAAGGACAATGTTTCTTTATTCAGGAATTCCCACTTAAACCAAACAGTGAGATTTTAAAAAATAGATATTCGCTTAAGAAAACAGACCCGTTCTTTGTTGAGTGAGTAACTCCTTCGATTTTTTGTCGAGAGATATATTTCAATCTAACTGGTGTGTAATAGGGGATGATATGAGTATTAGATTACAGGAGCTATATAGGGGAGGTTGGATTGATCATGGCACCCCAGATGGCGTCTTCTCTTCGACTGGTTTACAGGTCCCTATTCATCTAGCTCATGGAAGATGAGAAAATATTTTCATTCATGATTTCCTCCATGTGTAGGTGAGGGGAAACGAGATCCTTCAAATGGTAACATCAATGGACGAAGATGGGGAGGGGGGCATGGGAGCCGCATTTTCCAGACAGACTTGCCGGTCGCCGGGGGTGCAAAACCCAAAGGGGGTTTCGTCGATTGGTTAGCTTACTCCACTGCAAAATAGCGTTTGGCAAAAACAATATCAAAATTTAAAATTTATAGCTTACAGTACTAGAAATTAAAAATTATTTAGATATTTTACAATGGCTAAATTACAAATTCTATCAACTAATATTTATTTGATTAAAGACACTTACATGACAACAAAATAGGAGTATCAGAGCATGTATATGGTCTGCAAATTACATTGTAGCAAAACGATCAATCACTTCCCTGGATGATGTCTGTCAGCGTGAAAATAAGGCTTCTTGTTATCGGATTCCTTGTCAAACTGAGAGTCCTTGGAGACTCGATTGGTCAGATTAGCCAAAGTACATATGGATTTCATGTCCAAAGCTTTTCAAACTATCACGAAAACATTATTTTATAAATGAATTAAAAGAAATTGAAATAACTATTTTTGAGAGCGAGTGATTTACTCCGTCTTTTGGACATTCTGAACTGAAGTTTCCAATATCTCTGGGAGTGATCTTCACTTACTTATATTTAAGGATAATAACATAATTTTTTTAAATTTCAAAGCAGATGTCACTACTAGTTGAGGGTTGATAGCAAGTTTGAATATTATCTATTTTATTTTATATAAATATTTACTAATTTATTTGAATATTATAGAAATTAATTTTGGCATGAACTTCTTCCAAGGGAAAAGGAAGCTGCAAATTCCTAGCAAAAGACTTAGCTAAACTCCAAGAAGGCTTAAATTTTCTTTCACTTTACATCACCAAAATTTTCAGCAACATCAGATAGTAGGGGTTCTCCACAGATTGGACAAATAGTATGGAAATATCTCTTTTCAAGAGTGGTGACGTCAATAATCCCTCCAATTATAGAACCATAATGATAAACCCCTTATTTGCAAATTTATTTGGAAGCGCCTTAGAAAACAAAATCAGCAAGTGGGTAGAAGAAATAGATAAACCGACTAAAGGACCTAAACATTCCATAGTTGAACATTGTATAATTTTAATGCACATCATTGAAAAAGTTTGGGAAAAAAAGGAAGAATTTTTTTGTTTCTTTGCCGATTTCAGAAAAGCCTTTGAAAAGGTTTCTTGGGATAAGATTTGGCGCAGAATGGAGGAACTCAGGGTTCCCAGGCATTTGAGAGTGGTTGTGCATAGGCTATATGAAGAGGTGAAAGTCAAAATTATAACTTCAGCAAGAATTTATGAAAGTTTTAGAAGCGATAACAGGGTCAGGCAAGGCTTCCCATTGTCTCCTACCATTTTTTTTTTATATATTGACAAGCTTGGAGAGTGGCTAAATTCGCAAGGGGGTGATAGTATCCATTTAGGCAAGTTCATTATAAGGCTTCTTTTGTACACATATTACCTTGTACTGATTTCTAAATCGGCTCTTGGTTTCCAAGAGCACTTACGTTCCCTTGAGAATTTTTGTAGAAGGTTGGGGATGAAAGTAAATATTAGCAAAACGGAAATAGTGGTTTTATCTAACAAAAGAAAACATGACCAACGTACTTCTACTTTGAAGGAAACATTCTAGAAGAAGTTGTAGACTACAAAAACCTTGGAATTGACTTTAATAGAAATTTAAGTTGGGATGGTTGTAGAAAGAAAAAAACTTTGCGGGGTTGGAAATCATTTTATGCTCTTCAAAACAGGTGTAGAGAGGCAAATTTATGGGAGTGGAAAACCATTCTAACTCTTTTTGGGCTTCTAGTGATTCTGGTGATTCTCTACAGTTGCGAACTGTGGATCAGCAGCACAACTGAGATGTAGTGGAAACAAATTGAGAAAACTCAGAAGCGTTTTACTACAAACAAATTCAAAATTAAAAGTGCAGTTCCATATGCTCACTTGTTAAGTGAAACACAGGCTGCTCCTATTGAAGCAATTGCTATGGTGCAAGTCATAAGATATTTGAAAAAAATTGAGCAAATGGAAGAGGGTAGATGGTCTAAGGTTGTGTTTACTGACAGATTGTGCAAAAGAAAGAAGACTTGGATGCTGAAAAATAACAAATGTTTTAGTAAATCGGGTAAACAGTAAAGAGAGAATTTTTTTTGTTATGGATAAGTTCCACAAACGCACTTGGGTGAAAGATCCAGGGAGAAAGAAGAAGTAATACATTGAATATTTTAACCCCACTCATAATCATCGACAAAAAGGGTACATAGGGGTCAATATTTCTTAGAGATCTAAAACTATTATTGCTCAATTAAGGACTAATTATCATCAACTCCGTAGTGAAACATGGTGCTGTAAAAGGCAAAAAGAAATGTGAGAGGAAATAGTGTGTACTTTTTGCTCTTCCGGAAAAGTGGAAACAGAAAAACATTTCATTTTAGAATGTGAGGCCTTCAAAGACAACAGGGAAAATTATGTAGGTATTCTAGCAGCTAGCTCTTGGGATAATCTATTCTACTAAGAGTTTTCTGAGAAGCTGGGAGCATTTATTGTAAAACTCCACAGGAAAATGGTCGAATACAAGAGCCGGATAGAGAAGCAATCTGTCCCATAGGCTATTTTTAGCCTCGTGAACGTTAAAAATACTTTCTTTCTTTCTTTCTAGTTTTGATATTTTAATTTTAAATACTCCTACATGTTTATTGTAAATTCAAATATTATTAAAATTATTATTTATAAATTTGAACTTTATTAAATTTATTTATTCATTTGTATTGATTTTATATAATTTTAAATTTTAAATTTAGTATATTATTGTTGGACACCTAATCCTCGACGGATAGGTGTGGAAGGCGAATGGACTAATGAAGTCCAAGAGAACACTTGGAATGGGAATCAAAGGGTCACACCAATTGTATTATAAATGTACATCTATGGTGAATAATAAATAACTCACGTCTATCTTTCCTATGTGTGTGTTTACTTTCTCATCCACCATGCGTGTGTTTAACATGGTATCAGAGCGAGACTATCTTGGCCTGCTCTAATTTGAACTATTTTTTCAATCAGCTAAATTTTAGATGCATTATCCACACCCTACATTACTCCAGTGAAAGCATTGGTTTCTAAGCCTTTTACCTGCTCCCTTTGCCACCTGCGCTCTCTCAAAAATATGATTTCTCTCTCTCCCTTTCACATTACACCTGCCTTTGTGCTATGCTGGGTTGTTCCCATCGTATGCGTTTTTCTTGCACTTCTGTTGGCCTCCTGCAAAGATATCTTCCAAAACACTGAATCTGCCACCCCTCTACCACTCAAACTTATCTAGTCTGTCCGTCCATTCATTCTGCTAGAAGAGTAGGTAAATCTTGAACTGGTATGGGTTTGATATTTGCAACATTACAAGTTTTATTTATTATGAGCTTGTATTTGATTCTTTGCATCCCTGGAGTTTATGCAAACATGGAATTTATGCGCTGAAGAAAATTTAGAAGAAAAAACAACAAATCGACATAGAGAGAGGTTGGTTGGATCGATACTTGTGAGGTAGAAGACTTGATACGACTATGTGTAAATCATTTAGGATTGCAAATGACTGATCCAGTTGTGTAGATTTTGCAAAGCGTCGGAAGGAAGCCTCATCTCGACCTCAGTGGGAGATTGATAGTTGAAGGCTCAAAAAGAGGTAATATCATTCAGTTTTTAAAATATTTTATTGGTGCTCTCCGTAACTGTGATTATGTCTATTCTCTCACCGTGGATCCTCCTCGGTGCTGGTATACGCAACCTTAAAGATGTTGTGAGCAGTGGGATAGAGTTTACCCACCATTTCCTGTGCCTTGACGCCAAAGCACTAGTGTTGGATGCGGTTTGGATAGTATAGGCTTGATCCTATTCACCATGCCATGTGTCTGCTAAAAATTGGCATTGCGCTCTCGGGCCTCTACTAATAGTTAGACTTCCCTCCGCTCAACACTGCTTCATCTCCCTCACTCTTGCTGCTCCCTCTGCGCTCTTGCACGGTAGTGTTGCAACTGTCAGCACTCCACCGCTGTCGGCATCTTATTTACAGTGGCATCTGGATCTGTCGGCACATTCTCCGCTCTGGCCTCCCTCAAACGCAGCCTTGACGCCTCTAGCTTTGGTTTACAGTGGTACCTCAGCCCATATACCACTCACCAATGCCCACTCTGACACCTCGATGCTTGTCCCAATACCACTCCATGTGCATTTCTTCACAACATTGTAATTAATGCTTGGAGATTTAAAATAAGTTGCAGATAGAATGCTGACATGAAAGGAGGGATTTAAGATAAATAGAGGAGCCCACATGTATCAGTATCTGATGATCATTCATGTCGATGGAGTGTATATGTTGCTTCGGATGAGGAAGAAAATTGCAATGGTGGAAATTTGAAGTGGAACCAACAACCGAATAGATATTTATCAAAATTAATGAGCAACCACATTCAAAATAAAATTCTTGTTCACCCACGAGCATATTTAAATTGTTGCATTTTTGTACAAGAAAATTCCTCTAGAAAGGAATCAACCATATCACCCAGCCATAATAGGATTGCTAACACAAGAAGCCAGATTTCATTAGAAAGCATCCAAAAGCGCTAAGAGAATATTGATTTGCACTCTAGTCAAAGGTATGCATTGGCTGATCATTCTACTTAATATGCAGCCATTCTATTTAGTGAGCAATCGTGCGTGCTTTTAGAAGTAAGTGAGCAATTGCTCCTCTTTAAATATACTGTGGACTGATTATATCCATATGTCTTGGTTTATATATGTGTCATGGAGCGGTTGTATATATATATATATATATATATATATATATATATATATATATGATAGGCATATATTAATTGCGCTTATGT
Organism: Pinus albicaulis; assembly: GCA_034641835.2. Classification (NCBI taxonomy): domain Eukaryota; kingdom Viridiplantae; phylum Streptophyta; class Pinopsida; order Pinales; family Pinaceae; genus Pinus; species Pinus albicaulis. The sequence continues at coordinate 694,623,469 of CM076579.1, read as the reverse complement.
GTTGGAATGTCCCTCCATATTCTTTAAAATTCTGTGATGTGTTAATTCATCAATATTTTTCCTATTTATTTTTCAAATGAAACTGAGCATTATTGTCAATGAGATATTTGTGCGTTGTGAAATTCTAGTCTTCATCGAAGTTTGATATCAAATGCTAAACTATTGAAAATGCCTTCAACATCTCTATATGGAAGGTTGAAATTTGGAAGCCATCTTGATTTCTTATAGCCAGAATAGAAATCTTCAGATCTATGTGAAATATATTGCAAATCAACGTGTGAAGTGAATTCAATCAACTTTGGACACCATTGGTCCATGTTTCCAATTCTTCCAGTTCATTAAAGAAGGAAGTGGTTATTTTGACATTGTAATCAACAACTTGAACTTCAAAAACATAATTATGTTTGAAAAATGGTTCAAATTAGAAAAGTACTAAAGTTATTGAATGCTATGATACACTCTGCTACTAAAAACACCATGCAAATTAACAAAAACACTCTCTGTGATATTAAAACATGTCTACAAGATGCACATGAAAAGATCGAGTTTCTGCAGCTTGAATCTCAGCTCCAGAAAGAAGAATTACAACAGCGGAGTCACCATTATGAACATGTTTTTGTTCAGAACATTGAAAGATACTCCCAGAAGAAGCAAGCCAATAATTTTGTGGATAATTCACATTCAATGCCCAGTATAAGAGCATATTTGCGCATAGAAGCAAACATCCAGCCTGCACTTCCCAAGCCCATCATCAGACCTTGGGAAGATCTTGTCCATAAAAAGCAAAGAACTAGGCTTGGATATGAAAAGGATTTGTCCTTTCATATTTTGGACTACTCCAAGCCCATCAAATTTCAGAGTGCCAGATTTCTTCATGACAGTTCACCTTCAACTGTTCCAGATCCTGCTCATCTTCCAAAGCAACAACAAAAAATTGAAAAATGCCAACACTATGATCGAGTTGGCCATATGAAAGATCACTGTTTCAATCTACACCCATGCAAGCACTGTGGTCGGCACACCCATTCTTCACACAGATGCTTCAGAAACAAGCCTCCTGTAAGAACAAAGATTCATCTTGGATGGATCGCTTCTTGGCAATGGGCATCAAAAGCCAAGAAGATGTTTAAGTCACATGTCAGAACTTGTTCTAGAATATTGAACAAACTTGCAATTGATTTTTCGCCATCATCTCACCTTTTACTTGTCAGGGGGGGAAATGGTGGTCATCTACAAGCTTCAAAGCCACATCAAGTGAGCTTGAGCCACAATCTCTCATTCCAGATTCAGAGTTGTAGCCAGAGACACAGATGCCCATGAACATTCCTTTGGTTGGTGGAAAACCTTAAACCATCCATGCGAGGTTGATATTATTCCTCTTCAAAGAATTTAGGACACTTCCTCTAGCAGAAGACTTCAGCTTCTTACTAGTTTTGGTAGAGTTCCAGGAAATGCATTAAGCATTCTAGTGTTGGTGGTCATCCTTAAACCATCATAGGTTGTAGACCTCCCTTATTCTAGGTTGAAGGTCTTCCTCTTCAAATATGAGGGACACTTCCTCTAGCAGAAGTCCTCAGCTTCTTTCCAGATTTGGAAGAGTTCTGGGAACTGCAATAAGCGTTCCAGTGTTGGTGGTCATCCTTAAACCGCCTCTTTATGCCAAAATTTCAGAGAGCTGATTCAGCCTAAGTGGTGCCATGCATGCTTTGCATATTTGTATTACAACTCTCTTCTTGGACTCACACATACCCCTTCGGATTAAGGGGGGGAATGTTGGACACCTAATCCTCAACAAGTAGGTGTGGAAGGCAAATGGACTAATTAAGTCCAAGAGACCACTTGGAATGGGAATCCAAGGGTCACACCAATTGTATTATAAATTTAGATCTATGGTGAATAATAAATAACTCATGTCTATCTTTCCGATGTGTGTGTTTACTTTCTCATCCACCATGTGTGTGTTTAACAATTATAAATTTGAAATTTATTAAATTTATTTATTCATTTCTATTGATTTTATATAATTTTAAAGTTTAAATTTTGTATAATTTAAATTTTATTTGTGGCAAAAGTTTGATTTTATCTTATTTTACATAAACTTAAATATTTAAAAAATATATTAAGACTTGAAATTATTTGAAAATTTGATTTCTTCAATCATCAAAATTTAATTAAAGAATTAAGGTTGTTATAAATATTTATTTATTAAAAAAAATATCTTATTTTGTTTTTTTCTTGTGCTATCATAAAATGAGATTATTTTAGATATAACATTTGGGAGTATATTATGAGTTCAAAAGGATTTTGTCCCGACATCATAACACCACCAAAAAGAAAATTGAAAATAACCATAAATAGGAGGGGCATGAACTAAACTCAAAATTAGTAATGCTAAAAGAAGTCATACTAGTATGAAGTATATCTAAACATGATTCAAAATTCGAAAGAGAACATATGAATGAGGAACCTAGTTCCCCCATGGAATAGTCAAGTAAATCTCACAAAATAATGAAGAGTAAATCGGTTCACATATTGTATACTAAGATTTTTACTACGATGAGAAAGCACAACAAGTTTCAAGAACGTTGTTGCTACATCCAAGTTTCCTACTTTTGAAAGCATAGATAGTGTGGATATTACCATTTTTTCACTCTTAATTATTTCCTTTGTGAGGATGAAAATGAAAAAGGTCCCTCAACAAAATATGTAACATGCCAATGCACTTTGAGAGGCACTCCATTGAAATGGTATTGGAGGATTGATAAGAAATTATCCTTCAAAACGTAGGGAAATATGATCGACTAGTTCCAGTAGGCATAATCATACCTTCAATATGGATTTTGATGGAGTGAATCCAAATGCACAATAATAAGAGAATCAAAAGGAATATTAGGCCCGAAAAAAATTAAATGAGGGTAAGTAGCACCAATTCAAATGTGTAAAAGAAGGAATGTAAGGCAATGATAGAGGTGGTGTTTAAAAAAAAAGAAACAAAAATTTAAATAATTTGAAAATATTTAACATTTTTTGCACTTATGGTTACAATGGCTCGAGGAAGTAGGGTGTGTAAATGATTTATTTTTAAAGCATAGGTACAAACAACTAATGGCTACATTTTCAATATTGTAGGATAGTGTAGTATAACTTATGGGGTTTCAATAGATATGATACAAGTGACTACCCTAGATTTAATGAGAAAGCAATAAAAATTTGATGTAGGATCCAAGCTACAAAAGAAGGTTTGAGGAAATATTTGATTATAACTTGACATAACCTTAATCGGTATGCATAACCTAAGTGTCAAAAATCTATGAGGAGGATTGTGGATTTTTTTAACTAATGATAAAGATGGAGAAATCACTAGAATACATTGAGGAAAAACATCATTTTCTAAAGAATGGATACTACATATTATACTTTTGGAGAAGAAATACGAAGGTCATCTTAAAAAAATATCTAGGAGCTAACCAAACAATTTTATACATTGGTTCATGATATGAAATGCTAAAAGAAGATATCATTGTTTTGGTTGTTTATTGCATGCTAGGGAGGATGGTGACTTAGGTTCCCACAACATCAAACTAAGAAAGGTAAATAATTCTTTTCAGAAGAACCTTCAAGTTCACACACCTACTATGTAGATGCTAATATTTCATGCATATGTTAACTAAACTATTGGGATCAAAATCATTTATTTTATTTATTAGGAATAAGTATTCAACATACCATATTTTTCGCACATCTTCATGACCATCCAAGTAACTAATAATACAACATAAACCAATTAGAAAATTATTACCATTAAATCCAACCGAGGTCAAGAAACATGTCAATTTTGAGTCTTGAAGCTCCTTAGAGAATCATATTAGGAACCTTTTGGAGGGACATGGAAATATATTTTATGTTTATATGAGATTGAAAGAATTGATCATTCCATTATATAGCATAATTAAGTAGTTGAAGCATAAAAAAATACAACTAATAGGGATGAGTTGATTTAGGTCATATGAGGAATGAAATGAAAGCAAAGAAAGGAAATTGAACACACACAAAGATATACATATAGTAGGGAGAATTGTACTACGATGAAAACCCAACTTCTATTAATGAATAAAATAGTAAAACAACATAGAACACAAATTAGCTAGAATGGTGGTTTCTTATCTATGAAAAGAGAGAGATGGAAGATACACTATTTAGCAAAAGCTACATAGGATATCAAAATAATGGCCTTTAAAATAAATAAGGAACCCTAAGTGTCCTAAATTCTAACCCTAGAAGATTAAAAACCAAAAGATTTATGGGCCCTGATGTGGTTAGTTGATACATGATATTCCCAGGGGAAAAAATTTTGTATACAATATTTGTTTAGGGTGAAAAATAGCTTATTGGAAGGAAATATCCAAGGATTACAAATCTTAGTTTGGGATAATTTTGTAATATAAAATAGTGTCCCCTTAAATGGCCAAAAACATCATTTAGGACCTCAAAGTAGCTCTGGAAGTTTCAAACTAAAATTTTGTAGAAAAAGTACCAAGAAGATAGAGAATCATTGAGTCAGTAGAAGAGTTAAGTGACCACCAATATACACCAAGATTATTCATTACCCCTCAGGAAGTGATGGTATAAATTGTGTCAATGTCCCTCATCAAATTATGAAATTTATTCTCAAATTTGGCTCCTAGTGATTCACTTTCCTAGGTGAAGAAGTTTTTTCTTTGGAACCCTAGGAGGGTTGTATGTTTTGCATTCAATTATCCTTTGTCACATTGTCCATGATCCTATCCACTATGGCCCTCTCAATGCAATCATAATTGAGTTCTATGGGGGGGGGGGGGACTGAACCACCTCTAAAGTGTCCAATAGAGGTGGAAAATATGGTTGAAGCAAATCCATATTAAACACTAGATGCAAGAAAAGGAAAGGAGAAATACTCAATACAAAATAATTTTCACCCACAAAGATTCTGATTGTCATGTGCTTCCTATGAGGTGTTATTTCTATATTTATGCAACCACACCTTATCACCAACAGGAAACTTGTGTGGAACCTGATGTTGGCCATGTCACTACTTATACTTGGCATAGGATTTTTGTGTGATATCATGAATCTACTATTGAAGGTGCTGGATCCATTCAAAAAATTTGGCTACTTTATCTACCTCATCCTAGGCATGGAAGGACTCTTTCTAAAGTTGAAATAGGTAGAAATACATCAATGGGGGCTAATGTCTAGAACCTCGAGAACACCTAAAAATGAATATGTTCAATAAATTCATGGAGGGATCTATTATAGCTATTCTTAGAACATATGGAAGGATTTAATCCCATGTATTCATATTCTTAAAGATGCATATACATTAGATATGCACAATCATCTAACTGAACACTTTTTTTTGTCCATTTATTTATTGGTGAAAGGAAGTTGATTTGGTCAACTTGGAATCCATCATAGACCATACATTGGACTAGAAGGTACTAAGAAACCTATTGTCCCATTCTAAAATAATGGTATAGGATATCCAAAAATGAACCCAAACATGCTCAAAGAAGAGTTTAACAGTGGCTTTGACTATATTACTCTTCTTAGATGGTGCCAAAATTACCATCTAAGAGAACCAATCAACAAACAAAAGCACATAATCATTACCATGGTGAAGGAAAAACATGAGATGTAATACGTGGAAATAGACTCTCAGGGATTGTCTAGGGTAGGTAAAGGAGTGTAGAAGCCATAATTCTTGATGGTTGGTTTAGTGATGGCATAGGTATGGCATGATCAAATATACTAAAAAACATCTTATCAAATATTTAGCCAGTAAAAAATATTATGAAGTATTGCTACTATCTTCTCCACACTAAAGTTCCTTGCCACCTTCCTGTGATGTTCCTCCCAAATTAACTTGCTCTCCTGAAGAAACAAAAATGTGTCCTAGGTAGAACAAGGGTGCATCCCAAAGGAAAAATTCTATAATTTTTTTCCTATGATCAACATCTGGTATGTAGCAACAAAATTAGATTTTCTACTACATAATTGTGGCCACTCAAAGGTATCATCCCCACAGTAGTTAATAACTATGTTTAATTTCACATTTAGCGATCCATTGAAGAAACATGTAACACATTTGGTGTTTTCCTTCTTGTACTTGGTGTTCCTGTGGAACTATTTCAAGTATGGGTACCATTTATTATGGTGGTAATTTTTTAACTTTCCTTACATTCACGTTAATTTATAAGGCTTATGAGATGTGAATGATCATTTCCTTCCCTAGAATATATTTCTTCCATATGATGGAGGAAATCTCCTTGTCATAGGTGTGGTATTCATGAATATTAAAAAGTTTTTAACTATGATAGGATACTCAATGTACCTACTGAGAATCACAACAATAACATAGTAAAATGCATATTTGTTGTCAGTTTGGAAGCGTGAGGATTGGTGGAGTAAATGTGATGTTATAGATCCTCAAATTCATTTTGTTGTGACTCAAAATAGGAAAAAATTGCTTTAGCTCTACCCTTGGTCACTTGAATTAAGGGCCAAGAAATATTAAAGAATCCAAATATGAACTGTCAGTAGAAGTTAGAAAGAACCAGGAAGTTATTGATCTTTTTCTAATTCATCAAGGTTGGTAAATATTGAATGGCTTGGATCTTGGTTGGGTCCACATGCACCCCATGACATTCATCTATGTTGTATCCCTAATATTAAACTATCTACATGCAAATTGAAAATTTCACTAGATTGGCATACAAATTTTGTTACCATATGGTGAATGTAGAAATTCATTGTAGATTCAAACTGCTACTTGTAATTTTATAAAACAATACACTTGAATATACTCTACCAATTGCGGAAACAAATTTAAACGACCACGAAACCATGAAGCATACAAGAGAAAAAATTAAATCAACACATTACACAATGATTTCCTGCAGAAAGCCACAGCTAAAAACCCCACTATATGTATATTGCATTAGTCATTAAATATGATAATATTACAATCTTTTCTCAAGCCTGAGAAACTTCTACACTATCTCTATTTGTCTCACTGCTTCCTAGACGAGCCTAGGCTAATACTTAACCACATTTTGGCTTGTCCATGTCCCTATTACATTTTTTTATTTCCTTGGGTAATTAGCCCCTATTAATTAGGTAAATCCCCATCCAATACTGCATAATCCATCTTATGCCTTCCCCTAACTACATGCACCACCTTTATAATTTGGATGATTACACAAATAATAGTACACTACCCTTGAACTTCAATCTCAACTGGGTAAATATTATTTCACACATGCATGAGTTATTTATGGATGATTTATCAGTTAGTTGATTGATCATAGAGTAGAAAACTCACTACTAGACCTCTCACTAGTTCCTCCAACAGTTAGAACTAGTTAAACTGACTTTAACTTAGATAAACTAAATTAATTAATTACAACTAAAAATAAACTCAACCAGGTCTCCTAAAAAGTAGGAACCACTCTACATGAGTCAAGTTAGACCCTCAACTCGAATTCACTGAACCAACTAAGTCAAACTAACTCTGTTAACTCGTACAAGTTGTCATGCAATTTGGAATTACAATTTTATTCTAATTTAATTCAAGGGAAAATTAAATTAGAATATTTCTTGGTGCCATTTTCAACACTCCCTATCAGCAAGAAAGGGATTATCAAATACCCCAATCCTGCCTCTATGGAAATTAAATTTTCCTCTTGAGAATGCCTTTATCAAGATATGTGCAACATTTTCCTCTATAGGAATGTACTCTAGCATCATGATCTGCCTCTGAAAAAAATCTCTGATATGGTGGTACAAGATGCCAATATGCTTGGACCTATCATGACAAACTAGATTCACTAAGATTTTGATACAACTATAGTTGTCATAGTAAATCACTATAGGATCCATTTATTGTCCAAAAAACCCAACAAGGATCTTCCTCATCTAGATAACCTCACATGATGCTTGACTAGAAATCATGTACTTTGCTTATGTTGAACTGAGTGCAACAAATATCTACTTCCTGGTGTACAAAGAAATTGTTTTTGACCCAATACTAAAGATTCTGCCTAATGTGCTCTTCCTATCTGATGGACTCCCTTCCCAATCTGCATCTATGAAGTCTTGAAGCTACACTCCCTCTATCTATATGTACCAAAGACCAAACTCATTGGTGCCACTGAGGTATCTCAACACATTTTTGGCTGCCTTCCAATATATTTTGGTTGTCTTAAGCATTATTTGATTAAGTTGGTTAACCACATAACACATTTTTGGTTGTGTGTTCAAGTACATAAGTGAACCCACATGTTTCCCGTAAATGTTAGCTTCTACTGCTTCGCCTGAAGTAGCATCTTCCTTCCTCCAATTCCATACAAATGGAGTCTCCATGGGTTTGTTTCCCTCCATGTGAAACTTCTTCAGTATCTCATTGGTATAATTTCCCCTGAGAGACAAACAGTTACATATCTCTTTGCCAAATTTCCAAACCAAGTAAATAATGCAAGAGCCCCTTGTCTTTCATCTCTAATTCTCTTTCCAAATATTGTTTGCAAGATTTTATCAGCTTCTCATCACGTGTTAGAATTAAATCATCGGCATATAATACTATAATAAAAAAATTACCTTCAACAACAATGTGGTAAAGGTTTGGATCTGTTTCACTTTTGGTGAAGCCTAACCCAGTGAAATATTTGTCGATCCTAGTGTACCAAGCACGGTGTGCTTGATTCAACCCATACAGTGCTCATTTGATTCTGCACACATGTGACTCTCTATCAAAGGTCTCAAATAATTATGGGTTATCTATGTACACCTCTTTCTCAATCACTCCATTGAGGAAATTTGTCTTCACATCCATCTGATGTATCTTCTATCCCTAAAAGTGATATAATATATTTTATTGAAGAGTACCTTGATACTGGATAAAACGTCTCCTTGTAATCAATTCCCTCCACCTGAAAAAACCACTTGACCACAAATATGGCCTTGCTTTTATCGACACTCACATTTCTTGCTTGCTTCACCTTGTAGATCCACATGGATCCTACAACTGGATTTTCCTCTGGTCTTGGGACAACTTCCCATGCATTTTTCCTATTAATGGAGTCATACTCATATAACATGGAATTAACCCATATTGGTTGTTGCACTGATTCCTTGAATGAGAATGGCTCAGTCTCTACACTCTCGCTTGTAACAGACATGTAGTCAGTGTACCCATATGGTGATATCCTCTGCTTGGGATGTGATGTGGGTACTCCCACATTCTCTCTATCATCATGCATCAACCTGTTAGCATATCTGGTGTGCTTCCTTCCATCTCTGGATGTCTATGCATGAGTGGGTTCTTCCACTCCATACTCATCTTCTTTTGGCTACTCCATAACATTCTAAGGTTCTTCTTTTGGAGCTAAAATATCCTCATATGCATGCAACTGAAGCTCCCTCTAAGGAGAAATTTACATGGCCTTTTATTCATCGAATTTCACATCTCTATGAACCAATTTCATCCCGTGAGATGTAATGTACACCCAACAGTTGTCAGTTGTATCAATGTACCCCAAAAATATGCCCAACTCAATTGTTAGTTCTATCTATTTATGTGCATCCTTGCAAACATGATTGTAAACTGATCAACCAAATATTTTGAAGTGTGCCACATATGGTTTCTTACATGAAAAATATTCCTCTAGTGTACGCATCTCGAGATTTCAATGAGGACTCATGTTTTGCACATATACCACTGTGTTGCATGCTTTAGTCCACAAGTGCAATGGTAGGCCCTGATCATGTAACATCGCTTGTGCAACTCCCACAATACTTCTATTATTTATTTTTCAACCCCATTTTTTTGTGGTTTATGGGGTGCTATTAACTCCCAATGAATTCCTTCTAATGCACAAGAATTATTTAACTCATTCGACACATATTATCCATAGTTGTCGCTCCTGAGATCCTTCACTTTCTTGCCATTGTCTTTCTCAATAAGTGCTTTGAACTCACAAAATTTTGAGAACATTTGGTCTTTATTCTACATGAATAATATGCACCACTTACGTGAGAAATTATCTAAAAATATCGAATAATATGTATGCTTGGTCGTAGAGGCTATCTAGAATGGTCCACATACATTTGAGTGAACTCTTTCAAGGATCGTTTGTGCTCAATTGTCCTTATCATGAAATGTGGATTTGGTTTACTTCCCCAATTTACACCCTTTTCATGTATCATGCTGCTCTAGTGCACCCTTGGGAAGTCCTGTAGAAATATGTTGCATGATATTCAAAGATCCATGGGGTAGATGGCCCAATCTTCTATGCCATAACTCACTGATGTTTCAGATCTACACCTTCTCTTATTTCATGGTAAAAGTAGCACAATATTATATATCCAATTTGTAGAGTTTATTTTCCTGAACCCAAATCTTCTTCACCTGTCACGTGGCTATGTGATGAAGCAATGCCTTTCCTTTTCTAAAAGTCACATCATAGCCACAGTCTTCCAACATAGAAACTAAAACTAAATTCTTCTTCAGACCTAGAAAATACATGACATATTTCAATGTGAGAGGAGAACCAGGCTACCTATGAAAATTAATAGTACTAATGTCGGTCATGCTATACCTTCCATCATCTCCCATCGCAATGTGCATCTAGAGGTCTTTCTCCTCCAAGTTGCTGAAAAATTCTTTGTTTTAAATCATATGGAATGAGGCTCCATTATCCATGTACCACACACTACCCATAACCAATGACACCATGCATGCGATGAGGGTGAAATCCAACTCTAATTGTGAATAAAGAGCTTCACCTGCCACTCCTCATGAGGACTTCTTGTTGGCCTTCCTGTGCTTACACTTTGTGGCATAGTGTCCCAGTTTGTGATAGCGAAAACATTTAATATTCAAAAAATCCTTCTTCTTGCCTTCCTAACCAGAATCTGATTTGGAATGGGATGATGAGGATGCATCTCTGGTGTTCTGTTGAATCTCTTCTTGCACCAAGTCGTACCACAAACACTCCCACTGTGGTAGCTTCTCCATCCCATTTACTGAATCATGGTAGTTGTGAGAAATCTTGGGAATGCCTAGAAGTGTTAGGATGACCAGATCATCTTCATAAAATTCAACACTAACACTTCCAAGATCATCACTGCATTGGGTGAACTTGGTCAAGTACTTTGGTATTATGTCTCCCTTCTTCATCTTTATTTTCCTGAGCTTTTCCTTTAATTCCAGCTTCCTATGGTCATTTTTGTTCTTAAACAAGTCTGTCAAGGCCTTCCAAATTGCATATGGATTTTCCTTTCCATGTAGTTTTGAGATAATATGATATCTAACTCCTTCCAGTACAATCCTTCTTTCCTTTGCTACATTCTTCTTCTAGATCACCATATCTTGAGCATCAGTTCTTGGAGGCTTAGGAATATCATTATGTATGAAATCCTTCAGCCCGTTATCTTCCAACACTGCTTCCATCCTATCCTTCCAAGCTATGTAATTTGAGCTTCCCTCAAGGGTATACTCAAGTCAAATTCCACAGAACGTTGTCCTGCTGACCCTGGAGAATGATACTGCAAATTTGATTCACCTACATATAAAAAAATTGTATTATTATCTTCTTTAGTGATTTAAAATATAATACCAAGTATAAATTCCTTGTAGATTCAAACTGATAATTGTAATGTTTTAAAACAATAGACTTGAATCTACTCTACCAATTTTGGAAACTAATTTAAACGATCGCGAAATCACGAATCATACAAGAGAAATAAAACAATGTATAGATTATACAATGATTTCTTAGGGAAAGCCACAACTAAAAACCCTGTTATTTATATATTACATTAGTAAAAAAATATGAGAAGATTAAAAGGCTTTTCTCAAGCCTAAGAAACCTATGCACTATCTGTATCTATGTCACTCCTTCCTAGACAAGCCAAGGCCAGTACTTCACCAAATTTTGGCTTGCCCAAGTCCCTATTTCATTGTGCTCTTTCCTTGGTTAATTATCCCCTATTAATTAGGGAAATCCCCATCCAATATTTCATAATCCATATAGGGCCTTTCTCTGACTTCAAGCACAACCTGTACAATTTGGATGATTATAGAATGGATAGTACACTTCCCTTGAACTCCAATCTCAAAAGGGTAACTCTTAGTTCACACATGCATGAGTTATTTATTGCTGATTTATCAGTTAACTGATTGACCATAGAGTATAAAACTCACTACTAGACCTCTCGCTAGTTCCTCCAACTGTTGGAATTAGTTAAACTCACTTTAACCTAGATAAACTGAATTAATTAATTACAACTCAAAATAAACTCAACCAGGGCTCCTAAAAAGTAGGAACCACTCTGCATTACTCAAGTTATATCCACAACTCAAATTAACTGAACCAACTAATTAAAACTAACTTAGTTAACTCGTACAAGTTATCATGTGATATGGAATTACAATTTTCTTCTAATTTAACTCAAGGGAAAATTAAATTAGAATGTTTCTTGGCACCATTTTCAATAGTGGCCAAGACCTACTAAATGTATTGTAATTATTGTACTCATGCTATACTAAATATGAATATTCCATCCAAATATATGACGAAAAAAGCGTTCAATAACATCCATTGGAAAAACCCCAGATGCGGGTGACATAATTGACACGACTACTAATCACATCCAACACTCCACGGGTAATGGAGATCCCCCATGCAAATATTCATCTACTGCAGATCCTCATTCTGTTAGTTACTCGCACGAAACTCAAATAACCACCAATGATGACGAAAGGAGGGGAAGTACGTCATCTTATCTTGAGCATCACCTCGCAGCCACCATCATTAATGACCTCTATGATTAACCTGCATTGTAGCCATACCCCTTCCCTCGAGCCTACTAAGGTTCTCAATCATCGCATGCAGATGCATGTGAAGCCTAATAATTGTTATCCTCATCGCACTTATCCCTGCCCCTTTAAAGAGATGAGCTCTTAGGCCCCTTCCATACTCTGTCTGTCATCTTGGTATTTTACCTCTCTTTCTATGCTCGGGCTTTTCCCTGACTTCCATAGGTTGTGAAGCTCTACTCTCTATGTAGCTCTGCGCAGTCCCCATTGAGCTACCACACCCATTCATGTGAATTTTCCCCCTAGAAAATCATTTCCCCTAAGCCCCTGTGCAGCTCGCCCTTTTGTGCCTCTTTTTTTCCTGAATTGCTCCCCCTTGCCTCGGTGTGCAATGGCTCCTAGACTTCTCTAGCGAACTATCTGCGAAGGAAAGAGAGGGGCTCTCCCAGGCCATTATCACCATGGCGAGGATAATCATCTCGATTCGATAGATGGATCCTCTTCCAGCACCTTTGTACGTCATATTCATGAACCCAAGCAACATGCAAAAGCCTCTGGGCACTCTACACAGAGAGGCAGATGTGGTCAGAGGAATTCCACCACTCCTCCACAGATGCACCCCCAGCATAGAAAAACAAACCCGACACCGGTCCCGGAGAAGGATTATGAGGATACAAAGATCTAGGTAATAGACTCCGAGGGCATCTGGACATGGGTCCCCGACGACATGGATCCGAACTCCCCCATTCTTTGTGCACTGGTTTTCACTCTTAGGCGGACAGTGGCTGATGTGAAGGTAGCTGCTATACAGGCTCCTGGCTTCCCCATTATGGAGGAGGACCCCTATAGTGATGATGAAGATGGAAAGTGAAGTCTACACAGTCGCATTGTTCTCCTACGTTTTTTTCATTATCGCCATCAATGCCTATCTACTACCGTTTACTTTATGTTACTTAGCTATGTCAATTCTTCTACGCATAATATTTTTTTCTATTATAAGTTTTGTCTAGACAGGTCTCCTCCCCCGAGGCAGCCCAGAAACTATATAACAAAGGCTAGGATAGGCTAAGCGTAGCTAGCCTACCCAGCCTATGCCATATGTAACTTTATGTTTTTGAATTAATAGAATAGCCCAGCTTACCAAAAAAAAAACATCCATTGGAAATCATCCACCATCCTCATGAATTTTTTTGGAGCATTACACAAGACAAAAAGCATTATCAACCACTCAAAAATTCCTTCTTTATATTTGGATACTTTTTCTATAAATCAGTTTGTTCAATTAAAACTTGGTGGTAACCTAACATCAAAACATTAATTTTAAATAAATTGGCACACTCAAGATAAAAAAATAATATAATCAGTATGACGGATCAATTATTTGTTCTTGATAATAATTTTATTTAAGGATCTATAACCAGTAAAAAGTCTCCATGCCCCATCCCTCTTCTACACCAACACAATTGGGCTCCCACGAGGTGAGGATCTTGGCCAAATGTGGCCCTTTTGTATGAGCTCATGAACTTGACATTTTATTTCCTCATTCTCCAGAAGAGAGTATCTATATGTCTACCCATTAGGTAAAGGATCACCAAGTGTCAATTTAATTGAACCTTTGACCTAGAATTGTAGAGGTTTCCCACAGCTGAAACAATGATATCTCTATATGCTTATACTATATTTTCCACATAATTATTGTAGGTTTTAACCCTACACAAAAATTGTCTACAAACGAACTCTTGAAACATAAAATAAACAATAGTGAGAGCACAAAACATAAAACAGATATACACAGAGATTTTCCCCTGGATCCAAAAACTGAGACTACTAGCTTGATTTTTAATTATGTTCCTTTCAATGTTATAATACATATATATAAATTCCTAAGCATTCATAAACCCCAATCCATTAACCCCAAATTAGAAAATAACCATAATTCCCTTGACCGAATCTAAAAAATACCATGGACAAAAAACCATCATGCCCAAAACCATGTGCTAAACCCATGCACAAAACCATAGGTAGGTCCATCCACCTAATATAGGGTCCAAAAACAAATCTGGGGTGCTGCCTCTAAACCTGTGCAGGGGGGGTTGCACCCCCCTTGTGACCCCCCTACTATGTGATGCAGCCTAAGGCTGCCACACCCACATCTACACATATAAAATGTGTTATCAACTTAAAACCCCAAATAAATCTCAGCATGAGGTAACCTTAATGTGGAAGCTCTTCCTTTTACCAAACCTATGGTTAGAACCATATAATAAAACCCACTTATGGAAAATTCGAATCAATATTCAACTTTGGATTAAAACCCAAAGTATCATCACATATATATAATGACCCACGCTACCAACTCACCTTACCTTTATTCAATGCTCATATGCGATCACCAATCCGCAATGCGAAGAACATTAATATAAATTTTGGAGCCCACACTTTAATATTTCATTTCATACAAAAGTTTGACTTTGGTTATAATATCAAATGTCGACATAACATTATATCCTGTCCCACAACTTACCATTTCAATTCATTCACAAGTTTCAACTTTGGTTAAAAAGCCAAGCACCAACATATATTAATGTTCTAGCCCCACAGCATTTATAACTTACCTTGTATTAACCTCCACGCAACTACGGGTGTGAATGTCGTCGGATCTCTGATGGCTAGGATCGGACGACTATCGCATTAAATTTTCTCCAGCGCTTTATCGCTCCAATGCAACACGAAATTGGCGGTATTGGAATTCCGTCGATTGCTACATGTCACACGTTGACCATTATTGCGTTCAAACAGGGATTTTCCACTTACCATTCTTGAGTCACGCAAAAACCATTAGTGGTTTTAAAAACCATCTTCATAGTTCTACTGTGTTAAAACTTAACTCGTGGTTCCACATACACTCAGCTCTCTGTTCCGCATTAACTCACAATTTCTATTCCATCATGCTTGCTTATCTCCAAGCCTATTCTCGATCTTGACCCTGAGATCTATAAACTCGTTCTCGACCTGGAATCTAGTTCCAACAGATTACAAAACTCCCCAGCAATCTTCAGAAATAACTCCAATAGCAATTTCTTGATTCTTCGCAACTCCTGACATGGTTCCAAAAGCATGCTTCATGGTTCCAAGGTGTAAAATTATGTCTGGCTCATTCACAATTCCATATTCTGACCTGGATTATAAATCATAACGAGCTTTTATCTCATTATCGCAGATGAATTTTGATCATCCCGTAAGCACAGGAGCTTAAAAATAAATAGATCCCACACAGAAATCTAAATATTTATAAATATTTCAATTCTAATCACCTTTGCCATTCATTCATTCAAGATCATTCTATTGGTAATTTTACTATACGGAACCTTAATTAACCATACGCATTTCTCAAGGCATAGCAGAATAAAACAAAACACACCGCAATCAAATCTTCATTAATCATGAATTATACAGATACCATCAAACCCTTTTTATAGTCAGGAATTTGGCCTGATATGGACTTACATGGCCTTTCTCCTCTTTTCTGTCAAAGCCCGTAGGCTTTAAAATAAAATTCCTTATATCATCTGTCTCACTCTCATTCCTCTTTGTCTCCCTCTAATGCTTCAAAAGCTCACAATTTATAAAAGAAAAGGATTCATGAACCTATTTAGTTCAAATCCAAAAATCTCTCACTGTCTCCTAAATTATCTCTTCAACTCCTCTCTTTATTCAACAGAATCCTAGATTATATTTTTGTTTAAATCCCTCAAATCCTCACTATTCTTAGGATTCCTTACTCATCCCTAATATTTTACAACTCACGAGATATTCTCCATAAATCAATTTACAATTAAACTTCCTCAAACTCAACTAAAATTTAGGAAAATAAACAAAATTATTAAGGCAACCCACTCCCTTTAGTAAATGAGAAATAAGACTCATGGGTCTTATAAGTTCTTAAGAATTCCCCTGCATTAGAATCCCTAGGTTGAAAAAATTCATAGACTCCTGTTCATGAGTCACCCAATTGCTTCTGCTGTAAAATTCATCAAATTTCATCTTCCAACTGGTTGTCTGTCCTCTTTCAATTGCAAGTGCATTTTCTACCTTCTCTCTTTCTCCTGGATGCCAAACTCTGTATTGTGGATGTCCTTTTTCTCTACTATCATAACCATCTCTCTTGCATAATGTTTGGATGTTTATATCCTGCATAAACAACTTCTCAAACAATATAATTTTTTTCTCCCTGATCTGCTGTTGTCTTGCCATTATCTCAATAAAATTGAGTTCCAACTTTATGTATTTTTTCCTTTCCTGTACCTGACTCTTTATTCTGATTCTTGACCTGATCACCAAAATTGTCTTTTGTCCCCAAATAAATTCCTTTATGTTGTCCTGTATATTCTTCCATCTTTCATTGACTTGCTGATTTTTACAAATTCTTATGCTTATCATCTTTGTAATTTCCACCATCCACTTATCCAACAATTGAAGTAGCATTTTTCCAATCTCAAAAGAATATTGTTTCTTGTTTGATACAAGAACATATAACTTCCAACTACATACTTTCCATCAGCTGCAAATAATTCAGTTATTGAACTTGGTTCAAATACCTCCATATCTACATAAAATATGACTGAATTGTTCATCCAAATTTTTAATTTCAAACTCAAGATAAAATCTTGACATTCAAACCTCCTTTGCATTAGAAACAAAATCTGTCTATGGACTATACTTTTACATCTTCTGCAACCCTCTTTCTCTTCTGCAATGATTTTTTTAAGAGCTATGCCAACTCTCCTTCCTTCATCCTGAATTTTTGAGTCAATCAGTTGCTTACTATCACCTTCTTGTTTCCATAAGGAAAACTGGCTTTCTGCATTTCCAGAACATACATATTTCTTCATGTTTGTGTAGACAAACATATCTCCAAGGGAAGTTTTTCCTTCATCCTGGAAAACACATTCAAAAATTAATAATTCAAAATCAGAAAATGCATTACATTTTCCATCAATTCTACTCCATAATTTCTCTGATTTGTCATCCTCTTGATGTGCACATGACATATCAAAATTGTCATATCTTCCTCCATATTGCCTTGTCTTGAAAAAGTCTGTTTTGTTTTCACTTTTCTCTGAATGCTACCTAATTTCAAAATTTTGTTCTCTGCTCTTTTCTTTAGCCTTCCTTCCTTTCACACTTCTTTTCATTCTTCCTTCTTCTCCCTTACAAATCTGTAAGTCACTAAATTTTCTTTTCCATGCCTCTTCCTTTTCAATCAAAATCTGCCAATCTCTAATCCTCTTTTTTTCTTGACATGAAACAAAATCATATGCAACAGATTTTTCTTTCCATGATAAAGTTCCTTTTACAATGAAAATCATTGTCAATACCATGAATATCACATTCCATTGAAACCATTTGCTGCTCACTATAAATGCATCATTCATGAAAGCATCCTTACCTCCATCCTCTGAGATTGCCTGTCTCTCACCAGTTTGTTGATTACATTTACCTTTATTCTTTTTGCAAGTTGTACAAGTAACATTATCTTCAAATTTATGTTGTGCATCAACCTTTGCCAACTGATCCTTATGTTCTTAATTGTCTTCTTTTCTTTCCTCTTTATAGCCTTTTCTGGACTAGCTATACCTTCTTGGACTGAATTCTTCTTATAAATCTTAGTTCTACCATCTTCCATAGTAAAATATTTAATAAGATCCTTTTCCATTAATGCTCCATTATGTTCTTCCAAGACGATTTCTTGTCCATTAACTATCAATACAGGCCCATAATTTTTGAGTAAAAATGAAAGAGATAATCCCATTACCTCAAATGGTTGCACTGTACACATACTTTTGGTTGTTCCTGTCATAAGGCTATCTTCATACCTCTCTTCGGCTTCTTCTTTTACAATCTGCAATTTCCTTTTATCTCCGGACTGTTTGTCCTTCCTTTTCCAAATCTCACTAGATTCATTACCTCCAGCTTTCATGGTAGTTTTCAACATTTGTACATCTGTTGTGTTTTTGAACACATGTTCATCCAAGAACTGTTCCATTACAGTCACCTCTTCTAACATCTTCATTTCTTCAGCAACCTGCATAAACATATCTTGTAAAGATTGTTCATCACCTGCATACATACAAAAATCATCAGTTTCAAAAATACTAGGCTCCTCTTTCTTTGATGTCTCAATCATCACATATCTCTACTGATCCGAACTTGTCCAACAGTTCAGAAATTCATCAATGATTCCTTCCTCAGCAAAGTAATCTTCTTGTTCAGGTCGATAATATTTATCTTTCATCTCTAACTCAATTGTTCCGAGTTCCTCTCTTAATTTGATATACATTCTTCTGTTTATCTACTTTTGCAACAACTTCCACTTTATCTTCTTTATTCTCATAGTCCAACCATAACTTTGGTTTTTCATACTCTTCTCAAGCAGCACTATTATTGCATCAATACTTGCTTTCAATTCTGCAATTTCTCTGTCAAATACTTCTTGACTCATTTCCTTACCTTTGCCATTTTCCTTCGCATTTTTCCTTCTTCTGTTGTGGCTTCTCTCTGAACTCCTATTATGACTATCAGTATTCACTTTCTTCTCCATCTCTATGAGCTCCTCACTCACTATGAGCTGCACTAAGCCTCTGCAACAACAAGTCCTCCCTGCTGCCACTTACCTCACCAATCCCCTCTCTGGACTTGGTCTTTTGGTAAGCACTGGTTCTCTATTTCTGGAACCTCTTGAGCATTCTTCTTCTACTCTTCCTAGGCTTATATCCTCCACTCACCTTCTCTTGAGAACACTTCAGCTATTCTCTCTATCCAAATTTTTAGCTGGAATATTTAGGTTCACTGCCACTAACACAACTCTTCTCTCTCTTTACACAACCTTCTACTGTGTGTTGCTGCTATCATTTTATTTCTTATAGAAACAATTCAAATGGAACCAACATCAAAATATGGCTCATACCTAAGAGATATTCAAATGATTGATATCTTTGAGCTTCCACTGGCTTGGACAATACACATGTTTCTTTACTTTTCACTGTCTGCACTTCAATTCTTCTGTCAACTAAATTTCCCTTCTGGCTGAGTACTTCCATATTCATTTTATTTCCTTACAACATTTATGTTGTAATTTCTTCATTCATTTCTTTGTCACAACTACTTGGTTTAAACTTCTGTTGCTGCTTTCATCACATACATATATCATTAAAATTCTGCAAAGCTTTTACCTGATCCTGTCTTCCTCAAGTTTTTTTTCACAATCTACCTTTGATGAAACGCTGAAGTTCTCATTATCTGCAATATTTCATAATTCCTCTTTGCATACAATCTCTTGTGTCATGTGCTTCCTCCGTATCGGATCCATTACAATGCAATTCATATACATGCTGAGAATAAAATACAATCTTTTCAATCAACTCCATAGAGCATCAGTCTAGCTTTGATACCACTAATGATGCAGCCTAAGGCTACCACACCCACATCTACACATATAAAATGTGTTTTCAACTTAAAACCCCAAATAAATCTCAGCATGAGGTAACCTTAATGCGGAAGCTCTTCCTTTTACCAAACCTATGGTTAGAACCATATAATAAAACCCACTTATGGAAAATTCGAATCAATATTCAACTTTGGATTAAAACCCAAAGTATCATCACATATATATAATGACCCATGCTACCAACTCACCTTACCTTTATTCAATGCTCATATGCGATCACCAATCCGCATGCCAAGAACATTAATATAAATTTTGGAGCCCACACTTTAATATTTCATTTCATACAAAATTTTGACTTTGGTTATAATATCAAATGCCGACATAACATTATATCTGGCCCCACAACTTACCAATTCACTTCATTCACAAGTTTCAACTTTGGTTAAAAATCCAAGCACTAACATATATTAATGTTCTGGCCCCACAGCATTTATAACTTACCTTGTATTAACCTCCACGCAACTACGGGTGTGAATGTTGTCGGATCCCCGATGGCTAGGATCGGACAGCTATCACATTAAATTTGCTCTAGCACTTTATTGCTCCAACGCAACGCGAAATTGGTGGTATTGGAATTCCTTCGATTGCTACGTGTCACATGCTAACCAATATCGCGTTCAAACAGAGATTTACCACTTACCATTCTTGAGTCACGGGAAAACCATTAGTGGTTTTAAAAACCACCTTCACTGTTCTGTTGTGTTAAAACTTAACTCATGGTTCCACATACACTTAGCTCTCTGTTCCGCATTAACTCACGATTTCTATTCCATCATGCTTGCTTATCTCCAAGCCTATTCTCGATCTCGATCCTGAGATCTATAGACTTTTTCTCAACCCGGAATCTGGTTCCAACAGATTACTAAACTCCCCATCATTCTTTAGAAATAACTCCAATAGAAATTTCTCGATTCTTCGCAACTCCTGACATGGTTCCAAAAGCATGCTTCACGGTTCCAAGGTGTAAAATTATGTTTGGCTCATTCACAATTCCATATTCTGACCTAGATTATAAATCATAACGAGCTTTTATCTCATTATCGCAGATGAATTGTGATCATCCCATAAACACGGAAGCTTAAAAATAAATAGATCTCGCACAGAAATCTAAATATGTATAAATATTGCAATTCTAATCACCTCTGCCATTCATTCATTCAAGATCATTCGATTGGGAATTTTACTATACAGAACCTTAATTAACCATACACATTTCTCAAGGCATAACAGAATAAAACAAAACACACCACAATCAAATCTTCATTAATCATGAATTATACAGATACCATCAAACCCTTTTTACAGTCAGGATTTTGGCCTGATATGACCATACATGGCCTTTCTCCTGTTTTCTGTCAAAGCCCGTAGGCTTTAAAATAAAATTCCTTCTATCATCTGTCTCACTCTCATTTGTCTCTGTCTCCCTCTAATGCTTCAAAAGCTCACAATTTATAAAAGAAAAGGATTCATGAACCAATTTAGTTCAAATCCAAAAATCTCTCACTGTCTCCTAAATTATCTCTTCAGCTCCTCTCTTTATTCAATAGAATCCTAGATTATATTTTTTTTTAAATCCCTCAAATCCTCACTATTCTTAGGATTCCTTACTCATCCCTAATATTTTACAACTCACAAGATATTCTCCATAAATCAATTCACAATTAAATTTCCTCAAACTCAACTAAACTTTAGGAAAATAAATAAAATGATTAAGGGAACCCACTCCCTTTAGTAAATGAGAAATAAGACTCATGGGTCTTATAAGTTTTGAAGAATGCCCCTGCTTCACTATGCCTGACGCAAGCTAAGGGGGTCCTAACCACCCCCCTCTTACCCCCCGCTTCATGCGTATAGCTAGTCATGGAAAGAATATAATACACACCCAAAAATGATACTATTTAGAGAGGTATCATGTTGAATATGTGAATTTTTCAATGACCTTCCATTCACATTACAACCAAAATATTAAGAGGAATAAATTTTCAATTTTATGCATTACCTTTCGGCATTGTTTTGCTAAGATTAATGAAATCATACTAGTTAGAATTACCTCTAGAACTTTATAGAGTTCACCTCCTAGAGTACCAATGACACCATGGGGACATTAGTCATAAAAAACATGGTATTTCTACATGTAAGGCTTTCCTAAATTAAAATAAAAAACTTTAAGTGGGAAAAAATCATGCAATGCATCATATTTGAATGGATTTATACCATAGGATAGGCACCATTGCTAATTGACGTAGATGTCTCATATTTGGTTAAACCAACTAATGGTGTATGGATGGGAGTGTGGCACTAACATAGGTTTAACCTCTTGATTACCTTGATTGATATTAGGTTCTTATAGCCCTTATTGTCCCCAATGAAATGTAGTGGGTCCCATTCACCTACATATATTAATGGAATATGCCCTCCCCTTTCTCAAGCTCCTATGACTCTTGTGGTTGGATGTTTGTGTCTATGATGGAAACTCTATGTTATACATCAATGATTAAATTTCACTTATCTTGTGATGAATCAAATTCTAAGCTATGTTTTCATTTTTTCTCTTCAAGCACAATCAATAACGACTATTTCAAGTGACATTGATGATTGTTGTTCTAAGGGATTTTGTGGAACTCACACCACTTACCACTATCCTTCTTTGACTACCTATTGCCTTTTTTGTCTACAACTTCCACTTGTTTCTTAAGGTTGGGTCTTCTTTGTCTTTCTATTATTTTATGAGTTAGGGATACCTTTTATATGCTTTTTTTGTAGTAGATTTGTAGACCCAAAATCTCAGTTAGTCATGTTTTTAAATTTTTACTATACTTTGACACCATATCAATAAGACAATATCAAGGATGATATCTCCAATAACTCTATCTCTATTTGGATGTACCTATGTAGGTCACTATAGTAATTTAGAACCAGTTGTCACTTAGTGTATTTTATACCAAACTTTTAGCACAAGGTATGGATAATTTTAGTGTACTACAACACTGTTTTGTCTCTCTTCTATTGTAAGGCAGTCAATCTCATATGTTGGTCATCATAATTCCCAACATGTTATAATCCCTTCTTGACAATTTCAACAAAGGGCACCCAAGTGTGTCCTGGGCCTAAACATTATAGACTCATCTTTGTTTTGTCTCTCCAGGAAACCTTCCCACCAATATTTGACATGGGGAAGGGCTTTTAGGAGTGAATATGTAATATTTTCAATGTCAAAAAAGATGGATAAAGTATTACTAGACCTCTAATAAGTTTAAATATTTCCAAATAATTTTCATCTATATGAAATTAAAATAAAGGGATAGCAAATTTAACTTTTACCTTAAATGGTGTCACACCTATAATTTATACTTATTGAAAGTGTCTTAGCCACCATTGGTATTCATTGAAGGGTATGAGTGAAATTTTCAATCATCTTATTCTTCTATCATACAAGTGCATCCTCGAGCAACAAATTAATAGGATATATTACTCTATAATATCGCTTTTATTCTACAATGGGAAATTTTTTAAGCCAGAGGGAGTCATACTTCCCAAGAGAAACTAACTCAACATGCAACTCTCTATACCTTGACCCCATTGGGTACATCGTGAAAAAATAAGGAGAAAATTACTCTAATATCACTTATCTAGGTTGTACATGGAATAAAATGAAAATAATGAAAGGAAATGGCACACACACACATAAATATAGCAAAAGCGAAAATCCAACTTCTATTAATGAATAAAATAGATGAACAAAAATTATCAATAATGGTGGTAGCTTATCTCTTAAGAGAGATACATGTTTTCTACTCTCATTCTAAGAAAACATATTTGCATGAAAATATTTGCAAGTCCCTAGGTGGTTAGTTGATACAAAAACTTCTTAAGGGTGAAAATTTTGTATACAATCTTTATATGGGATGTGTAGTAGCTTATTGGAAATAAATATCCGAGGATTGCAACTTTTGGCTAGAACAATGGAATTCCATGGAAACAGTTGGCCCCTAGAATGGCCAAAAAATTCATTTAGGGCCTCATAATAGCCCTAGACATTTGGGACTAAACAAATTATAGGAAATGAAAGTAAATAGCCTTTAATGAGGAGAGAGTTAAGTAATTCCCAAGGATAAATTGTGATGAAAAAATGCCCATGGGGCATGGATCATTTCATCCACAACCAAAAATTAGATGGAAAAATATTAAAGCTTTACTTTTATGTCAATTTGGAAAGGCTATAGGAGAAAGTAATTACAAGTATTACAACACGATGAGGTTGTTACACTTTTAGAGCATATGAAACATCTTGGAGCACTCAATGAGATAGGAATTCATATCCTATTAACACTCATAGATATATTTTCCACAACTAAAATCAAATAAAGAAAAAATAATGTAATATATGATAGAAGAAGTTCAATGTTGATCTGAATGAAGGTTTGTGTTATAGGTCAATTTGGACACCATTCCCAATGACCTGGTTAACTGGAAATCATCCCCAGGACCAATGAATAGGGTCTATAATCCCCTATCATCTCAGTTGCTACATGCCCTAAGACAAAGAACAAGAACAAATCATCTATGACTTCCATCTGCAAGGTTTCCAAGATTTGAAGTTTATATTATAACACCTATGAGCTCACCAACACAGTCTCTCAAGAGGATACGTGCATTTCATAAGCAGTTACCTCCATTCAAAATTGCTCTGCAAAGTACTTCCCGACACTTAAGGGTGCGTTTTTCATTTGGGAGCAAAATTCTAATTGTTCTGGAATCTCCACTTGGCCAATGTCTTCTAGAAGAGTACATATGTGTCGAAATTCAAATCCATGTGTCCATTTGATACCTCTGAGCTTGGGAACATGTCTTGCCTATTGTTATAAAGTCATTGATTGTAAAACTACCTTCATCTCCTCTATAATTTGAGCATAGATCCTAGTGCTTGAGAGGGAATAATTTGAGTAGAGAAATGCTAGTGGAATTTCAATTGAGGAGTTGATTTGTGTAACATGCTGCTAGAGAGATGTTCATTGTGATGAGGTTGGGATGCTTCTGGAGATGGTGACATCAAATCAATCATTGGGTTGTAACCTCCCCTTCTATCCATTAATAGATATTGATTCTTACTTTCCTACATATGTATCTGTATAAGCATCTGTCTTTCATATTATGAATTTTTATTTGATGTATGTGGTTCATGTTTCATTGATTTAACTGAATAACTTGAATATGCATCTGTATATTGCAATCTCTTTGTTATTTAGTGTTCATTCTTGCAAGAAATATTTTGGTGATCTAGCTTGTAATTGAAGCTACAGCAAGAGTGACAAAAGAAGAATTGGAAGCGCTTGGATTCCAAGTAAGTTTCTTGATATGTTTTGTGTGTCTATTTACTGGTAGGAAAAGTAGTTGTAAATTCTTTAACCTATTCTTCTAGATGAGCACCACATCTAGGGAAGAATGTTTTATCCATAATCCATAATTCCACATAACAAATTGGCGATTCCACTGGGGAGTTTACCCTTCATCCTCAGTGTATTTGCCTCTTTTTACCTCTGTTTATTTACCCAATAGCATTTACTCTAAAAGATTAGGATTTTTGAAATAAAAATTTGCATTAGAATTATGTTTTACAGTTTATTTTGTGTTCTCTATTGCACCCAATGCACTATTGAACAGGATCCGGTGCTTTTCATAGCACTGTCTCCCACATAGGGGTGCATTGAAACGCACTCTCTCCCCTTAGAGACTATGTTTTCCCCTAAAATCATCCAAATTCCATTGAGTTTGTCATTGCATTTTCTTTCAATTTGATTGTTTGTTGTGTTTTAAAGAGCCTGATACCTCATATTGACTAGTAACTCTATCCACCTCTTCCTCCTTTGAAAGAAAAGTTTGTTCAATGTTTATTTCAAGTGTTTTTCTTTATCATTGACGAATTAATTTCAAAGTATTTTCGTTGCTACATTAGATCCATTTTCTTTTGAAAAAGGAAATTGTCATTAAATTCTTCGTTTCCTGTAGGAGAAATTGTAGTTCTTTTCTTCATTTTTCATATTAAAGAGAAATTATTCTTTTATTCCTCATTTCTCAAAGTAAAAGGCATTTGTTTTTATTGATTTGATCCACTTACTTTCCTTTTCAGTATTCACATTAAAGGGACTGAAAATAAAAACCTGCATTTTCATGTAATAGATTTTGTGTTTTTCATAGGAACAATTAAGAAAACTGCATTTTAGTTTGTGCTCTTTGATTTTTTGCTCCCAAATTGATTGCTCTTTCCCTCTCGTAGCTAGGATTTTCATTGAAAAACTAAAAGTGAAGGATTTCTTATCATTTTAGTTTTCATTTTAGGAATTTCCAATACATCATCGCAGTGAACCTTGAAAGGAAAATTGATAAACAAGATCAACTTAAAATTTATCTCAATTTACCTAACAAAGAATTGGAACCATAACGATAACATTTAAAATATCTAGGCTAGAGATGTGTTCCAACGTCGTAAAACATAGCAGTTCTCGTTAATTGTCTATGATACATTCCAAGTGTGATACCTCACTACATGTACGTAAGTATATTGTAGCTCGTCCACATACTTTCGGCTATATCAGGCAGTGTTACAGTACGAAAAGTATAAAGGGGTCCTCTCACTGTGTGGTTTCGTATTAGATAGCACTAATACGGACTTGGGCCTCCACGTACCTTCGGGTATACTTTGGAGGAAAATTTTAGGTTGCTATCCATCCATAGTGAACCGATCCGGTTGCCTTATAAATTGTGATACACCGAACATAGCATTCGAGGAGATTTTTTGCCCGTACTTCTTGGTTCGCCAAGAGGTATTCTGCAGTTCACAGTTTCTTGGTAAAAAAATTTCATAGTAATACCCTTTTATTTTTTTATTTTTTTTGGGTTAAAATAAATCAATCATCGTGGAATAAAAAAATCCTTTTCCCCATCATTCGCGTAGACTAGCATTGAGACCACATTTACCACCAGAAGTTACTTCTGGATGGCGAAGGTGACATCACTCTACCGAAACTAGTACTATTAGTACCTCTGGTGAAGCATCATCTTCCCATATACCAAAGTTGGCACAAGTTGTTTCTACACATCTTGTTTCATCTATGTTGTCGAGACAGAGTCCTCACAGTTACCCGTGGTCACGATCCATCCAATCAGTGAGACCATACCTCCTAAACCCGACGTTGTTCAACTGGAAGTTGATCCAGATCCTGCCTCTTCTTTGCCAGAAAATTTGAATCCCGAAGCCGGACAACCCAAATTTGTTCATCCATTGGTCATCCCACAATTTTCTGTAGCCATTGAGTCTCCCATATCACAAATTCAACCTCGTGAAATATAATTTGGGCCTGACATTGAAATGCTTCCACCTAGTTTGATTTCGATTGAAGAAATCCCACAAGACGAGACACCTTTAACTCCAACCCATTTTGGGGAGGATCTTTACATGTACGAGTCTTTTCCTCAGTCACCACCCTCTGCTTTTGTTGATCCTGTTCCTATTCATATTCCCGTCGATTCAAAAGGGTATACATTTAGTCAAGTAACTATGCCTGAACCAACATCTTTGGTTGGGCCATATGTTACAATTACGTCAGTACCTGCCCTTGCTACCCCGTCGATGTTTAAAAATTCACCAGAATCATATTTTCATGGTGACCCTATGGTCCCATTAGGTTATAAATCTTCATCTAGAATTTTTTCTAGTGCATCTTCAAACCCATGGACTTCACCAATGTCATCATCCGGTATTATAACTAGTAAAGCTATAGTGAGTATTGAATGGCTTGATTCTTTATACACATCATCAGGGAAACATCAAGTCAGTCCTTCTGGGTTTGTTCCATCTAATACCATATCAACTGGACTCCTTGAATTTGGAGATAAATATTTTATGTCTTATTATCCTCCTCATGTAGGGGGGCAACCTTTTTTCACCCACCATGACAGTGCTCTGTCACTTTTTGGTCAACCTAATGTCGAAATGAATGTTTGTCAATGGAAGCCCACTCTGCTTATCCAACCAAAAATGGTTGTACACCTGTATCAACCAGTTCAACCTATTACACCCACATCATTTCCACTTGTTAATACATCTTTACCCTTGTTACAGAATCCAAATTTTGTACAACCTTTTCAGGGGTCCTTCAACTCAATACCCTTAATTATTAGGCCCACAAACTCGAAATCCTCTGGTTAATTTACAACAACAACCTGTACCTGGAACCATTTATTCACAAGTTGGTTTACCATTTTATGGGATGTAACAGCCACAACATGGTTATACTTATCCTCAACCGTATCCAAATTATTCTAATTTGGGTTATAACATTGGTGGACAGACCCCTTGGAATCCTTAGGCGCAAATACCTCAGACTTCATTTCAACAAGTACCATATCCAGGTTTTGGTCAACAAAATCCTCAAGCGTTTGCTTATCAAAACAACCTCTATATGGGTTACCAGTAGCAGATTCCTTATGTTGGTGCTCAAAGGCCTGTTGCTCAAGAAATTGCATCATACCCTGGCTATGCTCAACCTGACCTTAATATAAATTCTCCCTTTGTTGCAACTTTAGAGTTACCAGATTTAAATCGGCTAACCAATGATCCAATCAATTATGCTCCTTGGTGGTCAGTGATACCTCACAAATTACCCTCGGATATTCCAAAGTTCAATGGAAACCCTGGAGAAGACTTGTTGACTCATGTTATGACTTATTATTTATCGTCTTCATCCAAATCCCTAAACGATGATTCTATTCGACTCCATCTTTTCCAGCATACACTTACTGGTCTGACTGCAAAATGGTACATTGAATTACCTAGAGCTCTTTTTTACAATTTCACTGCCCTAACTACTATCTTTTTTACTCACATCCAGTTACCCATACGATATGAAACTGGAACGGAACTCTTGACCAATTTCAAACAGACTAATGCAACTCACATTTCTGATCATATTCATGAGTGGTGACGTCGTCGTAGAATGGTTAAGACATTTGTTCCTAATCAGCTCATTGCTGAGTGGTTCATTAAGTCCCTATAACCATTTATAACTGAGGATGTAGCTAAGGGTGGCATCGACACTGAAGATCAGGTTATTTCTCATGCCCAATATTTAGATTTGATCTATACTCAATCTTTCATGCTCTATGAAAAAATTCCTAATGCACCGCGATCTAATTTTATTGTTCCTCCTAAATTAAAGGACTCTCATGTCGGAGACGGCTTGATTGGTACTACAAGCACACATCATACTACTGCATATGATCCTGCACCTTCTTCAGAAATCAATGTCATGTCGTTTGACAGGGGAAAAAGTGACAAGCAACCCGGAAGTAAGAAAAAAGGGAAATCTAAGAAAAAACAAACTTCTAACCCGCAAGAAAGATCATCTGATCAACTTTCTAAACCTAGGAAACCTCATTATCCATGCATAATCTGTAATGAGGAACATTTTTTTCGGGATTTTCCTCACCGCACTGAAGTCTCAAAAGTCATTGAGACTTCCCATGTGTCAACTGTGTTGACAGATCCGTTTTCGAATCTGAACACAAATTTGGTTGCTACGGATCTAGCTTCTAGTTCCCAAGTACTTATGTTATCTGTCACAAAACCTTCAACAGATATTTTGGTGTCAATGCATAATAAATATTATGGTAGTCAGGCAACTGATCAACCTAATAGCTCGACTACAAATCCATCTATGGAATCGGTACCGCCTACTGCTATTCCTGAATTGACAATTAAGCCACCTAAGGGAGTAATTTACAAATCGACATATAATCCTCGAGCAAGAGCTACTCAAAATTATAATATAGTTGAAGATTTGGCTCAATCCCCTTCAGCTATGTCTTCTCTTGAGGTTTACAAAATTGTCCCTCCCAGATATAGGCTTTGTTGTCGGCTATTGGTGGAATTGATCCGACTGATTCTAATCTTGTCGTCTTTAATCACATGGGTTATGTGTCGCAACTACTAGCAAAATTGGCATTCTCCATACAATTAAATGTTCTCAATCACCTTTTTCATCATACTATTATTGATGAGGGAGAATCTACCTGTATTATGTCTCTAAATTGTTGGAAGTCACTTGGCTCGCCACGCTTATCACAATCATCAACGATGTTGAAAGCTTTTGATGGACGTACATATAAACCTTCTGGTATTATTAATAACCTACATGTTGAGCTTGGGGGGGAAATAGTGAATTTTGATGTTGAGGTTGTTGACGGACCCCTTGACTATAATATTCTACTTGGAAGGCCATGGGTATATGCTATGACTGCAATTGTTTCTACATATTTCAGAATGATCGCCTTTCCATATAAAGGTACAATTATAGCCATCAATCAGCTATCCCTCTTTGCCTCCACTTTGTAGGTAACTGGAAGTGTTATGTTCATTGACGCACCCCAACTAGCACTTCAGAAGATTGGTGTAGGACTCTTAAAGGATTCTACTTTCATGCGAACCTTTGCATTACCGCCACCCGTGACGTCGGCAGAAATTGCAAGTATAGAGACCTGTTACATGATCTCTTCCACTCCATCTAGATTAAGGGAGAGTATAGGTGATTCTGAAATTGTTACGTTGGATGAGTTTCTACCACCCAACCCTATTGAGCTGGCATAGCAATCAATCTATCTAGTTTGGGCGGCGAATCCAAAATCAGTGTCACCGGTTGTTTGGGTTGATTGTTCCATAGATTTTGGTACTCCATATGATCCATTTTTCTCAATTTTCTTGACAGATCAGCATATTTTGGAAGACATTATGTCAGAAGGAGAACCAGGGGATGATTATCATCATCGCTCCCATCTTCCTTATTATGAATAAAATTATCTTAGTGAACTATATCACCCATCAATCAAAAATTTATTTTCGAATTCTTTACCTATTAATGCAATCGATTCTGCGCGAAATTTGTCAAATATTGAAGAAACCATTTCTATAGATATTTCGACCAAACCTGGTGTCGTAGAAAATATTCATGTCGGTGTGTATTTTTCTCCATCAGAACTCGAAACATATCGCTCTCTATTTCATGAATTATGTGATGTATTTGCTTGGTCTTACGAGGAAATGTCAGGCATAGACCTTAGTATTGTTGAACACACTATTAATATGTATCATGATGTCAAACCGGTGTGTCAATGGCTTCATCCTATTCATCCAAAGAAAGTCGCTGCCATCAAATTAGAAGTTGAAAAACTTTTGTGTGCTTGTTTTATTTACCATGTTCTGCTAACTAAGTGGGTTTCCAACATCGCTCCTATCATGAAAAAATAAGTAACCATCAGAGTGTGCATCTATTATTTGGACATCGACATTGCTTTTCCAAAAGACAACTATCCTACTCCCTCTATCGACAAGATTATTGATGATTATGCTGGATGTGAAATATTTTCGTTCGTGGATTAATTTTCTGGCTACAATCAAATAAATATCCGCCCAGAGGATCAAAATAAGACAACATTCATCTGTCCTTGGGGCACATTCTCTTATAGGAAACTACCGTTTGGTTTAAAGAAAGCTGGGGAAACTTTTCAAAGAGCAATGGATTATGCCTTCAATGACATCAAGCACATTGTTCAACCTTATTCAGATGATTTACTCGCACATTCACGAAGTCAGACTGATCACCCGATGCATTTGAGAGCCATATTTTTATGCTGCCGACACTACAAAATATGCCTCAATCCACATAAATGTGTGTTTTATTTTGGTTCTGGTTGTTTGCTTGGATTTGCAGTCTCAAAAGAAGGAATTTGAATCAACCCATTGAAGGTCCAAGCCATTCTTGATTTTCCTATGCCATCAAATTTACTTCAAATACAGAAACTTCAAGGAAAGGCTAACTTCCTAAGAAGGTTCATTCCAAACTACGCCAAAATGGCTAAAGGATTTACTCGACTCCTGAAAAAGGGGGTTCCCTTCTATTGGGACCAAGTTGCACAAGCTTATTTTGATTTTGTCAAGGATACTCTTGTCCGAGCGTCATTAATGTATCCCCCTAATTATCAGAATGATTATTTCCTATATATCGTCGCAGTTGAAATGACCATTTCTATGGTTCTGGTCCAAGTAGAAAATGGAATTGAACATCTAATCTATTATTTGAGTCGTAATCTCAATTATACGGAAGTTAAGTATTCATACGTAGAAAAGCTTGCCTTGGAATCTGTTCAAGCTGTCCAAATATTTCGCAACTATATCTTGCTCCGAAAGACCATTGTCGTTTCAAATTGCAACCCCATTACTTATATCTTATCACGTCAATTGCTGGGGGGTAAATATTCAAAATGGATTGTCATTTTGCAGGAATTTGATTTGGAATTCATCAAATCCAAGTTAAAGAAGTATTTCTTTTTGGCTGAGCTTCTCTGTGACCTTCCCTCTGATAGTACTGCTACTACGCCAGAACCATCAATTCCTGATGAGTCTCTATTTCTGATCGGATCATCTGATACTTGGTATGGAGATTTCATCATTTATCTCCAAAATCAAAATTTTCGACCTGATACCTCTCTCTCTAAACAACAACGTATTCGATACCAAGCCAAATATTATCTAATCATCAGCGATACACTTTATCGTCGTGGTGTCGATACTATTTTAAGGAGGTGCCTCACTCATGAGGAGGTAAAAAAGGTTTTAAATGATTGTCATGTTGGGGCTTGTGGTGGACATTTATCTGGATATGCTACCACATAGAAGATACTCCGCATTGGTTACTTTTGGCTTGCAATATTTCGTGACTGCATCCTCACGGTCATAAGTTGTCATGCGTGCCATATTTTTTATCGTAAAAGCTGCAAACCGCCAATGCAAATGCATCTCGTTGTCTCTATGGGACCATTTTCAAAATAGGGTATTGACTTCATGACCTATAACCCTCGTTCGTCTGGGAGGCATGGTTATATTATTGTTGCAGTATACTACTTTACCAAATGGGCCGAAGTGATGCCTACATTCAACAACATAGGAAAGACAGCTGCATTTTTTTTCTTTAATCATGTTATTGCACGGTTTTGGGTCCTGCAGCCTATAGTTACAGATCATGGGAAACATTTTCGCAACAACATGATGGCTGAATTGACTGCCAATTTAGGATTTTCACATGATAATTCTACTCCTTATTTTCCACAATCAAATGCACAAGTTGAGGCTATCAGCAAAATTCTTAAACGTATGCTTCAACAGATGATAGGAGTTCGTAAAAGAAACTAGCATTTGATCCTGTACTCAGCTTTGTGGGCGTACCGAAATTTAGTGAGAAATGCAACTCGATTTACTCCCTTTAAATTGGTGTATGGTCTGGAATATTTCTTGCCAATCCAATGTGAAATACCGTCGTTAAAAATTGCAACTGACTTATTACCTGACACCTCAGAAGAAGAAGCGCATATTTTTAACCTCATCCATCTTGATGAAACACGTCGTGAAGCCCAATTAGCCAACGAAGCGCATAAGAGACGTATAAATGCAGAATACAACAAAAATGTCCAGCCTCGCATTTTCTCAAAGGGCAACTTGTTCCTTCTTTATTATCAAGAAGCTAATGTAATAGGTACAAGGAAATTTGAGCCATTATGGCATGGCCCCTATATTGTCAAAAGAATTCTTGCTAAGGGTGCCTATGAGTTAGTTGATTACGATGGAATTCCGTTGGTGCAGCCCAAAAATGGGTTGTATTTGAAACGTTACTATGCTTAATCATGAGCGTAGTGATTTTTTTTATTATATTGTATATATATGTTGTTGATTTTCATTCACTATCTTAGTTTTTTTTTTAGATTTTTCTTGACGTTAGTAATCCACTTTACATTTCATTGTAGATGTCTAAATATTTGGAACCTTTTGTTGGATATGTTAACGGTGCTAGTCGTAGTATGCATAATTTATCCTTTGCAACGTGGGCCATTTTCACAGCTGAGTATAGCACATTGATTAGACTCCTCTCTGATGCGATTTCATTTGGTATTAACCACATCATCATAAGGTTAGACTCACAACTTGTGGTATTACAACTTACTAGTGTTTATACTGTTAGAAATCCAACAGTACATTGTTTGTTCCTAAGAGTTCGACTTTTGGAAAGACACTTTGATGTTATTCAATATCAACACATTTCTAGAAATTTGAACACATTAACTGATTCTTTGGCTAATGAAGTTTTAGACATACATTTGCAACACATGTAAAGAAAACGTTCACATCATTGAATAGGATTTCACAATAAACATAGGAAAATGATAAAATCAAATAGATAGATAGTTATAGGTTTTTACAAAAATTTGTGCCCTAGACACATTGGTCATCTAACCTCAAAATGTATGTAACATGTCAAAAGTAAACTAGTGGTGCTCTTGGTAACATGCTATAGATCTAGCTATCCTACCCAGTAACCGCATCCAGCGATTAGGAACACCTATAATGTGACACTGCAGTCGCATGGGTAACTCTTCGATCTGGAAATCTGGAGTCCCAAAGGGAAACCCCTCTATGTGTTTTTGAAGCTCAGACGGAGTCTCAGCCATGACTAAATCTTTGAGGACTGCTCTCCTGACAGCCCTCTCTACTGGCTCATCTGCTACATGCTCTGGTTCCTCCACCGGTTCAACTCGACCAACATCTGCATTACATCAAACATTTATTTTAGTCTTGGGAAAACATCAAAAATATAAAAAAAAATAAATTATAAACCTTAGAAAAATCAAAAAAATGGTCAAAACATTCTTACCTATTGCACCCCACTAAGCACCTTCTGGTAAAGCTAAATCTAGATCTCCTCAGAAATCAATGCCTGCGTATGCATACTCATCGATGGCGACAACTTGTCGCCTGAACCAAGTGAAGAATTTAGTCGAGAACACAATGGTAGATTGACCTGCATGCCTACCCATTAGTTCTACCCATATTTTCATCCTTAGATCTCTAGGATTAGACACACCCAGTGTCACATGCTGTGGCTGCATCAGTGGAATCTGCTCTAAGGAAAATGAGATAAGTATCGAAACATAACTGAA
This sequence comes from Pinus albicaulis, assembly GCA_034641835.2. Taxonomy (NCBI): domain Eukaryota; kingdom Viridiplantae; phylum Streptophyta; class Pinopsida; order Pinales; family Pinaceae; genus Pinus; species Pinus albicaulis. Next base: position 694,588,067 of record CM076579.1, on the reverse strand, counting down.
ATTTTTCTTCCTTCCTCCCTTTGCCTTGTTTATTTTTTCTTTTATTTAATAAAGTACAGCTTCAAACCAGTTCAATATTTTTGTCTCCGTGCACTCTAGTGCGAACTACATATACGATCTATTCGCTACATGTAGTGTAATGGTGCCAGCAAGTTTTGCGATCATGAAAAGAATGGTTCTCAAAGGAAAATCTCTAACATCTCGGATGTTTATCTTCCCATATTTTCTTGGCTCTGCCCCTGGATAGAAATATTACAAAACATAATCTTTCACAGTCTCTCCTCCAAGAGCAGACCCTGAGAGAAAAATAGGAAAGCCTCTCCTCGACAACCTGTGATAAAATATACATCCTCCACTATTATAGGAACCACTTGGTTCTTAATGTGAAAATCCTCGATAGTCGAATCCCGTGCTTGAACTAGGAACTCCAAGATTTCTATTTGTTGCCTCATCCCTAACAAATGGAAGTATTTTTACAAGCCACAATCTCTTAGGGCTCTTACTGTACCTGGATCATTTAGGGAATTCATGTTTTTTTCTTCATGATCGTGAGTATAGTCCGATGAAAACCTGAAATACAACCATAAGAACCATTATACTCCATTCAATGCAAAAAAATGGACAAATTTTGGGCATAATGCAAAAATAAAAAATGAAGAATGTGCCCAACGCAGTCCTGAAGAAGAGAAAGTGTGTTGTATATGCAGTTAGCCTTCATTTTAGCTACTATGCAATGCACCTTTCGATGTTCAAGGGTGCGTTTCCCTTTTTGGAAGAAAAAATTACCCTAAGGGGCTCAAAACCCTAAAAAATTGCAGTGAAAGGAAATGAAATTATTACTGAAAGAAAGAGAGGTTCACGGCACTAGCCTGGATCAAACGGCAATGAAAACTGTCCACAGAATTGATCGCAATCATCTACTGAAGTTCAAGGGAAAAAACAGGTTCAGAGCTCCAAAAAGAAAATGGTAACTAGTGAATGGTAATAATGAATAGTAAAACTCTTTTTATTTAGTCATTTAATTATTTGCAATGAATATTTATTGCTATGACTATGGTTTTATTATATTTTTATCATGAAACAGGTATTTTTAATCCATTTTATGTTGTTTTGAACAGGTTTTACAACTGATGAACAGATTAGTCGTGTAGATTTATTTCAAGCATGATTTGACCACAAAGCATAGTTTTTATCCTTATTTTTCTAGCTTTGTTAAAAACAAAAAAGGATTTGAAGCGCACTGTTATCTCTTCTTCGAGCTTCGATAATAGTGAAAAAGGAACCCCTGGAGTCTTCTTTCAGCTCTTTTCATACTCCGATAATATGAAAATATTTCTAAGCACTTGTCTTTTCGAGCTCGTAAAAGTAAATGAATTGATATCTACTCTGTATAAGTTTAACCCTTTTCCAAACTAAGATAGATTATTTATGAAAAAGGAATACCTTGGTCAAACATGACTAAAGAGGTTCTCTCAGATATTATTTTACACTTTTTCGGATCTGAGCGACAACTTTATGAAAAATTACTTATGGAGTTTTCTTTTCGTCCTCTTTTTCAAACTCTCTAAATATGAAAAAGGATCGAGCTGTCACTGTCGTTAGGCTCGTTAAAACATAAAATAGTGACGGACTTGTCGATCATGGCAAGAATCGAGTTTCATTCATTGCTAGACTCGTTAAATTATTAAATAGCGATACATTAGTCACCCGAAGAATTGAATTATAGATCAAGAATATGTTATCCTCCTCAAGCTTGTTAAAAAATAAAGAGGTATTGGTCGACAAATGACCACAGAAAATTTGGGAAAGTGAACAGAACTTTTTACGGTAGTAGATCGCTCTTGAACATGAAACTTCACTCCGTCACCATGATTGTTTGGGTTGGGTAATATTCTTGACGGTTCATTCATACCTATGGTTCATCATACCTTCACTTTGGTTTTGGGTCAATGCTGCCAACTCATCTCAATGTCGTTGATATGTTCAAGAGAAGTCATCCAGTGAATACTCATCCTTCTGCAATACTCATAAACCTTCATTCTCGTGAAAGTCATCCCTAAAAATTGCTCTATCAAATCATATCTTTGTCTCTAAAATCAGTAACTTCCGTTTCACAATGAAGTGACTTCCTGTCGATGGCAAATCATCAGCTAGGAAGTTCACCTAGAAACATCATATTCCAGTACCATGAGGCTTGTTATAACATCGACAAGATCCTCGCTTTCGGATTTTTGACCACAATATTTTGTTTGGCGTTCTATATCAAATCATCTTTTCATGCCTTACGAAATTTACTGCAGTACATTGAGGGCCATTGGCATCAATGATGGTTCTCTCGCATTTGTTAATAGCTCACATTATTGGCTAGTAATCAAACGATGTATTCCCATGTTCGACTACAAATCATATATTCACATGGCTAGACTTGTACCTAAATAATCGAGTGAATGAGATAAGAAGACCCTAGATCTAGTTTCAACCATCCAGTTGTGATTTCAGGATTATTGTACACATCATCTGTACGGTGACCTTATATATAGATTGTCATCCGAACATGGGCCTATATCTATAGGCATGTCTGTATTGGGCAACATTCCAATGTAGACGACTTTCTGCACTATGTAAATGTTATTAGATAGTTTATGTGTTGAGCATGGAAATGCCTCCCTCAACAATTCGTGATCAAGATGAAAATATCATGATGTAATGTTTTGTAAGATTGATTCGGTCACCACTCAGCTTCATCTCTAGCTCATCACGGTGTAAAGAATCTCAATCAAAATATTGTTATTATTATTCGACTTCATGCTTTAGGGGAAATTTTATAGGTCAATTTGGGCACCATTCCCAATGACCTGGTTAACTAGACATCATCCCCAGGACCAATGAATAGGATCTATCATCCCCTATCATTTCAGTTGCTACATGCCCTAAGACAAAGAACAAGAACAAATCATCTATGACTTCCATCTGCAAGGTTTCCAAGATTTTAAGTTTATATTATAACACCTATGAGCTCACCAATGCAGTCTCTCAAGGGGCTAAGTGTGTTTCATATGCAAGTACCTCTATTAAAAGGTGCTCTAAAAAGCACTTCCCAACACTCAAGGGTGCATTGGTCATTTAGGAGCGAAATTTTCATTATTTCGGAATCTCCACTTGGCCAGTGTCTTATAGAAGAGTGCATATGTGTCAAACCTCAAATCCATGTGTGCATTTGATACCTCTGAGACTGGGAACATGTATTTCCTATTATTAGAAAGTCATTGATTATAAAACTACCTTCAGATCCTCTTTAAATTGAGCATAGATCCTAGTGCTTGGGAAGGAATAATTTGAGTAGAGAAATGTTGGTGGAATTTCAATTGAGGAGTTGATTTGTGTAACATGTTGCTGGAGAGATGTGCAATGTTGAGGCTAGGATGTTTCTGGATATGGTGACATCAAATCAATCATCGGGTTGTAACCTCCCCTTCTATCCATCAATAAATATTGTTGCTTACTTTCCCACATATGTATCTATATAAGCTTATGTATTTCATATTATGAATTCGTATCTGATGTATATGGTTCATGTTTCATTGATTTAATTGAATAACTTGAATAGACATCTGTATATTGCTATCTCTTTGTTGTTTAGTGTTCATTCTTGCAGGAAATTTTTTGGTGATCTAGCTTGGATTTAAAGCTGCAGCAAGAGCAAGAGAAGGATTGGAAGCGCTTGGACTCCATGTAAGTTTCTTGATCAGTTCTGTGTGTCTATTTACTGTTAGGAAAATTAGTTGCAAAGTCTTTAACCTATTTTTCTAGATGAGCACCACATCTAGGGAAGAATGTTTTATCCGTAATCCATAATTCTGCATAACAGTTTGGCTGATAATAATTCCACAATTATAAATATATTGATAAAATTGCACTAGATTTCTTGGAGGCATACATAAAAGACTAGTGTGAAGTTAGTTTTCAAGGTATCAACTCTCAATAACAAGGAGTCAAATCCCACTAACGATACTAGAGAACAGATCAATAATAAACATATACAACATGGACTATGTTAGCGCTCAAATGTACCTCAGGCTGAAATGAAGTAAAACTCAAGGCTACATCAAACCACGCTCAGCCTCGTAGCTAGCCCTACGAGGACAGGAGAGGGCTCTCTCCGTCAATCTCGATAAAATGAGCAATAGGATGCGAGATGACTTACAATAGGAACTGATTTTAGGCTAGTAAAGAGATAGGTATGTTTGTTTTTTGATTTTTGGGTTTTCGCTGGAGAAATGGGAAAACAAATTTTTGGGTCCGGGGATGAGGTCAGACCTTTGCAGATTTCAAGTTGGGGCGAGGTAGGTGAATGTCTTGATGCTTTTGATTGGATATATGGACAGATTAGACCGACGAGGAGCTGAAGAGGGCAAAGAAGAACTTGGATCCTCTCAAAACAGCTGAAAACATATAGAACTAACTGAATTCAAAGGCCAAGCACTGTAAACAATGGATTCAACCTTATTCACTCATTCAATTTAGTTCAGAAGCATATGAAAGGATGGCATACATTAAACATGAAGAAAATTACAGTAAACAAAGAGGAAACACCATCAAGAACAGAACACCACAAGGATCCCAACAAGTGCCGCAAAACCTCTGATCTTTCCTTAGCCAAAATATGAAATAATATGTACAATGATATCAAAAGTCTCCCAAGAGTCCAACCTGTAGAATGTCTCAGAAATTACAATATATAGATCACTCTAACACCTTTCCCCACCTCTAGGGGTCGAATTCCCTCTTCAGGGATCAGTTTCAACGAATTCTAATCATGGAACTACAATCTAGGCAGCTAACAACTTGCCTCTAAAAGAGTGGAAACTGATCCATTACATGATTTTTTACCCTTTTGAGAGTGAATCTTCTAGAATAGATAAAAATAAGCCAAATTTACATGTAAAACATGAATTTACATCATAAAAACCCAAAAATTCCATCCACAAGCAAAACTGGTCCATACTAGGCGAAAATCTGAGCTGGCAGTTGAAAATTCAGCAAAAATTTAAGTGGGTCGCTTTTGAGCCGAGTGGGTCGCGCGTTTTCCAGCCTAAATTTGAGGTACTTCCTGACATCCAAATTGAGCTCATGATAGCTCGTTGGAAAGCCCTGGATGTTGACTATCCAACCCAAGTGGAATTTCTGAATTTGGAGCTCATTTGACCCTCCAAAACCTCATTCTCCCAGAGGTACTTCCTGCTGGTGCAAAAGGTGGCAGCAAGGTGGTTTTCATGGTGTTTTTGAGCTCTTTGACCACCCAGATTTTGATGAAATGCTTAGTTGATTTCTGAGGATGCATAACTAACCATGAAAAATCCAAAAACGCAAAAATTTCCTCCAGCAAGTGTCCCAAAAAAAAGTGAGCGCATGAGTGCGCGACCCGCTTAACTGAAAAACCTGTTTTTGAGACCAAAAATTTGAAAATGACAAAATTTTCTCCGAATTTGCCCAAATTTGGAGCGGAGGTCCTCCATCATGTGTCCTGCCCAGTCAATGAAGCCTCGGCCAAAATCCGAAGTGGATTAGGCCTTTTCCGCCGTCTTAGTGCTTTGCGCAACCTCCTCTTCAGAATCTTCATTCTCGCTTTGCAGACATGCATGCGAGCCCAATAATGGCCTTTCATGTGACGAAGCATGTCTTTGTCTCGATTGGCCTTCACCAACAATTTCTCCAGATGAATTTTCACATGTGTGAGTACAGTATCTCTGTCAGTTGGTGTCATGTCACCGGGTCTCTTTCGATTCCACTGTCTGTCCTCACGGATTCGGCGCAACTCATAAAATGTGAGCTCATCCTCAAGCTGTTTGTTGCGCTGCTCCAAATAGTTAATCACCCATTGAGCCTTCTGCAATTGATCTTTCAGCTTGTCATTCTCGGCCCTTTGCTCCTGGATGACTTCCCTCATTTTCGAGCTAGGAGAGCTCGCATCAACATCAATGACTGTGAAATCTGTGTCCCGGCCTCCTGATGGGCCCTCATCATGCATGGGCCTCTTGCCCCTGTCCTGTATCTGTACCTGCGCTGAAGAAGAAGGCGAGACCCCTTCCACATCATGTGGATATAATACTCGCTCTGCTGATGAAGTTGGCAAGACCCCTTCCACCTCACGTGGAGATAATACTCGCCGTGTCGCTGCAAATAAGGCCCTGTGGCCTCGCTGATATGTCCGAACCAAAGGAGCACTGATATGCTCAAACTCAGGCATGTCCGGCTGGTGTGAAGGCTCTCCTGCATCATGAACTGTCTCGGGAGGCAGCTGTGGCACTCTGAAAAAGTCTCTAGAAATGAAATCCTCCCACGTGATGCCCTGCTCTGCCAACTGATGCAACACTATGATCTTGATCAAAGCGTAATGATATATACTCCTGTACTGCTGCACTGGGCTTGTCTTCTTTTGCACAAACATCACCATCCTCTCTATGTTGCGATATATGAAGTACGGAATATTCATCATACGTACCCTTGTGAAGTGCATCAACAAACGAATATGGTACGCAAAAAGACGAGCATACCTGCCCTCACAACTAAAATACTGAATGATGAGCTTCATCAGCGGTGCATACTCATCTCTCAAGAATCTGAGTGGAAAAACTCTGCCCAAGTAACCCATATATCTAGTTTTAATGTATGGCTCATAGTGGAATTTTTCTAAATGCTGACGCTTGTTCCATTCCTCGCCCATGTTTGGTATGCCAGTGGCTTGAGCAATAGTCAAGGGTGACAAAATGAAATCAACCCCGGCAAGATTTACCCGGCCATCCCGTAAATGTAGAACAAACAGACGGGCCAATTCACGATGAAGCCGGGTTTGTGCAATCATCTCACAAAATCTGAAACATGACAAATACCGAAAAAAATCCATTGCTAATGGACATGCCTGCAACCGAGCCAAAGAAGTAGGCTCCTCTCTGCGATGATTACCACTTCTGCTAACTCTATGAGACCCCCGTGGCACATTACCTTCAGTCCTAGAATCACTGCCTGACCCTTGCTCATACTCTGACTCTGTCTCTGACATGGCTCTGAACAAGATATTGGCACTATGTATATTGATATAAATGCAGTGAAAACAAAGTTATGATGTGTGTTTTAACACCCAACAAATATCCCCCACCATCAAAGCACCATAAGGAAACAAACAATGATAATATCTCTGTTTTAGGTAGATTGAAATAGAAGCACAGTCTCTGTTTTAATTGCAAGTGAAACTTGACCAAAGGAAGTAGGCAGCCTTTAGAATATTGGGCAAACCTTGTCAAAGGGAGCAATGCATCATATGAATGTGTTTGTCAATGGGCAGTAAAAACAGAGTTATAAGTGTCAATGGGCATAAGAACGTTTTTATCATTGGGCAGTGAGACACAATATGACCATAATCACTATGGAACACAAGCCTTGACAATGGTAAAGCAATAATGATGACCACGATGGTATAATGGGTGTGAAAACAGTGGAGTTTTGATAATATATGCAAAGGTGAATATATCAATGATATAAGGTGGTAAAATGCTCATAAAACCATCCATACATATTTAAAAACCCTGAGGAACAAAACTGCCATGACTGTAGGGTTTTACTCTTCCATTCAAATGTTTGAAGTCATCAATGATACCACCAACATATTAAAAACTACTGTGCAATAGTTAAGAACCTGTTTGAAGGACGTTGGAGGCGATCTAAAACGAAATTGGGCGCTCAAATCGACTTTTCTGAACTATGCTGGCAAGTGGGTCGCTTTTTTCCCCAAGTGGGTCGCTCTTGCCCAGGTGGGTCGCTTTTGCCCAAGTGGGTCGCTCGACCTTCAACTCTGTCAACAATGCTTCAAAATGCGATTTCGGCCTCCAAACTTCAGATTTCGACTTGTATGCTATGGATCGTTGGAAATGAAACTTGTTTGCCCTTTATACATGATGTAAATATCTTTCACAATCAGATTTGATCCAAATCTATTTGACAACCCATATTACAATGTTTTTTGCATTTTCACATTTGGCTTTTTAATACAATCTCTCTTTGGCTTTTCTGAGTTTTAAATTGATGATTTTGTTGTCTTCTTGCAGGGGTATGGCTCTTTAGCTAAGAAAAAGATCAGAGGTCTGCTTTGAAATTTCTTTTTGGTGAAAATAAATACAACTTATTACAAAAATAATATTGAACAATTTCTAGTTCCAAAACAGAGTTTTGGACTAGAAATGTTTTTAAAATGCTGATGATAAAAATATGAAATCAAAATTTGCGGAACAATCCTCATCCTGCAGGCTTTTATGATATGTATGCAAATGACATGAAAAACCTAGACACTAGGACCAGACACTTATTGACATTTAATGACCATAACTGAAATGACAATGATTTTGAGTGATTTTTGAGGAATTTTTTAAAATAGCACTGCAGGTGTAAGCATGAGGAAACATAAGACAACATACCCCTTCGTCAGTCAATGGCATGCTCCTAGCGAAATGCAACGAAGTGGAACAAGCGAGACACCTAAGAATGAATATGCAAAAAATGAAATGATCATTGACGGAGGGCTGTAAGGACCGACTCTAACATTGGCTCCAATGGGGATGGTGACTCCATGGAGATGCCAAGAACGACAGATCTCTGGGGGAGTCAGACAGTGCCTTTCATCCATTGGGCGATGGAATCATTATTTCAACTGATAAAACAAACTTTGGACATTTTTATTGACTGCAGATTTGACTAAAGACTGACTGCAATTTGACCAAAACTGACATGATCAAAACTGACATGACTTTAAAACTAAAAGACGGATAAAACTGACTTGACAATTTCAAACCAACCAACCTCTAAACTCCAAAATTATAGCCTTCGCTCCGGGCCCCAAACTGAAGATGAGAGATCAGTGCACACTTGCAACGAAACAAAGTAAAATGATATATACAATGATGATGAAATCAGCAGAAGATACTCAGAAGTGATATCGCTTCAGCAACCGACCATTGATCGGTTCTCCAGGACAATCATCCCCATTCATTTCTTTGAGAAGAAAGGCGCTTTGACCCCGATACGCTGCGATCTTAAAAGGACCCTTCCACCAGTTTAAATTTCGTGCTTTCACATGTCTTCATTGAGCATCATTTCAAAACTGCCTCATCCAGTGAAACTTATGCACTTTCGCCTTTTACGCCGTAGAATATTCTTTATGCGCTCACCAACAGAAAGTATTTTAAAATACACATATAAGTATATAACGTAAATGAATCATACAGTTAATTATAAGAACACTGGGATCTTCCTCCTCCCACGACCTCTGACAATTTGACCACGGGACGGCAAGTGAGTAGGAAAAAACGTATCTCCAGATTTCATACACCAACAAAGAAGGAGACATGCCAATAAACTTTTAAGGAGCTTACCCTGATCGACCCATAATGCATTTACTAACTTTTTGTGCCAGGCCTTTTTGTTGATTTCCAGCAATTTCTTAATGATATTCACCAAGGATATATTTGAAGATTCCGCCAAGCCATTTCCTTGCGGATGGTAGGCGGTCGAATGTCCCAAGGTAATATTGTACTTAAAACAAAAATCAACCATCCTCTTAGATTTAAAGGCTGCTGCATTATCTGTGATTATTTTACTAGGACACCCAAAGCGTGACAGAATATTGTTTTCCGAAAATAATTACATCAGGCAACATAAGTGGAGTCTATTTCAATCCACTCCAAATGTGGTAGATACCATGCTTCATCCGGAATCCATACATCTTGTCGGAGAATCTTTGGGTGAATTTCCCCGATAAAATCTAATCCCCACTGCTGGAATGGTGCGCTAACTTCAATTGGTTTTAGAGGCAAAGGCTGTAGTTTTTGCTTCCCTTCGAAAATTTGACACTCATGACAATTTTTAACAGCCTTAAATACATCAGAAAACAAAGAAGGCCAATAATACCCTGCCCTTAGAATCTTATTCGCTGTGGTCTTCCAAAACAAATGGCCTCCACAGTCACCTTTGTGAAAGTCCTCCAAAACTTTTTGAGCTTCCTCCTCTACCAAACAATTCAACAACACACCTCCAGGGTCTTTCCAATACAATGTAGAATTCAGAATGCAGAATTTAGCAGCTCTTAGCTTCAATGTTCTACTCTTATTTCTAGGCATCCCGGGCGGTGGAGACAAATTCTGAAGCACGTATAAAATGTCAGCATACCAAGGGGAAGAAACAAAAATATCGGATACCTGAACTGACGTACTTTCCTCATCTTCATCGGACATGGCAGCGATCAAATTTATGTCAAGAGCATGCAGATTTGTTTCAGCCATGAGCTTGGCGAGTCCTTGTCCTTTGATCAGCTTGGTTGGTTTAATCTCCACATCGTATTCTAACAACGCATCGATCCACTTACCCCTTCTTCCCTCTGGATCTGCCTGTACCAAAACATCTTTAACTGTTGCGTTAGGAACGTATGCTATAATGTGGGAATGCAATATGTACACACGGAAATCTTTCAAGGCCTTTACAAGTGCAAGTGCTTGTTTCTCAATGATATTGTACTTCAATGCTCCATCTCTTATGATCCGACTGAAGAAAGCAATGGGCTTCTCAACTCCGTCCCTTTTTTGCATCAAAATAGCTGCCAATGTGTGCTCAGAAGCAAAAGAAAATAAAATGAAGTCCTGTGTGTAATCCGGGCTGATTAAAATAGGGGCTGAGGAAAGAGCTATCTTTACCAAATTGAATGACTTTACCGCATCTTCTGTCCACCTTACCTAACTGTCCTTTTTCAGCATGTTCGTGATTTCTCTAAGGTGTTCTGCAAGATTTGGAATGAAACGACGCAGAAAATTCATTTTACCATTAAATGACTGTATTTCTTTCTTATTCCGGGGATGTTCAATCTGCTGTATGGCTTCAACACGTGTAGGATCAACTCGAATGCCATCTTTCGATATGATGTGGCCAAGGATCTTACCTTCATCCATGGCGAAAAGGCTCTTTTTCGGATTCAGCGAAATGCCATATTTTCTGCACTTCTGGAAGACAATTTTCAAATGATATAAATGTTCCTCATCAGAGTTGGAAAACACAGTTAAATCATCGAGGTAAACAACCAAAAACACATCTTTCTCGTTGGCGAAAGCCATTTCCATGGCACACTGAAAGGTAGCGCCTGCATTCTTTAAACCAAACGGCATCTTTGCATAATGAAATGTTCCCCAAGGAGTGGTGAACGCAGTCTTGTCACGATCATCTTCCTGCACTAAAATCTGATTATAACCTGAGTATCCGTCGAGTAGTGACATCCTTGATGCTCCAACTACTCACTGCAATATATGGTCCATTTTTGGCAGCGGATAATTGTCTTTTAATGATACCTTATTCAAATTTCTGAAGTCAATACATAAACGGATCTCACCTGTCTTCTTTCTCACGGGCACCAAGTTTGATATCCAATCTGAAAATCGAATAGGCACAATGATTCCTGACTTATACAACCTATTTACCTCTTTTTCGATCGATGGTAGCAGCTTTGGATTGATCCTCCTCAACTTTTGACGAAAAGGCTTCTGATTTGGTTTGATGGGGATAGTATGCTGAATGATGTTGGTATCATATGTTTTTAGATCTGAATAATCCCACGCAAACACATCAGAAAATGAAGACAACAATTTCACATCTTCTGCCTTTACCTTTAGTGACAATGACTTTGATAATTTTACCATCTTGGGATTCTCAGCCGTCCCAATATTTACCTCTTTGACACCCTTTTCTGTTGGCCTCAATGTCGGTTTACGGGCTACATCATCTTGATCAAACAACTCTTCCAAAGGAATCAATCCCTTAGGAATGATGTTATCTTTAAGTTGCAGCACTTCCATTTGATTTATTTGTATGTCATCACTACCATCATCAAATTCTGTATCTATGGAGGTATCTTTAAACTTACCCTTATTCTGCAGAAATTCACTAATCTCCTCATCATCCTGAAAGACTTGCCAACATCGCTGATTGTCTGGAACGGTAGGGCGGTGTTTCACATGAATCTCGAATTTGTTGCTGGAATTCATCGGAATTTTAAGATTGCTTGCTGCCTTAGCAAGTCCATCAGCAACACCATTTTGTATGCGGGGCACACATGTCAAAGTATGATCAGAAAATAACTTCAGAATGTCTAAAACTGCATTTCGGTAAGCCCTCATGCGAGGATGCTTAGCCTGAAACTCACCTTTAACTTGCTTTATTACTAATTCTGAATCACCATATACTGCAATCCTTTTCGCTTTCAGCTTCTTAAGAATCTTAAGGCCAGCAATAAGAGCCTCGTATTCCGCTTCATTATTAGAACAGTCAAATGCCAACTTGTAGGAACACACTCTCACATTGCTCGGAACTCTATCAGGAGCGGAAAATGGACTACGAATCCACACACCAATCCCAGCACCGTCGCTGCCCACTGCGCCATCAAAATCCATGGTCCAAAGACCATCTTCATCGTCCTCTAAATGCTGAAACTGTACCGGCTCTGTTTTTCCTGTTTGCTGCCCATTGTCTTCAGCTGATTGCTCCAAAACAACTTGTTTTTCTCTTCTTTCTTTTTGCAAAACCTCTCTAAAATTCTCATTGATTTCTGGTATGTCTTCTGCCTGAACTAATTGACTTTCTATATCATTAAAACTATCAGCAAGCAACACAAATGACTCTAAATCAGTATGTACATAATTCACAGGATGATTGATTGGCTTCTCTTTGCTAGTTATCATGTATTTCATCTTCTGCTCTCGATATAACTTTCTCATTTGACCGAAGACCGGAATTGTAGCATAAGAGAAATCTAACTGAAGTGTACCTTTCAACTTTGCCCCCCAAGATCTTGCAAGGAGCATCCCGAACCGTGGAGGAATGTCGGCAACCACCACATCCATCAAAACATTCTTTGTTGGGATTTGATCTAAGCTTACCACCAAATCTTTGATGAGTCCTATACACTTTACCCGGCTGGAATCAAATGAATACAAATCATGATATTCTCTTGTAATGTCTAATCCCAACTTTTCCATGATCGCCTTTGGCATCAAATTGTGCGAAGCACCCGAATCGAGTATAGCATTGTGCAATATATATTCGTGCAACCTCAAACTGATGTAAAAAGGAGGAACATTACTGTCAAGGGACTCACCATTTAATGCAGGCCCAAAAATCAATTCCGGCTGATCATCCTCAACATTTACTGTGTCAATCATTAGATCAAAGTTCGGAATTTTGGAAACTTGACTACGGTAGCTGCTGTTCGTCATGATTTCTGTCAAAGGAAAAGATATTTTCAGTTTGGAAATTTCATTTTCCAAACTAAATGCTGAAACTTTCTCAACCTCTTTGACCGGAACTTCCTTCTTTTCAGCCTTGTCTTTCACTATGTTTGACTGATTTACCTTCTCTGCTGATGATACTTTACTAGCTGCGGGATCAATTGTCTCTTTTCCTCTCTTCTGTGGTATCGGTGAATCCGTCTTCGGTGCTGAAGCTTCTTTTCTTTTCTGAATGGGATTTATGGGCACATCTCGATTTCTCAATGAATATTGTTTCTGCTAAGCAGTCAATGCATTCATATATCCTCTTTGGTATTCATCTGACTCTTCCTCTAAATCTGCATCATTTGTTAGGATGAAATCCTCATCTTTCTGAACAACTGAACTTTCTCTGTATTCTTCATCCTCAGTGATATAGATAGGCAAATCATCGGGAGTGAAGAAATGATTTTGCTCACCTGAAACATCATCATCATCGTCGGAATCATGACTCACAAAATTCTACAAAAGAGGTGTCTTAATCTGCTGTTGGGCTGCTGGCTCTTGAGCTCTTTGTTCACGCTGCTTAATTCTGAATTGTGGCTGCTGCTGGCCACGGTAGTTGGGATTACGAATCTGCATGTCTGATTTGTCAAGTGTCACCTTTTTGAGCAATTTTTCCACCTCACGAAGCAAGTGTTGTTCAGATGTAGATGTGGAAGGCTCTTCCTTTATAGTCACTCTTTTCTCTGCTTTCAACCGTGCTCTTTTATCATTCAGATTTGCCTCAACACTAACCGCGACCTTCTGCATATCTTCTAAAGTAGGTGGATCTCTATCACGAAGGGAATAAGCCATCTCCGGATCAAAGCCATCCGGGAATTTAAGGAGAGCAGACTTTTTAGGCGGTCTCAAGTCATCTGGAATAGCATTATACACTGTATTGAATCTAATGATATAATCCTGAACAGACTCACCAGGATTACGTTTGATGTTTGTATATTCTAAAGTAATCTGCAGCGGATCCTTTTTCATCTCCCATCGATCTAAAAACTGCCTCTGGAGTTCTGCCAATGTAGTGATGCTTCTTTGCGGCAAGGCTCTAAACCATTTTCTTACCTCTCCTCCAAAAGTTTGCACAAAAAGCCTCATACTCACATTCTCTTCATCAATCTCGAAACGATCAAAAAAATCTGCCATATTTTCTACATGCTGTTGTGCAGGAATACTCTGTGGAGTGCCATCAAATATTGGGATCTTGCTCTGATAGTCTGCAGGCATATCATTCAACTGCTGTGGTAACACAAGAGGTGCAAAACGAGCAGCCATAGCTCTTGGTGGATTGATGACAATCTGCTGTCGAGGAGACACGGGAGGACTAGGAGCAGTAGGTCTGCGAGATGTATTCGGTGGAGACGGAGGAGAAATTACTATGGATTGCTGATCAGAAAGCTCAGGCTGAACCGGAATGGTAGGGATAAAGGGAGGCTCAGTAGGGATCCGTGAACTAGATGCAATTTCAGATGGTCCAAGAATTTGTGAAGCAGATTCAGTGATTTCAGGAGTGTTGGTATCCACAATGGAATTTTGCAACTATCTATCCAGGTAATGTGAAACAAATCTATATTGCAAATCTTCAGTAAACAATGGATCTGGAACTAATCTTGACAATTCAGTTTCGGAAAAATTTACAAACAAGGATGTTTCAAACCGTGCATCAAAAGGAATTTCATCAACATATATAATTTTCACAGGACAGGATGCAGATCTGGTAAGCAATCTGGAACTCCCACAACTCACTTGACTTTCTCTTTCAGAACTTTCTTGACTTCCTTGTCTTCTAAGGGTCCTAGGAATCAGATTTGGATTTTCAAATATTGTTGGTGGATCAGGGTCAGGATTCGACCTAGTATTCCTTCTTGAAGCCAGTGTATTGATCTTCTCGGGATAAATTTCAAGGAACACAATCAATTATCTTCAGCCTTTCGACTTCTAGACTCAATCATCCAAAGGGTCTAGAACGAATAAGTATACTGGGGTGATTTGCAAATCAAGTGCTGCACTCACAAGCTTACCGGAGATCGACTGAAGCAGCGTTTATCTACTACCGCTTATGCATGGCAAAAGCGTTTCGAAAGCTACCTGGCGTGACTTCAGACTCCGTCTAAGACTCATGGAACAAACACATCAACAAGCAAACCATTGAGATTATCGTTTCCCCAGTATGGTCGCCACTATGTTAGCGCTCGAATCTACCTCAGGCTGAAATGAGATAAAACTCAAGGCTACATCAAACCACGCTTAGCCTCGTAGCTAGCCCTACGAGGGCAGGAGAGGGCTCTCTCCGTCAATCTCGATAAAATGAGCAATAGGGTGCGAGATGACTTACAATAGGAGCTGATTTTAGGCTAGTAAAGAGATAGGTATGTTTGATTTTTGATTTTTGGGTTTTCGCTGGAGAAATGGGAAAACAAATTTTGGGTCCGGGGATAAGGTCAGACCTTTGCAGATTTCGAGTTGGGGCGAGGTAGGTGAATGTCTTGATGCTTTTGATTGGATATATGAGCAGATTAGACCGACGAGGAGCTAAAGAGGGCAAAGAAGAACTTGGATCCTCTCCAAACAGCTGAAAACATATAGAACTAACTGAATTCAAAGGCCAAGCACTGTAAACAATGGATTCAACCTTATTCACTCATTCAATTTAGTTCAGAAGCATAATGAAGGGATGGCATACATTAAACATGACTAAACTTACAGTAAACAAAAAAGAAACACCATCAAGAACAGAACACCACAAGGATCCCAACAAGTGCCGCAAAACCCCTGATCTTTCCTTAGCCAAAATATGAAAAATATGTACAATGATATCAAAAGTATCCCAAGAGTCCAACCTCTCCAACCTCTGAAAATGATTGAGAAATTACAATATATAGATCACTCTAACACCTTTCCCCACATCTAGGGGTCGAATTCCCTCTTCAGGGATCAGTTTCAACCAATTCTATTCATGGAACTACAATCTAGGCAGCTAACAACTTGCCTCTAAAAGAGTGGAAACTGATCCATTACATGATTTTTACCCTTTTGAGAGTGAATCTTCTAGAATAGATAAAAATAAGCCAAATTTACATGTAAAATATGAATTTACATCATAAAAACCCAAAAATTCCATCCACAAGCAAAACTGGTCCATACTAGGCGAACATCTGAGCTGGCAGTTGAAAATTCAGCAAAAATTTAAGTGGGTCGCTTTTGAGCCGAGTGGGTCGCGCTTTTTCCAGCCTGAATTTGAGGTACTTCCCGGCATCCAAATTGAGCTCATGATAGCTCGTTGGAAATCTCTGGATGTTGACTATCCAACCCAAGTGGAATTTCTGAATTTGGAGCTCATTTGACCCTCCAAAACCTCATTCTCCCAGAGGTACTTCCTGCTGGTGCAAAAGGTGGCAGCAAGGTGGTTTTCATGGTGTTTTTGAGCTCTTTGACCATCCAGATTTTGATGAAATGATTAGTTGATTTCTGAGGATGCATAACTAACCATGAAAAATCCAAAAATGCAAAAATTTCCTCCAGCAAGTGTCCCAAAAAAAAGTGAGCATATGAGGGTGAGACCCACTTAACTGAAAAACCTGTTTTTTGACCCAAAAATTTGAAAATGACAAAATTTTCTCTGAATTTGCCCAAATTCGGAGCGGAGGTCCTCCATCATGTGTCCTGCCCAGTCAATGAAGCCTCGGCCAAAATCTGAAGTGGATTAGGCCTTTTCCGCCGTCTAAGTGCTTTGCGCAACCTCCTTTTCATGATCTTCATTCTCGCTTTGCAGACATGCATGCGAGCCCAATAATGGCCTTTCATGTGACGAAGCATGTCTTTGTCTCGATTGGCCTTCGCCAACAATTTCTCCAGATTAATGTTCACATGTGTGAGTACAGTATCTCTGTCAGTTGGTGTCATGTCACCGGGTCTCTTTCGATTCCACTGTCGGTCCTCACGGATTCGACGCAACTCATAATATGTGAGCTCATCCTCAAGCTGTTTGTTGCGCTGCTCCAAATAGTTAATCACCCATTGAGCCTTCTGCAATTGATCTTTCAGCTTGTCATTCTCGGCCCTTTGCTCCTGGATGACTTCCCTCAGTTTCGAGCTGGGAGAGCTCGCATCAACATCAATGACTGTGAAATCTGTGTCCCTGCCTCCTGATGGGCCCTCATCATGCATGGGCCTCTTGCCCCTGTCCTGTATCTGTACCTACGCTGAAGAAGAAGGCGGGACCCCTTCCACATCATGTGGAGATAATACTCGCTCTGCTGATGAAGTCGGCAAGACCCCTTCCACATCATGTGGAGATAATACTCGTCGTGTCGCTGCAAATAAGATCCTGTGGCCTCGCTGATATGTCCGAACCAAAGGAGCGCTGATATGCTCAACCTCAGGCATGTCCGGCTGGTGTGAAGGCTCTCCTGCATCATGAACTGTCTCGGGAGGTGGCTGTGGCACTGTGAAAAAGTCTCGAGAAATGAAATCCTCCCAAGTGATGCCCTGCTCTGCCAACTGATGTAACACTATGATCTTGATCAAAGCGTAATGGTATATACTCCTGTACTGTTGCGCTGGGCTCGTCTTCTTTTGCACAAAAATCACCATCCTCTCTATGTTGCGATATATGAAGTACAGAATATTCATCATACGTACCCTTGTGAAGTGCATCAACAAACGAATATGGTACGCAAAGAGACGGGCATATCTGCCCTCACAACTAAAATACTGAATGATGAGTTTCATCAGCGGTGCATACTCATCCCTCAAGAATCTGAATGGAAAAACTCTGCCCAAGTACCTCATATATCCAGTTTTAATGTATGGCTCATAGTGGAATTTCTCTAAATGCTGACGTTTGTTCCATTCATCGCCCATGTTTGGTATGCCAGTGGCTTGAGCAATAGTCAAGGGTGACAAAATGAAATCAACCCCGGCAAGATTTACCCGGCCATCCCGTAAATGTAGAACAAACAGACGAGCCAATTCACGATGAAGCCGGGTTTGTGCAATCATCTCACAAAATCGAAAACATGACAAATACCGAAAACAATCCATTGCTAGTGGACATGCCTGCAACCTAGCCAAAGAAGTAGGCTCCTCTCTGCGATGATTACCACCTTTGACAACTCTGTGAGACCCCCGTGGCACATTACCTTCGGTCGTGGAATCACTGCCTGACTCTTGCTCATACACTGACTCTGTCTCTGACATGGCTTTGAACAAAATATTGGCAATATGTATACTGATATAAATGCAGTGAAAACAGAGTTATAATGTATGTTTCAACACCCAATAAATATCCCCCACTGTCAAAGCACCATTAAGGAAACAAACAATGATACCAGCTCTGTTTTAGGTGGATTGAAATAGAAGCACAGTCTCTGTTTTAATTGCAAGTGAAATTTTACAAATGGTAGCAGGCAGCCTTTAGAATATTGGGTAAACTTGTCAAAGGGAGCAATGCATCATATGACTGTGTTTGTCAATGGGCAGTGAAAACAGAGTTATAAGTGTCAATGGGCAATGAAAACAGAGTTATAAAAACGTGTTATCAATGGGCAATGGGATACAATATATCAATGATCATCATGGAACAAAAGTTATGACAGTGGTAAAACGATAATGAAGACCACAGTGGTATAATGGATGTGAAAACAATGGGCTTTGAACATACATGCCAAGGTGGATATATCAATGATATAAGGTGGGAGAAAAACTCATAAAACCATCCATATATATTTTAAAACCCTGAGGAACAAATCAGCCATGTATGTAGGGTTTTACTCTTCCATTCAGATGTTTGAAGTCTTCAACATACCACCAACACATTAAAAACTACTGAGCAATAGTTTAGAACCTGTTTGAAGGCGGCTGGAAAGGTTAAATCGAGCGGGCACTCGACACGATTTTCTGAACTGCTGGCACATCGAAGTGTGTCACTTTTTCCCAGGTGGGTCGCTTTTCCCAAGTGTGTCGCTTTTGCCCAAGTGGGTCTCACGACCTCCAACTCTGTCAACAATGCTTCCAAAATTCGATTTCGGCCTCCAAACTCCAGATTTCGACTTGTATGCTATGAATCTTTGGAAATGAAACTTGTTTGCCCTTTTATACATGATGTAAATATCTTTCACAATCAGATTTGATCCAAATCTATTTGATAACCCATATTACAATGTTTTTGCATTTTCACATTTGGCTTTTTAATACAATCTCTCTTTTGACTTTTTTGAGTTTTGAATTGATGATTTTGTTGTCTTCTTGCAGGGGTATGGCTCTTTAGCTAAGGAAAAGATCAGAGGTCTGCTTTGAAATTTCTTCTTGGTGAAATAAATACAATTTATTACAAAAATAATATTGAACAATTTCTAGTTCCAAAACAGAGTTTTGGACTAGAAATGTTTTTAAAATGCTAATGATAATAAAACATGAAATCAAAATTTGCGGAACCATCCTCATCCTGCAGGCTTTATGACTGGTATACAAATGACTCGAAAACCCTAAACACTAGGACCAAAAACACTTATTGACATTTTAATGACCATAAATGAAATGACAATGATTTTGAGTGATTTTTGAGGAAATTTTTTAAAATAGCACTGCAGGTGTAAGCATGAGGAAACATAAGACAACAGACCCCTTCGTCAGTCAATAGCATGCTCCTAGCGAAATGAAACGAAGTGGAACAAGCGAGACACCTAAGAATGAATATGCAAAAGACGAAATGATCACTGACGGAGGGCTGTAAGGACCGACTCTAACATTGGCTCCAATGGGGATGGTGGCTCCATGGAGATGCCAAGAACGGCAGATCTCTGGGGGAGTCAGACAGTGCCTTTCATCCATTGGGCGATGGAATCATTATTTCAACTGATAAAACAAACTTTGGACATTTTTATTGACTGCATATTTGACTAAAGACTGACTGCAATTTGACCAATACTGACATGACCAAAACTGACATGACTTTAAAACTAAAAGACTGATAACACTGACTTGACAATTTCAAACCAACCAACCTCTAAACTCCATAATTATAGCCTTCGCTCCGGGCCCCAAACTGAAGATGAGATATCAGTGCACACTTGCAACGAAACAAAAGTAAAATGATATATACAATGATAATGAGATCAGCAGAAGATACTCAGAAGTAATATCGCTTCAGCAACCGACCATTGATCGGTCCTCCAGGACAATCATCTCCATTCATTTCTTTGAGAAGAAATGCATTTTGACCCCGATACGTTGCAATCTTAAAAGGACCCTTCCACAGATTTTCAAATTTGCCGTGCTTTCCCTTATCTTCATTCCGAGCATCCCATTTCAAAACTACCTCATCCAACTGAAACTTATCTGCTTTCACCTTTCTGTCGTAGATCTTCTTTATGCGCTCCTGCAACTTGAAAGTATTTTGAAATACCTCCTCTCGTGTCTGTTGTAAATGAATCATCTGATTAATCCTCCGTTGCATAGGATCTTCCTCACTCCCAGCCTCCTGAAGCAATTTGACCACCGGGACAGCAAGTGAAGTAGGAAAAACCGTATCCGTTCCATACACCAACTCGAAAGGAGACATGCCAATAGACTTTTTCTGACTTACCCTATCAGCCCACAATGCGTTCACTAACTTCTTGTGCCAGGCCTTTTTGTTGATTTCCAGCAATTTCTTAATGATATTCACCAAGGATTTATTTGAAGATTCCGCCAAGCCATTTCCTTGCGGATGGTAGGCGGTCGAATGCCCCAAGGTAATATTTTACTTAAAGCAAAAGTCAACCATCCTCTTAGACTTAAAGGCCGCTGCATTATCTGTGATTATTTTACTAGGACACCCAAAACGTGACAGAATATTGTTTTCAAGAAAAGAAATAATTACCGCATCCATGGCCTGTCGAGTGGGAATCGCCTCAATCCACTTCGTGAAGTAGTCTGTAGCTGTCAAGATCCATCTATGCTGTCCGGAAGATGCTGGGTGGATTTCCCCGATAAAATCCAATCCCCACTGCTGGAATGGTGCACTAACTTCAATTGGTTTTAGAGGAAAAGGCTGTAGTTTCTGCTTCCCTTCGAAAATTTGACACTCATGACAATTTTTAACAGCCTTGAACACATCAGAAAACAAAGAAGGCCAATAATACCCTGCCCTTAGAATCTTATTCGCTGTGGTCTTCCAAAACAAATGACCTCCACAATCACCTTTGTGAAAATCCTCCAAAACTTTTTGAGCTTCCTCCTCTACCAAACAATTCAACAACATACCTCCAGGGTCTTTCCAATATAATGCAGAATTCAGAATGCAGAATTTAGCAGCTCTTAACTTCAATGTTCTACTCTTATTCCTAGGCATCCCGGGCGGTGGAGACAAATTCTGAAGCACGTATAAAATGTCAGCATACCAAGGGGAAGAAACAAAAATATCGGATACCTGAACTGACGTACTTTCCTCATCTTCATCAGACATGGCAGCAATCAAATTTATGTCTAGAGCATGCAGATTTGTTTCGGCCATGAGCTTGGCGAGTCCTTGTCCTTTGATCAGCTTGGTTGGTTTAATTTCCACATCGTATTCTAACAACGCAGCGATCCACTTACCCCTTCTTCCCTCTGGATCTGCCTGTACCAAAACATCTTTAACTGCTGCGTTAGGAACGTATGCTATAATGTGGGAATGCAATATGTACACACGGAAATATTTCAAGGCCTTTACAAGCGCAAGTGCTTGTTTCTCAATGATATTGTACTTCAATGCTCCATCTCTTATGATCCGACTGAAGAAAGCAATGGGCTTCTCAACTCCATCCCTTTTTTGCATCAAAACAGCTGCCAATGTGTGCTCAGAAGCAAAAGAAAATAAAATGAAGTCCTGTGTATAATCTGGGCTGATTAAAATAGGGGCTGAGGAAAGAGCTATCTTTACCAAATTGAATGACTTTACCGCCTCTTCTGTCCACCTTACCTGACTGTCCTTTTTCAGCATGTTCGTGATTTCTCTAAGGTGTTCTGTAAGATTTGGAATGAAACGACGCAGAAAATTCATTTTACCATTAAATGACTATATTTCTTTCTTGTTCCGGGGCTGTTCAATCTGCTGTATGGCTTCAACACGTGCAGGATCAACTCGAATGCCATCTTTCGATATGATGTGGCCAAGGAGCTTACCTTCATCCATGGCGAAAAGGCTCTTTTTCGGATTCAGCGAAATGCCATATTTTCTGCACTTCTGGAAAACAATTTTCAAATGATATAAATGTTCCTCATCAGAATTTGAAAACACAGTTAAATCATCAAGGTAAACAACCAAAAACACATCTTTCTCGTTGGCAAAAGCCATGTCCATTGCACGCTGAAAGGTGGCGCCTGCATTCTTCAAACCAAACGGCATTTTTGCATAATGAAACGTTCCCCATGGAGTGGTGAACGCAGTCTTGTCACGATCATCTTCATGCACTAAGATTTGATTGTATCCTGAGTAGCCGTCGAGTAGTGACATCCTTGATGCTCCAACTACTCGCTGCAATATATGGTCCATTTTTGGCAGCGGATAATTGTCTTTTAATGATACCTTATTCAAATTTCTGAAGTCAATACAGAAACGGATCTCACATGTCTTCTTTCTCACGGGCACCAAATTTGATATCCAATCTGAAAATCGAATAGGCACAATGATTCCTGACTTATACAACCTATTTACCTCTTTTTCGATCGATGGTAGCAGCTTTGGATTGATTCTCCTCAACTTTTGACGAAAAGGCTTCTGATTTGGTTTGATGGGGATAGTATGCTGAATGATGTTGGTATCATATGTTTTTAGATCTGAATAATCCCACGCAAACACATCAGAAAATGAAGACAACAATTTCACATATTCTGCCTTTACCTTTGGTGACAATGACTTTGACAATTTTACCATCTTGGGATTCTCAGTCGTCCCAATATTTACCTCTTCGACACCCTTTTCTGTTGGTCTCAATGTCGGTTTGCGGGCTACATCATCCTGATCAAACAACTCTTCCAAAGGAATCAATCCCTTAGGAATGATGTTATCCTTAAGTTGCAGCACTTCCATTTGATTTATTTTTATGTCATCACTGCCATCATCAAATTCTGTATCTATGGAGGTATCTTTAAACTTACCCTTATTCTGCAGAAATTCACTAATCTCCTCATCATCCTGAAAGACTTGCCAACATCGCTGATTGTCTGGAACGGTGGGCCGGTGTTTCACATGTATCTCGAACTTGTTGTTGGAATTCATTGGAATTTTAAGATTGCTTGCTGCCTTAGCAAGTCCATCAGCAACACCATTTTGTATGCGGGGCACACATGTCAAAGTATGATCAGAAAATAACTTCAGAATGTCTAAGACTGCATTACGGTAAGCCCTCATGCGAGGATGCTTAGCCTGAAACTCACCTTTAACTTGCTTTATCACCAATTCTGAATCACCATATACTGCAATCCTTTTTTCTTTCAGCTTCTTAAGAGTCTTAAGGCCAGTAATAAGAGCCTCGTATTCCGCTTCATTATTAGAACAGTCAAATGCAAGCTTGTAGGAACACACTCTCACATTGCTCGGAACTCTATCAGGAGCGGAAAATGGACTACGAATCCACACACCAATCGCAGCACCATCGCTTCCCACTGCGCCATCAAAATCCATGGTCCAAAGACCATCTTCATCGTCCTCTAAATTTTGAAACTGTACCGGCTCTGTTTTTCCTGTTTGCTGCCCATTGTCTTCAGCTGATTGCTCCATAACAGCTTGTTTTTCTCTTCTTTCTTTTTGCAAAACTTCTCTAAAATTCTCATTGATTTCTGGTATATCTTCTGCCTGAACTAATTGACTTTCTATATCATTGAAACTATCAACAAGCAACACAAACGACTCTAAATCGGTATGTACATAATTCACAGGATGATTGATTGGCTTCTCTTTGCTAGTTATCATGTATTTCATCTTCTGCTCTCGATATAACTTTCTCATTTGACCGAAGACTGGAATTGTAGCATAAGAGAAATCTAACTGAAGTGTACCTTTCAACTTTGCCCCCCAAGATCTTGCAAGAAGAATCCCGAATCGTGGAGGAATTTCGGCAACCACCACATCCATCAAAACATTCTTCGCTGGGATTTGATCTAAGCTTACCACCAAATCTTTGATGAGTCCTATACACTTTACCTGGCTGGAATCAAATGAATAAAAATCATGATATTCTCTTGTAATGTCTAATCCCAACTTTTCCATAATCGCCTTTGGCATCAAATTGTGCGAAGCACCCGAATCGAGCATAGCATTGTGCAATATATATTCGTGCAACCTCAAACTGATGTAAAAAGGAGGAACATCACTGTCAGAGGACTCACCATTTAATGCAGGCCCAAAAATCAATTCCGGCTGATCATCCTCAACATTTACTGTGTCAATCATTGGATCAAAGTTCAGAATTTTGGAGACTTGACTACGGTAGCTGCTGTTCTTCATGATTTCCGTCAAAGGAATAGATATTTTCAATTTGGAAATTTCATTTTCCAAACTAAATGCTGAAACTTTCTCAACCTCTTTGACTGGAACTTCCTTCTTTTCAGCCTTGTCTTTCACTATGTTTGACTGATTTACCTTCTCAGCTGATGGCACTTTACTTGCTGCGGGGTCAATTGTTTCTTTTCCTCTCTTTTGTGGTATCGGTGAATCTGTCTTCGGTGCTGAAGCTTCTTTTCTTTTCTGAATGGGATTTATGGGCACATCTCGATTTCTCAATGAATATTGTTTCTGTTGGGCAGTCAATGCATTCATATATCCTCTTTGGTATTCATCTGACTCTTCCTCTAAATCTGCATCATTTGTTAGGATGAAATCCTCATCTTTCTGAACAACTGAACTTTCTCCGTATTCTTCATCCTCAGTGATATAGATAGGCAAATCATCGAGAGTGAAGAAATTATTTTGCTCACCTGAAACATCATCATCGTCGTCGGAATCATGACTCACAAAATTCTGCAAAAGAGGTGTCTTAATCTGCTGTTGGGCTGCTGGCTCTTGGGCTCTTTGTTCACGCTGCTTAATTCTGAATTGTGGCTGCTGCTGGCCACGGAAATTTGGATTTCGAAACTGTGTTTCTGATTTGTCGAGATTCACCTTTTTAAGCAATTTTTCTACCTCACGAATCAAGTGCTGTTCTGATATAGATGTGGACGGCTCTTCCTTTATTGTCACTCTTTTCTCCGCTTTCAACCGTGCTCTTTTATCATTCAAATTTGCCTCAACACTAACAGCGACCTTCTGCATATCTTCTAAAGTAGGTGGATCTCTATCACGAAGGGAATAAGCCATCTCCGGATCAAAGCCATCCAGGAATTTAAGGAGAGCAGACTTTTTAGACGGTCTCAAGTCATCTGGAATTGCATTATACACTGTATTGAATCTAATAATATAATCCTGAACAGACTCACCAGGATTACGTTTGATGTTTGTATATTCTAAAGTAATCTGCAGTGGATCCTTTTTCATCTCCCATCGATCTAAAAACTGCCTCTGGAGTTCTGCCAATGTAGTGATGCTTCTTTGCGGCAAGGCTCTAAACCATTTTCTTACCTCTCCTCCAAAAGTTTGCACAAAAAGCCTCATACTCACATTCTCTTCATCAATTTCGAAACGATCAAAAAAATCTGCCATATTGTCTACATGCTGTTGTGCAGGAATACTCTGTGGAGTGCCATCAAATATTGGGATCTTGCTCTGATAATCTGCAGGCATATCATTCAACTGCTGTGGTAACACAAGAGGTGCAAAACGAGCAGCCATAGCTCTTGGTGGATTGATGACAATCTGCTGTCGAGGAGACACAGGAGGACTAGGAGCAGTAGGTCTGCGAGATGTATTCGGTGGATACGGAGGAGAAATTACTATTGATTGCTGATCAGAAAGCTCAGGCTGAATCGGAATGGTAGGGATAAAGGGAGGCTCAGTAGGGATCTGTGAACTAGATGCAATTTCAGATGGTTCAAGAATTTGTGAAGCAGATTCAGTGAATTCAGGAGTGTTAGTATCCACAATAGAATTTTGCAACTGTCTATCCAGGTAATGTGAAACAAATCTATATTGCAAATCTTCAGTAAACAATGGATCTGGAACTAATCTTGACAATTCAGTTTCGGAAAAATTTACAAACAAGGATGTTTCAAACTGTGCATCAAAAGGGATTTCATCAACATATATGATTTTCACAAGACAGGATGCAGATCGGGTAAGCAATCTGGAACTCCCAAAACTCACTTGACTTTCTCTTTCGGAACTTTCTTGAATTCCTTGTTTTCTAAGGGTCCTCGGAATCAGATTTGGATTTTCAAATATTGTTGGTGGATCAGGGTCGGGATTTGCCCTAGTATTCCTTCTTGAAGCCAGTGTATTGATCTTCTCGGGATAAATTTCAAGGAACACAGTCAATTATTTTCAGCCTTTCGACTTCTAGACTCAATCATCCAAAAGGTCTAGAACGAATAAGTGTACTGGGGTGATTTACAAATCAAGTACTGCACACACAAGCTTACCGGAGATCGACTGAAGCAACGTTTATCTACTTCCGCTTATGCATAACAAAAGCGTTTCGAAAGCTACCTGGCGTGACTTCAGACTCTGTCTAAGACTCATGGAACAAACACATCAACAAGCAAACCATTGAGATCTTCCCCAGTATGGTCGCCACTATGTTAGCACTCAAATCTACCTCAGGCTGAAATGAAGTAAAATTCAAGGCTACATCAAACCACGCTCAGCCTCGTAGCTAGCCCTACGAGGACAGGAGAGGGCTCTCTCCGTCAATCTCGAGAAAATGAGCAATAGGATGTGAGATGACTTACAATAAGAACTGATTTTAGGCTAGTAAAGAGATAGGTATGTTTTTTTTTTGGTTTTTTGGGTTTTCGCTGGAGAAATGGGAAAACAGATTTTGGGTCCGGGGATAAGGTCAGACCTTTGCAGAGTTTGAGTTGGGGCGAGGTAGGTGAATGTCTTGATGCTTTTGATTGGATATATGAACAGATTAGACCGACGAGGAGCTGAAGAGGGCAAAGAAGAACTTGGATCCTCTCCAAACAGCTGAAAACATATAGAACTAACTGAATTCAAAGGCCAAGCACTGTAAACAATGGATTCAACCTTATTCACTCATTCAATTTAGTTCGGAAGCATAATGAAGGGATGGCATACATTAAACATGAAGAAACTTACGATGAAACAAAGAAGAAACACCATCGAACGAGAACACCACAAGGATCCCAACAAGTGCCGCAAAACCTGCGATCTTTCCTTAGCCAAAATATGAAATAATATTAATAAATGATATCAAAAGTATCCCAAGAGTCCAACCTGTGGGAATGCCTCAGAAATTACAATATATAGATCACTCTAACACCTTTCCCCACCTCTAGGGGTCGAATTCCCTCTTCAGGGATCGGTTTCAACCAATTCTAATCATGGAACTACAATCTAGGCAGCTAACAACTTGCCTCTAAAAGAGTGGAAACTGATCCATTACATGATTTTTTACCCTTTTGAGAGTGAATCTTCTAGAATAGATAAAAATAAGCCAAAGTTACATGTAAAACATGAATTTAAATCATAAAAACCCAAACATTCCATCCACAAGCAAAACTGGTCCATACTAGGCGAAAATCTGAGCTGGCAGCTGAAAATTCAGGAAAAATTTAAATGGGTCGCTCTTGAGCCGAGTGGGTCACGCGTTTTCCAGCCTGAATTGGAGGTACTTCCCGACATCCAAATTGAGCTCATGATAGCTCGTTGGAAAGCCCTGGATGTTGACTATCCAACCCAAGTGGAATTTCTGAATTTTGAGCTCATTTGACTCTCCAAAACCTCATTCGCCCAGAGGTACTTCCTGCTGGTGCAAAAGGTGGCAGCAAGGTGGTTTTCATGGTGTTTTTGAGCTCTTTGACCATCCAGATTTTGATGAAATGCTTATTTGACTTCTAAGGATGCATAAATAACCATGAAAAATCCAAAAATGCAAAAATTTCCTCCAGAAAGTGTCCCAAAAAAAAGTGAGCGCATGAGTGCGCGACCCGCTTAACTGAAAAACCTGTTTTTTGACCCAAAAATTTGAAAATGACAAAATTTTCTCCGAATTTGCCCAAATTCGGAGCGGAGGTCCTCCATCATGTATCCTGCCCAGTCAACGAAGCCTCGGCCAAAATCCGAAGTGGATTAGGCCTTTTCCACCGTCTTAGTGCTTCGCGCAACCTCCTCTTCAGAATCTTCATTCTCGCTTTGCAGACATGCATGCGAGCCCAATAATGGCCTTTCATGTGACGAAGCATGTCTTTGTCTCGATTGGCCTTCGCCAAAAATTTCTCCAGATGAATGTTCACATGTGTGAGTACAGTATCTCGGTCAGCTGGTGTCATGTCACCGGGTCTCTTTCGATTCCACTGTCTGTCCTCACGGATTTGGCGCAACTCATAAAATGTGAGCTCATCCTCAAGCTGTTTGTTGCGCTGCTCCAAATAGTTAATCACCCACTGAGCCTTCTGCAATTGATCTTTCAGCTTTTCATTCTCGGCCCTTTGCTCCTGGATGACTTCCCTCAGTTTCGAGCTAGGAGAGCTCGCATCAACATCAATGACTGTGAAATCTGTGTCCCGGCCTCCTGATGGGCCCTCATCATGCATGAGCCTCTTGCCCCTGTCCTGTACCTGTACCTGCGCTGAAGAAGAAGGCGAGACCCCTTCCACATCATGTGGAGATAATACTCGCTCTGCTGATGAAGTCGGCAAGACCCCTTCCACATCATGTGGAGATAATACTCGTCGTGTAGCTGCAAATAAGGCCCTGTGGCCTCGCTGATATGTCAGAACCAACGGAGCGTTGATATGCTCAACCTCAAGAATGTCCGACTGGTGTGAAGGCTCTCCCGCATCATGAACTGTCTCGGGAGGCGGCTGTGGCACTGTGAAAAAGTCACGAGAGATGAAATCCTCCCAAGTGATGCCCTGTTCTGCCAACTGATGTAACACTATGATCTTGATCAAAGCGTAATGGTATATACTCCTGTACTGCTACGCTGGGCTCGTCTTCTTTTGCACAAAAATCACCATCCTCTCTATGTTGCGATATATGAAGTACGGAATATTCATCATACGTACCCTTGTGAAGTGCATCAACAAACGAATATGGTACGCAAAAAGACGAGCATATCTGCCCTCATAACTAAAATACTGAATGATGAGCTTCATCAGCGGTGCATACTCATCCCTCAAGAATCTGAATGGAAAAACTCTGCTCAAGTAACTCATATATCCAGTTTTAATGTATGGCTCATAGTGGAATTTCTCTAAATGCTGACATTTGTTCCATTCCTCGCCTATGTTTGGTATGCCGGTGGCTTGAGCAATAGTCAAGGGTGACAAAATGAAATCAACCCCGGAAATATTTACCCGGCCATCCCGTAAATGTAGAACAAACAGACGGGCCAATTCACGATGAAGGCGGGTTTGTGCAATCATCTCACAAAATCGGAAACATGACAAATACCGAAAACAATCCATTGCTAGTGGACATGCCTGCAACCGAGCCAAAGAAGTAGGCTCCTCTCTGCGATGATTACCACCTCTGCTAACTCTATGAGACCCCCGTGGCACATTACCTTCAGTCATGGAATCACTGCCTGACCCTTGCTCATACTCTGACTCTGTCTCTGACATGGCTCTGAACAAGATATTGGCACTATGTATACTGATATAAATGCAGTGAAAACAAAGTTATGATGTGTGTTTTAACACCCAACAAATATCCCCCACCGTTAAAGCACCATAAGGAAACAAACAATGATAATATCTCTGTTTTAGGTGGATTGAAATAGAAGCACAGTCTCTGTTTTAATTGCAAGTGAAACTTGACCAAAGGAAGTAGGCAGCCTTTAGAATATTGGGCAAACCTTGTCAAAGGGAGCAATGCATCATATGAATGTGTTTGTCAATGGGCAGTAAAAACAGAGTTATAAGTGTCAATGGGCAGTGAAAACAAAGTTATGAGAACGTTTTTATCATTGGGCAGTGAGATACAATATATCAATGATCATCATGGAACAAAAGTCATGACAGTGGTAAAATGATAATGATGACCACAGTGGTATTATGGATGTGAAAACAGTGGCTTTGAACATACATGCCAAGGTGGATATATCAATGATATGAGGTGGTAAAATGCTCATAAAACCATCCATACATATTTTAAAACCCTGAAGAACAAATCAGCCATGTATGTAGGCTTTTACTCTTCCATTCAAATGATTGAAGACTTCAAGATACCATCAACACATGAAAAACTACTGAGCAATAATGTAGAACCTGTTTGTAGGCAGTTGGAGAAAATTTAAATCGAAACTGGGCGCTCAACACGATTTTTCTGAACTCTGCTGTCAAGTGGGTCGCTTTTTCCCAAGTGGGTCGCTCGACCTTCAACTCTGTCAACAATGCTCCAAAATGCGATTTCGGCCTCCAAACTTCAGATTTCGCCTTGTATGCTATGGATTTTTGGAAATGAAACTTGTTTGCCCTTTATACATGATGTAAATATCTTTCACAATCAGATTTGATCCAAATCTATTTGACAACCCATATTACAATGTTTTTTGCATTTTCACATTTGGCTTTTTAATACAATCTCTCTTTGGCTTTTCTGAGTTTTGAATTGATGATTTTGTTATCTTCTTGCAGGGGTATGGCTTCTTTAGGTGAGGAAAAGATCAGAGGCCTGCTTTGAAATTTCTTCTTGGTGAAATAAATACAATTTATTACAAAATAATATTGAACAATTTCTAGTTCCAAAACAGAGTTTTGGACTAGAAATGTTTTTAAAAAGCTAATGATAAAAAAAATATGAAATCAAAATTTGCGGAACCATCCTCATCCTGCAGGCTTTATGACTGGTATACAAATGACTCGAAAACCCGAAACACTAGGACCAAAAACACTTATTGACATTTTAATGACCATAAATGAAATGACAATGATTTTGAGTGATTTTTGAGGAAATTTTTTTAAAATAGCACTGCAGGTGTAAGCATGAGGAAACATAAGACAACAGACCCCTTCGTCAGTCAATGGCATGCTCCTAGCGAAATGCAACGAAGTGGAACAAAGCGGAACACACAAGAATATGCAAAAGACGAAATCGATCCTTTGACGGAGAGGTTGTAAGGGCCAGGCTCTAGCAGTAGTTGATTGAAAACATAAAGAATGTATGGGAGGACTTGCAAAGAATACCAATTCGTAAAAGAGCAAGGAAAATCCTAGATATCATATAGTCTATTAGTGGGATGACATAATAGTAGTCAATTCCATCTTGTTTTCTTGGTAATTTTTCCATTTCTTCACCTATTGATACCATGATCTAAAGGGAATTTCAAACAAGTTTTGAGAATAATGATTGAAATTAAAAACCAGATACATAATGAATCTAAACCAAAAATTAAAAACTATAAGAAAAAGTTTTGAGTATGTTGAATTTTGATGTGATATAGTTATAATATGTTCAACAAAGTAAAGAATAGATTTTAATGCTAGCCGTAACTAGGAATAAGAATAAGAAATTAGGGATTTATGTATATTTCAAAAGCTTAATGATAGAAGACCCATTTTTCCGACACCTTTGACATAGGAACTTTTAGGAGTTGATATAAGAGAAATCCATCCCTTTCTTAATCAATACCCTACCGCTACATTTTAATTAGGTATAAATAAAGGAAATGGATTGACTGTATACATATTTCATGACTAAATGGGGGGACTTTTCCGGTCGGATAAAGTTATTTCTCCTTAATTATCATGGAAACATTTAAGGAAATTATCCTTAAATCCTTTGAAGTATATATGAATGAATCAGAATTTTTCCATTGTTAAATAATTGTATGTATTATTTTATAACGATGTTTAATAGCTGGAAGTAAAGACAAGGGTATTGTAAAGGACCAGTAGATGTAAATTGTTTATCCTTTTCGGACACTCTATCACAAGGGAGAATATAATAGTAGATCTAGATACGATATAGCTATTAAGGATCAAGCTATATAAACTAGCCCATCAAGATAAGTTATTTTTTGGAAACAAATGGTATTATTCAATGTTTGTCATTAAAATAAGTAGATAATATACGTGATGGGGAGGTATACTTTGTGACTTGGATGTTATCATCAAATAAACATAACTACAATAGTATAAAAGAAGAGGCTTTAGTCATGGTGTTTTCCTTGCAAAACAAATTTGGGATTATTTGTTGGATAATTTTTTTTGGTACCTAAAGAAAATTAGGAAAATTAGGGGATATGATGCTAGAGGTTTAACAACACATAGGTGGAGTGGACAAATGTGAATACAAATGAAATTAATGTTGGATGAACATTATCTATTTATTAACTACAAAGGAGAGCTAATGAATAGGAAATGTTAATTATTTTATGTCTATCTTGCCCAAACCCTATTTAAACACCAAATTTATCTTATTTATAATGAACTGAGTTAGTGACATCAATTAACATATAACCAATTTAGTTTCTAAGTGGTAGTTCAATTTCATAGATGCCAAATAAGTTTCTAGAGTGACTTAATACATTATGATGCAAGCTAGAACCTAGAGTACCCTATGTGGGCATACACATGAACCAATAAAGTTCATGCACTATAAATACTTAGAAGAACATGAAATTTATAGAGATGATTCACAATCTATTGGAGGAAAATATTCTCTTGGACTACAATATACATCTTTTGGAGTGCATTAGAAGTGTGTTCAACATGTATGGAGGTGCTCAAAGTATGAGGATCATTTAACCCCATTTGAAAATAAAGGTGTAGAAATTATGTTGTAGGTTTGAAACTACTCATGAATTTTTAATCAAAATCACAAGACCCAAACCTATTATACTTCTCTGTGAAAAGTAATTCACAATCTAGAACAAAAATTCCAAACATGCAATAATAAATCACACACATGCAACAAATATTTTTTACTAGGGAAATCAATCTGCTAAAAACCCCAATGCCTCTTGAATTAATCAAATGAATAGAGATGTATGGCAATTTCTTTGCTCAACTAAGCACAACCTACAAGTGAATGACCTATATCTCTACTCACTGAGAAGCTCAGACACGGACTTAGCCAATTTCTACCTTTGCTTGAGCTCATATTTCATTGCATTATTCCTTGAGGAATTAGGCGCATATTACTTATGAAATTCCTCAAATTGATTGCGCGATTCCTAAGGATGGTCTACCTGACCTCATGCAACACCTATACACTCAACTAGTTTACAACTATTGGTTAACTACCTTGGAAACTCCACCACAACTGGGAAATTCGAATTATCTACATGCATGAACTAATTATTAGTTGATATATGAGTTGACTAGATGATATCTAAGTTAGACTAATGTCCCACTACTTAATGTACCACCAATTAGTTCTATTAACAATCAAAACTAGTTTAACTGATTACAACTGAAATTAAATCAATCTAGGCTCCTATAATTCAGGAATAACTATATACAACTGACCTTCACACCCTTAACTCGAATTAAATGATATAACTGAGTGAAAAAAATCATGTCACCTTAGTTAACTCATCCAAGTTGTCTGTTGATGTGGAATTTCAAATTTTCCCAATTTAATCAAGGAAAAAATAAAATTGAGAATTTCTTGTTGCATTTTTCAACACTCCCTCTTATCACAATAATGGGAGAGACCAAGGCTTAAATACAACCTTATGGTGTCTCTTGGTGAAGGGGAATGATCTTCGATCATGACCTTTTTCCTATTACAACCTAATATAATTACATTTAATAATAATTAATAATTTTTATATAACATTGTCTTCCTCTCAAAATATGCTTTGTCCTCAAAGCATACGTAACGACAATTGTTGTTGACGAAATTCTTTGGTCTCCCAAGAAGCTTCTTCTTCCGATAAATCCTCTCACTTGATTAAGTATTCCATGATTACACGAGATCGGAGCTTCTTTTCTCTGGTGGATATGATACCTTTTGGCTCTAAAATGACCCTTCCTTCATCATCTAAAAATGGAAGTGTTGTTTGTGTTGACTGATTGTTACCAAGTGCCCTTTTTAGGCAAGATACATGGAAGACGTTGTGAACATGACTTTTATTTGGAAGGCTTAAGCTATATGCGACTTGGCTGATCTTTTTGTTGATTTATACAGTCCATAGAAATTTGGTCCTAGTTTATGTTTCCCTTTTTGTTTCAAGGAAAACTGCTTGTATGGTTGGAGCTTGACAAATACCCATTCTCCAAATTCAAATTCTCTCTCAGTTCTATTTCGGTCATCTTGTTGCTTCATACGGTTTCGTGGATTATTCTGATTTTATTTTAGGGTCTGGACGACCTTTTGGGTTTCTTCTAGTTGGTTTTTAACCGTTGGTATATTTTTCTAGACGGAAGCTAGATATTTCCATTTCGGGGGTTCGTATCCATACAAAGCTTGGAATGGATTCAATTTTTTTGATGTATGGTAAGTAGAATTATACCACCATTCAGCGAGATACAATCATTGAACCCACTTATTTTTATTTTTTTTAGCGTAACAATGTAGGTAAGCTTCCAAACATTTATTGACAACCTTTATTTGTCCATCTGTTTGTGGGTGATAAGAAGAACTCATGTTTAGGTAGGTTCCTATATGGCTGAACAATTCTTTCCAAAAATTACCCTTAAATTTAGCATCCTTGTCGCTCACAATGACTTTCAGGAACCTGTGTAGTTTATAAATATGTTTGCAAAATATCTCAGTGATTTTCTTTGCTAAGTCTGTTTTATTTATGTCAATAAAGTGAGCATATTTAGTGAGTTTGTCGACTACTACGAATATCTTATCCTTTCCATCAGATACAGGTAACCCTTCAATAAAATCCATTGATATTTCTTCCCATTTCTTATTCGGAATGTTTAAGGGGTGAAGTAATCCAGGTGTCAGGATATTTTCACTTTTATTTCTTTGACATGTGTCACATTCTACTACATATTTCTGAATATCGTGACTCATACCCTTCCAAAATAATGATTGATGTGCATTGTAGTAAGTTTTAAGAAATCCTACATGTCCGGCTGACAGGGAATCATGTGACTCCTTGAGTATCTTTGATATAAACTTGGAATTTGAATTTAGATAGATTCTTCCCTTGTACCATAAAATATTGTTCTTCCATTCAAATTTTGAGTTTCCTAGGAGATTATTGATTATAGCAGTTATTTCTAGATCCTTGGCATACTCACTGTGGATCTCATTAAGCCATTCAGGAACAACAACTGAGACTGCAAGTAGTGTTGGTTCTTCTTCCTTCCTAGACAGGGCATCTTCTACTACATTTTCTTTTCCCCTTTTATGTAATATCTCCATGTTGAATGCGGTAATTTTTCAATCCATTTTTTTTGTTCTTCAGAGAGTGTTTTTTGTTGGAGGAAGTGTTGAATACTGTTATGATCCATTCGTATAAATAACTTACTCCCCAAAATATATTGTCTCCACTTGGCCAATGCGTGCATAATGGCGATCATTTCCTTGTTTTATGTGGATTTAAGATGCTCTCGTTTAGTGAGCTTCCTGCTTTCAAAATCTATTGGATGCCTTTCTTGCATTAATACTGCACCTATACCGAATCCAGAGGCATCACACTCGATGATAAATGGTTTATAGAAATCGGGAGTCACCAATACCAGGGCATTAGACATCACTTCCTTCAATTCTTCGAAATGCCTTCCTACTTCCTCATTCCATTGAAACGAATTCTTCTTTAAAATATTTTTAATAGGTGTAGTTATGTGCGCATATTTTTTAATAAATATTTGGAAATATCATGTTAATCCTAAGAACCCTCTTAGCTTGGATATACTAACTGGTTTGGTCCATTCCTTTATATCATTGATTTTAGTAGGGTCCACTTTCACTCCTTCATAGGATATTATGTGTCTGAGATATTCTACTTCTTCTGTTCCAAAGGTGCATTTGGATTTCTTAGCATAAAACCGCTACTATTTCAATAGCGTAAGAACTCTATCCAAATGTTGTAGGTTCTCCTTCCAAGATTTACTGTAAATTAAAATATCATCAAAGAATAATAGTACAAATTTTCTAAGATATGGAAGAAATAATTCGTTCATAGTAGCTTGGAACGTAGCTGGTGCATTTGTTAACCCAGAGGGCATTACTTTAAACTCGTAGTGACCTTCGTATGTTCATAATATAGTTTTTGGTATGTATTCCAACCTGATTCTGATCTGGTAATAGACTGACCTTAAGTCTAATTTTTATAAGTATTTTGTGCCATGTAGTTCATCCAACATTTCATCGATAAAGGAAATTGGAAACTTATTTTTAATTGTTATCTTATTTAATCCTATGTAATCAATGCATAGTTGGAACGATCCATCCTTCTTTCCCACCAATACAACTGGAGAAAGAATACAAACTCTTACTTTTTGAGATGACCCCACATTTTAAAATATCTTGGATTATTTTATTAATTTCCGTCTTTTGGTGATGCAAATAGCAATACATCTTGATGTTGACAGGGTCTGATCCTACTTTGACTTATATTGTATGCTCAATTTCCCTATTAGGAGGCATTTTCATGGGTAGTTCTTGGAATACTTTTCCGTGCTTCTGAATCAGCCCTTGTACTTCTGGTGACCTTTCACTGATCATTTTTGCAGATAATATTTCTAATTGGTGACATTTCACTATATAGGTTGGCGCTCATTTTCGAATCATTTTCATCATCTAGGATGACGACACGATTTTATTTTCTAGTGCTTGGAATCCATATAACTTGTGCTTCTACCCTTCCCATTTAAAGCTTATAAGTTTCTTTTGATGGTTGGCAGAATAAGTACCTAAGATTTGTAGCCATTGGATACCTAAGACCACATCTACTCCTCCTAGTGGTACAGTGTAGAATCGAGATTCTAAATTAAATTTTTGAATCTGCAATTTGACCTTACGGAATTTCCCTACTTTCTCATTCTTCTTACCATCGGCTACCATTACCTTCATATTGGGCATGACGAATGTAAATATGTTGAGTCTTTTCGCCATATCTGAATCTAAAAAATTGTGGGTGATGTCAGTGTCTATGAGAACCATTATGTTGCTCTTCTTAATACTTTTAATTTTAGTGTCTGGGGTTGTGATATACCTGTCATAGCTGATAATGACACTTGCAGAATTCTTTCGCCATCTAGCTCTGGAGAGAATTCTGGGGTGTCTTCAATTCCTTCTACATCTAATTCATCACTATTAGAATCATTAGTTGCTTCACAATTATACAGATTCTTTATCTCTTTTCCTTTAGCACACCTATGCTTAGGGTCCTTCACCACAACGTTTGCACTTGCCCTCTCTCATCCTTTGTATTTCCACATTAGATTTTTATCCTTCACGAAGATGTGGTGGGACATATTTTGTGTTATCTATATTTGCAGATTGAGGAAATATTCGTCTCCAATATACTCTTTCCATCTTTGACCAAAATAACTTTTCAAATCTCTTTTCAGCAGCTTTTTCTTTTTTTCTTGCTACTTCTATCGATGTAATGTCATGAAGCTCGAGCTCTACTTTTATACTGGTTTTAAGTCCCAAACTCTTCTTCCTTGATACCTTGGAATATTTTAAAGAACACATCCTTAAATTTTCTCCAACTGATAGAAAGTGTTGTCTTTTTTCCACCACATATACCAATTATATGCTTCTCCTTCCATTTTCATGGAAGTGTGCTTAATATTTTCGTCATCATTGTCAACTTCGTAAATCTCGAAATATTATTCGGCTTTATTAAGCCACACAACGATGCCTTTTTCGTTACCGTCAAACTTGGGCAGCTCGATTTTTTCTCTTCATTGATAGGTTGTTAAAGGTGGAGCGAAAAAACGATATTGACTAGTGAATGAATTCCAGAGCTGCTTATTTTGAAAATTTGCCTTATTATTTTCTTGATGTTGCGGGGATGATGTTTTTGGAGAGTCGGTTTTTTCATGGTGATCTGCTGAATTTCCTGAATCTGTTGAATTGTTATGTTGATTATTTTCAATATTCTCGAATATTTGTTTCGGTGACAGCTTCATCCCCTCACAAATAGCAGTTAGCATTAACATTGCTTTATTATGATTATCTGTGGATTTTCAATGGCTTTGCCCAATTTTCCTTTCTATCCGATTTTTCGTGTCTTGAAGTTTCTTAATATCACTAGAATGTCCCGTAACCTTACCCTTGAGATTAACTAATATTTTTTTAAACTTATCAGAATGGCTGTAATTTTATTCTCGGGATCAACCATTTTTTTGTTGAAATCGGTCATTGTCATTGACGACATTGAATGGGTTTGAGGGAGTATGTATTTATCTGCTAGTTTACTCTCTCTTTTTTTAAATTAAATCAAATCTAATTAAAATTTTATATAAAAAATAATTAGAATTAATTAAATTTATATAATTTATATTGTTATTGTAACTATATGGAATAAATAGTTAACATATCGCAAATTAATAAATTATATGATAACTATAAGTATTATATAATTATGATATAATTTAAGTTGAATTATGTAATTTAGATGGTCAATGAAAAATATTTGAAGAGTCATGACCATGGCTAAAAATTTTCAGATGGCTTAACCGATGACAAGCATGGCTTTTGAGGGAGGGAGAAACTATGGGAAACGTTGGCAGAGGGAGCGAACGATCTCAATTGGGGAATGCGGCGGAAAGGGTAAGGAATGGTAGGTCAACGATGCACGGGCATAGACAACGGCTAGTGGCAACAGGAGAAGTGGACGACAGGACTGTAGATGGAAAAAATGTGTGTGAGGGGAGAGAGCAGTGCGGAAGGGTCGTCGACTTGTGGGGTGGACGACAGGAATCGATGTAACAGCAGGTGTGGAATATGTGGTTGTAGCGGGTCGAGGAACGACAATGGTGGAGTCACAGTGAGTGCCGACAGACTTAGCAGGGTGACAACACAGTTGGGAAACGATAATGTAGCGGAGAAGGGGGGTGGAACAATGGAGAATTACGAAAGGTATAGCAGGGAGCAGAGAAATGACGCAAACAACAGTAAGGTGACGGGGTAGTGGACGACTGTGATGGGGTAGCGAGATCGTGGAGGGAAGTTGAAAATGGAATTTTGAATAAGAATTCAGACAGGGACATGAATAGGAACACGACATCAACAGGTTGACAGGGAACTAAGGATTGGAACCTGCTCTGATACCAAATGGAGTGTAAAACTCAGAATTAAACATAAATATGTATATATTATTGATAAAATTGATAATGTGATTTACAAATGGGAGAGACCAAGGCTTAAATACAACCTTATGGTGTCTCTTGTTGTAGGGGCGTGATCTTTGATCATGCCCTTTTTCCTAATACAACCTAATATAATTACATTTAATAATAATTAATCATTTTTATATAACAAATATATTGCATGCAACACCTCTCATTGTTGTTGTTGTTGCTGCAACATCGGAAACTAAGAAGCATCCAAAGAAAATTGAATCAACTGTCTACAATTGTCTACTAGGAAAAATGGTGATGTTATTGAATCTGCTACTGAGCCTCCTACTATGTTGTCAACACTCCTCTTCACTCCTAATTATTTGATTGACACTAATCCTCCTACTATTGAATATTGTGGGCCCCTGTAGCAAGGTATTTATCCATGAGGAGAACACCTTAATGGAGCTTGCCCAAATTTCTGCAATTTTAAGACTATGGATTCACATCTCCCCACCTCACACTTGGAGGCATGGTTGCATGTGATACCTCTACCCACTTAGCTCAAAATTTCCCTCCACTGGAGGTCTCTGCTTTAGTGGATGTATCCACTCTTCCTCCTTTCTTCCTCCCCATTTTTGGTTGCTCCACAACTTCCTAAGCCTCCTTATGAGGCTCCATTTTGAGAGGTCTATCCTGCCCTCTCAAACACCAAATATCTAATCCCTGCCTAACTCCTTAAGGTTTTTCATGCATATTCTACCTCAAGTGCATACAAATTCTTGACTTGAACCCCAATCTACTTCACCTCCCATTGTTATGTGTCTTAGGAATTCCTTTCCTTTGCTGAAGATCACATCAAAACCATGGTCTTCCAAAACTACAACAAAGATGAGATTTTTCTGAAGGCCCAGAATGAACATGAAATCCTGGAGCCTAAGGGGGGAACTTGAATCCCTATGAAAGGTGACTGTACCAATCCAAAACATGTTATGCCTTTCATCATACCCCATATAAATGTGCATCTGCAAGTATTTCTCCCCCAAGTCACTGAAAAAATTTCTATTCCCCGTCATGTGGAACGATACACCCGATTCCAAGTACTACATGCTCCCCATCATTGTGCTATCCATGAATGCAATGAGGGTAAATTGAAGCTCAAATTGTGAAGCCAAGGCTCACCTACTACTCCTCCTGAGGTCTTCTTGTGTGGACACTTCCTGGAAAAGTGCCCAGATTCATGACAATGGAAGCATTTAATTTTTGACAAATATTTCTTCTTGCACCCTTGACTAGATTCTAGTTTGGATTGTGATTTCTTCCCTTTTAACTTCTTTTGATTTCCAGACAATGTAGACTTGTCTTCATCCTCTCACTTGTATGAAGTCCCATCTCTAGTATTCCGCCTTATTTCCTCCTGTACCAAATCAAACTATAAGCGCTCCCAATTCAGTATTTTCTCCCTCTCATTAACCAAATATTGATATTTGTGCTAGCTCCTGGGGAAGCCCAAAAGGACTAGGCCTACCAAGTCTTCTTCGGGGACATTAATACTGACCCCTCCAAGTTCATCACGACATTATGTAAACTTGTTTAAATAGTGCGACATTTTGTTATTCTTCTTCATCTTGATACTTCGAAGTTTATCCTTGAGTGCCATCTTCCTATGGTCACTATTATTCTCGAACAATTTTGTCAGTGCTTTCCACATTGCAAACGAATTTTATTTTCTATGGATATTTGAGACAATGTGATCCCATAGTCCGTCCAATATGATTCTCCTCACTTTGGCTACATCTTTCTTCCACTAAGCATGGTTTTGGGCATCAAATTATGGTGGTTGTTCAACATTTGTCTTGATTTTTTCTAGAAATATATTGTAATCCAATATTTCCTCCATGTGATCCTTCCATGCAAAAAAATTAGAGGCGCCTTCCAAGGCATACTCTAGCCTTAGTCCATTGAAGGTCATCTTCTCAACTCTGAATAAATCTTGCTATATTGATCTTCAAATTCAAACCCCATGAGAAACACCTTTGAAGTTACTACTTTAATTTGAATCCTACTATAATACCATGTAGAAATTAAGTTTTGTATTTTCAACATCTCATGAAGTTTTAATCAAAATCACAAGACACAAACCTACTCTACTGCTCTGCGGAAATTAATTCACAATCTAGAATAAAAGTTTCAGACATGCAATTAGAAATCACACACATGAAACAAGTATTTTTAACTAGGGAAAACAATATTCTAAAATCCCCCATTCCTCTTGCATTAACCAAATGAATAGATATGTATTACAACTATTTTTCTCAACTGATCATAACTTGTAAGTGCATAACCTATCTCTCTTCTCACTAAGAAGCTCTGACCTAGACTTAGTTAATTTCTTCCTCTGCTTGAGCTCATGTTTCCTTGCATTTTTCCTTGATGAATTATTCCCTTATTAATTAGTAATTTCCTCAAATTGATTGCAAAATTCCCAAGGATGGTCCTCCTAACCTCGTGCAACACCTATACACTCAACTAGTTTACAACTGTTGTTTAACTGCCTTGGAAACTCCACCACAATTGGGAAATTCAAATTATTTACATGGATTAGATAATTACTAGTTGACTGCTCAATTAAATATATGAGCTTTGTGTTAGATTTATGTACCACTACTTAATTGACCACCAACTAGTTCCATTAACAGTTAGAACTAGTTTAACTGATTACAACTGAAATTAAATCAACCTAAGCTCCTAAAATTTAGGAATCACTAGATACAACTGAACTTCATGCCCTTAAATTGAATTAAATGAGATAACGGAGTTTAAACAACAATATCACCTTATTTAACTCATCCAATATGTTTTTTTATGTGGAATTTCAATTTTTCCCAATTTAATCAAGGAAAAATTAAAATTGATAATTTCTTGCTACAATTTTCAACAAAAGGGACCCCATTGTCTCACAAAATATCTAAGTAAATTATGCTCAAATTATTAGAAGTGTCCCATTTATTATTATCCATTGGTTGTTTGGATCAATGACTTTGGATAAACAAATGACTTTTATAAAGAAAATATGAGATATCCATTGATGATTTAATCAATTGGAGTTGGTGATTAAGTCTTTTTTATCTAAATTCATATGCAGTTAAAATATAGGTTTTGGTTCAACTAATAGTGAAAATATAAATTTTAAACCTTTATAGGATGCTATGTACACAAAATTGTATTTATTAAATTGAGAATTAATCGATAGAATTCACACTTAGTAGTTAGAAATTTATCCTAGAAACCCTTAACAGGGAAAATTCAAAAATAGTTAGAGTTGCACCTTTTACTCTCATTGTATCAACTTCACCATTTATAATAAAATATATAGAGTTTTCAAAATCGAAATTCATAATCCATTAACCTAAATTAAATGACAACCCCAACTCCATAAATAGAATTAGGAAATGATGGGAGGAAAACTACCAAGGATGGACCAAAAAATCACCCATTTTGTTTAGGGGGGCTTCATCCCTTAACCCCTTAAAAAGGGAGCCTAGTATTATACACATATGTGTATTCTATGAGATTCACCATGCAAATAATATAACAAATATCCAACATTCTTCCACTTTTTATTTTATTTGCATACAAGGGAGCTTGATAATTATAACATTAGCAAGTCAAGGGAACATTTCCCACTATTTATCTATGCAAAGAAAACTTCTCAATATGAATAGAATTTGTTAATTAATATACAAAATTCTTCAAACTATGTACCTTCACCACAAAAACACTTTATTTCCTTCAACCATGTCTCTCACAAAGCTATATAACGATAAGTATGGTTCTTTATCAAGCACATTTCAATTTGTAGAAATTTGATAAAAATTTCAAGTGCTCAAGATTTCAAACTGAACAACAGGAGACACAATTATACTCTACCGATCTACAGAATGGAAAAAACAATTTAGAACAACATGCATAGACATGCAATAAGAAAACCACAAGTACAAATTTATTTCTAGGGGAACCCAATTGGGAAAAAAACCCTCAAGCCTCTTTGCATTAATCAGCTAAATATAGAAACTATTACAATTGCTTGCTCTAGCTCTAATCACAACCTACAAAAGAATAAATGTTCTCTTTGGTGAATGAGAAAACTCTAGCCAGCACTTATCCAATTATCTGCTCATCTAGCCTCCTATTTTCTTGCATAGTCCTTGAAAAAATAGATAATAAAAGATAGGAATATCCTCATATTTTCTTATGTAATTCCCAAGGATTGATCTCCTGACTTTATGCGACAAATGTACACTCAATCTAGTAAACAACTCATGTTACATTGCCTTGTCATCTCCACTTCAGTTGAGAAATTCGAATTACATGCATTCATTAGCTATTTTGGGTTGATTGATCAATTAACTGACAAATCTATGAGTTAGACTACTATCCCACTATACAAATATTCTTCAACTGACTCTATCAATAGTTAGAGGTTAGTTAACTAAATAAAACTTAACATAACTAAACTATATTGCTAAAATTTAGCAATCACGCATGCATGACTAAACTCCAATCCCACTAACTCAAATTTAATGATCTAAGTAGAGACAAGATCCATGTCACACTAGTTAACTACCTCCAAT
Organism: Pinus albicaulis; assembly: GCA_034641835.2. Taxonomy (NCBI): domain Eukaryota; kingdom Viridiplantae; phylum Streptophyta; class Pinopsida; order Pinales; family Pinaceae; genus Pinus; species Pinus albicaulis. The sequence continues at coordinate 694,543,807 of CM076579.1, read as the reverse complement.
TTTTCCCGTTGATGTGGAAATTCGATTTACTCAATTTAACTAAGGCTAAATTCAAATTGAGCCTTTCTTGGTACATTTTTTCAACGCTTCCTCTTAGCAAGAAAGAGATTTTTTACCACCCCTATCCTCTGCACGCAGTCTCGCAAATGATAATATTGAATATCAATGTGCTTGGACCTGTCATGAAATAATGTATTCTTAGAGAGATTGATGCAACTATTATTATAACAATATATCACTATTGGATCCATCTCCTATCTAAATATACCCAAAAGTATTTGTAACACAACCCGATAACCTCGCAGGAAAATGCATGGAGTTAGGAAATTTTTTCAACATTTACCAATGTGTAAATTTCTAAATTTCTTTCTATATTCCCTCATTAACCATTATAATAACCATCATCATCACCTAGAGAAATATTTAGTAAAAAACATAGTGATTTACACAACCATTAACTCTCCTTGCTGTAGCATATTAACTTAATTTTCCTGATATAACTATGCATCGATCCCATGATCATTTTAACTCATTTAATAAATCACATGATTGATAATATAAACATCACATCATGAAATAAATTAACATCATGAAAATTACACAATGAAAAAACACCTCATTAGACACTAATATACCCTAGAAACCCCGTAGCGTGAAAACCAACAAACGTTTAATTTTCTTATTAAACGTTTGTGAGGGTTTTCATCCCTCACTCAATGGTTACAAGGGATTCCATCCCTTGACCATTGTCATAAAATATTACATAGAAAAATAATATTAAAGGAAACATAACTAGTTATAATCTATTACAATCATCATGATACCATTTACCCACGAATCCTCAATCTCTGTCTTTTTGGTCAGATTGTTTCCTTCAGTGGATCATCCTGCAGTTGGAACTCCTAAACCTACATGGAATAACAACTCTTATCTTCCAATATGTTAAACTTAAACACTCATTTTCTCAAGTCACCCTCCTTTTCTGTTGTTGTTGTTGTTAACACACTTGATATCACGATTTGATAAAATATTAATAAACCAATAATAAATCTTTATTTGTGACACTTCAACAACTATTTGTATGCATGTATAAAACATAAACAAATTGACATGAAATTTATTCTTTAACATCATTTCACATGCATTAGTAATAAATAAATCACTATCAAGCCTCATCTTTCCAACAAATGCTAACAAAATCTTGCATGCACGTTCATATTATTTCCAAAGGAAAGCTAACATACTATATAATAATTTTGTGCATGAAAATGCATAACAAGCTTTCAAGATAATTATCCCAACAAGCAATTTCCTGTGTGCCTACTCTTATGTTTTCTTTTCCAAAATGATTAACAAAATAGATTCTATACTTATGCATGTGAACACATGTTCTTTTCCAAAAAAATATTTTCCACACAAGAGCTATTCACAATGGCTATTATGTATAAAAATGCCAACTCAACTATTTCAAACAAAATTATATACTAGTTATAATGTTGTGCATGCAATAACATAGCTTGTTCTTCTTGCATGTAAAACATATATTTCTTTCCAAAGGACACTAAATAAATATTCCATCGAAAAATAAACACATTTATTTTCTAAGAGATCAAACACATACCATTTATTCTTTCATGCATGAAAAGGGGCATTTCCCTCTTATTCAAAAGATCTAGTCGAATAACTATGCATAATATTCTCCCAAAAGAAAGTTAATACCATAGCCAATCCCTTTAGGTGTGCAAATACATATTATTTTTCCCAAAAGAAGGCTAACACAATCAATATTATTAGATTGCATATTCCTTTTCTCCAGAAATATAATACCATAAACTATACATTTTCAATGCATGCAAGCGTATAGGTTTCTCTAAATAATCTTACATAATAAAGCATGTGATTACTAGTTTTTCTCTCCAAGAATCTAATCCAATAATGCATACAAGGATATATTTTTCTCTTCTATTTTTTTTGAAGAGTTCTAACACAATAAATTACAAATATGTATATTTATTCCAAGGAATTTAACAAACTAATTATTCTTTTTCCAAAAGATAGCTAACTCACTAGCTATTATGCATGAAATACAAAATATTTTCTTATCATTTCCCACATCACAGAGATTTGTAATATTTCCTCAAGAAATAACATGAATAACAAATGCTTCTCAAATCACACAACCAATTGTCTTTTATGCAAAGGTTTTATGTGAACTACTTCTCACAAAAGTTATTTATATCTTTTTGCATGACTCAAGCTCCTCATGCATGTAAAATCACATAATCAATTCTAGTAGATCAAATATAGTACATAATTATTTATGTGCACCTAAGCACATACTCTTTTCAAGAGTCCAATATTTCTCTTTAAACTTTTAATGCCTATGCATCATGAGAACATACTTGGTAATCTCTTAAATGAAATAACTTAATTCATTTTAAATAATTATCAACATAATTATTATGTCTATACGTACATAAATAATTATTTTTATCCGATTGAAAAATCAAATAGAAGCACTCCGTTTTACTCTGTTTTTCCTATTTTATTCATCCACTTTGGACGCGCTTATGAACATATGGAAACGAATTTCAGAAAACAAAAGAGGTTTTTGTTTGGAACAGTATTATTAAAAATAACCTCTCTCATTTTTTTCACAGGTGTCACGGTTTTGAAGATTAGAATGAATCTTTGTAGCTTGGTTTTCCAGATGTAAATATTAAATAATTTCATATTTTTGTTATCAACTTTGGACACGGTTTCCAAACAAATGAAACCGATTTTTGGAAAACCCAAAGTGGTTTTGGTTTGTAATGGGTTCATTAAAAATAACCTCTCTCAATTTTACACAGGTGTTACGGTTTGGAATATTCGAACGAATATTTGATGCTCATTTTTCCAGATTTAAATATTAAGTAATACCCTATTTTTGTCATCAACTTTGGACACGGTTTTCGAGACATGGGAAATGTATTTTTAAAATCTGAAAGATTCTTTTAGTCATAACATCCTATTTTACAAAACCCTCTTTCAATTTTTAGAGTTCTATCATGGTTTGGGAGATATAAAGACATAGTTGGACCTTATTTTCCAATAACTCATGCAATTCAAAGAATTATTTAGCCATGAAAAGATTTTATGAATTCAAAACACATGAAATATTCTAAGAATTCAATGAAAAAAACAGTTATTTCTCTACCCACGGAATTATATAGAGACTTTCTCAAGAAATAATCTTGATTCTTTATCATATGAACTTTTCCTTGCAAATAAATTCAATTATTATATCATCATGCCCCATATGCAAACAAAAGAATTTTTAAAGAACATATTTACTTATATTTTGATGCATGCTTGGAATCCTTTCTTCCTCTTCCTTCGCTCCATTCTCCATGTATTCTCTCATTCCTTCCTCTATTTTTCCCATAGGCTTAAGCATCCATAAAGCACCCATAAATCTGATTTTTCCTAAATCACAAAAGCACTCCATAAATCTCGCATGCTTTTATTTTCAAGGTAGGTTTGTTTTTTCCTTATGAGCAAAATATCACTTATCCATAGTTTTTCCAAAACTATTACTCATTATTTAAAAAACTCATAAAAGTTACCAATTTGGAAATATAATTTATTTCTATTGAAGAATATAAATTATTCTAAATAAAATCATTAAGAAATAATTCTTCCAATATTATTATAATTAAGAATTACAAGAATATTCTTCATGTAATATCAATATAAGAATTAATAATATTTAATTATTCAACAACTCTCATTTTACGAGAGTTTTTACGGTGGCTTACTCCAGGGATATTACATACTCCCCCCCTTAAAGGGAACACCGTCCTCTTTGTTCTTCTCTTGTTGGAACATTAACCTTTACTTTTCATTAGCAATTATTTAGGCAATGTAAAATAATACTTCAATCATAATACTTCCACAAAAACTCAAGGGGCACTAGCCATTTAATCATCAAAATTATAAGAAAAACTCTATCAAGTGCATGTTGTATTTTAATTTAGGAGTTACACTAGTATTTCTTTCCCACTAGTGTTGTTTGCAAATTACTGTCTTTCTCTTCCACATTAATTTCAATCAAATTCAAACTCATGCCATTTATCTCCAACCATTTTCCTTTCAAATTATTGTCTTTCTCTCCCACATTAATTTCAATCAAATTCAAACTCATGGCATTTATCTCCAACCATTTTCCTTTCAAATTATTGTCTTTCTCTCCCACGGTAATTTCAATCAAATTCAAACTCATGGCATTTATCTCCAACCATTTTCCTCTAGTAAGTCGGGAATTTAGAGTTCAATAACTCATTATTTTACCTAACATGAATTATTTCAGTCGCCTATATATTTCAATTTATTTCCTTTGTGCATGCATATAGATAAGTCATTTATGACATGTTCATTTGCTCATAAAAACCTACAAACACAACCTATTTCATCGAAATTGTTTCTTAGATAAATTAATATATCATGCATGCAAAACCATAACACATGCAACAAGTTTGAGACATGAAACTTACAGTCTATTGTAACATCCAACGTCTTTAGATAATTTTTAACATCAACATAGTTTCATCTAACCATAGTTAATTTCTAGGAATTATTGAGGAACTGAGCATATTCCACCCAACCGTGAACTATCTCCAATAGTTCCCCACCAAGCTAAGATCTACTTGCCACTAGAATCAACAAATTCATTGATTCCTTTGTGCTTTCTTCCCAGCAGATTTTTAGCTGCGTCATGCTTTAAGGTCTGCCAATCTTTTGCCTAGGCCTTTTTGTTTTATATTTTTTGAAAAAAATATACTCTTATTTTTATTTAAAGCATGCATTTGTCTCCCGATGTGCTTTTTTTTCACCCACTTAGTATTTATCTCCAACTAAGTGATCAAAATAATATTTCTCCCATTATGTTAATATTTTCCTCTTTATTATTTTCTCCTAGGGATGTTTAGGAGACTTTTAGGGAAGGTCCATCTTGAACTTAACCACCAATAGCTTTTCATAAGTTGGCAAGAAGTCTTCTAAAACTCTAGATTTATTTCCTGAATACCTCAACCAATGTATTCATTAACTCAAAAATAGAATATTACATCATCACATCAACCCCATCATGGCTTCCATAGCCATCGAATCCAATAAAAATTCCATGTCTAAAAATAGTCAATGTATAAAAATCCATTGTAATTTACATAATTGTCCATTTGCATATTATCATTAAGGCAAAGGAACATTTATGTAATGCATCTATACTTGACCCTTAACATGGGTCCCACAATTTTTCAAATTACATTAACAACAATTCATCACATGTAATATAGATTGTATACATACCAAATTTCCACATAATAACAATCATGCAACTTAGAAAAAGTACATTAACCTATATTTCATACCATAGCATTATAATTTCTTTAAGGTCTCACCTTACCAACCATCAATATTATAGAGAAATAGCAGTCTCATTGAGCACTAGGACACAAAATGTGATTTTTTTCTTTCCTTACCATTAGTTTGCAACCATGTAAGCGACAACCATTAAGAAATTTTGGGAAAATAATTTGCAATGATGGAATCTAAAACCACTATAGAATTTTATAAAATAGTTTGCAAGAATGAAATCTACAACCAATAGTTTAACAGAGGAACCAGTCAACCGTTAGGGATCCTCCCTAGTTGCCTACTACTTTCGGAGGAAAGACTGTCTATATAGATGTGATGGTTGTCCAAGGCCCTTTGCACTTTAACTTACTCCTTAAGCGTGACTATACTTATGTCATGGGATCTCTTGTTTCTTCTCTCTTTTATGTGATGTGTTTTCCACATGAAGGAATAATTGTGACGATTGATGAGTTGTTGTTCATTGGTCCTAATCTGGCTCCCAATAAACAATCATCCCTAAATGGTTCTTACATGCAAGTGGTATCTTCCCCACCACAGGTTAATTATGTGGAAACCTGTTCCATGCCCGTATCTACTGATGATCCATTCAGTAATATAGTGCACCATGTACTGGGGGCATTAGATCTTGATTTCTAGAGTGTTGTTCTCCCATTTGATGAGAACCTCTTGGAAGCCATGACCTCTTATGGGTCATGATCAGGTATTAAGGAGTAGATTTCATTTTCTTGTGTCAAGCTCCTTAAAAAATGAAACGTTATCTTCAAATCAAAGTTCCTTTTCTTGTGTCAATCTCGTTAAAAAATGAAACAAATCCCCTTTCAATTTGATTCTTTGATTATATCTCGTAAATTCCCAGCCGAGTCTTTCACTTGATCTCGTAATTGAACCTTTATTCCATCCACCTGTTAGTAATCGGTAGTCTACTTAGGTGAATGATATGAGGCTTAGGAGGCATGTACCTTGAATTGAGTCACCATGCTGGGGGCATGCAAACTTATTTCAAGCATAGTTTACCATGTTTCAATATTGTGTAAAAATGAAACCATCTTGAAGCGTTTTCAAGCAAAGTTTCCCATGTTTCAAGATTGTGTAAAAATTAAACCATTCGCATGCTACCTCTCGTGATTTCTTATTTCCTTCTAGATGAGCCTTGGTTTTCTCATTCCATCGTCACCATCTTCTTGGCTTATCATACGCTTTCACTTGGTTGTTTTACCCTTTCCTGAGGAATAGTTACGATGAGTGTTCCTGTTAGCCAACCTCTTGACCTTTACATGTTTTGAGCAGTTCCACCATGACCAGAACCAGTTTCTACCACTTATACCATTCATTCCTCTAGGGGGAGTCTATTTTCAAATCTTTTTTTACTCTCAAAAAATGAAATGATTGTCGAGTAATTGTCATTTTGAACTCGTTAAAGTGAATGAATTGGCGTGATCTCATTATACGTTTACCCCTTTTTCGGGATGATATTTACTATTTATGAAAAAGGAATACCTTGATCGAACATGGTCAAGAGGTTCTCTCAGACATTGTTTTCTACCTTTTCGGATTCGATCTTACGAAAAGGGACATGATGGAGTTTCCTTTTTTGTTTCTTTTCAAACTCCTTAAACATGAAAAGTTACCGAGTTTACCTTTCGTTGGACTCGTTAAATATTAAATGACGAAAGACTGAGTTCCGCCTTCCTAGGACTCGTCAAAATTACTAGGATGGATTCATTTGAAGAGTGAACTTACATGCTCAACATATGTTATGATGCTATCCTCTTCATGTTGGCTATAAAAAATAAAGAGGTACTTGTTAACAATAACGGGGGACCATTGAAAGTGAAAATCATATGTGCATTATGGGAAGCTTGTCACTCTTGAACATGACACTCATTTGCAATTCATGTTGGGTTGGGGGCATCCTACATTTTTCACTTTCTCTCCATGGGTTTGGGAAATCCATTTGCCTCTTATCTGATTACCAATTTTGTCAACATGACCTCTGATCCTATTTCAGTCAAATGCTAGTACGCTCCAGAGTTGTGTCACCAATATGTTCAAGAGAAGCATTTTTTGTCAAACATCCTCTTCATATCTGACCTCCTCTGTTACAATCCTGAATCACTCCTATAATCTTAAGATATCTTCTATTTCATGTTGATGATTCAGGAATCATTATGGCCCTCCTTTGACGAATCACTTCCTGTCGAATTTAGCTCATTATCTGGGATGGTGATTTATAAACTTATGTTCAGTACCTTGGAGCTTGCATGCCTCAATGACAAGTTCTTCATGTTCGACGATAGGTTCACATTATTGGCCTTCGATCGAATGATTCTGCAAGTGTTCAACTTCAACACATCCATTCACACTTGTAGCTTGTGATGTTGTACCTTGAGTTCCATCGTCATTATTGGTGGTCTCTCTCGTGCCTGTTAACGGTTCTCATCATTGACCAGTAATAATTTGGTTTCTATCATGTTCGACACCAACACATTTATTCACATGGCTAGATTTGTACATTGGGTTGATTAAGATCGTGGTGAAGACCCTAGGTCGCATTTGATTTTTGGTCAAGTCTGCGAGGAGTTATTGAGTATTCATGATTGTATACATGATCGTATCTATACAGATGACAGTGTCCATACCACAGATCCATTCCTTTCATCTCTTTTAGATAGATGGCTACGACCATACCAAGGGCCCATGTGTCATTTGATACCTAGTGAGATATGATGTGGTAAGGCATATTTATACTAGAGATGTCATATATTGTAAATGTTTGATTTGGCAGATTCTACAAAGGTGGTCTACGTTCTTTTCCTTGGTTCATAAAGCATTTCAACCTTCAATCCATGTTCTTCCTTCATGCTTTAGGGGGCATCTGTTACACAGTAATTTGTCCCCATGCTCATTTTCCTATTCCTAATCTTGAAATGCCCCGTTACGAATCTTGTGTAATGTTTCCATCATCAATAAATATGCTAACATATCCCCTTGAATATCCAAAGAAGATTTCCTTGAAAGATTGCTGAAGATATTTGGTCAAATTCCTAGTTTCTTGGGTCAACGCTCTTCCTGATGCCATGACCGCGCTGATGTCAGTTTCCCAGTTCTAGCCCAGTTTTGTCAATGCCCTAATTTCTTGGAAAACTACGTTGATCCCCTTTCTAGTAGTGTTCCCTCAAATGGAGGAGAAGCTTTGACCTCTAGAAGCTCAAGGTCGACGAGCTGGTTATTGAACATAGATGATAAGGTCAAGATATATCATTTTATAGCCTTGATATCATCCATGGGGAATCATCCCTTGGAAAGTGGGCCTTCCTCCTCCTTTCATGGACTCCCAACCTCCTTCTCCTTGCTATAAATTCACATCCCTCATTCCCCCAATTTTAGAGCTTGGTTGATCATTTTCAAACTCATCTGAACTCTAATCCCTTTGCATGCTAGCATCGTGATTAAGCCTAAGTGTGCGAGAGAAGGAATTATTTTGAGATGGGTGAAGAACTCATATTTTCACCTAAGGATGCCTCCAACATCAAGGCCTAGTTGTAAGCTCTCCTTTTGTAATTTTTCAATAATAACATCTGATGTTTTATTTCTATATTTGTCCACATAATTATGAAAATTTTCTAGTACTCCTTGATCTTCTAGTATCGTATCACGTTTAATGTTGTCTCTTGATCATCTGTAGGTATTTGTGTGCCATCATTAGTAGGAAGTAGGCCTACAAGGATCGTGGATCAAGGTCACCATCAACGGATCCAAGGATAGTGCTTGGAGAAAGGTATTTATGTCTCTTTCCTCATTTCATTGTAAGCATTAGCTAAGAAATATTATGTTAGAAATAATCTTGTGTTGCTATACCCACTCTAGGGCTAGAGATATTGCCTCGGTCCGCAGAGGGGATTTATCTTGACAATAACATGTTATTGAAAATCTTAGATATGGATTCCTACTACATCAAATTTAAATTGCTCCTCCTATTATATGATAATTATTTCATTACATTGAAATACCAAAATAATTATTGAAGCAGTCTACACAAATAATGTTGCAGAATAAATTTAAGTGTTGAAAAAATCTAAACAAAGTACAGTGAAAAACAACCACATTGACACATTTATTTTTGGACGAAGTCCCCGGAAAAAACCCAACTTGGGAAAACCGATGCAGCAGATCTGAGAGTTTGTATTATTAAGTAGAAGAATCTTGAATAAAACTAGGGTGCCAACATCTGGAAAACCCTTTAGAGAAATCTAGACATCAAAAATGACTGTGAGATATATCTCACTCAGCAAGTCTCCAGCTAATAAAAAACAACACTGATGAAGCCCTCGCTGCCTCTGCGTGATTGCTTATGCTGGATCTGCGTAAGCCTGCATAGGCAAGCTAGAGGAATTATGTCACCCTTCTCTGTGGATGATCTAAAGCTGGATACTGGCCCTCCTGTCTCTGAACCCCGGCCTCTAAATTTATTCGGACTGACTCCAAGAGACATTGCGTTGGATCTGCGGGATTCTCTGCAGGAACTGCATCACCCCTACCATAAATTATGCTGTCTCTCTCCTGTGTAGATGTTTCTTCTCTCTGAAATGTATTCTTGGTCCTTCTAACCAATCTCTACTTCTGCCCCTCTCTGGATCTGATCACTAAATAAAATCATTTAGCAAACCCAACCCTAGTGATTTTTTCTCGCCCAAAAGCTATGTCTCCTCACACAAATTCGAAAATTCTCAATGGCTCAAGTGTCAAGTGTATTTTCCATAGGCCCCTCACCCTCATTCATATAATCTTTCATTGACCCTTCAATGGCCAAGATAAAAACATAATCAAGGGCTAAGATTAACTTGGAGGTGATCCATGACTTTATATAGAAGATTCACACTTGATTTAATTAATACACTTTAATTAATCAATTTCCCTAAGTTTAGACTTAGGAAAACATTAAAAAATGATTAATTAATTTAATTAAATCATCTCTAAGTGGAATTTTCCAAAACCATTTCTGGGTTTTATGGAATACATGTGTCTTAGCCTATATACAAAATTACAAGGCTAGAGCACATCCGATTGTATCATAAATCAACACTCCCTCTTAGCGGGGAAAGTGCTCTAGCAAAAACAACTCAATGTGTTGTTGATCTGACTTCTGTAACATCTATGTTGTACTTATGTTGCTCACCAGCACTGCACAAAAATGTTCCAATTGTACTGCTACTAACTCTGCTTGTTGTTGCCAACTGCCATTGTACTGCAACTCCCTCTAAATTATGCAACCATGTTGCTGCACTGCATGAGCACTGCTCTGCACTATGTGATCACTGCTCTGCACTGCGTGAGCACTACTCTGCACTGCACTACCCCTCTGTGCACTACGCTGATGTTTCTCATCTGCTGCTACTGTTTCTCGTCTCTGTTGCTGCTGTGTTAGGTCCCTATATTACTATTATAGTCCCTTATTGTTGTTATTATAACCCCCTTATTGTTATTGTTGTACCCCTGTAACGCCCATATTTTTATTATTATGTCGTTACATTATTATTGTTACGTCGGTTAGGATTACATTGTGGCCCCATGAACTCCTATATATAGAAAGGAGGTTTTGTCATTTGTATCATCCAAGAATTGTTCATTTATGTATTGTATTGGAGGTCGCCCCCTTGAAGTGGCTTATTTATAAGGCATTGATCTCTCTTTTCTTCTATTTTTGGATTTGGTTTCATAACATTTGGTATCATAGCTTTGGATTCTAGGGTTTCGCTGCTCCAAACAGATCATCGTGGAATTTTCGATATAAATTTTTCTCTACAAAGGTTCAGAAGTTGAAATTTTACATAGCGAAGCCGAAATCCTGATGAATGTCGTGTAAAAATTTCAGATCTTGGTTCGCAATATTTTTTGAGATATAATCTATGGAAGTTAGGCTTTTTTTAGGCTCTCGAACTTCACCTAAAACTGATCATCATGGAATTTGCGCTATAATTTTTTTATTGCGAAGGTTCAGAAGCTAAAATTTTTACAGAGTGAAGCCGAAATCTTGTGGAACCTCCTATACAAATTCAAAGCTTGGTTTTCAATATTTTCGGAGATATTATTTGTGGAAGTTAGGGTTTTTTCAGGCTCCCTAATTTCATCTCAAAGAGATGACCGTGGGAAAATCGTCATAACTCTCTCTCTGAGCGTCAGATTGGAATTTTGTAAAAAGTCACTGCAAGTACACAGACTGTAGTTTTCTATGTATCAATTTCAGAGTCGAAGGAGGAAATAGTGACATGTGGCATGTCGTACAACTTCGCTCTACTGAACCAGTCCATAATTAGGTCATTGTGGGAGCTTGGGCATAACTTTGCCTTGAACAATCCAAATCAGGTCAGACCTGTGATATTTGAAAGAAGATTTAGAGTGCTACTACAGGGCCAAATTTTAGATATTGAAGATCTGAAATCATAGAGATAATTCAATTTCAATATCGAGCTCCTCAAAAGCAAGAAAAAGGTGTGTATTTTTTTTCCTAATTGCATAAGTCTTGTTTGAAGAATCAATTTGAATTCATTCCAAGGGCATATTGTAGAATAGATATCATTATTAAGTTCTCAAATTTCCTCCTAAAAATAATTCAACACCCATTAAGCCTTCAGAAGGCTCTACTATGGCTCATGAAGATGAAGAAATGCAATATGACATATCAAAATTACAAGAGCAAGTGTGCCAAATTTCACTCTCGCAAAGAGCAACAAAAAATGAAATGCATGTTTTGAAGAAAAGTTTGGAAGCTATGATGGATGGTTTGAAGAATGGTATGGAAGAAAAAATGGATGGTTTGAAGAATGGTATGGAAGAAAAAATGGATGGTTTGAAGTATGGTATGAAAGAAAAAAGGAAGGTTTAAAGGAAGACATGGAAGGTTTGAAGGAAGGTTTGTCAAATTTGATACAAGAAATGATTCCTAATGTCGAAAAGATAGTAGAGGAAACTCATGATGAGAAAAAAATAAATGTTAATCGTGATTTCATAAACTCTAATGTTGGATTGAAGAACCACCATATTCCAAATATGGATATGAGGAAGTTTGATGGCAAGTATCCCGTAACATGGATACTACATATGGAGCAATATTTTGATATAAATAATGTGCAAAACACACAAAAGGTACGCATTGCAACTTTACTTTTAGAACAAAATAGATTTGTATGGTATCGATGGCTTTACTCCCGTAAAAATATTTTCACTTGGTCAATTTTTATGGAGTAAATGATAGCACAATATGAGGATACAAAGAGCAACACCTTCGTTATCCAATTAATAAATCTCAAACAAAAGGGTTCAGTGGTGGAGCACATTGAGGACTTCCAAAAATTGAATATAAGGGTAAATGATATTCCAAAGGAACACAAGATTGATGTCTTCATAAGGACTTTAAAGGATAACATCCAACATGAAGTTCGCATTTGGGAACCTAGTTCATTGGAGAATGCATTCAGGTTGGCAAGAAAAATTGAATGTAAAATTATGGTGACAAGGAAGCCTACCACTCACATCTATAAAGATGTAAGTGTTGCTACTCCTAGACTTCCATAACCTATAAGGTTGACAACACAATGATTGGAAGAAAAAAGAGCAAAAGGGCTTTGCTACAATTGTGATAGAAAATTCACTAAGGGTCATAAGTGTGCTGAGAAGAAATTATTTTACATAGATTGTGAAGAGGAGGAAGAAAATGAACAAGAAACTTCAAAATAAGAGGATATACACCAAGAACCAACCCTAGAAGAAGAAGAAATGAGTCCGACCATATCATGTAATGCATTGGTAGGAATTTCCACTCCTCAAACTCTCAAGATAAAAGGAAATATCAAGAAGAAAAATGTAATAGTGTTGATTGATTCGGGTAGTACCCATAATTTTATTCATTGTAAGGTAGCCAAGGAATTGAATTGTTTCCTATACCCAACACCAGAATGTCAAGTGATGGTTGCAAATAGATGAACTATAAATTGCTCTGGAAAATTCCATAATATCAAGCTATCCATGGGGAAATATGTATTGAATAGTCCAATGCTTTCCATCCCAATGGGAGACGTTGATGTTGTACTAGGAGTACAATGGTTACAATCTTTGGGTACGGTAGATTTTAATTTTCAAGGAATTTTCTTGAAATTTTTTTCGAAAGGAAAGGAAATAGAATTATGGGGTATCACAGGGAAGCCAAGAAATATAATAAGCTCTAATTTCATGACAAAGCTTCTAAAGAAAGAACAACGAGGTGTAATTGCACAATTATGCTCACTAGAAGTTTGAACATCAAAATCATCTATTTCTCCAGTTCTCCAAAATGTCTTGGAAAATCATTCCAAGGTGTTTGAAACTCCCAAAGGACTCCACCTATTCGTGATCATGATCATGATATTCATTTTATTCCAGGAAGTGTTCCTCCAAACATCAGGCCTTACAGATATCCTTATGTCCAAAAGAGAAAAATTGAACATATGATTGCAGAAATGTTAGAGGCTGGTATAATTAAACCTAGTCAAAGTTGTACGACATGCCACGTGTCATTGATTCCTCCTTCAACTCTGAAATTGATATACAGAAAACTACAGTCTGTGTACTTATAACGAATTTTTACAAAATTCCAATCTGACGCTCAGAGAGAGAGTTATGATGATTTTCCCACATTCAACTCTTTGTGATGAAATTCGGGAGCCTAAAAACACCCTAACTTCCACAAATCATATCTCCAAAAATATTGCGAACCAAGATCTGAAATTTGTATAGGAGGTTACACAGGAGTTGGTTACACTCTCCGGATAATAAAAAACAATGTTGGTGAAGCCCTCACTGCCTCTGCGTGATTGCTTACGTTGGATCTGCGTAAGCCTGCATAGGCAAGCTAGAGGAACTCTGTCACCCTTATTTGTGGCTGATCTAGCTGATATGAAGCTCGATCTTGGCCCTCCTGGCTCAGAACCCCAGCCTCTAAATTTCTCCGAACTAACTCCAAGAGACACTGCGTTGGCTCTTCTTGATTCTCTACAGGATCTGCGTCACCCCTGCCAGAAACTTCATTGTCTCTCTCCTACGTAGATGTTGCCTCTCTCTGGAATTTATTCTTGGTCCTTCTAACCAATCTCTACTTCTGCCCCTCTTTGGATCTGATCACTGAATCAAATCACATAGCAAACTCAACCCTAGTGACTTGTTCTTGATCAAATGTTGTGTCTCCTCACACAAATTTGAAAATGCTCAATGGCTCAAGTGTCAAGTGTATTTTCCATAGGCCCCTCACCCTCCTTCTTATAATCTTTCATTGACTCCTCAATGGCCAAGATTAAAACATAATCAAGGGCTAAGATTAACTTGGAGGTGATCCATGACTTTATCTAGAAGATTCACACATGATTTAATTAATACACTTTAAATAATCAGTTTACCTAAGTTTAGACTTAGGAAAACATTTAAAAATGATTAATTAATTTAATTAAATCAACTCTAAGTGGAATTTTCGAAAAAACACATATTTCATTAAATTTGGAATTAAATAGTGGATCTAGAATTTCAAAATAAATAAAAAGCTCAATTTTAGTGATGTTCTTGTAATAAAAAGTTTCCAATTTTAATGAAATATGTGTTAAAACCATTTATGGGTTTTATGGAATACATGTTTCTTAGCCTATATACAAAATTAAAAGGCTAGAGCACACCCGATGTTACCATAAATCAACACATGTGAGGTCTTGCATTCACAGGATACACCAAAGACCCCACAATCTGCATGTAAATGGTAGCATCAACCTCTTCACCTGAAATGGCATTCTCCTTCCTCCAATTTGTAGCTAGAGTTGTGTCCATTTGGTTACAATTATCCATGTGAAATATTTGAAGTATTTCAGAGGAATACTTCCCCTGAGACACAAATAATTCACCATCTCATTGCCATACTTCCAACCTACTAATGTAAAGCATTAAGCATGTGTCTTTCATCTCAAATTCCCTTGTAAGATCCTCTTTGCAATAGTGGATCAATTTCTCATCACACGTCAATATTAAATCATAAAAATACAAAAAAAGAATAAGAAACTTACCATCTACCACAATGTGATAGAGGTTCACATCTACTTCACTTTTGGTGAATCCAAATTCACTGAGATAACTGTCAATCCAAGTGTACCATGCACGGGGTGCATTTTTGAGACCATACAATTCTCTCCTAAGTCTAGACACATGTGACTCTTGATCATATGCCTCAAATCCTTCTGGCTACTCTATGTAAATTTCCTTCTCAACAACAGTGTTGAGAAAGGCGATCTTCACATACATCTAGTGGATTTTCCACCCCATCTGCGCAGTTAATTCTAGAATGGATCTTATTGAGTAATATCTTGCAATTGGTGAAAACGTTTCCTCATAGTCCATCCCCTCTACCTGAGAGAATTCTTTGGCCACAAATATGGCCTTGTACTTCTCAATGCTCTCATTAATTACATGCTTCACTTTGTAGATCCATATGGAGCCAACGATTGATTTCCCTTGTAGGCTCAACACCAACTACCATACGTTGTTCTTCATGATGGATTTGTATTATTCCACCATGGTATAAACCCAAACAGGTTGAGAAACCGCTTCCCCAATTTAAGAAGGATTTGTTGTTGGGAAAAATACTGAGAGGGGGGGGTGAATCAGTATTTAGGACTTTATCAAAATTTTTACTTTTTCACTTTCTAAAACCCATACGCTACTTTGCTGAAGCCAACTAGCGTATACACGCGGATATTCTTCATAAAACTCGCGTATACATAGAGATCTAATTATGCCATTAATTCTTCACTAGTTGTACATTCCACTGTCCATTCAATAGATGTCTAATAAAAAGGAAACATGTGTGCAGAAGAACAGACAACTTCATCACACATAAGCATCACACATGAACACCATTTAGGAAACCTGCCGGGAGAAAACCACCACTCAGCTTGCTCACTGTTAATATTTATTATAGAGAAAGATCTGATAATATATGTCGGGCGCAACTCCTACCAAGCACGCAGCACCCACCCACAAGTACTGTACCTCTCCTGGAAGGGAGCTCCAACCCCCTGACTTGTTTACCAGCCTCACCTGGAAGGGAGCTACAACCCCCTGACTGAAGGCTACGACCCTCAGCACCTCAATGGACCACGTTTCATCAATTTTCACACTGGATCCAAAGCTTCCTTTAGGACACCACTTGCAGGCCACGTTTCATCATATTTTCAGACTGGACCCACTCCACACATTTAAGCTCAATCATACAACCAAACTGAAACAGACAACTCAGAACTGTAGAATACAGATAGCAGCAACACAGCAGAATAGATCAGACATTTCATACCCCATGCTTCAGGAAACCCTAGTTTGCATACGCGCTTTCCTTTCACTGATACCGCGTATATACGTGCTTCCAATCACATCAACCCGCATATACTTCTGTACATATTACAGAACTAATTTCACTGCGCATACACGCTTTCTCTTCAGCGAAGCCGCGTATATACGCGCTTCCTCTACGTAAAACTAGCGTATGGTTCTTCAGACATTTAGATCAATGCAATTCTTCAGAACAGATACATCACACAGATTTTACCCTTTACTTCAGACAGATGTTCGCCTCATCTCAGATCTAATCATTCCATAAAACAGATCTAGCAAATACAAGTACATTTCAGATCTAGATACCCTTCTTCATCATTGGTGCATCATGCATTCAGATCTATCATTCAACCGTAACCCTTTCCATCTCGTATATACTTCGTAGAGGAAGTATTCATCTGGGCTCTGTACATCTGCACCCACACTCATCATTTGCACAATGAATTTCTTCTCTTTATATAGGTTTACCCTTTTTCAATACCATGAGCCAAACCACATTACTTCCGATGGTATTCCCGGTCGGTTAGACGAATCATTACCCAATACAATGGGTCAATACCATGGTGGTTACCCCTGGTTTTGCACTTTTTGAGCGCTTTTTCCCATACGCGACTTGGCACGTACTTTACCACGTGCATACGCGATTTCTACTAGACAAATCCAGATATGCCTTGAGACATACTCTTTTCATCATAGATCTAGCACATGTTGAATTCCTTTCTTCATTACCTTCTGTACTCACTGTAGATACATCAGATTTACATCTTTAAACAGGTTCATCAAGACATATTCTATCAAGCACAACTTCATCAGGTGGGTTGCCATTCAAGGACAACACTCTATCAAGTGGGTTGTCATCAAGGACAACACCCAGCATCATATTGTCAGCAAACATCATATCACATTAGATTTACATCATTTACCAAGTCCATCAAGTCAAGAATAACTTCATCAGGTGGATTGCCATCAAGGAAAACACAAGTCAACAATCTCATGTCTTCATCTTCATTCAGTGGGTTGCCATCAAGGACAACACTCTGCATCATATTTCCAACAATCTCCCCCTTTGGACTTGATGGCAACCACGATGGTGTTTGGTTACCACAACAGATAGGTACATTAAGAATACAATGACACCATGTCACTTTCTCCATTTTTGACACCATTCTTTCTCTTCATTCAAACACCATGTCACTCTCCCCCTTTGACATCAAGGGCAAAGGGCGGATCAAAACCAACACACTCTCCCCTTTTCTCCTCATGTAGAAGAAGCGTTCTGCAGATCTGATGTATACTGAAGTGACCAAGCTCCCCCTGAGTTCATGCTGAATCTTCAAACCTATTTTTCAATGAAGTATATGACTCTATGAACTTCCTACCAAAAGACTCATACTTACATCAAATATCCAACCAAGTGGATTTACATATAAGACTCAAGTACCCAACCAAGTGAGTTTACACATTTCAACTCAGCTACCCAACCAAGTGGGTTTACAAATTTGACTCAGCTACCCAACCAAGTGGGTTTACAAAATTTAACTCAGCTACCCAACCAAGTGGGTTTACAAATTTGTCAAGTCCTTACATGACTGAATATTACAATTTTACATCATGGGTCTCAACAAGACCTTTTCATCAAATTACAAATATGACTTTTTATGACCAACACCAAAGTCTCAAGAAAAGAGAAATATATCTCAGAATCCATCATAATGCCAACAATGCATTATACTCAGCAAAGCTAATGTTCTCCGAATCACGGTATCCAAGTAACCTTTTCCATATGACTATGCTCCCCCTTAGTTTGTGATCCCTAACACTTTCACCAACAAATCATCAAGGCATCTTTATCAAAACATTAGAATAGATAATCATGAGAATCGAACACCAATAAATATACCAAACAAAGATCGGATACCAACAACATCTAAATGGTTGAAGAAAGTCAATTCTAAACAAATTTAATAAGAACTAATACGTATTTGAGTATTGAACTCACAGATAATGCGAATCAGTAAGCTCTACTAATAAACTACGTGTGATTCCAATACCATCTTCTATGTTTTAACCAGATCTGATCCTCTTGTGAGAAAAAGACAGTGTTCAGCTTCTTTCTGGAATATTTGAATGCTTCCCTGGACTACAGATAGATAGAGCAGTGTAGTTTGTGTCTTCAAGCGTCATCCACCGGTTGTAGCATAAGCCCATTAGTAACCAAGCCTTCAGATTCTTTGCAGCATCAATACAATCTTTCCAAGAGAGATTATCATACCAGAACAACATCCGGGCATGTGTCAATCATCCAGTGTGGTCCTATATCACTACATTCTCAAGATTTAACATGAACACAGGTTTACAAATTGATCTCAACCATAGTAATAATTGCATCAAGATGATCTGTTCTTAGTTTCGAGTCAAATGACTTCCAACCCATCCATGTGAGCACAAAGATACTTTTCAGCAAACAAATAGCTCAATTTCTACCTGCTAGCATAAACCACAGTACCGCCAAGTCATCATCATTTGAGCATGAGTATCACAATAACCAAAGAATAAGCAGTCATAGTGCCAACAATGCAATCATTAGTATTCAACCTGCTGCTCCCCCTGAATCAGTGCTCCTCCTTAACTTGTGCAACCTGAACATCTTCATCAGCAAGTCATCAGCAACAATATCTGTATGATCTATCCTTATCTTTGAATTTATAAGACTTACATCTCAGCAACGAATACTCTTCATCAAAAAAGCAAACAGGACTCATCCATAATCTTCAACATAAGAAACCAAGTATCATATCATCATTATTTAGAACTGAGAAAATTAGCTGATACAGAGTCAATGATACAATTATTAATAGTCAGACTGATGCTCCCCCTGAACCTCTGTTCCAGATCTTCAGCTATCATATAAATTCTCTTATCATCAATGCATACGCGACTGTGTCTGCTAGAACTCGCGTGTATACGCGACTTTTGTTCATAGAACCCGCGTATGGAAAGTGAAGCATAGAAATTTTTCACATTCCTTCATCTCCCCCTGAACTTGTACTTCCTGTACCTGTCTTCTTCATATCAGATGCTCTGTCAGAAATACATATAACCAGAAAAATCAAATCAACCATGAGAGTCATCATACATTGCTCCTCCTGTGACGATACATTACTAAATCTCATAATGTATCCCACATCATTCCTGCAGTCAATAAGAGAAGTAAGCTTCAGAAGCGGATGACTGCAGTAGGGTCAGAATTCCCTACGTTTCTGATTGGTCCTCCTTCTTTTTCCAAATTTTCTTGAACTTCCTAATTGTGTGCTGAAAATTGTCCACTTTCTCAGATCTGTTCAACCTGCATTCCTTTTCTACATGTCCATACTTGTTACAAGAATAACATCTCATGTGTCCAGAGAAATAAGCATAAGAATCATAATGAGTATTTCTAATCTTCCTCCTTTTACAATCACCTGCTTTATGTCCATACTTGTTACATGAAAAACAATATCCCTTGAAGAAACCAGAGTACCTTTCTATGTAGGAACTGTTTGTTTGAGGCTGAAATGATCTGCTCCTGCAATTTGCTGCAACATGCCCATAATTATGACATTTAAAACATTCAACATTATTGATTGATTTCCTTCGAGATTTCATCATTGATGGTTGACCTTTTGTCTCTTTCAACACTTCAGGTTTTGCATTGACATCCTCTGAAGTTTTAGCACTTCTTTGTGAGCTAGATTCTCCTTTAACAGTTTCATGGAAACCAAGACCAAGTTTGATAATAGGAGACCTTTGATTACTCAGAATATTGTCCAAAATATTAGTACTATCTTGAAACCTCAAAAGTTTAACCTTTTCTTCTAATTTACCTTTGAGAATTTTTACCTCAACCTCCAAGGCTTGACATTGCTTTGTCATGCTTTCTTCTTTCCTTCTTCCATCTTCTACTTGATCCTTTAGATTTAGAATCTCTTCTTTCAACCAATTTTTGTTTTCTTCACATGTTTGTTGCAGCTCTTCATTCTTCTTATTTGATTTTTCCAGATCTTCTTTGAGAGAGATGATTTCTGCTTCAAGGCCTTCCTTTTCAAATGGTTGTAGAGGTTCCTCATTCTTCTTACTTGATGCTTCAAGATTTACTTTCAGAGATATGTTTTCTGCTTCAAGTTCTGCATTCTTCTTATTTGATTTATCTAGGTCTTCTTTGAGGGAGATAATTTCAGCTTCAAGGCTTTCACTTCGATTGGTTACTTCATCCTGTAGTCTTTGATGTATTTCTATCTGTCCCTTCATTGTTTCTATCTGTCCATTCATTTTAGAGATCATCTCATTGTAGGCAGATTCCTTCTCATTAAATAATCTTTGTTGATCTTCTTCTAGGTCCACAACATTACTTTCACTATCTACACCATTGCTTGCACAAAGAAGATTACAAGGACCCCAATCACTATCTGAATCATCTTCTTCAATTTCTGCTATACATGTTTTCTGAGATATTTTCTTGCTTCGAGTAGCCTTCTTCTTTTGCTTCTTTGCCATGAGCACTTTCAGATCATGGTTAGAATCTTCTTCATCTTCACTGGACACTTCATCATCATCTTCATTTGCATAATAACTCTTCCTCTTTTCAAATTGTTTCCCTTTACCATGTTTTTCTCTATAAGGACATTTAGCAGCATAGTGACCAATTTTTCCACACTCAAAACATTTGAAGGGAAGCTTACCTTTGAATCTTCCAGTACCTAGTTGGAGTTTTCTCACAAAATTCGCTTCTTCTTCTTCGGATATATAGCTGGATTCTTTGACAACTTCCTTTTCTTTTCCTTTTGCAGATGCCTTAAAAGCAGTTTCTTTGATTTGAGAAGGACCTCCTTGTCTCATTTCAAAAGCAGTCAGAATACCATGTAATTGAACAATAGTAAGAGTTTGCAGATCTTGCCTTTCTTCAATAGCTGAAACTTTAGAGTCAAATTTTGAAGTCAAGGATCTTAAGATTTTTTCCACCAGAGTAGTATCAGTTATGGTTTCACCCAAATTTCTCATCCGATTTACAATATCATCTAGACGAAGAAAGAAACTGGCAACACTTTCATCACTATGCATCTTCAAATTTTCATATTCAATTCTAAGAGTTTGGAGTTTTGCACCTTTTACCTTTGTATCTCCTTCATAGCTCAGAATGATTTTGTCCCATATTTCTTTTGCTGAATGTAGCTGCATCACTTTAGCAAATTCTGATTCATACATGCTTCCTAATAAGACATTCACTGCTTTGGCATTGATTTCATACTTCTTCCTTTCAGCTGCATCAGTAGGAATACTTGTCGGATATTGATAGCCTTCTTCCACGATTGCCCATACATCTGCACCAAGACTTTGTTAAGCCCCTATATTAATAGTTTAGCCCCTTATTATGTTAGTGTAGCCCCCCTTATTGTTATTATTATACCCCTGTAACCCCCATATTGTTATTATTGTGCCCTTACATTATTATTGTTAGGTCGGCTAGGATTACATTGTGGCCCCACTAGGATTATATTGTGGCCCATGGACTCCTATATATAGAAGGAGGGTTTGTTCATTTGTATCATCCAAGAATTGTGCATTTATGTAATGTATTGGAGGTTGCCCCCTCGAAGTGGCTTATTTCTAAGGCGTTTATATCTCTTTTCTTCTATTTTTGAAAGCTGGTTACACAACATTTGGTATCAGAGCTTTGGGATTCTAGGGTTTCGCTGCTCCAAACAGGTCATCGTGGAATTTTCGCTATAACTTTTTTTCTACGAAGCTTCAGAAGCTGAAATTTCTAGGGTGCGAAGCTGAAATTTTGAGGAAGGTTGTCTAAAAATTTCAGATCTTGGTTCGCAATATTTGAGGAGATATCATCTGTGGAAGTTAGGTATCTTTTCAGGCTCATAAACAGGTCATCGTGGAATTTGCGCTATAAAGTTTTTTGTACGAAGGTTCAAAGTCTAAAATTCATATGGTGCGAAGCGGAAATCCTGAGGAAATTCGTCAAAAAATTTCAGAGCTTGGTTCGCAATATTTTTGGAGATATGATCTGTGGAAGGTAGTGCTTTTTCAGGCTCCTGAATTTCATCTCAAAGAGGTGATCGTGGGAAAACTTCAATAACTCTCTCTCTGGGCATTGGATTGAAGTGCCGTAAAAAGTGGTCGCAAGTACACAGATTGAAGTTTCTTCGCTATCAATTTCAGAGACAAAGGACAAAACAGTGACACGTGGCAATTCGTACAAGTTCGCTCTACTGAACCAGTCCAGAATTAGGTCATTGTGGGGGATTGGACACAAATTTGTCTTGGAGAATCCAAATCAGGTCAGACCTGTGGCATTTGAAAGAAGCTTCAGAGATCTACTACAGAGCTGAATTTCAGATATCGAAGATTTTCAAATACAGAGATAATTCAATTTCAATATCGAGCTCCTAAAAGCTAGTAAAAGGTGTGTATTTTTTTTTTTTTCCCAAATTGCATAAGTCTTGTTTGAAGAATCAAGTTGAATTGATTCCAAGGGCATATTGTAGAATAGATATCAATATTGAATTCTAAAATGGCCCCTAAAAAGAATTAAACACCCATCAAGCCTTCAGAAGGCTCTACCATGACTCATGAAGATGAAGAATTGCAACATGATCTATCAAAATTACAAGAACAAGTGCAACAAATTTCACTCTCGCAAAGAGCAGCAAAAAATGAAATGGAAGTTTTGAAGAAAGGTGTCGAAGTGAAGATGGATGGTTTGAAGAAAGGCATGGAAGCTAAGATGGATGGCGCGGAAGTAAAGATGGAAGGTTTGAAGAAAGGCGTGGAAGCTAAAATGGATGGTGTGCAAGCTAAGATGGACGGCATGGAAGTGGGCATGGAAGCTAAGATGGATGACATAAAAGACAACATAGAAAACATGAAGAATGATCTAAAAGCATGCATGGAAGGCTTGATGACAAGCTTAAAACCAGAAATGATTCCTAATGGCGGAAATAGAGGAGAAGAACCTCATGATGAGAACAAAATAAATGTTAATCATGATTTCATAAACTCGAATTTTGGTGGGAAGAACCACCATATTCCAAAAATGGATACGAGGAAGTTTGATGGAAAGGATCCTGTAACATGGATACTACAGATGGAGCAATATTTTGATCTCCATAACGTGCAAAACACACAAAAGGTACGCATTGCAACTTTACATTTAGAACAAAATACATTTGTATGGTATCGATGGATTTGCTCCCGTAAAAAATTGTCACTTGGTCAATTTTTACGGAGGAAATGATAGCACATTATGAGGATACAAAGAGCAACACCTTCTTTAGCCAATTGATAAATCTCAAACAAAGGGTTTAGTGGGGCAGCACATTGAGGACTTCCAAAAATTGAATATAAGGGTAACTGATATTCCAGAGGAACACAGGATTGATCTCTTCATAGGTACTCTAAAGGATAACATCCAACATGAAGTTCGTGTGTTGGAACCTGATTCATTAGAGAAGGCATTCAAGTTGGCAAGAAAAGTTGAATGTAAAATTATGGCGACAAGGAAGCCTACCACTCAATTCTATAAAGAAGGAAGTGTTGCTACGCCTAGATTTCCACAACCTACAAGGTTGACACCACAACAATTGGAAGAAAAAAAGAGCAAAAGGGCTTTGCTATAGTTGTGATAGCAAATACACTAAAGGTCATAAGTGTGCTGAGAAGAAATTATTTTACATAGATTGTGAAGAGGAAGAAGAAAATGAACAAGAAGAGGATATACACCGGGAACCAACCCTAGAAGAGGAAGAAATGAATCCGACCATATCGTGTAATGCACTGGCAGGAATTACCACTCCTCAAACTCTCAAGATAGAAGGACATATCAAGAAGAAAAAGGTAATAGTGTTGATTGATTCTGGTAGCACCCATAATTTTATTCATTGTAAGGTAGCCAAGGAATTAAATTGTTTCCTATACCCAGCACCAGAATGTCAAGTGATGGTTGCAAATGGAGGAACTATAAATTGTTCTGGAAAATGCCATAATATCAAGCTAACCATGGGGGAATATGTATTGACTAGTCCAATGCTTTCCATTCCTATGGGAGGTGCCGATGTTGTACTAGGAGTACAATGGTTACAATCTTTGGGGACGGTAGCTTTTAATTTTCAAGAACTTTTCTTGAAATTCTTTTCAGAAGGAAAGGAAGTCGAACTACGGGGTATTGAAGGGAAGCCAGGAAGGATAATAAGCTCTAATGGCATGACAAAGTTTCTAAAGAAAGAACAACGAGGCGTAATTGCACAATTATGCTCACTAGAAGTTCCAACATCAAAATCATCTATTTCTGCAGATCTCCAACAAGTCTTTGACAATCATTCCAAGGTGTTTGAAACTCCCAAAGGACTCCCACCTATTCGTGATCATGATCATGCTATTCATTTGATTCCAGGAAGTGTTCCTCCAAACATCAGGCCTTATAGATATCCTTACTTCCAAAGAGCGAAATTGAACGTATGATTGCAGAAATGTTAGAGGCGGGTATAATTCAACCTAGTCAAAGTTCTTTCTCTGCTCCTGTAGTATTGGTACACAAGAAGGATGGATCATGGCGAATGTGTCCTGATTATAGGGAGCTTAATAAGCTCACCATTAAAGATAAATTTCCCATTCCTGTGATTGATGAATTATTGGATGAATTACATGGAGCAATTTATTTTACCAAGTTGGATCTTCGTTCAGGATATCATCAAATTAGAATGAAGACTGAAGATATTCCAAAAACAACATTTCGAACTCATGAGGGTCATTATGAATTTTGGTCATGCCTTTTGGCCTTACCAATGCACCTTCTACATTTCAAGGGTTGATGAATTCCATTTTCAAACCCTTCCTTAGAAATTTTGTGCTAGTATTTTTTGATGATATACTAATCTACAGCAGGTCTTGGAAGGATCATGTTGAATATGTTGACAGGGTGCTCAAACTATTGCAGGAGAAACAATTATATGCAAAAACATCCAAATGTTTCTTTGGAGTACAAGAGGTGGAATATCTGGGTCATATTGTATCTCACGAGGGTGTCAAAGTAGACCCTAACAAAATTAAAGCCATTAAGGAATGGAAAGTCCCCACAACCATAAAGCAGTTGCGAGGATTTCTCGGGTTAACAGGGTATTATCGCAAGTTTGTTAATAATTATGGAAGAATAGCAGCACCTCTAACAACATTATTGAAGAAAGATGCATTTTCATGGACTCCTGAAGCAACTAAGGCCTTTGAACATCTTAAAGAGGCAATGTGCCTAGCACCGGTCTTAGCTACGCCAGACTTCACAAAACCTTTATTGTGGAATGTGATGCCTCAGGAAATGGAATTGGTGCAGTTTTAATGCAGGAAGGAAGACCCATTGCTTTTGAAAGTCGTCCAATCAAAGGAAAGTATTTACAGAAACCTATTTATGAGAAGGAAATGTTAGCAATACTGCATGCACTAAAGAAATGGCGAACTTACCTAATGGGAAGATACTTCAAGGTAAAAACCGATCATCATAGTCTTAAACACTTTTTGGAACAAAGACTATCTTCAGAAGAGCAGCAAAAATGGGTCACAAAGATGTTGGGCTATGACTTTGAAATAATCTACAAAAAAGGAAAGCTTAATGTTGTTGCAGATGCACTTTCAAGAAAGAATGAAGAGGTGGAAGCATTGCTTTGTGCCATTTCTATTATCCAACCAGATTGGATTATCGAAGCAAGAGATGAATGGAAGAAGGACAAAGATGTATGGACACTCATTCAAAAGTTGCAGCAAGATCCTAGTACATCTGATACATTTAGTTGGAAAATGATTCCTTATGGTACAAAGATCGCTTATATCTTTGTAAGAATTCCCAACTAAAACAAAAGATTCTTCTGGAATTGCACACTTCTCCTTTAGGAGGACACTCAGGATTTTTAAAAACTTACCACACGGTGAAGAAAGAATTTTTTTGGGATGGCCTTAAATCTGATATTCGAAAGTTTGTGGCGGAATGTTTGGTTTGCCAACAGAATAAAGTGGAAACAATTAAGACCCTAGGACTTCTACAACCTTTATCCATTCCAAGTCAATGTTGGGAGGAGATTTCAATGGATTTTATCACAGGTTTACCTAAGTCTGAAGGAAAGAGTGTCATCATGGTGGTAGTTGATAGACTTACCAAGTATGCACACTTTTGTGCATTATCTCATCCATTCAAAGCAAGTACAGTTGCTACTACATTTGTGGACAGAATTCAAAAGCTACATGGAAGCCCAAGGGTTATTGTGAGCGACAGAGATCCCATTTTTACGGGGAATTTTTGGACGGAGTTATTTTCTTGTTTGGGTACTCAATTAGCTCATAGCTCATCTTATCATCCTCAATCTGATGGTCAAACCGAGATAGTAAATAAATGTTTGGAAGGATATCTTCGTTGTTTTGTATCTGATAAACAAACACAATGGGTCAAGTGGTTACCTCTCGCTGAATGGTGGTATAACACTTCCTTCCATACCGCAGCAAAAATGACCCCATTTATGGCACTTTATGGATATCATCCACCATCCATCACATCATCTTTAAGAGAAAATTCGAAGGTTCAAGCAGTGGAAGATCACATCGAGCATCAACAAGAAGTTCTCCAACTCTTAAAGGATAACCCGAATTTGGCACAAAATCGAATGAAACAACAGGCAGATCAACATCGCAGCGAGAGAAGTTTTGATGTAGGAGATTGGGTATTTTTACGGCTACAACCACACAAAAAAATGTCCCTCAAGCAATCTAAGAAGGATAATAAATTATCGCCAAACTACTATGGTCCTTACAAGGTGTTGCAAAAGATTGGTACTATGGCATACAAATTGGAGCTTCCTTCTTCTTCGCGAGTACATCCAGTTTTCCATGTTTCATGCTTAAAGAAGGTTATAGGTGAAAATATTCCAGCTCAAACAATATTGCCATAACTTGATGAGGAAGGAAAAATCATATTGGAACCTGAAGCGGTCACGGAAACAAGAACTCGACAACTACGAAATCGATCAATTTCAAAGTATCTCATCAAGTGGAAGAACTTACCCACCTAAGATTCACATGAGGATGATAATTTTATACTTTAAGCACTGTAGCGATCAAGCGTTGAGGACAACACTTGTTTGAAGGAGAGGGGCATGTTAAGTCCCTATATTACTAGTGTAGCCCCTTATTATGTTAGTGTAGCCCCCCTTATTGTTATTATTGTACCCCTGTAACCCCCATATTGTTATTATTGTGCCCTTACATTATTATTGTTAGGTCGGCTAGGATTACATTGTGGCCCCACTAGGATTATATTGTGGCCCCATGGACTCCTATATATAAAAGGAGGGTTTGTTCATTTGTATCATCCAAGAATTGTGCATTTATGTAATGTATTGGAGGTTGCCCCCTCGAAGTGGCTTATTTCTAAGGCGTTTATATCTCTTTTCTTCTATTTTTGAAGCTGGTTACACAACAGACTTTGCAGATATGATTTTGTTCGTACCTTCCAGAATATCAGATTGCTTCCATTAAATAGAGGTGGCTTTATGGACATTACTCCTTCTTGACTTCCCATTGCGACGGATCTCCTTCAAGCGATCAAGCTTCTGCAGAAGGACATCCTTTGATACCAATTGTTGGGAAAAATACTGAGAGGGGGGGGTGAATCAGTATTTAGGGCTTTATCAAACTTTTTTCTTTTTCACTCTCTAAAACCCATACGCTACTTTGTTGAAGCCAACTAGTGTATACACGCGGATATTCTTCATAAAACTCGCGTATACACAGAGATCTAATTATGCCATTAATTCTTCACTTATATCATTCCATCATTCATTCATTAGATGTTCAATAAACAGTAAACATGTGCAGTAAGAACAGAATAAACCATCACACATAAGCATCACACATGAACACCGGGATTTTAGGTGGAAACCCAAGTCGGGAGAAAACCACCGCTGCAGTTGCTCAGCCTTCAATATTTTATTATAGAGAAAACATCTTACAACATATGTGCCGGCGCAGACTTGACCAGCACGCAGGCACCCACCTGCGCTCGTTTACCAGCCTCTCCTGGAAGGGAGCTCCAACCCCCTGACTCGTTTACCAGCCTCTCCCGGAAGGGAGCTACGACCCCCTGCTCTCGTTTACCAGCCTCACCTGGAAGGGAGCTACAACCCCCTGACTGAAGGCTACAACCCTCAGCACCTCTATGGACCACGTTTCATCAATTTTCACACTGGATCCAAAGCTTCCTTTAGGACACCACTTGTAGGCCACGTTTCATCATATTTTCAGACTGGACCCACTCCACACATTTAAGCTCAATCATACAACCAAACTGAAACAGAAAACTCAGAACTGTAGAATACAGATAGCAGCAACACAGCAGAATAGATCAGACATTTCATACCCCATGCTTCAGCAAACCCTAGTTTGCATACGCGCTTTCCTTTCACTGATACTGCGTATATACGCGCTTCCAATCACATCAACCCGCATATACTTCTGTACATATTACAGAACTAATTTCACTGCGCATACGCGCTTTCTCTTCAGCGAAGCCGCGTATATACGCGCTTCCTCTGCGTAAAACTAGCGTATGGTTCTTCAGACATTTAGATCAATGCAATTCTTCAGAACAGATACATCACACAGATTTTACCCTTTACTTCAGACAGATGTTCGCCTCCTCTCAGATCTAATCATTCCATAAAACAGATCTAGCAAATACAAGTACATTTCAGATCTAGATACCCTTCTTCATCATTGGTTCATCATGTATTCAGATCTATCATTCAACTGTAACCCTTTCCATTCAGATATACTTCAGAGAGAAGTATTCATTCAAGCTCAGACATCTTGCACCCACACTCATCATTTGCACAATGAATTTCTTCTCTTTATATAGGTTTACCCTTTTTCAATACCATGAGCCAAAACCACATTACTTCCGATGGTATTCCTGGACAGGGTCATTTAGATGAATCATTACCCAATACAATGGGTCAATACCATGGTGGTTACCCCTGGTTTTGCACTTTTTTTAGCGCTTTTTCCCATACGCGACTTGGCACGTACTTTACCGCGTGCATACGCGACTTCTACTAGACAAATCCGCGTATGCCTTGAGACATACTATTTTCATCATAGATCTAGCACATGCTGAATTCCTTTCTTCATTACCTTCTGTACTCACTGTAGATACATCAGATTTACATCATTCAGCAAGTTTATCAATACATAATCTATCAAGCACAACTTCATCAGGTGGGTTTCCATTCAAGGACAACACTCTATCAAGTGGGTTGTCATCAAGGACAACACCCAGCATCATATTGCCAACAAACATCATATCACATAAGATTTACATCATTTACCAAGTCCATCAAGTCAAGAATAACTTCATCAGGTGGATTGCCATCAAGGACAACACAAGTCAACAATCTCATGTCTTCATCTTCATTCAGTGAGTTTCCATCAAGGACAACACTCTGCATCATATTGCCAACATTTGTCTCAATGAGCTCTATCATTATATCCATGTAACCAATGTACCTCTCAGGTGACCTCCTCTACCTACGTACTGATGTAGGGGCTGCCACATTCTCCAAAGCATCTTGAAAAAAATTATCAGCTTCCCTAGCTCTCTTTATCCCCTCTCTGGAATATTCTGGTCGAGTGGGTGCCTCGACTCTGCCTCCTATCTGCTAAACTACATGTTGCTACTCCAAAACCTCCTGAGGCTCCTCCTTTCAAGCTAGAAGCTCTTGCTTCGGTGAGATGCTCAACTCTTGTTCCAAATAGAATCTCATATTCTTATCCTCATCTAACTTGGCATCTCTCCTCATAACTGTCATTATCAGTGAAGGTAAATACATTCGGTAATTGTGTAGAGTTTCGGTATATCGTACAAAAACTCCCAAATTTTTTGTAGGCTCAAGTTTCTTCCTCGAATCCTTGGAGACATGACAATAAACTAAAGCTCCAAAAAAATATGAAATGAAAAACATCATGCTTTCTCCCGGAGAAATCTTCCTCCGGTGTGATCATACCAAGTATTCTATGAGGACTCCATTTCTGCAAGTAGACTGTGGTGTGGCATGCTTCTTCCCATAGTTATAATGGCAACCCCTGATCATGTAACATGGCTCCTATTTCTCCTTCTATGTTTTTGTTCCTCCTTTCAGCTACCCCAATATGTTGTGGGTTATGAGGTGCTATCAGTTATCTTCAATTACCTTATTTTTCATAGAAATACTTGAAGGCACAAGAAAAAAATTCACATCCATTGTCTCTCCTAAGAGCCTTCACCTTCTTCCCAGTCTCCTTCTTAACCAATGCCTTGAATTCAAAAAATTTGGAGAAAACTTCATCCTTCTTCCGCATGAAGAAGATACAACATTTTCTAGAGAAATCATGAGTAAAAATAACATAGTACTTATGTTTTATTGTGGAGGTTGTAGAAAAGGGTCCAAAAACATCATAGTGGACTCGCTTAAAGATTATATATACTATGCTATCTAGTTCATGGAATGTGGATTTGAAATATTTCCCCAATGTGAAACCTTGGAAGACATCCTGCTGGTTAAGAAATCCTTGAGGGAGACCGATGGTAATTTGTTGCATTTTTTTAAGGCACCATTGTGTAGATGACCCAATATCTTGTGCTAGAGTTCTCCAATATCTTAACTATGCATTTTTTCATCCTTACTGCTCAATGTAGTGCAATAACCCACCTCAAGTTTGTATAGGTTCTTCACTCAAACCTCGATCTGCTTCACTTTCCTAGTATCTATGTGTCTTAGAAAGGATTTCCCTTTATTGAAAATAACATCATAGCCTCTATCCTCCATTACTGCTACAAAGATCAGGTTTTTCCTTAGCCTAGGTACAAACATAACATCTTTGAGGTGAAGAGGAGAGGATTTATCCCTCTCAAAGGTGACAGTACTAATTACTGTAGCACTTTACCTCTTGTCATCCTTCATTTCGATATGCATCTAGAGATCCTTCTCCTCTAGGCTACTAAAAAACTCCTTGCACCTTGTCATATGGAATGAAGCACCGAAATCAAGGTACCACACACCCCCATAACAGTGTTACCCATGCATGCTATCAGGGTGAAGCCTAATTCTAATTGTGAATGCAGTGATTCACCTCCTTCTCCTCTTGAAGATTTCTTGTTAGACTACTTATGTAGACATTTTGTTGCATGGTGTCTGTATTCGTGGTAGTGGAAATTTTTTATCTTGCTCAAGTCTTTCTTCGTTCCATTATTTTGGATGGATTCATGTTCTCTTTGGTTCTTCTTTAATTTTCCCTTCTTCCCATTTCCAACCAAGGAAAAATTATCTTCATCCTCTTCTCTGGATGAAGTTCCATCTCTGGTATTTCTCCTGAACTCTTCTTGAACCAAATCAGACCACAACCATTCCTGATTCAGTAATTTTTCCCTTCCATTCACAGAGTCCTAGTAGCTATGCCAGCATTTTAGAAGACCTAGAAGAGATGGGATCACCAAGTCATCTTCTACAACATTCACCCCAACCCCTCCGAGCTCATCTCGAACTCGTGTAAATCTAGAGAGATACTATGGAATGGTATCATTTTTCTTCATCCTTATGTTTCAAAGTTTATCTTTCAGGGCCAATTTTCTATGGTCACTGATATTTTTGAATAGCTCATTCAATGTCTTCCATGTAGCAAATGATGTCTCTTTTCCATTGGTATTTTAGACCACATGGTCTCTCACACCTTCCAGAAGAATTCTCTCGGCCTTTGTAACATCCTTCT
Source organism: Pinus albicaulis (assembly GCA_034641835.2). Lineage (NCBI taxonomy): Eukaryota > Viridiplantae > Streptophyta > Pinopsida > Pinales > Pinaceae > Pinus > Pinus albicaulis. Next base: position 694,511,167 of record CM076579.1, on the reverse strand, counting down.
TCCATTAGGATAATTGTTGTGAATCAAACTGATGGGGTTTTTCAATGTCGATTTTAACATATTCTAACACACCATTATTATCAAGCATTTCTTCCATTCAATCCCTCCATGCTATGAAATTTGAGATACCCTCCAAGGCATACTCCAATATAAATCTTTTGAAATGCATTCTCCCAATTCTGAAGAAAATTTGTTACAATGAAGCTGCAAATTCGAAATTCATGAGAGAAAAAGTTCAAAATACTAGTTCTAATGTGATTTGGGGGCTCTTATACCATGTATAAATTTGATAGAAATTGTAACTTCTCAATATTTAAAACTGAATAACAAGAGACACATGTTTATGCTACTGATCTACAAAATGGAAATCACCATTTATAATAGCATGCATAGACACGCAACAAGCAAAACTACAAGTAAACATTTATTTTTAGGGGAAACCAAACAGGAAAAACCCCTAAATCCTCTTTGAATTAATAGTTTGAATAGAGAAACTATTATAATTTCTTTCTCTAGCTCGAATCACAACCTACAAAAGAATAATTTCTCCCTCTGCTGAATGAGAAAACTATGTCCAACACTTAGCCCATTATCTGGTCATCTAGCCTCCTATTTCCTTGTGCAATCCTTGAGGAAATTAGCTCATAGAAGATAGGATTTTCCTCCTATTTTATTCTTCAATCCTTGAGGAAATTAGCTCATAGAATATAATAATTTCCTCATATTTTCTTGCGCCATTCCCAAGAATTGATCTCCTAACTTCATGCAACAATTGTACACTCAAACTAGTATACAACTCATGTTACACTACCTTGTCATCTCCAATTCAACTGAGCAATTTTAATTACATGCATGCATTACCTATTTTGGGCTAATTTATCAATTAAATGATAGATCTCTAAGTTAGACTGTTGTCCCACTACACAACTGACCTTCAATTGACTATGTCAATAGTTAGATGCCAACTAACTGAATACAACTAAAAATAACTGAAATAGATTGTTGAAATTTAGTAATCACACATGCATGACTAAACTTCAAGCCCACTAACTCGAATTTACTGAGCTAACTGAGTGACAAGCTCCATGTCAAACTAGTTAACTACCTCCAATTTGTCTCGTTGGTGTGGAAATTCAATTTACTTAATTTGGCTATGGCTAAAGTCAAATTAAGCCTTTCTTGCTACATTTTGTCAACTCACTTTGACTATCACAATATAACATTACATCTTGCTATACAAACCCTGCACTTGACTCACATACTTTGTAACCATACAAATTCCTTACTTACATAAGTAGCCACCATGTATTCAACTTACGTAGTTGAGAGTGAAACTATAGTTTGTCTCTCTCTCATCTAGCTGAATGCCCCTCCAAATATGTTAAACATATAACCACTTGTATATATTTATAATCTAGATCTATAATCTAGTATATGTTAGCAATTTCATGTACATCGAAAGCTCTTCCTACTCGAAATTTTCCTTGGTAACAAATTCCATAACATATAGTGCCACATAAATAATTAAAATTCCTCTTTATAGTTATCCAGTCCTCCTTTCCCATTTTTGACATATTCCTAATTAAAACACCCACTAAATCTATAATTCTCAATCTAGTATAGACCATTACATACATAAAACTATTAAAAACACTAGCATAAGGAACATAATGTTTGTCCTTTTCCTCTTCCTTGTGCCTTGGGACAATAATATGCAAAGAACTTTAGACCTATAGTAATATGGTCCCTAATCAATTTACATTCCTACATACTAAACCTCCATATTTTTATCTCAAAATATTTCAACCAAAGTTTCATGTTTCCCCAATATATTATAATTTCCATAGCCAAAATAAAATTTACAACATCAAGATATTTCATATTAAATTTAGAGGACAACTTAGTTTTGAAATCCTTGATAATTTCCTTATTATTCCAATTTGAAATTTATCATCAATATACGAGACAAGATAAATAAAATGATCACCAACTAGCTTGGAATACACATAATGAGTATCTTTACCTCATGAGAAATCAAGTCCCAATATAGAAGCTTCAAATTTTTAATACCACATCTTGTGAAATTGTTATAACACATGCAAGGACTTTTTGAATTTCCAAACCAACTCTTTCTTTCCCTTCACTACAAAAACTTAGGGCTATTTCATGTGGATTTCCTCTTCAAGATATCCATGTAGGAATGTTGTTTTCATGTTTTCATGTTTCCATGTTATCCCTTTGCTACCAACCAAGCTATGTACTTCTCCACTTTACCTTTTTCATTTGACTTCTTCTTAAATTCCCATTTGCTACCAATGTGATTTCTTTTAGTTAGAAACTAAAATATACATAAATCCTCATTCTTATCCAAGGTATACATTTCCTCAACCATGGCTTTCTTCCATAGTTTACCATCCTATGAATCTAGTACCTCACCAATGTTTTTGGCAATCTAACTAGTACTAGATAAAGAAAAACCAGAATGAAAAATAGGTGGACTACACCTTTCTCATTACCTTCTTTCATAAATTGAACTCCTCAATATGTTATTTTTCTTATTTTTCATGTTCTTTTATTAAGTCATAATCATCATATTTTAACTCCAATTATATTTTCTCAAGTTCTTTTTCTGTCTATAGGACTTACTATTTGGGAAAATATTTAACTTCTCTAAACACAACACATGAATTGTAAACAATATTCTTAGTTATTGGATTCCAAAGTTTAGGACCCTTTATGCAATATTTATAAAAATATATCGATACTCTCTTTTAGCTTTATTATCTGGCTTTTATTTTTCTTTGGAACATGTATATAAGCATCACAACAAAAAATTCTAATATTTTCAAGGGAGCATATTTTACCAATCCATGTCTCTTGTGGAATTTTATCAATAATAAATTATGGCAACGATTGATTTTCTAGGTAACATGCAATATCCACTACCTCTTCCTAGAATTATTGTCCTAACATGGATCTAATAAAAATGCTCCTTATTTTTTCCATCAACATCCTATTCATCCTTTATGTTAATCCATCCTTTTTAGGTTTGTATGGAGTATTCTTCTACCCTTCTATACCAAACATGTTACAAAATTATTTATATTCATTCCCATATAACTCTCCACCATTATCTATCCTCAACACTTCTATTTTATTCTCTATTTGATTCTCCCTTGCCGGGGTATGGTTAATTCTCATTTGGGTATGGTGGCGCGATAGGGTCCTTTTTTATCGAGTCTAGAGTGAACGATGGGTTACTTCCTTCTCATCTGTTTAGAACATGGGGAATTTTTCTCTTTATCGGGTCTGGATAGTCGTTGCACTAAGTGGAGAGGGAACCTTTTGTTCCATATCGGTAGCTCTCTTGTGCCATCACGTAGGTTGGTTTATTCTCTGCCCTTGCTGTGCCCTTGACCGGAACTCGAAATATGGAAGCTGGCACTCGATCGATTCTTCCATATGAAAAACTCGAGCAAGTCTTCCCTTCCCGAGTGCACTTCAGACCAGCAGTACATATGTGGATTCTGCTCAGCTTGCCTTAAATTCCCTAAATTTACCGATGACCTCATATACCTTTTAGAGAAAATAAATCCATTTTTTCCTTGAGAATCATTCACGAAAGAAAAAAAATACATAAATTCAACCAATGATGGAATATAAGTAGGTCCAAACACATCACTATCTTTTAACCCTAGTATTATTCTTTCTCTTGTAGCACTAGATGAGAACCTTACTCGATTTTGTTTTCCATGTATGCAATGTTCATAAAAATTGAAATGTAGTATACCTACAACCATACCTTCTCCATGTAATGCTTGAAGGCCCTTCTCTTTAATATGTCCTAGATTTTGATGCCATAGTATTGAATTTTCCCTAGATATATTAGGGAATCTATCTTCTTCATTTCCACCCTCAAGTATAATAAAACCATTACACCCATTAGTGATAGTACTTCCTAGTAGATTATACCAAGTTTCATTGTAAACTACCTTACAAAACATCATTGATCCTTACACCATTTTGCATGTTTCCTTTTCAATTTTTTATATACACCTACATCACTAATCATACTTATGAATACCAAGTTCCTATTTAGATTTAAAATGTTCCAAACCCCTAGAATTTTTTCTAATCCTTCTATCCTTGATCAACAAATTTACTTTTCCACATCTTGTGATTATTTTTGTCAATTCATATCCCAATAAAATCTCACCTCCATTATAATTTTCATATTCAAAAAACCATTCCATGTTAGGAGACATAAAAAAATACACCTGAATTGATCATTCATACATCATGATCCACATGTGGGCTTGAAGAAGCTAAGTACACATCCCCTCCTTCCTCCAAGGAAGTATTCCTTTTTGTGTAAGGAACACAATCAATTACCTCCCCTTTATCAACACTTTTATGTATGGGATTCTTCTTGTAATGCATAACTTTACCACATTTCTAGCATTTCCTTAAGGATTTTACAGATTTAGATCACCCATTCAAGGACATATTTTTGTTTATATCGAGGGAATATCCCCATATAAATAAGGAAATTATGTTTTGACTATTCATGTTTTTTTCCCTTCATTTATTCTAATAATAGAGATAAAATCACTATGCCTACGTGGTACAAAGAAGACAATTACAAGGTGTTATGTTAAGGAACTCCATGGGAAAAGGTCACCGGTTCAAAATTTCTTAGGGACAAATCTAGCCATGCTAAGGACTGGTGTGGCTCGGGTTGAGTTTAATCCTCACGATATTTATATGGCTTAGATGCCCCTAGATCCTAGATACTCAAGCCACAGGTTAGGCATGCTAGTCATCTCAGGAATTACAAAACCTAGCAAAACAAAAACATAAATGAAAGTTCATCATCAAAATTTTATGTAGTTGCATTACTTTGAATAAATACAACTAAATTATTCCATCAATCTACCAAATAATAAAGAAAATTAATGCACTTATCTTCATAATAAATTTTAATATTGATAAAAAAAAACTAACTTACTATAGTACTGAAATTATATTCTTTGTAACTAAATTTACATCAATCATCCTTAGTAAACATATATTTTTTTTGAGGAAAACTTTATTTACCAAGGAAATAGATTGGTACAAAGCCCCTGACTTATCCTATAATTTATTGGCTATATATTATGCTAAAATATTCAATAATATTAAATCTAAAAGGCACAATCAAATTTTGTTCTATCCCTTCCTACCCAACTTCATATGGTCTTTTTTTGGCATACCCATAAGTCTTGTACCGAGATCCATAATGACCCACTACTCTTTACATACCTAGAGGTATTTCACCTTGAGAATCCATAGCTCAAATATTTTCATAATAAATTTCTTGATATTTATTTTATAACTACCCACCATTTTTTTCCAACATAATAATCACCACGATAGATCTCCCACCAAAACCATGTTTATTACACACCCAAGACAATCAAACCCTTAACAACAAATGCATCCTCCTTAGTATAATAACTACTCTAATACCAAATTTAATATTTAAAGATTTATATTAAATAATCCACACACAAATTCTTTATAAAATTTAAAAAAAAAATATTAAACAATAGATTTCACACATATTACTCAAAAATTTACCCTAAAGACCCTTAACCAGGAAAATTAACAAATATTTAGAGCTACATCTCAAACTCTAATTATGTCAATCCAACATTCAGACTACAATATATATGATTTAATTACACATAACTCTAATCCATTAACCCAAATTAGATTACAACTATAATTCCTTGATTGTAATTACAAAATCATGGGTTGAAAACTTCCTAAAATGGACCAAAAAACTACCCAATTTTTTTCATGGGGACTCCACCCTTGAACCCTTAAATACTAGGGGAATAATAAAAATCCCATTGGACCCCACGATATCATATTTACAATGCATGGGACTATCCATGCAAATAACATAATACACACCCATAGTGCAATGTCTTTAGAAAAACAAGATTGAAGACTAGATGAATTTCTAAATAAGCTTGAAAATCAAATTGGAAAGAATCATCACCCATTAATTTTAAAATGAGGTCCATGTTGGAGATGTTTTATATTTCAATGTTTAAGTTAAAACTTCTTTCTAAAACTATCACCAAAATCAGTGACCTATATGGAAAGAATGTAGGGCATGATGTGCATCATGTCTCTATTTTTATTATTTTAATTGAAGTACAAGATGGACTTCACTTTTTCATGAGAACATTGGATTTTTTTATGATCTAGTGTATTCTCTATATTTTTGTTCTGAATCTAAGTAGAGGATACTGAAGAAAATAGTAATGATACATCAATAGGGATTGATGGATACAACCCAAAATTGGCTTGGAATAGGTTGTGCTCATTGGAACTATTCAAGGTTCTATTGTAGACTTGCTAGAAGAAAGTGTAATTTCATACAAAGTATAGGTTGTGCATAGTTATACATAGGCAATAAATGGATTAGTGTTCTGTTGATTACTTTTGTTTAGTTAATTTCCTCAAGGAAAAGGGAGAATGTAGCAGATCATTTGAATTGGAGTATAAGACATGCCATAAGGCATTCTAGAAAATGGTTAAGAAAACTTAAAATCATGAGTAAACACTATGGATGAAGGTAGATAGAATAATACCAAACATGAGTGAATATGAGCATGATGTATCAAGAGCACCCAAAAATTAATTTTTGGAATCCTGATAGTATTTTACTCTACTCATTATTTCAAGATAACAAGAGGGTTGCTCTAAGTTGCTTTCGAAGATATCACTTTCAGATAGGAATCGTAAATGAGTTTTTATTGCCATGGTTTTGGCCTTAGTAAATATTACAAAGTCTCTCACACACACAGGGTGGGGAATTCCCTTTGTCAACTAAACATTTTTAAGGAAAAGCCTAATACTACTTTTCACCTTGAATGCAAATGAAAATATATAAATGAGATATGACCTAAACTAAAATATTTTTATTAACTATAAGTATAATAGTGCTAAAAGATATGAAGCAACGAAGTTGATTATAAATGGTAAATGCATGAATCAATTCATCGAATCACATACTATATAAATATCAAAATAATTCACCCTGGATTAAGGATATGCTATACTATTATTACAAATGGTAACTTCACATCCATTTTTCAATATAAATAAAAGATAGAGAAAAATAATATATCCCATGTACATGAAAATAAGTTACAATAGACGGACATATATTCTTACAAATTCATGAAGCATCATGAACAATAAAAAATACTCTAATTTCAATCACAACAACACTTGAAATCCCAAAAATATTCTTAGTGATGGCTTCTTAATTAAGTTTGATGTTAACATATAATGTACAACCAAAAACATTTTTTCATTTACACTTTTTTTTAACACAAAATGAGAACATATACAACTACAACATTTCAACTAACTATACAACTCTTCACATTATAAGTATTTTTATCTTTTACATAATATTTATGAGCCTCAAATACCTTTAATTGTATGTGAGCAAGGAAAAAAGTGTTTCTCAACCATCACACATGAAATATAAACTAATTGTATTCTATTTTTTCATGCCCTTTTTTAAAAGTAAATCTAAAATCATTTATTATGTTCATCACCTTATTGAAGTTCTCCGTACGCTCTTTATCCCAACTTTGCTAAAACTAAGGATTACTCCATATTTTTCCATCCATTTAATGCTTCCATTGCATCAACGTGATACATGAAAATCTTATATATTCTAAAAAAGAGAAAGTGGTAGTCTTATCCAATTTTATTATCCCTTAATCTTAAGCATTAATATTGTTATACCACACTTTTACAAAGTTAATACACCTTTTCCTACCTTAACTACTCAACATTTATAACTTTAAAGTTAATTCTTCAAAGTAAAGAGCCACTAAAATAATGTTACAGAAAAAGAAACTAATTAATGAGGGAAACAAGCTAAACGTTACATAAATTAATAAATTAACTTACGCAAGGCAATCTCAACAATCATCCCACCATTGAATGTACCCTTAATTGACGCCATAACTAATGTGGATTATAATTCATTTGGAGGAGCCACCACCGATTACTTGTATATCTTAGGTTGACTAAAGTAATTTAATTAAGACGTCACTAAAGTAATATAATCGATCTACAGCCATGGAGAATATACACTTTGACATTATATATCCATCAATGGATGGGGTTTTATGCTTTACACACATCCAGGAAAAAAAATTAATAATCATGGAAGGTTAAACATGGATACATTGGATGGTTGTGCTGTTATAAATATTTTAGTATCCTTTTTATATATATAGATAAAAGTGACTTGCAAGAGCAATTATAGAGTGAAGTTTGAAGTGACATTTAATATGGGTCATTATTTAAATTAAATAATATATTATTTTAGAGGCTCAAATTTAGAGAGGGTAAAGTATAAATAATTTTGTAAATTTTAGTTTTTAAATAATTGTCCGAAAATGAAGCTTTTGTTATATAAACTAAAAGTTTTATACATTAATTTAGTGTTTAGTTTTAAAAGATCTCAAATTTAAATTATATATATACATACACTAGTGTTTAAATATTGAAATTCACATTGAAAAAGTGTACTTGTATATTTCTTGCTCAACTTATATTATTAATTACAAATATAATCTTAATAGATGAAGTATACTTTAATGAAAGATTCTCACTTAATGACAACAACAACAAAAAAATGAAAAGTATGTTTATACAATAATTAATTATATTTCAATGTTATTTAAAATAAAAAGGGCGATTGAAAGAAAATGTATAAATATTCATATTGTTTCTACTAAACATAATAATAATGTTAATATTGAATTTATAACAAATTATTACTTTGAAGTCAAATATAATTGAAAAGATTAACATTTAGGACAAGAAAGATTATGAAATAAATGGTTACCCCCAAAGAGTTAATGATTTATTATACTTTCATATTGTAATTCAATATTATATCTTTATGGAAAAGTGACAATTCCATAATTATGGGTTCAACTTGTATGAAAACATTAGATACTTTTATCTTAAACATAAATAAGTTTTTAACATTCTCTTATAGGATGTAAAAGATGGCACTGCTAGAGATTACAATTAATTCAAATCTAGGAGCATCCTTATTTAAAGACCTTAAAATATCTCTAAGGTCATCCTTGAGGATAATTAGAATCCAATAAAAAAGATGAAAAAGAATTTAACAAAGTTGTAGCTAATAAAAATGAAGAAATTTCTCACCTTAAGAATAATATTCTAAACTGCATTTGCATAGATTAAAAGGTTAAAAAATAAAGAGAAGTCACAACAAGACAAATTAAACCATGCCACCAAAAAGGAATCCATGATAAATTAAAAAAAAATGGATGACCCAACATTGGAATAAAGAAGTAAGTAAATATATAAATATCCACCTTGGATAAAGGACTAATACAAATCAAAGTGAAAAATATAAAAAATCTGAAAAATATAAAAATCCAAAAGGATTCTTATGATGAGATCTTATCAATCAATAATTCACCATACTTATAAAAGGGAAGGTTCCAATAAGAATACACAAGATATAATAATGTGTTATCATCATCCTAATTATAAAAATCATCGTGTTATTCAATGAACTAAGAAAAGATGAAATTAACATGAGAGGATAAGGCAAGATTATATCAAAAAATTTATATCTACATAGTTTTACACAAAATTAAATTAGTGTGGTTTAATATTTGCACAATAAGATAGATTTTATAAATACCTTATAACTCATATCACATTATATCATTAACCATCATAAATTCAAGAACAAAGAATCACAAGAAGGAATTATATTATGGGACAATTAGAAGACATAAGTTTCTTCCATAAAATGTATTTAGTAAAAAGCATTTCTCTAGGGAAAGCAGTGCTATGTATAAAAATAAGCATAACCCACAAATATGTACATAATATATATAGAACTCAGGATATTAATATAATTATTTGGGGTGGAAAGTTTGTGGGGGGAGGAGTGGGTGCTAATGTGCTCTAGTGGAAAAGTGAAATTATCATTTTCATGGAGTCTCTGGCAAGCCACTAACAAGCAAGTTGAGGCATATACTCTATTTCAAGGGAAAATCCAATCCATCTTGATAAATATTTGTATTATAATCATAATAGGGTACTCCAAGATTGTAAATAGGCATCTTCATATTGGCTCCTCTCTAGCATATTTCAGGCTTTGCATCGTATTTAAAAGGATTCAATCACATTTAAATTTTGAGTGATTTCATAATGGTCCATATTTTATGACACGAAAGCTCTATAGCAGACCAACTATTCACAAACAAGGTGACAACATTAGAAATTGGCACCCTTCTTGTAAATGACCAAGTGAGTCAGCTACTAATTTATAATATCATGACATGTGGAAGTGAGCATTGGAGTTGGTAGGCTATGAGGGAAGTGAAAATTGTGTATATATGGGAAACTCCTTCAATGGAGCTAATAAATTTTCAAGTGGAAGAATACCAAAATAATCATTTAACACTATATGAAAATCAAATTTTGTTTGATACTCTACTTTATTAGATAATTTACACTACTAAGATATATAATGGAAGTCTTGCTTTTTTTTATGACTAGAGGAAACAGTAACATGTTGTTGGTGAGGTAAATCCCCTCTGCGGATAGAGGCGATCCCACTAGCCCTAGAGTGGGTCTAGCCACAAACAAGACACGCTATGACATCAATTCCTAGTTAACAGATGAATGGAGATTCGATAGATAACCTACTGTATATATTGTGCTGTTGTCGTCATCAGAAGAGTGGCTACCTCTCGCTCCTGGTTCGACAGATCACGATCTGCTCATTCTCACGCTCAGATACATGTACATACACAAGAAACAAAGATGACATACAACATACTATTTCGCATCTGTAACTATCAGTCAGTCGAAGAAGACCAAATCAATGGATCAATAAACAAAACACAAAGATGGAACCAATACCATAGTCGAGTATATTATTAAGAGGAAGGAAGAGTACAACCAAGCTCTGATGTTGCAGTCTCCTCCAACAGGGTTCCAGCGGAGCGCGTCTCACAAAGCTCGTCGGGAATTCAGACGGGGCTCTCTCTACGAGATTCTTCATGGTCCTACCTTCTCGATAGCGATTACTCAGCTAGAGTATCTCTTCTCCAAGTTCAGCTTCTTGGCTACATGTTCAGCTAGCTTTTGTAAAGGGAGGAGGCATGTTTATATAGAGGAAGGAGGAGAGGTTAGGATCCCTATAATCATGGAGGGGAGTCCTATCTTCAAGAATGTTCTAAAAACCATTACCCAAAGGAAGAGATCTATGGCTTATCAATTTTAACCACTTGCTGTGACTCATCCCTGAGGTGGTTAAAGGAAACTTTCACCTCTAATTTGTTAAAAAACATTCCCAAAAAGGTTGGCGCAGGTACAACAAAGAGACAGAGCACCATCTGGCGCGGCCTCTAGTTTACATCCTCCACATTGGGGCGAGGGATGAACTGGCTACCCGCGCCAATGCCAAAACATAGGTTTTTATGGGATTTCTGAGGAAATTTTCAATAGGAGAAATGATGTCCTTATGCAGAAGGATGCAAAGAAGGTGTTTGTAGAGTATGACACTACCCATAGGTCATGGGAAAGACCCTCCAATATGCGGGGCGAGGGATTGCAGGGACGGTGACAAAATGTTGTGTAACAGATGCCCCCTAAAGCATGAGTTCTGAGAGAGAGGGAGGGGTGAAATGCTTTATGAGAACACATTCGACCCAAACACTGCTATCGGAAGACCTGAAAGTACAAGTACAACTGATAGATCTGATACATGACATGTGGCATGGGCGCATCCATCCATAATAAACAATGAGATCCGAGGTATGGACATAACCATCCAGCAGTAGGGATCAATAAACAGACTCATGTATGGTTGCAGCCATCCAATCAGAAGAATCATGTAATAAGTCATAGTAATCCATAAATAACCCGCAGCCTAGATTTCATCGAACAAAACCCAGGGTCTTGCGCTCCCTCTCGACCCGAACAAAGTACAAATTCGAGCATGCGAATATGTGAGTTGAAGTCGAACATGCAAGAAAATCATCTGATTACCCGCCAATGATGAAAGTTGTTAACAAACACGAGAGAAACCACCAATAATGACAATGGCTCTCAAGGTACAAAAAATTACAATCCACGGAACGTGAATAGTGATCTGACGTCGAACACCCGTAGAGTCAGTCGATCGAAGGCCAATGATGTGGACCTTACGTCGAGTGCGAAGAACCTGCCATTGAGGCATGCAGGCTCCAAGGTACCTGAAGGGAGTCTCTAGATCAGCTTCCTGGATAATGATTTGGAGTCGACACGAAGGGACCTTGATCGAAGGTGGGCCATAATGTTTCCCACATCATCAACACGAGACAGAGGAAAATGATGTTTGTGAATCAAGACCAACAGAGAATGAGAGGGAGGTTGACAACTTCATAAGAAAACTTCTCTTGAACATATCGGCGGCACGACGCTGGATTTAGCAGTGTTTGACATCAAGGGATCTGAGGTCATGGTGACGTGGCAAAGAGCAGATGAGCAGTCAAAAGAGATTACCCAAAACAATGGAGGCAAACAAAAAACGAGATGAGATTTCCCCAACCCGACACGAATGCAGACAAGTGCCATGTTCAAGAGCGACATACTGCCAACATGACTATAATGTGGTTCCATTTTCCCCCACCATTTCTGGCGAGTACCCCAATTATTTTTGAAAACGAGATTGAAGGGGATAGCATATGCTTGCAATGTAAGTTTGTCCTTCGGACAAATCCAACCTAGTACATTTTATGAGCCCTAGGAAGGAGGAACTCGAGTAACATCATGACGACGGAGTCCAATGTCATCAGGTTTTAACAAGTCTAACAAAGGGATAACTCGGCATCTTTTCATGTTTAGAGAGTTTGAAAAGAAGGCAAAAAAGAAAACTCCAGCAGTCCCTTTTCGTAAATAGTCCCTCAAATCTGAAAAGGTAGAAAACTATGTCTGAGAGAACCTCTTAGTCGCGATCGGATAAGGTATTCCTTTTTCATTAATAATCTATCCCAGCCCGAAAAAGGGGTAAACATATACTGGGTAGATATCGTTTCGCAGCCAATTTAACGAGTTCAAAACGACAAGCGATTCGGCGACCTTTTCAGTTTTAGAGAGTTAGAAAAGAGCTTAAAGATGACTCCTCCTGGAGGAATGAGTGGTATTAAGGGTAGCTACTGGTTCCGGTGATGGTGGAACTACTCATAACAAGTAAAGGTCAAGAGGCTAGCTAACAAGACCACTCATTGCAGCAGTTCCTCGGGAACGAGTAAAACAACCAAGTGAAGGCATATGATTGGTCGAGAAAACGGTGACGAAGGAACGAGAAAACCAAGGCTCATCTGGCAAAAGAGGTTGATAAAATGGCAATCACGAGAGCTAAAATGGGAATGGTTTCATTTTTACACAAGCTTGAAATCAGGAAACTCTGCTTGAAGTTGGTTTCATTTTTACACAAGCTTGAAATGGAAACAAACTATGGTTGAAAAAGTAAGCATGCCCCCAACATGGTGACTCAATTCGAGGTACATTCCCCCCAAGCTTCAATCGATATGAAAGGCAGATGGAGTGAAGGTTCAAATTACGAGATCAAGAGAAAGTCTCAACTAGGATTTTATGAGATCTAGCAAAAAATTGAATTGAACAGGAACGTGTTTCATTGTTTTAACGAGGTTGACACATCAAAAGAACCATCCTCGAAACCTAATTCATTTTTTAATGAGGCTGACATAGAAGACAAACTATCCTCAAAAGAGATTGTTTCATTTTTTAAGGAGCTTGAGACAAGAAAATGAACTACGCTTCGACGACCTTTCATTATGACGAATAAGAGGTCATAGATTCCAATAGGTTCGCAGCTGATGGGAGAAAAACATCTTGAAAATCAGTTCCCAATTCCCCCAGCACACGATGCACAATGGCACTAACAATGACTGCGGGCACAGGATAGGTAGCCACATAATTAACCTGTGGCAACGAAAAAACTGGTAGATAAAGACCCAGAAGGGACGATGATGGACTAGATGTCATGTCAGGACCAACGAATGAAAGCTGATCAGTGGTCACGATCTGACCTTTGTGTGGAAAATAGATCACACGAAAGATGGAAGAGATAAATGCCCCCATCACATAAGTATAGTCGCACCTCAAGAGAAAATTGAAATCTAAGTGGCCTGGAACAACCATCACATCTATATGGATAGTTTTCCTTCCCAAAGTAATGGGAAACTTCGGAAGGATCCCTAACGGTTGACTGGTTCCCCTGTTGAAAGCCAACAGATTCTAGGTAATAAGCATAAGTGGTGGAGAACCAAAAGCTTGCCAAGTAGTGGAAGACAGAATACTAACAGACGCGCCTTCATCTATAATAGTGATGGGTATGACCAGATCAAAGGTTTGTACCGGTATCTCTAAAGGCACATAAGACGGAAGGCGGTACTCGCCAAATAGACTCCAATCAAAGGAAGCGACCGAACTGCTTGGAGGGGATACCATTGAACTGAGATGGTTTTCCCCCGGTGTTACTGGAGCAAGAGGGGCACCCTCCGGGACTTCCATCACGGGAGTAGGAGGAGCAGCTTCTTGAACTATAGGGATGGAATAATCTTTCTCCAAGTCTGAAGAAACAAGAAGAACATGAGGGGGAAAAGATCCACTCTCAATGTAAAAGACCTGATGAACCACAGTTGGGGTCAAATTGATCGATTCCTCGACCAATGGTTGGTTGAGAACAGATTCCTGAACTTGAATTTCCGGGGGAGAAAGATCGAGCAAGGATGACACTTGACTGATCGTGGAATCAACTATCAGAGGACTCGAAGAAAGCTTCTGGTAACCAGTTGGGAGACAGGGTGCAGAAACAGTAGGGTTGTCCAACACTCTCTTGGCTTCATCCATGTACGGACAAAGGTGAATGGGGTGATTCCCTTCACACAACTTACAAGGATCGGTAATCTTACCCTATTTCTTATGAGTCTTATCAACACTAGTCAAAGGTGTGCCACCAATATGATTTCCAGAAGCCAAAGGCAATGGTGGATGGTCGTCGGACCATGCTTCAAGTACCTTGGGAATTCCAGGGCAGTCTCGAAGAAGGTGGTCATATTTTCACAACATGCAAGGGAATTTGACTTTCTGTGGAAGCTTGGATGGTTTCTTAGGTGCAATAGCCGCAGAGCTAGCCTCTCCTTTATCTGAATTCTTCTTCTTCGTCTTCTTCTTCTTCTTCTTCTTAGCCACCTGGTTACTATAATCCAAACTTTCACCAGGTGAAGTAGAAGAGGAGGGCGAATAAACAGGCGAATAAGGGGAGAGGTCTAGTTTATAATAAACACGATGTTGTTCAGGTGGAGGAGATGGTTGTACAGTCGACGGAACACTTGAGACCACAGAGGTCGAGAATAACCAAATAGGCAACCCAACAGTTAACCCAGGCAGGGATAACGTTGCCATATAAGGAGCACCAACATTCCCAAAAGAAGGAAAAGGACCAGGATTTCCCTCGGAGGGGATTCCTTGGTTGGTAAACTCCGGAAATGTTGCCATCAGAAACAAATTTAAAATAACACCCTAAGGAAACTAAATTTAACTAGAAATATTTCGTGGGCAGTTAATTTTAAGACATCGAAACAAAACTCTACCATTTCATCTTTTAAGATTCGAGAAACAGGAAAAAGGTGACTCTATCACTTTCAGGTTAAAACGAGCGTGAAAGGACAAGTGCTCGATGATATTTTCAAATTTATGGAGTCAGTAAAGATCAAAAAATGACTACTCAGGTAGTCTAGGTAAAAGGGTGTACTAGGTTCCCATGAACTGCCATATACACCTTGGTTATCAAATAAAAGAAGAATCAACCGAGGACTTGACGTATGTGCAAGTAGTCTCCCCAAATGTTGTTTTCGGTGTATCACGGTTACAAGGCGGAAGACTTGGCTTCCTACGGATAAAAGGATTGAAACCTAGAGGGGTCTCCCTTTATATACTCGACAGTAGGGGGAGCACAAGTCTGTACTAGTGCTTTCTGAAGCCAGATGGCGAGCCACAGCTGTTAGGTTTAAAGACACCGGAACACGTCTCCAACTTAGACCACTAAATGTTTCGTTAAGTTTCAATGTTGCCTTAGGTTAATTGAATAAATTTTAAGTTGATCTTGTATTTATGTTTCAATTCCAAGGTCCTACCGTATTTTGGATCTCACAAATCCCTAAGTGCAAGCTACAAGCCTTAAAATACCATTTCGTTCAGTGAAGAGTTATCTACGAGAAATTTTTAGGAGTTTTCAAACGACAACAAATAATGAGAACACACAGAAGCATCCAGTACAAAATCTGATGAAAGCTAATGAAAACGAGAAAAATTTCCTAGAATACCCAATTCTAGTTATGCGAAAGATTTTTCAATTCCACAGTGCAAACAAGAATGCAAGATCGAAACAAATTTTTTGATTTTTTAATGTAATAGAGCAAACAGTGCACTACATGACATGAAAAATAAACCTTCACACTAGTTCGAGAATTAAAATGCGAGAGTCTAAGTGAAACAATCCAAACAACTCAAAATCAAACAAGACAAGAACTCAAACCAATGTCACAATCTCTCAAATCAAAGAAAGATGTCGAAACAGACCCATACAAGCAATGTGAGCTATGCTTGGAGTGACAAGAAGAAAAAATGAATGAAAGAGGCAAGACTGACTCAAGACTCATTCCACCAAATGCAATCACTCAAAACAGATCCAAGGAGCTGATTGCAATCAAGAAAATAACGAAGGTGACCGCGAAGCAAAAGACTCAAGCTCCTATAGGAGGCTAAGCATACCCTAGCACTAGAAAAACCCTAAGGCCATGATGCTAAAATAAGTAGACAAAAAACTGAAGGAAGGAGGTCGTTCATAGTCACAAACAATTTCAAAACACTCAAATCAAGTCAAGAAAACACCCAGAGGCACCAGTATGGACCCAAAACTCCAAAACAGGGAAAACCCTAGCACCTACAGGAAATGGCACGATTGTTTGGCTGTAATCCATGCCAGACAGGGGATGGCGCGGGTGATGAACTGGCAACTAGCGCCATTGGGCGTGACTGTCAAACTGGAAACCATGCCAATCAAGCTAAACTTGAAAAAATGAATTTTTTGGAAAAACATAGGTCAGATTTGATCCTCTAGGGCTGAACAGGGGTCTAAGACTCAGCAAAACAACCAGAAAAGGAAATCTAAGCAAGAAAATACCAATAATAAGACCTAATGGATGAAATACAAACTCACACTGATCCCCAGTGAAGTCGCTAATTTTTTGGTGAGGTAAATCCCCTCTGCAGACAGAGGTGATCCCACTAGCCCTAGAGTGGTTCTAGCCACAAACAAGACACGCTATGACATCAATTCCTAGTTAACATATGAATGGAGATTCAATAGATAACCTATCATATATCTTTTGTTGTTTTCGTCGTCGGAAGAGTGGCTACCTCTTGCTCCTGGTTCGACAGATCATGATCTACTCATTCTCACGCTCAAATACCTATACATACACAAGAAATAAAGACGACATACAACATACTATTTCGCATCTATAACTATCAGTCAGTTGAAGAAGAACAAATCAATGCATCAATAAACAAAACATAAAGATGGAACCAATAACATATTCGAGTATATTATTAAGAGGAAGGAAGAGTACAACCAAGCTTCGATGTTGCGGTCTCATCCAACAGGGTTCCAGTGGAGCGTGTCTAACAAAGCTCATTGGGAATTTGCACGGGACTCTCTCTATGGGATTCTTCCTGGTTCTACCTTCTCGATAGTGATTACTCAGCTATAGTATCTCTTCTCCAAGTTCAACTTCTTGGCTACATGTTCAGCTAGCTTTTGTAAAGGGAGGAGGCCTGTTTATATAGAGGAAGGAGGAGAGGTTAGGATCCCTATAATCATGGAGGGCAGTCCTATCTTCAAGAATGTTCTAAAACCATTACCCAAAGGAAGAGATCCGTGGCTTATCAATTTTAACCACTTGCTGTGACTCATCCCTGAGGTGGTTAAAGTAAACTTCCGCCTCTAATTTGTTAAAAAAAATTCCCAAAAAGGCTGGCGCGGGTACAACAAAGAGACAGAGCGCCAGCTAGCACAACCTCTAGTGTACATCCTCCACATTGGCACGAGGGATGAACTGGCTACCTGCGCCAATGCCAAAACATAGGTTTTTATGGGCTTTCTGAGGAAATGTTCAACAGGAGAAATGATGTCCTTATGCATAAGGATGCAAAGAAGGTGTTTGCAGAGTATGACACTGCCCACGAGTCACGGGAAAGAACCTCCAATATGTAGGGCGAGGGATTGTAGGGACGGTGACAAAATGTTGTGTAACACACGTCGACTCTCGTACTCACATGACACGAGTTCGATTCCTAGCAACTTCCACTATAACCTCCAGGTGCAACTACATGGCCCCTAAGTGCAATGCAAGAGTAAGTCGAGGATTGAAACTGTGACATGCACAATGACACAAACACCTTAGAAATGTGTTCATTGGCCAGCAAGCAGCACCTCTGGGGGCATGGAAGTCTTGTTTTTAAAATCATGTCATAACCTAAATGTTATAAGTCGCAACTAAAAGCTCATAACCTAAATGTTGAAGTCCAACAAGACCACCTACACTAGTGTGGGACCAGGAGTTCCAAGCAGCACCTACACTAATGTGGGACTAGGAGGTCCAAGCAGCACCTACACCAGTGTGGTACTAGGAGGTCTTAGCAGCACCTACACTAGTGTGGGCTAAATTTGGTTGCAGTTTCTATTTTAATTTTCCCTTAATTAGAATGGACAATAAAATGTAATCTTATCTCAAAATAACTTGTAATAGTAAACTGAGTGTGATAAACTCAGTTAGATCATGAATTTTGAGTTGAGGATAGTTGTTGAGGCATGCAGAGTAATTCTAGTTGTAACAAAGTTCGAATTGCAGTGGTGC
Source organism: Pinus albicaulis (assembly GCA_034641835.2). Classification (NCBI taxonomy): domain Eukaryota; kingdom Viridiplantae; phylum Streptophyta; class Pinopsida; order Pinales; family Pinaceae; genus Pinus; species Pinus albicaulis. The sequence goes on along the minus strand of CM076579.1, from coordinate 694,492,100 downwards.
ATTAGTTCAATGCATGTTGTAATCAGTTAACTCAGTTAAGTGAGTTAAAGTCATTTGTGCTAGTTTTAACTGGTTGTTGCACTAGTGAGAGATCAAGTGAATTAAATATTATTTAATTCATAATCAATGATCTAACATGCAACTGATGATTTACTATTATTAGTTGCATGCATGTTAGTTCAGTGGAGACCCAAATGAGATCTAGGTGAAAGGGATGTTAAATAAATGTTGTAGGATTATTGAGTTACACCCATGCAACCAAACACCCATTGGATTTCCCATGATACTTGTGCAGTTAAGGAAGGCCAAAATTCCTATTCTTTAGGGATTGCATTTCTAATGAATTGCGTGAGCAAGCCAGGTTGTTGAGAGGGCTGAAATTGGCTAAGTATTGGTCAGTTTTTTTTAAGCACGGTGTGAGACATATTGTTACACCATTTTTTGGTCATCTGACCTGTTACTATTAGATGGACCTAAGTACACCATGTAAGACCAATTTTACCCTAAGTAAAATTTCTTTCTTTATGAAAAATAACTTAGTAAACCACCTTTATTAATTTGTTTATGGTCTAAACAGGAAACCCCATGAGGAAATATTAAATAAATCCACATTTATTTGATTTTCCTCAAGGAATAATTAGTTAAACAGAAGTTTAATTAATATTTCTGGTCATATTTAACCCAAAACAGGAAAATTAATTAGATAAATTATTATTTATCTTATTATTTTCTAGGAATAACTATTTAAACCTTATTTAAATAATATTCCTTGTTAAATTTGACTAAATCACTCATAAATAATTAAATACATCATTATTTATTTGATTATTACTCAACCACATCCTTAAAATAATAAATAAATCGTTTATTTATTTATTATTTACAAATAAAGGGATTTGACCCAAGTCAAATTATTTTTCCCTCCAAAATATAATAAAATATTCCATAAAAGTTGGATCTAGAATTGGTTAATAATATTTTAATTATGCACCAATATCTAGACTAACTCAATATTTTGTTATAAATAGATGGATTTTTCCATTCATTCACTACCTTTTGTTGCAATATCACTCTGGATCTATACTTTTGGTCTGACTTTGATCCACCATCATTGTCATAATTTTCTATATTTTTGCTTGTGAGCTCCCTTTGAGTTCCATTTTTGTCTGGGTTTTCTACACCATCAACAAAGAGGGATTTTAGATCTGAAGTGCTGAGGACTTACAAGAACCCATCCCATTGAGGAGAACTGGTAACATCCTTCTATGTTTTCCTCCCAAGTGCCATTAATACAAAATTCATTCAACATATTCTTATCTTGTCTATTGGATGCATGGAGGAAATCTTGTTTTTATTTACTGCTTAATGTCTTTTGATGCATAAATCTAGATTTTTGCAGCATTTATCTTGGTCACCTAATTGCAGATCTAAATATATTGGTAGTCATATTTTTTTTGTTAGGGTTGTTTGTTATGCACAGCTAAAGTGGTCTTTTTTCGTACACTTGCGATTAAGATTCATACTAACAACTGGCGACTCTGCACGGGTTTACGATTACAACTGCTGTCATTTTTCATATCCATGCATATCCAGCTGCTTCAAACTCTAGGATTTCTCTTTAGCTTCTTGTTTAGCTTTTATTGATGTTATTTTTAACCTATAAAACCCTAAAACATTAAAAATTCTAACTTCTGTGTGTTTTCAGACGTATTGCGCAGGTGACAAACATCAGCCGCAGCTTAGACGACACATTTTGCTGAAACCTGCTCCTAAGAGTGTAGGAAGTGAAGGTCACACTTTTTGGGCTAAAACCTGCGACCTGAACGTCCAAGGCGTGGAAAACGGGCCTAAACCTACAACCTCTGCAGAAATCAGGTCAGAAACTGCAACCTGGACTTTTTGCGGGAGTTTTTCTGAAAGTTTTATGGGTTTGTCTGGGCCTCTCTTCAGGGTTGTCTGACATTAGTCTTCGCCCGTTTTGGACCTATATATTTTCTGTTTTACTCATCTAAGTGGGAACCTAGCCCTCTAGGGCTTCAGTACCCTCCATATTTTGTGGAAGAGTCTTAGCTATTGCAGGTTGTCTGAAATTTCAGAGTATTCAGCCTTTTTTCAGATCTAATACCTTACCTTCATATCCACTTTAGATTGGCTATTTATCCATCCAAAAAACCTCCTTTTAGTTTTGCTTTGGTTTTCCTCTAGGGTCCCCTCCGCTTCCCTCCAGGTTATAGCCTTTCGCCACCTCATTTACAACAATTTTTCCTCTGATGTTTTGTTGTTTGTCTACACCTATTTCCATCAAATATGACCTTTAAATCCCTATCCCTCCTGAACTTAGATCTATTGGCTATTTTGTTGTATTTTGACTATATTTTTGCCCACCTACAGACTACTTGTTGAGAGGCCCGCCTCCTTGGGTTTAGATTATTACATTATTAGTTGTTTATTTTCTGTTATTTTAGTTTCATATAGTGTTATCTGCAGGTTTATTTACGGTTATAAAGCACACTTTTTCTTTTTCTCTACAAACGTCTGGGTTTAAAAATTAAAATTTACACACTTAACACACACACCCTAAGTGAAGAAGATCTTGGTTAACACCGCCAAGCAAAGACTTTAACATTGAAATCAATTTATCCTGCACATCTCTGCCCTTGTTTCAACATTGTAATCAGTTGATCCTGCACCTCTTCGCCCTTGTTGGTCTCTCTTCACTTTGTGCCATGTTTGTGCCTTCACCATTGTGCCACCAAGGTGTTTACCCCAGAGACTTCTTGGCCTTCATCCTCAGTTTCTGGTAGGAAGACTTACTCCTCACGTAGGATTCGAGTTAGTCCTCCTCCGAGTCTGCACTCTGACTCCTCTTCTGGTTCATTGGGTTCCCATTTTGGTTTCGCCCCCAATTCTCCCCCTGTCACCTTCACCATGTTTGGTTCAGGACCTAATGCTGATGGTATCCCTGGCCCTAATGCTGGGAATACTAATAGTGAGACCGCAACAGGAACTACCCCGGCTTCTCCCTTTCTCCCCTATATGGTAGGCCTCAGTCTTCCCGATTTTAACCAGTTGATCAATGACCCTATACACCATGATATTATTTGGCCTGCTATGCCGACCAAGCTCCCTTCTGACATCCCCAAGTTTGAAGGTCTTGCTGGAGAAGATCCTACAAATCATGTTCGATCTTTCCACATGTGGTGTTCGTCTAACTCCATTACCGATGACTCTGTCCATCTTCAGTTGTTCCAACATACGCTTACTGGTGAAGCTTCTAAGTGGTATGTTGATCAGGCCTCATCCTCTCATACCACCTTTGCGACTCTTGCCCGGGCTTTTCTTTCTTATTTCTAGCTTCCCCTTCGTTATGACACTGGTACTGAACTTTTCACTTCTTTCCATCAATTGTCTATGACCCACCTATCTGATCATGTCTAGGAATGGCGGAGAAGAAAGAGCCTATGTCAAGCCCCTACCTTCGAAGACCATGTCTACATGGACTGGTTCCTTAGATCCCTTTTGTCTGTTATAGGAAAATATGTCACATTGCATTTCCCTCAAACCGAAGAAGCCACTCTCCAAATTGCATTAAAATATGACCTAATCTATGCTCAGTCGGGTTATGTTTGTACTGTTCTACCTGATCTTCCTAGACCCGGTGGTTCCAATGCACTGGGGGCATCTCATGCCACCAACGGTATCGTTGGAGCTCTCTCTCATCCATATTCTCCACCTCCCATGGGCTATGGTTTTTCTCAGGGGGGGGCCAAAACCTCCTGCACTTTTCCCCCTCTCAGTAGCATGTAGCCAGGATATGGCATGCATCCTCCTTTTTCCCAACAAATTGTTTACCATAATGTTATCCAACCTCCTTATTATCCATATCTACAGCCTGGTGCTCCAACTCCTCTAGCATTAGCACCTCCCCCTCCCTTTCCTTCTCAACCCCCGCAACAGCAGCCACCGCCCCCTCAGGGGCAGGTGTATGCGCAGCAGGGCACAACTAATCCTCCTCCTTCCAAAAAGAAGAGGAAAGACACTCAAAATCAATCTGCCCCTAGTAATCATGGACATAATCCTCAAAATAATGCACCTAACATTGCTAACCAGCAATAAGGCACTCATCCCAAGAAAGATCGGCCTGTTCGCATGAACAACCCTTGTTCTTGTTGTGGTGTTTATGGTCATTACATGCATGATTGTCTTCTTTTACCAGAGATGAAGAAAATGTGGGAGTCTCAAGCAACATTGCTAGGACAGCAAGCCTCCCCTTCCATCCCTCCCAGTGTTGCGCCTAGTCAGCCGGCTATGTTTACTAATCCTTTCCCTTAGCAAGGATTCGTGGCTACCCAACCACCTGAAGGTCAGGTGGCCACTCAACCTCCTCCATCTGGTACCTCAAATTACCAGATTCTCATGATGAATTCTGACCAACCTATAACCATAGACCTCAACCTTCAGACTTGGTCCCGTCAGTACAACAAGCCTCCCACTACGTCTATCCCCGAGCCACCTCTTTCGGGTTCTATAGAGCCTATTTCGACAACTAATGGTCCCTTGCAGATCCTTAGCCTAAGGTAGAGGTTCATACCAAGATCCCTAAGGGACCACTATACCGAAATGCTGCTTCTATAAAAGTTGCCCATTCGTATAGTATATTAGATGATTTGGCGCAATCTCTTTCTGCCATTTCAACACTGGAACTCCTCCAGTCATGCCCTTCACATCGAAAATCTCTACTATCTTCCATGGGTGCTGTAGATCCTTCCGATGATCGCTTGATCGTCTTTGATGTTGACCGGTCAGAACATCCTCCTCTTCCTACTTCCGTCGCCTTCCAAATTCCAGTCAAGATCTGGAATGCTAACATTTCCCAGTGTATCATTGATGAGGGGGCATCCACCTGTGTGATGTTCTCTTTGGTTTGGAAGCAACTCGAATCACCTGAGTTGGCTCCTTCCACGATCACTCTTCGAGCGTGGGATGGCCACGCCTCCCAGCCCATTGGCTTATTCTGCAATTGTCCTATTACTCTTGCGAGCAAGATTATTTGCGTTGACATAGAAGCCATTGATGCCCCCTTAGATTAAAACATTCTATTGGGTCGTAGCTACAACTATGCGATGTATGTTGTACCATCTTCGGTTCACTGCAAGATTTCCTTCCCTCATAACGGAAATATAGTCACCATTGACCAGTTAACATATTACGAACCGAAGTCTCAGACCTCCCCTGAGTCCATCATCTCTTCGGTGGCCAATAAGGAAACCATCGATCCTTTGACCAATGTCTCACCCAGAATCTACAAAGACTCCTCTTTTCTTGGTACATTCCCTGGTCTTCCTCCTCCTGTCTCTGATCCCAGCTCATCGAATTTTTGCATGATACAATTGTCTCGAGCTTCCCTCAAGCGGCCCGCTTTGGCTAGTCAGCAGACTTGCCCTCCGCAGCCTACTCCTAGCCCTTCGATTCAGCCTTTTGGACCCCCTCCTCTTGGCCCTTCACCTATAGCTGGTATCCATGAGCCTCTCTACCCTCCTGGAACGGTTCCTCCAGGCCTTAACCATCTTGGAGTCGTCCTGCCTGGCTATTACCCCTCTGGTCAGATACCGTTCCTAGCTCCCCCTCCTGGAGTGTAGACGGTACCTTTCATGGCTACCCTATCTCTTCTTAACCAGACCCTGTGGATTCCCATCTGGTACCTTGATCCCCCAGCCACTACCCCCCTATTCAACCCAAACCTTATATTTCTTTGACCCTGGTTCAACCGGTCCCAATGACTTCTCCCACTGCTACAGTGCCTCAGCCACCTCAACAAGAACCATATCTTGTTGCGACCACTTCAGGTAAGAAGGGAAAAGCTTGCAAGAAGGCATCTAAAGACAAGGCTGCCCTGACAAACCTTGCTCCTCCTCGGCCACCAAAGCGTACTATATAGTGTGCTTTGTGTGATGTTGTCGGTCATGCCACCCATACCTGTCCAGAGTTGCCTCACCTCAAGCCCATGGTCAATGAGACAGTTCTAGAGTCTGATATCCCTGAGGTCTACGTCACTATACCTGATTCAGTCCCAAAACTCAAGTCTTTGTGCACAAATAACCCTTGTGCTTTGTGTGATTTCCATGGCCACTATAGTCACCTCTGTCCTCGCCTTAAAGAGTACCACTCCTCTTTGGAAGCGGTCCGCCAATTCGAGGCCAAGCGTAACGAGTCCACTTCTCCCTTATTTGTAAATTTTGCTTCAGCAGAACCAGAGGACGCATCCACTCCCATAGACATTCCCCCTCCGGATGTCAAAATGACAGAGCCTTTGGCCACTGTCCACTACCTGTCATCATTTATGAGATCCTCGATGGAAGACCCCTTTCAGCCTTCCCCTTTTGTTTCGCCTGACCTCCCTTCAGTGATCATCTCGGGCTCAACTTCAGTGGATCCTTCATCTACTTGTTCTTCAGTCACCCTCCATGACTATGCCCATATGAACCTCTCTTCTCATGATGATGATTTAGGTAGCTTCGTCGCGTCAGGTGGTTTTTCTTCCTCTAGTCACCCCATATTCTATTACGATGATGACACTATGGAAGACATCACCACCCCTGAATTTATCCATCCCCCCTTACATCAAACCCATCAAATCGAACCACATACACCTTGTGGCCATTACATTGACACCCAATGTTTGGGTAAGGGGCACCCATATTTGAGAGGCCAGGAGAATCAATTCTCCACAACTCTCCTAGTGCATCTGGTCGTGTTGACTCTAGTATCGTCATTCTTCCCTGTTTAGAAGAACCTCTAGTTACAAAGAAAACCATCACAACATTATATCTTGATAATTAAAACTATAATAAAATTCTAAACATAACTGAATGCATCATAACAAACCAAAATTCCAAATGATCATTAATTAGACAAAATAGTTGAACAATGAACAATATTATATGGAAGAAAAAACAACCAATATATGTTACACCATGTTTTGGTCATCTAACATGTTACAACTACATGGACCTAAGTACACCATGTAAGACCAATTTTACCCTACATAAAATTGCTTTCACTATGAAAAATAAATTAGTAAACCACCTTTATTAAGTTGTTTATGGTCTAAACAGGAAACCCCATGAGGAAATATTAAATAAATCCAAATTTGTATGATTTTCCTCAAGGAATAATTAGTTAAACATCATTTTAATTAATATTCCTGGTCATATTTAACCCAAAACAGGAAAATTAATTAGATAAATTATTATTATCTTATTATTTTCTAGGAATAATTATTTAAACCTTATTTAAATAATACTCCTTGTTAAATTTGACTAAATCACTCATAAATAATTAAATAAATCATTATTTATTTGATTATTACTCAAACACATCCTTAAAATAATAAATAAATCATTTATTTATTTATTATTTATAAATAAAGGGATTTGACCCAAGTCAAATTATTTTTCCCTCCAACAAATATAATAAAATATTCCATAAAAGTTGGATCTAGAATTGGTTAATAATATTTTAATTATGCACAAATATCTAGACTAACTCAATATTTTGTTATAAATAGAAGGGTTTTTCCATTCATTCGCTACCTTTTGTTACCTAAATATCACTCTGGATCTATACTTTTGGTCTGACTTTGATCCACCATCATTGTCATATTTTTCTATCTTTTTGCTTGTGAGCTCCCTTTGAATTCCATTTTTTTCTGGGTTTTCTACACCATCAACAAGGAGGGATTTTAGATATGAAGTGCTGAGGAGTTATAAGAACCCATTCCATTGAGGAGAACTGGTAACATCCTTCTATAATTTCCTCCCAGGTGCCATTAATGCAAAATTCATTCAACATATTCTTGTCTTGTCTATTGGATGCATGGAGCAACTCTTGTTTATATTTACTGCTTAATGTCTTTTGATGCATAGATCTATATTTTTGTAGCATTTATCTTGGTCACCTAATTGCAGATATAAAGATATTGGCAGCCATATTTGTTGTTAGGGTTGTTTGTTATGCACAGCTAAAGTGGTATTTTTTCGTACACTTGCGATTAAGATTCATACTAACACATATAGTTGAGTGCTGGAGACTCTTGTGAGGAGAGGGAATTGTATTTGTTTCATGTATCCATGCTTAATATACAATAGAAGATAGTGGGGTTTTGAGAAGCAAGATTTCCCTAGGAAATTATCTGTGTTGTGGTTTGATTTTATTCTTTCTTTGCTTCATGTGATTGGCGATTGTGTTTAATTTCCACAAGTGATTTGTAGAATCGATTCAATATCTAGTTTTAGTACATTTTTAGATCAGTTTGAATCCATGATATACATATATGTTGTATAATTTTTACATGGTATCAAAGCACATGAAATTATTGCAGTAAAGAAGAAGCTGAGTTTGTGACTGATTAGAATTCGAATTTGCAGAATACTTTCTTGGTGCTACAGGTGATTCAAGTTCAAAATGGCTTTCAATGGCTTAATATTGGAGTATGCACTCGAGGGAAAGTCTAACTATATTTCTTGGAAAGACAGGATGGAGGCAGTACTTGAAGACAATGACTTGAAGGAATTCATTGACAATGATGTTCCCAAACCCGCTGTGACAAATGTTGCAAATCTTGATGCATGGCAAAAGAAAGGTGCAAAGGCGAGGACGATCTTGCTGGAGGGAGTACGAGACCACATTGTCTCAAGTCTCCATTGAAAAGAGACACCATACGCAATGTGGAAATCTTTGACGGATCTATTTCAGAGTAGCATTGACCATAGGAAATTGGCACTGAAAGATAAACTCAGGAAGATCAAAATGGATAAAGGTGACTCCATGCCAAAATATCTAACAAAGTTTTTCCAATGTCGGGATGAGCTTGGGAGCATTGGAATTACTGTCACTGATGATTATTTGGTGAGCCTAGCTCTTCTATGACTTCCCAAGAGTTGGCATAGTTATCAGGACTCTGTCAATGGAAGGGAAAATCTACCAAATTGGGAATGACTTTGGTCAGATTTGGTGCAATAAGAGTTCAGGTGAAATACAAGAGACGAATCTTCATCTAAGAATGAAGATAAGAAGATTTTTCTTTGGCCACAAAGGCAAAGAAAGGGAAAGGAAATAAATTTCATTCCAAATCTGAGTCCGGTAAAGATGGTAAGAAGCGCGACATGTCCAAATTGAAGTGTTTTCACTGTCACGAGCATGGGCATTATGCCACTAACTGTCTACAAAAGAATAAGAACAAGAAGGCTTCAGGATCTACAGCTTGTGAGGCTTTGGCCTCACAATTTGAGCTTGACTTCTCACTCATTGCATCCATGGTGTTAAGTGCAATGGGATCAGTGTGGTATTTGGATAGTGGTGCTTCCTTTCACATGACAGGATACAAGGAACTTTTCAGTAGCTTGGAGGAGAAGGACCTCCAAATGCATATCGAAATGGGTGATGATGGGCGGTACAGTGCTACCGAGATTGGTACCACTACCTTCCAGAGACATTCAAGAAAAACCTTTCAATTGAAAGATGTAATGCATGTACCAGGCTTGAAGAAAAATTTGGTCTCAGTTGCAATGTTGGAGGATAGAGGCTATGATGTTGTTTTTAGTGAAGGTAAAGCTTTCCTGCGACACAAAACAATAGGAAAAGGCAAAAATATTTGGATTCGAGTTAAGAATCTCTATAAACTTGATGTATATGGCTTCGCAGCATTGATGGGCAAGGAGGACAAAGTGGTGAGATGGTATGAGGGTGAGTTTTGGAACACAAGATAAGGCCATCTACACCACAGATCCTTGAAAGTCATGCAGCAAATTTCTACAAGACTTCCAATGGAAACACTTGCTCAGTTAGACACATGCAATAGGTGTACCATGGGGAAGTATGTAAAGGTCGCCTTTCATGAGAGGGAGAACCGAGCTTCGATAATCCTTGAAAGAATCCACTCAGATGTGTGTGGACCGTTCTATATTGCTTCAACAGAAAAACATAAGTACTATGTGATATTTGTTGATGATTTTTCTCGTAAGCGCTGGATCTACTTCATGCAGAAGAAGGATCAAAGATCCTCAAAGTTTCTTGATTTTAAAGCACTGGCGGAGAAAGACACGAGGAAGCAATTGTAGGCTCTTAGGAGCGAAAATGGTGGTGAGTACATCTCTAATGAATTCAAGAACTTCTGAAACAAAGAAGGAGATCGAAGAAAACTGATAGCACCTCATAACCCATAGCAGAATGGTGTTGCTGCGAGAAAGAACAGAACGATTGTGGGTGCAACATGAGTGATGTTGCATGATCAAGGCCTACCATTGCATCTATGGGTGGAGGCATGAAACACAGCTGTATTTGTGCATAACTGTTGTCCTCGTCGGATACTTGGCATGAGTACACCAGAAGAGGCTTTTATTGGTAAGAAACCTGATGTTTCACATTTTAAGATTTTTAGCTCATTTGTTTATGTGCATGTGACCAAAGATGCCAGGAAGAATCTGGAACCAACAGATGATATTGGGATATTTTTGGGGTACACTGAAACTCCCCACAACTATCAGGTGTATTTTCCAAACAACAGAATTATTGTTGTGTGATGGGATATAAAATTTGATGAGGAGAAATCCATGTGATTTTCCCTTAAGAGGGAGATGGATTTGCATGCAGAGGAGGAACTCTTGGTTCCAAAGGATGAGCCTCAACATGTGGAACAGCCACATGCAGAGGATCATGGAGTGGCATAAAACACTCATGCAGAGCCATCCACCAGAAATGGCAGAAGGCGCACCATGGAAGCTGATAGATTAAGACTTGATGCAGCAGAGAATGTGGGAGCCCCTACTTCACTGCAAAGACAAAGACAGTCTCCTGATAGGTTTACTAGATATGACTCTTATGAGCAAGTGTATTGTGATAGAACCATCTTCCTTTCAGGAAGCATTGCATCAACCAACTTTGGTTGATTCTATGGTAGAGGAGTATGACTCCATTATCAATAACAGTGCATGGGAGGTAGTCCAAGACCATTTGACAAATTAGTGGTTGGATATAGATGGATCTACAAGGTAAAACAAGCTTCTAATGGGAGTGTGGAGAAGTACAAGGCTAGATTTGTGGCCCAGGGATTCTCATAGATTGAGGGGATCGAATATGATGAGACTTTCGCACCAGTCACGAGGTACTCTTCCATTAGATCTATCCTTTCACTCTCAGCACAGATGGGGTGGTGCATTCATCAGATGGATGTGAAAACTGTGTTTATCAATGGAGTTATTGAGGAAGAAGTGTACATAGAGCAACGAGAAGGTTTCGATATCTTCGACAGTGAGTCACATCTGTGCCGACTCAAGAGAGAATTTTATGGGTTGAAGCAAGCACCTCGTGCTTCGTACACTCGGATTGACATTTTTTTTACTGGGTTGGGATTCACCAAAAGTGAAGCGGATGAAAACTTGTACCAGATTATGGTTTATGGTAAGATTTTGATTATTGTACTTTATGTAGATGATCTAATCTTGACAGGTGATGAGAAGCTCATACTTTCTTGCAAAGAGGACCTTGCAAGGGAGTTTGAAATGAATAACATGGGACTCCTTAATTATTTCCTTGGTTTGGAAATATGGCAATGGAATGGTGAAATTTTTGTTTCTCAAGGCAAGTATGCAAAAGAGATACTGGGTAAGTTTCACATGGAGAGTAGTAAACCCATGGAAACTCCTCTTCCAGGAAATTGGAGGAAAGAGGATGTTACTTGTGGAGAAGTAGTGGATGCTACTGTCTATAGGAAGTTAGTAGGTTCACTGATGTACTTGGTGAACATAAGACCAGACATTTGCTACGCAGTTAACCAGTTGATTCAAGCTATGGTTAAGCTGACCAAGCTCTTTTGGAAGGTGGGGAAGCATGTCTTCAGATATCTCCAGGGCACAACAGAGCATGGTTTATATTACAGACGAACAGAGGGACTAAATATTCAAGGCTTCACTAATGCAGATTGGGTAGGCAATCCATCAGACAGAAAGAGAACATTCAGGACAAATCTTCAACATGGGATCAACAGCAGTTTCCTGATACAGTACGAAACATCGATCTGTGGCACTCAGTTCAGAAGAGGCAAAGTACATGGCAACAAGTCAAGCTACATGTGAGGCCATCTGGATGAGAAAGATCCTGGTTGGTCTGTTTGGTTCTCAGATGGATCTGACAGTGATACATTGTGATAACTAGAGTTGCATTAAATTCTCGGTTAATCCTTTGTTTGATGATAGGTCCAATCACATAGACATTTGGTACCACCATCTCAGAGACTTTGTGAAAAGGCATATAATGTTACTTCAGCACATTCCCACATAATATTAGGATGCATATATTCTGATGAAGGTGCTCACCAGGAGAAAATTCGAATACCATAGAGGCAGTATTGGGGTGAAGGATAATCCATTTCTTGTTGAGAGGGAGTTTTGAATTACAATAAGAAATTGTAGCACCTACACTAGTGTGGGACCAGGAGGTCCAAGCAGCACCTACACTAGTGTGGGACCAGGAGCTCTTACCAGCACCTACACTGGTGTGGGCTAAATTTGGTGTAGTTTCTATTTTAATTCTCCCTTAATTAGAACGGAAAATAAAATGTAATCTTATCTCAAAATAACTTGTAATAGTTAACCAAACACCCATTGGGTTACCCATGATAATTGCACAGTTAAGGAACACCAAATTTCCTATTCTTTAGGGATTGCATTCCTCATGAATTATGTGAGAAAGGCAGGCTATTGAGAGGGCTGAAATTGGCTAACTATTGGTTAGTTTTTGTTAAGGATAGTGTGAGACAGATAGCTGAGTGGTGGAGACTCTTGTGAGGAGAGGGCATTGTATTTGTTTCATGTATCCATGTTGAATATATAATAGAAGCTAGTGGGGTTTTCAGCAGCAAGCTTTCCCCGAGAAATTATCTGTGTTGTGGTTTGATTTGATTCTTTCTTTGCTTCATGTGATTGGCGATTGTGTTTAATTTCCGCAAGTGATTTGTAGAAGCAATTGAGTATCTAGCTTTAGTACATTGTTAGATCAGTTGGAATCCATGATATACATATATGTTGTATAATTTCTACACTAATTTTTTATATTATGTATCTCTAATGTAGATTGTCCTCCCAAAAACAAATTTCTTAATATAATATTTTCAGTTATTGTTAAAATAATGACGCTAATATAATCATGAAAAGGTGCATCACATGAATACATAGCTTTATATTAAAGGTCACCCTGAGGCCTATAAAATACTAAGGTCACCCATAATTGTTATTCATTTCATTCATTTATATATTATTAAATATTTTATATGTTATTTATCCTTTATGGAATATAACCCCCATTGTTCTTTCTACAACAAATGTTTCACTAAATTTCATTTTATCTTTTCAAAAACTTATTATTAATCCTATCACAAGCACACACTCATAAACATACATGAAAACTTAAAGTGTTCAACTAAAAAAAGCATAAAATGTTGTTTAAATAACCATTTGCAAGTATTTAATGAATAAATCCTTAATGGCTTCAAAACTAGTTAGCTCAAGAGATATCTATCTTACAAGTAGCGACATTTAAGGTTTTTAGTAGAATAATGGTCATAAAATATGAGGAAAAACAAATGAATTCTAGGGCTTATATAAAAGAATAAATTGGGGATGGTCATAATTTGAAAATTGTTGGTTAAAAAGTCGATATCGAGCTTCAAAATGTTTAGGCATAAATTACTCCACAAAATTGAAAATGCACCAGTAATTTGTGAATTTTATTTCAATCCCTATTTATATGCAATCCTAAATTTCATTTTCCCTAATATAAACAAACACAAGCTTAGATTCTAGTGTCATTTTCATCATTAAATTCATTATTCCATGTGATTCCATATGGCGCCATCGGTTTCTTATGATTAAATACTTCAAAATATAACCATTTTTACTACAAAGTTGTTTATCATGCATAGAGAGATCACAAGCACCATTCTTCATGGCATTTAACCATTGGTTTTGTCATAAATTCTTTTGGATTGTGGTATTTGTTTCATGTATTCTAGTAATTCACATGGACACCATTTTTCCTACCATTTTGCATGAACCATGTTGTCATCCATGCAAGTATAATTTTTCAAAATAGCATATAGATATCATATTTCCCATTACTTATGTTGCATTTGTTTTTTTATCACCTTTAAATATATCTTTCAGACCCCCCCACCCCTTTCATTTGAGCAAATTCCATAACTATTATATCTTGCATTTACATTTCCATGTGGTAGAAATTAAACTACAAGAGTCTCCTTAAATTAGTACCTTAACACATATTCCCACCTATGTAATTATTTCCCAATTAGAATCAAGAGTTTGTATATTCTTCCATCCCAAAGATAGCCCAATGCTTCTTCTCATCATTTTTCTAGTTTTTCCCTTGGGTTCCTATGTCATTTGTGCCAAATTGGTATACCATGGTATTCATCATTCTATATAGTTCTCCCATCACCTACTACGTATTATCAATATCATGACTATATTTATTTTCCCGTCATTCATTCCTTTTATGATATTCCCCCAAGTGCCCCACTATTAGTTACATCCATGTAGCACTATTTTCTCTATTTTCTCCATCTCATAGGATTGATTTGATGAATTTCATTTTTGGGGAAAATATTTCCCTAAAACATATCCAATTTCATTTAATATTTTGGAAAATTTTCATAATTCTTGGTTTATATGGCCATTGTACACTCTCTCTTTTATGGTTTTGATCCCAATCACTCTTGTTTAGAGAATCCTACTTGAGTTTCTCGTTATTCCATTATGTTTGTATATCTTAATACCTCTCTAACATCATTATAACTCATTATCCTCCTCGAGATGTTATCCTATTTTTTCATTTTTATTCCATCAATCATGTTTCCCTATAAGTTTTCATTCTTAGTCAATTACTTAACTTTGATCATCTCCCTCAATGTTATAGAATTTCTATCGATTCCATGTTACAACTATGCTGAAAATCAGGGAAATATTGCATCCCATCATCATTGGCTTCCTTATTTGTTGCTTTTACATTTATTAGATGTTAAAATGCACCTGATATTTCCCTTTATGGGGGCACTCATTCTCTTTTTCTAGTGAACATTTTTGTATAAATATTAACAAATTTATTTGAGGGGTTTTGTTTAAATGTTTTGTGTATCTTGGTCCATCTACATTACTTGTGAGTAATCTCATAATAGGTAAGTAGATTAGCATTTCCCCTTGACTTTGATGTTTCTCATGTGCTCAACATAAACTCGTTATCACATTTGTAACAACCCCTGGTTTATTTTCCATGTAAATAAAATATAAGGCCAAGTTCATGGGAAACATATTCCAAGCTGAATGGTGGGAAGATATTATAGTGGGGTTCAATTTCGATTTATTTATGGATATATAAATTGGCATAGGCATTGGAAAATGAAAAGAGGCAATAATTAGTATTTAATTATGAAAATAAAGGAAAATAGGAGAAATGGAAGGTGAAGGGACACATACTTGCATGCAAGGGAAATAGGAGGAAAAATGAAGGAAAATGAAGAAAATAGAGGCATAAATGATAAAAAGGATTATGAGGATCATTTCATAACCTTTTGACAGTTTTGGGTTGAGCTCTCTTTCATTCTCTCATACTCGTGTACACTTAGAGAACTCTTGGAGCATTTTTGGAGTTCGAGCACTTTAGCATACCTTGGATTTAAAGCAAGAAGGCAAAGGAAAGAAAGAAAACGCAAGGGAACAATTGGATCAGCAACTACAACTACATTGATTTGCAGGTAACAGGTTGCATGTGTTATTTCCTTGCTGATTTTTGGATGAATGGTATATGCATGTGAATTTTTGAATATGTGATGTCATTGACATGGATATTTTCCTTGATTGACAATGGTTTTAGCCTTGCCTTGCCATTTCTTGGATAGCCCTGTTGTTGTGGGTTTTTCCACTACTTTTTTCTGATTGGTGCTTAGGTTCCTTATGCATGTGGGTTGGAAAAAATGCTCTAGAACCCTTAGTGGATTGAGTTACTAGTCCCTGGAGCTGTGTTGGACAAACGCTCTCAAGCCCTGGAAGGCTATGGGTTGAGTTACTAGTTCCTGTAGCGCTAGACATCTTAGGTAGATATTGATTTGGTTGGTGTTAGTGATGTCCGACCATAGAGGTGGAATCATTGTGGTTGAGGTTTGAGGTGGTTTGGAAATTGGAAGCCCTGGATTGTTTTTTTATGGTTTAATCCATGAGATCCCGCATTTATGCTTCGAATATGGAACGAGAGTGATTGGAAGAAAGAGAGATTTGGTTCAACCCAATCAATGGTTTGGTGGTACATGGAAATCCCTAACTGATCCGGATTTATGCAGGAACGCAACAGAATAAACATATAACCATAAATACAGAGATGCAGTGGAAATAACACTTCATTTCATTAATATCAAAGAACTGAAATTTGCTTACAGACAGAATGGAAATAAAACTAGCTAGGGCGCTGGTAGCTATCTCTGAGAAGAGATGTGGCGGCTACAGGCCTCTGAACTGAGTTACAATGAGGGTCGAGGGACTATTTATTATTTAGAAACAATGGGAAATCCTAAACAGCCAAAACCCTAACCCTAGGAGATGAAGCGCCAAAACTATGGGCCCCGTTTGGGTAAATTGGTGTTTCAACTTCCCAGGGGCGTAACTTTGGCATACGATCTTCGTTTGACGCGTACCATACCTCATTAGAAAGATCTATCCGAGGAATACAAATTTGGAATGAGAAACATCAATCCATGGACCCATGTTGCTCTCCGTTTTCCCAAGAAACGTTGTTTAGGGCCTCAAAACGGCTCCGGAACTTTAGGACCCGAAAAACTGCTAAAAATAGTAAACTATGCCGAAACTGAAAAACTGAAATAGACAATGGTGGAGCCCCAAGTGGAATAGGCGAGTGATCACCAATATCCACCTGGATCATTCCTCCCCCCTTAGGAAGCAATGGTCCCCATTGTGTTAAGTTCCTCCATGAGATGAGGAAATTTCTGCTGAACTTGGTCCCTGGTGAACCACTTTCCTTGGTGCAGGAGTTGGCCAGCTTTGACAACCCGATATAGTTGGATCTTCTATTGGTGAGTGTTCTTGATTTTCATGTCCATGATACAATCTGTGGTGGCCTGTTCCATGCAGTCTGGATTTAACTCTGTTGGTGTGAGTTGTTCTGCAATGTCCGAGGTGTCCAGTAGAGGTGGGAAGTAAGGGCGAAGGCGATCCACATTGAAGACTGGGTGCAGACCAAGGAATGGTGGAATACTGAGCTCGAATGCATTGTTCCCTATAGCCTTGGTGATGGTGTACGACCCGTATCGGAGCGGGCGAAGCTTGCGGTGAGGTCTAGTGAGGCGCTCCTTCTGCAAATGTAGCCATACTTTGTCACCCACCTGGAAGTTGTGTGGCACCCGGTGTTGATCATGGCGTTGCTTGTACTTGGCATTGGCTCTATCCAATATATCATGAACCTGCTAGCGGATGTGTTGAATGCGCTCGATGAAGCTACTTGCTTTGTCAACTTCAGACTGGACATGAGCTGAATCAGCCTGAGCAGCTGCAAATGGTATGGCTACGTCAATAGGACATAGTGGCTGGAATCCCAAGCCCACCTGAAAGGGGCTATGGCCAATTGAAATGTGGAGAGCCCTGTTATAACTATGTTGTACACAAGGGAGGCTCTCGTCCCATGTGCGTGGATGCTTTTAATTGTACATGCGCGGAATGTGTACAATCATTCTGTTGACGACCTCTGTCTGGCCATCTGTTTGGGGATGGAAAGCTGTGGACTTGGTGAGCTTGGTATCCAACATTGACCAGAGGCTGGACCAAAATGTGCTGAGGAACCTGCTATCCCGATCTGATATGATAGACTGTGGGATCCCAAAATGCACCCACACTCGTTCAAAGAAGAGTTTAGCAGTGGCTTCTGCTGTGATATTCTTCTTGCAGGCCGCCATAATGGCCATCTTCGAGAATCTGTCGACGACCACAAAAACACAGTCATTTCCCTGCTTAGTAGAAGGTAGGCCCAACATGTAATCCATGGAGATGGATTCCCAAGGTCGACTAGGGGTAGGTAGAGGAGTATATAGGCCTTGCTTCTTGATGGTCGGTTTGGCAATGGCACAAGCAGTGCAGGATCTTATGTGCTTCTCGACATCCTTTCGAAGGTTCGGCCAATAGAAATACTTCTGTAGTATTGCTACTGTTTTCTCGACCCCGAAATGCCCAGCGACTCGACTGTAGTGTGCTTCCCATATCATCTTGTCACGCTCGCTTGAAGGAACACAAAGGTGTCCCAGGTGACATAAAAGTGCATCTTGGAGGTGAAAATTTGGAACTTGTGTGCCCCCTAAGAGTGCCTTGTAAGTGTGGCCGAATTCTGGGTCACTCTCATAGAGAAGCGGCCAATCAGAAGTCTCGTGCCCACAAGAGTTGAGCATAGTGGTGAGCGCCACGATCGGTGGTCGGCTGAGGCAGTCTGCAACATGATTGGTGCTACCCTTCTTATACTTGATGTTAAAATGAAACTGTTGCAGATATGTAGACCACTTCTGATGGCAATCATTCTGCAACTTCCCTTGTGTCTATATGAACTGTAGGGGCCTGTGGTCTGTGTGGATGATTGTTTCCTTCCCCAAAATGTAATGCTTCCATTGTCGACAAGCTTGCACAATGGAGTACATCTCTTTGTCATATGTGGGGTACTTGCGAACTGTGTCAGACAATGTCTCACTGTGAAATGCCACTGGATGTCCCTGTTGAGTAAGAACTGCCCCAATAGCATAGTCAGAGGCATCTGTCTCGATCTCAAATGGCTGTTGCAAGTCTGGTAAAGCGAGCACTGGGGCAGAACAGAGGCGGTTTTTCAGTTCTGTGAACGCCTTCTGTTGAGGTTCCGACCAAAAAAAAATTTCTCTCGCTCCTCCCTTGGTGACTTGACTCAAGGGCCAAGTGATATGAGATAATCCCAACACGAACCTCCGGTAGAAATTAGCAAGACCCAGAAAGCTGCGAAGCTCTGTTATAGTGGTTGGGGCTGGCCAATCCCGAATGACTTGGATCTTGGCTGGATCCACATGCACCCCCCTTTCATCAATAATGTATCCCGGATATTGAACCTGGGTCATGCCAAAAGTGCACTTCTCCAAATTGGCACACAACTTGTGTTGCCGCAGTGTTTGGAGGACTTGTCGAATGTGGTGAAGGTGCTCTTCCCAAGTCTGGCTGAAGATCAGAATGTCATCCAAGTACACCACTACAAATGGGTTGGTGAATGGCCGCAAGATGTCGTCCATCATCCTCATGAAGGTTGCGGGAGCATTCGTCAACCCAAAAGGCATGACCAGCCATTCGAAAAGGCCTTCCTTGGCTTTGAAGGCAATCTTCCACACATCGGAGGGTTCAATTGGTACCTGGTGATACCCATACTTCAGGTCAATCTTGCTGAAATATTTTTTCACCTTCGAGTTGGTCCAGAAGGTCATCAATCCGTGGGATTGGGTACCTATTCCGGACAGTGATCTTGTTCAGCGCCCGATAGTCAATACAGAGTCTCCACGTCCCATCCTTCTTCTATACCAACATGATCGGGCTCCTACAGGGCGATGAACTTGGTCTGATGTGACCTTTCTGCAACAGCTCCTGAATCTGCCTCTTGATTTCATCATTCTCCAAAATAGAGCACCGATATATCGGTCCATTAGGTAGCGGTGCACCTGGGGTCAGATCAATCGGGTGCTTGACCTGACAATGCAGAGGAACCCCTGTGGGTGAGGTGAATATGTCCCCATACTCCTCCACAACCTTATCCATTTGTTGTTGTTGTGCAGAGGAGCCCTGTCTGGAGGTCGTGGCCACAGTCTTCTTCTTGCCCTGGGGGCGGATCATCAGGAAAACGAATTTCCTGGTTTGGGAAATGAGCTTGCTACATTGTTTTGCAGTAACCAAAGAGATAGTCGTAGGAGGTGGTACCTCTGGTATCCTGTACAACTTATTTCCCAAAGTAATAATAACAGCACGAGGTCGAGACTCATACACAGCATGACGCTTCCACAAGTATGGTTGTCCTAATAATACATCAGAAACATCAATAGGAGCAACATCACATAATACCTCATCAGTGAAGGGCTTGATGCTATAGGGAAGGCGACACTGCTGGCTGACGCGGAGATCTCGTCCTTGGTGAAGCCACCCGATGGTGTATGGATGTGGGTGAGCTGTGGTCGGCAAGCCCAACCGCTTCACGGCGTCTGCTGAAATGAGGTTCTTTTGGCTCCCATTGTCGACAATGAACTGTACTGGGGAGCCCTTTACCCACATCTCGGAGTGGAAGAGACGTTCCTCCTCCTCTGGATCTTCCGGTTCCTCCTTTTGGATCTTTGCAGTGGCAACAGTGGCATTGGGCTCCGCATCAATAATCTGTTTCCCTTTTTCATTTGCCTTTTCAGGTTCTGATTCGGAGTCAGAGCATGCATCTGACTCAGAAGCCCTCATCTCAGCCACTAGCGACTACTTGGCCCGACACTCACTTGTGTTGTGAGTGGAGCTCTTATGGAACTCACACCACTTTCCCGTGTCCTTCTTTGGCTTTGCGGTGCTGTTCTTTTCTTGTGGCTTCGATGAATTGTCTTTAGCCGCCATGCCTTGGCTCTGTCCTTTGTTCTGCGGTTTGGAAGCACCTTTCCCTTGCTTTTGATTCACAGATCCAAAGTCTTGCTTCTTCTGCTTGAATTTCTGCTCAATCTTGGAAGCATACCGGTATGTCATACCAAGCGAGGAGATGTCGAGGAACTCCATTTCCTCCTGAATGTATATGTGCAGAAAGCTACGATACTTTAGCACCAGATGTTTCTCTGAATCTTTGATACCCAACTTTGTGCACAGGGTATGGAACAGATTCATTAGCTCATGCACATCTTGATCCCTTTGTTGTCGCAGCGTGGTCCATTGTATGTACTTGTCCTCATAGCTCCCCACGGGATAGTACTATTCCTTGATGGCGTCTTGGAAAGAATTCCAAGTTGGTACGGCCGAGAACAGAGAGGGTTCTGTCTGGTCCTTGTTCTCACAGTAGGTTTCCCACCAGTCCTTAACATGGGGGTAGCTTTGAGGAGTGCAAAAATAATCTTCTCCCGGTCTGAAAAGTCATGAACAGAGAAATATCCTTCTAATAGATTCAACCATCTATCTACGGCATCTGCGTCTATTTGACCCTCAAATATGGGAATGTCAAAATTTACGTGTACCTTAAAGGGAGTCGCAACTCCAGAGTGGCTACTGGATGCAGATGCGCCGCCGGTGGGCAGCCGTTGAAGGATCTGAGCAAAGCTATCCATCATCGCGTTCCTTTGTTTTTCGAGGGCCTCCTCGAGCAATATTTTGATAGGACCTCCTGCTCCCTCATCTTTCTTTTCGTCCCCCATGGGCGTCCGTCGAGGTTTGCGAGGCTGATCTTGCAAAGGTTCCACCAGATCAAGCCCTAGCTCCTTATACCGCGACCTCGTTGGGGACATGCAAAGAAGGATCGAGAAAAAGCAGACCGCTCTGATACCACTGATCCATATTTATGCAGGAACGCAACAGAATAAACATATAACCATAAATACAGAGATGCAGCGGAAATAACACTTCATTTCATTAATATCAAAGAACTGAAATTTGCTTACAGACAGAATGGAAATAAAACTAGCTAGGGCGCTGGTAGCTATCTCTGAGAAGAGATGTGGCGGCTACAGGCCTCTGAACTGAGTTACAATGGGGCTCGAGGGCCTATTTATTATTTAGAAACAATGGGAAATCCTAAACAGCCAAAACCCTAACCCTAGGAGATGAAGCGCCAAAACTATGGGCCCCGTTTGGGTAAATTAGTGTTTCAACTTCCCAGGGGCGTAACTTTGGCATACGATCTTCGTTTGACGCGTACCATACCTCATTAGAAAGATCTATCCGAGGACTACAAATTTGGAATGAGAAACATCGGTCCATGGACCCATGTTTCTCTTTGTTTTCCCAAAAAACGTCGTTTAGGGCCTCAAAACGGCTCCGGAAGTTTAGGACCCAAAAAACTGCTAAAAATAGTAAACTATGTCGAAACTGAAAAACTGAAATAGACAATGGTGGAGCCCCAAGTGGAATAGGCGAGTGACCACCAATATCCACCTGGATCACTAACTTGGTTGGCATTTTCATATGTTAATAAGAGCTATCTTCCTACTATGATTTATGAATACTTTTAGTGGTTATGTTGGTGATGTTATGGTTGATTTTCCATGGTTTCTATGTTGGTTATATGATGTATGCTATATATTACTCTTTTCATGATGTGTTAAGTTATAAAACAGTTGATGTATATATAGACTAATAACTATTATTATAGCTATATAGAGAAGGTTTAGAGCCTTCTCGATGATTCTCAGATGAAGACTCTCAGTTTATAACCAGATTTTCATTCATGACCTATAGCTTACATGTTTTCCATATGTTTGATAAAATGTATGTTATGGATTAGGCATATTTGGGTCAAGTTCATGCTTGATTTTTTAATGAATAACATTTCCAATACCTTTTATTGTATTCTAAAAAATTTCAGGAAATTATGGGCGGTGGTCTGGTGGTTGGCCTAAAAAGGTGGCACAAATCCTGAGGCCACATGCTCAAAACTAGAGATTTTATGCCATAACCACATGGAGGCAAGCCTGTGAGTGTGGTTATAGCCTCATAATCGCATGGAAGTAGTGTTAAGGATGCGCTTGTGGGTCTATTTCAGTGAAACATGGTTCCACCTCGGGGATTGACCAACTGGGGTGTTTCGTCAGCTCATGCATGATTTGTAGTCCCTATAGGATGTCAGTTTATGTTCAGTTTGTATGACCCACTTCCTTAACTGGAACTAAGAGGTCAGGTCATGTCATAGTGATACTCGTCTCATGTTTACCCTGGTAGGCTTGTGAATGGGTAAATGTGGGAGGAGTGGTTACACCATTGTCGATAATTGTACATTGTCGATAATTGTACACATTATCAACCTCAACTTGGAAAACTCAATCTACTTAAAATTCTAAATTATAGATCCACTACATAAATCCAAATTTAATGAAATATGTGTTTTATTAAGTAAGTACATGATGTTTGAATACAATGCTATAAACTAAAACATATAGAGTTGAAATATTTTAACAGGGTTTTTATTTAATTTACGTGAAATAATATGTATAATTAGTACAATAAACTAACATAGTAGATTATGAGGTGAAAGAAGAATTTTCATTGATTAAATTGAAGGTTTAGAGATTTCTAACTACGTTGGAGTCTTACAAAATAAGTTTGTGATATTGTTTTAGAATAAGTTTTCGAAATTGAACAAACATGATAAAGATGAAAAAGGCTCATTTTTTTTAATCATTTTTCCTCTTATTTAGTATGTTGAACTATCTTAAAACATATATCCAAAAGACTACAAAATTTTGAAATAAGTTTTATCATGTAGAGAAACTATTTCCTTTCTTAAAAAAAAATCAGAGAAACATGGATTGCATAGGATGTTGTAAGAATGAAAACAATTATTCAGTATTAGCATTAAGATTCTATTGTTTAGTACAAGGATTTTTCTTAGAAAAAATTTGAATACAGAGAAAATTTGGAAATTTTATACAGATAAAAAGGCGCAATTTAACACAAATATAAGTGGTACAAAAATATTTTTTTTTTTAATTTAGTCCATAACTGAAGTACTCCGTTATAATATAAATAATAACAAAAACTTAGTGTAATATAGGAACAAAAGATCCATAAACAAAATATTACAAATATATTTAGAAAAGCTCGGCTTTCGGCCTTAGTCTTAAACAAGAGCCGCAACAGTGGTAGTCCCTGCCACATATGAAATCTTTTAATCTTTTATATTTTGATAAAATATTTAAAAGAAAAAAATGTCGAAGTGTTTTTGTACATTACCTTTAATAATAAATGTTGGAAACTCGATTTCATTGACTGCAATTGTATTCCAATTAAGAGGCCCAGACTGTACCTGTACATCACCATTGTAGTAGTAGTGATGACGGTTTGAAAGGAGAGGCTTGAGCTGCCTCTGTGATGATGAATGAAAATATGCATATCATCCAGAAACCGTAGAATGGATGGAATTTAACACTTAGAACCTTTAATATTTAATATATATTTAATATTTACCTATTATTCCCCTGATGCTTACTTACCTTATACTCTTACCAACTAGTATGCTACAGTAAATTAAGCTCGCAAAGCACGTCATCTCAGAGGGAACCAAGGTCGTCACCAAGTTTACCAGTGCTTGAGTTCCGGTATTTTCTTTGAATTAAATTTCAATGGTGTATTTTGACACCACCTCTGCTATGGAACTTTGAAAATTGACTTTTGAGTTGTGTATGATTTGCATTTTTCTTGAGTTGGATCCGAGTATTGATTTGTTGTTTTATGGATTATTTAAACCCTTTTATACCGATCTTACTATCTTTAGCGTGTATTGGTGGAAGGGATTTGTGAAGCACCAGTACCAAGTTGCAATTTGGGGTTTGAAATCTGAGAATCATTATTCTAGGCTTTGAGATCCTCTTTAATGAGGTTGGCTTAGAAACAATTTGATATTATTTTTTAGAAGAAGCAATACATATTTATAAGATCTTCATAAAGACATCGAAATAAGTGTCTATGACTTTTATTGCTTTAACTGATTACATCGTTGGGTGTTACAGAATGAAGTCTCTTCTACAATTTTTGTTGTGGAAGAATTATTTTTGGTTAGTTTTTTTGGCTGAGCTTGTTTTGGGCTTCATGGATTTTTATTTTATTTAATATTTTGTGAATTTTTTTTCTTTCTGTCAAAATATTATGGCTTTGAGCAATGAAATATTATTCTTACAATATTTCACATGAAGGGTTTTGCCCTTTTTTAATTATTAAATGCGTCAGCTGAACTAGACAGCCAGATCTTACATGTTTCTTCAAGATAAAAAAATACAGTTCTGAAAGGTCTGGCTTATCGCTCACTGGCAAAGGAGGGCTATCTAAATTGTACAAAAATGTATAGATGTACAACTATACAGTCAAGAAACCTTGAATTCACTGGACGCAGAAAAACAATATCAGAATGAGAGATTACAATTTCAAATCCAAGTTTATGAGCTCTGGTGCTGGTTTCCTTTGCTTGCGTTAGGTGAGGCTACAAAATATAATCTTGGCTAGTTGCATTAAATGGCAGAGAATGCATCCTCGTAGGAAGGGTTTGAAATTTGAAAATTTCCATGACGTGCTTCAGTTGTTTTTTTTCACAACTTAGCTGAGAAATTTCTATCCCATCAACCAAGAATGTCTGTAGAATTAACCAAATTTCCTTACCAGGATCCGCTAGTGTCTGAGGAATTAACCCAATTTTATGATCATTAGGTTCCAGCTGACTGTCCTGGCTATTCTTTAGCTAGTAAAATTCATTCCATGGTGCAAGGAGACATGATCAACGATTCAGGATGCCCCCTGGGGAATCCTTGTGCCACATTATCAGGAGAATAGATGGAGAAGGAAGAGCACAAATTGAAGTAGAAATCCTTCACCACCCGAGGTGAGGTGAGGACTAAAGGGGCGGGACTGAGCTGATGGAGGAGCACGTGGAAGTTGACCTCAGGGACTAGGGAAGGAATTTAGACAAGGCAACCAGAACTAGGCTAAGTACAGAGCCCAGGAAGGAAGAAGCCTAGACTAAACTAACAAAGAGGGTCCTGAAGGCCAGAAAACCTAAGAAATATTAGAGGAAAACCCACAGCATGCACCACTGTACCTCCTTCTCAGAGGTACTCGAAACCCCTACCGGTAAATTTGTTATTCTTTCTGAATTGTTCTTTGTCTGCAAGAGTTTGGAATCTTGGGTTAAGAAGCGATCTATATATCTAGAAATACAACGATGGCTTCACTAATTTGGCTTCAGCTTCAGTGATTCCTGATTCCTACTTGAGCCTTCAGCCTTGTGCCAGAGTTGCCTGATCCTGGCCTGATCCTGATTCCTGCTTGAGCATTCAGCCTTGTGCCAGAGTTGCCTGATCATAAATACATTATGTGGATAGGGTGAGTTGCCTGGTTGCAGACTCGTAGATGTGGAAAGAGCAAGTTGCAATGTGGATAGGGCGAGTTTCCTGGTTGCAGACTCATAGACATGTGGAAAGAGCAAGTTGCATGCTAGTAGACATGTGGAAAGAGCAAGTTGCATGCTAGTAGAAATGTGGAAAGGGCCTTGATATACATGTGAAAGGGCCTTGACATACATATTTGGATATAACGAAATTGGAGTATAAAAAAATTGTTGCACCATTGCCTCAACCAGCAGAAAACTTTCGATAAAATGGCATTGCCACAATCTTCGGAGAGTAGACTTGGTTAAAATGGAATTGTCACAATATTTTTGCATCGGGCCACGTGAAGGATGTAATAAGAGGTCGAATTTATTTTCACCAAAAACTTCGCTTAAAATTTAGGTGAATGAAATCGACAGCGTTAAACTTTGGCTAAAATGGGAAAAAGCCGAAAAAAATAGTCAAAAAATAAACTAATTCTGGTCAACGATCCAGTGATCGCTATAGTCTTGCTGAAGTCAGGGACTAATAACTTGAATATTCAATGACTAGCTATGATAAAACACACCCTTTCAAGGTAAGTTCTCTTGTGCTACTTCCATACATGAATATGAGACAACTCTCATCCTACAGAATGAAAATATAAACAAGAGAGTATTCCAACCTCTATATGAAGGAAGTCACTACTATTAGTCCAGAAGGTAGAATTCTTGAAGAGTGTACACATGGAAAGGATTGTAGAAAAAAACAGGGCATATAAGAGAGGTAATTATATTATAAATATGGTAATCAAGTAATGAAGGAATATTATGTAAATTTAATTACTTGCAGAAGAAAAACAAGCATTGGAGAATCCAACTTTAATGTTTTTTTGTGAAAAGAAAAGAAACAAAAAATTCATTAGAAAATGCTTTTGAAATTCCTCTATTAGTTGAATGAAAATATCCAAAAATATATGAATTAGTTTATTAAAATTCCAGAAACCTAGTTAATAATTAGAGTAAAACCCTAATTAGTATTGAACTTGATATAAGTTATATAACTATAAGCAATGAAGAGTTTTATAGAAGAAGTAAAATATTTTAAGCGTAAAGAGTCTTCAAATTATATTTTAAAAGATGCAATCTATTTTTAAAGAAAACAAAAATATTTTCTCACTAAGGTGTGTAGTGACTTTTATCCAAAGAAGAGTAATGAGCTTTGGAGGTAAATATCCTTATTATATTATCATAAACAACGATAATTTATAACTTAGTATTCTACAATGTTATTGAGTCACCTAGAGCGGATTTGAGAGGTATTGGTCTTTCATAATACATAATTGAAATGACAAATTAGGCTTTTATGAAACCATGTATAAAACCATTCCTACATACTTTCATAGGAAGGGTACAGTTGTAAATTATTTTGTAAACACACCCCTCCTAACCCCAAACCCAACTAGTGTTAGAAGAAGGTTTTTACCCTATTGGCCCAACTCAAATAGTATAGTTATGGGAATGGGAGTTAAAATTTTCAACTTTTCTCAAAATTTCCAAAATTTTAAGTAAATAACATCATTGCATTCATCTTGTCAAGCTAATTCCAACTATATAAATTTCTCCTCAATATGACCTATAAATCAAAATTTATGGCCATTTGAATATGGACCAATTACACACTGCCACATCATCATGACCTCCACGTGGTAGCCACCTAGAGGGCCACATGGAAGTTATGTGGTGCAAAAACCCACCATATACCCACATGGAACTTGAAAAATTGCCACCATGGACAAGTCAATGTGGAAAACAAAAAACCCAAGGATGGTCGAGGTCGACCCTTCATCCACCAGAAATCTCGACCTTTCTCTATAATTCACTCAATGGATATGGAAATCTTCCTCCAGCTTCACTATATCTGCCCCTCTTTCACTACTTCGATATTTGACTCAATCTCTCCAGAAACTGACTGCTGCTACTCATGAAATCAATATGTGAAGAAATTGAACTCTACAAGTGTGCTCTCCATGACCACATCGACCTCCACTTATAATCCTTTGTTGGAGAACCAATGGCTATGATTTAAACATAATCGATGGCTAGAATCATCTTGGAGTCTACACGTGTGAGTTTCTAAATGATTCTTGCTTTGACTTAATTAATTTTGATTTAATAACCATATTCCCTAAGACAAATTCCGGATTTTCAGATCTAACCATACTCTATTTATACATAGAAAATATTAGCTCAACATCAACTCTGTATGGCTACCCCTAGATACCCTAGAGGTATACTAATTCCAACTATTCAGGCTATCCCAATTTTTCCTAGATATCCTCCTTTAGGTACTGGTATTGTTCCTCAAGGTTATCAATTTTATCAGCAAGACCCTAACAAGCGGTTACCTTTCATTGCAACTTTAGAATTACCGGACTTGTCTCGGCTGACGAATGATCCAATTTACTATCTTCCGTTTTGGTTGGAAATGCCTAATATGTTTCCCGATGAAATTCTGAAGTTTGAAGGAAAATCAAGAGAAGAACCCTCGAATCATTTCATGACTTATTATCTTTGGTTTGCATCCAATTTTTTGATCGATGATTCTATCCTTTTAATAATTTTTCAAATAACTTTAATCGGCATAGCCACAAAGTGGTACATCGAGCTACCATGAGGCTCTTTCAACAATTTCAATGTTTTAGAAACTTCTTTCCTTATTCATTTTTAGTTTCCAGTCCATTATGATAATGGCACATAACTTTTGACTTCACTTAGACAAATCACGACTACATACATTTCCGATCACATCCATGAATGGAAACGTAGACACCGCTTAGTCAAAGTTTTCATTCCGGATCAAATTCTGGCTGAATGGTTCATTAAATCATTTCTTCCTAAGATTACTGAAGATGTAGCTAAAGGAGGCGTAGTACCAAAAGAGCAGTCGTCGCTCAAGCCCAGCATCTAGACCTTGTTTACACACAATCTGGTACTTTTGTATGAAAAAATCTTGATTTACCTTGCCCTTCTGGTTCTCATGCCGCAGATAGTGTAATCGATACAATTAATACATCAAAGAGTAAGAATAAATCATCTAAATCTACTAATCTAATCATAACTTTACCTGATTCACCTAAAGGAGACTCTTCCCTAGAAAATTCTGCCAAAATTCATGTCATAGACTCATCTACTTCTGGAACTAAATCATTCGACAATAAGAAGAAAGGGAAGAGTAAAATAAACAAAACAATTCTCTAAAAGGGAAAGCAAAGAAAACCGAACCATCAGATGAAAAACGAAAGCCTCGTTATCCTTGTCTTATCTATGACGAGGATCAGTATACCAAAGAGTGCCCACATCGGGCCGAGGTATCCATATTATTCATAGGTTCTCCCACGCCCGTTGTCTTTAAATATCCTTTTCCATCACAAGACAACAAAATGATCGGATCTTCTTCCAATTCCTTGGCGGATATCCTGATGATGTCCCATGTCATGGTTGCAACACGATCTCAAGATTATGGATCTAATATTCCTGTAACTGGAAAGAAAACTTAATCATCTAGTCAACCTTCAGTATCAACTCCTCCTATTTCTGAACCATTACACATTAAGAAACCTAATCTTGATTTGGTAATTAAACTACCTGCCAAAGGTGTACTTTGAAAATCGGCTTTCAATCCACATGCGAGAGCCGCTCAAAATTACAAGATTGTTGAAGATATGGCCATATCCCCTTCAGCAATGTCAGCCCTCAAGGTGATGCAATCATGTTCCGCTCAGAAGAAGTTACTGTTATCATCTATTGGAGTGATTGATCCTCGAGATTCTAATCTTATTTTCTTTTATCTCGAGAACTTTTTACCGAGACTCCCGCACCAAATGTCTTTTCAAATTCCTATTTTAGTCAAATCTAGGCGAGTTTTTCGCACATTAACTGACAAGGGAGCATCTACATGCATTATTTCCTTATCCTGTTGGAAAACTCTTGGTTCTCCACCGATCAATGAGTCACCCACAATTCTTAAAGCCTTTGATGGAATATTTTTTCGTCCATTTTGAATACTTCGGGATTTACCTATATAGGTAGAAGGAAAAACCATCATGCTTGAGGTGGAATTTTTTGATGCCCCTCTTGAATACAAACTTCTGTTAGGTCGAAGTTGGTATTATGCTATGACTATTGTCGTTTCATTAGTATTTCGATTGATCATGTTTCCTCATAAAGTAAATATTGCTAAAATCGATTAGTTTTCTTACTTCACTTCTAACCTTACCGCTACGAATAGTATCCAACATGTTGGAAAGACGGTTATCCATTATGAAGATGTTTGTGTAGGACTAGTTAAATATTCCACCCTTATGGGAAATTTTACTATACCTCATCCTAACGTACCTCGAACTATTTTCAATATCAATATTATTACATAAAGCATAATTCCATTTGATGACACATGGAATGTGCCTTTAGAATCTGAATTGGACTCTTATGGCGACGAGATGCCTGTAAGTCAATATCAATCAGCATATGTAGCAATACAATCACTTTTTTACATTTCATCAACTGATTGTAGAAATTTGCTGAATAATGAAGATTTATCCACCGAGATTATCCTGATCACATACTAATTCGAATTCATATGCAACACATAATCTCTTCTACAATCAATCATCAATTTGCGGAAATTGAAACAGTCGCATGCGCACATAAACACAATATGTAATGGGGAAAGCTTATAGCTGAAAACCCCTCAGCTATTTTGTATATTATATGGAGAGAACATGTAACATTACATAGCACAATACTCCTCACAAGTACTCAGTACTATCTCATAAAGTTACACACAAACTAGCTCAGTTTTGAACAAGTCACAGGTTCAAAACTCATCCACTAATTGCCTGCCTCTATTGCGCAATCAAGGCTGGTCTAATGAGAGATCCAAGGTTCGAATCTCCTTGGCTTGACAGCGCAATCCTCATGGGAAATTCCTCCAAGTGTGGTGAAAATCTCATGCACAACTGATATCACAACTGATAGTTATCTCAACCCTTTCATCTACCTCTTCCACTGGTCTCCACTGAACTGTCCATGCACTGTAGTGAACTGATGTGTTCTTGAGTTGAATAATGAGTTAATAATTAGTGAATTAAATAATATTTAATTCACTCGACTCATTACTATTTGATTAGCTAGTTAAACTAATCTCAACTAGTTCAACTAAGTTAAACCGAACACAACTCCACCAACTGTCTCATCAACTCCACCAAACTTCTGCCACTGAAGTCCTAACTGAAGTCAACCATGCATGAGCTCACCAAACCCCAAGGAATAGTGTAATTCCTTCTGTCAGATGCATGGGCCACATCCATAGCTCCAACTGAAGTGCTGTAAGAGAATAAACTGAAGTTTAGAGTCCAAATATTATTAAGGGCTAATAATATTTGGCTGACCTATTTTTAGACAGGCAGTCTAAAAATAGACTTCGACCTATATGTCTAAAAATAGAGGTCCATCTATTTTTACCAACTCGACCAATCATCCAATAATAACATACTGCAACTCCTGGACCATGCTCCATATGTCTAAAAATAGACATAGTCTAAAAATAGACTTTGCGCCAAAAATAGCCTGCGGGCCCACTTAGTGAAGGCGACTTCATTTCACTAAGCTCCATCATCTTGCTGCATTTTCAACACTCCCTCTCAGCAAGATATGGATTATCTGCAACCCCTATCCTGCCTCTATGGAATTCGAACTTGCTCCTGGTGAGCGCCTTCGTCAGGATGTCGGCATCCTGATCCTCCATGGGAACATATGAAAGCATCATGATTCTCCGCTGAACACAATCTCTGATATGATGGTACCTGATGTCGATGTGTTTGGACCTATCATGAAATACTGGATTAGCCGAGAGTTTAATGCAACTCTGGTTATCACAGTAGATCACTGTAGGCTCCAAATGCAACCCGAAAAATCCAACGAGGATCTTCCTCATCCAAATAGCCTCGCATGCAGCCAAGCTAGCTGCCATGTACTCGGCCTCTGCTGAACTGAGTGCCACGGATCTCTGCTTCCTGCTGTACCAGGAAACTGCTGTCGACCCAATGCTGAAAACTCCTCCGGATGTGCTCTTCCGGTCCGTTGGGCTCCCTGCCCAATCTGCATCAGTGAAGCCAGAAAGCTTCGCTCCATCCTCCTGTCTATACCATAGACCATATCCCGATGTGCCTCTGATATAGCACAATACATGCTTGCCTGCCTTCCAAAAGAGCTTGGTAGGCTTAACCATATCTTGCGAAAGCTGGTTAACAGCATAGCATATATCGGGTCGTGTATTGACCAGATACATAAGCGACCCCACCAACTGTCGATAGACAGTGGCATCCACTACCTTCGCTGAAGTAGCATCCTCCTTCCTCCAACCACCAGGAAGAGGAGTGTCAACAGGCTTGCAACCTTGCATGTTGAACCTCTCCAGAATCTCCCGGGCATACTTGCCCTGAGAAACAAACAGTCCTCCGCTGCGCTGCCAAATCTCCAATCCCAGGAAATAATGAAGGATGCCCAAGTCCTTCATCTCAAACTCTCGTGCAAGATCCTCCTTGCATGAAAGTATCAACGGCTCATCGCCAGTCAAAATCAGATCATCTACATACAGTACGATGATCAACAGCTTCCCCTCCACCACAATCTGGTACAGGTTAGGATCCGCCTCACTCTTGGAGAATCCAAGCCCGGTGAAGTAGCTGTCTATCCGAGTGTACCAAGCACGAGGTGCTTGCTTCAGCCCGTACGGTGCTCTCTTGAGTCGGCACACATGCGACTCACTGCTGAAGATCTCAAAACCTTCAGGCTGCTCTATGTACACCTCCTCCTCAATAAATCCATTGAGGAACGCAGTCTTCACATCCATCTGATGAATGTGCCACCCCATCTGCGCTGAGAGAGCAAGGATCGTCCGTATGGAAGAGTACCTTGCGATAGGTGCAAAGGTCTCCTCATAGTCAATCCCCTCGATCTGTGAAAAGCCACGGGCGACAAATCTCGCCTTGTACTTCTCCACACTCCCGTCAGCTGCCTTCTTCACTTTGTAGATCCATCGCGAACCCACCACTGATTTCCCCACCGGTCTTGGGACAATCTCCCATGCACTGTTCCTGACGATCGAATCATATTCTTCGATCATGGCATCAACCCATGCGGGTTCCTCCACGGCTTCCTCAAAAGAGGATGGCTCCGTCACAACACATTGACTCATAAGAGCCATGTATCCAGTGTACCGATCCGGTGACTGTCTCTGTCTGCGCTGTGCTGTAGGGGGTCCTACAACCTTCTCTGCATCCCGAGCCAGTCGCTCAGCTTCTGTAGTGCGCATGCGCCCTCTGATGGTTGGCGCTGCCTGGGTGGTTTCTTCCACCTCCTGAACCTCCTCTTGTGGTTGATCCACATCAGGAAGCTCCTCCTTAGGAACTAACAGCTCCTCATCTGCATGCAAGTGTAGCTCCCTCTCAAGCGAACACTGCATGGCTTTCTCCTCCTGAAATTTTATATCCCGTCGCACAACAGTCTTGTGACTGTCTGACAAATACACCTGACAGTTGTGAGGTGTATCGGTGTACCCCACAAATATTCCAACCTCAGCAGTTGGATCCAGCTTCCTTCTCGCATCCTTCGTCACATGCATGTAGACAGGAGAACCAAAGATCCGCAAATGGGAAATATCAGGCCTCTTGCCAGAATAAGCCTCCTCCGGTGTACTCATGCCAAGAACCTTGTGAGGACAACGGTTCTGCACATACACTGCTGTATTACATGCCTCAGCCCACAAGTGAAGGGGTAGGCCCTGATCATGCAACATCGTCCGTGCAGCACCCACGATCGTTCTGTTCTTCAGCTCAGCCACCCCGTTCTGTTGTGGGTTATGGTGTGCGATGAGCTCTCTCTGAATCCCTTATGCGCTGCAAAATTCTTTGAATTCAGCCGAGATGAATTCACCACCATTGTCGCTCCTAAGAGCCTTCACATGCTTCCCCGATTCCTTCTCTACCAGCGCCTTGAATTCACAGAACTTTGAAAATGTCTCGCTCTTCTTCTGCATGAAGAGAAAGATCCATTTTTCGAGAGAAATCATCAACAAAGATCACATAATACTTGTGCTTTGCTGTCGAAGCAACTGAGAAAGGACCACACACGTCTGTGTGAACTCTCTCAAGGATCATCGTGGCGTGACTATCCTTCTCGTGAAGGTGGCTTTCACATACTTCCCTAAGGTACACCCCTTGCACTGATCTGACTGCGCAAGAGTGCCCTTAGGAAGCCCAGTAGAAATCTGCTGTAGGATCTTCAAGGCTCCATGGTGAAGGTGGCCCAATCTCCTGTGCCACAATTCGCCCTCATCATCCCGGCTCACCACTTCTCCCGCCTTGCATGCCATTGCTGCGCAGCCATCTACCTGCAACTGATAAAGGTTCTTGGTTCGAACCCCTATCTTCTGGGTCTCTCCAGTAGTCTTACTGTGCAGGAAGGCTTTTCCTTCGCTAAAGACCACATCATACCCCTTATCCTCCAACATCGCTACTGAAATCAGGTTCTTCTTCAATCCAGGTACATGCATGACATCCTTCAATACAAAGGGTTTACCAGACTCCCTCGTCAACCAAAATGGTACACCGATACGATCAAAATGACACCATCATCGCCCATCTCGATGTGCACTCCAAGATCTTTTTCCTCCAGTTTGAAAAGCCCATGTCTCGATCTCCCTGGAAGTCCAATGTGAAATGACGCACCCTTGGTCCAAGAACCAAGCCCAGTCCTGCCACACTTGAAACCAAGCATGCGATTAGTGAAAAATCCAGTTTGAATTGAGAAGCCAATGCCTCTCCCGCTGCAGATCCAGTAGCCTTCTTATTTTTCTTCTTCTGCGGACAATTTGTGGCATAGTGTCCGTGCTGGTGACAGTGAAAACATTTCAGCTTGGACATGTCTTGCTTCTTGCCTTTCACACCAGACTGAGAAGCCTTCTTTCTCTTCCCCTTCTTTGCTTTGGTAGCCAAAGCGCAATTTCTTCATCGGATACCTTTGATGAAGATCAGAACACAGTAGTCCTCCTTATCTCCTCTTGCATGAGATCCGACCAAAGTCGCTCCCATCCCAGCAACTTCTCCCGACCATTGACAGAGTCCTGATAGGAATTCCAACTCTTCGGAAGACCAAGGAGAGCCAGGTCCACCAAGTCCTCATCATCGACAGTCACCCCCACACTTCCCAGCTCATTTCTACATTAAGTGAACTTCGTGAGGTACTTGGCGATACTGTCGCCTTTCTCCATCTTAATGTTTCTGAGTTTATCCTTGAGCGCCAGCTTCCTTTGGTCGCTCTTGCTCTAGAATAGATCTATCAACGCTTTCCACATCAAATATGGAGAAGCTTTTCCATGCCGGGCTAGATCTGATGTGATCCTTTAAGCCCTCCAACGGGAATCCTTCGACATTTCGCCATCTTCTTTTGCCAAGCCTCAACTTTAAGCGAGGATCGGTGGGCTTTTTGGACATCCGTATCTATGAACTCCTTCAGTCCATTATCTTCTAATACTGCCTCCATGCGATCTTTCCATGCAACATAATTCGAACTTCCTTCAAGAGCATATTCGAGTCGCAAACCGTTGAAAGACATTTTCAACTCCGGCACCAAGAAAACAAACTGCTGTAAAATTCGAATTCCAAACTCAAAAACTCAACTGTTTCTGGATCTGTGAGAACAAATTATTTCTAGCACAGAGATCAACTGTAAGGGCATTTACTGGATATATCACCTTTCAGAGAAAGGATGGATCCAGAGGCTACCTGGCCCGTTACAGACTCTGTCTACCGAAATAATATTTTAATCACTGCAATAGATCCCGATGATTGATTCGCTCCGATACCATGTAGAAATTTGCTGAATAATGAATATTTATCCACCGAGATTATCCTAATCACATACTAATTCGAATTCATATGCAACACATAATCTCTTCTACAATCAATCATCAATTTGCGGAAATGGAAACAGTCGCATGCGCACATAAACACAATATGTAATGGGGAAAGCTTATAGCTGAAAACCCCTCAGCTATTTTTTATATTATATGGAGAGAACATGTAACAGTACATAGCACAATACTCCTCACAAGTACTCAGTACTATCTCATAAAGTTACACACAAACTAGCTCAGTTTTGAACAAGTCACAGGTTCAAAACTCATCCACTAATTGCCTCCCTCTATTGCGCAATCAAGGTTGGTCTAATGACAGATCCAAGGTTCGAATCTCCTTGGCTTGACAGTGCAATCCTCATGGGAAATTTCCTCCAAGTGTGGTGCAAATCCCATGCACAACTAATGTCACAACTCATAGCTATCTCAACCCTTTCATCTACCTCTTTCACTGGTCTCCACTGAACTGTCCATGCACTGTAGTGAACTGATGTGTTCTTGAGTTGAATAATGATTTAATAATTAGTGAATTAAATAATATTTAATTCACTCCACTCATTACTATTTGATTAGCTAGTTAAACTAATCACAACTAGTTCAACTAAGTTAAACCGAACACAACTCCACCAACTGTCTCATCAACTCCACCAAACTCTGCCACTGAAGTCCTAACTGAAGTCAACCATGCATGAGCTCACCAAACCCCAAGGAATAGCGTAATTCCTTCTGTCAGATGCATGGGCCACATCCGTAGCTCCAACTGAAGTGCTCCAAGAGAATAAATTGAAGTTTATAGTCCAAATATTATTAAGGGCTAATAATATTTGACTGACCTATTTTTAGACAGGCAGTCTAAAAATAGACTTCGACCTGTATTTCTAAAAATAGAGGTCCATCTATTTTTACCAACTCGACTAATCATCCAAGAATAGCATACTGCAACTCCTAGACCATGCTCCATATGTCTAAAAATAGACATAGTCTAAAAATAGACTTTGCGCCAAAAATAGCCTGCGGGCCCACTTAGTGAAGGCGACTTCATTTCACTAAGCTCCATCATCTTGTTGCATTTTCAACACTGATAATGATCAAATGAATGTTGTCTGTGATGAGTCTTCTTCTTTATCAAGCTCAACCATGACATCTTTTTCCGATCCTAATTTTCAAAAAATGTTTTCAACTGATGAAACTATTCGGGAAATCTTGTCAATGGATGAATGACCTTGGGACGATCTTCATCATAGATCCTCCTTTTACCTGACCTTGATAAAGTCGAAAATGAATTTTCATCCATATTTTCAATTGATTATGTTGAGGAACCTCAAAATCCTATGTCCATTCTTCATTCGGATTCTAAGACAAACTTAGGAAATATTTCCCTGACAATTACCATTGACATATCAATGAAACCTGGAGCAATTGAAAACATTCATATAGGTGCTTCTTGCTCAATTGAAGAGATCAATATGTACAAAGCCCTATTTCAAGAGTTCTGAGACATTTTTTCTCGGTCTTACAAAAAAAATCCAAGTATTGATCCTAAGATTGTGATTCACAAAATTAAGACATACCCGGATGCGAAAACTATTAGACAGATATTACGTCCAATACATCCAGGAAAAGCTTCTGCTATTAAAGCTAAAGTTGAAAAACTACTTCGTGCGGGATTTATTTATCCTATTCCTTTAACGGATTGGGTATCTAATATAGTTCCAGTGACCAAAAAACAAGGGACTATCAGATTATGTGTCAATTAAAGGGATATCAATAAGGCTTGTTCCAAAGACAATTATTCCACCCCTTACATTGACCACATTGTTGATGATTGTGCCGGAAATGAAATATTCTCATTTATGGATGGATTTTCTAGTTACAATCAAATAAACGTACTCCCTGCCAATCAGCCCAAGACAACATTTACATGTCCATGGTGAATATTTACATATTGTAAATTATATTTTTGACTGGAAAATACTGGCGCAATTTTTCAAAGAGCTATGTCTTACGCATTTCCCAATATCAAACACATTGTGTAGCCCTACTTGGATGTTTTACCTTCTCATTAATTATGCAGAAAAGATCATCCTACACATTTACGTACTATATTTATGTGATGTAGGCATTACAAAATTCGTTTGAATCTACACAAATGTGTATTTTGTGTACAATCAGGACAATTACTTGGCTTCATTGTTTCTAAAGATGGCATTCGTGTCGACTTGTTGAAGGTTGAGGCCATTGTGAATCTACCTCCTCCTTCCACTCTTCTCCAACTCCAGAGTTTGCAAGGGAAATCAAACTTTCTACGTTGTTTTATCCCGAAATATGCAGAGTTAAATAAAGGTTTCACTCAGTTATTAAAACAGGATGTTCCATTCATTTGGGACGAGCTTGCCAATAAATATTTTGATGCACTCAAACATGCGATGACCCATGCACCATTGTTGCATCCACCCGATTATCACTAAGATTAACTTTTGTATTTAGCTGCGTCTGATTCCACAATTGGAATGGTTCCAGTTCAAGACGATGACTCCAACAATGAACATGTGATTTATTACCTAACTCGGAACCTCACTCTAATAGATATCAAATATTCGCATGTGGAGAAATTGGCCTTGGCGGCCGTTCAAGCTATTCAACGATTTCGTCATTACATACTGTTACGTAAAACCACAATCATATCTAACTACAACCCTATCATGTAAATTTTAATGAAACAATTTCTCGGGGGCAAATAATCTAAATGGATAGTTATCCTACAAGAGTTTGATTTGGAATTCGAAAAATCTAAATCTATGAAATCAATTTTTTTTTGTTGAAATTTTGTGTGAATTTCCCTATATTGAATTAGAAAGAGTGGCAGAGGACCATCTTCCCAATGAATATCTGTTTCTAATCAGTACATTATATCCTTGGTATGGAGATATCGTTATATATATTCAAAACAAAACCTTTCGGCCAGAACTTTCACGATTTGATCGACGTAGAATTCAATACCAATCTCAACAATACAATATTGTTGGTGACACTCTTTATTGTTGTGGTGTCAATTCTGTTTTTTGACATTGTGTAACTCACGAAGAAGTCGAAAAGGTCTTAAAGGACTGCCATTTTAGAGCATGTGGCGGTCATATGTCTAGGTTTACCACAGCCCAAAATATATTTCGCGTTGGCTATTTCTAGCCGTCACTATTCAAATATTGTATCCTTGTGGTTAGAAAATGCCACAATTGTCAGATTTTTTATCGAAATATGCGTGCACCTCCAGCTCCTCTTCACACAATCATAGTTGTCGGTCCATTCGCAGAATGAGGCATCAATTCCATTACATGTAACCCTCACTCGGCCAAGGGGCATGGGTATATTATTCTCATTGTAGATTATTTTAGAAAATGGGCCGAGGCGATGCCTACATTTATGGCCGATGACAAAATTGCAGCTATTTTCATATTCAATCATGTGATTTCTAGGTTTGGTGTCCTTCAAGCTATCATTACGGATGATGGTAGCCACTTTCGAAACATTATGATGACTAAAATTTCCACTCATCTTGGCCTACGCCATGATAATTCCACACCATATTACCCACAGGCCAATGGACAAGTTGAGTTTGTCAACAAGGTTTTAACGACCATGATTAAAAGAATTATAGGAAGTCATAAAACAAATTGGCATACGATGCTTTTTTCTGCATTGTAGGCATACCATACCTCTACAAAAATATCCACAGGGTTTACTCCTTTTCAACTTGTTTATGGTTTAGAATTTTTTTTACTCATTGAATGTGAAACCTCATCACTCAAACTAGCCATTGAGTTGTTACTAGCTACCTCTGAAGTGGAAAAATGTTTCTTATACCTATCACAATTAGATGAGACTCGTCGCATTGTTGCATTAGTTTCCAAAGCTCATAAAAAATGTGTTAAGGCTAAATATGATCAAAGTGTTAAATCTCGTATCTATTCGGAAGGTGACCTAGTCTTACTATACAATCAAGCTCACGATAAACTAGGCGCTGGTAAATTTTAACCAATGTGGCATGGTCCTTATATAGTTAAGCATGTGCTTGAAAAAGGGGCCTGCAGAATAGTTGATTATGACGGTGTCTCTTTAGATAAGCCCGAAAATGGTCTTTATCTGAAGAGATATTATGCATGATTTTTCATGTGAATATCTTCTTTTGTACATTAGTTACATTTTAGAACAGTGTGCCTTAGATTAATTATTTTGAGTTTTTAGTTTTTGATACTTTTTCTGCTTATCTTGATTACTCTCGATACCTCAAATTTCAGTGTTCCCTCATACTTACTTTGGCTTTGCTAATGGCTCCTGTCGTAGTACATGGAACATATCTTCCAATGCTTGGGTTATCTATTCACCCACTGATGAGTTAGTTTCTATTCATGGGATTTTCCTCAGTCAAACAATGAACATACTACAGTCATTGAGCTATTATATGATTCCATTGCATTTGGAATTCGACGTTTGATTGTTAGGTTAGATTCACAACTCGTTGTATTACATTTGAATGGTGTTTATGCAATCATAAATCCATCTTTGTTAAGAATTTTTTTAAGGGTTCATCTCTTGGAAAGACAGTTTGATTACATTGAATATCAACACATTTCAAGAAATTTAAACACATTAGTTGATGCATTGGCTAATCAATTTTTAGATGGACATTTGTAGCATTGAAATTAAAACAAAAAAATATCTAATCCATATTGAACAAGGTACTCAGAGATCAAAAGTAGTAATATCATTAGGTCAAAATAGTTGTGTTTCAAAAAATATTACATCATCTGTGATCATAGGTTTCAAACACCTTGTGATCTAAATATACCGAAACAAAAATAAAAACAAAAAAAAAAATCCAATCTAAATTGACTATCAGCTACCCATGATGATGATCATGGTAGCAGAGTATAACGTGCGTCACTCTGCACAAATATCGTCTAAATGGACTTGGAACCCCAGTCACATGCCTCTGGTATCTGAGAGGCAAATCATCCATCCCAGTCTCTAGGATTTCAATGGTCAACCTCTCTAGGTTGTGTTCCAAATCTACGAGGGCCTCTGCTGCATCAGTCAGTGGTGGAGTTGCCGCTATAGGTTGTGCTTCTCGTATGTCAAAACGACGAAGCATCGTTGGTCATTTTAGGCCAACATCTACATTTTAATATTTTTATCAGTATTGGATGATATAAAATCAAATAAAAATTAGATAACATAAAAACTCAAAATGATACCTTTTACCTGACGCATCCCACTTTATTCCCGGTGAGAGCGATGTGTCATGGTCACCCCTGAAATCAACCCCTTCATAAGGAAAATCCTAAATCATGAAGATATGGCTCTTGAGCCATAAAAAAAATGAGTATATCAAACCACAATACCATCATCACCACCATGGTAAGCCATCAATGAAACCCATCGCAACATGTGTGGCTCCCTTGGTCCCGTCGGATACACTAACAACTGCTAAGGTACCAGGAATGGAATCCTCTCCAAAGATAAATATATGAGAATGGCTCCATAGCCGAAGTTCTTCAGCTTCCCATTATTTGGTCTCGTGAGTTGGCCTTTTATGTTGACCAACACTTCTTCACACCAGTTAAAAATTGTTCCCCCAGAATAGTCGACAAAGTCTCTATTTGTGCTTTAGTAGCGACATGAGGAGTTTCACTGCCACACAATCAAGTAACTGTAAAAGAAATGATTTTAAGGTCTAGTTGTCTGATATTCTTTATGTCGATACAACCATCCTTCAATTGTGAATCATGTGTGCAATACTGCACCATATAAGAAGCAGTAGGCAGTCCCCCTGGTCATGTTCCGAATAAATAAATGTCTCTTCCTCTTCGGGTTAAACTGGTGAGGAAATAAATATCCTTTTTCTTGATCAGAAGCCTGTGATCCCGATGATGAAACATTGTTCCTGGACATCCCAGGCATTGAACATCCAGGTCATGAGTTCCACTTGTGCTTTCATTCCTTGTATTGCCCAAAATTTGTACAAACCACAATTCTTCAACACACGAAGCATTGCTAGGCTATCCATGGCTTCATTATCATGCAATTCATGCTCTGTTTCTCTCCACTAAGGCATGATTGGTTGCCTACAAAAAATCATTTAGGAACATTAGAAAATTTGTGGGAGAATTTGAAGCCATTTTAATGGAAAGGAAATCAATTTTTGGAAACCCCACACACTTGCACAACTTTTATTCATAAAAAATGTGTTTTTATGCATGATTTGTGCATGAAAACCACAGTGGCATGGTGATTTTTAATATTAAAAAAATAACAGGGTGCGCGACTTTTGCCACAAAAACCTGCGCCACCCCGAGGGCACATTCTAAAACCTTTTTTCCTCTAAAAAATGATCTAAAAACATAAATTGAAAAATTAAACAGATTAAAAGCAAGAAAATCAAGAGATGAAATACCTGGAACTGATGGTTTTTGAAATGGTTGGTTGGTTCTCCCAATATACGCTCCAAAAAATTTATGGTAAAACGTCCTTTTCACTGCTCTAGAAATCAAAAGGTAAAAATGATTTGTTTTGACTATTTTTTCTAGGTTTTCTTGAATAAAATAATATTATTTTGTTTATTTTCACCTTTAGAAGTTCAATTTTGAATGTTTTTACCATGATTGAGAGTAGAGGATTATAACTTTTTGAGTTTTTGTGCAGATAACATGTTGTGTCTGAAAATGAATCTTTTTGAAAATATGAAAAAGAGAAATCCTCTTTTAAGCCCTTTTCAGACTATCTAAACATGAAAATATCACTGAGCACTTGACTATTCGAACTCATTAAAATAAATGAACAATTGTCTACTCAGTATAATTTTACCCCTTTTTCGGACTGAACTAGACTAATTACGAAAAAGGTATACATTGACTAAGCATGGTCAATAGAGTTATTTCTTACATTATTTTATCCTTTTTCGGGTTTGAGAGACTAAAATTACAAAAAATAACACTACGGAATTTACTTATGTTTTTCTTCTGACTCCTTAAAACTGACAAAAACCGAGTTAATTCTATGTTGGACTCGTTAAAAATAAACAGTGCA
The DNA here is from genome assembly GCA_034641835.2 of Pinus albicaulis. Classification (NCBI taxonomy): domain Eukaryota; kingdom Viridiplantae; phylum Streptophyta; class Pinopsida; order Pinales; family Pinaceae; genus Pinus; species Pinus albicaulis. The sequence continues at coordinate 694,448,893 of CM076579.1, read as the reverse complement.
GGACCTGTCGATTACAATAGGACCGAACCACTCCTTCTTAGGGTTCGTTAAAAATACTAAGATGGACTCGTCCGAAGGATGAGCTTACACGACAAGCAAATGTTATCCTCCTCGGGCTTGACAAAAATAAAGGGGTACTTTCCAGTAATGGTGGGGGGGGGGGGGCAGAGTGAGAAAAAGAATCCATCTTTTATACTTGTTTTAAAAAGAAGCATGTCACTCTTGAAGACGATACTTTATCGCACTTGTGTCTAGGTTGGGTAATCCTTTTCTCTTACAGTTAATCAAACCTCAGTGAAATTATTTAGTCAGTTTTTGGTATTATCTTTAAGTCAAATGATGCTAGCTCATTTACAGTGTCATTGTGTGTTCAAGAGAAAGTACAACTTCAAATTCACTATTCGTTGCAAATAATTGCCTCCATTCACGTTGACCATCCCTGAGTTAATCCTTTCAAAATATTTCTTCAAAACTTGACATAATGGTTTCATGTCTTAGGCCCTCCTATGACAAATCACTTTCTATCGACATCAGCACATTATCTAGGAAGTTGATCTATAAATCCTATCAGTACCTTGGAATTTTCATGCCCTAATGGCAGGTTTCTCACCTTCGATGACAATTTTTCATCATTGGCCTTCGTTCAAATGACTCTATGAGTGTTCGATTGCAAATAATTCATTCACACTTCATAGATTGTAATAAAGTACTTTGAGAGCCATTGTCATTACTAGTAGTTTCTCTCACACTTGTTAATGGTTTTCATCATTGACCAGTAACCAAGTGGTTTCTTCCATGTTCGACTTCGAAACAATCAATTGCATGGATAGATTCATACAGATTCGAGAAGCAGCAATCAAGACCCTGGATCTAGTTTCAACCATCCAGGCTGCAAGGAGTTATTTATTCATGACACAGTGGACTCATTCTTGACATATTTCTACACCCATACTCTGTCTACTTTTGATGTAATGCTAAAGTCATATTTGTACCAGAATATTTAGTTAGTTTTTCTCTGAGTATGTGAATTCCTACCTTAGTGATGATTATATATTTTCATTGAATGTTTCTTACAGGTTTTATACCTATGTCTCCAATCCAATCCTTGGAATGATAAAGCGCTTCACTCTCTCGAAAAACTTTCTCAGACTTTGCACTTTAGGAGGCAATCTATTACACATCATTTCTTCACCATGAAATTTGACTGTCAATATGGATCTATCACCATCCATATCCATGCTTCCTTAGAAGTCAAAACATTCATGTTCCTAAACCAAGTCTTAGAAACTAGAAAAAAAGTCTTTAGAGCTCTTAAAGGTTTCCTCTGCACTTTTTTTGGTCCTTTCTTGTGCATGCATTTATACTTCCTCTATTAGCCATGACGATCGCCACTTTTTTCACCAATAAAAACTGCACACCACCGTAAAAGAAAGTAAATACGAAAAAGTAACTTCTATAAGCCTAGTTGGGAGAATATTCTTCCAACTAAAAGCCTCTTGAGTCGTGCCAGTTCGAACTATATCCCTCCACTCATGGAGCTTATCTCCTTGTATAAAGGAACCCTAATCCCTTCATTAGAGGATCTCATCCCTCTCTTGATGGATCTGAAACTTCCTCAATCTTTCATATAAATTGAGCTGAAGCTTCAGGTTTAGGGGTTAACATATTTTGTACATTGAAGATCACACCTTTGTACACAAGAGTTCATTGAAGATAAATCTATGTTGGTCATTCTAGAGAGGAAGGCTTGTCAAACCCAGGAGCACGATTATGAAGGCATACGAGAGAAATCTGTACAACATCAAGGCTCAGGTTGTAAGATTTCTCTTTTTAATTCTTGATAATACAAATGGATATATTTTTCTCATTGTGTTGTTTTTAGATTCATTAAAACAATGACAATTATTAATCTCCTTAATCATTAAGTTGAACTAGTGTTTTTTATTATTCTATACTACAGGTGCTTTGATTCTTTGCATGTTTGTGATTGCAGGTTCCTCTCAACATTGAAGGACTTCTTTGGAGAGAAACGCAAGGTCTACATCAAACATCTTGTTGAAATGTAGGAGCATAACCTCCTCATTTATAAATTATAATAATATGAATGCTAATAGTTTATAGAAAGAGGTATTCATATGGTTTTTTGTTTCTAGTTATCTGTTGGGATACTAGGGAGATAACTCTTGTCCGCAAGAGGGATTTATTGAGAAAATGGAGTTGAAATTTTGATGGAGCATCATAGCATGGCAGGTATATGGAGAGATAAAGACAAGATTCATATTGAGGACCTGAAAGACCTGACCTTGTAGACACTGGCATACATTGTGACTCGAGTAGCTAGAGTGAAAGCTCCCCATATTCTGACTAAACCACATCTAGAGTTGTGTCTAAGATGTTTGGAACCCACCTTGTTTAACTGGTGTGAGGGTATTTTGGCTAATGTGAAAGCTCAACTTTAAAATATGAATAGGGAGAGAAACAAAAATCCTGGCTATGGGATTTTGATTGTGTCACTTTTCATGGAGACGTTCTCGGCCATGTGACCAATGTCACTTGACTATGTGGTGTATCTGCCACTAACAAAGCCTCAGATGAGGTGGTGTTTGATCATGCCTAGATAGGATGGAGAACATAACAGTAGCTAGTTTCTAGCCACATACTTCAAATGGTTGAACCAAGCACCATTGGTGGTGGATGAATACCCATATGATGGATTATATTTCTAGGAAGATCTTGACATGGTCTTGCCCCCTGGAGTGGACTTTGATGACAAAGCCAAAAAAAAACTCTCTTTTTTTATGTTTTTTGTTTTTTTTTTTTGGTATGGTCACATCATGACTGACATATATTGTGTATGATATGTAGATGTGGTGCGAACACACCTAGCAAGCTATTCCCCACTCAGAAGAGGGGTACCATCGACTATGGTTTAGGCAAAAGTGGAGGACGAGGATGAGAAGCTACGAGAGTTTACAGACAATTTCGATGGATTTCCCTTAGGGGTTCCTCTGAGGAGTATTGTAGATACCCCTTGACATATGCATAGGCACATTGTGGGAGTCGCTTCAAACCATAGTCAAAGCCTTCTCCGCCTCATCTTGAATTTTGTTTTATGATATGAGAAGCATCAATGAGCTAAGACAATGGTGTCTATAGGGATATGTGTTTTATAATGGATCTACATATGTATGACTAGATAGCCAGAGCCTCATATGCCTAGTATTTGAGCTATGTACCCACACTTTTTATATATAATAAAATAACGGCTTCTATATGTTTCTGTTTAAATTATGTGTATGTAAAATGAAGGTTTAATTTATCATGTGCATGGTTAAAATTATTGATGTGACAAATGCCAATCTAACACATAATTAGCTAATTAATTAGCCAATATGTTTTGATATTGTGGAATATGAACATAATCAATGTAATCAAATAAACATTCCAAGAGACTTACCATCAAGAAATAACATAGGATAGTAGAGTTCCTTACATAATAGAGACAATTTAGTTGAGACATTACTTGTTGAGATTCGAGCTAAACAGCTAAGTGGTGTATGCCAAGGTGACTAGCCTCAATCAAAAGCTTAATGAAAACACTATATTTAGCCAAATTTTTGGTAAACAGGTGAAGAAAATTACCCCCAGAGCTCACAAGCTCATCAATGGGAGAAAATATGACCCAAGCAGTGGAAGCAACATTCTAAGTGTAACGACTTGCACCATCCGCAGAACATCTATAGGGAAGCAACAATGTTGGGAACATGCCACATGGGTTCGAGTTTAACTACCCCCAACTTGTCATGGTCTTGGTCATAAACCAAAAGTAGATCTCCTTCGAAAAAAAAATAAGTTGAACGAACTTATCAGATTGGGCCTTAACGCGTTTCTTATGAGTTTCGTTATTGACCATGGTGAGAAGGTGTTTCTCATAAAGATGGTTGAGTTGTAGGAGGAATTATTCCTCGACCAAAGTATTAGTGAGTAATTCAAAATATATTTCCACGGAATAGATTGCACAATGGATAAGAAAAACTGACTCCACTCCATAAACCAATTGGAAAGGAGTAAAGGCAGTGGCAGATCTCACTGAGGTTCGATATGACCATAAGGAATAAAATAACATAATATTACAATTAGAATTATGTCTCCCTACCATCCGTTGTAACATGGTTTTTAAAGTTTTATTGACAGCTTCTACTTGGCCATTGACTTGAGGATAATAGGGTGTTGAGTGTTTGTGACAGAAACCCAACTTGGCATCTAGTTCATGCATCATATGGTTCTATAAATGTTTACCATGATTGGTCATGATGCATTTAGGTGCACCAAACCTAGTGATGACATTTTTGAAGAAGAATAGAGCAACAATTCTACCATCATTTAATCATGTAGGCATGGCCTCAACCCATTTGATAAAATAGTCAACAACCATGATGATGTAGTGATGACCTTGGGCAGAGGGTGGGTTACATTGCATAGAGTAAATACCCCACTATGCAAAAGGTCTGACGTAAAATACTAGGTGTAAAGGGGCATGATGAGTGCATATTTTACGATAAAATATCTTATAGGTACGAAACTTTTGGAATATTTAGATACAATATTTAAAACATGAAGGCCAAAAATACCCTACATGCAATATTTTATGAGCGGTGGCAAGCCCAGAAAAATGACCATCACATGCACCAGCATGGAAATCATTCAAGACATGTTCAACTTTTTCATGAGTAAGGAATCAACATAATATAATTTCAACACCACGATGGTATATAGTATCATCGATAATAAGATTGTGTGGATACTGATGGCTTATATGTTGACGGTCATCACGAGACAATTCAGGATGAAAACGTTGTGTATGGAGATAAAAAGTATGTATCCATACCAAGGGCCAGAAGTAATAATGAGGAAGAAGGATTCACTCAGGAAAATGATCCATGGCCACAACTTCCTCATCAATCTGAGGCTTTTTAGAAAGAAACTCGACGAAAGATTAGGATTTTTTTTATTTAGCGATGGGGAACTCCAAGTTGAACTCTTGAAGGATAACAATCCACTTGGATTATTTGCCCCAAATGATGTGATGAATAATAATATGCTTCATGGGGTTGGAGTCAATAATGATGATAGTCTCTTTAAATAAGATATAATGCCTCAACCATTACGCAAAAGTAATATATGTTAAGGCCAACTTGTCAACATGGGAATAATGAAGCTCAATACCTAAAAGGCCTTTGCTAAGATACTAAAAGGGATGTTAATTTCACATATCATCTTCTTGGACAAGGACCATACCTAAGGAAAACTATGAGGCTTAGAGATATAACAAAAAATCTTGGTTGAAGTCAGGAGGACTCAATAAAGGTGCAAACAACAAAGCTTACTTAAGGGTGTCAAAAGAATGTTTGGCCTGGTCATCCCAAATAAAAGGTACTCCTTTCTTCAATAGGTGCATGAAGCTTTGGGTAATGTGAGCATAATTATAAATGGATCACTGTAAGAAACTAGTTTTTCCATGACGTTTTTGAAGCAAGAGAATAGTCTGAGGTCGAGGCAGATTGAGAATCACCTCAACCTTCAAGGGATCAACACAAATCCCTTCTTTAGAGACAATTAATCCTAGCAACTTTCCATATCACAAAAAAAAAAAAAACAAACAAACAAACAAACCAAAAATAAAAATAAAAACAAATAAATAAAAACTTGTGTGAATTAATTTGGATAGTGTAACAACGACATCAGAGAAAAACTTCTCGAAGGTGTGCAAGATGATCCTCATGAAGTAGAGAATGAGTTGTAAGGTCATCAAGATAGACTTCAGCGATGTGTTTGATATCATGAAATGCATAAGACATGGCTCGCTGGAAAGTAGCACCAACATTTTTAAGACCAAAGGGAAGTTTATGATAGGAAAAAGTTTCCCACAGCCAAATAAAAGTAGTTATCTATTGTTCTTTGAGTTTGATTTCAATCTAGTTATAGTCGTAAAAACCATCTATAAAAGTGAAGATAGAATTACCAACACACACGTCGAGAATTTGGTCAATAAAATGTGTAGGATAGTTATCGTTTTGGAAATACAAGTACAAGTCATGCTAATCAACAAAAACATGAATAGTTTCTTGTTTCTTATGAACCGAAACAGGGTTAGAGACCCATTCTGTCAAAGGTATAGGATAAATGAAACCATAATCTAGAAGTTTTTGTACCTAAGCTTTAATAGTGGCTTCCTTACGTGGGTTAACCGACCGAAGTTTCTGCCAAATAGGCTTGGCTCCAAGATAAGTTTTAATCTCATGTTGTATAAATCGTAGATCGATGCCAGGAATTTCTTCGTAAGACCAAGAAAAAGCATCACTAAATTATTTGAAAAGGGAAGTGCAAATATCAATATTAGAAGGAGTACATTTTTCCCCAACCAAAATATTTTCGACAACACTTGGATTCATGGAAATTTTAATAGGAGTTGTATCGAATACATTAGCCAAGTTTCCTTTAGAAGACTAGCAAAAATCCACTTGAATTTCTGGGAAACATTGGCAGGGCCAGAGAAAACCAGGATTTGAATAGACTCATCCAAACTCTATACGTGGGAAGGAAGGAAGAGTGATGATGAATAGATCCCCAAGGATGGTCAGAAACTTATATGAATTATCTAATATCTTAATTTGATGGTAAAGGGAATTCGATGAAGTCACAAGAGAGAGGATGGTCGATGGAACAATAAGGCATAAGGTAATCGTCTAGTGGTACCAAAATGGCATCGCTAGACTCATCAAATGCAAAGGCCAACTGGATAGATTGATAAGAAATTTCCACTAGAATTAAAGGCATATCATCACCATATTAATAATATCAGATTTAGATGGAACCACCCAGGGATCATCAACAACCTGGGGTCCATAGGTGTAACAAGATATCATATGCACACAAAAATAGAGGTGGAAGGAGTGCTAGGCAGGGGTAATTGAGGAAAAACTCCCATAAGGGATGAAATTTTTAAAAACCTCACACCAACACTTTTAAACTAGCCAAGGTTATCTCCCAGAAGTGGTATTGATTTCCCTATAGTTTAAATTTAGGTTGATGGCACGCAATAGTCAAGTTGGCCGATAGTGACAATCTTGGCTTCGTGAGCGAAAAAAAGTAAACTAAATATAAATGAGACAACAATGTTCATGGAATAGAACCAACTACGGTCATGGAGAAGGTTGTAATCCAAAGTGGTTTCAATTACTTTAACATTGACATAAATATTTTTTCCTCCTAACTCAATGGAAAACTTGGGAAGAAACCCCTTAGGCACAAAGTTATGTCCATAAAAGGCTTAGAGAGTGGTATTAGAATTTTTTAGCACCAGAGAGCTGAGAGACTTCCAACATGATGTCGACATGACAAAAGTAGAATAACCTTCATCCACCAAAGTGTGATGAATATTCTTGTGGAAGATACACATAGTAATTTTAAAGTCGATCTGGCGGGAAAGTCAAATGGAAACCTTGTCAACACTAAATGTAATGAGGTTCAAGTCATAGGTGTAAATTTAATGAGGTTCGAGTCACATTAATGTCTTATTTGTACATAAACATGGAAAAATTGTTGGTGGGATTGAAAAATGGCCCCTTGCGGAGGTGTTGGAGGTTGTGCAACCATATTTTGCTGAAGTTGTGTAGGAAAGATATGAGTTAAAACAACAGATTGTTGAGTATATTGTGGTGGTGCGAGTAGCCTGTGAACTTCATCCATCCAAGGGAACTTGTGAGTTAAATGTTAAACTTGACATATCTTACAAGGGAACTTAATATTACAATGACGTTCAGTTGTGCCCCCTCCTTGATTTTGTGGGTTTGGTTGAGTTTCCTTAGAAGGTTGATTTTATGTTTATTATTCTTGTTCTTTTTACCACTATTTTTTGCGTTGTTCTTAAGTGTTGTGTAATTTATCGTAAGAAGGTTGGTGGAATTTTTAGAAGAATGTGATTTTTTAGATCCATATGCACTTGTTTGGGATTGCGATGTAACAATCAATTTCCCAAGTTTAGTAGAAATTTGGCTCACAGAATCATAAATAGACCTAAACACACCATCAATGTGTGAGCCAGGAGCAGGTTTGGGTGGGTCAATGGAAGGCCTAACAACATTAGACAGTACTTCATAAATCATATCTGACTGTGAATAGATCAAATATATCTTTTGGGAAGCTAATATAGCTTGATCCTCTGTGACAGCTCTAAACATAGACATGTCTTTTAAAATATTAGGTCGTAAGGATTAAATTAACCATTTACGCAATATCTCATTGGGAATATTAGTTCTTACCAAAATCTTATGATGATGCCACTCATGGATATGACCAGAAATCAACAAGGAATCATCTTGTTTTAAGTTATACAAGAAATTAGAATCATTATCATGCCTCTTAGGAAACTGAAAGTGTGTTAAAAAGGTTTGAGATAAGGATGAAAAATCACTGTAGGATGTTGTGTCCAATTCGATGTACCATTTGGCAGCATCCCCAGTCAAAGTACATTGGAAAAAGTGTATCTTAATTGAATCATCCACTAAATAGTTGGATGAACAACATATGTGATACATGGTGATATGAGTGGAAGGATTCTTTCCGGATTTCTTTAAACTTTTTGTATATTGGAAGGAAATTTTGCAGGCATAGGTGGCCACCAAGGGTCATGTCTAATGGGGTCATTGGTAAAATTAGCCAAATATGCTAAATCAATAGAAGATATAAATGGATTGTGAAGTTTACTGAATGGGTCATAAGCAGGAGAGCCTCCAAACCAACCGTGAGCCACCCCGCCCCCCCATATAAGGATTATGATGTAATAATTTTTGTCTCTGTTAAGGGTTCACCCCAGCATATGAAGCATGTGGGCTAGCATGACTCGTGAGAGGAGTCCCCCCCCCCAGGATAAATTCCCCCAAAGGGTGTAGGACACCCAAGAGCGTGACTACTAACAGGGTTGTACCTGAAAAAGGATAGATGGAGAAAACCCTAGGGATGCAAGGCAGGCCTCCCAAGATGTTTTGAGCTTGGTCAAGGGGCTAGACCACCTTCCACTCATCCAAATCCACTTTCACTCCACCTTCCCTACACTTTTTTCACCCATTTTTGGCCTCGGATTTCCTTCGGACTGTTTCATGTAGCAATTCAAGAATTTCCTGTAGCACTACAAGAAACCTGTAGCAGCACTTGAATCAGCACCAATGGGCCCCTCCTTAAGCCCAGAAACCATCATCCACATCCTCTAGACCTACCAAAACCACCCATACACAATCATCGTTGCACCCATGTGTTCAAGTCTTCCATAAGCCACCTTAGCGCTTTCTTCTCCTAGCTGCAAAACAACACATTTACAAGCATAGTTAGGACATGATTAGTTGCATGATTAAAAACATGATAGATAGAACATAGTAAGTAGAGTGTTTTTAGCCATTTTTCCCAGAAAATTGTGATTAGGTTAATTTCCTTTATGCAATTTCAATTTAGAAATTTACTTCATGCAAGATGCCTAGTTTTCTTTCATTTCTTATCATAGCTTAATGTGTAGATTTATTTCATTGCAGAGTAGTTAAATGTACTTGATTGTTTTAGTGTAGTTTCGTACTTGTTTATAGCGACATGGATTTGAATCATTTGTAGTCGTAGGCCTAAATTCAAAAGTGTGACAGACTTCATCCAAAAACCCTATAAGTAGTACCCTTTCGTAAAGCTCAGAAGAGGATGACATGAGTAGAATGCATCTGTTGTGTATAAAGCACTATGACCTCCAAGTTTGTACAAACCCTAGGTTGATAAATTAAAGTAGGGTAGCCTCTGGGAGTTGTAGAATTATTTTTGCAATACCAGGGCTCACCACTTTTTGGCGTCGTTGCCGGGGAGGTGTCTAGTAGATGCTTTGATTTTATTTTAGCATTCTTTTCCACTTTCGTTTTACATGTTGTTTAAAAAATATTGAAAAAATACAAAAAAAAAAAATATCTGATTTTCATGCCTCGTAGGAGTAGGGATACTCAAGGAAAATTTTTACCTAAAACCCCCACATCGCCACATAGTCACCCTTCACTCTTCTTTAGTGGTTGTGAGGTTGAACACACCATAGTCGAGCCTTCTGAAAATTTTGAAGCACCTATTGGAGAAGAAGAAGATTTTGTTTCACTTGAGGAACCTACTTCACCTATCTCAACCATGGCTAAAACTAAAGGCCAGGGAGACTTTCCCATTAGCGAAGCAGATGGGGAAACTAAAATGAAAACATTTTCTCCTCAACCCTTCCACACTTTCATGGACTTACCTCTGAAGATCCTGACACATTCATGTTTGAATTTGTTTTTGTATGTAGAACCTATGACTATGCCTCAGATGATCATAAGTTGAAGCTATTCCCATATACCCTTAAGAATGCAGCCTTGCGTTGGTTCATGGTTCTACCTAGGAACACCACCTGGGAATAGATGCAAGAGGCCTTCAACAACCAGCACAAGGACTAATGTAGGTCCAAGGAAACTAAGGATGAGATATTCAAGATGACTCTAGGGCCTGATGAATCCCTAGAAGACTATGAAGAGAGGTTTCAATTAAACTATAAGAGATCCAATTGTACTCTTGATCCCATATCACTTAAACTAGTACTTCTCAGATGGATCAGGGAGGAAGTGATAGAAACCCTCAATATGTTATCACAAGGAGATATCTACCAACTGCCTTATGAAACAATCAAAATTGTCTTCACGAACCATTCTAGGGAATCTATGAAGAAAGGCAGAGCTGGAAAAAGTACAACCAATACCCCTTCCTCTTCCACCTCCATCAAGAATGAGATTTTAAATATGTTGGAGGACTTAAAAAGTGACATTATGCACACCTTTTCCTTTAAAATGGACACAATGCAGGTCAAAAGGAAGAAAGAGGAAGCATAAATAGCCTTGGCTATATTTTTCCCTAGATGTACCAGAACACACCCTAGAAATGAATTTCCATTAAATTTCATAGAGTTTTTCTTAGTATGTGAGGATAATCATGCCATTGACAAGTGTCCCTCCTTACCTGGACTCAAATTTGTATATCAAGGTGGGGAAGTAGGACCATATAAAAAATTTTTCATCAACCAGAGAAGGCCTCAAGGCCCTAGGTCATATCAGTAGGGTATGCAAGGTGCACCTTACTCTTACCAACACAATAATCAGAATGAACCCATGAAATCTTGGTACAACTCCACTCCTCCATATTGGCCTACACCTCCTACTTTGCCTTACAACCCTCCATATCATCCTCAGCCTCTGAACCAACCATTTTATCAATATGTTCCTCAACAACCTCAGTGGAAAAATCCATCCCAAGGGTGGAGGCCTCAACATAATCAACCACCTACTCTAATTCCTCCACCCCAACCTGAACCTCAGCTTACCCATGTTGCTCCACCCAAGTTGCCTCAAATGCCTGCACAGCCCAATCCGAACCTGAACAACAGATAGGAACATTAGGTTTATGGTGGAGAGACATCATATCCAACGTATGCTATGGAGATACAGGAGATTAATCTCAAGTCAGGAAGAGTACTCCCAGAAAACCACCCTCCATCTCCACTGGCAGAGGTTGAGGAGGAAAAGGAAGAAAGTAACACTTAGTTCCAACAACCTCCTTTTCCTGAGCACTTGATCCATTCCATTCAACACACCCTAGAGGAGACTGAACTTCTAGGAGAACTAAAAAATTTGTGTGTAAAGATACCGCTTCTCCAACCCATTAAGGATATCCATATTCACAATAGGCTCATCAAGGAAAAGTGCTTCAAGAAACCTGGGAGAAAGAAGAAACATACCCCCACCAACAATGTTGTAGGATAGCTATCCGACTTAATGTTGGGAAGGGTGATCTTTCCAAAGTACCTAGACCCTAGCAATCCATTTGTAGATGTGCATATATATGGTGTCATAGTCCCAAATACTCTGATTGATATAGGGGCTTCCATCAATGTCATGACCAATGAAACTACGTTGAAACTCAACCTCCAAGGGACTTTGAGGAAAACCATAACAGTTCTGCAACTTGCAGATCAGTCCACTGTAATTCCAGAAGGAATTATTGAGGATGTGATGGTTTCAATTGACTCTTGGTAGTATCCTAATAATTTCTTGGTTTTGCATCCAAAAACCAAGTTCAATGGATATCCTCTCATCTTAGGGAGACCTTGTTTAGCCACTATCGATGCTTTTATTAGTTTTCGGGCCAGAAACATGACTATTAATAATGGGCCCTTGTCTAAAAAGTTGGTATTATATCCTCTAGCCCAACCTTCCATTGATCATTATCTACCTATATGGTTGGAGGATGAAGAATATGAGGTATATAACACTATCCCCATTTGTACCATAGATGTTTTTCTTAGAGTGGGGCAGCTTGATGAAGATGAACTCATCGACCATGTCATTCAAACCAGTCCCCGCTAACAGTCCGCTTGAAAACCTAGCCAAAGAATCTGAAAGCCAACCTTGGATGGAATTGCACTCAGTCGATTCAACCTCTAAAACCACCAAGGCTATAGATTTTTGCCCATCCATATCTCTGAAAATCAAATCAAACCTCTCAGATGAAGAATAAAAGTAGCTATTCCAGCTTCTAAAATAAAACCTAGATGCATTTTCTTAGGATTACAAGGACATGAAAGGGGTGCATTCTTCAGTATGCAAACATCATATTTACATTAAGGAGGGATGCAAGCCTGTGCGACAACCCCAAAGAAGAATTAATCCAGCTCTAAAGGACATAGTCAAGGAAGAATTGCATAAAATGTTGGATGCAAGTTTCATTAATCCTATATTAGACAGTGAGTGGGTATCTCCTCTTATCCTAGTCCCGAAGAAGAATGAAAAATGGTGAATCTGTGTTGATTATCAGGAACTTAAAAAAGCCACCAAGAAGGACCATTTACCTTTTCCCTTTATATACCAAGTCATAGATGGCCTTGCACGAAAGAGATTATTTTCCTTCTTAGATGGGTTCAATGGGTATAACTAGATCCAAATCAGCCCTGAAGACTAGGACAAGACTACTTTCACCTACCCTTGGGATACCTTGACTTATAGATTCTTACCCTTTGGGTTGTGCAATGCCCCAACTACCTTCCAGAGAGATGTCTTGAGCATTTTCTCTGAGCTAGTCCATGACTCAGTTGAAATCTACATGGATGATTTCACACCCTATGGGGATGAATTCCATGAGGCTCTCTCCAATTTTGGAAAATTGATGAGAAGGTGCATTGAGATGCATCTCCACCTAATCCCAGAAATGTGTGAATTCCTAAAAAGAGGAGTTGTATTGGGACACTAAATATCCCAAGCAGGAATACAGGTGGACCCAAACAAAATCACTATCATCAAAAGTGTACCTACTCCTCAAAATAAGAGAGATGTCAGCAGTTTCTTAGGTTTAGTTGGCTATTATAGAATATTCATTAAATATTTAAGTAAAATTTCTTCACCATTATTTGGTTTATTGGACAAAGATTCTGAGTTTACTTGGTCCAAACTTTGTCAAGAAGCTTTTGAGCTCATTAAGGGAAAGTTAAATAATTCCTTCATTCTTCAAGGTCCAAATTGGACTCTGCCTTTCCACATCCACACAGATGCATCAGATAAATCTCTGGGGGAAGCATTAGGGAAGTTAGAAGACAAATTACCTTATGCAATCTATTTAATCAGTAAGAACTTGTCTAAGGCTAAGATCAATTAAACTGTCACAAAGAAGTAGATGTTAGCCATTTTCCATTATTTAAACAAATTTAGCCATTATGTCACTGGGTATCAGACCTTTGTATGTAGTGACCATGCAGCCATCAAATATTTAATGAACAAACCCCAATGTTAGAATAATTAGATGGATTACCAGCTTCCAACTTCCAGATGAACATATTTTCGCTATCTCAACACTCTCACCATGGTTTGATGACATAGCTAGCTACTTTGTTGCTGGAGAGTTCCCTCCTAATCTCTCATTCAAGGAGAAAAGCAAGATCGTTATAAAAAGCACCCCTTTCACATGGATTGGGGGAAATCACTTCAAGCTAGGCCCTGGCCAAATTCTCAGGAGATGTGTGAGGGAGGAATCAGTTTTTGATATCCTTTATTCATGTCACGATAGCCATTGTGGAGGCCACTCTGCTGCAAAAAGGACTGCCTTCAAATTTTTTCAGGCAGGATACTATTGGCCTACCCTTCACCAGGATTCCAGAAGATACACTAGCAGGTGCAACCAGTGCCAAAGGATGGGGAAACCTATAGAGAGGGATGGGATGCCTTTGCACCCTCAGGTAGATCTTGAGTCATTTGACAAGTGGGGCATGGACTTCATTGGACCTATTGATCCACCATCTGGACATAAAAATTATATCATAATCTGCACTGACTACTTGAAAAAGTGGGCTGAAACACAAGCTGTGAAGGTAGAAACCGAGGAGAAAGTAGAAGAATTTCTGAGAGAGAATGTGTTTTACAAATTTTTATACCCCAGAGCAGTAGTCACTAATAAATGGTGACAATTCACATCTCATCTCATTGATAATATTTTGAGGAGGCACAAGATAAAGCATAAGACTCCCACTGCCTACCACCCTCAAGAAAATGGCTAAGTGGAGGTGACCAACAGAGCCTTGGAGAATATTCTCACCAAGGTTGTGAGCAGCAGCATAAAATATTGGGTGGAAAGATTAGTATAAGCTACTTGTGCCTACAACACTACTTGGAAAAAACAACAGGATTCACTCCTTATGACCTGGTCTATGGAAAGAAATCTCTGCTTTCAATTGAATTTGAGTTCAAAACCTTAAGGATGGCAGCTGAGATAGACCTAGATATCTCAAATTCCCAACAAGAGAGGTTGTTGTGATTAAATGGATTAGATGAGTTCATGATGCAAGCACTCCTTCACACATAGGTAATTAAGCTGCAAAGGAAGGTCTGGCATGAAAAATACATTAAGGAAAATACCTTTCAAGAAATATATTGGGCACTTTTGTATGAATCAATGTTTAAATATTTCAAATTAAAACTAATGACAAGATGGATGGGACCCTACAAAGTGGAAAAATGTTATGATAATGGTGTAGTTCATATCAGAACCATAGATGAGGAAGGAATTCCCCTACTTGCAAATGGTTACAACCTTAAGGTTTTCAAGAAGCCCACGTCTAGGTAATAATTTATAAATTCCATAAACAGGGAGGTGTATTTCATGGGAAACTCCATAGTTTATAGTGTCTCCCCCTCCTAGAAAATAAGATAAAAACTAAAAAATAAAGAGGAATGGGTGAAAACCTATCTGAGGCGCCCTAGGCCAACTCCAGGGTTGAAAACCTCCATGAGGAAATCTTGGAGCAAGAAAAAAGAAAGAAAAAACAGAGAATAAAATATCCTTAGGTGAAAACCTCTCTGAGACGCCCAAGGCAGGCCTCTGGGTTGAAAAACTTTGTGGAGGCAGCCCACTTTCCTTCAAAAAAAAAAGGAGAAAAATAAAAGAAAGAAAAGGAAAAGGAAGAAAATACCTATGTGTTTATGTGTTTTTTTGTTTTTCAAGTTATTGATTAAAGATGGTTTTTTGGGATCCAGAGGAGACATTTCTCTTCATTTTCTCTTCTCCTCTGCTTGCACATGCCATGAGAAACTCCCTCATACATCCCTTCATCCATTCCACCCTCCATATAGGAAAAAATTTAATTTTTCTTCCTACACTGTAATTTCTACAGGAAAATCCAGCGACTACACGATTCCTCTAGCACTATAGGAAGCTCCTGTAAATGCTACAGGAAACTCATTTATGAAGGAAAAATCCATCTCAAGGAATTCTACACTTCAATAAGGGCATGATAATTTATGTTTTTCCTATACCTACCATTTCAAAACCTTTATTTCACTCCATGCCCAAGGATTCACTCTCTAAACCCTATGTTGCGTGATTGGAACCTAAAATCATTGAAAACTTGGCATGAGATCTGTTCACTTTCATATCCTCCACTCCATTCATTCCATGAATTCATCCATATCCTCCATGAACAATATCCCTCCATGTTTTAGCAGATTGAAGCAATAAGAGGCAATAAAAAGACTGCTACATGCATTAAAAAGTTTCTTGTAGCAAATCTGTGTGTGGCACAGCAAGCCAAAAATATGAAGGAAAGCTGATGAGGGTAACTCTAGAAGACCACCATTAGACTCTAGGAGGGTAATAACACCAACCATGACACCTGAAGACCTCCATGCATCACCTAAAAAAAAGAAAAAAATAATAATAAAAATTATTAAGCAGCTCACTCAGAAAAGACAAGCCGCTTACTTAGAAAATAAATAAAAAATGAAGATACAACAAAGAAAAGACCAAGGTTGCCACCACTAGCTCCAGCTCCTTGCACCAGCTCCTTCAGCACCTTAGCAACACCAATTAAGCTCAAATATGGCCCCTCACCTCTTTTTATGCATCCATAATGACCGAAATGGTTGAATGTCTAATTTTAGAAATTTAAAAGGAAAAAAGGTGGCCAATTAACTTGGCCACCTTCGTAAAGTGAAACTGAAGGAAAATTGAAAGTGCATGTCACCTGGGAAATTCAAATAAATTCAAGAGAGTGGATGGGTATGAATAGAGTGATCATGAGGCTCAGCAATGATTAATTGAAGTGGGACCAACGGTCTCAAAGAGGAAAACTCGTGTTAAGTATGAGTCACCACAACACTCCAAATTTGGTTCAAAACCCAATAAAGGTAATATTTGTCTCATTTTCACCATTTCATTGAGAATTTCAAAGAGCAGCAAGAGAAAGAGAGCAGTCGGATCCATCAGGAGAGAAGCATCAAGGTTTGAGCTTGCATGCACCATCATGCTACAGGAAATAGAGTTTTGCTATAGGCAACTTCAAAAGTAGATCAACAAGGGTTTAGAAGAGTCACCCGTGCGTGAATTTGACTCCCAAAACCACCATATCTCAAACCAAAATAGTAGAGGACAAAGGTAAGTGGTTTCCACCCTGCAGCAATAAAATTTCTCCATGAAATTTGCACATAGAAAGTTCAATTTGGAAATTAAAGGGTAAAATAATTTTTTTCTTGCATTCTGTTTCAAGACCTCCATCTCTGAGAAACAACTCTCAAACCTCTCACCACCTTCATATCACAGCCATTAAAATGGGAGGGGGGTTCAATCGAAGAGATCCTACTGACATTAAGAAAATTAGGCAGAATCCTCAAGTCATGGAAATCTTCTGAAATCACCAACGGTTAGGGTTCTTTGAGCTATTAAAAGGTTATGATGAAGAGATAGCTATAGCATTTGCAGTGGCTCTGCAGTCACATTCAGAAGAGAGAACCACCACTGTGGTTAGAGGCCTAGCCATCACACTATCTCCTGAACTCATAAGCAGAGTTATAAATTTACCCTTAGGATTCAAATGGGTTAAGGAAAGAATGCCTATCACTGCAGCCAAGAAGAGTTTCTTTTTGCTAGGCGAAGAGTACATTGAAGACAAAAATGGAGTGAGGAGAGAAAGCCTTCCATACCCCTAGGATGAAGTAGCCTTCCATATCATGAATTTTATTTCTTTTGAAGGAAGACTTGGTGTGGTCTATTGGTATCATTTTAGATTGTTAAATGAACTTAGGTTTCAAGGAGAACTCCCACTTGAACAGAGATTAAGCGTCCCTCACTTCCTCCTGAACTCCATAACTACCATGAGCCATAAGGTGAGGCAAACAAAATATCAGCACTTGGCCCATCATGGCCTCATAAAACTAATTGTGAATGATGCTTTGAGAATTTTGAACCTACCTGTATCTTGGTCTTCTTTTATAGACATAAATAGGGAAGCCTTTATAGCTACCCAAACATGGAAAACCTTTGCTTCTAGCCTTAGAGAGAGGGAGGTAGAAGAAGAAGAAGAATAAGAAGAGGCTGAAGGGGAGGTAGAATAATTATACGGATGACCAGCTGCTAGAAAATGCATCTCATCCCTCTGTATAGGTTTCCCCATCCTTTGGCACTGGTCGCACCTGCTAGTGTATCTTCTGAAATCATCGTGAAGGGTAGGCCAATAGTATCCTGCCTGAAAAAATTTGAAGGTGGTGCTTTTTGTAGCAAAGTGGCCTCCACAAGGGATATCATGACATGAAGAGTGGATATCAAAAACTTCTTCCTCCCTCGCACATCTTCTGAGAATTCGGTCAAGGCCTAGCTTGAAGAGATTTCCCCCAATCCATGTGAAAGGGGCACTTTTTCTAATGATATTTCTTTTCTCCTTGAATGAGAGATTATGAGGGAACTCTCCAGCAACCAATTAGTTAGATATGTCAGAAAACCATGGTGAGAGTGCTGATATAGAAAAAATATGTTCATTTGGTAGCTGAAAACTGGTCATCCATCTAAGTATTTAGCTATTTTGCTTGCATTTTCATTCACTGTTTTTAGTTTTCTTCCATGTGTCTTTTGTTGTAGATTTAGCTTTCTTGCATGTTGGTTGAATAGGTTATAAATTCAGAAAGTTATGAGTCAAGCCTCCCCCTCTCATCTCTTTTATTAGAGCTTGAGGAGGGTAGACCTTCCCCCACAGGCCAAAATTTATTTTTAGTTTATGATTTCTTGGAATGAATAAGTTAGGTTGTTGTAATTCCATTAATGTGTTTAGAATGTTGTGTTAGATCTATGTTTGTAGGTTAAAGTAGATTTTCTTTCCAAATTCAATTCAAATTTTCCATTTTCTTTATCATGAATTTGTCCATCGTTATTGCATAAACAGGTATTTTTCTTACAGGTTCATGTAGCACATCCAAGGAGAATTTCACCAGCACCTTCAACTTCATCTCTCACCCTTCATCAGCCTTATGTTCATCAAAATCGCCATCATCCTTGTTTTTAGATTTTTCACCCCTACACCATGAGAAAACCCGAGGGGTGCAAGACATGCCTCCCAAGAGGTTCTGAGATTGGCCAAGGGGTGGGACACCTTCCACTCATCCAAATCCACCTTCACTCCACCTTCCCTACACTTTTCTCACCCATTTTTGGCCTTGGATTTCCCTCACACTATTTCTTGTAGCAGTTCAGGACTTTCTTGTAGAAACACTTGAAATAGCACCAGTGGACCCCTCCTTAAGCCCATAAACCACCATCCACATCATCTAGAACTTCCCAAACCACCCATACACCTTCAACCTTGCACCCATGTGTTCAAGCCTTCCATAAGCCACCTTAGCGCTTTCTTCTCATAGCTGAAAAACAACACATTTACAATCATAGTTAGGTCATGATTAAAAGCATAATATATAGAACATAGAGTGAGTAGAGTGTTTTTATCCATTTTTCCCAGAAAAGTGTGATTAGGTTAGTTTCATTTATGCAATTTCAATTCAGCAATGTAATTCATGCAAGATGCCTAGTTTGCTTTCATTTCTTATCATATTTTAATGTGTATATTTCTTTCATTGCAGAGTAGTTAAATGTACTTGCTTTTTGTAGTGTAGTTATGTACTTGCTGATATCACCATGGATTTGAATAATTTCTAGCCCTAGGCCTAAATTCATAAGTGTGATAGACTTCATCCAGAAACCCTAGAAGTAGCACGCTTTCATAAATCTCAGAAGAGGACGACATGAGTAGAATGCATTTGTTGTGTATATAGCACTATCACCTCCAAGTTTGTATGAACCCCGGGTTGATAAAGTAAAGCAGGGCAGCCTCTATGAGTTGCAGCATTCTTGGTGCAATACCAGGGCTCACCAACTGGTGATGACTATATTCAGCTAGGGTGAAAAAATATAAATTAGCACAATTATGTTAGTGTGAACACCCTACGGCCAAGGCTACTGATGCAGACCAAACACCACACATTATAAAATTCATAAGAGGTAGTGGTACAAGAAAATTAAATAGAAAGAAGCTGGTAGTGGGACAGTTATACTAGCGATCCGATTCCCAACTCTTTTAGTAGAAAATTTGATTCAAGTGCCCTTATTAGCCATGTGGCACCCCCAAGAGGACTGAGAGAGTATGTATAATATTTTTGCTAGGTATATAGAAGACGAGCCCGACCCTACACCTATGTATGAGACCTAAAAATATTGGCCACTAAGGTTACCACTAACAATAATACATCCGGGGGGGACAGTCTTAAGCCAAGTTCTCACACAAGGGCAGGATAGCTAATTCTGAAACCCCCTTGAGAATTTCCTCCAAAGTGGCCCCTAAATGCTATAGAATAATGCTAATAACATTGTTTGCAATACATGAAAATTTTTCAACCCATGCCACCTAAAACTATCATTCATATAGTTTTAAAAAATAGTGGTGTTAATTTTGGCACATTAGTTTCTTCTGGATTGGAATCCATTGATAAAGTTTGGGAAATCTCTTAAAATTTCTACCTCCACTTGCACTCGTAGAATAATTGTGAGGCATTATAAAAATATCTTGATGAAGAACTAGTTGATTACTTGTTTTTGCAGAAGGAAATATGGCATTATGTGGTGCAAACACCAAACAATTCCCAAAGAAACTCAATAAACAATCAAACAGTTCCAAAAATAATACAAAAATAGACCAAACAACATTATACCAACTTTTAAATATTAAATTTTAATGTATATTTTATAGAGATATGCATTGGAAAGAGATGCACATGATTTATGCAGATTCTATCCATAAAATCTATGGTGTCATTTATTGCATGAGATCCATTTAAACCTTTTCTGGTTTATTGAACCTTGAAGTGATGCCATATTCCATCACATCAAAATTGGAAATAGTGGAAGTTCTTTGGTCCTTAGTTTTATTTCCTTGTTTGATATGTTTTTTGGACATAAATATTGTATTAGGATTCTGAAAGGACTAGGTTTTACCTGTAGGCTGAGGGTGCATGTTTTACAGGGATTCCATTTTTTAGATTGAATATCATTTCTATAACTATGTTGGGGCTCTCACATATTAAACTTTTTTTCTTTTTATTAACAAGTTTTAATTCTCTACCAAATTTTAATAGAGTATTTCCTTACAACTTGGTTACATAATAGCAAGTAAAAACGGAAAATAACTTTATAGAGAGATAAAGGATCATTTCAATTCAACCTTTATTGTTGCTAAATGATGCAGCTAATTAAGGTGATCTTAGATCTGAAAGTTTTGTTTCTTCCAGTTTCTCATTGTCTATGTCCCTCCTTGCATCTCCCTGTTATGTGAGGTGTTGAATATGGGGCAGAAATTTTTTTCTTGTTAATTTTGGAAGATGCTCTGAAATATTACTATGTCCACAGGTCGATCTATGATAGTGGGGCTCCCATTGGGGGCTCTTCAGGGTATGTGTCCACCATTTGATTCTGTTGTAGCTTTGGTATGAGAGACATTTCTTTGTTTTTTTGGGGAGCTTCCTTAAGTATATATTCTGCCCTTGACTCCATTTAAAAGTGTTGTAAGCATTTATGAGAACCTCTTCTTGTCCTTGACTTGAGGTGGTGTATTTCCCATCCTACAGAGGCTTTTCTTTTTCATCTAGTCCTTCATTTTCCATTGAATCTAATTCAAGAGATTCTCCCACTAGGTCTTCTCTTGGGGGCTATCAGTGGTGGTATTCGAGGTATCATTTTTTTAGAGTGGTGCTTAGATCTTTTAAGGGCCCCATTTGTCCCCTTGCTCCTTGGATTTCTCCTCTTCCCCTTGGATGATTGATGCATACACATACATTGTTCAGCCTCAATATTATTCTCCAATGGCTCTTCTTCAAAATATTCTCTATAACTTTGAATTTGATTTTCATGTTTGAATATAAACCCCTTTCTTTTCTAGCTAGGGGCCCTATGTTTTTCTTTTTACTAGAGCATCTAGAATTAACCCTATGAAAACTTGTCTACTTTCTTCAGCTTGTGAGGGGGTTCGACAAGTTTTAGGGAATGGGGGTGGGGAGGATTTATTTGGGCAACGTTTGAAAATTTTCCATAGTCATGGAAATTATTTCTCTTCAATGGAAATTGCTCATCTTCCAGTTGATGCGCATGGATCTGGTTAGCTATTTGGAGCTCTATAGCCCTGAGAAGGCCTTCTCCAATTTTTCACACAAATATAAGCACAAGATAATGTGCTTGATCTTGATTTAGAATTTTCAAAATACATCCCTATCTTATTTATTATTTTCAAGTGTTTCATTTCCCTAGTGTCCAGAGAAAGATTTGGTAGTTTGACCCACACTGAAACAGTAGGATTTTCCTCTCTCAGATCAAAATTGATAGATCACTTGCTCGGATCAGTGACACCTCATGTTTCCTCCTAACCTCCTCCTCTAGTGGGTTGACCTATCCCTTTGAGGCCTATGAGGAGCTATCATTCTAGGTCACACATCATACACCACCCAACAAGTATATAGACCAACTTTACGTTGCTCCAAAGTTAATCCCCTAATTGTTCCCACCTCAATATACTACTCATTAAGTTTAGAAAAGTAGGTAGGTTTCTATTAGGATATTATTTTCTTTGGCCTTGGATGTTTTGACTTTGGAGAGAGGTAATCACTCTTTCTTGTGCACTGCCTGGGATCATACAAACAAGTGTTGTTAGTCTAGGCCACTTCCTAAAGGATATCTTCTGCTAGTGCGTCAATCCTTTTATAGTGATTAAGGACTCTGATGGTGAGCCCACCTCTTGGCCTCCTCACTCTTCCTTAGCCACCAACACTAGTAAGACATGACATCCTCCCTCTCTTTTGCTTGGTATTGATATTTTTAGAGTCTTTCAATTTATAACACTTCTATTTTATTGGCACCTTATCTTATATTCTCTCTATTAGCTGTTTTTAGCTTTATTTAACTAGATATTTAGTGTCTAGTCTCTAGTCCCAAATGTACAATTAGTAGTAAATGACCATATATAAACAATAAAATAACATTGGGGATGGTAGTTTTCACAGGTTACATTAATGGATATTATTGCATGTGTGGTGGTACAAATTTTGAGCAGACTCCTGCAGAGAAATTTGTTTTACAGTTGGAGTTGGGTAATTTGGAGATTGACAATGATGAAGCTAAATTTTAAAATATCGCCCTCACCTCCACCAATGTATTACAGAAAATACATTTGAATGTAATAACTAACCCAAGAATTAGAAATTATGCTTGAGCATTAAAGTATTTATCTTAACGTTCCTACTTTTGATTGATCCTCCATTATTGTTGCGTCTGAAATCAGTGTATGAAAGGAAGCAAGAACAACTAGACTTGGAAAGGTGTGAAGCTGTAGGAGTTATACTTTCACATGTGAAAATGGTTACTGACTTCAACCCATTGCTTTCAATAAAATATTATGCAAGTGGTACGTTGCTAAGGTCATGCCTTGTTACTTTTCAAGCAAATGGATGTGATTGAATCCTAATTACTAACCTCTACTAGGATACAAGCCTGCTAACAAAGAGGCAAAGATTTATATTCTAGTATGTTATCTTCTCATGAGCCAAGTCAAAATCATGGGAATACTTTAATTTTTTTGTTATAAATTGGAGATTTTGTTTGAGAACATGTTGCAAATATTCTATGTTTGGTAAAATAGTATTTGGTCAAAAATTGTAAATATTATTACTTAAAATAAATTATTTCCCTTGATGATGATAATAATAAAAGAGAAGGCCATTATAAAGAAGCAAGTCTAGTTGGAAAGTAGGATCCAATTTTGTTTCTATTCAACAACCTCACCTTATATCCATATTATATTTATCTTCATCCAAACCCGATGCCATATATTTGTGACCATCTCATCTACAATTTGTTTCAGTGTGTATATACCTTTGCTTTTAAAAAAATATCTTATACTATAAATAAATCTACACTCATTTTTGCAATCAAAGGGTCAACGACCATCCTTGTTGTCCTACCCCAATAGCCAAATCAATAATTTGATTGGGATTGTATATACCTTTTTTTTGAACAAATTCTCTTAGCCTATCAGGCAACATAAACTCATTTTTGCAATCAAATTTGGGTCAATAGCAACCCTTGTTGTCCTACCCAAACCATCCAAACCAATAGGATTTCATGAGTAATTTCTCTCCATAAGCTTTCGACTACCAAATATTTACCACAAAAGTGAATGCTCTTTAACCCCCAACCACCTTCTTCCTTTGGCTTTGTTATTAACCTCCACTTAACCAGGGGGATTCCTTAAGTTTCATTTTTTGGTTTCACTATATTATTGTGTTCTCTACAATAACTCTGTGATTTTTTCGTCATTCCATTCTTATTATGGTATGGAATCTGGATCACTTAAGTCATAATCCAATTCCACATCTAAAATTGTTTCATCAACAACAAATACAATAAGGGGATGCATGATTTATCTCTTCACTTTCTATTGTCTTATATTCTTTAGCTAAAGGATGCTTTCCATCCCGACTAATCAAGAATGCCACAAACTTATGCTTGTAAACCAAAGACAAAGGATTATTAGAAGGTGTTTGAAATTTGTGCTTTCTAACAATTGTTGTGGAAATTTTGCTATGTATCAATTTGCAGCAAAATGTCTGCAAAACCTCATTTGAAACTGCCCCTTGTACTCTTGGGTCCCACTAACATATTTTGGTAATTTTTGGACACTAACCAAAGATATATCTTCTTTTTCTTTAGAATTTTGATCCCTCCGAATTGTCAACAGTGAAACAAATTTCTTAGTGTATTATTATTTTTTAGCTAAGAAGGGAGATTGGCAGGACAAAGTGGACAACTGATATCCATGTGTGATTTTGTCTTCAAGGGGATTGAAATATGTAAGTATGTCTTAGACTGATACTATATATTTCCATGTCTTTCTAGCATTCTATCTATGATAGGAGGTATCCATGCTATCATCCCTTTGAAATCTAGCGTGACTGACCTGGTAGTGGATTTTGAAATCTAGCGTGACTGACCTGGTAGTGGATTTCATGCTTGTAATGTGCCACTAATTATGAGCTAATTCTACAAGAATTGGCCAGGTGCGAGACAAAAGAAAGCAATAAAATGTGTCAATCATAGTACATACATGCATAAACTCTATTGTCATTTGACTTCCTCCATGGTGAAGGATTTGCTATCTTTTCAAGGAAAGAAACCTCATAGACATACTATCTTGATATTTTCAAAAATTTAATGACCTTCCTCTTTCTAATGTTAGGACTGGAAATTGTAGCTATTTTTTTATTTCTATAGGTTCCTTCAATGGCTCATGATCATTCATTTTCAAAATATTGTAGATCTAATCAGAAATTTAGTTTTGTTGCTAAGATAGCTTACTTTGTTTCTTCTTTCCTTCTTTACAACTTGAGCTATAATTACTCCCTCTTTGTGTCTTTCTTCCTTCTACTTGCTAAGTGAAGATATGATTTTGCATCCCTTTTTTCTCAGCTTAGAGGTTTTAATTTGTCCTTGTGTTAAAGTCACCACTACGAGATTGGTTGAGCAGTGTAAACCTTAGAGTTCCAAGCTAGTTGTTAGACTTATAGAAAATCTCATGGCCAACATTTTCTAGCCTTAGATGTTAAGAAATATGCTAGGTGACACTGTATGTAACCATCTTTGTTGGGTTTTACTAGTATCAGGATTGTTTTGCAGCCCTCCCTTTTTCCCTCGCTCCCTTTTTCTTATTGGTTTGTCTTGTTCTCCATCGTATTTCTTTTACATATTATTACATTTCATATATAATTTTTTCATACTATTTGTCTGAGATGCTTTAGAACTCCCAATGTACAATATGGATGTTGTACTTTTGTAGTTCCATTAGCCATATTTGGCGACTAATGATAGTAATATGGAATAATAAATTTCAATTTAAGTCCTGATATCTAATGAGCCCTAAGTTTCCTATCCCTTGCCATCAGAGACCTTAGTTTCCAGACTCATTATGTAAGTATGCATATTATGTGATAGAAAATAACCGTGAAGGGTAATTTTAAGGTGTGGAGTCTTGTTAACCTTTATAAATTCCGATGAGTTTTAGAGATAGCCACAAAGAATGGCTATAGTCTTTAATTTTGGGTATATCCAGAGAGGTTTGGGGATTATTGACATCAAAAAAATTGAGTTGGGAAAGTTTGTGTTCTTTATGTTTCCTGTAGATTGATGAATTAATTCATCATGCCCTCTTTTTGTTGTTGGTTGGGTTAGATCGGGCCAAAAACATTGTTGCACTCCAAACAAATTCTTGCACATTAGTTAAACATATAGGTAGTTTTAAGGTTATATAT
Source organism: Pinus albicaulis (assembly GCA_034641835.2). Classification (NCBI taxonomy): domain Eukaryota; kingdom Viridiplantae; phylum Streptophyta; class Pinopsida; order Pinales; family Pinaceae; genus Pinus; species Pinus albicaulis. Next base: position 694,422,647 of record CM076579.1, on the reverse strand, counting down.
ACATATGTCATTGTTTGTGAATGAAGAAGCACATTCACATTGAATGGAAATAGTATTTTTTTCTAATTATTTTTCTTTGTTCATGGAGAATTTGAATGGAAAAAAGTGATTCTGAGGGTAATTTGTTTCACAGTGGTGCCTCATACAGTTTGATCATATTTAATGCATATAAATCCTCTGTCATTCTTATAGTGAGAATTTTGTCACTAGGATAAAAACCTTTAGCATCGTTCAAGGCCTTGTGTGACCTAGCAATGGAATATGTGGACTAGATTTTGGACAGAAGGAAGAGTATCCATAGGGTCTTCAGAGTGGAGTTCAATAAATCATTTGGTGAGCAGTGGTTCAATGAAGCTGTTAGAGGAAAATTTTGCTAGACTTGGAGTGAACTTTAATTTCACTTCAACAAAAATTCTCAAAGTACATGATGCTTGCTTGGATAAGAAAAGCAGTTCATTGCTAAGAAGAAGAATAAAAATAATGGAGGATTCAACCAAGGAGATGTACTGTGTTCAACCTATATGGTTCAAAGTGGAAATAAAATTGAGTTTACAAGGAAGATGCTCAGCCACCTTCATGCCAATGGGAACCACAGAAGAAGAAGAGCACTCCTTCAGATTTGAGAATGATTACCAAGATAGCCTAAAGATCATGAGATTGTTTGTTGAAGGAAACAATATAATTGGTGCAATATCTCTTAAAGTGCTTAAGAAAGAGGTATGGAAATCTTTGAGTTAGCTCATCAAACTCAGGGGACTTAGGACACATTGTAGGAGAATTTGAAGGAAATTTTTGTAGTGACCATCTACCACCCTCTTCCCATTGACAAATACCTTGGGGTGGCTTGTTTCTTATGTGATGGTAATGAAATCTAAGTGCACCAAGGGAAAGCTTCCAATTTTAGTGAAAATTTGGATAGAGGAGGAAGTTTGCTTTATCAGGGAAGTTAAAAGCGATCACATCAATCCATGCTAGTCATCTTCTTCCTCTTATTGAGGCCATTTTAGGAAACTGGTTGCCTAATGAGTGGAACACTAGGCATGGAGGCAATAATTCATTGGTGCCTTGGAATATTTCATTGATTTGTGGGAGGTTATTTTGAAATATTTGAGGAATGGGTGGAGACATTTCCCTTTGTTCAATAGAGTTGTACCATAGATTGAAGTGTGAATAGAACTCAATGTTTGGGCATGAAAAATTACATCATCATGGATTGGAAATTACAGTTTCACTGATCACCCAAGTAGTTGAAGACATGAGTGAATCTAATGCATAGAAGCATGGAAAATTGGTCAAAATACTAAGGCAATAGGGAGTTTGAGAAGTGGAACATTGGAAAATTGTGCATCCTCGTCAATGAAAGATGAACTAAAATTTCAAATGCAGCTAACTCCTATAAAAATGGAGTTACAACAATGATAGCATCAATTGGACTGATCACCCAACTATTTGTGACAGAGAAACTCAGTGATTTGTGAAATATAAATTGGTGCAATAAAGTGGTTTTGAAGCGTGCTATTGCAATTTTTCTTCTGCTAACCTTTGTATTCACTCTTCTAATATGAATATTGGTAGATACTCTAATGTATGTTGGGATACATTCCATGGCATGAATTAACTTTAACCCTTGTCCCCATCAATGGATGAGCCTTCTAATATTCCTTTTCCCTTAGAGTTGGAAACTTCAAAATGGTTCCTAAGGCCTTCTATCTCTTGTTGGCATTGTAAAGTAGATAGTTTACATAGACTTGACATCCCATCCTATGATAGTTCATGAGGATATTTTCCCCTTGATTTCCTCAAGCCCTCAAACTGCAAGCCATTTATTTCCAAAGTACATGCGGGATTAGGATTTTGAAGCCTTGGTTTTTGAGATTTCTATTTTGAGGTAAGATCAAGATCCAAGTGGCTTTTGTGATGAACAAAGTGAATCTACAAGAAAATAATGAAATCATCTCCCAAATATTCGAGAGGATCGTGTGAATCCAAATCCTCTTTTTCTATCACTCTAGTCCCTCTCAAATTCTGTTTGTTATTCTTTTGATATGTCTTGATTTTTGTCAATCTTCAATCCTCTTACTATTTAGTGCTTTACGACTAATTTCCTACTTATATGATGTTTTTTGGAAATTTTAATGTTTGATGTTCCATTCTTTGTTTTGAATGGTTATATGTGTGGAAAATTGTTTGGGGATAAATTGATTTAACTTTCCAATAAACTTGGGATTAAAGAGACATTGAATATAACCCAATTTTTAGATCTTTTTGGGCAGCAACCTAAAACAATTATGGATTTTAGGAGTCATTTTCTTATGAATGATTATTTATTTATGGTACCTTAATTAGTGTTATTTAATTTTCCCTTCAATGTATGCAAGCATTTTTCATTGATCTTACTTTACGATATTTCCATTGAATATTCAATTGCATGTTTGGTTTAATGGAGGTCCCTACAGATATGTTGAATATTAATATTTAGGGTCTGGAAAATCTTGTTGGTTGGTAGTGGAAATAGCAGTTCTATCTTACTTCAGCTAGTTCAAGTTCTTATTTTTTTTCTCTTCTTCTACTATTCATTAACCTGTTGTTATTTTTAATGATTGGAATCATTCTTGGAGTTTCTTGTATAGGTATTGTGATGTGCTTTGAGGGTTGCTCCAGTTTGATTACATACAATTGTATCAATGCTCTGGCAGAAGGACTTAACCCTTTATTGTTTAAAAATTTTCGAAAAATCATTCTGGAGCTAAGAGTGTTCTACGCCATTATCTGGTTTGGACTTAAAAATTGATGTTGAATGGGAAACCCTTTCCAGTCTGATAATGGGGTGGATAAGAAATATCATTTTTGTACATTTAAAATAAGAAGAGGTCAATAAAAGTTCAACTTGGGAGTTATTATTGTACAATAAAATGCACATGAATTATTTGAAGAATCCTTGCTTCATTAGCCTTTCTCTTCTTCATGCTCTCCATCCATCCACATAGTCCTGTCAACCAGAACTGGTTTCGACTATATTGTGAACTGAATATCCATCTTTCCATAGTCAAAATTTGATGGGGATGCTATACATGTTACATGTTGTCTATGAAGACTACAAGCTACATATTCTTCACAGCCAATATGTGATATATCCTTATACACAAATATTCATACTTTCAAAGAATATTTTAGAGTCAAAAACATGGATTTTAAGGGGTGTTTTCTGGGGTTTTCTTCTAAGATCAAGAAAATTAAGGGAATTTATGGGCCAAATGTTTCCATAATGATTATTTGATTGCCTACGGTGGCTTGATTGAAATTTTATTTCTGAGCCAGAATTGTTTCAAAAGTAATAGGAAAAGCTATATCTATGAAATTTTTCATTGAATATAATGATGTTTACCATCCCCTAAGACAATCATTGACTTCCTTTTTGGTAGTAAGAGCCATATGAAGGGGTTTACTGGAGTATAGTGGTATGTATTACCTGTGGGTAGAAGGTTTTTTGTGGTGTCTTTTCACCTAAATTTCTTATTTTGTATTCTTGGTAATTATGTGGGAAAGGGCATGGTTTTGCTTCACACACTTTCTTATTTCCTAGTTTCTAGATTTGATTCCCATAGCCCATTAGTGTTGTTGTGGATGATTATGGTTGTAGACATTCCTTGTTTGTTGTTTGTCATGTTAAAATATTCCAAAAGTTAGACTTTTTCAGTTGATACTCATTTTAGTTCTAATGCCTATTTCTTCCCTTGTTTTTTATGCTTAAATTTTAAAATTGTGCCATTGGACAATGATTTGCAGTGACTTTTTCATTTACTTAATAGTATAGCAGCTTACTTAGGGGAGGAAAATTTTGTCGATTACTATGCTCGATATTTTCCAGGGTTGTTGCCACATTTTCCTATTCTCATCACAACATATGGCCTCGGTATTCCACCTAATTTGCTATAGTGGCTAGTGAACTTTTTAAAATATGGATGTAGTTCCAGATATGGGGAAGGCCTTCCCCATTTTCTTTGTCAAGAAGGAAGTTTTGTAGTAGATTGGTCCCGAAAGATCATGGAATTTTATGGAATTGTATTAGTCTTGGAAAGAAGGGGTCAACACCTTGCTTTGGTTGTGTGTTTTAACATTTTCAATGGCACTGCTAACTCTCCGGAACACTAGATTGTGTTCTCTATGGTTGCAGAAATTTTTTGGTTTTAATAATTGGATCGATTACCTTATGAAGTCTCCCTTCCACTGCGACATGTAAGCTTCTTTATTTTTTCCCTTGCATGCAAAGGATGCACAAATATTGTAGTACAGTCATATCCTACATGATTTCATGTATTTTTGTGTAGTGAGAATAATAATCTGATTCGGCATGTCCCTTTGCCTTCTTCGAGATATCATTTCTGGAATGTGTTAATTTTTTAATATAAATCAAAATTTACTTGATAAATTTATGACCTATTTTGTTTGTTATTTTTAGCGAATTGTAGGGTTTTACTTGTCCCAATAGTGAACAAGTGATATAATCATAAACAAAGGCAATACTCTATATAAATATTTCTTGATACTAATTTAGTCAAGTTGATTTTGATGCAACATAAGATACCTTTCCTTAAAAGAGAAAACTGTAACCCCTTGAAGTAACTTTAACCCCTTTCCCCACCAACAGATGATCCTTCTAATATTACTTTTCCCTTAGAGTTGAAACTTCAAAATGGTTCCTAGAGCCTTCTATCTCCTTTTGGTGTTGTAAGGTAGATAGTATACATAGACTTGAAATTATATCCTATGATAGTTCATGAGGATATTTTCCCCTTGATTGCCTCAAGCCCTCAAACTGCAAGCCATTGATTTCCAAAGCAGATAGGGGATTAGGGTTTTGTGGCCAACAAAATACATCTGCAAGAAAATAATGACATCATCTCCCAAATCATCAAGAGGATCGTGTGAATCCAAATCCTCTTTTTCCATCACTCCAGTCCCTCTCAAACTCTATTTGTTTTCCTTTGATATGTCCTGATTTTTGTCAATCTTCAGTCCTCTTATTATTTAGTGCACTAGGACTGATTTCATACTTGTACAATTTTTTTGGGAAATTTTAATGTTTGATTTTCCATTCTTTGTTTTGAATGTTTATATGTGTGGAAAAATGTTTGGGGATAAATTGATTTAACTTTCCAATAAACTTGGTATAAAAGAAACATTGAATATAACCCAAAATTTGGATCTTTCTGTGCAGCAACCTAAAACAATTATGGATTTTAGTAGTCATTTTCATATGAATGATCGTTTAATTATGGCATCTTCTTTAGTGTTATTTTATTTTCCCTTCAATGTATGCAAGAATTTTCCATTGATCTTACTTGACAGTATTTCCATTGAATGTTTAGTTGCATGCTTGGTTTCATGGAGGTTCCTACAAATATGTGGAATATCAATATCCAAGGTCTAGAAAATATTGTTGGTTGGTAGTGGAACTAACAGTTCTATCTTGCTTCAGCTAGTGCAAGTTCTTATTTTTTTTCTTCTATAATTCATTAACCTATTGTTCTTTTTAATGATTAGAATCTTTCTTGGATTTTCTTGTATAGGGATTGTGACGTGCTTTGAGGGATGCTCCAATTTCGATGATTACAGAAAACTGTATCAATGCTCTGGAAGAAGGACATAACCCTCTGTTGTTTAAAAATTTTAGGCAATCACTCTGGATCCAAGAGTGTTCTACGCCATTATTCGTCTTGGACTTAAAATTTGATGTTGAATGGGAAACCTTTCCAGTCTGATAATGGGGTGGATAAGAAATTTTAGTTATGTACATTTAAAATAAGAAGAGGTCAATACAAGTTCATCCTAACAATTCTTGTTGTACAATAAAATGCACATGAATCATTTAAAGACTCCTTGCTTCATTAGCCTTTCTCTTCCTCATGCTCTCCAGCCATCCACACACTCCCCTCAGCCTGAAATATTTTCAACTATAGTGTGAAGTGAAGATCCATATTTCCATAGAAACATTTTGATGGAGATGTTATACATCTTACTTGTTGTTTATGAAGACTACTAGCTATATATTCTTCATGTCCAGTATGTGATCTATCCTTATACATGAATATTCATACTGTTAAAGAAGTTTCTAGAGACAAAAACATGGATTTTAAGGGGTGTTTTATGGGGCTTGTATTTAAGATCTAGAAAATTAAGGGAATTTTATGGGCCAAATTTTTCCACAATGATTATTTGAGCACACATGGTGGCCTGATTTAAAATATATTTCTAAGTCAGAAAACAATATTGTTTCAAAAGTAATAGGAAAAGATATGTCTGTGAAATGTTTCAATGAAGATAATGATGTTTACCATCCACTACGACTATCATTGACTGCCTTTTTTGTAGTAAGATCCATAGGAAGGGGTTTGTTGGAGTACAATGGTATGTATTACCTATGGGTAGAAGGTTTTGTGTGGTATCTTTTCTCCTTAATTTCTTATTTTTTATTCTTGGTAATTATGTGGGAAAGGTCAGGGTTTTGCTTCACACATTTTCTTATTTCCAAGTTTCTAGATTTGATTTCCATAGCCCATTAGTGTTGTCGTGGATGAAGATGGTTGTAGACATTCCTTATTTGTTGTATTTCATGTTAAAATATTCCAAAAATTAGAATTTTTGATTTGATACTCATTTTTATTTCTAATACTTATTTCTTTGATTCTTTTTTATGTTTAAATTTTAAACTTGTGCCACCAGATAGTGATTTGCAATGCCTTTTTCATTTAGTTAATAGTATAGAAACTTTCCTAGGGGAGGAAAACATTGTCGATTACTATGCTCAAGATTTTCCAGGGTTGTTGCCACATTTTCCTGTTCTCAGCACAACATATGGCCTTAGGAATCCACCTAATTTGCTACAATGCATAGAGAATTGTTTAAAATATGGATGTAGTTTGAGATATGGGGAACGCCTTCCTCATTTTCTTTGTCAAGAAGGAATTTTTGGAGTCGATTGGTCCCAAAATGTCATGGCATTTTATGTACTTCTATTAGTCTCGAAAAGAAGGGGTGAACACCTTGTTTCGGGTGTGTGTTTTAAAATTTCTAGTGGCACTGCTAACTCCCCAGAACACTAGATTGTAATGTCTATGGTTGCGGAAATTTTTGGGTTGCAATAATTGGATCAATTACCTTACGGAGTCTCCCTTCCACTACAACATGTAATCTTCTTTATTTTTTTCCTTGCATGAAAATGATGCACAAAAATTGCAATATAGTCATATCCTGCATGATTTCATATATTTTTGTGTAGTGAGAATAAGAATCAGATTTGTCATGTCCCTTTGCCTTCTTTCAGATATCATTTCTAGAATGTCTTAATTTTTGAATATAAATAAAAATTTACTAATAAATTTATAACCTATTTTGTTTGTTATTTTTAATGAATGGTAGTGTTTTACTTTTCCCAATGGTGAACATGTGATATAACCGTAAACAGAGGTAATACTCTATATAAATGTTTCTTGATAGTAATTTAGTCAAGTTGATTTTGATGCAACATAAGATACCTTTCCTTCAAAAAGAAAACTTGGATGTTTTTGATGTTATATTAAGAATCACAAAGACCTTTTTTTCCAAGGAAAAAATCTTCTAGTTTTATTTTAGGAAAAAAAAATTGTATGATGCAATTTTCTTGTGAGTTGTCATACATTATTTATTATATGTTGTCTTTTTCTTTCCATGTTTTTCACAAGTTATCTGCGCCCTGATATTTTTAGCATATAACTTAGTCGACATGATTGTGCCTAAGCTTTTCCCGAAGGTTGAATACTAAGTTACTACGGTGTTATTTTCTATGGTAATTTATTATTTTCTTTTTTTATACAGGTCATCTCTCCACATAGTGACCATTATCACCCAACTGAAGAAAAATTGTTCGAGTTTCTTTCTTTTCTAGGGAAAAACGACATTGACATTGTTGATGTTAAGGTATATTTTGTATAAATCATTTATAGTCTACTTTAGTTTATATTTCAGTGTTCATCATCTTCCATTTCTTATACTTTGCATTGTATCTTCTTTATTTTCAGAAGATGAACTCAATATTGGTGGTAAGAAGCAGGAATTGAAAAAAGAGGAGAACAATAGCACTGGAGAAACAATTCAGAAAGAGAGAGAGAAGAGAACCAGTCTACTGATACCCTTAAATTCAATATCCCGCATGAGACACACACATATAAGCTAATGATCAAATCTTTAGAGTTGGTGAATTCGCCTGCAATGCCTTAGTAACTCAATGATAATGTTTTGAAGTGATGAAACAATATTTCATGTGTAAATTGTAGTCCAACCAATATTAAGTTGGAAACTCATTGTAATACTTGACATTTCATATAATATAATTTATGTGGTTGAAATTATTTATAGTTTTACTTGATATTATTTAGTATTGTCATTAACATATGTAATTTTTCATTTTCATATTAGATGAACATGGACATTGCAAGACATTTTTTTTAATTTAGTGGAAAAATCATATTAATTATTTTATATTGATTAATATTGAACACATAAAATCAATCTAAAACTACAAAATTAGTAGTTTATATTGATTAATGATGAACACAAATAAAATGAATATAAAATGACTAAATTAGTCGTTTATAATGATTATTAATGAAAGTAAATGAAATGAATATAAACTACTAAATCAGTCATTTATATGAGTATGAAACTACCAAAAGAAGATAAATTACAATTATAAATGGTAAATTTGTGACTATAAATAACCACTAAATTTTGCATATATATGACTACTAGTAGCTAATTTACAGTATCTTATAACACGACTGAAATTCAGTCATATTTATTTGATCATTAATTGGTTTCAAACTATGACTAAAATTTGCATATATATGACTATTAGTAGCTAATTTACAATATCTTATAACACGACCAAAATTTTGGTCATATTTTTTGGCCATTAATTGGTTTTCTCAGGTGATCATATAGTAATCTATTTTTTTTGTATATTTTGTCATTAATTGTGGCAATTAATGTCTAAATCAATGACTAAATTAATGATCAAATTTATGACTAAATATACTACTAGATGATAAAATTGAGACAACCAATTAATGACTAAGCTAAAAATGATTAAAAGTTGGCCGCACTATAAGATACTGTAAATTAGCTACCACTGGTCACCGACTGAAAAATGGTCATTTATATGTAAATTTTAGTCGTTTTTTTAGTAACTAATTAACCATTTTGTACTAGTGTTTGGATGGCTCCTGGATGTCCTGTAGCAGGATCAGAAGGTTTTTGTAGTTGTGTGGTGTCGGTTCCACTTGCTTAAGGTGACATGGGATGTTGAATCAAATCATAATAGCCTCTCATCACATCTTTACCCCGGTTGGCCAGTTACTGGGGTAGATGTGGGAGGATGGTTTTACAGAGTGGTATCACAGCATGGTTCACCCCTAATACTGGATAGGCAGTGTGTGCTAGTCATGCATTCATGATGGTTGCACATGTGTCACTCATTCTTATTTTTTATATTCTTGTTGTATATGCATGGTGTTCGTCATGGTTGTAGCGATATTGCCATGTGAAAGTGAGGGTGTTGTAGTGGAATGTGTTTTCATGAGTGTATGATTGATTACATGTTGTCAGTATACATTGATATGGTTGTTGTCTTCATGCATGAGGTCATGTTATGTGATTTATACGGTCATGCATTAATGACTAGACTTTAGTTAGGATGATGTCTATATGTTGATATTTCTATATGTTATACATCTATATGTTGTTACGGTTATTCTTATACATGTATTACATTGATTTCGTTGATCTTGCAGATGAGATATCCTCCCCAAATTATGCTAAGGTACCTTGGTTGGTTTATGATTTGGTTTAGATGACATAAGATGCCTTGCGTGAAAAGGATCAAGATGAATAGCAAGATGGTAGATTATAGTTCATGATATTCTTCTTATGGGTTAGATGAGCGGCATGGTGTTGTGGACACTTCTGGCTTGGAAAACACATTGAGGAGTTTGAAGGAAGAAATAAGTTGTTGTAAGACAATGACATAATCATGGAGGCACAAGAGAAACAAGAAAAGGTTAATGTAGTAATCCTTCAAAAAATTTCAGAATTGCAGCGATAGGGGCCACTTTGGATCATCCATGGTCTGGAGGAAAGAAATAATGGGGCATATGGTAGTAGGTCTCATGGTGGTCACAGGTCGGATAGAGATGACATAGTGATAGATGGAAGGTTATTCGATACTCTGGATAGGAGAGGTGATGGACACATGTACTAAACTAGTTTTTGTTCTGACTGAAAGCATTATGATCGTCATTGTTATCATCCTTACAGGAGGAGTGATAGGGGATGATTTCCATATGAGTTTAAGAAAGAAAATCCACCTAATTTTTATGGAGATTTGAAGAATTCAAAAGAAGCAGAGGCTTGGATACTTGGGAAGAAGAAGTTCTTTGAGTTGCATAATTACACAGATAATATGAAGACTAGAGTGGTTATCTTCGGCCATAGAGGTAAATAATATATCTAGTGGGAAGATGTAAAGCGGGTCAGAGACATCAGGACAAAGGAATAGAGTTGGCATCAGTTCAAGAGGATTTTCAGGAAGAAGTACTTGTCATAAATGTACTACGACAATAAGGCCAAAGAATTCTATGAGATAAATATGGGATTAATGACATATGATGATTACACGACTAAGTTCCTAGATCTATTGAGGTATGTACCATATCTTAAAGATAAAAATACTGAAGTTCAATGATTTTTCAGTGGATTTCCATTAGCATTTTGAGATGAGATTGAGTATGATGAGCCTCAATTGCTTGAGGAAGTTATTGGAAAGTTGAAGCACTGTTAGTAGCAGTCAAAGTGTAAGAATGAGTTTCAGCAAGGATGGAAAGGGAAGGACAAAGGTAAAGGTAAATGGCAGTCTAAAATAACAAGGCCTCAGAATGTAGAAGAGAAAGAAAATGTGGCACCATAAAAGGATTTCAATGTAACCATATAGGGACATGGATCACAACAGCAACATAGAGGTGATGGTATGGGATGGTTGGAGTGTTGGAAATGTGGCAAAGACATCTCAAGAGAGAGTGTCCACAAAATCAGGGTGGTAGGCCTCAGATCCATAGTGCAAAGGAGGCACATAATGTTGGGGATGTTGGCAGAGCATTCCTCATATCTAGGTAGCACTAGATAACAGGCAAGAAGACCATCGGGCATCTACAATTGAGGTGGATGGTAAGATTTGTGATCAATTTGTTTCTATTTTGATTGACCTTGGATCTAATTATAGTTATGTTAACCCTAACTTGGTGGATAAGTGTGGTTTGAATAAATAAGTGCATGCAGAGTCTTGGTTAGTGTAGTTGGATACAGGTACCAAGAATCGAGTTCATCATCAGGTAAGATCTTGTGCATTTTATTTGAATGGTATGTCTACATCAGCACATTTGAATGTATTTCCTTTGGGATCCTATAGAATGATTTTGGGTAGGTACTAGTTATACCTTCATAGGGATAAATTGGACTATTATGAAAAATCCATTGAGTGATTGGATGATAATGGAGAGTAGATAACCTTACAAGGTAAGAATAAAACAACATCGGTGATAATGGTTACATCTATGCAGGCCAAGAATGTGTATTAATTGCAGTGCACATTTCTAGTGACAAAGGTAAGGAAGTTGAGGATGCAGATGTTTTGATAAAGTACCCAGTTCTACAACAATTTTAGGATGTATTTCCTACAGCTATTTTTGAGTTGCCACTTCACAGGGAAGTAGAATTTTCTATTGAGTTGGTACCAGGGGAAACGCTAGCATCAAAGGAACCTTACAATATGAGCACTCTAGAGTTAGTAGAGTTGAAGTTGCAGTTAAAGGAAATGCTTGACAAAGGGCATTCAACCAAGTCTATCACCATGGGGTGCATCGGTATTGTTTGTAAAGAAGAAAGATGGTATTCTCATATTATGCATTGATTATAGGCATTTGAACAAGGTGACCATCAAGAACAGGTATCCATTGCCGAGTATTGACAATTTGTTCGATCAGTTTAAGGGAGAAATAGTGTTCTTGAAGATTGATTTGAGATCCAAATATCGTCAGATATGCATTAAGGAAGAAAAAAATTACACAACAACTTTTCGAACCAGGTATGGAAAATATGAGTTTTTTTTAGTTCCATTTAGTTTGAATAACGCTCCATCTACCTTTATGTGCTTGATGAATAGTGTGTTGTGTCTTTATTGGTATATTCTAAAAATGAAGAAGAGCATGTCGAGCACTTAGCAATAGTATTGAGATTGTTAAGAAATCATCAGTTGTATGCTAAGCTCAATAGATTCAATTTCTTTTAGACTGGGGTACATTACTTGGGACACGATGTCTCCAAGGAAGGCATAACAGTGGATCCAGAAAAGATAAGAGTTATCATGGAGTGTGCAACTCCTAGAAATTTCGATGAGGTAAGGTCCTTCATGGGGTTGGCAGGTTATTATAGGAGTGATCCAGTGGCTCAGTAAAATGCTCAAAATTAAAAGTGCTCGAAAATGGTGCCAAAACAAAGATCTTGTTTCCCTTAATCCAACACAACTCGTTTCACTCAAAATTAATATTGTATGCTCTCGATATCGTGTTCTAACAGTTTTCTCAAATAACTAAAATTTTAAAAGTTGAAGCTGAAGGTACGCCTAGTGAGCAGTTTGTATACTGACTAAGCATATTATTGGGTAGGTGATTGTATTTTTATTGGACAATGGTGTGTTGACAAGTGTATCTTTTTTATTGGTTTGTGGGTGGTGCAATTCTATTGGTTTATGGTTCGTTGACGTGGTCCTATGAGGGAGAGTCACGTGGGCCAATTGTTGGCTGCCATGTGGCCTCCTGTTGGTATAACAAAATTTTGTATGGTTGGATAGGGCCTCCATGCGAATCAAAATTTGGACCTTTGGGGTGGAAGCATAGTGCTCCACTACTACACCACCAATATTACTTACTATCCATAGTCCTCGAGCCATATTTAAAGTTCAATGGAAATTGTATTCAGGGTCGGGGTTAGGGTTAACCCTTGGCCCCCGGTCCACCCAAGGCCACGAGACTGTAGCAGGTAGCTAGGGGAGTGGGGTTAACCCCGAACCCAAACCAAAAGTCATGACACATACCATAGTTAGTTGGTGCAGTTTTCAAACCTTCGTCTGGAACCACGGTGATACCACAGTAAAACAATGGTTTGGAATCGGTGGGTTATAAACCAACCATAACACCACTCCAATCATGGTATATGATGGGTTGGTTTAAACCCTTTGGCGTGAGGTGTCAAATGCTAACCGGTGGGTGTATTAACCCAACCATAACACTAACCACAGTTGCAATGGGATTTTGAAAATGGCGTAACAGTTCAAATTGTCCCACATCCGACAACTTTAATTGTGCCACTTGGCCCTTGTTGATCGGTTCATGGGGGTCATCGGGATTTAAAGTGTATGACCATTTTCACCCGAACCAGTGTCAATCCCACTGGCATGGGGAAAATTTGTCACCCTATGTGGCCGAAAAGTGTGGAAATTGTAGGATGTATTGTAGGTGGGTGCGGATTGGAGGACAGTTAGCAGGAAAATTATTCTAGAGAATAAACCAGTCATTTTTTAACCTTTTTGAGTGCATAAAGAGCCCAGCAAGGGGTTTTTTACTGTTTTGGAGCCATTGGAGACAACAATTTTTCATTATGAGCACCACAAATACATTTAGACACATATTTTTTAGTATAATGAAAGAGTCCCAACATTGGAAGGTAGACCAGGAGATGTATCCCAGGAGGGGTGAACTCCTTCATAATTTATTGTCTTGTGTTTCTATTATGGTATTATTGTCTCTGTTATTTTCTACAAAAGTGAGTTTAAAATCATCATTTATGTGTTAAGGAAACTTGTCTATTTGCATAAAAAACATATAATTTGACTTGAAAATTTTCATCAAAAACATTCAAGTTTTCATATACAGATCAGTTTGGTATCAGAGATTTGTTTTTTTGATTGCATTGAGGGTTTAATTATATTGCAAGTTTTTTTTATACATACAATGTTGAATCTCAAAAGAGGAGAAGGAAAACTTGTGGGAGGAAGTCCTCAAGCTAGTTCAAGTATAGCACATTTTCCACAATCTCCACCAAAATTTTCACCTCAAGTTTCACCAAAGGCCTCACCATTCATGGCACATGAAGAAGAGCCTAAAAATATGAATGAGGATGAGAAGGATTTTAGGAAATAATTCTTTGACATGACTGAGATGGTGAAATTTCTCTATGAGGAAAGGAATTCAAGGTTTCAAGGTGAGAGCTCAAATCCTCCAAAGGGAAATGGAGGAAATGGAGACAAACCTCTAAACAGGAATGGAGGAAATGGTGATATACCACCTCTAACTCCACCTTTCTCCTCACCATCATCATATTCTACATCAAACCCTTCTCAAAACCTCCACACTCTCCAAAGGGACATGGTAAAACTCCATTTTTAAAACTTGACATAAAGTTTGAATTTCCTCTGTATAATGGAGAGGTAAATGCTGAGAAATTAGATAATTGGGTTCATCAGCTTGAAGTGTATTGTAGGATACAAAGGATAAAAAATGATGAGACCAAGATTCATCTTGATTCATTAAGGTTGGAAAGTGCAACGCTCATTTGGTGGGAAGCCAAAAGACAAGAGGACATCAAGAAAAGAGGTAAGATCATAACTTCTTGGAATGATTTTGTGGCTGCATTAAGAAGGAATTTTTATCCTTTAGCATACATGCAAAAATATATAATGGATTGGAAAAACTTTATGAAATTAATGGGTCAAAGTGTGCAAAGTTATACCCAAGAGTTTATAAGGAGATCAGTGATATTGGGTGTAGATTTATCCTCTCAAGAAACTTTACTCAAACACATTGGAGGTTTATATAGCTACTTGAGACGCACTATTCTCATGTTTAACCCTACAAATTTATGGGTTTTGTGTACAGAAAACACATCTAGAAGAAAGAGGGAATGAGAGCAGCAAAAATCCATTTAAGAGTGGAGATAAAGGAAAGGTAAAATTAAAAGGAAAAGGAAAGAAATATGATTTTATCAAGAACGAGGGAGGAAAATTAAGATGAAAACATTTTTCAAAGGAAGGCCACGATGAAGATCATTGTTGTAAACTTCATCCTGAGAAGAGACCCAAAAATTTTAACAACAAAGGAAAACAAAAGACAGTTGCAACTACACAACATGATTTAATATCCTATTCGGGAGATGAAACACAGATTACAGTCATGGGATTGAAAGGTAAGGAATCCAATGCAAGTACTAGTTCTTCAAATAGCCTCATTGAAACTCAAAATTAAAAAGAAAAAATAGAGATTTTAGATATTAGAGTTATCTCAAAACATAACAAAATGGACACTTTATTTGATAGTGCCTCACAAGCAAATCTCATTTCTAAAAACATTGTCAAGAAATTGCATTTGGAAACCATTCCTCATCCTAAACCTTATCCTTTAGGTTGCGTGTGTGACAATGCAAAGTTGCAAGTAACTAGAAAATGCAAGCTGAAATTCGCCATTACTGCAAACTTCATTGATGAGGTAGAACTTGATGTAGTGACATTAGACATATTTGGTGTTGTTTTGGGATGCCCATATCTTTATGACATAAAATCTATCTTTCATCGCCATGAAAACAAGTATCATTTGTTTAAATATGGTATTAAGTACATTTTTAGAGCACATCGCAAGAAACTAAATCTTTCACTTGTGAATGTTGTACAAATGAAAAGGCTTGTTAACTCTAACAAGATTTGTTGTAATTTTGATGATCAAACCCAAGAATGATGTTTAGAATGAAGCCTTTCAAGAATGTGATAGAAAGTTGAAATTTTATTTAGTTGAGGTTGTTAACCAATATGATGAGATGTTTCAGGAGCCATAAGTATTTCCTACTAAAATAGGAATCCAACATGAGATCCAATTGCAACAAGATTTTCCTCTTTCTAACATTGGCATGTACAGGATGTCAGCGATGGAAATGCAGAAATTAAGAAACAAATCCAAGAGTTTCTTGATAAAGGGATCATCCAACCAAGCACATCGCCATGTGGTTCACCTATTGTTTTATTTCCAAAGAAGGATGGTACATGGCGCATGTGTGTGTACTTCTGTGCACTGAACAAGTTTACAGTAAATAACCGTTACCCTTTTCCTCGAATCGATGATTTACTTGATCAATTGAAATATGTTGTGTATTTCACTAAGTTGGACTTGAGGAGTGGCTATCATCATATTATGATCGCTAAAGGAGACATATGGAAGACAACATTCAAAACAAAGAAAGGTTTTTTTGAATGGTCGATTATGCCCTTTGGGATTTGTAATGCTCCTGCTACATTCACGCGTGTAATGAATGATGTTCTAAGCCCTTTTCTAGATGATTTTTTGATAGTATACTTAGATGACATATCAATTTTTCAGCAAGTCCCATGAAGAACATGTCTTGAATGCTAAGAAAGTGCTAGATTTCTTAAAGAAGGAACATTTGTTTTTAAAGATGTCAAAATGTGAATTTGGGAAAACTTATTTAGTCTACTTGGGTCATATTGTTGGAGGAGTCGAGTTGAAAATAGATCCCTCCAAGGTCGATGTCATTTTGAATTGGCCAAAGCCCAAGACAGTAACAGAGGTTAGAATTTTTTTGGGAGCATCCCAATATTGGAGAAAGTTTATTTCTAAATTTTCTTCCATTACAGCTCCATTTCATGCATTGACAAGTATGAAGCATTTTTTTCAGTGGGGAGGAAAATAGAAAAAATCATTTGATGCATTGAAGGAAAATATCAATTCAACACCTGTACTTTCACTTCCTGACTTGAGACAATCATTTGATATTCAAATTGATGCAAGTGACTATCACCATGGGTGCATTCTTGATGCAACATGGTAAGCCCATCTATTTTCATTTAGAAACTTTTAATGGTATTGTGATTGACTATCCTACATATGACAAGGAATTGTATGCATTGGTGAAAAGTGTGAAAAAGTGGAAACATTAATTGATGGGTAAGGAAACAATCATTCACGTGGATCATGAACCATTGCAATACTTTCAATCACAAACAAAGCTAAAAAAAGTGAGGCACTTCAGATGGATGGGTTTTCTTCAACAATTCCACTTGGTGATAAGGTATAAGAAAGGTATCTATAACAAGGTTGTTGATATGATTTCTAGACCAATTTCTAGTGCATCCATTATTCTTAAGCATAATTTTGTCATGCATGAGAGCTATCTTTAGAAATATGCTTTAGATAATGATTTCAAAGATGTATATGTGACTTTGTGTCAAGGTAACCAAGTAGAGGAACTGGATTATCATGTGCATGATAACTTGTTGTATCATCTTGGCAAGCTATGTATTCCACGAGGGCAGATATTCAACATCATAAGGGAAGCACATAATTCTCTTACTGCTATTAATTTTGGTGTAGGTAAGACAGTGGCACAATTACAAAGGTATTGTTACTATCCTCGTATGCTTGAAAGTGTGTCACGATTTGTAAGAGGATGTTCAGTATGTGGTGTCAGTAAGCCTAGCAATAGAAACTTGGGATTGTATACACCACTTCTAGTACCTTCTCATCTATGGGAAAGTGTTTCTATTGATTTTTTAGGAGGTCTACCTATGTATAGGAGAGATCATGATTATCTTCATGTAGTTGTGGATAGGTTCAACAAAATATGTATTTTAATGCCTTGTAAAAAGAAGGTTACACTGAACAGATTGCTCAATTGTTCTTTCAGAATGTATGGGTACATTTTGGGTTGCCCACATCTATTGTTAGTGATCAAGATTATCGCTTTGTCTCAAACTTTTGGTCAATCTTGTGGGGACTTATGGACACCAAATTGAAAAATAGCACAACATTCCATTCGCAAACAAATGGAAAAACAGAGGTGTTGAACATAATGATGATAAATCTTCTTCATGGTTATTGTAGCCAGCATCATAATTTGTGGGATGATCATTTTCACTATATTCACCATGCTTACAACCGTACCAAGCATTCATCGACTCAAACATCGCCATTTGAGGCATTCTTGGGATACTTTCCCAAATCTCCTTTAGATTTTATCTTTGGGAAAGATCTTGTTATTGATGGACATAGTGACATAGATAAGGCAAAAACATTCATTGAACAAGTTCAATTGGTACATCAAATAGTTCAAGTACATTTGGAAAAGAGTCAAGCCAAGTACAAGACAAGACATGATAAACATCATGTGGATCACAGTTTCCAAGTCGGTGATGAAGTTTGGCTTCACATTAGCAAAGAGAAACTCCAAGGACAAGGTAAAAAGTTGAAACCAATTCAATATGATCCATTCAGTATTTTGGAAAATATTGGTAATAATGCCTTTAAGTTGGATTTTCCTTCATATATGCAAATTTATGAAGTTGTTAATGTCAAGAATTTAAGATTTTATGAGCCTCCTTTCATTGAATATCAAGGAGAGAATGTTCAGATTCCTTTAATTGAAAATTTCTATCTTGAATATTTTGAAGAATTGCAGCAAGACACCATCCTTGACAGTAAAACAAGGTCTTCAAAACAAGGGAATTTGGAGTTCCTTCATGTGGGGCTCAAAGGAAAAAATCCAAGAAAATCCAAATGGATTGATATTGGAAGGGTGAGGGAACCGTACCTTCATCTTTTTTTCACTAAAAATGATCTTTTGGAGGTCCAAAATCTTCTAGTGGGGAGGGATGATCCAGTGTCTCAGTAAAATTCTCAAAATTCAAAGTGTTCGAAAGTGCTCGAAAATGGTGCCAAAACAAAGATCATGTTTCCCTGAATCCAATGCAACATGTTTCACTCAAAACCGATATCGTATGCTCCTGATATCGCATTCTAGTCGTTTTCTCAAACAACAAAAATTTTAAAAGTTGAAGTTGTAGGTATGCCCAGTGAGAAGTCTGTATTATGACTAGGCATATGACTGGGCAGGGCGATTGTATTTTTATTGGCCAATGGTGTGTTGACAAGTGTATATTTTTTATTGGTTCGTGGGTGGGGAAATTCTATTGGTTTATGGTTCATTGACTTGGTCCTATGAGGGAGAGCCATGTGGTCCAATTGTTGGCTGCCACATGGGCCAATTGTTAGCTGCCATGTAGCCTCCTATTGGTATATCAAAGTTTTGTATGGATGGACATGGCCTCCATGCAAATTGAATGTTGGACCTCCATGGTGGCAGCACAGTGCTCCACCACTTCGCCACTGGTGTTGCTTACTATCCATATTCATCGAGCCATATTTAAATTTTAATGGAAATTGTATTGGGGGTCAGGGTCAAGGTTAACCCCTAGCCCCCAGTCCACCCAACGTCGCCACTAGACTGTAACGGGCAACCATGAGCACCGGGTTAACCTCGGCCCCAAACCATAATTCACGACACATGCCATAGTTTGTTAGCATAGTTTTCAAACCTCTAGTGGGAACCACGGTGATACCACAGTCAAACAATGGTTTTGAATCGATCGGTTATAACCTTACCATAACACCAACCACAGTTGCAACGGAATTTAGAAAATGGCACGACAATTCAAATCAGCCTGCACCTGATGGATTTTATTGCGCCACTTATCCCATTTTGATCGGTTCGTGGGGATCATCGGGCATTTAAAGTGTCCAAAAATTTTCACCTGAACCGGCGTGAATCTCGTCAGCACAGGGAAAATTTATCACCCCACGAGGCCAAAAAGTATGGAAATTATAGGATGGATTGCAAGTGGGTGCGAATTGGAGGACAGTTAGCAGGAAAATTGTTTTGAAGCATAACTCAGTCATGTTTTGACATTTTTTAGTGCAGAAAGAGCCCAGCTAGGGGTTTTTAACTATTCTGGAGCCATCAGAGACAATATTTTTTCATTATGAGCACTACAAATACATGTAGACACATATTTTTAGCATAATGAAAGAGGCCCAACATTGGAAGTTGGACCATGAGATGTAGCCTAGGAGGGGTGAACTCCTTCATCATTTTTTGTCTTGTGTTTCTTTTATGGTATTATTCTCTCTGTTATTTTCTGCAAAACTGAGTTTAAAATCAACATTTACATGTTAAGGAAACTTGTATAATTTCATAAAAAAAATAATCTCATTCTCAACTTTTCATCAAAAGCCTTCAAGTTTTCATATATAGATCAAGGAGGTTCATCAGGAACTTCTCACAGATTTCTTATCATATTACATCATTTCAAAGGAGAGGTAAGAAGTTTGAATGGATAGAGTAATTTTCAGCTATTTTTGAACAATTGAAGCAGTTGTTGACACATGCTCCGGTGTTAAAGATCACAGATCTGGATAAAGAATTTTTGGTATGTACAGATGCTTGCAAGAAAGGACTTGGTGGAGTTCTTATGTAGGAAGGACATGTAGTATGAGAGTAATGGAGCAAAAAATATCCGACACATGATGTTAAGTTGGCAGTCATAATTCATGCATTGAAGATGTGGAGGCACTATCTTTTAGGCAGAGGATTTGTAATGATGATTGATCACAATGGTTTGAGGTATCTATTTAACCAACTGAATTTTAATGTTAGGAAATCTAGATGGTTGGCCATGATCAGTGAGTTTGATTTTGATATCAGGTATATAAAAGGTAAAGAGAATAGGGTCTTAGTTTCTCTTAGCAGGCGAATATAGGTAAATCACATTGCAGCTATGAGTTCCTATGGGACAGACTTGCAGGATCATATTTTACAGGTAGGTCAGCAGGATGACGAGAATAGAGGGCCCCTACACAAGTTACAATAGAGTAAAGGCAGTGGTACAGGTACAGTTACAAGTGCACATCATGTGGACTATCATCTCTTAGCAGATGAATTGATAAGATTTAGGGACACGATATATGTGCCAGACAGTAGTGAGATCAAGAATGTGATCTTGAGGGATTTTCATGTGAAACCATATTCAAGTCACTGAGGTTATCAGAAGACATTGACCACAAAAAATACATTCTATTATTGGACGAATCTAAAGAAAGATGTGGCAGAGTTTGTGGCTAGATGTTTGGATTGTCAGCAAGTAAAGGCTTAGTGTAGGCATCCAGGTGGACTACTACAGCCAATTGTGATTCAAGAGTGGAAATGGGAGGTCATTTCCATGGATTTAATTATAGTTTTTTCTGGGGACATCTAGACAACATGATTCCATCCTGGCTTTTGTGAACAGGATGACAAAGGTAGCACACTCCATTCCAGTGAAGACTACATATTCACCTAGCGATGTGGCACAGGTGTTCATCAAATATTTGGTCAGATTGCATGGTGTTACAAAGAATATTGTGTCAGACAGGGATGAAAAATTCACTTCCAAGTTTTGGAAGGAGTTGTTTGTAGGATTAGGAACATAGTTGGCCTTCAGTATGGCTTATCATCCATGGAAAAATGGACAAACTGAGAGGGTCAATAGGATATTGGAGGACATGTTAAGGATGTATCTGATGCATTAGCAGAGGAGATGGGAGTACCTTTCGTTGGTTGATTTTTCTTACAAAAATGGTTACCAAGAGTCACTAAGGATGATTATGTTTAAGGTTTTGTATGGGCAGAGTTGTAACACTCCCATCAATTGGAGTGATCTGGTGAACCGGGTATTGATTGGATCAGACATGTTGGTAGAAATGGAACAATAAATGAAGGTAATCAAGAAGAATATGAAAGAAGCACAGGACACGCAGAAAATATATGCAGATCAGAACAAGTTGTTTGAGGAGTTTCAAGTTGGGGAACAAGTGTACTTGCACATCAAACCAAAGAAGAGCTCCTTGCGGATTGGATCATGTGCCAAGCTAGCACCTTGGTATTTTGGACCTTTCAATATTATTGAAAGGATTGGGCCAGTATCCTATCGACTTGCACTACCTCCGACAGTGAAATTCCATGATGTTTTCCATGTGTCATTACTTAATAAGTATTTTAAAGATGTTGATCATGTGATTGACTAGTATGTATTTCAAGTGGAGCCAGAAGGAGAATTCCAACTAGAATCGTAGTGTATATTGCGGAAAAATATGTTCATGCTTCAAAACTAAGCAATCGAGTAGGTTAAAGTTCAATGGAAGCACATTAGGCTCAATGAAGCTACATGGGAGATGGTGGATCAGATGTGGGCTATGTATCCTCCATTGTTTGTCGATTGAGGCAAAGAAGTTTTGGTATGATGTTTTGGGTATATGTTTTTGCATATGTTTTAGTGTGATTTTTTGGTATATGTACATATGTATATGGATGTAAATACTGCCATGAGCTAAGTTATAAAGCTCCAATAAGCGGTATGGGTGTCATTTCATTATAGTTGTCATTTTGGTGTGCTTCTAAGTAGGGTGATCATTGTAACTACTACATCGAGCTATGTTATAAAGCTCCATGGGCAGTATGTTTTCTTTTCAAAATTTTTGTTGAGGTATAGGTGTGGTTGAACACCGAGAAAGGTGTTCCCCAAGGGGGAGGGTTCTGTAACAACCTTGGTGAAAATCCCATGTAATAAAAGTTAATAAAGGAAAAATAATAACCACGGTTATGGGACACTTATTCCAACCTGAAATTTGGTTAAAACATCCTAGTGTGGGTGTTCGTTTGGTTTATTATGGCTAAGGAAATTGAAAAAGGCTTTGGAAAGGAAAATTTTCATTTTTGGAAATTTATTTATGAAAATAATCGAATATAGGCGAAAAGGAAGGTGAAAGGTCATAGGTTGCATGTGAGGAGGAAAATGAAGCCAATAGAGTCCTAATTGATAAAAATGCTTCTGAGGATCAGTTGGTACATTTTTTTAGTTCATTTTTGGATCTCTCTCTCTCTCTCTTTTCTCTCTCACACACTCTTAGACACTTAGAGTTTTCTTGGATAATTTTAGCATTGGATCAAGAAAGGCAAAGAAGGAAAAGAGGAAGTATAGATCAATCAAGGAATATCAAGATCAAGCAACTCCAGTGAGATTTTTGCAGCTATCGATTTGCATGTGTTGTTTCCTTGCTAGATTTATCATGCATGTTATCTCATGTGAGTTCTTGGTTCTATTTCTGTCAAGGGTATGGTTTTTTCCAAGTGTGGTAGTGTTTTTCAACCTAGCCTTTCCATTTCCAAATATCCATGGTGTGATGTGGTTCTCATGTTTTGGTTGATCTAGATTGTCGAATGGAATCGAAGCTAAGTGAGGTGGACATTTGAATGAAAGAACACATGGCCTAGTAACCCCTGAACCAGATTGTGTATTGTGATAAAGCTTGATTTTTTGTTACCTCGGTGGGCCTAGGAATCCTCGACTGGTGTATGGCGAGATATATGGAAAATCCTAGAGGTGGGTACTCTCCATTAGACTTAGGAATCTTGGGATGGGATATACAGTAAAACCTGTACGGTGGAGTCTTAGTTAGGACCTATTGATATGGTGTAGATTGCAGTAAATCCTAGAGACTAGGAGATAGGAAAATTCTTCACGGTGTAGGTGGATAAATATGGGGGCATCCATGATATTTTTTGCCTAGTGATCCGGTGAGGATTGTGGTAGTCAGTTTCCATTGATGAGGGTGATGTGGTTTAGCCTCGAGAAGCACTAGTTTGTTCTTTTGGTTTGAGTTGCACATTCATGCTTGGAATATGGCACGGGGGTGATTGGCTAAAGAGAGATTTGACTCAGCCACTCTATGGTCAGGTGAAACGTGGTAGTCCCATACCGGGTTGGCTTTTGCATTGATGAATAAGAGTTCTTTTCCTTGCTAATTTATGTGTAAATATACTATATTCTATGTAGCAATTATGGTTGTTTTCTCCTCAATATTTGTGTTGTCTATATGCTGGTTATGGATGTATTTTATGATAGTGAAAATATATAGCTCTCATCATGTTTTGATTTGTAAACGAATGAGCAATGAATATATGACCTAATAGATGATAATTCAGCTAATTATCTAAGGTAACAATGATTCTTATCGATTATTAAATAATTATGATACCCCTATGCTCAGATCTATTGTTTAAACTTGTATATTACATATTTGTGACATGTTTGACGAAATGCCTGACATGACTAAGAGGGGTCTATTCAAGTCCTTATTCAAGTAATTGCATTTGTATCATTATTATATTGTTATCTTTCATTCCTGAAATGGTCATGGAGTTCTAGGTAGTGACCTAAGCTCTGGGCCTGAAAAAGTGGCACGAAAATCGAGTTCGCAGGCTTAGAACTTCCTGGAAAATTCTTGTCACACGCATACCCATGTTGTGTGAGAAACAGGAGGTTTTGAGACACACTCTTTCCCATGTCAAGGGAGAGACTGGGGGATTGATGCACTAAAAGATTATTTTGTCTCAAGGGCTAGCCTCCTGGAAGGTTTGGATGGCTCATGGTTGTTTGGTAGTAGGTGCAGAAGGTTTATGTAGTTGTGTGATGTCGGCTCCACTTCCTTAAGGTGACCTGGGAGGTTGAATCAGATCATAGTATCCTCTCATCACATTTTTACCACGGTTGGTCAGTTACTTGGGTAGATGTGGGAGGAGGGTGTTACAAAATCAACTACTATGATATTGTAGTTTTAGCTATTTTTGTACCATAACAACATAACATACAACCTATTTTATCAAAACCTATATACATAATATAAAATATAAATGGTACTAATTTAACTACTCTATTGATAATTACATCAATAGGTTTACCTGTTTTTAGGCTGATAATAATATAGATATAAATTGAACTATTTATTAGTTATATTAATCATTAAATGCTTGTTTGTTTGTTCTGTATGTAATTAAATGGAGAAACTGATGACAGAAACTATGGAATAAAATGGATCAATGGATGTTGAAACAAATGAAACGACACGGAATGAATGTCAAATAATTTTTTTTCAATTACCTCAACAATTTTTCACGATCCATTGCACATACGATCAACTAATGAAATAAAAAAATTATTGTTGAATAAAACATAAAATTCAAGATGAAAAGTATAAATCACTGCCATAGAAGGGCTCATCAGACGAAGAATGTTCCACTGAAATAAAATCCTCTCCATTCATTTTTAAATAATTAAATATCAGCATGCCCACATACACACTGAGTTGAAGTAGATACATATATCTGCATAATTAAGACAATACTATTAAACTAATTTTTTTTATTAAAAAGAGCTTTATTTTCATCTCACTTAATGTCTATCTCTTCTAGTATTTCATAAAAAAATTACATAAATATTTTTTTACACTTTCCGGTAACGACATAAATATTTATGTTGTTCTAAGAGCCCCAAAATAAATAGGTTTCCAGAAATTCTCAACAACATTGTGTTCCTGACTTTGGAAATATAAATGTTTTAATAAATATTTATGTTACATAGTTATAGACCATTTTGTCACACTTGTCACATTTGTCACACTTGTCGCACTTTCACTATTTTGTCGCACTTGGGTTACTTGGCATACTTGAGTTATAATTTTATGCTAGACCTAATGGCCTATAAACCAGGTTAAGCATCAACCTTTATCATCTTGTAATCATCCCTGACAAAGCTTCAATCATTATCTTTCTGGCAATACAAGACAAACTGGAAACTGAGGTCAAAATCCTTGATTCTAGGACCAGCACAGGTACCATCATTGTGCCCCTGCACCCTAGAGCAGCTACAAAATTGAGCAAAAGTGTTGTCAGTGCAGTCTTCTAGTCACTACAGGTGCACTAGTTCTATATTTTTGGGAAACGAGATATTTTATCTCGACGATTCCAATTCTAGAATATTTTGAAGAAGTTTCAACAGTTTACCATCAAAAATGACCTCAAACTCCTATTATCATGTGATTACCTTCATCTCTTAATTTGATTTCCCACCTTTCATGGATATCAAGCCTAAATCGGTAAAAACCAAAACTACCATTTCATCCTATAAATTTACCCTCTTTTAAGAGCTTTGGGCTAGCTTTATAGGACCTTACTTGCATCCTTATGTTGTTGGATTAAGCTTAAAGACATATCATTTTTTCTCTTTAGGTCGAGGGTTAGAGATTTCCTTGAGACAAAGGAAGTAGTACATTAGCTTGGGGAGACATCTACAAGTCATTGATCACTGGATTGTAACTTCTCCTAATCCATTTAATGCAAATTTATCTTATTTCCTTCTACATTTGTACCATATATGACTAGATCCATCTTAACCCTGGATCTATCAAGCGCCGATAGGGATCAAATTTCTCATGGTGAAAACCTCTTTTTTGAGTGCAAAACTTGAGGAAATATTTTCACCTCGAGAGATTTGATCCCTCTCGACGCTTGATAGATCTGGGGTTAAGATAGATCTAGATTGGGTTTCAGTCATGTGTGGTCATACAAAATTTGTTGAACATATTATTATTTTTATCATTTTAAATATGTTAAATATATATACGATTAATTTGGTCAATTTAATTTTAACTTTGCTTAGTTACCTCAGTTTGTTGAGATGAGAGAGACTGTTAGTAACTCGAATGATGAAAAATGATGAAATAAAAATTTTAATTGCAAAGTGACAATGTACTAATGTTGAATGATAGAAAATGTGAATAATAAGAATATAGTCAATTACAAACAATCTTCATTGCGATCAATCTGAAATTATTTTCTTATATTGTTCTCATTGTCACACCTATTAGTTATTTTATATTACCGCATTTGAATGCAAAGTGATTAACAATGTTCAATGATAGAAAATGGGAATAATAAGAATGTAGATAATTAAAAATAGTTTACAGTTTCAGGAAGAAGACATTTATGGTAAGTGAATATTTTATTTAGGATGAAAATTCATGTATTGTATTTATGGTTGAATTACAGTAACACAGAAGTCAATTCACATCATGAATAATGTTTATGTGCTTACGCTGAGAGAGTGTGTATATGTTTTGGGGGTGAAATAGAGATATATATGGATGGGGGGAGAGGGAAGAAGAGATATAGATCTGGAGAGAGAATCGTTAGAGAGAGAGAATGGGAAGAGAGAGGGAGGGAGTGGAAAAGGGAGGGAGAGAGGAAGAGAGAGTGTGTATGTTTGGGGGGTGAGATAGAGAGATAAATAAGGAGATACAATGGGATATAGAGATATAGATGGATGGGACAGAGATGTTCTTACACTGAAATCAATGCACACTATTAATCTATTTACTTTGAAATTAATGTACATCATACATCTAGTTGCATCAAATCAGAAATCAACATCTACACTGAAATCAATGCATCTAATGCAAAAAATAAAATAATATTAAAAAACAACATCTACAATGAAATCAATGCATCTACTACAAGCAATCAAATAGGATTAGAAATCAATATCGACACTGAAACCAATGCATCCAGTGCAAGCAATAAAATAGGAGTATAAATCAACATCTGCACTGAAATCAATGCATCTAGTGTAAGGTATTAAATAAGATTAGAAATAAGCATCTACACTTAAATCAATGGCATATAGTGCAAGCGATCATATAGAATTATAAATCAATATCTACACTGAAACCAATGCATCCAGTGCAAGAAATCAAATACCTGGAGTAGAAATCAACATCTACACTGAAATCAATACATCTAATGTAAGGTATTAAATAGGATTAGAAATAGACATTGACACTAAATTCAATGCATCTATTGCAAGAGATCAAATATGATTAGAAATCAATATCTACAATGAAACCAATGCATCTAGTGCAAGCAATAAAATAGGAGTAGAAATCAACATCTACACTGAAATCAATGCATTTAGTGTAAGGTATTAAATAGGATTAGAAATCGACATCTACACTAAAATAAATACATCTAGTGCAAGCGATCAAATAGGATTAGAAAAAAACAACTACATTGAAATCAAGACATATATTTTAGTGAAAAATGAAAATATCCATGAGTTTCTAGATCTAACGTCTATGTTTGTATTGTCTATGTGTGTCTCTTTCTTCTTCCCTCTCTCTCAACCTTCCATTATGTGTCTATCTGCCTCCCTCCATCCTTATCTCTCTCCCCTCGCTCTCTCCTTTGTATCTCTCTCTCCACCTCTCCCTCCCTTTGTCTATATTTCTCTTATTCCCTCTCCCCCCTGCCATCTATATCTATACCTCCCTCCATCTCTCTATATTTGTATCTCTATCTCAGCGCCCTAAACACATGTCATGCTATCTCTATCTCTCTCTCTCTCTCTCTCTCTCTCCATATATATCTCTATCTCCCTTTGTAGGAAAAGTGTAGGCATCCAAGTAGACTACTACAGTCGATTGTGATTCCAGAGTGGAAATGGGAGGTCATTTCCATGGATTTCATTACAGGTTTGTTGAGGACATCTAGACAACATGATTCCATCATGCTTGTTGTGGACATATTGACTAAGGTAGCACACTTCATTCTAGTGAAGAATACATATTCAACTAGTGATGTGTCACAGGTGTTCATCAAAGATGTGGTCGGATTGCATGGTGTTCCAAAGAAGATTGTGTCAAGCAGGGATGAAAAATTTACTTCCAAGTTTTGGAAGGATTTTTTTACATAATTAGGCACATAGTTGGCCTTCATTACGACTTATCATTCATAGAAATATGGATATACTGAGAGGGTCAACATGATATTGGAGAACATGTTGAGGATGTATGTGATGCATAGGCAGAGGAGATGGGAGGAGTACCTTTTGTTGGTTGAGATTGCTTACAAAAATGGTTACCAGGAGTCACCAAGGATGAGTTCGTTTGTATGGGAAAATTTGTAACACTCCCATCAGTTGGAGTGATCCTGTGAACCAGGTATTGATTTGACCAGACATCATTAGGGGAATTTTGAGGTCTAAAATGGGCCTCCTAAGGAAAATGTACAATCAAAATTCACTTTATGAGAACCAATCACATTTTAGGGGATGACATCATCCCTAATGGTTGAGGTGGAATTGCTTGAGTTAAAGGTACTTACTTGTCACATTCTCAATGGTGGATAAAAAATCATGGTTAACCATGGTAGTGCTCCAAGTACTTTTAAAGTCAAAGTAAAGTACTCATAATAAATGTCATTTCACACTTTTTGAATAAACATATATTATTGTCATTTCATATTTCTTGAAAGAAACAATGCATATCCCTATACATTTATTATATTATATTATATTATATTATATTATTTTTATATAGTATATTAATTACATGTTATCATACAATTTAATTAATAGAATATAATATAATTAAGTATTTATAAATTTATATTTATATTTTATTTTAAGTTATCTAAGTACAAAGGACAAATGCATTAGTTGTTCAATGATAATGAATTTTTCTTGAAAATCTCATTCTTATTTATAGTCACATCATTACAATTTTTTTATTAATTTTATTTTGGTACAACTTTTGAATTGAATTTAACTATGGTTACATGGATTGTGGTGCAACAAGTGAATTGAAAATTCATAAATATTATTTTATTGGTTTAAATATTATTTTATTATTTCCTTAGGAGGCCCATTTTAGACCTCAAAATTCCCCTAATGGTTGGTAGAAATGGAACAAGAAATGTAGGTAATCAAGAAGAATCTGAAAGAAGCACAGGATAGGCAGAAAAGCTATGCGGAATGGAAAAAATTTGTTTAAGGAGTTTCAGGTTGGAGAATAGGTGTACTTGCGCATCAAACCAATGAAGATATCCTTGTGGATTGGATCATGTGCCAAGATAGGACCTTGGTATTGTGGACCTTTCAAGATTCTTGAAAGGATTGGGTCAATAACCTATTGGCTTGCACTACCTCCGACAGTGAAATTCCATTATGTTTTCCATGTTTCATTGGTTAATAAGTATGTTAAATATGTTGATCATGTGATTGATTGGTTTGTATTACAGGTGGATCCAGAAGGAGAATTCCATCCGGAACCGCAGTGTATAATACAGAAAAATATGTTCATGCTCTAGAACCGATAAATCGATTAGGTTAAAGTTCAATGGAAACACTTTAGGCCCGATGAAGCGACATGGGAGATGGTGGATCATATGCGACCTATGTATCCTCCATTGTTTGTCAGTTAAGGAAAAGAATTTTTGGTATATCTTTTGGCATATGTTTTAATGTGATTTTTTGGTATATGTAAATATGTATATGGATGTAAATACTGCCATTAGCTATGTTATAAAGCTCCATTAAGCAGTATGGGTTTCATGTCATTATAGTTGTCATGTTGGCTTGCTTCTCAACAGGGTGATCATTTTCAATGCTGCATCGAGCTACGTTATAAAGATCCATGGGTAGTGTGTTTTCTTTTCAATGGTTTTGCTGAGGTATATGTGTGATTGAACATTGAGGATGATGTTCCTCGAAGGGGAGGGTTCTATAACATCCCTGGTGAAAATTCCATGTAATAAAAATTAATAAAGGAAAAATAATAACCATGGTTATGGGACACTTATTCCAACCTAGATGTTGGGTAAAACATCCTAGTGTGGGTGTTCATTTGGTTTATTATGGCTAAGAAAATTGAAAAAAGGATTTGGAAAGGAAAAATGGCATTTTTGGAAAATTATTTATGAAAATAATGGAAAATAGGAGAAAAGGAAGGTGAAAGGACACAGGTTGCATGTGAGGAGGAAAATGAAGGGAAAAATGGGAAATGAAGAAAATAGAGGCCTAATTGATAAAAATACTTTTGAGGATCAGTTGGTACCTTTTATCAATTAATTTTTGGAGCTCTCTCTCTCTCTCTCTCTAGTCACTTATACTTGGAGCATTTTATCATTGGATCAAGAAAGGAAAAGAAGGAAAAGAGGAAGCAGAGATCAAGCAAGGAAGAGTAGGATCAAGCAACTACAATGGAATTATTTGCAGGTATCGATTTGCATGTGTGGTTTCCTTGATATATTTGGTATGCATGATATTTCATGTGTGTTGTTAGTTCTCGTTTTGTTATGGACATGGGTTTTTCTAGGTGTGACAATGTTTTTCATCCTAGCCTTTCCATTTTCGAATAGCCATGGTGTGATGGGGTTCTCATGTTTTGCTTGAGCTAGATTTTCAAATGGATTTGAAGTTGATTGAGGCGCATCTCTGAATGAAATAACACATGTCCTAGTAACCTCTGAACCAGATTGTGGGTTGCGGTAAAGCCGTATTTTTTGTTGCCTCGATAGGCCTAAGAATCCTCGATCGTTGTATGGTGAGATATACGGTAAATCCTAGAGGTCGGTACTCTTCATCAAGCCTAGGAATCCTGGGATGGGATATATAGTAAAGCGTAGATGGTGGATTCTCGGTTAGGGCCTAGTGATCTGCCGTGGATTGCGGTAAATCCTAGAGAATAGGAGACAGGAAAATTCCTCATAGTTTAGGAGGAGAAATCTGGTGGCATCAATGCTTGTTTTGGCCTAGTGATCTCGCGGAGATCATAGTAAATCATGTTATTACATTTTTATTGATTTGGCCTAGTGATCTAGTGAGGATTACGATAAATTTGGTTTCCATTGATGAGGGTGAGGTGGTTTAGCCTCAGGAAGCCCTGGTTGGTTCTTTTGGTTTGACTCCCACATTCATGCTTGGAATATGGCACGACCCATGGGGAAAATTTTAAGGACGGAATTTTTTCTTAAATTTTAAAAACATTGGAGAATCTCACTAGTCCCTAAGATACAAACTATAAAAATTTTATTGATGTATTTGTAAAATTATTCAAATTTATAATGATTTTATATATACTCTCTATATAATGTTGGTGATTTTTAAGGTAAAATTATTTTATATTATAATATTTCGGCAAATCATTTTTATAAAAAAAGGAAATTGGAAAATCTTTTTTTTTTGGAAAAATCATGGAAAATTAGCCAACCTGTGAATATTAGCCCCTAAAGTTTTCCATGGGAATGGGGGTGATTGGCTGAAGAGATATTTGGCTTGGAACTATGGTCGGTTGGAACATGATAGTCCCATACCGATTTGGCTTTTGCATTCACGAATAAGAGTTTCTTTCCTTGGTAATTTATGTGTAAATGTATTGGATTCTATGTAGAATTTATGGTTGTTGTATCCTCAGTATTTATGTTGTTTATATGTTTTTTATGGATGTATTTTATGCTAGTGAAAATTTATGGCTATCATCAAGTTTTTATTTGTTAATGAATGAGCAATGAATATATGACCTAATAGGTGATAATGTAGCTAATGATCTAAGGGAACAATGCTTGTTAGTGATTCTTAGATAAGTATGAGGCCCATATGCTCAAATTTGCTGTTTAAACCTGTATATTACATAGTTGTGACATGTTTGATGAAATTCTTAACATGGCTAATAGGGGTCCAATTAATTCCATGTTTAAGTAATTACATTTGTATCATTATTTCATTGTTATATTTCATTCTTGAAATGGTCATGGTGTTATGGGCAGTGACCTAAGCACTGGGCCTAAAAAAGTGGCACATAAATCGGGGTCACAAGTTGAGAACTACCTGGAAAATTCCTAAGTCACACACATACCCATGTCGTGTGAGCTACTGTAGGTTTCCAGTCGCACTCTTGCCCATGTCAAGGGATCGACTAGGGGATTGATGCACTAAAAGTTTAGTTTGTCTTAGGGGATAGCCTCCTAGAAGGTTTAGATGCCTCTTGGGTGCTTAGTAGCAGGTGCAGAATGTTTTTGTAGTTGTGTGGTGTGGGTTCCACTTCCTTAAGGTGACCTGGGAGGTTGAATCATATCATAGTAGTCTCTCGTCACTTGCTTACCCTGGTTGGTCGATTACTTGGGTAGATGTGGGAGGAGGGTGTTACAAAATAAACTATTATAATATTTTGGTTTAATCTCTTTTTTACCATAACAACATAAGATACAACTTATTTTATCAAAAGCTATATACATAATATAAAATATAAATTGTACTAATTTAACTACTCTATTGATAATCACATCGATAGGTTTACCTATTTTTAGGCCGATAATAATATAGATGTAAATTGAGCTATTTTAATAGCTATATTGATTATTAAATTCTTGTTTGTTTGTTCTATATGTAATTAAATGCATAAATTGATGATAGCAACTATGGAAGGAAATGGATCAATGGACGTTGAAAACAAATGAAATGACACGGAATCAATGTCGAATAAATTTTTTTTTAATTACCTTAACAACTTTTCACGATCCATTTCACATATGATCAATCAATTAAATAAAACAAATATATTATTGAATAAAACGTAATGTTCAAGATGAAAAGTATAAATCGTTGTCATATAAGGGTTCATCAGACAAAGAATGTTCCATTAAAATCAAACCCTCTCCATTCATTTTTAAAAAGTTAAAAATCAGCATGCCCACATCCACCCTGAGTTGAAATAGATACATATATCCACATTATTAAGACAATAATATTTAAAAAAAAAAATTGTTAAAAAAATATTTATTTTTAGCTCACTCAATGTCCATCTCTTGTAGTATTTCATAAAAACATTATATAAATACTTTTGTTACATGTTCCTGTAATGACATAAAAATTTATGTTACATTGTTATAGACCATTTTCTTGCACTTGTCACATGGTCACACTTGTCGCACTTTCACTATTATGTCGCACTTGGATTACTTGGAATACTTGAGCGATAATGTTATGCTATACCAAATGGCATATAAATTGGGTTAAACATCATCCTTTATCGGCTTGCAATCATCCCACACAAAGTTTTAATCATTCTCTTTTTGGAAGTACAAGACAAACTAGAAACTGACGTCAAAATCCTTATTTCTAGGGTTAGGGCAGGTACCATCATTGTGCCCCTACACCTCAGAGCAGTTGCAGAATTGAGAAAAAGCATTGATAGTGCAATATTCCAATTATTGCAGGTGCACTGGTTCTAGATTTTCAAGAAACGAGATATTTTATCTCGAATATTCCACTTCTACAATCTTCTGAAGCATTTTCAACAATTTACTATCAAAAATTACCTCGAACTCTTATTATCATGGGATTACCTTCATCTCTTAATTTGATTTCCCACCTTTCATGGACCTCAAGCCTAAATCAAAAAAACCCAAAACTACCATTTCATCGTATAAATTTACCCTCTTCTAAGAGCTCAGGGTTGGATTTAGAGGACCTTACTTGCATCTTTATGTTGTTGGATTGAGCTTAAAGTCATATCATTTATGCTCTTTGGGTGGAGGATTAGAGATTGCCTTGAGAAAAATGGAGTACATTAGCTTGGGGAGACATCTACACGTCATTGATCACTAGATTGTAACTTCTCCTAATCCATTTAATGCAAAGTTATCTTGTTTCCTTATACATATGTAGCATATATGACTAGATCCATCTTAACCCCATATCTATTAAGCACCGAGAGGGATCAAATCTCTCGAGGTGTAAACCTCATTTTTTAGTAAAAAACTTGAGGAAAGGTTTGCACCTTGAAATATTTGATCCCTCTCGGCACTTGATAGGTTCTGATTTAAGATGGATCTAGGTTGGTTTCAGTCATGTGTGGTCATACAAAAAAAATTTAACATCTAATTATTTTTATCATTTTAAATATGCTAAAATGTATAAGATTAATTTGGTCAATTTAATTTTAACTTTGCTTAGTTACCTTAGTTTGTTATTTAGTGCAAAGTGACAATGTAACAATTTTGAATGATAGAAAATGCTAATAATAAGAAATAGTAAATCACAAACAATCTTCATTGCCATCAATTTGAAACTATTGTCTTTTATTGTTCTTATTGTCAAACCTATTTGTTATTTTAAATTACCATGTTTGAATGCAAAGTGATTAACAATGGTGAATGATGGAAAATGGGAATAATAACAATGTGGCCAATTACAAATAGTTTACAGTTTCAGGAAGAGGAAATTTCAGGTAAGTAAACATTTTATTTAGGATGAAAATTCAAGTTTTGTGTTTATGGTTGAATTATTATAACATAGAAGTCAATTATTGTCATGAATATTGTTTATGTTCTTACACTGAGAGAGTGTGCATATTTTTTGGGGGTGAAATAGAGATATAGATGGAGGGGGTGAGAGAGACAAAGATAGGGAGGGAGGAAGAGATATATATATGGAGAGAGAAGTGTTACAGAGAGAGGGAGAATGTGAAGAGAGAGAGAGGGAGTGGAAAAGGGAGGGGGGAGAGAGAGAGAGTGTGTGTGTGTGTGTGTTTGGGGGGTGATATAGAGAGATAAAGAAGGAGAGACAATGGGAGATAGAGATATAGATGGAGGGAGTAGAAATGTGATTACTCTAAAATTAATGCAGAATATTAATCTAATTACTTTGAAATTAATGGACATCATACATCTCGTTGCATCAAATCAAAAATCAAAATCTACACTGAAATCAATGCATCTAGTGTAAACAATCAAATAAGATTAGAAATCAACATCTACACTAAATTCAATGCATCTACTGCAAGCAATCAAATAGAATTAGAAATAAATATCTAAAGTGAAACCAATGCATCCAGTGCAAGCAATAAAATAGGAGTAGAAATCAACATCTACTTTGAAATCAATGCATCTAGTGTAAGGTATTAAATAGGATTAGAAATCGACATCTACGTTGAAATCAATGCATCTAGTTCAAGCGATCATATAGGATTAGAAATCAATATCTACACCGAAACCAAAGCATCCAGTGAAAGCAATCAAATAGGAGTAGAAATCAACATCTATACTGAAATCAATACATCTAATGTAAGGTATTAAATAGGATTATAAATCGATATCTACACTGAAATCAACGCATCTAGTGCAAGCAATCAAATAAGATTAGAAATAAATATCTACACTGAAACCAGTGCATCTAGTTCAATCAATCAAATAGGAGTAGAAATCAACATCTACATTGAAATCAATGCATCTAGTGTAAGGTATTAAATAGGATTAGAAATTGACATCTAGACTGAAATCAATGCATCTAGTGCAAGTGATCAAATAGGATTAGAAATAAATACATATATTATAGTGAAAAGAAAAATATTCACGACTTTCTAGATCTAACTTCTATGTATGTATTTGTCTCTGTGTCTCTTTCTTCTTCCCTCTCTCTCAACCTTCTATTTTGTTTCTATCTTCCTCCCTCTATCCTTCTATCTCTCCCCCTCCCTCTCTACTCCATCTCTCTCTCTGCACGTCTCCCTCCCTTTCTATATCTTTCTCTTATTCCCTGTCCCCCCTGCCATCTATATCTATACCTCCCTCCATCTATCCTTATTTATCTCTCTATCTCAGCGCCCTAAACACATGTCATGCACTCTCTCTCTCTCCATGGAAAATTTTAGGGGCTAATATTCGCAGGTGGGCTAATTTTTCATGGTTTGCCAAAAACAAAGATTCACCAATTTCCATTTTTTTCTAAAAGTGATTCGCTCAAATTTTATGGTATAAAATTATGTTATCCTTAAAATCGCCAAAAATTTATACATATTATATAAATTCATTAGAAATTTGGATATCTTTAAGAAAATATCACCGAACATTTTACGGTCTACATATTAGGGACTCATAAGATTCGCCGAAGTTTCTAAACTTTAAAATAAATTTCCATCCTTAAAAAATTCCCTCTCTCTCTCTCTCTCTCCTTCCTTATTTATATCTCTATATCATCCTACATACACTCTATCTCTCTCCATATCTATATATTTATCTTTCTCTCCCTCTTCCTCTCAATGTCTATCTCTTCCCTCTCTCTCTCTCTCTCTCTTTCTATCTCTACCCCCTCGATCTGTATCTCTATCTTAGCCCCCAAATATACTCTCTCTCTCTCTCTCTCTCTCTCTCTCTCTCTCTCTCTCTATATATATATATATATATATATATATATATATATCATCCTACATACTCTCTCTCTCTCTCCATATATATATATTTATCTATCTCTCCCTCTTCCTCTCCACGTCTATCTCTTCCCTCCATCTATATCTTTATCTCACCCCCCAAATATACTCTCTCTCTCTCTCTCTCTCTCTCTCTCTCTCCCCCCACCATCACACACACACTCTCTCTCCACCCTCCAAATTTGTCAATATCTCCCTCTCTCTCTCCTTCTTGCTCCTCTCTCCCCCCTCCATATTTAAGTCTCCATGTATCCTTGTTCCCCTTCTTTCCTTATCTCTATCCTCTCCTTTTCTCCCCCTTCCCTCGTCTCGTCTCTCCCTCATTCCATCTTCATATATCCCTTATTACTCCCTCTCTCTCTCTCTCTCGTTATATCTCTCAATGTCTTTGTTCTTCCCTCCCTCTCTTTCCCCTCCAAATATATCTCTCTCCCTCCCTCTCTCCTCCTCTCTCCCCCCTCCTCTCTCTCTCTTCCTTGCTCTCTCTCCCTGTCTCTCCCACCTCTATGTCTCTCTCCCCCACTCTATTCCCCCTCCATCTCACTCTCTCTCTCTCTTAAATATGATTCCATTGTATTTTATTTAATAAAGTATCTAAAATGAATAAATAAATAAATTGGTTGTGAAATATTAAACCTATATTTTGGATCAATCATGTCAAAGAAAATATAATAATAATAAATTTTAAAAGAATCTTGCACTATCTTTCCTCTATCATTGTTAGTCACTTTTCTTCCTCTTTTTGCTTGGATCTTTGGTTAAAATGCATCTATCCAGGTTCTTTATAATATTATTTATATTATATAAATTCCACATTTGTATATATAAAATTATTCTCATTTTTAATAAATTCCACATTTGTATATATAAAAGTATTCTCATTTTTAATTTATTAAAACCTTGATTTAATCTCTATGGTAATATTTTTAGTAGTCGTGAGGATGGTGGGTTTAGACATATCTCAAAAGTAATTATAACCTTTTGGCTTTTAGATTTAATTAA
This sequence comes from Pinus albicaulis, assembly GCA_034641835.2. NCBI lineage: Eukaryota > Viridiplantae > Streptophyta > Pinopsida > Pinales > Pinaceae > Pinus > Pinus albicaulis. The sequence continues at coordinate 694,384,755 of CM076579.1, read as the reverse complement.
AAAATGTTATAAAATGAAATTAAAATAAAGTTTTTGTAAAATATTTTGATTTTGAAATAAGTAATGGTTTTTGGGCATGTGGTATTGATAAGCAATGCCCATGGTATTGTAACAGAATAATTAAAAGCCTAGATGGACCATGGTATTAGCCCATGCTATTATGACCTTGGTATTATAAAAAAGCATGTTTAGAAGCTAATAATATCCATGGTAAATATTCATGATTAAAAATCTTGTTATATTGTAAATATTAATTTTTTATCGACTTATTAATTAAATTCAAAGATGTTTATGCAATCATTATTTTAATTATAGTGTAAAATGTTGAAAAGTCAACAAGAAATGTGTGTCTAATTTAATTTTCTCTTAATTAAATTGGATAATAAATTGTAATATTATCTCATAATCACTTGTAATAGGTAACTGAGTGTGATAGACTCAGTTAGCTCATGAAATTCGAGTTGAGGGTGGAAATTCGAGTTGAGGGTGGTTGGTGAGACATGTAGAGTGATTCTATTTATTTTAGAGTTCATGTTGCACTTAGTGTATTAGTTTAATGCATGAGAAATTAGTTAACTCAATTAAGTGAGTTAAATTCATTCTAACTAGTTGTAATTGATTGTTGTACTAGTGAGAGGTCAAGTGAATTAAATCAGATTTAATTCACATGTAGTGATCTGTCAAGTGAATGATGATTTACTATTAATAGTTACATGCATGTTAGTTATGATGAAGACCCAGTTGAGACAGAAGTTACTAATTAGGGGAATTTTGAGATCTAAAATGGGCCTCCTAAGAAAAATGTACAACCAAAATATACTTTATGAGAACCAATAGGATTCAAAACGATGATGTCAACCATGGAGGATGATTCACCATTTTTGGAGTAAAAAAGTAAAAAGATTGAAAAATAATAAAATAATAAAACTACTTTTTTAACTTATCTCCGTAAGGGTTTACTCAAATTTCGAGCGGTAGTACTCGTTGGATACACAATTTAATTCTTCATCCAATGAGTACCCATGTTGCATACTTTTGATGGACCCTGCTACATGAAAAATGAGAAATACATGAAAAACGGATTGTAATCACATTTTTCATGTATTTCTCATTTTTCGTATAGCAGAGTACATCAAAAGTATGCAATGTGGATACTCCTTGGATGGGGAATTAAATTTTGCATCCAACGAGTATTCCTACTCAAAATTTGAGTAAAACCTTAGGGAGATAAGTTCAAAATACGAGTTGAAAAAGTAGTTTTTTCTTTTTTCTCTCTAAAATTTGATGATGTAATAAAATATTATTTTATTGTTTCCATTATTATTTTATAATTCCTTAGGATACCCATTTTAGACCTCAAAATTCCCCTAATGAAGGGATGTTATCTATCAGTTGTATTTTTAGTAAATTTTCGGCGCGCAATTAGACAACCATAGGATTGCCCATGATGTATTGCGCAGTTTTGGAAGGTTGAATTTCCTAATTAATAGGGATCAATTGTTCTTAAAATTGCGTAAGCAAGGCAAACTGAGCAGAGGCAGGAAATTGGCTAAGTGTTGGTCGATTTTATCTGGATTAGTGTGATATAGTTGGTAGAGTGCATCAGACTCTTGTGACAAGAGTGAATTGTAATTGTTTCATGATTCCTTGATTCTATACAATATAGATAGAGGGGTTTTGAGCAGATTGCTTTCCCCAAAAAATTTCATGTGTTGTGGATTTGATTCTTTCTCTTATTTGGTGTGATTGTGCGATCGTGTTTAATTTCTGCAAATTAATTGTAGAAGGATTCAGTATCTTGCTCTAGAATATTGCATGATCAGATTGAATCCATTGGTATACATATTGTTTGTATAATTTCTACATGGTATCAAAGCGCCAGAAATCACCATAGTGGAGAAGAAATTAAGTTTGTGCTAAACAGCGTTCGAATCTACAAAAATATTCTTTGGTGCGACAAGAGGATCAAGATGGCTTTCAATGGATTAAGAATGGAATATGCACTCGAGGGCAGTGCTAATTATATTGCATGGAAAGACAGAATTGAGGTAGTTCTGGAGGACAACGAGTTGAAAGAATTTATCGACATTGATATTCCAACGCCCGCAGTGGCAGACGCCGCTCTTCTTGATGCTCAGCAAAAGAAGGTTGCAAAGGCTAGGATCATCTTATTAGAGGGAGTTCGAAATCACATTGTCTCGAGTCTCCATGGTAAGGCGACTCCATATGCAATGTGGAAGGTCTTGACAAATCTGTTTTAGAACAACCGTGACCACAGGAAATTGGCACTAAAGGACAAGCTCAGGAAAATCAAAATGGAGAAATGTGACACTATTCCGAAATACTTGACCAAGTTCATCCAATGTCGAGATAAACTTGGAAGTGTCGGGATTACTGTAGCGGATGATGACTTGGTGAGCCTAGCACTTCTAGGCCTTCACAAGAGTTTGCATAGTTGTCAAGACTCTATCAATGGGAGGGAGAAGCTACTAGATTTGGAGCGACTTTGGTCAGATTTGGTACAAGAATTGTGTGGTAAGGCAAAGAAGGAGAAGGGAAAGAAATCCTATTCCAAATCTGAGACTAGAAAAGAAGGAAAGAAGGGTGACATGTCCAGAGTGAAATGTTTTCACTGTCACGAGCATGGACATTATACCACTAATTGTCCACAGAAGAAGAACAACAACAAGAAGGATTTAGGATCTGCAGCAGGTGATGCTTTGGCTTCACATTTCGAGTTGGACTTCTCACTCATCACATGCATGGTGTCTAGTGTGATGGGATCAGTGTGGTACTTTGATAGTGGTGCATCTTTCCACATGACGGGAAACAAATAACTCTTTAGTAGCTTGGAGGAGAAGGATCTTCAGATGCACATCGAGATGGGTGATGAAGAGAGGTATAGCGCTACCCGAATTGGTACAGTTACTTTCCAGAGACAGACAGGTAAACCTTTCTTATTAAAATATGCCATGCATGTACCAAGCTTGAAAAAGAATTTAGTTTCAGTTGCTATGTTGGAGGATGGAGGATATGATTTGGTTTTTAGTGAAGGGAAAGCATTCCTTCGTCACAAAGACACAGGACAGGTGAATAAGATTGGGGTTCGTGTGAAGAACCTCTACAAACTTGATGTGGATGGATGCGCAACATTGATGAGTAAAGCAGACATAGTGGTGAGCCGAGATGAGGGTGAGTTATGGCACAGGATATTGGGCCATCTACACCACAGTGCTTTGAAGGTCATGCAGTAGATTTGTACGGGGCTTCCAAAGGGTACTCTTGCGCGGATAGACACATGCAAGGGATGTACCATGGGGAAGTATACAAAGGCCACTTCTCACGAGAAAGAGAACCGAGCAACGTAAATCTTTGAGAGAGTTCACTCAGATATGTGTGGACCACTCTTTATAGCTTCTAAAACAAAGCACAGGTATTATGTGATTTTTGTTGATGATTTTTCTAGAAACTGTTAAATCTACTTCATGCAAAAGAAAGATTAGACGTTCTCAAAATTTTGTGAGTTCAAAGAACTGGTTGAGATAGATATAGGGAAGCAGGTGAAGGCTCTAAGGAGTGACAATGGTGGTGAGTACATCTCCAATGAATTCAATAACTTTTGTGCCAAAGAAGGAATTCAGAGAGAGTTGATTCTGCCTCATAACCCACAACAAAATGGAGTTATAGAAAGAAAGAATAGAACAATTGTGGGTGTGGCACGAGCTATGTTACATGATCAGGGCCTACCGTTGCATCTGTGGGAAGAGGCATGTAACACAGAGGTATTTGTGCAGAACCGTAGTCCTCATCGAATACTTTGCGTGAGTACACCAAAGGAGGATTTTTCTGGTAAGAAACATGATGTTTCATATTTTAAAATTATGGCTCATCTTTATATTTCCATGTGACCAAAGATTCCAGAAAGAAACTAGAACCAACAACAGATATTGGGATATTTGTCGAGTACACTGATACTCCCCACAATTATCGGGTGTATTTTTCGAACAACAGGATGACAGCTTTCAGACGGGATGTAAAATTTGATGAGGAGAAAGCCATGTGATTGTCCCTTGAGAGGGAGCTTGATTTGCATGAAGATGAGAAAATATTGGTTCCAAAGGATGAACCTCAAGATGCAGAGAAACCACATGAGGAGCATCATCGAGTGGCATAAACCACTCATGCAGATCCATCCACCAGACATGGTAGGAGGCACACCATAGAGGCTAACAAATTGAGACTTGATGCGGTAGAGCATGTAGGAGCACCTACATCACATCACAGATAGAGACAGTCACCAAATAGATACACTAGATACATGGCTCTTATGAGCAATTGTATTGTGACAGAACCATCATGTTTTGAGGAAGCAGTGCAACAACCAACTTGGGTTGACGCTATGGTTGAGGAGTATGACTCCATCGTCAAGAACAGTGCATGGGATGTTGTCCCAAGGTCAGTCGGGAAGTCAGTGGTTGGATCTAGATGTATCTATAAGATGAATCAAGTAGTAGATGGGAGTGTGGAGAAGTACAAGGCAAGATTTGTAGCCCGGGGATTCTCACAAGTTGAGGGGATTGACTATGAGGAGACTTTTGCACCAATTACATGGTACTCATCGATTAGATCTATCCTTGCACTCTCAGTGCACATGGGTTGGCAAATACATCAAATGGATGTGAAGGCTGCATTTCTCAATGGAGTTATTGAGGAAGAAGTGTACATTGAGAAGCCATAAGGCTTTGAGACCTTTGACAAGGAGTCTCATGTGCGCAGACTCAAGAGAGCACTATATGGGCTGAAGCAAGCACTTCGTGCTTGGTACAACAAGATTGATAGCTATTTCATCGGGTTGGGCTTCACAAAGAGTGAAGCAGATGCGAATCTGTACCAGATTGTGGTTGATGGTAAGCTTTTGATTATCGTACTTTATGTTGATGATCTTATTCTGATAGGTGATGAGCAGATCATAACTTCTTGCAAAGAAGATCTTGCAAGAGAGTTTGAGATGAAAGACATGGGACTCCTTCACTATTTCCTTGGTTTGGAGATATGGCAGCGTTATGGGGAGATATTCATTTTTCAAGGAAAGTATGCCAAAGAGATTTTGAGAAAGTTCCACATGGAGAGTTGTAAACCCATGGAGACTCCTCTTGCAGGAAACTAGAGGAAGGAGGATGCTACTTCAGGTGAGGTAGTGGACGCCACTGTTTACAGGGAACTTGTGGGTTCACTCATGTACTTGGTGAACACACAACCATACATATGCTACACAGTTAACCAGCTTAGTTAAGATATGGTTAAGCCGACCAAGCTCTTTTGGAAGGCAGGGAAGCATGACTTGAGATATCTCAGAAGCACTACAGAGTATGGATTATGGTGCAAATGGATAGAGGGAGTGAAGCTTCAAGGCTTCACCGATGCAGACTGGGCAGGCAGCCCATCAGAGAGGAAGAGCACATCAGGAGGGATATTCATCATAGGATCGACAACAATTTATTGGTACACAGGAAGCATAGATTATTTGCACTCAGTTCAGCTGAGACAGAGTACATGGTAGCCAATTAGGCAACTTGTGAGGCCATCTGGATGAGGAAGATACTTGTTGGTTTGTTTGGTCATCAGATGGATCCGACGGTGATACATTGTGATAACCAAAGTTGCATAAAACTCTCATTTAATCCAGTATTCCATGACATGTCCAAGCATATTTACATTTGGTACCACCATCTCAGAGATTGTGTTTAGAGGCGCATTATGTTACTTTAATATATTCCCACGGAGGATCGGGATGCAAATATTCTGATGAAGGTGGTTGCCAAGAGAAAATTCGAATACCACATAAGCAGGATCGGGGTAGCTAATAATCCCTTTCTTGTTGAGAGGGAGTGTTGAAAAGTCAACAAGAAATGTGTGTATAATTTAATTTCCCCTTAATTAAATTGGACAATAAATTGTAATCTTATCTCATAATCACTTGTAATAGTTAACTGAGTGTGATAGACTCAGTTAGCTCATGAAATTCGAGTTGAAGGTGGTTGGTGAGGCATGTAGAGTGATTCTATTTGTTTTAGAGTCCAAGTTGCAGTTAGTGTATTAGTTTAATGCATGAGAAATCAGTTAACTAAATTAAGTGAGTTAAAATCAGTCTAACTAGTTGTAACTGATTTTTGTACTAGTGAGAGGTCAAGTGAATTAAATCAGATTTAATTCACATGCAGTGATCTGTCAAGTGAGCGATGATTTACTATTAATAGTTGCATACATGTTAGTGCTAATTAAAACCCAGTTGAGACAGAGGTTAAAGGGATGTTATCTATCAGTTGTATTTTTAGTAAATTGTCGGCACGCAATTAGACAACCATAGGATTTCCCATGATGTATTGCACAATTTTGGAAGGTTGAATTTCCTATTTAATATGGATCAATTGTTCTTAGAATTGTGCAAGTAGGGCAGGCTTAGCAGAGGCAAAGAATTGGCTAAGTGTTGGTTGATTTTGTCCGGATCAGTGTGAGACAATTGGTAGAGTGCAACAGACTCTTGTGAGAAGAGTGCATTGAAATTGTTTCATGATTCCTTGGTTTTATATAATACAGATAAAGGGGTTTTGAGCAGATTACTTTCCTCATAAAATTTCATGTGTTGTGGATTTGATTCGTTCTCTTACTTGGTGTTTAATTTTCGCAAATTAATTGTAGAAGGATTCAATATCTTTCTCTAGAATATCGCATGATCAGATTGAATCCATGGGTATACATATTGTTTGTATAATTTCTACATAAAATGGATGTTAATTTATAAGTACTATTTATGTGTTATATATTTTAACGTGATATATATATATATATTATACTTTCTTTTATCTAAAATATTGATATTACACTTTATTTTATCTAAAAATTTGAATTTAAAAAATATCTCACATCTCAAAATTAACATCTCAGCGCAATTACAATTGTATTTCAATGTCTATGATTCATTGAATGGAGGAATTAACATAAATCTACTTGTTTGTGTAGTGTTTGCTTGTGGTGTGTTGAAATATGACAACTAATTATGTAATTAATGTAATTTAGCGGTGAGTCAGTTTTATAACGAAGAGGTAGTTATGTAACGAAGTAGCCCATATTAAAATGGGATGGCCCGAGAGGCTTCTAACTGAGGAGAATCATTATTGATTAATAGAGTTTCCAAACCCTTGCCCCGTGGAGGTTTCCTTGACACCTTGTCAATGTCTTACCACGTAAATGCTTCATGTATTTACTTGTGTGAATTTACATTCAGTTTCAAATCGAGCTGCAATCCATTTCTGTCCATTTTTCATTCTTAATAAATGGTATCAAAGCTATAATCGAGTTGCAATCCGTTGTTGTCCATTTTTTTGTTATCCAACTGGAGGTTGTGCGAGGTCGATCAGTTGGAGGACAGACACCTGTCAGAGAAGAAACGACAGCCAAACCCCCTGCTCCGTCTGTTGTCTAAGAATAGTACGTTGGAGTAGAGGTTGATCAGGTGGAGGAGGACACCTGTCAGAGAAGAAAGAGCAGCCAAACCTTCTGCTCTCTCCGTCGTTGAAAAAAAAAATTTTAAAAAGGGGAGAAGAGACGCTTGCATGTCGAAGCCGGATAGAAGTGATAGCTTGTGCGTATGTGTGTGTCTGAGCCGTAATCCTTAAGCAAACAATCGAATGAGAGAGAGTGTTGTCACATAAAATAAAAATTAAAATAAAAAAATTAAAATTAAATTTCCTCGGTGTTGTAGAAGATCAAGTCGTCGATTTGAAAGAGTCAAGCCGCCATTTTTTTCTTTGAAAAAGGGTCACATTGTGATCAAGTCGTCTAATGATCCACACTGTGAGTGTGACTGCATGACATAAACCCTGCATTGTGCTTTAAGTAAGCCTTAACCTGCGCACCGAAATAGTCAAGGAAGGTCGGTGCAGAGACAGTGTTTGCAGCGCCCGTCATGCAGAACATATGCCCATCGAAAAAGGAAGTCGTTGTTCAAGAAATTGACGAAGTTGTGTCTTAGTGCTGAGTCGGAGGCCCTATGAAGAAAAAAAAAAGGAGGTGCTCAATTGTTGAATGTGGAAGCAACCTTTATAGAGACGACCATTACTTGGTAATAAAAAAAATTCAAAGTTCAAGAACTGTTTTTTAAAAAAGGTTTTCTGTAAAGTTTCTTTTTTTGTTGAAAGAAGAAGTTGGTTAAAGTAGCTTGAAAATATTTGTTTTTGGAAATGTATTTAATTAAAAGAAAGAGAAATCAGAAACCTTGGGGGAATTCGAATTTTTTCCTTTAAACCCTAGTTGGAAATTAAGAAAGAAGGGAAACCAAGAAACCATAGTAGAAAGGTTTCTAGGAGGAAGAAATGGCCAAAATGACGAATGTGAAGTTCGAGGTGGAGAAGTTCACCGAGAAGAACAATTTCGCATTGTGAAAACTGAAAGTTAGGGATTTTCTAGTGCAACAAGGGTTGATCAGGTGGAGGAGGACACCTGTCAGAGAAGAAAGAGCAGCCAAACCTTCTGCTCTCTCCGTCGTTGAAAAAAAATAATTTAAAAAGGGGAGAAGAGACGCTTGCATGTTGAAGCCGGATAGAAGTGATAGCTTGTGCGTATGTGTGTGTCTGAGCCGTAATCCTTAAGCAAACAATCGAATGAGAGAGAGTGTTATCACATAAAATAAAAATAAAAATAAAATTTCCTCGGTGTTGTAGAAGATCAAGTCGTCGATTTGATAGAGGAGTCAAGCCGCCATTTTTTTCTTTGAAAAAGGGTCACATTGTGATCAAGTCGTGTAATGATCCACACTGTGAGTGTGACTGCATGACATAAACCCTGCATTGTGCTTTAAGTAAGCCTTAACCTGCCCACCGAAATAGTCAAGGAAGGTCGGTGCAGAGACAGTGTTTGCAACGCCCATCATGCAGAACATATGCCCATCGAAAAAGGAAGTCGTTGTTCAAGAAATTGACGAAGTTGTGTCTTAGTGCTGAGTCGGAGGCCCTATGAAGAAAAAAAAAAGGAGGTGCTCGATTGTTGAATGTGGAAGCAACCTTTATAGAGACGACCATTACTTGGTAATAAAAAAAAATCAAAGTTCAAGAACTGTTTTTTAAAAAAGGTTTTCTGTAAAGTTTCTTTTTTTTTGTTGAAAGAAGAAGAAGTTGGTTAAAGTAGCTTGAAAATATTTGTTTTTGGAAATGTATTTAATTAAAAGAAAGAGAAATCAGAAACCTTGGGGGAATTAGAATTTTTTCCTTTAAACCCTAGTTGGAAATTAAGAAAGAAGGGAAACCAAGAAACCATAGTAGAAAGGTTTCTAGGAGGAAGAAATGGCCAAAATGACGAATGTGAAGTTCGAGGTGGAGAAGTTCACCGAGAAGAACAATTTTGCATTGTGAAAATTGAAAGTTAGGGATTTTCTGGTGCAACAAGGGTTGCACAAAGCATTAGACGGGGTGAAGAAAAAACCTGCAAGCATGACATATTCAGAGTGGGAGGACTTGGATGCCCGAGCTCTTAGTACCATTAGGTTATCTCTGGCAAATGAATTCCTCTTCAATATTGTTGAAGAGAGTACCATTGTAGGTTTGTGGGAAAAACTGGAAACTTTGTATATGACCAAATCATTGACCAATAGAATTTATTTGAAAAAACAATTGTATAGTTTTTGGATAACGGAGGGTACAAAAGTTGCGAAACATTTAAATGTTTTTAATACACTTATTTGTCAGTTTGCAGATATGGAAGTTAAAATTCAAGTAAAAGACAAGGCTATAACCTTGTCATGTTCTCTGCCCGAGTCATGGGACGACTTCGTAACTTCAATCACTCTGAAGCACTGCTGATTCTTTGAAATTTGATTCAGTTGTGGGAGCTATGTTATTTGAAGAAGTACGAAGGAAATCCAGTATTTAAACATCTGCACCAGAAGCCATGGTAGCCAGAGGTAGGTCAAACGAAAGAGGGGAGAAAGAAAGGGGTTCTTCCAGATCAAAATCAAAGGGCGGCACAAAGTGTAAAACCAAGTGCCGGTAGTACAACAAAATTGGACACCTCAAGAAATACTATTGGAAACGAAAGGAGTCGGAAAACCAGAATAAGGAAGCAAATCAGGTTGATTCAGGGATGATTGATGAAGTTTTAACTATTAAAGCTCTACCTGTTTGTAATGTCTCTCAAGATGTTGAAAATTGGTTGTTAGACTTTGGTGCTTCTCATCACATGAGTTCGCACAGAAATTGGTTTACTTCATATGAAGTTGTAAATGGTAGTTCTGGGTTTAGGGGAAATAATGCATCTTGTCAGACTGTTGGGATGGGAAATGTAAAAATCAAAATGTATGATGATACAGTTAAAACATTATCTGATGTTAGGCATGTATCTGAATTAAAGAAAAACTTAATTTCTTTGGTAGTTTTGGACTCGAATGGTTATAAATTTACAGGTCATAATGGAGTGCTAAAAGTCTCAAAAGGTACCTTGGTTGTTATGAAGGCAGAAAAGGGCGGAAATCTTTACAGACTCAAAGGAAGCACTCAAGTTAGTGAAGCAGCGATTGTATCAGAAAAAACAGAAGAAGGTTCTCATCTATGGCATCAGCGGTTGAGTCACATGAGCGAGAAAGGTCTTCAGGTACTGATGAACCGCAAGTTGCTTCCTAATTTGAAATCCTTGAAGTTGGATTTTTGTAAACATTGCATGTATGGAAAACAATGTAAACAAAGGTTTAAAACTGGAAATCATAATAAAAAACAAATTTTAGACTACATTCATTTTGATCTTTGGGGACCATCTCCCACTGTGTCTTATGGAAGTGCATTATATTTCTTAACATTTATTGATGATTTCTCCCGGAAAGTTTGGGTCTATATGTTGAAAAAGAACACGGATGTATTTAATGTTTTTAAACAATTTAAAGTTGCGGTGGAAAATAAAACATGAAAATTAATTAAATGTTTAAGAATTGACAATGACGGTGAATTTACTTCTTTAGAATTTGAACAATTCTGTAAGTATGAAGGGATTGTTAGACATAAAACTATTATTTATACTCCTCATCAAAATAGTGTTTCTGAACGTATGAATCAGACTCTTATGGAAAGAGCCAAAAGCATTATCAACAATGCTAACCTGTCCGTAGACAGACCTACTACATTGAGTAGAGAGGTCTTATAGTGTAACGTTAAACCCTAAGCATTGTCACGGCAACCCACAACATTTAGGTGGATAGTAAACCCCAAAGCATTGATTTCAACCTACAACTATTCCATGAAACCTAAGAGTCCTGGTGGTTATTCAGACCTATAGATACGTAGTGGAAGTTAGACAGACCTACTGCAAGAGAGGTTATTCATAGCAAAAGGAGTTGTGGGCAGAAGCAGTATCTACTACTTGTTATTTAGTTAATATATCACCTTTTGTTGCCATAAATTGCAAAATACTTAAAGAAGTTTTGCCGAGTCAATCTTGTGATTATTCACATTTGAAGATTTTTGGTTGTGATGCCTATGCTCTTATTCTTAGGAATCAGCGTTCAAAGTTAGATCCAAAATCAAATTGTTGTCTTTGTTGGGTATGATTATGCAATGAAAGGATAGGTTGTGGGATCCTTCTTCATGGAAGATAGTCATCAGTAGAGATGTAACATTTGATGAATCTTCTCTTCTAAAATCGGATGTTGGAAAAGTTGAACAGGAACAAGTATCGCCAAATCAGCGAATTCAATTGGAGACTAAACCTTTTCCAGAAGTCAAAAGGAGAGACCTCTGATGAAAAAGGTGAAGAAGGAAAGGAAATTGGAGAAATTCCAGAACCAATTCAACAACCAGTCACTCTGAGAAGATCTACAAGGGAAAGAACACCCAAAAGGTATGAAGATTCTGCTTCATCCTTTGCATTGATTACTGAAGATGGGGAGCCTTCTTGTCATCAGGAAGCAGTGGATGATGCAGACAGCGAGAAATGAAAAAAGGCTATGGAAGAAGAAATGGATTCCTTAGCCAAGAACAATACCTGGGATCTTGTAGAACTTCTTGAAAGAGATTTGGATGAAGAGATATATATGGATCAACCAGAAGATTTTGTACAAGGTTGTAGCAGAAGATTAGTTTTCAAGCTCAGGAAATCATTGTATGGCTCGAGGCAGTCGCCCAAGCAATGGTACAGGAAGTTTGACTCCTTCATGGTGAGCCGGAATTTTATCAGAAATGAGTATGATCATTGTGTATACTTCAAAAGTTTCAATGGCATATTCATTATCTTGGTGTTGTATGTTGACGATATGCTTATTGCAAGAAAAAGCATGGAAGAAATCAACAGGTGAAAGGCTCAACTCTCTAGGACATTTGATATGAAGGATCTTGGAGCGGCAAAACATATCTTGGGCATGGAGATATACAGAGACAGGAACAATGGTAAGCTTTGGTTATGACAGCATAAGTATGTAGAGAAAGTACTTGAAAATTTTGGTATGAACAATGTGAAACATGTTAATGTTCCATTAGCTTCCTATTTTAAGCTTTCTTCTATTTTGAGTCCCAGAACTAATGAAGAAAATAAGTATATGTCTCATGTACCATATGCAAATGCAGTAGAAAACTTAATGTCTGTGATGGTATCTACGAGACCTGACATTTCACATGCAGTAGGAGTTGTTAGCAAATTCATGGGAAATCCAGGGGAAGAACCTCGCCGAGCAGTGAAATGGGTGCTTCGATATTTAAGAGGCACAAGTGACCGTTGCATCAGCTTTGATGGTCGTGAAGGTTCAATCTGCAGATATGTGGATGTTGATTATGTAGGTGATTTGGACAAAAGGAGGTCTACTACAAGATATGTTTTTACTCTTGCAGGAGGAGCAATCAGCGAGATGTCAAAGCTTCAAGAGACAGTTGCTTTGTCCACTACTGAAGCAGAGTATATAGTTACTTCAGATTCCTGTAAAGAGGCAATCTGGTTAAAAGGTCTTCTTGATGAGATTGGAAGGACACAAGAGAAAGTGAATGTGTTTTGTGAGAGTCATAGCGTTATTCATTTGGCTACAAATCCAGTCTACCACAACAAGACCAAGCACATTGATGTAAGGTATCACTTTGTGAGACATGTAATCAATGGAGGCAAAGTAGTTCTAAAGAAGGTCCATACACGAGAAAATCATGCAGCCATATTCACGAAGCTAGTTACAGTAGAGAAGTTGAGATGGTATCTCGCTTCTCTTGGCTTGCAGAAGAGATGATGAATGGGCATGGACAAGGGATTAGGAAAATTGTTGTCAAGGTGGAGTTTGTTGAAATATGACAACTAATTATGTAATTAATGTAATTTACTGGTGAGTTAGTTTTATAACGAAGAGGCAGTTATGTAACGAAGTAGCTCGTATTAAATTGAGATGGCCCGAGAGGCTTGTAACTTAGGAGAATCATTATTGATTAATAGAGTTTCCAGTCCCTTACCCTGTGGAGGTTTCCGTGACACCCTGTCAAGGTTTTACCACATAAATCCTTCGTGTATTTACTTGTGTGAATTTACATTCAGTTTCTATTATGTTTCTATCATTCTTTTTTGTTTAATTTATCCCCAATTGTTAATATGTTTCATGTGTAGATCGAAGCTCCAAGCATTTGGAGTGGGAGCAAAAGAGAGAAAGTTTAGATTGAAGCTCCAAGCACTTGGAGCGGGAGCAAAAGAGTTCAAGCGAGGAGAGAGACTTCGAAATCCAATTAAGTCGCTTCTTCACATTAAATTCTCTAAAGAAATACAAGTGTGCTTTGTCCCCTTGTTACTAGGCTAGCTACTAGGTCTAGGGCATTTTCCTTTGTCCGCAGAGAAGAATTTCCATATAACAACTTGGTGTCATAATCTGATTCCCCATGTTGTCTTGGCGATAAATCATACTATATGGTTCAAACACTAAATAATCGATAAAATATTACTAATGTAATTATTACACCAAGGTTTCTCAGCAATCTTGTAACTACATAAATATTTCTGATACACAATCATGTAACCATTGTCATTTTTCAACAAAGCTAAATATTCAAAAATATTTAAATTTTCAAAAGGTTCATTGACAATAAAATAAATTTCTAAAAAAAACTATGCCCACCTAACATTTACAGTTTCAGAAACCCATTGACAATATTGAATACGTTCAAACATGGTTGATCTTAATCCAAACACAAATTAACTATTCATCATTTAACTGTGCCTCCACAAGGAAAGAAAATATTTAATAACCATTTGAAAAATGAAAATTCAGCCGTGAAGGAATACTAAAAGAAAATTAAACCCTGTAATGGAAAATTCTTGTAAAAGTCCGAAATCCTTTTATTTTGAAGTTGCTTCTAACATTCTTAAAATTATAAATCATATTTTTATATAGCTTCATGTGAAACTAATAACACCGGATGCCTGCGCATAGCAAAGCTAAGGGATAAACTAGAGGGAGAAACTTCCCTGAACAGTATTACAATTATAGAGACAACTTGGTTCAGCATAAATGGGTGTTCTAGCCGTAAGTTTTCTATAGACTTGTGTTTGTTTACCCACTTTAATGAAAACTCTTATAACTACTTTGTGCATTGATAACGACTTTTCAATAAAAATATCTTCAATGCAGAGTACTTCACCAACATTGCCAGCATCAATGGACCTTATCAGTGTTTTACAGAAGCAAAAATGGAAAGACATTTTGTTCAACAAGATTCCAAAATTTATAGCACTCAGGCTATAGTATTCTATCCATGAAAATTTGAACCTATGATATAACAGCATTATCTTTGAAATGCATATGCTGACTGTAAGTAAAATCCTGAATATTATGCCTCTGTAATCAAAAGTTGCTGTGCTCTAGATTCAACATATTATAAATAAACACAAAGGGGTGTCGATTCACTGGTGAGATCTATAAAGTTTCCAACTATCCACCAGGTTCCTTTCCAATTATCCACCAAGTTCCTTTCCAGTTGCCAGAGCCATCCTATACAAGGAAACCCCTCGGAGCATGTTTCCCTTATGTGTGTGTACCAAAAGACTTACTGAAGCTAATTCTTTCAAGCATGAAACAAGGGTGTATGTACCAAATACAATTAAATTTTCTGAAACTGTTAATGGTCAAGTAAAAAGAAACTTTCATTTGTATTTGAATATAATTAACACCATGTTGAAAATTCCATAACTCTCACGGTAAACGTTTTAGAATGGAACATTAACTTGTATGGGAAGGACGTGAATAATCAAAAAGCCTTCCCACACCAAACCCACCTGATTGATATGTTTAATACTAATCCCTGGGGCTCTTAAAAAACCAGAAGATTATATAATTGAATCTTCACGCTTGAATAAAAACAACTACTACTAAAACAAAAATCGAGAAAAGACAAACGGCCATGTAAAAACCACGGCAATTTCTATCCTCTGGTTCTTGTTAGAAACAGGTCAATTACTATGCTGTTTGCAGAGAACTAAGATTGCCAACAAACAGCTAGTTCACGGTAGCTGGGAGACAGTTTAAGATGGCAACCAAAATCAACATTGCGAAAAACTCCTAACCCACGTCGTTTCGTATGTGAGCCACCAGTATACTTTTCATATATTGGAGAGCCCCTGTTAACATGGAAACAAAACTTCAGCTCCAAGAAAATAGCCATCAATTCATTCACAATAAACCACTCATAACAGAAGTTTGACAAATTCAGATATTAATAAATTTATTTTTCTTTTTTTCCGTTTCCAAGGACTTGAAGATACATGCCAAAATTATTCTCGAGAAACAAAATTAATTAGAAAGCAATGTAAATCCACAAAACATGCATAAGAAACAGTAAATCATGAACAATGTTTGTAGTTTCTGGAAACAATCATTGTTTAGGGCAAGGGAGTGTGAAAATATAACACATGTTGCGGAACAAAAATGTCTACAATCAAAATCAGAATTCTCAAGCATGGAACTTACTTTAAGTTAGAAGCGACTTTTATTGGCCTCAGATATCTTCCCTATTCCTTTTTCCTAAGTTTAGGCAAGCTAGATAGTATCCCAAATTCCGCACCATTTGACTCAGCAGTGGGAACTACTTCTCTTCCTCTCTTTTCAACTGTGTTTTCCTTTAAAAGGAAATCACTGCCGAATCCAGCTGATCCCATTCCCATAGCACCTGAGCAACTATTGACAGCTAATGAAGAAGGCTGCTTGCCTGAGCTTTGTCTGTCACTAATACTGTCAACAGAATTTGTTATCCCAGAACCCAGCAATGGCTTTCCAGTTGAACTCGATATAGCAGTTGCCAGTGCAACTGGCATCAAACAAAGCCCTTTATTTTGCAAATACTGCATGGCTGCAGTCATATCTTTCTCCATGAGCTTCATAACGTTTTGCTCAAAGGCTAAACTATCCTGCGATAGTGAGCCTCCAGCTTGACCCAGAGCCGCTGATGCCAGGCTGCCAGATCCCTGAGGAAACCCGCAAAGGATGGCATCAACAACCAAAGTAAAACACGGATCATTGTTCCACTACCATAATTGCAGTCATCCAAGCTACTTAATCTATTTGCTAAACAATGCATCAGAATAAAAAAATTCAACAATCAGTCATGTACCTCAGCTGGAACATCAGCAATTAGAGGCGCAACTGCACCTGCACCACCAAGCCTACTCATACTCAAAACCTGCGAAACAGTTAAGATTTAAGAACAAAGCCTATACTATAGGCTGCAGAATGTCAATCTTGGAAAAGATTTCGGTCTAAGTTACAACCTTTACTTGCAGCTGTAGAAACTTGACATAGTCAATGATTTCATCCAGCATGGACGCTTTGTCTGTCTGCATACATTAAAAGCATATTTAGCTAGCTTTCTATGTGGGGCAGTGATTTAGAGAACAACCATTTACACAAACGAAGCACTCAAAAAAAATCTAATCCCCTGGATTCTTATCAATCACCACCCTCCCATGTCTGGCATGTCACTAAAGAGGTACAAACATTCTCTGCCCCACAACATAAAAATAGTAAATAAATGCATTATGTCATGCTAGTTAATAAACATTGACCATATTTAAAGGATATCTTATTAAGACTTATTGTCAACTTAATTTCTTGACATTTTCAGCAACGTCCTAGAATTTCAACAAAAAGCCTCCATTCAGATAGAATTTCTTTGTGCATACAACAGGGTGTGATATAATTGAAACTTGATCCCTTTAATGATAACATATGCAATTGAACTTGTAAATCTCCACAATTCCATAATAGGTTTGACCCATTTCATGTCAACTTATTACATCTACCCTTTGGTTTAACAAGATGAGCGTGAAGGTACTGCCAATTGCGATAAGATTGTTCAGTACATGAGAGCAAGCAGACATAGCTGAGAGGTGATCTTCTGATATCCCATGCTGTCTACCTTTTGGTTTATCAAGATCAGCGTGAAGGTACTGCCAATTGTGATAAGATTGTTCAGTACATGAGAGCATGCGGACATAGCTGAGAGGTGATATCCAAGCAGGGAATGGCATACCATACAGACATAACCGATCTGAGGCGCTGGGTGGGCATAGCAAACCAGACACGAACAGTGGATGAGAAGTCAGCCAAGCCAGGCACAATGGACATCATGGACATGGCAGGCCAGCAGAACGACCAGGCAGATTGGTAAGACAGGCCAGGCCAAGTGAAGGCAGATTTGGAGCAATTGATAGATAAGATAATCTATATGCAGGGCTATCAAATGTTTAAAACACATAAGCTGCTAGACCAGGCTAACAACTTTCCATTGCACTCAAGAGTCAAGATCCATTGCATGAAGCAAACATCCCTAAAGTTTAAACTACAGTAGGAACCTACACAACCTAAACCTAGAAGAACACCAACTCTTTAAGTAAATGGGAAGATCGCAAACACGTGCACCTGATCATACAAACACATTCCTTGCTTCAGGCAGACAACTTACAAAAAGGTGCAACATACAAATCTATCTGCATTTATAACTTTCACAGTAAATATTTGCTCGGAGGAAAGACAAAACTAGAACATGATGGATTGCAAACACCCTGATTTGCCAGGGGATGCATCCCCAGCTTTGGGAGATGTCCCCAACGAAACTCAAGAAACATCCCCTTAAAACACTCCGAAATTTGATTTGCCGAGTCTAATCCCATTCCTGCTATTTTCATTCTTAATGTCTAGTCATAAGCTAAATGCCCAAAAATCTGATTTAGGGTCTGATTTGCACTTTATGTGTCATATGATATGCTTCACAAACCTGTGCAGTACGCTATCCTAAGTGTCTGTAATTTACATCCAGTAATGATATAAACATCAGATTTGTGTTTTATATTACCTTACTAGGTTTTACTGTACAACTACTAACTTACTCCAGATTCCTACTTCCCACCACTGTGTACCCTTCCCACAATTTTTGGCAGAACCACATAAACCACCATGTTGCTATTCCATGGTAGAGAATTTACTTTCACAGTTCGTATCACAGGGTTTGCAGTTTTCACTGTTTTACACAAACTTTAGTTCTGTTTTCTTTTTACCTAAGTCACCTGACACGGGGATTCGGGATTCGATGGACACGCGGATTCGAGAATCGGATTCGGGACACGGTGACCCCCGGACCAGGACACATCCGGATAGGTTATATATTATTTTATTAAAAATATATATATATATATATATATATATATATATATATATATATATTAAAAATTAGATATTTTTTACACAAATTCATTGATTCAAACATAGATTTAAGATCTTAAACACTCATATTGCAATAAATACAAATATGGTGATTTCCAATTTATTGTCAGACAGCTATAATTCATCACTGGGCTGCCTATATGAGGTGAAATTTGGACTTCTGTTTGCTATTTTGTTTTCCTCTGTTTAGGGATTTTGATTTGGACTTCTGTTTGCTATTTTTTTTTCCTCTGTTTAGGGATTTTGATTTGGACTTCTGTTTGCTATTTTGTTTTCCTCTGTTTAGGGATTTTGAGCAAAGGAGGTTTTCGATAGACTTACACTGATTTTTACTACAGGCAAACAAGGATTTCCATCTCCATAAAAAATCTGTTGTTCCCTGAACCAGAGTTATGGCACAATCTTCCATCAAATCATTTTTCAAAAAATAGGTGAAGGAAGAAGCAAATAGGGCTGTAGGCATATGTTTCCTAATGAGTGACATATCGGTTAGTATTGCTAAGAACAATTGGTTCTACTATAACTGAATGTTTGTTGTAGTTGTTGTTGGCCCAGCATATAAAGGCTCTTGTTATCATGTGTTGAGGGGGACAATCCTTCAAAAGGAAATTCTTGATGTTAATACCGTATTGGAAAGACCATAAAAATTCATGGGAAAATTAGACATCAAAAAGTCATGGGAAAATTGAAAATGCTAACCCTTGCTCCTTGCTCACTTCACAAACAAACAACTGTGAGAAAGAATTGTCGAAACCCCACTTTTATAACTTAACCAACGCACTTTTTCGCTGTTTGAATCTGGCTGTACAGGATTCGATCATGTCCATATGTGACATGATCGGGATTCGACGTGTCCTGTACGGACACGATCGAATCCGGCGAAAAGGGTACGAATCGGGACTCGTGGGCCCCACCCTATGAATCCAGTTTCTTAGCTTTTTACATGCATATCTATGTGATGCACCACACACTCACCTCCATGAACCCTAATTTCAAAAATGGCATCCCCATACCCACAACCACAAACTCTGGTTACTCAACAAAACCCATGTTCAACATCCCAGCAACAGCAGAGAAATGCCAATACCATTCTTGATTGATTATCCCAACAGTTTCAACAAAATTCAAACTGAGCAGTGTATGAAACGTTGATACCTTACTCTGAACCTTCACAATTGAGTCTTAAGAATTTACTTGGACATATGTGTCACTTAGATTCAATCATATTTCAATAATCCTAAAACCAAACAGAATCTAATCTAATCTACTCCTAACATAACATACAGAAGTTCTAATACATAAATACTAAACTTTTAGATAGCCCATTCTTAATGAAAAGTACCTAGCTGGCAACAGACTTGGAGCAACAGATAGATGTGATAATTCCTATACAGGCCATCAAATGTTTCATGCATACCTAAGTCTGCTATACCAGGCTAACAACATTTTGTTGCAATCAAGACTAATTACAAGAAGCGGACATCCTTGAAATTTTGACTACAGTAAGCAGATACTGACAAAACATAGACATAAGAGAACACCAAGTCTTTTACATAAACACAAGGATCACAAAACAGTGAACACACATGCACTTGTTCTTACGAACACATTTCATTGTTTCAAACAATTGACTTACAAGCAAGTGCCAAGTTCAAATCTATTCACATTTGCACCTCTAACCATAAATATTCACTCATCAGAGGACAAGATCAAGTCAGAATCCTTTGCACCTTCACACTTCAGCCTCAGGGGTTCCTCCTATGCATCATATTGTCATCTTCTTCTTCCATGCTCTGTTTCACTTGGTGTAAACTGTCTCTTAAATTCAATCATACTTGGCTAATCCTGTAACTCAATCTAATCAACACCTAAACTAGAATAGATAAGCCCTGATACATAAATACTAGCCTTTTAGATATGCCACACTTATTAAGAAGTACAGGTTTTCCCTAATTGGCACTTGCATACAGTCTAGACTATAACATAGGCATTTGCAATTACCGGGAAAATATTCTCCAACTCTCTAAAGGCCAGATTGCTCCCTAACTCAATATGTGTTGCAAAATTTGTTTAAGGGAAACCCAAAAGCCACTCCTATCATACAACAGATGAAGACATCCTTTTCAGATACCAGTAAGGTGAACACGCTTTACAAATTATAGTACACACACAAGTTCAAAGAACACTGGCTATAATGTATATCTGATATCATAAACATTTAGAGCTTAAAACTGTACATTATGAAGTATTTTCTTGATTGCAAACTTAAGACCACTAATTCCATACTGAAACTTGGCGATGAGTAGTAGAGTAGTATCAGTCTACAACTCAATCCATGCAAATATCCAGCTATGCTCTGGCAAAAAGTCATTGTAAAAAGAGTTCAACAGGGGCAATCATAGATGCAGGTAAAAAGGAACATGGACTAGTCCAAAGCATAATGAACCCACTCTTAATGATCCTATCCATCATTCATTCTAAACAGTAGAATTTCCTCAGATTCGCATTCCTTTAATTTCCCCCCTTTCTAATCATATTATGCTTTCCACTGGCCACAGGTAGAGATATGCAATCCGTTTTCACATTTAAACATATAATCAGGCAAATATATTTATAAATTATCTCATTAAAACAGTCTGTGAGTAAAATCGAAAGCAAAAAACTGGCTGAAATTATTCTGAATTCAATTGCCTCCCGAAAAGAGGTCTTGAGAAATTACAGAGCCCTATAAACATATAGTTAGTCATGGCAACCATTAGTAAGGCTTAAGAAGCACGTGCTGAGTTTTACATTCTTCATCCATGAAGTACAGAGTTTAATGGAGCATGTACGTGTACTGTGGAAGAATATTTTAGATGAAATATAGAAAAATTTAAACCACTTGAAATCGAGAAGGTTCATTCAAAAGAGAGAGAGGAAGATCCAAAACATAATATTTCTGTTTCAGTGAATACTCATTCGCAAATTAAGGAACAAAGATGACACCTATGAAAGAGCAACGACCAAAGAATGGTAAAGTTTTGAAGTGTAACTGCAAACAAGCCTGGATATAGACTAGCAATGTCGTGGAAAATCCATGCTCAATATCTTATGTGTTTAGTTTCCCAATCTACCTTATTAGCATTTGGAACAAGCTCCTGCAAAGATTTCAAATTTTTTGCAATTCTCTCCCTGCGTTCCTGCCAGAAAAAACACAATAATCAGCTGAAAAATAAAAAATGTTAACACTTTTTCAAGACTAACAGGTTTTAAACAGAAAGACAGACAGGCCCAGTATTCTGCACCGGCAATGTTTTCATGGCTTCCAAAACTATTTGTAGTTAAGTAAACCACTGCAAAAGAAGCCATGTACATACACATTAAGGGGATTCTGTAACAATGCTTCAAATGGGAACATTTTCTGACCCGCTCAGCTATACTGTGTGGATCAGTAGCTTGACCTCGACGAGCCCTCACGCGTGTCCTTGGAGTTCCATTCAAAGCAGCTCCAGCAGTTGCCGCTAATTGATCTTGAGAAATGACAGAACGATTCCCTTGCTGCTGTAAAGAATTTCCCTGGCTGGATTGTAGCATCTGGACACCAGTATTCTGCATTGCAACAAAGCATGTTTATAAATAACAAATTAGATAAATAAAAGAAAATCATAGAATTCATACAGATATTGCTCTGAAGATGCAAAGTAAAAAGAATTTAGTAAAACAGTATACCTGCTGACAGGGTTGTGATCCTGCAGTAACCATTAATGACGTCTGACCTACTTGTGATCTGCCATAATTAGCCAATAGGGGTCCCTGTTGACCATCCAGCCCCTGCAAGCATTGTATGTCTATTCAAATTAAGGACTACAACTAGGAAGCATCTATTTCTTAATGAATTAAAACTGTATTTTTCCTAAACAATTTTCAATGCACTCTAAAAATTAAATAAAACTATTATTCTATGAAGAGCTGTTATTCCTTACAGCATTAGCAGATCTGCTTTCTCTTTCAGTGAAGTCTTCTTCCTGCCGAGACCGTTTTCCCAAGATGTGCCCTTCACCTTGTATTGCTTCTGCATGCAACATAAATGCTTCTGATTTCCCTTGCCCAGGCACTGAGGTAATAGGTGAAACTCCAGGTATGTGTGATTGAGCCCAACGTGACTGCACTGGTGATGGTGAGGGAGTATCCCCATGACATGACTGGACAACAGATGCCTCACTGACACTAGCTCCCACTGAAGCAGAACTGGGCATAGTAAGGGCTCCTTTTGTTGCACACCCAATGACTGGTAGAATTTGGGATGAAGCTCCATGTGGAGAAACAGGGCCAAGTTTGTTCAACTGCAATACAGCAGATCCCCCAGAAGTATTATTCTGAAATTGTCTCCGTACTGAAAGCTCTACATTTTTTTGGCTTCCTTGACCTTGTATAGTTCCACCCGTTAATAACTTGCTGTCAAGTTCAGTTTGACTTACTGCAGGAGACAAAATAACTGGATTATGCAAGTCTGCTTGATTTTGTGCTTGATTACAAACTAATAGCTTTTTCAAAACATACGGTCTGTTTTCACCAGAAATTACACTAGAAGAACTATTCTGAGCATCATTATTTTGAGCCTGACCTTCTAAGTTCGGACTCATATGACTTGACGGTGTTACTGACATTGTTGACAATCTCGAGCTCCCTTGAGGTGTTCCCATAGAATCACCGGACAAGCAATTTGTTGGTCCTCCAGCACTAATATCCAAAGATGATCTGTCAGCACCACTCATCTCTTCCCATGACGATGATAGTAATTGATCAAAAATATCATCCATTAGAAAACTCAAGAGTTCCACTCACTTGGAAAACAAATTAGGAAATTGCTTGGAAAACAAATGCTGCGAAATTGCCTGGAAAACAAATGCTATGAAATTATTCCTTGTCCAGCAATAAACTGCATTTCTGAGGGGCTCAAACTCGCAGTGATCCCATTGATAACTCTAATTTGAAATCACAGCTGTCGTTTTATATCCAGCACTTGGGTATAACATGCATCATTCAGATGTGGATCAACCATTTATGTCAAGTGAGCCAAATGAATAAAAGGCTCCTACATTACAAAGGCATCAAATAAACTGTGGATTTAACAACCTAGCTGAAGCAGCCTTAGCTGATGGATTTCATTTCTCGTTGCTGTCCAAAATTCAAAATCAGAATCTCCCCTCAGCACCTGCAAGTATTAACTAAATTGTTTTAGAACTTAGCTAAGATAGAGGGATTAGAAATCAAACAGAGCATAAAATCCTACACTTGAAATCAAAACCTTTGGAATAGACATCTATGATTACATAAGCTCTCTCCATTGCTATATATCACATCTATGGAAACACAAGGTCTATCGTACATTATAAGACCATCGTACAACGATTCAAGAGCAATGTTGCACAAATTTTGGAAAAACTGGCAAATATCTTTTGGGAATTTTATTTCAAAAATGCAGTCAATTGATTCAATTAAATTTTCTTCCGACTTTTAGAAAATGCCTATTTTTTTAGTTATTTCTTGTTTGAGTATTGAGTCGTCAAAAGAAATTGAAATATCACCATTTTTTTTGGGCCAATTTTGCAACACTGCTCAAAAGTCAACACCTTTGTGCAGTGAATGCTTTTCCAAGGAATGTTAATAAATGCAGAAATAGTTAAATTTCTGTTTGATAAAATGCCATGACTACTGCATTTAAGGATTACATATGAACAATAAAGAGCAGCATGAATTTTTAATGGGTAGTATACATTTTCTATCTAAAATTTAAAATTAAGATAATATATTTTTACTAAACATAAGGAAAAAAAAAATACACCAGCAGTTCATTCAGAAGGTCATACACCGACCAACTAAACAAACTTGTCCTCGGGGATTACATAGACCAAGGTAAAATCTCATTGATTATTTTTCTCATTCATTTGTACCATGATCTGGGCTTGTAACAAAAACACTACTACTATTCAATATATCATAAAATAAAATTTATTTTATGCATTGAACATAGATAGTAATTAAAATTGAAATAATATAGTAATGGTGTACTTTTATTTATTTGTTATAGATTAGTTTAGATTCATCTTAACTTCAAATTTATTGAGTCTTGAGAGAAATGAAATGTTTGAAGTGAAAATCTATAAGTACAAAATTTGAGAAAAGATATACACTTTGAAAGATTTGATCTCTCTAAGATTGATAAATGATGAATGTAAACTTGTTTATTTATACATAAGTGCATACATTACATGACAATATCTACTTTATACCAAGTCACATCAAAGGAGCATAAGTGAGGACATAAAAACTCCGAGAGGTCAGTGACGCATGCAAAAGAAAGGGCAGGTACAACATGTTGTACGTAGAATATGACAAGGTGCAGATCTTCAATTTTGTTATCTAGTGAATATTTTATTATCTAATGAATATTTTTCTTTATAATACTCTATCCTAGAAATATCAATATTAAGAGCAGTTGCTTTGGCATTCTTTCCTTTATCCCCTCGATTTCCACATGAATCGATTTCAGACAGTCAATGAATTTGCTGAAGTCTCCAAAGGGATGGTTAAATCTTACAGTTTGGAACATATTGTTCTCACTTGACCAAATAATGTTGGTCCCAGTTGTTATTGGTATCACATGGCCCCTTTTAGAAAAGTCGTTACATAGCAAGCATACCAAAATGAACAATACAAACACGGCAAGGATTCAAAACGAGCTATTAGGGAGATATCAATTGTTCATAATAAACCAATTCCTAAAAAAAATTCACCAACAAAACTCATAGTGCATATATAAAAAGAATACCCAATTTATAATTTTATATAGACTAGGCTGTCGAAATCATTAACTTAATTTAATCTTCATATCAATCAATTCAGGCAAATAAATAAAAAGTTTTCATGACTCTAACGATGTCTTCTCTGAATCAAATAAAAAGATAGGTCAACAACAATAAGATGGGCAACACATGATCCTATATTAGGTATACTACATCTTCTTTACATGTACGACAAGGTCCTCCTGTAATTGATAGTTGCTGCCCAGTTTTTCTAAAACCCGTTTCAGGAATTAAAATAGATAAATAGATCAGGTTCATAAACTAGCAATAGCGTGCACTTGGTAGATTCATATTTTCGATAAGCTAAGTCAAATGTTCAAGAACGCTCTTTAACCTCTGGTAAAAGAAAATTAATCACTGAAATCGACCAACCGATCTTACTATCAGACTTTAAACAGGATTAAAAAGGGGCATACAATCATTACCATACACATACCTTTCTCCACTACATTGACCGAACCAAAAGGTTCACTCCAGAATAATGTTAGACTTCAATATAGGTCATTTCCAGGGGAAGAACAAGCAAATTATACTGGTGCAAAAGATTAAAAAGGGGGCACATACAATCATTACCATGTACACACCTGTCTCCACTATACTGACAGAACCAAAAGGTTCACTTCTGGAGAATGTTAGACTTCAATATAGATCATTCCAAAGGGAAGAACAGGCAAATGATACTGGCGCTTCATTGAAAGAAGGAATCAACGAGACAATTTTCAAGTTCCTGCCGTAATAAATATACATTCCTATTAAGACAAGACTTTTGTAAAACTAAATGTTAGACATAAGGTAAACAACAACAGAAAGAACTATGATAAATAATTTATTTCTATATATTAATAAAATATTATTTTACACCAATATAATACAACTGTTGAAGGAATGAGGGGAAAATATCCGTAATCAATAATAACCAAAGAAGTGGCATCAATCGGTCACTCTAATGGGCATAGCAAGCTACTGAACAGACTTATCCTCAGGGCTTTGATAGACCAAAGGCATAACCTCGTCTGAGACTCGACTCAGGTGCATAAAATATTTGTTCCAATGGACTCCGCTAAACCATGATAAAAGAATTTCCCACTTCAATCCAAAAGAAGGTTCTTATTATTCATGATATTGAAAAAGGGAAGTTTTGTCGTGTCCTTACCTGGAAGACAGAAACAGCAGAGTTCAGAGTAGAGCATTGTTGAAGGCATTATGTAAGTTAACTTAAGCTAAAAGAAGGATTACTGAATGATTCCGATCACATTTCCCCAGCATAAGTGATGCCTACGAACGAATCGATGAACAGTGTCATATGTTTTATAAGTGCAAAATGTAATTGTCACCCGAAAAAGATACCCTCCGCCCTAAAAGATGCCAAATCTCATTGCAGATGACATTTATTGCCAACATCATCGGACCAACAATAACGGACAGTATCAATAAAAGCAATAAGCCTTAAGTTACATGGTTGACTTGAAAAAGCAACACATTTTAATGAAATGTAAGCTGAATTCTCTACTATGTTGCCGTTACTCTGACGTTTCGAAAAGAAATACACCAAGCCAAGCTCCTGGCGTGATTGACGCCCCCATATTCAAAAAATACACACAATCCCTGCTCCCCTTAGGCCGATTCCGTGTATGAAAGGGTTGAGCACATGACTACATAAACTATAAACCATTAATAAAGGTTCACACTCTTTACATGTTTTCTAATCCGTAGATGCAAAGTACGAAACTACAGAGACATATCCAAAGAATCCAACGTGATTACAATTTAAAGTAATCCTGAGTTTGCACAGTTGCCTTAAGCAGAGTATGTCACAGGGCTATTACTACTTGCCTGTACCGCGCTCTAATTCTGATTTTGCAGGATCAGACTCACTGTGTAGCTGAACAAATACTTGCTCAGAAATTTCTCCTTATTAATACATAAAACTGGAACCCTGCAGCTGCGTCCACAGAAACCCCCTTTATAGCAGGTCCGTAACTGAAATAAACGGATTCTCGCAGCCGTTCACGTTGATATTTTTTCTCCTATGTGAAGAACGATTTTCCAACCAGTAATAAATGTTTCTTGTAAATCCGTTCTTAAAGCACTTATAAAATTAACGTTCAAATTAAAGTTATCCGTTATTCCGCGTACCGAGCATGGGCTTCTAGGGATTCAACTACTGAAAACCTAAATAAAGTCATAAATAATGTTTGAAAAACATAAAAAGGCTTTGCATTCCGACGTACACTGAACCTACTGGGGTTTACGGTCCAAGGAGCTCGCCGGAGAAGAAGCGACAAAGAGGGAAATTTTGAAGTAAATAAATTGAAAAATTGAAAAAATAACAAGAACTGTCGATCACAACACTGAACGGCAAATTTAGCCACAACAAGATAAAGCTCCCGTTACCTACATTAACCGCCAGCAGCGGCCAGGTACGCCTATAAAATAGCAGAATTTAACCAAAGAACGGTTTTCTTCGTTTCCAATTCAGCTTTCTTTAATGTCGCGGCTTGGCAAAACTGCAGCCAAGATTTTCTGGCATTGAACGCTAACAGCAGAGAAGCCACATTAGCCTAACCTAAACAGAATTTAACGAAAAAACCAACACTCAGTGCCAAATATAGCAATCTTTAACTCCGCAGCAGTCTCGTCGTGTCCATATAAACCGCTGCATTTCATTTAAACCTCACAAACAAAACCGTCGCGAAACCCTCGTGTCGGAGACATGTTTTCACCTAGACGATACAGATGATTTTTGGGAGGTTCCGGGTTCGAACTCTACCGTTCATGTGAGAGTACATGTAAGGAAAGAAGGGAGCAGAGAACAAATTATTCCATGGCCAGTAGAAGAAGAATAAATGCACATAGAATCCATCATCGTTGACTATAAACTCCGGAATACTTGCCATGTCACATCGTAGTACATGCCAATACCAGCCTGGCATCAAGAAGGGACTCCAAAACTGAGATCGTGGTTACATGCAACTCAGCTCGTGACCAACTGGGCGCACACACAGTAAACCGTGAACATGACAGCCAGACGCGGACGATCGCACTTTTCTCAAAGTCAAATATATAATTTGCAATCATGCAGGACACGAGTTTTAAAATAAAATTGGAGCGGAGCTTCTGTATGATAGACAGGTAGTTTTCCGCTTCTGGTATGATAGACTGGTAGTTTTCCGATGCCCCAAGCTCACTTAGTTTTCCAGGGAACTAAGAAAGTTCATTATGGGCAAGCAGGGACAAAGACTCAACTGTGAGTCTTGCATGTCAAAACAAATAGCAATCAAGTCTTACCCAGGTTTCCTTAAGATTAGTTTGTTGGAACTGCAGGGTTACCCATGGAGACGAGGACCTGGGTTAGGGCCTATTGCGGAAGGTAGAGACATAATTTGCCTCATAGAAACACATGAGCATGAAGGGTGTAAGACACCTTTGTTTGAAGGGTATTGGAAGATAGCAATGTGGAACAAGGCAGCAGGGAATGGCAAAGGGCACGGGGGTATCATGGTATTAGTAAGAGAAAAAGAAGGTCGTTTCATTCAGCTAGAAAAAGAAGACCCAAATAAACAATTTGTTTGGCTTAAAATATCAGAAAATGGGAATCTCATTAGAATTGCAGCATGCTATTTTGCACCGCAAGTTTCAAAATCCTACAAAAGTAGAGGGCTTGACCACAAAGATCCCTTTGCAGCCCTAAAAACGGATATTGCAATATATTCTCAGCTAGGTGAAGTCCTTATAGTGGGGGATTTCAATGCTAGAACTGCAAGTGAACAAGCTAGCATTCTTTGTTGTAAAGAAGACAATGACCCTATCTGGCTTACAGAAGAGAGTAATCATCAGTGGAAACGAATTTCAGAGGATAAAGGCTGCAATATCTTTGGAGAACAACTGCTTATGCTATGTGGGGCTTTCGATTTAGTCATTTGTAATGGGTTGACTAAATGGGAAAAGTCCGGTAATTTCACTTGCAATACTTACAATGGAGCAAGTGTAGTAGATTATGTAATTTGCTCGCATAGTTTGTGTGAAAAAATGGAGGAAGTGTTGATTGGAGATCAAATTTGGGACTTAAAATCAGATCACAAGCCAGTCTATTTAAGTTTCTCTTGACCGGAAAAAAGCAATTGGGGTCGAAAAATCAATGTGTTCAACAAAATCCCCCAAAGGGCAGAATTCTTTTGAATCCAGAGAATTGTAATACCTTCAAAATAATGCTAGAGAGGCTCTTCAAGAAGGAGGAAATCCCATCTCATGGCCTTCATAGTCACAGATTAACACATTTAATTCAAAGCGCACTTGCTGAGTGCAAAAGAGCAAAAATTAAGAAGTCCGAAAAAATTGCTTTCCGGTTAATGCTTGGTTTGACGAGGAATGCAAAAAGGCAAGGAGAAGGTGGAAGGAATCAGACACGGATAACATAAAGCTCAAAGCTTACAAACAGTTAGTAAAAAAGAAAAAAGCCGATTTTATGGTTTCAAGGAGAGAAGAACTAATCTTCCTCGGGAAAAATAACCCCAAATTATTTTGGAAGGAGCTCCAATCGAAAAAGGTGCAAACCGAAAACAACATTACAGCTTCTAAATGGTTTGACTATGCAAGACAACTTTATGAGCAGGATCCCAAGGTTGACCCTCCTCCCTTGGTCAACACATACACAAAACTCTTCACGGTGCAAGAGGTAGAGATGGGTATCAAGAAGTTGGGCGCTGGAAAAGCAAAAGACTTAGATGAACTCCAAGCAGAGTATCTAAAGTGGGGCTTAAAATTTCTTTCACCTCACATCACAAAAATTTTCAACAAGATCTTACAGCAGGGGTTCCCCACAGATTGGACAACTAGTATGGCAATACCTCTTTTCAAGAGTGGTGACGTCAATAATCCTTCCAATTATAGAACCATAATGATAAACCCTTTGTTTGCAAAGTTATTTGGAAGCATGTTGGAAAAGAAAATTAGCAAGTGGGCAGAAGAAAGAAATAAACGTGCTAAAGGGCAAGCAGGTTTTAGACCTAAAAATTCCACAGTTGATCATTGTATAACTTTAAGGCACATCATTGAAAAAGGTTGGGAAAATAAGGAAGAAGTTTTTTGTTGCTTTGTTGATTTCAGAAAAGCCTTTGACACGGTTCCTAGGGATAAGCTTTGGGGCAGAATGGAGGAACTCGGGGTTCCTAAGCATCTGAGAGCAGCTATGCATAGGTTGTACGAAGAGGTGAAAGTCAAAATCAGAACTTCAGCTGGCATTTCTGAAAGTTTTAGAAGCGATATCGGGGTCAAGCAAGGTTGCCCATTGTCTCCTACCCTTTTTGGGTTATATATTGACAAGCTTGAAGAGTGGCTAAATTCCCAAGGGGGTGACGGTATCCATTTGGGCAAGTTCGTTATCAGGCTTCTTTTGTACGCAGATGACCTTATATTGATTGCTAATTCGGCTCTTGGTTTGCAAGAGCATTTACATTCCCTTGAGCATTTTTGTAAAAGGGTTGCGATGCAAGTCAATATTAGCAAAACAAAAGTAGTGGTTTTCTCTAACAAAAGAAAGCATAACCAACATAAGTTCTATTTTGGAGGCAGCATTTTGGAAGAAGTTGCAGATTACAAATACCTCGGAATTGACTTCAACAGAAATTTAAGTTGGGATGGTTGTAAAAAAAAAAGAACTTTAGGGG
Organism: Pinus albicaulis; assembly: GCA_034641835.2. Taxonomy (NCBI): domain Eukaryota; kingdom Viridiplantae; phylum Streptophyta; class Pinopsida; order Pinales; family Pinaceae; genus Pinus; species Pinus albicaulis. Next base: position 694,353,535 of record CM076579.1, on the reverse strand, counting down.
GTTGGAAAGCATTTTATGCTCTTCAAAACAGGTGTAGAGAGGCAGAGCTGTGGGACTGGAAAACCACCCTAACTCTTTTTGGGCTTTTAGTGATTCCGGTGATTCTTTACGGTTGTGAACTATGGGCCAGCAGCACAACCAAGATGCAGTGGAAACAAATTGAGAAAATTCAGAAACGTTTGATTACAAACAAATTCAAAATTAAAAGTGCAGTTCCTTATGCTATTCTGTTAAGTGAAACAGGGGCTGCTCCTATTGAAGCAATCGCTATGGTGCGAGTCATAAGGTATCTGAAAAAAATTGAGCAAATGGAAGAGGATAGATGGCCTAAGGTGGTGTTTAGTGACAGATTGTGTAAAAGACAGAAGACTTGGATGCGGCAAAATAACAAATGGTTTAGTAAATGGGGTATTTGCTTGAGCATGTGTCCTACAAACAGTAAAGAGATAAAAACTTTTGTTATGGATAAATTTCATAAACATACTTGGAAGAAAGAGCTAGAGAGAAAGAAGAAGTACTACATAGAAGAGTTTAACCCCACACATAACCATCAACAAAAGGCATACATAGGGGCTGATATTTCTTGGAGATCTAAAATTCTTGTTGCTCAATTAAGGACTAATTCTCATCAACTCCGTTGTGAAACAGGGCGCTGGAAAAGGCCAAAAGAAATGTGGGAAGAAAGAGTATGTATTTTTTGCTCCTCCGAAAAAGTGGAAACAGAAAAACATTTCATTCTAGAATGTGAGGCCTTCAAAGACACCAGAGAAAACTATGCAGGTATTCTGGCAGCTAATTCTTGGGATAATCTATTCAGCGAAGAGTTTGTCGATAAGCTGGGAGTGCTCATTGTAAAACTTCACAGAAAAAGGGCCGAATACAAGAGTCAGATAGAGAAGCAATCTGTCCCATAGGCTATTTTTAGCCTCGTGGACATTAAAAATTCTTTCTTTCTTTCTTTCTTTCTTTCTTTCTTTCACCTAATTTTCCGGGGAATAAAAAATTTGTATCCAAATAGAGTGAGATACTATTTTACCCATCAGTAAGGCCAAGGGCAAGAGTATTCCCATAAAGACAAACTTTTTATTTAAAATGTAAACTATTATCAGAGCAATTAGAAAATCTGTGTATAAAACATCTTCACTCAAAATCAAGAATTAAAAATATATTTAACCGTAAAAACAAAGTTACCATTCAAACTGAAGGCTGTTAGAAATTATATTTTACCGTGGACAGAAAGTTACTACAACTAAAGGACCACCGAAAGTATGTGAAATTTACCACTTACCACTGCAAATAAGTGATGGCATTAGGTTTCCTCCAAATATGTAATATCCTCTACTTATAGAGATAACTGGCAAGGATACGACAAATGGATATCTGAATATAGTATATTTTTTAAAATTCCCACAATATAGGGAAAACACCGAAACTGACCATTTTTAAATAAAAGATAAGTATTTTTAATTAAAATATTAACATTTTTTCAATAAATATCTGGAAACTCAACTACTTTTCACCAACAGAGACCGACCTAGAATCTTTGACCTGGTAAAGCTTTTTAATTTAAATTTTAAAGCTTATGCTATATCTTTTAATAAATATGATGTAAATTAATATTTTAAAGAAACTTTAGCTAACTTAACTTTTCTTTCGAGAGAATTTGGTAGAATTAGAGAATTTGAAGTGCAGCATAAAATTTGGTGAGAAACCCTCTCTTTCCAACAAAAAATTAGTGGAAACTTTTCTTTTCTTTTTCCAAAGTTTCAAAGAAATTCCATACAGATAAGTTCAAAGCACTTTTACTAACCTATAAATAATTTTTAGTAAAATATAGCTAAATAATAATAATTAAATAACAAACAATTGTATATCATTTTTTAATATATAAAAAGTAATTTAATAATTATTTTTTCCCAAAAGTCTACTAAGAAACTTCTTTTCCAAAATAAAGTAGGGTGAGAACCTTTGTATTATTCCCTCAAGAAAATTCTCGGGATATGTACATTGTCAAATAGTCATTCACAACAGGTTAATTAGGAAATTTATCAAATTGCAAGTGTGAATATGACCTTGGTATAATTAAAAAGAAGTAAAAATATATTATTTTTTTATAAAATAAATTAATGATTATAATTTAATTTTTTTAATAAAATATTAATAAGAAAAAAAATTTAAAGATTTTTTTTTAATTTTCATAATATAAAGATAGCATAATATCCATTCATAATATCATAATTAACAATTCTCATTCACAATATCATCATTAGGAAGTTTTGAATTTAATGTGTAAGAAGCATGGCCTTCATATCAACAACATGTATTAGGAGATCAAATTAACATAAATATTAAGTGATTTCATTTAAATGTCAAATTGTTGTATGTTATATTTTTCAATTAAATCCATAAGCATGTTTATTTTGGAATTATATTTTAGAATTTTAATTTAATTATCAATAATTATTAAGTGAATGGCATGGATTTAATCTCCATGAAATATTTTAGAATATTTTTAATAGTATAAACAAATCAAATATTGAGATTCATTTAGAGAGTAGTTATGTCTTTTTCCCCTTTAATTGATTTCATTAATTAAAAAAAGTCAAATAACTCGTGTCATATGAAATGACTTATGGTTTTTGAGCAAGTGGTATTGATAAGTCATGGTATTGGGCCATGGTATTGCAGCAAAACCTATTTACAAATTAAGAATCTTCATGATTTAGAATCTTGTTGCATGTATTTTTTTAAATGTATATATATGTTTAACTTATCTATTATTTTTTTTATCATTAGTAATAATAATAATAATAATAAAGTTACAATTTCATAATTCCTATGACTTTTTTAATTTTAAAAACCTGATATATATGGTGAAGTGTGTGTTTTGTTGTTTATTATAGATTGATGTCTATAGGCATTTATGAGTCATTTAATTTAAGTGTAAATGAAATGATTTTCTTGTTCGGCAATACAATTTGTTGTAACATTGTGATTTCTTGTTTAAAATACATTTTTGAATGCATAATCGTGATGCACTCAATCTTTGTATATTAAACAACTTAAACTTATGGTTTTTAGAAATCTATGCCAAATTTTGGACAAAATTGTCTAGAAAAATGATAAAGAAAATGTCATTTCATCTATTAGTTAGACTACTCTTTTAATTTATATGGTTGAGCTAGTATATAACATAAATTAACATTTTTTCTCCAAAAAATATAGCAAGAAAGTTAAATATTAACGAATTACATGTTTAATAATTATGGTAATAGTGTGTATTTTGGAATAGAGTTCTTAGAATTTTAATTTTCTCTTTTAATTAAATTGATTAATTAAAAAAATATCATATGAACAAGTGTCAAATGAGTGAATTATGGTTTTTTGGGCATGTGATTTTTATTTTTTTTTTTATTTTTTTTTTTATTTTTTATTTTTTTATTTTTTATTTTTTTTTCTGAATTGAACTAGTTCTATTAAGCAAAAATATGGTACATGATGATGATACAATCAAGAGAAACAGAAAACCGGCAACCGGAAATGATAAGACTATCAACCTCACTCCCAGAAATGGAGTGAAACAAGCAAGGAGCTACAACATATGACTGGAAAGAAAAAAGACCGACTTCTACCCAGAATGGGCAGAAGCCTCAACACGAAGCTTTTTTCCTTTCTTTTTATTGACTTTAACCCAGCCATCCTAGGGTGTATGAGCTAAAACAACTTGAAGACTGGAATTCTCCAAAGGGGGGCTCTCCTTTTCTGATTCAGAAGAGGAGGTCACATGGACGCGTTTCTGGGTGATGGCAATATCGGGGGGATGCACCGGTGCATCGGTGGAAAGGTCCATCGTCTGAAGGGCATGATCCAATTCTGCATCGCTACCTTCATCTTCTAAGCTGGAGGATTCAGAATCCACGGCTGGTGGCAGTGAGCATGGAGCCCATCGTTTGGATTTGGGCTTGGAGATGTTATCCTTTTTCTTTTTTGTCGGGAGAGATGGGCAGGAGTTCTGCAGATGCCCTGTTTGGTGGCAATGGTGGCAACGGAATGCAGTATTCTCGTAATCCAGTGTCTGAGTCCAAACAAAGTCGTTTATCTTGAGATTGATTTGGTCTGGAAGTCCCTTGCTTAAATCTAATTCCACACATATTCTGGCATATGTATAAAGACCTTTATTTTCCCGCCGGAAATCTCCCATTATGAAACTGCCCAAGGTGTTGCCTATGGCTTTATAGACTGCAACATGTCATAAATGGGCTGGTAAGTTTGGAAGCCTGATCCATACAGGTGTCCTGGTGATGACTGCGGTTGCTGGATCAAAATCTGGGGGCATGTGATATTGTTAAGCCATAGTATTGGCACATTAAGAATCCCCATAATAAAATAAGGGTAAATATCCATGGTTAAGTACTTAGAACAAGATACTTAATCATGGATATTTACCCTTATATATATATTATTTTTATAATTAATGATAAAAATTATAATTATAATTATAATCTACTTTGTGTTCGTGATTTTTGTAATTTTATCTATATAAAATGTAGAACAAAATAAATATGTGATTTGATACTTATACTTAAGTGATCTTATTGACATTTATCAATTATTCAATTTATATAATTGCATTAATATATAAGATAAAATCAACAAATATTTTTCTCTTTTCTCAATTTTTTTAAGTAAAATATAGCGAGAACCTATACACATCGTCAAATAACTATTCAGGATCGCATAATAAGGAACTCAATCATTGTAGAACAAAAAAAAGTTCCATGATTTTTTCTTATGCAGTTTTTTTACAGCTTATTAAATCTTAAAGCTTCTTGAGTTTTTTTATAATGTTTAGTGTAATAATTATGTTTCATAAAATACATTACATTGTAATTTTACTTGTAGTTGGTTTGATGTTATAGATAGGATGTAACTTCACTAGTAGTTGGTTTGATGTTATGGATAGGATTAACATTCTATGCAACCTTTTTGATGAAGCTCAACATATTATACATTAAATTTTGTTCTTAAATGAATAAAAAGTTATAGATATTTTATTTGGAAAAGAATCGAACTCAATAAAATACAATTTTTTTATGACTTTGGTATAGAAACATGCGTTGTAGAATGGAAAATTTGTAATTTAAATGGTAAGAAACCATATTATGAAAAATAAAATTGGTTATGGAAAAGCAGTTCCATAAAAAGTAAAAAAGGTTGATGGTAAAAGTATTCCAAGAACTGAAAAGTGGTTGGATAGTTGGAACAGTTTCTTGCTTCTTTAAGGATAAAGGGCATATCCTAGTGAGGAAAAGGGGTTCTTTTCATAAACTGAGGAAGAGAGTGAGGACATTTCCTGAGCTAGTAGAGACCAGTGGAAATCACTTAGTGTTCCTGAAAATTTCTGGTACTGACTGGATTTGGGTCCTGAGGTCACAGTAAAAAACATTGTCAACCTGTAACTCTCAGGTGTGGAGCACGGGGGAAAGAGTAGGATGTAATCGCCTCTCTTGAACGTTGGGTGGACATCAGCAACGAATTGCACATTCAAATAAGTAATTGTGCATTCCAGTAAATTAAATAGGAACGACTTCATTAAGTGTATTTACCGGTATGTGCTTAGTTAGATTCAAGGACAACAACTATATGAAAGATGATTGTTTGAAAAGGACTGGGATTCTGTATACCTTCATGATTAAGCAAGTTATTTACTGTGAATTATATGTGAATCTTATAATGTGTTTCTTATTTGGGTTGCTGTGAAAAATAAAAGGAAATGCTATTAAATAAAAACAGTATATAGTCATCCTTGTAATAAAAAAAGCAGTTAAATGTATTATATATATTAAAGTATTATCTTGCTTTAGAAAACAGTAGAGACTGCTTGGAGAACTAAATTACATGGATCAAAATCCATCAAGACATGAAAAAATAGGGATAGCAAATAAGGGAATAAATAGCTACTGAACAAACAATAAATAGTAAAATTTGTGACAGGTAGTTGAATCACTGAACTCTGTCAATAAACTAGTTGGAGAAAACTGTCGATTCCGGACACGAGGTAGAACCTCAATCCCATAACACATCGTTTCTCTTTCTAAAACTATACACAGACAAGTACTGGAGGTGGTCCGGTCACCAAAACCAAGAATAGAGAAAACCCTGTGAAGGTAAATTACAAGAGATTAACATACAAAGATAAAGAATTAACGTTCTCGAAACCATCCAGTATGCTGATAAACATCCACTGTATAAGAATTAATCTAGTAATCAGATTCATTTAAAGATATACAAATAATTGGCAAATTACGCAAACCAACCAAAGGCTCGGCGAACACCATAATAAATAGGAAACTCGTTGTATCTTTAAGAAAATAGATAACCATGATAATACAGATGCTAAATACAGCAGGAATTGTTTTCGGATAAATATCTACTACATTAACAAAACTAGAAACCTTGCAGAGTACAAACCGAATGAAAATATTGATGTTCATAGATAATCAAACCTTCAAATTTATATAAATCCATAAAAGGAGTTCGGGAAATCCTATTGAGACCAAAAGGGAATGGTTCGGAGGAAACCCGCTTGAAAACAATACTGAAAAGGAATTAAACATAACTGTGTATAATTACAGAATTCATAAGAAAACATCGATTCCGGCTCTTATGAGCTAACCGAGAACCAATGTGTACATGAGAAGGTTCCAGAAAATTCTGAAGTCTATTAACCCTACTTAAGTGTACTAATCATGTCGATGAGCTTGCGGACAAAGGAATTCGTCAAAGGAATACTTGGAAGAGCAGTGTGGATCTGTTAGCCGAAAACAACATTAAAAAATATACAGACCTTGCTATAGTAGAGGGTACCTGCAAAACCAAGAGACACGAAAACGTGAATGAAGGCAATGATGTTAAACCGAGAGAAAACAAAAAAATTTAACCACGAAAACGAGATTTTGTATCCATAATTACCTGGAATTAAATGAATCTCCAACAATGGTTGCCAAGCACCAAGCTAGATGCATGAGAACTTGACAACAGAGGTTGAGGGTTAGAGCTTTGTAGGTCAAGAGCAAAATCTGAGAACCGAATCAAATGTAGAAACGAGAAAATCACACTGGAACTCAAAATCGAAATGTTACTTGTGCTGGAGAAGTGAGGCTTGGTCGAAGAGTTGGAAACTTGCCCGAGTCTCTGTGTAGAGCGGATGGCAGAGTCAAACCCCAAGCTCGTAGTTAGCCAGAGGAAATGCCCAAGACTAAATAACAAGCTAAAGGCGGAACAAACAGTGATCGGATTATGCGAAAGCATTTTCCAAGATTCTCTTACCACAATCGGTGCGCCTCTGGTATGTGGCTTCAAGCCCTTACCTATGGCAAAAACAAACTTAACACAGCGGCGGATTAAAATGACAGAAGTGGGTAGGATAACTGGGTTATACCTAGTCCCTTCCCGCCACATCCTCCATCGGCGATCGAAGAAGTAATCGGATGGAGATCAAGAGGGCAGGTGGCCATCGATAATCTGAACGTGGATCCATAAAATCCAACAACTGGCATGCACATTGAATGGCCAGGACATGTCAAGATCAAGAGTACAAATAATTTTAGTTAAGGCAAGTACAAGGGTTATATGCAATGGACAACAATAATTATATCGTAGTTTAACTAATGCCTGAACATAAGCAAAAACCCACCCTAAGATTATTAACAAAGTTCATCAATTACATATATACAATAAAGTATGTTAACATAAATCCAAACTCAAACTTATGGCGAGTAAGATATCATGTTATTTAACAAAAGTTTTCATTATGTAATGATATGTTTCAAATTCATAATAAAAATAAGAGGCATGTGTATAACGAATATTTATCATTGTTGAATGATATGATTCAAACTTATGATATATATATATATATATATATATATATATATATATATATATATATATTTAAGTAGTATGATAATAATGATAAGTGTTACAATATATGGGAAAACAAATCAACAATTATATTTTTCATTTTCTTTTTCCAAATAAAAGACGGTGAAAATCATTATAAAACTTTCATGATGTGCACATGGCAGATAATCATTCACAATAATATAACAAGAGGTTTAATCAAATGTGAAACATTGTTAGCTTAAAAATAATGATTCTAAAATGCGGAATAAATACTTTAAAAGAATCGTAAAATAAAAATAAATGCCCAATAAATCATACCTCTAGCCATTGATCGCTCACAAGCTATTTTGTATGCAAAAAATTTCCAGTTGCTTCATTGTATAAAAAAACTTTCACTACCAATCTGTTTTGCTGAAACTCTTTAAAACTTCATATTTTTCTTCAAGTGATGAAAGCGGAGAGATAGAAACTTTGCAAACTCCACCCTTGGATTTACAAAACTCTCACTAAAGCAAAAATTACAGGATACAGAAATCTGAAAGGACTTCCAAGCTCTCCTCACTCTAACTTGATGGTGTAAAACTAAAGGGGATTGAGTTAGTGAGCTTGGGGACCAAACAGAAATATTTATAGCCAAGCTTCCATCAAGCTTCTATTGGCTATGTGTCAAGTGTTCCACAAATCATGGTAGAGAACTGCAGTGGGAGTTATGGACCACTTCAGAAGCTGCCAACAAGAAATTAATTAACTGCAATTGATTTCCATAATTTAAGGAAATTACTACAGTTGGTTTCCATAAATTAAGGAAATCACTGCAGTTGGTTTCCAGAAATAATTACTGCAGTTATTTCCAGAAATAACTATTGCAGTTATTTTCAGAAATAACTAGGAGATGGAGCATAACATTCTCCCACTTGGTCCATACTTCCAAACTTAATGTCTCATCTTAAAACCCATTGATAATCTGTATTAAGTAATAGATACATGAATCATGGCGATAAGTCCTCTAATGACGAGTATTATGTTCCATGTATTACTATGTATTTATTTCTATTAAAATTTATGTGGCAACAATTTCTTAATGAATAAACCCTATGTTTATTCTTGGTCCTACACAGATGAATTTTCTCAAATCAAATTAAGGTGCACATAAATATGAGAAAAACATCACAATAATTAAGAATTTCATTAAAAATAACATTGTTCATACAATGAGAAACTACATAATGGAACCAAGTCCCATATTCATTACATGATCCTTAAATTTAAACGATGGCATGCCCTTAGTCAAAGGATCAGCGATCATCAAATTAGTGCTAACGTGCTCAATGACCACTTTATTTTCTTTAACACATTCCCTTATAGCTAAATACTTAATGTCGATGTGTTTATTTCGACTCCCACTTTTGTTGTTCTTAGCCATAAAAACAACAACTGAACTATCACAATATATTCTCAATGGCTTAGAGATAGAATCCTTAAGCCATACACCATGTAAAGTAGCCTCAAAACAGGAGACGAACTTGGCTTCCATAGTGGAAGTGGCAATCAGGGTCTACTTGGCACTCCTCCATGATACAGCTCCACCGGCCCTCATAAAAATGTATCCTGATGTTGATTTGCGTGAATCAACACATCCAACAAAGTCAGAATCTGAGTAGCCAATTACTTCCAAATTCTCCGTCCGTTTATACATAAGCATGTAGTTTTTGGTTCCTTGAAGGTACCTCATTACTTTCTTTGCAACTCTCTAGTGGTCTAAACCTGGATCACTCTGATATTGTCCCAACATTCCCACAACAAATGAAATGTCAGGTCTTGTTCAGACTTGAACATACATTAGGCTTCCGACAGCAGAAGCATATGGAATGTTCTTCATTTGTTCTCTTTCAAAGTCGTTCTTCGAGCATTGGTTCAAACTGAACCTATCACCATTCACTATGGGAGCGACACTTGGTGAACAATCCTTCATCCGAAATCTCTCTAAAATTTTATTAATATAGGTTTCCTGAGACAGACCCAAGATACCTTGAAATCTGTCTCTATGGATCTTAATGCCAATGACATAAGATGCCTCACCCATATCCTTAATATCGAAATTTTTAGAGAGGAATTGTTTCACCTCATGCAAAAAACCCTTATCATTGGTTGCTAGCAAAATATCATCCACATATAAAAACAAGAAAACAGATTTTACTCCCACTGACTTTTAGGTATATACATTCATCCATAATGTTTTCTACAAAACTGAAAGAAGAAATTACATTATGAAATTTCAAATACCATTGGCGGGATGCTTTTTTTAATCCATATAATGATTTCTTGAGCTTGCAAACCAATTGCTCACCATCACTAGAGGAGAATCCTTCAGGTTGTTTCATATAAACCTCCTCCTCTAGATCTCCATTGAGAAAAGCCATTTTCACATCCATTTGGTGCAACTCCAAGTCAAAATGGGCTACTAATGCCATAATAATGCGCAAGGAATCTTTCTTAGATACAAGAGAGAAAGTCTCCGTGTAATTGATTCCTTCTTTCTGAGTGAATCCCTTTGCAACGAGTCTTGCCTTGTATCTCTCAATGTTGCCCAATGAGTCTTTCTTTGTCTTAAAGACCCATTTACATCCAATGGCTTTTGTACCATTAGGCAACTCAACAAGATCCCAGACTTCGTTACTCTTCATAGAATTCATCTCTTCCTTCATGGCATCGTACCATAATTATGATTCTTTGCAACTCATGGCTTGTGAAAAAGACTCAGGATCATTTTCGGCTCCAATGTTGTAGTCATATTCTTGCAAATACACAACATAATCATCAGGAATTGTTGATCTCTTTGGTCTAGTAGATCTTCTTAATGTTGTACCACCATCTTCCTGAGAAGTATGTGGTTCAACTCATTGTTCAAGAATTCTTGGCAATTCTTGAACTATCTGATCTACTGGAATGTCATCAGCAACTTGTGGAACTTCAACAATTGGTTGTTCAACACCAGTTTGTACTTTAGGGGTGTTGTGAACAATAACAAATCTATCACTTGAGGTGGAAGGTTGATATTTTGAATGATCCTTCTCAGAAGTTTGATCGCTCCCACTGATCAAGTCATTTTCAAGAAACTTTGCATTTCTTGATTCCACAATCCTAGTGTTGTTAGATGGAAAATAAAATCTGTAACCTTTAGACCTTTCAGCATATCCAATGAAATAACCACTAATGGTCCTTGGGTCCAGCTTCTTCTCTTGTGGATTATATATTCTCACTTCAGACGGGCATCCCCAAATGCGCATATGTCGCAAACTCGGTTTCCAACCTTTCCATAATTCAAACGGCGTTTTAGGAACAACCTTGGTTGGAACTCGGTTTAATATATACACTGTCGTCTTAAGTGCTTCAGTCCACAAGGATTTAGGAAGATTGGAGCTGCTAAGCATACTCTGCACCATGTCCAATAATGTTCGGTTTCTTCTTTCTGCTACACCATTCTAGTCGAATGAACCAGGCATGGTGTATTGGGCAACAATCCCATGCTCTTGAAGTAATTTTGCGAATGGCCAAGGTGCTTGTCCATCTTCTGTGTATCTACCATAATATTCTCCACCTCTATCTGATCTCATGATTTTAATTTGCTTGCCGCATTGTTTCTCTACTTCAGCCTTAAAAATCTTAAAGACATCTAATGCTTCACTCTTTTTATGAAGCATGTAGAGATACATATATCATGAGTAATCATCTATAAAACAGATGAAGTATCTCTGACCATGTGAGTCCATGTCTGGACTACATATATCAGTATGTATGATCTCTAATATGTTTGAACTCCTATTGGCACCTTTCTTTGACTTATTGGTCTTCTTTCCCTTTATGCAGTCCACACAAGTCTCAAAATCAGTAAAATCTAGAGTATTAAGTACCCCTTCATTTACCAATATTTTAATTCTTTCTATGGAGATATGACCTAGTCTTTGGTGCCATAATTTAGAGGAATTTTCATTAATAATACATCTTTTAGTGCTAATGTGAACATGCATTGAATCATAAGTGACATTGTTTTGTAAATTAATGCAGTAAAGACCATTAGACAAAATACCATTCCCAACAAAATTAGATTTATGAAGTAAACTGAAGGATGTTTTTGAAAAGTTAAAGGAATATCCAAAATGTACAAGCCTTGAAACTGAAATCAAGTTTCTAGAAAAACTTGGTACATAAAAGGTATTTTCTAATTCTAAAACAAAGCCACTACTTAAAGTTAAATAGCATGTTCCTATAGCTTCCACATGCGAGCTCATCTTGTTTCCTGATAAGATGCTTTGCTCACTGCCCACTGGCTTCCTTAGGTTTTGCAAACCCTGGAAGGAATTCGAAATGTGAATTGTTGATCCAGAATCAATCCACCAAGTGTTAATATTGACATTAACCATATTAGATTGATAACAAACAAACGAGATTGGATTACCTTTGTCCGCAAGCCATTTCTGAAATTTGGTGCATTCCTTATTCATGTGTCCCTTCTTTTTACAGAAGAAACACTTGGAATCCTTCTTGATATCGGCTTGGGGAGGTATTTTACCTTTCCCTTTACGATTGGCTTGAGATTTTCCCTTTCCTCGCGTTGCCAACATTTCACTTTCTCCCATTTCCATCACCACTCTCTCTTCCTCTTGAACACACATGGTCATGAGTTCATTAATTGACCATTTATCCTTATGTGTGTTGTATGAGATTTTGAAGGCTCCGTATTAGTGCGAAAGGGTGTTCAGGATGTAGTGCACCAGGAAAGACTCTGATATTTCAACCTCGAGTTTCTTCAATTGAGCCGCAGTGTCCCTCATTTGCATGATGTGCTTGTGCACACCTTTTACACTGGTGAGCCTTAGGGATGAAAACTTCATAATTAGGGTGCTTGCTAGTGCCTTGTCTGAAGTGACAAATTGATCATCAATGGCTTTCAGCAAGTCTCAAACTTTTTCATGCTGTTCAACGGAACCATGAATACGAACTGAAATTTTAGTCTTAATGAACATCACGCTTAGATGATTAGATCGTTCCCATCGTTCATAAAGCGTGATGTCTGCTGCAGTGCTGGTATTATTGAGTGCTGGTGGTTCATATTTCTTAATAGCATAGTCTATGTCCATCCACCCAAAATGAAGGAGAACTCTCTCCTTCCAGACCTTACAGTTATCTTCCTTAAGTTCAGGGATATCAGTACAAATTTCAGAGAAATTTGTAGGTAGTACAACTACATAAAATTAAAGATCGCATGTTTATGTTAAAATTGAGGCATAAATAAAATTTCATGCTTTACCAATGTAAATCATGCCTAAAATTGAATCTAATGACATCAAAATTGTCTGTGGACTAAATTTTCAATTCAAGCAAATTCAGTTATTCTTTATGATAGAATTTATCAAATTATTCACTTAATTCATAATTCTAAGGGTATATTATGAGTATAATTCGATATAAATTCTATCTTAGTTTTGAACTTTATGATAAAACTATTAATTCATAACTCCCGTGGGTAAGTTATGAATATTTTATCCTAATTAATTACATAAATATAACAAAAATTCTCGTGGGATAAAATTTATTATATTTAGCATAATTAATTACAATTAATGTCTAAATAATATTTATGTGATCCTGATAAGAGTGTTGTATACCACTTACCTGGAAGGAACCGATGGAGCGCCTGCGGCGGAGGCGAAACCCTAGGTCACCATGAACACAGTTCTCGACGGCTTCGCATATGCAATCGATTGCCTACCACTGTTCGGGGTGCTTGCAACTGGCCGGCCGGCACTGCTGCTCACCGGGTATTTCACTCCATTTCTGGTATTTTTATCATTGATTATAGCTCGTTTTTGACTGCCTGGGCCCCCATATCCGAGGTCTGTTTATTGTTTTATGTGGGCGGTCACCTGTTGATCATTGGGACGCGTTGCTGCTTTGTCCGGGGATTACAAATACCCTTGAAGCAGATCCTGGGCCCCCACTGTCTTGTCCGGGGTTTTGATATATACTTTGTGTGGGCTGCCATTTGTTTGGCTTGGGACGCGTTCACGGCGTTTTCGTCCGGGGGTTTTTTCTTCATCTATTGGCAGCTGCGCCCGGGGATTCACTATTTGGTGTGGGGACGCCCCTGCACAGAGATTTTGGTTGTCCCTAGCTGGACCCATTGACGAGACCGGCTTGATCTGCTCCTGGCCTGACCTCTGGCTCGTTCCCACAGTTTGTCAGGTGACCTACACATCACTGCTTCCTTGTATTTTTCTGCAGACATTTACCTTCTCCAGCCGGTTTTCGTGGCTTGAAGGGTTTCCACACTATGTGCTCCTACGAGGATGAAGTGGACTATTCGGAGGACCCCCTGGAAGGGGTTGACATTTGGGGGTTAGCTACACCTGATGAGGTGGATGACATGTTAGACGTGGAACCATTTTCTGGTGCGGATGTGCCTATTCAGCCCACGCAATCCACCGTGGAGGGGTGCTCCTCACCCATGGGGGACCTGGAACAGTTGACATTTGGCTCGCCCTCGAATGAGGAGTTTGGTCTCTGGGCTTTCACACAAGACACCTTGGCAAATGTGGACATTGGAAGCTCCGCACTTTTCTCGGAGGCGGACTTTCCAGTGATCGGTGACACAGCTCATTTCTTGGCGCAGCGGCACATTGTTGGCCCTCCCACATCTGGGGTTTGCCCTTATGAAAATATTGCTGCAACTCATGTCGGTTCGGCCCCCATTACTACAGCGCCGGCCTCTGGGGTCTTCACCAATATACCAGAGGACCTAATCGACCGGGAAAAGCATGTTTCTCCATCTGCCGATTCTGACGGGCCGGTACTGGGGGTTTGTCCGAGCAGTAATCTGCATAAGGTCACTAAGAGCAGGTTAAATTACCGCACTAGTATTGGAAGCGAGAGTGGTATGGATGATTGGAACATTGTTGTGGCCAAGACCCTAGTTGGGAAGATTCGCGGCCGGAAATACACATCATCGCGGCTCCAACGGTGGACGCGAGAGATATGGAGTGATTCCCTTGACTCACTCCCGGTGGTCGGGGCTTTGTCCAAAGGCTGGTTCTCTCTCACCTTCGCCCGGCCTGAGCAATCTGATTGGGTCCTCAAGCAATTCTGGCATCTGGAACTGCATCTTGTCCACCTCAAACGTTGGGTGCCCCTCTTTGATCCAAAAAAAGAGAATGCAGGTGCAGGCCCCATCTGGATGAGGTTGCCTGGACTGCCTCTGCATTTCTGGAATGAGACTGCGCTTCGGAACATTGGGGGCCACTTCGGTCGGTATCTGGACCATGACCGCTCCTACCTAGCCACGGGCAACAGAGCAGTGGCTCGGATCCTGATCTTCCTTGACACCAGAGATGGCTTATATGAGAATTTTATTATGATGTTCGATGGGTTGGAGTGGCAGCAACCTCTTGACTATGAGGGCGTGCCCTTCCGATGTAGAAAATGCCAGGAGGTTGGTCATCTATACAAATCTTGTCCAAGGATGGGTACTGACAGGATGCGCGCAAAGAAAACTTGTTCCATTGGCATACAAACTGAGCCTAACCCCTGCACCAGTCCGGATAGTGTGGGTGTGCAGCCGCGGGCAACAGTGCCTCCTGGAGATGGTGGGTCGAGCTCGGCGAAATTGCCCACTTGGACCACCACACAGCCCAGATCCAGGCCTCAGGTATCGTCGGTGACTCCCCTGCACGATCAGGCCATACCGGGTACTGCTTCTTCTGATCCTTTTACTTCTGATTTTACATCTAATTCTCCTTCCAATTCACTGCCTTTTATTGTCTCTGTTACTGAGAAGCACCTGTCATCTGCTTTCATCTCTCATTGTATATCATCGTGTATGTCTCACACAACATTAAATCTCCCGTCGGTTTGTTGCCCTATTGCCTCGGCCACCCAACTTTCTCCCCTATTATACACCATTCATCTGCCCTGCCCTCCCCTGGCCTATCTGCCACCTCTTCGGAGACTCATTCTTCGAAGCACAACTATTTCCTTAGATCCTTAACAAACCCTCAATCTAGAGAGGTTTTTGGCATTGGGCCGGGACTGGGTAGCTTACCCTCCAAATCTCGTGGCAGACCTTCTGCCCTTGCAAAGGCCATTAAAAGGGCTAACTTTGAAGTGGAAGCAGGAACACAAGCCTCTCTTATGCGGGTCCTTAGATCACGAAGACCCCTGAAGATTGTTACATCATGATTTGTCTCTCCTATAATTGCAGGGGGTTGGCCAACCCCGATAAGAGATTGGCCCTCAGAGAACTGTTAGCACAAAAACCTTTTGATATACTATTTTTGCAAGAAACGCTCGGGGGGGGTTTGGAGGTGACTGGAACCTTATCTACAATCCTTCCTGATTGGTCCTTCATCACTCTTGATGCTCGTGGTAGGTCCGGAGGATGCGCTCTTGGCATCAACAACAAAACCACCCGAATGTTAAACTGCTGGGGCCGATCGGGTGTCCTTGCGATGGATGTTTTGTTTGGTAATTCAGAGACTGTGTTTACCCTGGTAAATGTTTATGGGCCCTGCTCTGACAGAGAGCAATTCTGGAACTCTCTATTGACCTGCTCACACATTACCGTCCCCAATCTCATATTGGGTGGTGATCTGCATTTCTCCTTGGGCATTGCTGAATCTTGGGGACCACTTGCCTCCCCGGACCCTTTGGCTGAATTTTTTATCTCAGCGCTCAGTGCTGCACACCTGGTTGACATTCAGACTACTAAGCTGCAACCTACATGGAGGAATAGGAGGACTGGTAATGCTGCATTGGCACGCAGGCTTGACAGATTTCTTATTAAACAAGACCTCCTCATTGTGTTGTCTCGTGCTCGTCAATGGGTGGGCTCAGGTGGCAAATCTGATCACTCGCCCATCATCCTGGAGTTTGAATGTGGCCCTCATAAAGCCCGTCCCCCATACAAATTCAACTCCAGGTGGTTACGTGATCCGGAGTACAACCAGCTGGTCACTCGGACCTGGAAGCACTTTAGACCTACATTGGATGATGACCCTGGTAGGGTTATTAATGAAAATCTTCTTAGAATAAAGGTTCTCACCATTAAGTGGGCACAGAATAAAAAGAAACAGGAAAGTGAGGCTCTGCACCGAATTGAGGTTAATATTGGCTCTCTCAACAATGGTGATCTGTTGGGTTACAGTAGTGAGGAAGCTAGGGCTCAACTCTTCATGCTTGAGACCGAAAAGGCCAAACTGCTGAAACAGAAGGAGGAAGATTGGAGACTCAAAAGTCGAGCCATTTGGTTACAGGCCGGTGATGAAAATACGAAATTCTTTCAGCAGCATGCAAATGGTCGCAAGGCTGCTAACACCATTTGGGAATTGACTGATCGTAATGGCTATACTGCGAGAACACATGATCAGCTTGCTGTGTTAGGTACCAGACATTTCACCAACCTGTATAGGGCTTCTGCTAACATCAATCTCCCGAAGATCCTGCGCATTACTCAAAACTTCAAACTCTTCGTGGCACAGGACCAGCAGGATGACCTCAATTCCCCAGTGACCATGGGCGAACTTGAAGGGGTTTTGAAATGGTTCAATCGGGACAAGAGCCCGGGGCCTGATGGCTGGCCCATTGAATTTTTTATACACTTCTTTGACCTCATTTCAACTGACCTCCTTACTATGATCGAGGATAGCAGGGTGCGGGGCAGGATATATGATGGATTTAACTCCACCTTTATTGCACTTATTCCAAAATCGGACAACCCTACCAGCTTCAATGACTTCAGACCCATTTCGCTGTGTAACTGCATCTACAAGATCATTTCTAAAATTATTGCAAATCGCATCAAGCCTTTCCTGTCCGAACATATTGGAAAGGAACAATTTGCTTTTCTGAATCATAGGCAAATTCATGAGGCCATTGGTACTGCTCAGGAGGCCCTTCACTCCATTAAAGCTCTCCGCCTGAAATCAACTATTCTCAAGATCGATCTAACTAAAGCTTTTGATCAGGTTGACTGGAGTTACCTACACCTCATCCTTATCCACTCTGGGTTTCCTCATACCCTTATCAACTGGATTATGGGCTGCATTTGTCACGCCACCTTCAGCATTCTGATCAATGGTACTGCTACTGATTTTTTCCATGTGGGGAGGGGTCTCCGTCAGGGCTGTCCACTTTCACCTCTGCTATTTTTCCTCGTCATGGAGGGCCTCTCTGTACTTATCAACGAAGCAAAAGAAAGGGGGACACTACAGGGGCTCCGGATCATTGACAATTTATATCTTACACACCTCTTATTTGTTGACGATGTTCTCATTTTTCTTAATGGCACTAGACAAGACTCGGTTCATTTTGATCTGCTCTTGAAATGGTTTTGCAGGGCCACTGGCATGGCTCCAAACTGCACCAAATCCTCTATCATTATGACGGGCTGCACAAGACAGGAACATGTCACCTCCAGGAATCTTTTTGACTATGTCTGCACTGATATTAATGGTGGACTCAAATATTTGGGGTACCTCATCAAACCAAATGATTATAAGACCAAGGACTGGAACTGGATCTTAGCAAAGATTGAGCGCAGAATCAACGTCTGATACAATAGATGGTTATCAAGGGCTGGTAGACTCATCCTCATTAAGTCTGTACTGGAGGCCATACCGGTCTATTGGATGACCCTGGCCTGGATTCCAATTGGCATTACTAACCGGATTAAGTGCATCTGCAGACAATTCCTCTGGCGCAACCAAGGTAAGGCATCCACGTTTGCCTGGATTGCATGGGATCGTATCAATTTGCCCAAAAAATGGGGTGGCTGGGGGTTAAAAGATCTTCATCTCTTTTCCAGGGCCCTTGCGGCTAAGATGTGCTGGCACTTAATAACTGGTCAGAGTTTATGGAAGGAGGTTATGGTGGCAAAATATATATCTCCACAAAGCCCACACGAATGGATCCGTGGCTGCATCACTTTACAAACGGGGGCTTCTATTATTTGGAAGGCTATAACAAGGGCAGCTCACATAATACAGAATGGCTTATCTTGGCAAATTGGTTCAGGATCTGCGGTTCGCATTGGCATGGACTCTTGGTCGGGGAGTGGAGATTATCATATACTGCCAGTATATATTATTGAACACCTCGCCCGCAGGAATGTCACATATTTGGCACAGATAGTTGACTGGGCACACACTACTTGGTGGGAACAAGCCTGGATACAGGCGGGTGACCTTGGTATCCCTCCGGAAGGCACACGGGTCTGGCAACGATTCATATGGGCACTGAAAGCCACCAATATCCGCATCACTGACCGTGAGGACAATCTGATTTGGGCTATATCAAAAGATGGACGTTATTCTCCAAAGCTTGGCTACCTCGAACTCATCAAGCACAAGGAACCCCCCATTAAGGACTGGTGGTGGAGCACCATTTGGCAATTAAAATCCCCGCATAAGCACAGACTTCTGTTCTGGTGCATACTCAAAGATTGCATTCCCACCTCAGAATTCCTGCACAGAAGGTCCTTCTACGGGGCATCTCAATGCTGTTACTGTCTTAACGACAGTGAGGACGCCCACCACTTATTTCTGCAATGCAACAGTATCCAAAACATCTGGTCTAGGATTATTACTGATTTGAGATACAGATCCAATTGGGGGGGTGCCACACTATTCGATGCCTGGTCCAATTGGTGGCAGCGTGCTGCACACATTCAGAAACTCCGTAATCTACCATTAATAGTGTCTTGGGAAATTTGGATGGGGCGAAACAATAAGATCTTCAAGGAGATTCCGATTGACTGTGATCGGATATGTGCAGCAGCTATTGCCACTTTCCGACTCATACCTGAGGATTGTACAAGCTGTAAGCCACCTCATGTGAACCCGGAAATCATCGATCACAGCAAGGCGTGGGCATATTTTGATGGTGCGTCCAACGCACAGGGGTGTGGGGGGGGCGCAATACTCTATTTGAATGAACATCACTTTTTCGACATCAGAATGGGTTTAGGACCAGGAACCAACAACTTCGCTGAACTACAGAGCCTCAGACTCCTTCTCACATTTGCTCGGGAGATTCACTGTGCATCCATCCAGATATTTAGAGATTCTCTACTTGTGACCAACTGGTTTAACAATCTAGCACATTGCCACTCGCACACACTATCAGCACTTTTGAGTGAAGTTCACCATCTCAGAGTATTATTTGACTTCATCACAGTGACTCATATTTACAGGTCTCGGAACGAAGCTGCTGATCAACTATCCAAGGAAGCTTCGGAGTTGACTTGGGGTACCTGGCACATCACTGAACATAATTCTGGACAGATCTACAGATACTTTCACCGGCCTTTTATTGAGGAGGCTCCTCATTTTTTGGACTTGTAGTTGTACTGTTATTATGGGGGATTTTGTTTATTTACGCCCCTTTTCATATATTCGGCATGTATTTATTTCATCTTTATTGTTCCTACTGGAGTTAGTAAGTTATGCACCGAACTTGCTATGCTTTGATACATACTGATGATTCAGGTTTCAGGACTGTATGCTTACAGTTTTTGATTGTGTGGCCGACTGTTTTCTGTTTGTTTTGGACTGTACAGTAGTTTTACACTACAGCATATGTAACATGTAGCTGATCAATAATATGAAAGGTTACGAACTTTTTCTCTGTGAATATTTATGTGATCCTAAACAATTATAATATATAATTTTATTTAATTAGAGATGCTGTGGCTATTCTCTAATCAATTAAAATTATATGGATCACTAGACATTATTTACATAAAAATTAACTTGATATAAGAATAATGATAATTTGCATAAATAAAACTATAAAATTTATGTATAACATTTAACGATACTCATCCAAAATAACATGTTTTAATTAGAACATAAATAATTAATTCATGAAGATTAAATACGAGCATATTTTCCAAATTGCATATAATTTAAACTAAATAAGCATAAAAAATGAGCAGAAATTAGACATATTTCCAAATAAATGCTTTAATTTAGAAAATTTTCAAAATATGATATTTTAGCCAAAATATGTCTATAACCATCAAGGCAAAGATAATGGCTCTATACCAAATGTTAGCTTAAAAATAATGATTTTAAAATGCGGAAAAAATACTTTAAAAGAATTGTAAAATAAAAATAAATGCCCAATAAATCATACCTCCAGCCATTGATGGCTCACAAGCTATTTTGTATGCAAAAAATTTTCGGTTGCTTCACTGTATAAAAACACTTTCGCTACCAATCTGTTTTGCTAAAACTCTTTAAAACTTCATATTTTTCTTCAAGTGATGAAAGCGGAGAGATAGAAACTTTGCAAACTTCACCCTTGGATTTACAAAACTCTCCCAAAAGCTCTCACTAAAGCAAAAATTAAAGGATACAGAAATCTGAAAGGACTTCCAAGCTCTCGTCACTCTAACTTGATGGTGTAAAACTAAAGGGGATTGAGTTAGTGAGCTTGGGGACCAAACATAAATATTTATAGCCAAGCTTCCATCAAGCTTATGTTGGCTATGTGTCAAGTGTTCCACAAATCGTGGTAGAGAACTGCAGTGGGAGTAATGGACCACTTCAAAAGCTGCCAACAAAAAATTAATTAACTGCAGTTGATTTTCGTAATTTAAGAAAATTACTGCAATTGGTTTTCATAAATTAAAAAAATCACTGGAGTTGGTTTCCAAAAATAACTACTACAGTAATTTTCAAAAATAACTAAGAGAAGAAGCGTAACAAACACATTATATATGGTTTCCCTGAAGATAATCATTCACAGTAATATAACAAGAGGTTTAATTTCCATCAAGCTTATGTTGGCTATGTGTCAAGTGTTCCACAAATCGTGGTAGAGAACTGCAGTGGGAGTAATGGACCACTTCAAAAGCTGCCAACAAAAAATTAATTAACTGCAGTTGATTTTCGTAATTTAAGAAAATTACTGCAATTGGTTTTCATAAATTAAAAAAATCACTGGAGTTGGTTTCCAAAAATAACTACTACAGTAATTTTCAAAAATAACTAAGAGAAGAAGCGTAACAAACACATTATATATGGTTTCAAGAGGATATAAGATTTTTCATTTAGATATTAAGAGGTGACATACTATATTTTTTAATATATATATAGAAATTAAATTAACAATTATATTTCTTTATTTCATGAAAAAATATTTTTATTTTACAGTTAAAATATATATATATTTTTATTATTTTATATATATGGGCAAATTAAATTTATTTGAATATATATTGTATAATCTCTATATCAATAACATGTATTAAAAGATAATTCAATTAATTAAAATAACTAAACTTTAAATAATAGTTCAACAGTTCCCATTAAACTAACCATCTAAAATAATTAAACTTTAAATAGTAGTTCAACGGTTCCGCTTAAACAAACCATATCTTGGATGGATGAATTAATCAACTAACTAATTTTTAAACTTCTAAAAAAAAATCGCTCTCTTCCTTTTTCCCATATTTCCCCATAAAAAAAATGTAAACATGTGAAATCATAAAACTTCTCTCTAACCAATAAAAGCTTTTTAAAAAATACAAAAATACAATAAAAGCTTTTTAAAAAATACAAAAATACAAAAAACAAAATAGGAAGAGATTTTTATTTAAATGTGTAGTCATTTCATTTCCTATATTTTTTTGAATAAATATATAAGATAAATCATTATTTTTTTTGAAATATTTAATTAAAGAACTGATTTTTATTTTTAAATAGTAAGAATAATTTTTAATTAATAAATAAATAAATAAAATTGAATGTGAAGCCACTGCATTTCATATTTTTTTAAAATAAATATATGAAGTAAATTAATAAATTTTTTATTTTTTAAAAAGAAAAAATTAATTAAATTTTTTATTCTATTTTTCCAAATAAAATATAGTGAGAATCTTTATTTTAAATTTTTGGGAAATTTTATCTTTTAAATAAAATATTGTGAGAATTTTTATTTTAAATTCTTGAAATTTTTTTTGATAGACACATGTCTATATAAACATTCAATATAGTTAAATTAGTGATTTCATTAGAAACATGCAACTTACAACTTCAATGTCAATAATATGCATTGGATGATAGTTGTAGAATAATTCATTTAATTAATCATGTATTGGATAAGCCACCTATGCATCGGATGAATAGTTCAATTGATTAAACTAATCAATTAAAATATGATTAGTTTAATCAATTATTTTTCAAACATTTCTATATTATAGAAATTTCTGCAATAATCATGGTAACTTGATAACTAGCCTAACTTATATCAATATAATCCAAAGGCCAGAATTAGAAAACTTTGACTAACCTCATTGTATAAACACAAACCCTGGTCATTTAAGATCTTTGTAGGTGCTCAATGAGAGATTACACTTCCACTATGGTCAAATACCTTTAGATCTTAAATTGTTAACCTATATTTATATTTTTTATATTAATTTTTTTTTTTTTTTTTTATATATGTTTTTAACTTTTATCATGATTTTGAGTATAATTCAAATATTTTTGAAGGAAGAGTAAAGAATTGCTTACAAAGAATAAGTTTGTTTTTAAAAATTGTTTATAAAAAAAATTAAAATTTCATTTTTTGATATATTAAAAATTAGTTTATTAGTGTTACATTTATTATATTTGAAAAATAAATTTAATCAACAATTTTAGAGGATGTATGAGGTTTTATTTTTATTTTTAAATTTAAATATGTATATTAAAATTTATTTGCATTTTTTTTAATATCCTATATAAAGTGTTAATTAATAATTTTAGAGGATGTGTAAAGTTTTATTCTATTTTTAATTTAAATATATATATTAAAATTTATTTGCATTTTTTTTAATATCTTATATATAAAGTGGTGCTTAGAAGTAATCATTAAAGCATGTAAGGTGTGCATAGTAGACCAAATAAAGTTGTGTGTTTTTATGTTTGTAAAGTTTATTAAATAAAAATGATTTTATTATGAGAGGATTTTTTTTTCTAAGTAAATCTATTTCTATTTATATACTGTAAAAACACAATGAGGCACAGGACTCAACAGTGCAATCCCAAGAACTGGACATTAATCCTCAAAAATGCATAATACCAGATTGCCCATATGTGGGAAACCAGTCCTAGAGAGAAGTTTTTTTCTGCTCACGCAGGGGAAACCAACACGTTGAGCAAAGGACATATATCGTTTTTCATAATCAAAATAACACTACTGTTCAGGAAGGCAAAAATGGACCCAAACAAAATATGATCCAAAACCAAAAACCAGCTAAGACTATAGTGTTTACTTGTCATTGGATAGAGAGGGAGGCTCCTCCACAATTAAACACCTGTAAGCATCACTGTGATCAGCTGCTACTGCGAGATTCGCACAGGTGGAGTTGTCCTTAACAACAATTTAGACGCAAGCCATGGGATCTTTTCCTTGCCGATTTTCGCTGATGTCCTCCTTGTGAGTTCCTTTGCTACTGGAGGTCCCATTCTGTGAGACAGTAGGAACTCCATAGCATTGATCAGAATTCTGCATACTGGGATCGTCAGGGGTCTCAGGATGAGCTGCTTCCTCCCTGAGAGTAACTGTGATGAAGGTAGTAATGTTGGGCTGATTCATTGTACAGGCATAATGAAACTCAGCGGTATGAGTGGTTTGGCGCAGGGTGACCTGCGAGGGGGGGATGGAAGCAGTAGTGGCTGTGGCGGTGGTATTTGGTCTCGAGGGGGAAGTGGTAGGAGGAAAAAGAGAGCTAGATTGTGGGTGCGTTTGACCAGTAGGCCGGACTCTACCTCATCCGCTACGAGTAGCAGGATATCTACCATTGTCAAATTCCTGAGAGGAGGAAGAGGTATCAGAAGCGTACGAGTGGCTCTGCCATGACTGCTTCCGCTACTGCTGCCCCGACGGCAGTGCATTCGCTGCCTTAAGCGAGGCATGAGGGCGCTGGAAATTGGATAATGACACACAGGCAGTGGTGAAGAAAGAGCTTCAGAGAACGAAGGAGTCGAGGTCAAATGCAGGCTTTGAGAGAAGTGAGCACCTGGAGTAAGCTCAATGCAGCAAAGGAGGGAGCAGCGCCTCTCGATATTCATGCGAGAGCTTGGCTTCGCGATACTAGAGGGGCATCTGCAAACCCTTAGAATAGGGGAGGGGCAATTGAGGAGCAGAGAACCTGACGGAGAAGAAAGCCTGCCCATCGTTTGCAACTTGTAGCTGTGAGTTGATCCTTGACGAGAGTGCGAAGTAAATGAGCATTTACAATATGCTCTGGCAACAATTAAATCCATACGAGTGAGCTCGTATGTGACCATGTGGCTAGGCCACACGCCAACATCTGGTCGCTGCCAAGAGCCGTCCTCCCAGATCACCTTAATATGCACCCGCATCTGGGAAATTATGAGAGGATTTTAAGTAGTAGTTGTAATATGTATAAGTTGGTGTAAGGTAAGTTTATGAGAAAACCATAAAAAAAAATGACAGGTGGATTATTTTTCAAATTATAACAATGATTATAGTGTACCTTCACATTGAAAATATGTATATATTCTTAATTTTCTAAGGTATCTTCACAACCTCCATAAGTGGAATGTGACTTCAACCTTGTTGAGGTTGATCACATTATCAGTCATTAGGTATGGCGTAATCTCCTATGATTACTTTTTTAACTAGAAATATATTGTTTGTGCAATACTTTTCACCATGTTTCTGAACCAAATCTAGTGCGAACCATGATGTTTGACTCAAACAAAAATGGGCCACTTTCACTTGTGATACACTCTTCAAGTAACAACTCTTCTTAAAATTTTGGCATCACTCTTATAAGTCATGTCTTAGCAATATGCATCAAACAAATAATTTGGAGAGAGCATTTCCACTTCTAGAGCTTCCATATACTTAGGATATTCTCTATGGCTATGATGTTTTTAGGTAGGGTTGGATCTCAATTCTCCACTCTTAATCATCTCACCCTCAATAGTGCATTCTATAATTTTCACACATAGATCTTGATTGGTCAATCTTAGTGTCCTAGGGGAATGATGTGAGAGCTCCAAGAGTGGGGACATTTTAGATAACATTAGGTTGGCCATGAAAAATTCCCCCCTCCAACTAATTTGGCAAAAGAAGAAGTGTTGTCATCCTACAATGAGAAGTTTTCCATATGTCTGGATTTTTTTTTAAGGAAACAGGTAGATATTTGTGTAGAAATTCCTTGTAGATTCAAACTGCTAATTGTAATGTGCTAAAACAATAGACTTGAATCTACTCTACTAATTGTGGAAACCACTTTAAATGATCGCGAAATCATGAAGAATATAAGAGAAATAATTCAATCAAGACATTACACAATGATTTCCTAGGGAAAGTCACAACTAAAAACCCCTGCTATTTGTATATTGCATTAGTTAGAAAATATGAGAATATTGCAATTATTTTCTCAAGCTTGATAAACCTCTACATTATCTTTATTTGTCTCACTGCTTCCTAGACAAGCCTACCAATACTTAACCAACTTTTGGCTTGCCACAATCCCTATTTCCTTGTGTTGTTTCCTTGGGTAATTAGCCCTTATTAATTAGGGAAATCGCCATCCAATACTGCCCAATCCATCAAGGGCCTTCCTCTGACTACATGCACCACCTGTACAATTTGGATGATTATACAATTGATAGTACACTTCCCTTGAAATCCAATCTCAACTCGATAACTCTCAGTTCACACATGCATGAGTCATTTATGGTTTATTTGTCAATTAACTGGTTGATCATTGAGTGTGGTTTAAGTTCCACTTCGACACTTTGACCTTCCACTAGTTCCTCCAACAGTTGGAACTAGTTAAACCGACTTTACTTAGATAAACTAAATTAATTAGTTACAACTCAAAATAAACTCAACCAACACTCCTAAAAAGTAGGAACCACTCTACATTACTCGAGTTATACCCTCAAATCGAATTAGCTAAAACAACTAAGTCAAACTATATTATTCAACTCATACAAATTGTCATGTGATGTGGAATTATAGTTTTCTTCTAATTTAATTCAAGGGAAAATTAAATTAGAATCTTTCTTGGTGCCATTTTCAACAATTTGTATAAAATATTAATTCGGTTAGAAGGCAAAAAAAATTACATATTCTAATCTTTCTTGCAGGTTTGAGTTTGAGCATGGAGTCTCAAGCCAAACCCTCAAGCGAGTACCCCATGATACACAAATTTAAGTCCCTTTACAAATAATTTTTTTCCAAAAAACCTCGAATTTCCAAACACATTTATATATTCCATTTTTCATTACTTTTGATTTGATTTAGTTTGACTTCTTGTTTTCCTTGGTGAAATACTTTTTCCTTTCTTCCCAACTTGAATCCAAATCGTGTTTTTTGCTAATTCTGGTGGGTCATTCTTTGGCAGGTGATCATTGTTATTTTTGAATTCTTCCTCATTCGCCCAATTTTCCTAAGAAGTTTCCTTCCCAACTTTATTCCTTGTGAATTCAAGAGGCGATTTTTTTCCACGAGGGCTTGTTGCTTTTCCACTTTTGTTGATTCCAGAGGATGCTCACTAGAATATGCTTTTTCCTGACTGATTTTTGTTTCCTCTGATGCATTTATTTGACAATATATGTTGCATGTTTATCTTTTGGTTCTTTCTTATCCGAAGACTCTTCTTCTTTGTATATCGTATAGTGATCACCCTAAGCTCCTTCCCACCATTTGGGCCTTCAATTTTTTATTTTTATTTATTTATTATTATTTTTCTTTCTTTTGCAAATGCTTGGGGCAGTTTTTTATTACATGGCCCATTTCATAACACACTCTACACCAGAACAAAACATTTTTATAATCAAGGTTTTGAACCTAGACATAGTATGGAGCCATCAAATTAATCTCAGTGGGAAAACTCTTACTGAATCCCATCTCCACACATACTCAAACATAAGTAGTCTTATAAAAACAATTGGTTTATTAGTTGCGACAATAAAACTCTCCTAGTCCATTCCCAATAGAAAATAACAATCAGAGATTCCAATGGTGCAGGGGAATATTTGGAAGCCTTGTACCCAAACTAGAGTCATGGAGAATGATGTTGTAACCGGATCAAAGGTGGGAGACCAGGGATGCATGATGGGACCGACACTACCCAAGAACCACGGCCTAGATTCACATATGTCCTTCCTATCCTCAATATCGTAAAAAAAAACAACAACAAAACCTCATGCCATAGGATAAATATTCATATCATCTGTCAAGAGAGGTTTCCATGTCTCAAAGATCCATTTATGCGGATCAATCAATCACGGCCCAAAACCATTAAACCTGCAAACCAAACCTTACTCCAAATTTTTTTTTCACATCAGAAAGCTTCCTCCAAAGGAACATTAAGGGAAGGAACTTCTTGAACTACCAGAAGAATATATATGAATTTCAGCATGGCACTATACGAAACCAAATAAGAGCTTGTTGGACTGACATCCATTCTTGCAAAAGATATTGTCTTCTTCGTTGGATCACTAATATTCCCCATTTTTTGGACTACAATAGAGATCTTTAAATAGATCCACGTGATTTAGGCATAAATCATATGGCTAGAGAAAAACCCTAGTTGTTGCAAGGGTTTTCAGAGCTCTATCCACCGACCCATGGAATCACATGGAACAAGATCCATATGTTTGGATTTTACCCAATGCGGTATGTTGTTTTACACCATTGATCATGAGAATGTCTTCTTCCATGGCCTAGGATTTTATTATTTCATCTTCCAATGTGTCAATATTTATAATAATTATAGCATATTTTACAATTGACGACATTACATTCTCATAAGAAATTGTTATTATTGGTTTGTTGAGTTGTTTTTCTTCTAGGATCTTTTTTTAGGTCAAGGAAGATAATTAAATGTTAAAATATTTTATGCACTAATTCTATTCCATATGAATATGATTAATCTTTGTGAGAAAAAACATATTATGTTGTGAACCTTCAATATTTATCCATAAAAACACATTTTAAGTTATTTAAATGTGTTTAGTATACATTTATGAAAAATAAACAAACCGATCACTCATTGGTCCCTCTGATATTTTGAAGGAAAAGCCTCATCATGACATCATTGTCTTCTAAAATGAAGTGGGCATAATATACACCCACGAAACAATGAATTTGCATGTCTAGATATTCAATCACATCCCCATAAAAAATAAGCAATAATTCTACCAATAGATTTGGGGCAAGATGATTATCACCTTATATTCTCAAAGAGTTTATTCTTTGTCTACTTATTTTTTGTGGCCACTATGTATTTTTTCCTTTGTTATGTTTTGGACTTGGTTTCTTGGTGGGCTTCTAGGATTGCAAAAATCACCAGTAGATATTACAATGGAAACACCTTTTTTCTCGGATAAAAAAAATCCTAGAAAAATCGTATACATGAGGCCAAGTTTCCAGGATTCCATTGTAGCAGCCGCCAAGTACCAAGAACCCATCATGGTTGTAATGATTTTTGGTGCAACAAAAATCACGTGATTGCGCTTATTAGCAACACTGATGAGAGGCAACAACTCTATCTCCAACTCGTCATTGATGGTTTTTCTCCATTGGTAAGGTTTAGACAATTTGGTCTACCCACTGTAAAAAGAAATGTTGCATCCAAATTATATCAATATTCATGAAAGAACCGAGCTCTTGATAAGAAAAAACAAGATTGATGACCGCCCTGTGTTTGAAGTCATGTTCCCATGGCCTGGATTTATAGCCATCTCATGACACTATGTATAGTCATTGTGGATGCAATGGCCATGTAGAAATTATCCAAAGGGATTCAATCTGATATTGTATTGTACTAAAACAAAATACCGAATCCTTCTACAAATTTGCGGAAACCAAATTCAATCACCTAATCACAAACAAGTAAGAGAAAGAAACAATCAATTGCACAACAAAAGATGTATTTGGGGAAAGCTACTGCTCAAAACCCCACTATCTATATATTGCATAAAGTCAAGAACATGAAACAATATAATGATATTTCCCTTCCTGAGAAACCTCTGCACTTTGCTGACTATCTCACAACCAACTTATGCACAAGCTTCTCTTGCACACATTTCTCTCAAAAGCTCCACGCACAAACTTGTGCTTCTGATTGATTGGTCTCACCAACTCGTGCTGACCAAAACAATGATTAAACTTGTTCCTTCATTCCTTCTTTTAAATACACTTTTCTCTAATTAAGGAATGATTTATTTTAGACCTCCTTCTAACCGCATGCACATTCTATACAATTTTCTAATTATACAACTGATAGCTATCTTCCCTTTAACCCCAATCTCAACTGGGCCTTCCTTAAAACTGACATGCAATAACTATTTATAGTGAATTATTAGTTAACCAATTGGTCATTGCTTGTGAATTAAACTAGATTTAATTTACTTGACCTCTCACTCGCTCATCGCTCAGTTAGAACTAGTTAAACTGATTTTAACTCAATTTCTTGAGTGAACTAATTACAACTCACAAATAACTATAAATGGACCCCCTAAAATCATGGAAAGTCCTCTACATGCCTCCTCTTTGACCTCTAACTCGAATTTCCTAAGATAGCTAAGTCTTCTTGACTTAGTTAACTAATACAAGTTGTCATGAGATGAAATTTAGAATTTTTCTTCCAATTTAATTAGGTGAAAATTAAATCAGAAGCCTCATATGGTGCCATTTTCTAGATTCCATTTATGGTTGCCATTTTCAACGTTTCTTGTTGCCAATTTCAACACTCCCTCTCAACAAGAAAGGAATTAAATCTATCTCGATCTGGTATTGTTGGAATGTTCTGCATGCAACACTTCTCTAGCGTTGTTTTCTCCTACAACTCCTGAAACTAAATAGCCTAAAAAAAAAATTGAATCAGTAAGATGCATTTGTCATCAGAGTCTCTGACTGCTGCTAGATATTGCACTGTCTACTGGAAACTCTAGGATGTTGCTGACTTTGCATATGTGCCCTCTCCACTACTGCTAACTATGATCTACGCTTCAGTATCTAACATCTTCTAATCTTATTTTTGTCTTCCTAACATTTGTCTGCATCAATCCTACCGATCCTTCTTGCTACTATGTACTATGGGCTCCTCATAGCCAGGTATTGATCCATGAGACACGCCATCTCAATGGACCCTACCCTAATTTCTTCTCTTGGTATTATGTCTGTACATCGCCCCACCTCTCACCTGGAGGTATGAATTCATGTGCTCCCTCTGCCCATCTGGCTTGAAATTTACCCCTTCTGGAGGTCTCTGCTTGAGTGGACGCCTCTACTCGGTCTCCTCTCTGCTTCTCCAATTATGGCTACTCCACAACCTTCTGAGATTGCTTCTGAGGCTGCATGTTGAGAGGTAATTTGTGCTCCCTCTCAAACACCAAGTCTCTAACCTCTGCTTTGATCCTCAAATCTTTGCATGTATATTGTACCTCAAGTGCATACAGGCTCTTGACTCTTGCACATTGAAATTGTCCCACCGTCACAAAATTTTCTGAAAAAAGAGCTAATTTTAAATTGACGATATCTCCCTCTTATGAACTCTGATTCGACCGAATTTGTTTTGAATTTGGGTATTTTTTCACAAGGAATACAGATCTGCTATTTTTTTTTTATTTTTTTTTTACAAAAAGTTTCAGATCTATTATGCAAAATCGCCGCCCAAAAATTTCTTGCTCTGATACCATGTAGAAAATATAACCAAGGGATTCAATCTGATCTTGTAATGTACTAAAACAAAATACTGAATCTTTCTACAAATTTGTGGGAACCAAATTTAGTCGCCTAATCACAAACAAGTAAGAGAAAGAAACAATCAATCGCACAAGGCAAGATGTATTTGGGGAAAGAAACTGCTCAAAACCCTGCTATCTATATATTGCATAAAGTCAAGAACATGAAACAATACAATGTTATTTCCCTTCCTGAGAAACCTCTGCACTTTGTTGACTGTCTCACTACCAACCTGTGCACAAGCTTCTCTTGCACACCTTTCTCTCACATGCTCCATGCACAAAATTGTGCTTCCGATTTCTTGGTCCCACCAAATCGTGCTCACCAAAACAATGATTAAACTTGTGCCTTCATTCCTTATTTTAAAGACAATTTTCTCTAATTAAGGAATGATTTATTTTAGGTCTTATTCTGACCACATGCACTATCTGTTCAAATTTCTAATTATACAACTGATAGTTATCTTCCCTTTAACCCCAATCTAAACTAGGCCTTCCTTAGAACTGACATGTAATAACTATTTATAGTGAATTATCAGTTAACTAATTGATCACTACTTGTGAATTAAATCAAATTTAATTCACTTGACCTCTCACTAGCTCATCACTTAGTTAGAACTAGTTAAACTGTTTTTAACTCAAATTCTGAGTTAACTAATTACAACTATATAATAACTGTAACTAGAGCCCCTAAAATCATGGAAAGTCCTCTACATGCCTCCTATTTTACCTCTAACACGAATTTCCTAAGATAACTAAGTATTCCTTACTCAGTTAACTAATACAGGTTGTCATGAGATGAAATTACAATTTTTATTGCAATTTAATTAAGGGAAAATTAAATCAGAAGCCTCATATGGTCCCATTTCTGGGTGTCATTTTTTGGATTCCATTCTTGGTTTCCATTTTCAATGTTTCTTGTTTCCAATTTCAACATGGCACTAGTTATGCTCATTCCCATGGATTTTGCACCATATGAATTTGTTACTGGTGCATGCTCAAAATTTTCATGGGCGTTTTCATCGCTTTGGCCACTTCAATGTTCGCATTTACAGTAAAAGCATTATCTTTGGAAGCAAATATGAGAATTAACTACTTTGAATTTTGGTGAGATGTTGTGTTGAAGGTCGCACTGAAAGAGTAAGGTGCACCATCAACATATTCCAGCCATCCAACAAAAAAGATAAGTTACTTTTATTTCTTGAAAGATTGTGCGTGAATTCATGTGCATGAAATGGTATGAGCCAAAATTTTCTTGCATACATAGATAAGAACCCATGCTCTTTTCCTTAAAATAATATGTGTTGAATGCATAGAAACAATGACTATTGGGTTAGAGTGAATACATTCATATGCATAGAAAACATAACTACTGAATACACAAATGAATAGCAATTGAGTTAGAAAAATATGTAATTGTATGCATCGTAATAATAATTATGGTACTAGATGTTTTTGTAAAAGTACTTCTTTACGCACATAGATAATAATGATTTTTCGAAGTGTTTCTTTTTAGAGAACAAGAGTTTATATGCATAAAAGTCATGGTTGTTGTGCTAAATTTCTTTGAAAATGAATATGCATATGCATGCATAAAACTAATAACTATTTCTTTTGAAAAGAATATATGTTGAGGTGCATAAAGCTATAGCTCTGGTGATAGTTTTCTTGAAGAGAATATGGGCTATTATGTTAGTATTTTTTGGAAAAGAATCTATATTGCATGAAATAATATGGAAAAAAGTTATTTGCATGCACAAAATTAGAACGATTATGTTGACATTTCTTGAAAAGATAAAATTTATTTGTATGCACAAAATAACTATTATGTTTGATATTTCTTGAAAATAAATTAAGTTATTATCAAAGGTATTCTCATGATGCATATGCATTAGATTTTTAAAGAGAAACATTGGACTCTTAAGAGAATATGTGCTTATGTGCATAGGAATAATATCTAGTATATTTGATTTACTGGAAATTAATATGTGATTTTATATGCATGGAAAAGTATAGTTGATATTAGATTTTCTAGAGAAAAGAAAGGTGCAATCACATAATATTAATTGTGATAGCCTTCTTTTGGGAAAAATAATATGCATTTGCACACATAAAGGGATTAGCTATGGTATTAGCTTTCTTTTGGGAGAATAGTATGTATAGTTATTGGGCTAGATCTTTTGGTAAGAGGGAAATGTTTGTTTGCATGCATGGAAGGATGGATTTTATGCATTTGCATGCATAGGAACAATATCTAGTATGTTGGTTTTCCTTTGGAAATAATATGAAAGTGTATCCAAGATTATGTTAGCATTTTGTTGGAAAGATGATGCTTGAGAGTGATATGGTTGTTGCTAATGCATGTGTAATGATGATAAATATTGTACTTCACGACATTTTGTTTATGTTTTATGTATGCACACAAATAGATGTTGACGTGTCACTGATAAATATTGATTATTCATTAATTAATATTTTATCTAATCAGTGGTATCAAAGTGTGTTGACGTCAACAATGGAAGGAAAGGATGGTGACTTGTGCAAAGGTAGATTATGTTTAACATTGTGGCATGTAAACAACTAATGGTCCATGCAGATTGGGGAGTGCAAGCTACATGATGGTCCATTGATAGAACAACCCGACCACACAGGTATAAAGATTGAAGATTTGTGGGTAAACATGATGATTGTAATAGCTAATAGCTTGATCCAGACTTGTGTAGGAATGAAAAAAAATACAGAAATAAACATAGATGTGGAGATGCAGCAGGAATAACACTTCATTTCATTAATATCAAATACTGAAAATTGCTTACAGACAGGATGGAAAATAAACTAGCTCGGGTGATGGTAGCTTATCTCTAAGAAGAGATGTGTTGGCTACATGCCTCTGAATTGTGTTACAATGAGGTTTAAGGGCCAATTTATTACCGAGAAACAATGGAAAACCCTTAACATCCAAAAACCTAACCCTAGGAGGTGAAGCACCAAAACTATGGGCCCCGTTTGGGTAAATTGGTACATCAATTTCGCGCGGACGTAACTTTGGCATAGTTTACAATACCTAGTTAGAAATATATATCCGAGGAATACAACTTTCAAGTGACCAACATTGTTGGAGACCCATATTGGTCTCGTTTTTCCCAAAAAATGTCTTTTAGGGCTCAAAATGGCTCTAGAAGTTCAAGACCCAAAAAACTGCCAAAAATAGTAAACTATGCTACAATTAAGGAAACTGAAAACTGGAAGAAACAATGGTGTGGGTCCAAGTGGAATAGGCGGGTGGCCACCAATATCCACTTTGATCCAGGTGGATATTGGTGGCCACCCACCTATTCCATTTGGACCTACACCATCAGTTCTTTCAGTTTTTCAGTTTCAGCACAACTTACTATTTTTAGCAGTTTTTCAGGTCATGAACTTCCGGAGCCGTTTTGAGGCCCTAATGATCCAAGTGGATATTCATGGCCACCCACCTATTCCATTTGACCCCCTACCATCGGTTCTTTCAGTTTTCTAGTTTCAGCACAACTTACTATTTTTAGCAGTTTTTCGGGTCCTAAACTTCTGGAGCCGTTTTGAGGCCCTAAACGACGTTTTTGGGAAAACCGGGAGCAACATGGGTTATGAGCTGATGTTTCTCACTCAAAATTTGTAGTCCTCGGAATATTTTTCTAACGAGGTATTGAGCACATAAAACAGAGATCATATGACAAAGTTATGTCCCCGAGAAGATTGACGTACCAATTTACCCAAACGGGGCCCACAGTTTTGGCGCTTCATCTCCTAGGGTTAGGTTTTTGGATTTTAAAGGTTTTCTATTGTTTCTCAATAGTAAATATGCCTTCTTTCCTTATTGTAACACAATTCAGAGCCCTGTAGCCACCACATCTCTTCTCAGAGATAAGCTACCAGCGCCCTAGCAAGTTTATTTCCATTATGTCTGTAAGCAAATTTCAATCATTTTTTATTAATGAAATGAAGTTTTATTTCCACTGCATCTCTGTGTTTATGTATATTTTTGTATTTTATTTCATTCCTGCATAAATCCGGATCACACTTGGATCATTCCTCCCCCATTAGGAAGCAATGTTCCCCATTGCATTGAGTTCCTCCATGAGATGAGGAAACTTCTGCTGAACTTGGTCCTTGGTGAGCCACTTGCCTTGGTGCAAGAGTTGGCCAGCTTTGACAAATCAATACAAATGGATTTTCTGTTGGAAAGCGTTCTTGATTTTCATGTCCATGATCTGATCAGTTGTGGTCTATTCCATGCAGTTGGGGTTTAGCTTTGTTGGTGTGAGTTGTTCTACAATGTTTGATGTGCCCAGTAATGGTGGAAAGTATGGCCGAAGGTAGTCCACATTGAACACTAGGTGCAGGCCAAGGAATGGGGGAATGCTGAGCTCAAACACATTGTCTCCCACAACCTTGATAATGGTGTAAGGCCCATATTGGAGTCGTCTAAGCTTCCGATGAGCTCTAGTTAGGCGTTCTTTTATGCAAATGCAACCAAAATTTGTCGCCCACCTGGAAATTGTGTGGCACCCAATGTTGATCATGTCATTTTTTGTACTTATCATTGAATTTTTCCAATTTTCATGGACTTGTTCGAGGATGTGATGAATGTGCTCAATGAATCTATTCACCTTATCGGCTTCAAAACAAACATGAGATGAATCTACCTGAGCAGCTGCAAATGGTATGGCCACATTAATGGGACATAGTGGCTAGAATCCCAAGCCCACTTGAAAGGGGCTGTGGCCAGTTGAGTTGTGGAGAGCTCGGTTATAGATGTGCTGGACATAGGGGAGGATTTAATCCCATGTGCATGGATGCTTCGAGTTGTACATGCACAGAATGTGTATGATCATCCTATTGGCGACCTCTATTTGGCCATCATGTGGGGGTGGAAAGTTGTGGACTTAGTGAGCTTGGTGTTCAACATTGACCATAGACTTGACCAAAATGTACTGAGGAACCTGCTATCCTGATTTGAGGTAATGGATTGTGGGAACCCAAAGTGTACCCACACTCGTTCAAAGAAGAGTTTAGCAATGGCTTTTGCTGTGATATTCTTCTTGCAAGCCTCCATAATGGCCATTTTAGTGAATCTATCGACAACAAAAAAACACAGTCATTGCCATAATTGGTAGAAGGAAGGCACGACATGTAATCCATGGAGATGGATTCCCAAGGTCAACTAGGGGTCGGCAATGGAGTATACAAACCTTGCTTCTTGATGTTCAGTTTGGAAATGGCACAAGTAGTGCAATATCTGATGTACTTCCCAAAATCCTGTCAAAGGTTCGACCAATAGAAATACTTATGCAATACTACCACTATTTTCTTGACCCCAAAATGTCCAACAACCCGACTGCAGTGTGTTTCCCAAATCATCTTGGCATGCTTGCTTGAAGGAACACATAGGTGTCCTAAGTGGCATAACAATGCATCCTGGAGGTGAAAATTTTGAACTTGCTTACCCTCCAGGAGTTTCTGGTATGTGTTGTCGAATTCTGGATCACTTTTGTAGAGATGCAGCCAACCGGAAGTGTTGTCTTTGGAAGAAACTATGAGAATTAACTACTTCGAATTTTGCTGAGATGTTGTATTGAAGGCCACACTGAAAGAGTAAGGTGCGCCATCAACATATTCCAGCCATCAAACATAAAATATAGTTACTTTTATTTCCTGAAATATTGTATGTGAATTCATGTGCATGAAATGGTATGAGCCAAAATTTTCATGCATACATGGATAAGAACCCATGCTCTTTTTCCTTAAAATAGTATGCGTTGAATGCATAGAAACAATGACTATTGGGTTAGAGAGGATACATTCATATGCATAGAAAACATAACTACTGCATACACAAAAGAATGACAATTGAGTTAGAAAAATATGTAATTGTATGCATCATAATAATAATTATGGTATTAGATATTTTTGTAAAAGTAGTTGTTTACGCACATAGATAATAATGATTTTTTTAAATGTTTTTTTTTTTTTCTAAAGAACAAGAGTTTATATGCATAAAGTAATGGTTGTTGTGCTAAATTTCTTTGGAAATGAATATGCATATGCATGCATAAAACTAATAACTATTTATTTTGAAAATAATATATGTTGAGGTGCATAAAACTATAGCTCTGGTGATAGTTTTCTTGAAGAGAATATGGGCTATTATGTTAGTATTTTTTGGAAAAGGATCTATATTGCATGAAAGAATATAGAAAAAAGTTATTTGCATGCACAAAAATAGAATTATTATGTTGACATTTCTTGAAAAGATAAAAGTTATTTGTATGCAAAAAATAACTATTATGTTTGATATTTCTTGAAAAGAAATTAAGTTATTATCAAAGATATTCTCATGATGCATATGCATTAGATTTTTAAAGAGAAACATTGGACTCTTAAGAGAATATGTGCTTATGTGCATAGGAATAATATCTAGTATATTGGATCTACTGGAAATGAATATGTGATTTTATATGCATGGAAAAGTATAGTTGGCATTAGATTTTCTGGAGAAAAGAAAAGTGCAATCACATAATATTAATTGTGATAGCCTTCTTTTGGGAAAAACAATATGCATTTGCACACAT
Source organism: Pinus albicaulis (assembly GCA_034641835.2). Lineage (NCBI taxonomy): Eukaryota > Viridiplantae > Streptophyta > Pinopsida > Pinales > Pinaceae > Pinus > Pinus albicaulis. Next base: position 694,315,245 of record CM076579.1, on the reverse strand, counting down.
AAAGGGATTAGCTATGGTATTAGCTTTATTTTGGGAGAAGATTATGTATATTTATTGGGCTAGATCTTTTGGTAAGAGGAGAATGTTTGTTTGCATGCATGGAAGAATAGATGTTATGCATTTGCATGCATAGGAACAATATCTAGTATGTTAGCTTTCCTTTGGAAATAATATGAAAGTGCATGCAAAATTATGTTAGCATTTTGTTGGAAAGATGACGCTTGAGAGTGATATGGTTGTCGCTAATGCATGTGTAATGATCATAAAGAATGTACTTCATGACATTTTGTTTATGTTTTATGTATGCACACGTATAGATGTTGATGTGTCATTAATAAATATTGATTATTTGTTGATTAATATTTTATCTAATCAATGGTATCAAAGTGCGTTGACAAAAAAAATAGAAGGAAAGGAATGGTGACTTGTGCAAAGGTAGATTACGTTTAACATTGTGGCATGTAAAGAAATAATGGTCCATGCAAATTGGGGAGTGCATGTTACAGGATGGTCCATTGATAGAACAACCCGACCACAAAGATATAAAGATTGAAGATTTGTGGGTAAATGATGACATGATGATTGTAATAGCTAATAGCTTGATCCATAATTATGCAGGAACACAATAAAATAAAGAAATAAACATAGACGTGGAGGTGCAGCATGAATAGCACTTCATTTCATTAATATCAAAGACTGAAAAATGCTTACAGACAGGATGGAAAATAAACTACCTCGGGCGATGGTAGCTTATCTCTAAGAAGAGATGTGGTGGTTACATGCCTCTAAACTATGTTACAATGAGATTTGAAGGCCTATTTATTATTGAGAAACAATGGAAAACCCTAAACATCCAAAAACATAACCCTAGGGGATGAAGTGCCAAAACTATGGGTCCCGTTTGGGTAAATTGGTACATCAACTTCCTCGAGACGTAACTTTGGGATATGATCTCTGTTTGACGCACAATACCTCATTAGAAATATATATATAAGGAATACAAATTTCAGGTGACCAACATTGGTGGACACCAATATTGGTCTCATTTTTTCCAAAAAATGACTTTTAGGGCCTCAAAACGGCTCCGGAAGTTCAGGACTCGAAAAACTGTGAAAAATAGTAAACTATGCTACAATTAAGGAAACCGAAAAACTGGAAGAAAAAATGGTGGGGGTCCAAGAGGAATAGGATGGTGGCCACCAATATCTACCTCAATAATTCCTCCCCCTTTAGGAAGCAATGTTCCCCATTGCGTTGAGTTCTTCCACGAGATGAGGAAACTTCTATTGAACTTGGTCCCTGGTGAGCCACTTGCCTTGGTGCAGGAGTTGGCCAACTTTGATTTCCATATACAATTGGATTTATTGTTGGCGAGCGTTCTTGATTTTCATGTCCATGATATGATCAGTTGTGGAATGTTCCATGCAGTCGGGGTTTAGCTCTGTTGGTGTGAGTTGTTCTGCAATGTTTGATGTGCCCATTAATGGTGGAAAGTATGACCGAAGGCAGTCCACATTGAACACTGGGTTCAAGCCAAGGAATGGGGGAATGCTGAGCTCAAACACATTTTCCCCCATAACCTTGATAACAGTGTAAGGCCCATATCGGAGTGGTCTGAGCTTCTGATGAGCTTCGGTTAGGCGTTCTTTCTACAAATGTAGCCAAACTTTGTTGCCCACCTGGAAATTTTGTGGCACCTGATGCTAATCATGTCATTGTTGGTACTTAGCATTGGATTTGTCCAATATGTCATGGAATTGTTGGAGGATGTGATGAATGTGCTCAATGAAGCTATTCGCCTTGTCGGATTCAGACTAGACATGAGATGAATCTGCCTGAGTAGCTGCAAATGGTATGGCCACATCAATGGGACATAGTGGCTGGAATCCCAAGCCTACCTGAAAGGGGTTGTGTCTATTTGAGCTGTGGAGAGCCCAGGTATAGCTTTTTTGGACATAGGGGAGGCTTTCATCGCATGTGCGTGGATGCTTCGAGTTGTACATGCACATAATGTGTACAATCATCCTGTTGATGACCTTTGTTTTGCCATCAGTTTGGGGGTGGAAAGTTGTGGACTTAGTGAGCTTGGTGTCCAACATCGACCAGAGAATTGACCAAAATTTACTGAGGAACCTACTATCCCGATCTGAGATAATGGAATATGGGATCCCAAAGTGTACCCACACTCATTCAAAGAAGAGTTTAGCAGTGGATTCTACTGTGATATTATTCTTGCAAGCTGCCATAATGGCCATTTTAGTGAATCTATCGACGACCACAAAAGCACAGTCATTGCCATAATTGGTAGAAGGAAGGCACTACATATAATCCATTGAGATGTATTCCCAAGGTCAACTATGGGTAGGCAACGGAGTATACAGACCTTACTTCTTGATGTTCAGTTTGGAATTAGCACAGGCAGTGCAGGATCTGATGTACTTCCAAACATCTTGTTGAAAGTTCGACCAATAGAAATAATTTTGTAGTGCTACCACTGTTTTCTTGACCCAAAAATGTCCAGCGACCCAACTGTAGTGCGCTTCCCAAATCATCTTGGCAAGCTCGCTTGAAGGAATACAAAGGTGTCCCAAGTGGCATAACAGTGCATCCTGGAGGTGAAAATTTTGAAATTGCTTACCCTCCAATAGTTTGTGGTATGTGTTATTGAATTCAAGATCACTTTTGTAGAGATGTGGCCAACCCGAAGTCTCGTGCCCACAAGAGTCGAGCACAATGGTTAGCACCACAATTGGCATTCGGCTGAGGCAATCTGTAACATTATTGGTGCTACCCTTCTTGTACTTGATGTTCAAATGGAACTGTTGCAGGTATGTGGACCATTTCTGATGGTGATCATTAAGCAACTTCTCTTGTGTCTGTATGAATTGTAGAGGTCAATGATCTATGTGGATGATCGTTTCCTTCCCCAAAATGTAATGTTTACATTGTCGATAAGCTTGCACAATGGAAACATTCCTTTATCATAGATGGGATACTTTTAGAATGTGTCTGAAATTTTTTCACTATAATATGCCACCGGATGCCCCTACTGAGTAAGTACTACCCAAATAGCATAGTCAGAGGCATCTGTCTTGATCTCAAATGGTTGTTGCAAGTCTGGTAATGTGAGAACCGGTGCAGAGTAGAGGTGATACTTCAAATCTGCGAACGCCTCATGTTAAGACTTAAACCAAAAGAATTTTTCTTTTGCTCCTCCCTTGGTGACTTGACTCAAAGGCTAAGTGATATGAGAGAACCCCAACACGAACCTGTGGTAGAAATTGGCAAGACCCAGAAAGCTGTGAAGCTCTGTTAGAGTGGTTGGGGCTGGCCAATCCCGAATGAACTGGATCTTGGCTGGGTTTACATGCAACCTCCACTCATCAATAATGTATCCTAGATATTGAACCTGGGTCATGAAAAAAGTAAATTTCTCCAAATTATCACACAACTTGTGTTGTTGTAGTGTTTGGAGGACCTGTCAAATGTGGTGGAGGAACTCTTCCCAACTCTGGTTAAATATCAGGATGTCATCGAAATACACCACCACAAATGAGATAGTGAATGGTCGCAAGATGTCTTCCATCAACCTCATGAAGGTTGTGGGAGAATTCGTCAACCCGAAAGGCATGACCAACCATTCAAAAATGACTTCCTTGGATTTGAAGGAAGTATTCCACACATCAAAGTGTTCGATTGGTACCTAGTGATACCTGAACTTCAAGTCAATCTTGTTGAAATATTTGGCCCCCTTGAGCTGGTCTAGAAGGTCATCAATCTGCGGGATCAAATACCTATTCCAGACAGTGATCTTGTTCAACACCTGATAGTAAATATAGAGTTTCCAAGTCTCAGCCTCTTGATTTTGTCGTTCTCTAGAACAAAGCATCTATATATCAGTCCATTGGGTAGTGGCGCGTTTGGGGTCAGATCAATGGAGTGCTTGACCTAACAATGCATAAGTACCCCTGTGGGTGAGGTGCTTGAACTGACAATGCATAACAGTTGGGGATAAATTAAACAAGAAAGAATGATAGAAACATAATAGAAACTGAATGTAAATTCACACAAGTAAATGCACAAAGGATTTACATGGTAAAACATTGAAAAGGTGTCAAGGAAATAACCACATGGAAAGGGATTGGAAAATCTATTAATCAATAATGATTCTCCTCAGTTACAAGCCTCTCGGGTGATCAGAACTAGATCAAAGACCTAAGGATTAGCTCAAAATTCAAAGTTACAGGATTGGTTTGAAACCAAGATGGTTGCATAGGTCTCGTCTTCTTGATTCTGGCACTGCAAACGGTTCAAAAAATAGACACCGTATGAAGAATTTATTGCACTTTGAATGCCAAGTGGGTTCGGCGGAGCACAAAGGGGCCAACCCTCCTCCCATGGAACCTCATCATATGACCAGTGTGGGAGCTTAATGTTAAGAGCACTTAAGGAGCCTAATCTCAGGTTTAATATTTAATTAAGCTTCAGTTAAGTGCATTTTAATATAGTAGAGATTCTGGAGGCGCTCCCAAATTTAGGCAGACTTCCACTTTTAGTGGAGTTAACTGGCAGTTGCCCCACATTTAGTGGAGGAAATTGGGGCAAAGTTGTTTTGGTCATAACTTCCTCATTATTGAACCAAATGGGATGAAATTTTAGTCAATTTTGGGTCTCTTCGACCTCCTGAGAACTTTGGGACAGGTTTTAGGTCAAATGGAGGCGATATTAAGTATATTTTTCTGCAGGGAAGATGAAGGAGCCATTAGGGCCACCATGAGACAAATTTAGTTTGAGGCCCAACCAGGGGAGTTAGAGTCCTTTTCCAGAGTTCCAATAGTCTAAATTGGATAATTAAGATGTTCAGAATTTGATGCGATGGTTTGCAGAGCCTGTAGAGAACGTGTGAAGGCCGAAAAGCTTCAGTAAAGTTCCAGGGGTCATTAGTGTCAGCTTTGGCCAACAACAGTGCAGGGCTTAGAAAGATCTGTTTGAGACCATTTGTAGTGAACCAATGGTTATTATTGACTGAAAAAAAATTATTTTGAATCTATTTACAGAGGTTTCAGTAAGTGTTAAAGACTTTTAGATGTTGAAAAATCAGCAGATAAATTTTCATTAACCCTAGTGCTAGGGGGTGCCGATAGTTGATTGAGGCGAAACTGGAGCATCCGGAGGCTATTTTTGATGAACCAAAACTCTATATTGACTATTTAAGTAATTTTGGAACCAATGGAAGTGGTTTAAGAACATTTTAAGAACTTATAGAGCTCGAAAAGCTGATGTGAAGTTCTGGGAATCCCTGGGAAAACCGTGGAGGATAGCCTATTTGGGGAATGCAGTGCTCAATTTGAGAAATTTATAAGTTGATATTTGATGTATGATGTATATTGGATATAGAAGGAGTGGTTTCAGTGATAGAAACAACTTTCTGAGGGAGTTTGTGCCATTTAGAAGCTCAGAGTAGCTTAGTGCACTGACAGAAGGAGTCGTGTCAATAAGAGCCTAACGCTGTTTTTCAGAGTTTGGACAGCCAATTGAGGGATATTTATGGTATTTTCAGTCCTTTGGATTATTTTTGTATTCATTGGAATTAATTAATTAATTTTAAAAGAAACTTACTGTAATCCCAAAGAGATGAGTCATGATGACAATGCTCAAAGGAGACGTAGCCCACCGAGATTTCAGGTGAACTCCTAGATTAAAATTGCTGTTGTGTTTGAATGATTATTTTCTGCCTTATGTTGCTGTCATACATGTTAAATTACAGCAAGAGAAAATGAAGTTAAGACACATAAACAATAAAAATTCATACACCACTTTCAAGTAAATAATTCCGCAAAATTGTCAAGAACAAGCTAGATCATTTTAATTTAAACTGAGTGGTAGGTTCTTGAAATACATACAAGTTATCCAGACCATTTTCAGATCATTGAGCCACCTAACCCTAGGAGATGTAGCACCAAAACTTTGGGCCCCGTTTGGGTAAATTGGTACATCAACTTCCCGGGGACCTAAATTTGGCATACGATCTTCGTTTGTGCACACAATACCTCGTTAGAAGGATATATATGAGGACTACAAATTTAGAGTGACCAACAATAAACAAAGACCTATGTTGGTCACGAATTTCCCAAAAAACATCGTTTAGGGCCTCAAAATGGCTCTGGAAGTTCAAGACCCAAAAAACTGCCAAGAATAGTAAACTATGCTACAATTAAGAAAACTAAAAAAACTAAAAGAAACAATGGTGGGTGTCCAAGTGGAATAGGCAGGTGGCCACCAATATCCACCTAGATCATAGATAGTCATGTTGTTTTTGAGATGATATTTTTTGTAAGGTTTTATGACAATGGTTAAGGGATGGATTCCCTTACAAGTCATTGAGTGATGGGTGAACACCCTCGTGAGCGTTTAATAAAAATTAAACATTTGATGGTTTTCACCCAATGAGGTTTCCAGGGTATATCAATGTTCGATGATGTTGTTGACTATTGTGCCATTTTTTATGATGTTGATTCCTTGCATGATGTGACAATTATATTATCAAGTATAGGATTAACTAATCTACTTAAAGGAATCATGAAAATGATGCAAGGTTACATCATAAAATTTATGTTAATATGCTACAACAATGGTTGTTAATGGTTATGTAACTTATATTCCTTTACTAAATTTACTCTATGTAATGATAAATATTATATCTAATGGTTAATGAGGAATTTGGAATATTATTTTGGATAGTTTTTTTTAAAAACTGAAACAGATATGATTTTATTTAATTGAAGGTAGATGGTTGGGCCATAGCCTAAACAACCAAGAGTACAGTTCGCTTTTTCCTCTTTCTTATGCTAGGATGGATTACAATTCTGTCAACAGAAGTAAGATTGGTATGATATCTCATCATTAATGTTGAGTTGTCCCTTCTATAGAGTGCGCCCTTTGTTTTCCGTTAGATCTGCTTCACTGTTCGAATTCCTTAGAATATGGTAGAATTTGTAGGTGTCGAATTCAAGGAGGATTCTCTTTAATCTGCTCATTGTTTTGTTGAGGCTTGAATTATTGAACAGTTCCTCCGTATTAAGTTTTTTTAATTAGTATTTCTAAATATCCAAATGCTTGAAAGTCTTTGATGCCTTTTTCACTTGCAATTTGGCATGCTTTGAGGAGAGCAAGAATCTCTGCTTGGTTGTTGGTTGTTTGCCCAATACCCCAGCAAAAGAAATCCCTTCTTGAGCCATCCGAAGAGTACATAATACCCCCTACTCCAGCTGCACCAGGGTTCCCTTTGGAAGCCCCGTCAAATAAAATCGTGGTTAGTTGTTGTTGCCTCCACCAATCTTGGAAAATGATGTAAGAATCTCTTTTTCACCATTCAGGGTTTGCAGTGGGGGGGACCAAGAGAAGCTTCCAAGGCAGAGGGGAAAGAGAATCCATCCATCTCTTTTCTTTTGGAAGCAGAGAGAGGTCTTCTTTAAAGTAAGATTGTTGCATTGCTTCTAGAAGGAGAGATTTTGCTTTGGCTGCTACTTTCAAGGGAGTATAAGAGATTTCATTGAAAATCTGTTCATTTCGGGCCAACCAAATTTGCCAACATACGTATTTGGGGATGGCGATCCAAATTATGTTCCATAGATATTTAATGGGAATATTGTGGGGATATAGCTGACTCCATGAGGAAAATAACTTTGAAATAGAGTCATGGCCTAGGGGGAAATCTGAAGTTCATGGAGGATGTAGCCCCATACTTTAGTAAAGTGACAATCAATAAAGAGGTGTTTAGTTGTTTCAGTATTTCTTATGCAGAGGGCACATCTATGCGGTCCAGCGTAGCTTCTCTTGGCCAGATTTTCTCCTGTCAGGACTCTGTTATGTACCAAAATCCATAAGAAAATTTTTACTTTAGGAAGACCTCCTGGATCCCAAATTTTTTTCCAAAAGCTGGGCGGATGATTACTAGTTTTTGATGGGTGAAGGGCGTTGTAGCCAGCAACTGTGGTATATCTTCCTGAGTGTCCCCATCCCCATGAGTCATTCATGCTTCGATGAACTGGTGCTGCATCTTCAAGCAGATCGATGAGACGATTTTGTTGTTGCAAAAGTCTAGCAGGGACGCCGTGAAAGTCCCAATAGCTCCAATTACCTTTGTTGTCCCACCTGGAAAGGTCGTAGACACTTTTATTGCCAACGCACTGAAGCCACTCTTTGATATCAACGATGTCTTTAGACCCAGAGAGCGGAGCACGATCCATAATGCGGTCATCCCACAGACAAGTTTTCTTGCCATTTCTGGGCATGCGATACACCTTCTCTTTGAAGAAGTGGAGGCTTGTTCGACATAAGTTCTAGGTTTGGGTGCAGGTTACAGAGTTGCAGGCTTGCAAATTTCTGAGCGCAGGACCTTCTGCGTACTTATGCTTGAGAAATTGACTAACTAGATGATGTGGATCACAGTGCAATTTCCACAGAATTTTGCCACCAAGCGCAAGATTAACCAACGTAGGATCCTGAATCTGTAAACCACCCTCTGTGATATCTCTTTTGATAGTATCCCAGTTGACCAAATGAATTTTTTCCTGATTCCCTTTCCCCCCTTGCCATAGAAAGTCCCTCAAGAGTTTGGATATTTGATCCGTCACATTTTTTGGAGCAAGAAGAAAAGCATCTTGGTAAATTGGCAACACAGACAACAGAGTTTTAATAAGGATTACTTTTCCTCCTTTTGTTAGCCAGTAGCCTCCCCAATATGAGATTTTTGTTTTGATTTTGCTAATTATGTCACTCCATAGGTCCCTTTTGTTAACTCCATTTGATATGGGCAAACCCAGATATTTGATCTTGTCCCATTTGGCATAGGCTTTAAAGCCAAGGATCTGAGAAATGCTCATGAGTTCTTGTTGCTCCATATTCCAGCCATAAATTTCACTCTTTCTTTCACTTACTAAGGCTCCTGTTACCCTGCAATAGCATTTGAGAACCGAGTCAAACGCCTTTGCAATTCTGGGAGAGGCTCCTCCAAGTATAATAGAGTCGTCCGCGAAAAGGGCATGATTTAAGGGATATCTGCCATAGGAAATTCTGAGGCCAGGGAGTGACCCAACGTCTCTCTCAGCAATGAGCTTTCTGCTAAGAGTTTCAACCAACATAATATACAGAAAGGGAGAGAGGGGGAAGCCCTGGGTAAGGCCTCTCTGGGCATGAAAAAAGCCAGTAGGGCGCCCATTAACCAAGGGGGAAATCTAGGGATTGTCAATACAAGATTTTATAAGATTCACAAACAGATTCGAGAAGCCGAAGGAGTGTAAGACTTGGATGAGGAAGGTATGATTAACCCTGTCAAAAGCATTCGCTATGTCAAGTTTTATCAGCATTCCTTTTTCTTTTCGCTATTTACTTGAGTGAATTGCATCTTGCACTTGGATGACATTATCCAAGATGTGTCTACCTTCAACAAATCCTCCTTGGGAGGAGGAGATGAGCCTTTTTTGTAATGGTTTAATTATGTTTGCCAGAAGTTTGGCCAAAATTTTGTAGGAGGCGTTGCAAAGAGATATGGGTCTGAATCTGGAAAAGGTTTTTGGGTTGGCCTCTTTTGGAATTAGTGCAAGGTATGTGGAATTGGTTCCTCCTCCTATCTTAGCTTTCTTCTGGAACCCTCTTATCATTTTCTGGAGGTCAAATTTAATGATATCCTAGCAGATCTTATAGAAGTGAATGGTGAACCCGTCAGGCCTAGGAGCCTTATCAGGCTCCATAGACCAAATAACATTGATTATTTCTTCCTCTGTGAAGGGGTTAATGAGAGCAAGGTTGTCTTCTGAGCTGACAAGGAGGGGGATGTTTGAGAGGAGCTCAGCTGAATCCTCCTCACTGCCTTGTGTCCCTGCAGTAAAAATCTTTTTGAAGTGGCTTTCTGCTGCCTCTTTTATTTGAGAAAATCCTTTGCAGATCTGTCCTTCTTCAGTTGTGATTTCTGAAATATGATTATGAGAGAGTCTAGCTCTATATTGGCGATGAAAGAAAGATGTGTTTCGATCCCCAGCCTTCAACCACATGCCGCGGGATTTGATTCTCCAGAACTCTTATTTCATTCTAAAGGAGCAGAAGGAAGAGCGTTGGGCTTCTACCTCTTTTCCTATCATCTCTGGGGTGATATCCTTGTGTTCCATTTCAACTTGTAAATCCTCCAAAGTCTGCACTATTTCTTTCCTTTCGCTGGTTGGATTTGGAGCAGGTATTTTTATCCATTCTTTTAGGGCTTGTTTTGCTGCCTTAAGCTTTTGCTCCCAAACATAACATGGTGATCCTGAGATTGGTTTAGCCCAAGCTTATTTCACAGTTTCCATGAAACCATCCCTTTCAATCCAGAGGGGGTTGAAGTGAAAAGGAAGAGGACCCAAGTCATCTTCATCCTCCAGGAGCAGTTGAATGGGCTTATGGTCTGAAGTTAATTTAGGGAGGATTTTTGTATTTATTATCTTATTGTTCATCATCAGTGAGCTTTGCACTGAGAATCTATCCAAACAAGCAGATATATGTTCCTCCCCGATCCTGTTATTATTCCATGTATAGAGACCTCTTATTGGATTAAAATCAAGGAGATCCCATTGTTGGATGAGATCTTCCATAACAAGCAACAAGTGGTCTCTACTGCTGTTACCCCCTCTCTTTTATTTGGGCTTCAGAACTATGTTCAGATCTCCAGCAAGGATTATTTTATTGGGCCTAAGAATGCTAGGAGGGAATTCCAACATTCTCTTTTTTCATAATAAAGAACTAGAACATAAATATTGAAGAGTGAGATAGTCAACTTACTTGCACAATGCTTTAATTCTGTGAAAATCCAGTGCTGAATTTCGAAGGAATTATTCAAGTGGAAGAGTTTATCTGTCCATAGGGTAGCCAACCCCCCTGAAGAACCCCTTGAGCTTACTGCTTTGCCTGCTTTTTTCTTCCACTTCGCCTTGCTGATATTGAGAAGGGCTTGCCCTTCAATTTTTGTCTCTTGGAGCATGAGAATATCTGGGGGTTCGATTTTCAGTAGATCCTTGACCGCTTCAGTTTTCATGTGGGTCCCCAAACCTCTACAGTTCCAAGAGAGAAGACGCATTATTTACCAGGTGGGGGGTGGGAACCTCCCTTAGGAGGCCTTGCTCTGGTATTTCTCCCAATAGACATCTATATCGTGGTCTGGCTGCCTTGAGTTTTAAGTATTTTAGCCTCCTCCTCCCTTGCTTCTTTATGGGATTTCCTTCCAGCTCTTTTTGACGGATGCTTGTAGATCTCATCCTCCAATGATCCTGAGCTATCGATTGGCTTTTTCCTTGTGAATTCTGCATACAAGGGTTTGAAGGGGCTGCCTTTGGAAGCCTCTGGGTGGCCTGCTTCTTCGTCTTCTTTGTTGGAGTTGGGTGTTCCTTCTTGGTCTACATTTTCTGGGACTGTTTCTGAGGGTTTGGCCTGACTGCTTTATTTTTCATTAGGCTTTGGACCCCTTTCTTTGGTGGGATTGGAGCTACTGGGGGCCTCCTTCTAAGTGACTTTCCCTCTACCCTTTTTTTGTTGCGCTTCTTTCTGGACTAGTTTCCATTGCTCGCCATTGTGCATCTCTACTTGTTCCTCAGCCTTTTTCTTGCAGTGTTTTACGAAATGGCCGTGACCATGGTAATGTCTACATTTAAAAGGGAGCTATTCGTAATTCAGTTCTCGAACATGCTTCCATCCGGCAACCATTATCTTGATTGCTTCTGGCAGTCCCTCCTCCAGATCGACTTCGACACATATGCGGGTACACGAATACTGATCTTTTTTGACTGCTTGATCTATGTATTTTCCTAGAGCGTTGCCGATTAGCTGAAGAGACTTTTGGTTCCAGCAGTGAAGGGGAAGATGGGGCAAACGCACCCAAACAGGAACAGCTGATGGAAAATCCTGAGCTGGATCAAAGTTGGGCGACCATTTGTTCAGATATAATCCTTGTGGACCCATGAAATATGGTATGTTCCTGAAGATTAAGCTTCTATCCTCTGCACTTTCGAAGACGAAGACGAAAAAGCCCTTGCCCAAAAAGTAGCTTTTTATGGCCTCTTTGGTTAACGGGATCTAGTTTCTTTGAACCCACTCTTCAACAGACTTTGGTGAAGGCTAGAGGTCAGTGAACTGGCCTATGAGGCCTCTCTTTGCAATATTCAGAGTTTCTCTACATGTTTCTTCTTTCGAGAGTGCAACTGAGGGGATGCTGTCCATTTTCTTCACAAATTTCTGGTGCATGGCGGAAGGGGTTCTCTTAATGCAAGCTACTATCATCGATTTGAAAGCTAGAACCTCTGGGGGGAGAGGGGGGGGGAGGCGGGCCCCCGCTGGAGTCCATTGGAGCGGTCGAGGAGCTCAAGAGCTGCTGTGCGCAGCAGCTACAGGGGCGTGTAAAGCAGAAGCGGTAGATATAATCTGCAACGGATAGGCAGCGCACGTTTTACGTGGTTTAAAGTTAATTTTGAAAATATTATTTTGGATAGTTACCCATGGATAAATTGTGTAAAAAAATTATAACTCCATGCATTTTCATGCGAGGTTACTGGTGGATGTTACAAGTGGTATCAGAGAGAAGTTTGCAACACTGGCACCTTTTGGGAATCAGTAAGAAGAAAAGAAGTATAGGTATGATACTAGTGGGCATCAACTCAGGTATGATTCCAATTCAATTTTCAGTAGATTACATTTGACATGAGATGCATGATGCAGGTTTATAACCACATTGAATAGTAGTAAGTAATAAATTCTGTTGTAAAAATGTGCTCATGACATTTTAATATTGATGAGGATAAAAGGCAATAAAAACTTAGTCTCCCCTATGAAAAATCCTCATCACTCACTAGCGGAAGTGACAATTGACTACCAACCTTTGCATATATGACAATATTTCTGATAAATTTAATGAACATGGCTAAAGTTACAATGCACTACTTATAATGGATGAATGCATGAATGTAAAAGATGGGGAATGTCCTTGAAGAGGATGATAAAGTGTTTGAAAAGGAAATTGAAAGAACCCCTTGAGATGTTAAAAATAAACAATGGGTCGAGTAGTGGAACTTGATTGTAACAAATAGTTGTTGATTGAGTCTTGTCATGGCTACATTACGATGGTTGGTAGCATTGATTAGTTAGTGTTGAATGAATAAATATGAAAACTTATATCCATGAATTGATTTTGATTTAAGCTTATTGCAAGTTGTAAGCAAGTGATTATGGTAATTACTTCATGCGTCGGTCTGTTGGTAACAATACATTGTGGGAAATTGGAAATGTTTATATTGTTACCCCAATTTTTATTGACATTTATACATTAATGAATAATTTCATATACTTTTATGCATGACAATATTGTATGAATGAAACTAAAATGATTGCGAAAGTGAATACTTGTTTAAACAATGCATATTTATTATTAATGTTGTTGATGGGAGTAAGCAGGGGTAGCTTAATGATAACATGAGAACACGTAAAGGTAAAATGGTTCAATGTGAATTACAACTGTAAATGAGAAAATATAATGTTATGATATGCATGATTATGTTATTTGGAAAATCGAATGTATACCACCTGTATGTCATTTCTGCTTCATGTCAATCTGAATATTATGGACCTGTGTTGAGGGTCAAGTATGAATATATGATGTACATAAATGTTCCTACTAATTTAATGTTAATGTGCATATGGTCAATTTTGCAAATTACAATTGGAAAATGTGTTAAGGAGAATTTCACTTTCCAGACAGATGTGGATAGTTGTGAAAGTCCAAGAGGCCTTGGGTTGATGGTGGTTGCCTACCCAGAGGATCCATATGTTTGGGGTCAGAATGTGAAGATACAAGAGTTAGTGGACAACATATCACATTGGGTAAAATCCAAACATATGGATATGTTAGGGGTCAGAATGTGAAGATACAAGAGTTAGCGGACAACATCAACAAATTGAAGCAAAGAGAAAGAGATAGCAGCAAATGGCAGAGTATGTACCAGCCCAAGGATGTGCTGGAGATGGAGATTGAAGAATTATGACAATTAATGATGAAACAATCCAGATGGAGAAGATTGACAATAGAAAGAGTGATCAATAAAAATTTAAAACTGATTGAAAAGGAGAGGAAGATGAAACAGAAGACAACAGAAATACAACAACAACAAAGGGGCAAAGCATTTGAACAACTACAAACTAAATTTTGGGACCCCGCAGGTTTTCTATAAATATATGGGAACACATGATGTGGAGATCATGAATGTTTTCAACGTTGGGAATCTGATGCAGGAGCATCTGGCTCATAAATTTCATTGTATTTTAGTAGACATAGGGGGTCTTGTGTTTTCAAGGAAGTTGGTTTCCTATGTGTTAAATTAATGTAATTATTAATGTTTTTGAGTGATTTTAATGAGAGATATTTATAATAGGAATTAATTAAATATTGTGAGGCATTTTGTAAATGTTCTTGAATGATGGAGAACATGAGACAATTAGGACAATTGAGAGCTCATAGGGATTGATAGATTTGGAAATTAATTGTAAATCTTGAATTAGGAATTAGTTCATGGAGTTGAGAGATTTTAGGATTTTGTTGAGAAGATAGAGGATCTGAAACTAGAATTGGTTAACATAACTTTTGTATAAAATTGTAAGCCTCAAGGCATAAAGATAAGTTAGATACAAGATTCAGAATTTAGAATAGGCAAGAGATGGAGTTTGATTATAATTCTATGGGAAGAAAGAGTAAAAGGCCACTGATATAGAAAAATAAGCCAGAGAGAGACTCGTGATGTAATTATTTGTTTATAAAGATAGATAATTCGATTGCTGAATTGTGCAAGTGTGTATTGATTAATTGAGTTATAATGGTGTGTATGTATCAGAATATCTGCATAACATAAGTGTGTAGGTGTGTTCGAGGAGAACCAGAGAAGAGATAGAATAGACAGAGGCAGCATGCATAATAGTTGCAAAGATCAGACTGTAACGAAATCAATTGAGAAATCAAAGTCACGTAGTGAAAGAATAAAAAATAGAAAAGCGAAAGAAAAATAACAAAGAATTGAAGTAACAAACACAGGAACCATTGGATCAGTCAGATCAACATATATGATTTAATGGAGAGAGATGGCTAGGATTAAGTCACAGAAAATAAAGTTAAGGAACAGACAGATCAAATCAAGCCACGCGTCAACGGAACAGTGGAATGGTTTCTAAAAACGGGAAATAGTATATCGCGCAGTTAGAAAATGGTAAGTGGTAATTTTCGTGAGCATGCGATGAACCATGGTGTTGACATGTAGCAAGAAGACGAGAGAGGAAAACCACTAATCTTGCGTGAATTCAAAGTTTTAACCATCGTGCTAGTTGGAGCACGATATCGAGTGATTACCGTTGGAGTGGAGAATTGAGAATTGATGGTGGAGATTAATGTGCTAAGGGAATCTCGATATATGTGAAAAGTCATGAAGATTAGTGGAAAAAGTAAAGTTTTATATGGGTTATGAAATATTTCTACTATATAAGAATTATAATAGAAATAAACAGAATAAAGATATTATGGTTAATGGTTGAGATTTTAACCAAAGTCAAAAGGTATTATTGATATGTCACGGGAAAATGATCTAACCAAAGTATAAGTGAAGTTAAATTCCGCTTAAGAATTATATAAAGGTTTAAAATTTGGTAAAGTGGGTCTTTTACTAAAGTAATATTTAATTAAAAGGCTTCTTCTAGTTTATTGAAAAGATTTTAAACTATGGGTTAAGAGGTTTTTCCTAAGTATGGAATTTGAAAAACCTGAGAAATGGATTTGACATGCATTGACATGTATACTGTGGGTACAAATGTGGCTTAGGTTGCGTCAATTACTCGATAGCACCAGAAAAGGGTTAAATTTACAAAAATGTCGGTCGTAAAATTTATTTTTCATAGTATGGTGCTATACTGTGATGAAGACCTGGTGCTAAGGTGCTAAACCAGGACACTAGCGCCCTGGTGCATACATTATGTAACACACCATTGTGGATTTTTTAAATTAAAAATAATGGTGCACTTATTATATTATATGCATTGATGCAGTTAATTGAACTAAAATCCCTAATGCTTCGTAGAGAGTGATGCATCATCGAAGTGTTATTTTTTATATAAATAAAAACAACGATGTGCCATCTATATATGATGCAGCATTGCTTACACTACTTGATATCACAAAACAAAGGTTAAATTTAAAAAATGTTGGTTCTAAAATGATTTTCACCATATTGGTGCTATATTCCCACGAAGCACTAGTGTTGTTCATGTATTGAAACACCCTAGTGCATACTTAACAAGAGCAACGCTATAGGGTATTTATTTTTAAAAAAATATTGTGCTCTTGGAAATAGTACACACTAGTGCTATTATAATAATGCAACGAAATAGGGTTAAATTAGAAAATGTACCATTTGTAAATTTCATTTTTACCATTTAGCATGTTGTAGAGCTCTAAAGCATCGGTGCCACTCTTTCATCACGCAAGTGCCTTGTTTTCAATGCTTCTCTTTCTCACCATCCTTTTGTATTGTGCTTAGTGCGTGGCTTTAGAATTTTCTCAAACGATGGTGAAATTTATTATTCTCATTTTCTTGCCAACTGACTCCTAGATGAGCAAATGTCAGGTAATGTCTACGTTTCTCTCTAATTTATTTTTTTTGCAGATTAGAATTGCAAATTGGGTTCAATATTCCATGATTTTTGAATTTTTTTTTCCTGCGCAATGCGTTTGAAAAGTTCGGCTTGCACCAGTAGCAGTGCACCCTGTAAAATTTGCAGGGTGATGCACTGTAATTCAGTGTGAGAACCTAATGCACCATGGCATTGTGTGTGTGTTTGGTAAATTAAAATAGACCGGGAAAATTTATAAATTATACGTCAATGCGTACATTTTTAAGTTACTTCTGATGCATTTATATTTACCAAACACACTGAAAACATAATATTAAAAAAATATAGTTTGGTGCATTCGATAACTTGAACGTTGTGTATCAGTGCACAAAGGTTATACGTATGCATCAATGCGTAAGGTTGTATCAACGCACCACATTGAAAATGTCTGTATGCGAACTAGAAGCAATGTGTCATATGTATGTATGCGAACTAGAAGCAATGTGTCATATGTATGTATGCACCATTCCTAATGTTTTCATGTTTGATAGTGCACCAAAGCCGGTGCATTAATGATATTTGGGCCAACTGGGGATGATTTTTTTTTAATTGATAGTTATATGTCCATATTTTTTAATACATTTTTCATTTATTAAAAAAACATATTTTTTTATGTGTGAGGCTGATGTATTTTATATGTCAATCATGTAGCGGAAACTTCAACTGAGGGAGCAACAACAAGAATAGAAGGAGATCTAGTAAGTTGGAAATATTAAGATTATCCCAATATGGGAGCTCATAAAAGACATATTTCCTTTTCATATCAAGAGGAAATTTCTCAACATAGGCTCCCCATTTGAATCAAAAATTTCTGCAAAGTCCTTCTCCTTCTCTATCTCATGCGCTCTAAGCCATTCAACTAGTGTCATTATTGCAGGACTTTGGGTTCCTTATGATTTACCATTGAAAGCGGATACTACTCTTCTGTAAGGGTGTTCTTCTAGGAGGAATACCCTGGAGCAGTCATACATTGCCTTTTGTAAGTGGTCGAACCACCTATCCTTTAAATAATCTCCACAACATTTACATCCATGATACCCTTTTGTTACGGGACCTGCAAAATTATTGTATAAGGGCACGTTAGCAATCATGAAGATAAGAACAACTAAAACAAATTTAAATTAATAGGTGAAACAATATTGTTACAAAAATAAACAAATCAATAAAAATGTAATTTACTAGAGGAAACTCCTAAGCATGGATAATCATGTATGGTGAAAGCACACATGCGATACAACATAAAACTCCTCTCTATTGTGATGGGTCTCTATACATCATACACATGTATCCCTTCCCATAATTCCTTCAATTCATCTACCAATGGTTGTAAGTAGACATCCATATTATTCACTTGTCTTCTACTAGGGACTATCAGAGCCAACATTAGATGTTCATTCTTTATCGACAACCATGGGGGGATATTGTTATTGATCACTACTACATGCCAAAAAAAGTAGTTGGTTTTTGGAGGGAATATGGGTTGATGCCATCCATGGCTATACTGAGTCATAGAATTGGTACTTCATCCTTGAATTTTTCATGCCATGTATCCTCTATATGCTTCATGGCCATTGAATATGTTGGAATTCACATAACTCTTGACTCACTTCTGTGTGAGGCATTCCATCCCTACAACATAGATAATTCTTTGCAATGAAAGAGTATTTAAATGCTTGGGATTGTAGGAATGTGCCTTAATATCTTATGTGGAGGACCATGTGATTTACTCATTTTTTTATTTACGGTACCTGTCATGCCCACATTTCAAATATAACTCTTTATCTGCATATTCTCCCCTATATAGAATACAATAAGTTGGACATGCATGATATGATATGTACTCAACACCCAACATTTTCAACAACTGATTTGCTTCTTCACAATTACTTGACAAGACATTATCACTTGGAAGAACCTTATCTTTGAATAACCTGCAGTCGTTGGGAAATATAATTGTACAATGTCAATATTTAACGTTCATAAAATTGACTATTTTTAATGTTGATTGTGTGACAAGGTTTCTCAAAATATAAGGGACTTGATCGATAATGCAGGTCAATATCCTAAATATTTCCTAGAAACATGCATTCGACATGCTAAACTTTTCTTTCAAGTTGTACACTAACAACATTGTCCCCAACTTAGGATAATTTGACTTGCAGCTAGGTCCAAAGAGAGGGGTGGTGGAAGGATATTTCAATATTTTGAATAAGGTATCAGTGATATGAGCATCATCACCTAGCTCATCATTCTGGAATACATATAACAACACTGCCTCCATGACAATCGTATCTTGTAAGTAATCATCCATACCAGCCTCTATTTTATTGCCTCGATTTCCAACTTGTGATAAAGAACTACTATTGTTGTAGTCATTCCTAATTGGTGAATTTGGACATAGTGGGAATTGAATAGTTGGTTGATTCAACCATTATTTGTATGTTTCCTCTTTGAGTCTTGCTCTTAATGCAACTTTCTCTCGATTTGACATTATAGTGGGGTGCATCGAAATATGGTAGGTGGGTCACTCATCATCACTAGAATACTAATTTCAAAAAATATTGAGCATTAATACACCAATGATATTAGTAAGCACAACAATGCAATTGGTTTTTCGAAATTACAACATACCAAACAATTATTACTATCGTTGTTGGGTATGTGTTATATTCTTTCCACGACTAGCCCCACGCGCTATACATTGCGTCGGGCGCAGCAGGGGGGTCATAGGGGGGGCGACATCCCCCCCTATCAGGGTCTAGGGCAGGGCCCTGGCAAAATTTTTTTGGTGTGCGAACCGACTCATAGGCGGACCCACCCATGGTTTTGTGCATGATTTTGCACATGGTTTTCGGGGACGATGGTTTTCGTCCCCTGGTATTTTGTAGATCCGGTCAAGGGAACTATGGTTATGTTCTAATCTAGGGTTAATGGATTGGGGTTTATGTATGCTTAGGCATGTATATATATGTGTTGTAACAATAAAAGGAATATAATGAAAAATCAAGCTGGTCGTCCCGATTTGGGATCTAGGGGAAAATCTTTGTGTTTATCTGTTTTTATGTTTTATGTTCTCGCTATTATTTATTTTCTGTTTTAATATTTTTTTGTAGATAATTTATGTACAAGGTTAAAACCTACAATCGTTGATCCAGGATTGCGGCTGGAAGATGCCATGTTCCAATTGGAAGGGTGCAACAGATGTCCATTTTCATCTACCAACTACTTGCGTATGTTGCTCCTGATAAGAGCTTCCAAATTTTTTAAAATGGAGGAATATTTTATGCATCTAAACTTAATTTTGAATCGAGATCTTGTAAATTTGGATACATTTTTATTCAACTTAACATGGATTGAAAAAAAAATCAATAAGATAATTGAAATATAAATAAAATATGAACTTATTAGAAATGGAAAGGGAGAACTCCGCGAAGGGATTTGAGCAATATGGAATGAATTGGAATTTGAAGAATTAACCATTTCATATTATCATATTTTCTCCCTACATTTGAGAAATATCAGAAATAAAATTTTGTGTGCATACCTAAAATTAATTTTGAGAACCATATAACCATAATTTGAATTTCAATATAGTCTTTAAGCCATTTTTCAAAAACAAGATGAATTTAAGTAGAAAATATACACTATGAACTACTTTAACTCATGTGGATGCGTCCTGAAGGATAATTTTAGATGAATATTCCATTTTATGTGAAAATAAAATTTCATATAGCTTTTAAACCCTATTGGTGCTCTTATAAGGACTAACCACATTGATGCATTTAAATAATAACCATGCCGGGGTGTTAAAATAATTACCGCACTAGTTTTTGGGATTTCGAAAAAAAAAGTATTCTATCATATCGGTGCTCTTGTAAAAAAACAACACCAATGCGTTTAAATAAAAACAACACCGATCCACATCTATTTCCGGGATTTAAAAAATAAAAAAAGAATTCTACCATGTTGATGTTCTTATAAAAATTACCGTACCGATGCATTTAATTGCAAACCACACCATTGCGTTAAAATATTAACCGCGTCATTTCAAGATTACGAAAAAAAAGAAATTTTATCATGTTAGTGTGTCTAAAAAATTTGGCGCACCAATAGTTAGTGTGCTTTACCTGTAAACACATTGGTGCTCTTTACTATCGAACACACCAATGTTCAGATTAAGTGAGAAAAAAAAAACACGAGTTTTTTTTTCTTATTGAAAAATGAGAGGCAATTGTTTTTTCAAAATATAATCTCATAAAATCCTTTAAACAGTAATAAGTTATTCACTGTTTCATTATTTTTCCCAAAATTTCAAGGGAGAGATTTGCAAGAGAGAGATACTAGGAGCACTGTGAAACAACAAAATAATTTGGAGCGGAATAACTATTCAGAAGATTAGAAGTTGAAAGGTATGGTGATTCACTCAAAACCCTGCATAGTACAAATTTTAAATTTTATTCTTAATCTGCGGCCAGTCGCAGAAAAAAAGAACAAGATATTTGAAATTCATATACATTGGCATTGATGGCCTTCATTAGCTGCAAACTGACTATCCAATCTCATTTTTCTTTTAAATTTGCAAAAAGCGACTAAGCAACTACAAATTTACTAGAGTAGACCTTACAAAGCTACCATAATAACAAAATACATTTAAAATTTGACATGATAAATAGACAAGTTAAGCAGACTAGTAATTCGGGTCAACTAGTTGGTTGAGATCAAAGCCAATTGTTTCTTCAGTTGTTTGGGAGTTCTGCATTACCAACTGAATTCAGAGATCTTCAATTTTTCTTCTCAGAGTGTCGACCTTGTCCTCTAGCTGCCAGATTTTTTTTCTCTTTTTGAAGTATCTTATGAATTTCTTCCAATCATGCCTGTGGTTCTGAGTGTTCCCTATCACAAGACCCACAAGCAAGAGGGGAGTAGGAGACTAGAGGGGGGCACTTCTCCCACTTAATTTCATAACGACAAACCAGCCTACCCAAGCTCGGCCAGTGGTTGAGAGGAAAATGGTGTAAAGAGGAAATTGACTCAGAGGGAAATTAACTGTGAGGCTTGAGACCTTTACCAGTGAACCAATTGACTCGGAGGGACAAAAAACCTCAAAAAACCCTAAATGGTCAGGAAGTAGAAGGACCTTTTAGAATGGGACTTGACTGTATGCTCATTCCAATTATGCTCTCCCCACTTGACCAGAGTTACCATCAATTGACCCTCACCAGAATGGGGGAAAGAGCTACCCTCAACATGCAAGATTATCCATTTACAACCCAGGCTCTGCTAAAGAGTCCTATCTCCTACGACCCTCTACATAGAGTCAGACACATTCCCATTTCAAAGGTTAAGACATTTATTCAAAAATTTATAGAAATTTTTAAACATAATCCTCGTGTGGTTTTGAGAGGCGGCGAGCTTACCTCTAAGATCCCACTAATCAACCATAATTTCCCTGGTACTTGAAATGACCTTCTCCTCAAGAAATTTAACCTTCATGTGAGTGAACCATCTGATACATAATAGGGGGAGTAAATGTGGTTCTCTCTCTGAGGGGTTTCACATGGAGATAGATTTATTATTCCTTATATTGACCCAAATACGAGGAACAAATTGTAGTGTTCCCACACTTAACATTTCCTTCGCACCAAGTGGCCTTACCTGCTTGGGATTGAAACCAAATTTTGAGTGAGTATGGAGGGTGTTACTCAGATGATGCCAGATGGGAGGGGAGAGGGGGAACAAACAGGGAGGGAGGATGAAATGGAGACATGGAGACCAGGAGGAGGGGTGAGGGGGGGAATGCAAAGGAGGCAGGAGGGGAGGCCGAGAGAGGGAGGTTGGAGGGGGGGTGATCTAGAGGTGGGGTGGAAGGGAGAATAAAGAATGGGGAGGAAGGAAGATTTCACCCGAGGGGAGGGTGTTGGATGGATAAGTCGTTCTTGCGAACAAGATAGACCTCCCAAGTGTCCTACGGACAACTAGAAACAAACGGACAAATAAAACTATCTTTCTGTAGATATATTGCGATTCATAATTAAATGCTATAAAGGTGTAACGATCTTACCTTTGATCCAATGCTTGTTTGTCGTAGTAGTCCTTCAGTTTCCTGAAAGATTTGCCTTCGAAAATCTGCAATCACAAACAAACAAACATCAAATAGCACCTGCATAGCATATATTCATAAATCATATCTATTATGGTGATCAAGGAATCGATAAAATAAACCAATCAATTGACAGGTTATTGAGAAAAACAGATTTATTTGTATTAACTTAAATAAGAAGAGCCATACAACCATGTCTGCCTTGATGTTGTACAAGTCTTCCTGGGGTCCAGAACAAGCATTTCCTTTACTCTGATCAGCCTTGCACTCTTCCAACCGAGATACATACAGGTAAGTAATCCTTCCCACATGAAATATCAACTAAAAGGGTCTAAGTTTCAACAGCACTTCGCCTCTAACAATACTAAAACTTCAACTCATCAATTGTAACTAAAATCTTAACCCCTTTGAGGCTGCCATATGCCTCTTTTTATAGTGGAAGAGAGGAGGTTACAGCTCCAAACAAGAAGGGATAGAATCCTCCTTCAAAGGGATTAGTTCCTTACATCAAGGGGTTAGCTCCTTATTGGATGGGATGCATGAACATGAAAGGAGCGGACTTTCCATCGCAGGAATGTTTCTAGAAGCTTCCAAAATGACTTAAACTGAGCTTCTAGATTTTACTTGCGCCTTTTCTTATATTTTACAGGGGTCTGCACTTTTAATAAATAGACAGTGCGTTTGGCTCCGCAGGATTTATAGCCAAAAAGTGCGGGACCGCAGGGAAAACTAGGAGAAAGTGCGGTACCAGAGTTTGAGGCTTTTATGAGCTTTTCTCTTAGTTTCAAGGCTTGACTTTGGGAACTATGATATTGTAGATTTCCAAGGGAGTACTAAAATGTCATGGTGACAAATTTCAGTGTAACAGAGGGAAGGAGGGACTTTAAGAATTATTAAAACCTTTGTAACCATGTTTTGCTACTTTTGGACACGATGTTTGTAGTAGGAGAGGAAATTTATCATCAAAATTGGGAATTTCATGCAAATATTTAAGGGATGGGTCAATAACCATCAATTTCATTGACCTTTTTTTAACCTTCTTTCATTTGTCAAGCCATATTGTCTTGTGTATCCGCTTCCTTATTTAGGCCTCTTAGAATGTGGAATTGCAGTTTTCCAAAGAGGGGGAGCATGCCAAGGGCCCTCTTGAGAATTTGATTTAGCTATTCTGGGTTGAAGAGTTAGAGCTCATGTGTTTTATGACCAATAGTGAATCACCCAAGATATTCATTTCCTCAATTCACTTTTGATGAGCTAAATTAAGTCCAAGATATAGTCCATAGACTTCCGCTTATTTTTTGGTATTCTTTCCCAAGCCTCAGGCATAACGATCAACAATTATTTCTACGGGATTAGTGAGAATCCCTCCCCCTCTTGCCAACCTATATTGTTTATTTTACTAATATTTTTTTTTACGATTTGTGTTAGGGTTTAATTAAGAGATATATCATTTGCAAAAGAGACACACACAGAGAATTGTGGAGCAAAAAAATATTTTGGAACCACAGAAAGATCAAAATTTGAAAGGTATGGTGATTCACTCAAAACCTTGCATAGCAAAAAAAAAAATATATTGTTAATTTTTTTACAATTTCTGTTAGATTTATTCAAAATTCAGAAATATAAATAAATTAAAGCCCTGCATAATAAAAAATTTACTATTGATTTTACTAGTAATATTTTTTACGATCTTTGTTATTATTTATATTTAATTAAAATTCAAAAAAAAAAAAAAATCAATACTTACCTTAAACCCTTATTTTTTCTTGCTTATGTGACTGCAAAATTTCACCTTAAGGTTTAAATCCCTCTACCACTTCACAATTAAGGGTTTTCATTTTAGGTATTTTATATTTAATGGGTTTGTGTTCTTACTATATATAGGGAATTTTTAATTTCTTAATTTTTATCTTGATTTTTTTTTTGTTACATATTTTATGTTTGTTTTTTTTTTTTGGTCTTTTTTATATTCTATTTTTTTGGGTCATGTTTTTAAAAATTTGTATGCTTTAATATATCTTTTTATTTACTTGTTATAATTATTATTATTTTTTAATTTTGTGTTTATTTATTTATTTTTTAAATGTTTTCATATTCTCAATATATTTGATTGCATATATATGTCAAAATAAAAATATTTAGAAATAATAAGTCTAGCAGAAGAATTTTGCGTTGGTGGTGTACTTCATTAGTGGTCGATAGGATTCTAGAAATGACATTTTTTTTTTGCATAATCTTTAATATGTTTATTAGTTTCAATTTATTAAATTGAAAAGAAATATAATTTTGATATTAAATTATTATTATTATTATATATGAAAATAAAGTTAAAAAATATATATTTCTCAATAATGAAATGAGTTGTCTTTAGTGCGACTTTTTGGAGACTTTTCTAGTGGATTTTTCCGATCAAATTTCTTTAAAATCCGGTAGGAATTCATTGAAATCACTAGTTTGATGTGTAACCCCTGCATAATCGAAGTTCCCTAGGGGGTTTTCAGAGTTCTGAATCCATATATACAATCAAAAAAACATTTTAAATAACACAAATCAAGATTTCACCTCAAAGTTTTCTGCCAGATTTCGGCACCAGAAACTCCAAAAAGTCACACTAAAGACAACTCCATAATGAAATATAGTTTTTAAAAAACAAATTATAAATTTCAAAATCTTAAAATTATTTAAAATTAAAATATTTACACAAATTTCCAAAAAACAAATGTTTTAATGTAGAGAGTATAAAAAACTCCAAAATCACATATAAATTCATTTGTTTTGTAAAGTTGTTCATTCTTCATAACTGAAGTGTTTCCTATCTAGTGACTTTGATAGATTATATAGAAAAGACATTATATATAATGAATTGTTATTAATATGTGTAACACCCTCCTCCCATATCTACCCAAGTAACCGACCAACCGAGGTAAACATGTGATGAGAGGCTACTATGATCAGATTCAACCTCCTAAGTGACCTTAAGAAATTGGAATCGATGGAAACACATCATACAAACCTTCCACATCAACGTTTGGGAGGATTTGGATGCACACACAAATCTACATGTCTACGTCCAGGGACTAAATTTCCCAAACTTGTGCCTGCGTCCACAGGATTTAAGGCATATTCTAGGCCCATAGTCTAGGCCACTTCCCAAAACTCAATAGCAAGTTCAGAAATGAAATAAAACAATGAAACAATGGTGCTAAAGCAATTATTCGAACAAGGATTTGACTGGACCCCTACTAGCCATAATAGCCATTTTGTCAAACATATCAAGAATATGTAATCTAAAGGTGTAAACATCAGATCTGAGCATAGGGGTCTCATACTTATCTGAGAATTGCTTGGAACCATTGCCGCTACATCATATTAACTTAATTATAGTGTATTTAGGAATAGATACATTGTTCATTCAATTTTGAATCAAAACATGGCAAGAGCCATACTTCATCACCATCACAAAATTCACTCATAACCAACATACAAGAAATAGAAATGAAAAGAATAAAAAAAACATATAAACCATAGAATAAAAATCATATTTACCCATCAATACAAGGGGAAAAAGATTTGTTATTTCCATAAGAAAAATGCAACCAAGTCTAGGACTTCCATGTTCCACCCAACCATAGACATGGCTTAGTCAAATCTCTCTTCAGCTAGTCACCCTCGTGCCATATTCCAAGCATGACTGTGGGATCTCATAAAACGAATCCATCAAAATAAAACCATTTCTTCGAGAGGCCAAATAACCTCAACCCTCAACTAGTGATTCCACCTCACGGTTGAACATCACAACCATCACAGATTGGTATCTACCCAAGTTGGTTTAGGGCTCTAGAGTGTTTGTTCCAACCAGGGCTTCCAGGACTAGTAACTCAACCCCAACTGTTATAATACATCTATAGCATTTAATCAACCAGGGCTTCCAGGACTAGTAACTCGACCTACCTAGGGATTCTATAGCATTTTTCCAACCAAGGCTTCCAGGACTAGTAACTCAACCCATAACTGTCCACCGGGCTTCCAGAACGTTTGTCCAACCAAGGCTTTCCAAGAACTATTAATTCAATCCACAATTAAAGTAACATGAGAACCAACCAGAAAGTAAACAATGAAACTGAACCCATAACACCATGGCTATCCAGGAAATGGCAAGGCTAGGTAAATCCACTATCAATCTAGGAAATCCTCCATGCCAATGACAAATCATTACCAAGAAACCACATGCATACACCATGCATGCAAAAACTAGTGAGGAAAACATACATGCAACTCGGTACCTCCAATCAAAACCCATTGTAGCTGCTGATCCAAATGTCCTCTTGCACTTTCCTGCTCTTCCTTGTCCTTCTTGCTCCAAATCACCGAGTATGCCACCCCTCCAATATTGCTCCAAGAAAACTCTAAGTATCCAAATTGTATGAGAGAGAGAGAGAAAGAGAGAGAGAGAGGGAGAATAATGAGAGAGCTCCAAAACTGAACTGAAAAAAGTTATCGACTAATCCTTAGAAGCCTTTTTATTGATCAGGCCTCTATTTTCTTCATTTTCCATTATTTCCATTCATTTTCCTCCTCACATGAAACCTGTGACTTTTCTCCTATTTTCCATTATTTTCATAAATAAAATGCCAATTAATGCCTCATGCCTTTCCAAACCATTTACCATTTCCTTTTCCAATTTCCTTTAGCCATAAAAACTGAAATGAACACCCGCTAGGATCTTTTTCCCACCATTCAACTTGGAATACGTGTCCCATGACCTTGGTCTTATACTTTTTACATGTATTTTTAACCAATGTTGTTACAAAACCCTCCCCCTTTGGGGAACACCGTTCTCAGTGTTCAATGACACCTACAAACCAACAAACTACTAAAAAAAACATACTGCCTATGGAGCTTTATAACAAAACTCGTTGCCATATTTACAATGATCACTATTGAACCATGACAAACATACTATTTACTAGAGGTTTATAACATATCTCATTACTGTATTTACAATAACAACTATATATACAATAATATTGTCTATGGAGCTTTGTAAATCCAATTTGTTACAATATTTACAATAATATACACATATACACATTTTCTCAACTAGCAAATAGAAGAATACGATGCTTGTATCAGCAACAAGGGAATCTAGAGGCTCACACCTCCACCCTCAAAGTTATGCCAGGATTCACCTCCTTCTTAGGAATTCCAGTATCCACTTCCAAAGTCAAAGATGCATCCAATGTCCAACGTTACAATATTGTACCACTTGTCCTCTCAGTGAATAATTATCAACTCATTGTTCCAGGGCACACTCCCAATGTGCATCTAATTCCATTTAGAAATTTTAATGACCAAAGCATATCCATACCCAACCTTCCCTTCTCTGCTACATAGTCCGTCGAGAAATCCAGTCACCCCCTTTCGTGCAATCACGCACCTTCTAAGTTCCGCTGGCACCCCCATCCCAGGTAGTCCATCCCTTAGCAAGGCTTCCTCACATCGGAAGATAAAAAACCAAGGAATATCCCTACCTTAAAACCATCATACCATTCATATCATGCTCATGGAAAACAATGGACACTATTGGGTACCAGTGTCCCACAATGGCCCTGCTCCTGATGTGCTTTACCAACATACTGCTGCATGTTTCATTTCCTTTTGTTGTTGCTGCTAATGCTTGCAATCAGTTTCAACCACCCAATCAGGCATTTCCTTTCTTTCATGTACCACAAACAAAATTCCCATTAGACTCAAAACAAATTGAAATAAAATAAAATCATACCTCATTGGTAGCTCATCAATAAGGTACACTTGTAATCCTGTTTACTTCCTGTCACACAAGTCAAACTAGATGTTTTATCAAATCATCATGTATAAACTAACAAATCTATTTAGCTCAAGACACAACCATCATAAATAAAAATCACGAATCACATGAAATCATCATAAACCATGATCATAAATCACATGTAACCATCATAAGTCAGAATCATAGATCACATGGATAATAAGACTAAAATAAAATACTGATACTTATCCTTCATAATTCCTTAATTATGCCTTTATTCTTTCTTTACACACACAATATTGGTTTGCACACTAAATAAGAACCCAGTGCCCTTACTTCTCTTCAATCACATACACATACACGCAATGTACAACACGTACATCCACACAAGGCTACAACACCACACAATACATACACTCACACCCGATGCACAACACATACACCTACCCCCGGTGTACAATACAACACAATACATATGCCCACACCGGCATACAACACATACATCTACACCCGGTATACAATAAAACACAGTACATATGCCTACACTGACATACAACACAACACAATACATACATATATAGAGTACCACACAATGAATATACATGTCACGATACCACAACTACACCATGCGCCTACATAGTACTGCATGCCCTCAACACAACATGTATGACATGCACACGATACCACATGTATACCATTACCATATGCACAACATGTACACAGTACCACTTGTACACAATACTATCTGCACAATGTGTGCACCACATCACATGTACATGACACCACCTGCACAATGTGTACACAACACCAAATGTACACCGCACCACATATACAATGTGTACACAATACCACAACTACACAACACCACATGCACGACATGTACACAACACCACATGCATGACATGTACACAAAACCACATGTACACAATGCCACATGCAAGACATCAACATGGCACCACCTGCACAGAACACCACATGTACAACATGTACAGAACACTACATGCACACAACACCACATGTACAATCATGCACACAACACCATATGTACAACACACACAACACCATATGTACATAGCACAACATATTCAACATGTACATAACACCATATGTACACAACGTCACATATCTAACATGCGCACAACACCGCATATCAAACATGTGCACAGTATGGTAGGTACACAACACCACATATCCAACATGTATGTAGCACCATCTATACCTAGCACTGCGTATGCAATATACACATAATACCATATATACAAAATCATATGTACACAATAATGCATATGTTACATGTACACATCACCATAGGTACAATCACTAAATATACAACATATGCAACATATACACAACAATAGTACTTCCCATCCATAGACCACACACTGACTCCACAAATCAACCTTGATTGTAATGTCTTTCCACTATCCATGCTAATCCTAGCGTGTTGTAGATCATGCTACTTTCACTTCGTTGATGTACCCCTCAACATTACCTGCCCATAACATAAACATACGCATAGTACAAGCATATAATATCAATTCATGTCCACATGATACTAAACTTATAGGTCTGTCAGAGTTACTCTTCCCACTTGGTTCCTCATAAGACAAAGAACTTCTTCATGCCATTCACTTGCATAAGAAATCATTCCTCCACAAGAATGATCCTTGAAATCCCTGTCATGCAGTGACATAGATACATAAATACATACATATATATAATCATTAGCATAAAAAAATCATGATCCTGTCATACAACGACATACATACACACATATATACATATAAACATTAGCATTAAACAATCATGATTCATGACGACCCTGTCAGACACAACATACATACATAGATACATGTATACATATATAAACATCAACATAATCATGATCACAACACAATTGCTAGATATCATAATGTCTAGGTGAAGAGAACTTCCTTTATTCATGCAAAACATGCACAACATTGAGAACAACAATTCCCAACATAGCCAAGACATATGATGCCTCAAATCCATTTACTTTACCTTTTTTGGTTACCTTTCCCATGTTTGTACTGCCACCATCCATTTACCAAAATGGACCCAACCAGTCCAACCGACGTCCATAGTCTTACCTTCCACCGCGCTTACTCATGCACCTAGCTTCATATGTGTCTTTCATTACCTATTGGGTACCACACAACTCCCCCCGAGCTCCATTAATTTTCTCTTTCGCCAACCAATTCCCAAGACTCTCAAACAAAAGGAAAGAACAAGAATAAACAAGAGGAAGACCATGATAAACCAAAAGAAATATGACACTAAAAGAACGTGGTATGGCCACACATTATACATAAATAAAGACACAAATCAAGCATAACAAAACACAAGAGACCAAAATCACAAGATTGGAAACAAGCACCATGACTCAATCCCATGGTAGTCTCTTTTTCCATGCAATATCTGCATCATACTACCATAACCACACAATTGTCAACACATAAATAAATGTAACAATATACCAGTTATCTTACCTTGTTGTTCCAAGCACACTGACTTGTAACTAAACACACATGTAAGCCGTATGTACCAAATATCAAGACAACATATCTATCAATTTAAAATAAAATTTTACCAAGACGAACAACCATGTCATAATCCACAATAAACTCACATTCATTGCTCACAGTACAAAATGCTACAACTATCACCTATTTTCACTCAAGTACATATTAGCTATCTCAACACATATGTGTTAGTACCACCATCTTAAAACAAGATAATTTCTTCATGCAATCTTATAGACACATACTCATATGATGAAATTAATCAAACATTCAAAAAGACTATAAACATATCATGTTAGATAAATAAACTAAATGACATAATAGACACCAAATGGATGACATAATAAAACATTCAAGCACCAAGTAGACAACATAAGGAAACTCATACCTTAATGTATCCTAGGGGAGGCTATCTTGTTTGCATAATCAATCTAGATTAGAATGATGTAACTTCACAACACATCAACTCAAGCATATATAAGGTCATGATATCCATAACAGTAACTAGCTAACATGTTCACATCATAAACTCATAAACAATTGTCATTTATTCTTAAAAATTACATATTTACAATCAATCTAGATTATTACAACACAATGTCACAATAAGTTGACTCATACCTAAATTTCATAACCATAGCCACCAACATAGGCCAATCCAATTTAGCATGATACATATAACATCAATATCTTAATGCAATAACACGAATCATTAACTAACTGACATATAACAACAACAAGTTAACATGTAACATACCTATGAGTAACATATAACATAATAATCAAGTTAACTAACTTAAAACAACAACAACAATTTATATGACAACACATTTATATCATTTATGACTATTTGACACACATGCATATGACCACACTGATTCACTAAAATCTACCATGCATGTAGCCACAACAACAATAAAATGATAAACATCTATGTAACCCTAATGCATATAAAAATCCATTAACTAACATACCTGCATGTCAATCATACAATACTTGTATGACGATATGCTCTTACCCCACAGTCTAGTGCTACAACTTCACTTGGATGATCTGCATCTCATGTTCTATCTTAACCAACAAATTAGCATCATAACATACCAAAAGCACCATGATGACCTAAAATGCATACAATAACCTCATGGAAAACAACCTTAACCATGAAAATGCATGCATAATATATCGACAATAAAAATCATAAAAAATGCATAACCGACATACACTCATGTGACCACATCTAATCACCATCAACTTTCACATGGCGAAACCATTACACTATGAAATCAATGCATATGCAACAAGCACATATAACATAAGCATGAGGAACACATATGAAATCGACATGAATGCATGACTAAAACATACTCCAAAGGAGATCACATCCACGCTTTGATACCACCTGTAACACCCTCCTCCCATATCTACCCAAGTAAACAACCAAATAGGATAAACATGTGATGAGAGGCTACTATGATCTTATCCAACCTCCTAGGTGACCTTAAGGAAGTGGAATCGATGGAAACACATCATACAGACCTTCCACATTAGAAAAATGACTCCCAAGAACCATCCCAACGACTCAGGTGACTATCCCCTGGGACCCATTGAGTTTTTAACCGAATTAACCCACGAATGCTCCCACAAGCCTGCATGCCTACGTCTGGGAGGATCTGGACACATGAAAAAGCCTACATGCCTGTGTCCAAGGAATAAATTTCCCAGACTTGTGCCTGTGCTATTGGATTTTATGGCACTTTTCCAGGCCACTGCCCAGAACTCAATGACAAGTTCAGAAAATGAAATAAAATAGTGAAACAATGGTGCTAAAACAATTATTCGAACAAGGATTTGACTATACCCCTACTAGCCATGACAAGAATTTCGCTAAACATGTCACAAACATGTAATATACAGGTGTAAACATCATATCTAAGCATAGGGGTCTCATACTTATCTGAGAATTGCTAAGAACTGTTGTTTCTACTTCACATTAACTGAATTGTATTCTATTTAGGCGTAGATACATTTTTCATTCAATTACGAATCAAAACATGACGAGAGCCATACTTCATCACCATCATAAAACTCAGTCATAACCAACATATAAAAAATAGAAATGACAAGCACATAAAATCCATATAAGCCATAGAATAACAAGCATATTTACCCATCAATACAAGGGGAAAAGGAGCTCTTATTGCCATAAGAAAAATGCAACCAAGTATGGGACTTCCACATTCCAATCGATCATAGACATGGATGAGTCAAATATATCTTTAGCTAGTCACCCCCATGCAATATTCTAAGAATGAATGTGGGATCTCATAAACTGAATCCATCAAAACAAAACTGTGGCTTCTAAAGGCCAAACCACCTCAACCCTCAACCAGTGATTCCACCTCACGACTAAACATCACAAAAATCACGGATTGGTATCTATCCAAGATATTCCAAGGCTACAGAGTGTTTTTTCCAACCAGGGCTTCCAAGACTAGTAACTCAACCCCAATTTTTACATGGATTCCAGAGCGTTTTTCCAACCAGGGCTTCCAGGACTAATAATTCAACTCACCTAGATCTTCCAGAGTGTTTGTCCAACCAAGGCTTCTAGGGCTAGTAACTCAACCCATAGTTGTTTGTCGAGCTTCCAGAGTGTTTTTCCAACCAAGGCTTCCAGGAACTAATAACTCAACCCACAACTAAAGGAACATGAGAACTAACCAGAAAACAAACAATGAAACTGAACCCACAACACCATGGATATCCAGGAAATGGAAAGGCTAGGAAAATCCACTATCAATCTAGGAAATTCTCCATGCTAATGAAAGATCACGACCAAGAAACCACATCCATACAACATGCATGCAAAAAATAGTGAGGAAAACATACATGAAACTTAGTACCTGCAATCAAAACCCACTGTAGTTGCTGATCCCGATGTCTTCTTGTGCTTTCCTTTTCTCCTATTATGAAATCGGCTCCCAAAATAGAATAAAAGAGAGATCAACACCTTAGAAATCAGTCACTTCGAGGGGGAAACCTATTTTACATTACATAAATAAACAATTCTTGGATGATACAAATGAGAAAACCTCCTTTCTATATATAAGAGTCCATGGGGTCACAAAATAATCCTAGTCAGCCTAGCAATAATAATGTAAGGACACAACATTAACGATAGTGGGCTTTTATGGGGCACAATAATAACAGTATGGGGACTACAAGGGTACAAAAATAACAATAAGGGGGCTACACTAACGACAATAAGGGATTACACTAACAATAATAAGGGACTACAATAGTAATATAGGGACCTAACATGCCCCTCTCCTTCAAAAAAGTGTTGTCCTCAACTCTTGAGTAGCTCTGGATGCTTCTATATAAAATTCTCATCCTCCCATGTGGAATCTTCAATGGGTAAGTTCTTCCACTTGATGAGATCCTATGAAATTGATCGATTTTGTAGTTTTCAAGTTCTTGTTTCTGTGACGGCTTCAGGTTCCAATATTATTTTTCCTTCTTCATCAAGTTCTGGCAATATTGTTTGAACTGGAAGTTTGTCACCTATAACCTTCTTTAAGCATGAAACATGGAAAACTGGGTGCACTCGAGAAGAAGCAGGAAGCTCCAATTTGTATCCCATAGTACCAATCTTTTGCAACCCCTTGTAAGGACCATAGTAATTTGGTGATAATTTATTATCTTTCTTAGCTTGCTTGAGGGACATTTGTTTGTATGGTTGTAGCCGTAAAAATACCCAATCTCCTACATCAAAACTGCTCTCACTACGATGTTGATCTACCTATTGTTTCATTCGATTTTGTGCCAAATCTAGGTTATCCTTTAAGAATTGGAGAACTTGTTGTTGATGCTCGATGTGATCTTCCACTACGTGAACCTTAGAAAAATATCTTAAAGATGATGTGATGGATGGTGGATGATATCCATAAAGTGCCATAAATGGGATCATTTTTGCTACAATATGGAAGGAAATGTTATAACACCATTCAGCCAGAGGTAACCACTTGACCCATTGTGTTTGTTTATCAGATACAAAACAACGAAGATATCCTTCCAAAAATTTATTCACTATCTCAGTTTTCCCATCGTATCGAGGATGATAAGATGAGCTATGAGCTAACTGAGTACCCAAACAAGAAAATAATTTCGTCTAAAAATTTCTAGTGAAAATGGGATCTTTATCGCTTACAATAATCTTTGGATTTCCATGTATCTTTTGAATTGTTTCCATAAATGCAGTAGCAACTGTACTTGATTTAAATGGATGAGATAATGCAAAAAAGTGTGCATACTTGGTAAGTCTATCAACTACCACCATGATGACACTCTTTCCTTCGGACTTAGGTAAAACTGTTATAAAATCCATTGAAACCTCCTCCCAACATTGAGTTGGAATGGATAAAGGTTGTA
The DNA here is from genome assembly GCA_034641835.2 of Pinus albicaulis. NCBI lineage: Eukaryota > Viridiplantae > Streptophyta > Pinopsida > Pinales > Pinaceae > Pinus > Pinus albicaulis. The sequence continues at coordinate 694,279,661 of CM076579.1, read as the reverse complement.
GCAGACCTGGGGTCTTAATTGTCTAAACTTTAGTTTGCTGGAAAACCAAACATTCCACCATAAAATTTTGAATATCAGATTTAAGGCCATCCAAAAAAAATTCTTTCTTCACCCTGTGGTAAGTTTTTAAAAATATTGAGTGTCCTCCTGTGGGAGAGGTGTGCAATTCCAAAATAATATTTTGTTTTAGTTGGGAATTATTACAAAGATATAAGCGATATTTGTTCCACAAAGAATCATTTTTCTAACTAAATGTATCAGATGTACTGGGATCTTGCTGCAACTTTTGAATGAGTGTCCACACTTCTTCTTCATACTTCCATTCCTCCCTTTCTTCGGTTATCCAATTTCGTTGGATAATAGAAACGACACAAAGAAATGCTTCCACCTCCTCATCCTTTCTTGAGAGTGTATCTGCAAGAAAATTTAGCTTCCCTTTTTTGTAGATGATTTCAAAGTCATAACCCAACATCTTTGTGACCCATTTTTTCTTCTCTTCTGAAGATAGTCTTTGTTCCAAAAAGTATTTAAGACTATCATGATCAATTTTTACCTTGAAGTGCCTTCCCATTAGTTAAGGTCACCATTTATTTAGTGCATGTCGTATTGCCAACATTTCCTTCTCATAAATAGCTTTCTGTAAATGCTTTCCTTTGATTGGATCGATTTCAAAAGAAATGGGTATTCCTTCTTGCATTAAAATAGGACCAATTCCATTTCCTGAGGCATCACATTCAAAAATAAAGGTTTTTGTGAATTTTGGCATAGCTAAGACCGATGCTAGGCACATTGCCTCTTTAAGATGTTCAAAGTCCTTATTTTCTTCAGGAGTCCATGAAAATGCACCTTTCTTCAATAATTTTGTTAGAGGTGTTGCTATTCTCCCATAATTCTTAACAAACTTGCGATAATACCCTGTAAACCCAAGAAATCCTCGCAATTGCTTTAGGGTTGTAGGGACTTTCCATTCCTTAATGGCTTCAATTTTTCTAGGGTCTACCTTAACACCCTCTTGAGATACAATATGACCAAGATATTCCACCTCTTGTACTCCAAAGAAATTTTTTTTTGTTTTTTCATATAATTGTTTCTCCTCTAATAGTTTTAGCACCCTATCAACACATTGAACATGATCCTTCCAAGACTTGCTGTAGTTTAGTATATCATCAAAAAATAATAACACTTGAATTTTCTAAGGAAGAGTTTGAAAATGTAATTCATCCACCCTTGAAATTTAGAAGGTGCATTGGTAAGGCCAAAAGGCATGACCAAAAGTTCATAATGAACCTCATGAGTTCGAAATGTTGTTTTCGAAATATCTTTAGTCTTCATTCTAATTTGATGATATCCTGAATGGAGATCCAACTTGGTAAAATAAATTGCTCCATGTAATTCATCCAATAATTCATCAATCACAGGAATTGGAAGTTTATCTTTAATAATGAGCTTATTGAGCTCCCTATAATTCAGACACATGCGCCATGATCCATCCTTCTTCTGCACCAATACCACTAGAGCAGAGAACGAACTTTGACTTGGTTGAGTTATCCAACGTCTAACATTTCTGCAATCATACATTCAATTTCACTCTTTTTGACATAAGGATATCTGTAAGGCCTGATGTTTGGAGGAACACTTCTTGGAATAAAATGAATAGCATGATCATGATCATGAATAGGTGGGAGTCCTTTGGGAGTTTCAAACACCTTGGAATGGTTGTCCAAGTTTTTTTGGAGATCTGGATAAATAGATGATTTTGATGTTGGGACTTCAAGTGAGCATAATTATGAAATTACGCCTCATTATTGTTTCTTCAAAAGATTTTTCATGACATTAGAGCTTATTATCTTTCTCGGCTTCCCTGCGATACCCCATAATTCAACTTCCTTTCCTTCTGAAAAAAAATTCAAGAAAATTATTGAAAATTAAAAGTTATCATCCCCAAAGATTGTAATCATTGTACTCCTAGTACAACATCAACATCTCCCATTGGAAAGGAAAACATTGGACTATTCAATACATATTCCCCCATGGTTAGATTTATGTTATGGAATTTTACAGAGAAATTTATAGTTCCTCCATTTGCAACCATCACTTGACACTCTAGTGCTAGGTATATGAAGCAATTCAATTCCTTCGCTACATTATAATGAATAAAATTATGGTTACTACCCAAATCAATCAACACTATTACATTTTTCTTCTAGATATGTCCTTCTATATTGAGAGTTTTAGGAGTGGTAATTATTTCCAATGCATTACATGATATGGTCAGACTCATTTATTCTTTCTCTAGGGTTGGTTCTTGGTGTATATCCTCTTCTTTTGAAGTTTCTTGTTCATTTTCTTCCTCCTCTTCATAATCTATGTAAAATAATTTCTTCTCAGCACACTTATTGTGGTGTCAACCTTGTAGGTCGTGGAAGTCTAGGAGTAGCAATAATTCCATCTTTATAGATGTGAGTGGTAGGCTTCCTTGTCGCCAAAATTTTACTTTGAATTTTTCTTGCCAACCTAAATGCCTTCTCCAATGAATCAGGTTCCCAAAGGCGAACCTCATGTTGGATGTTATCATTTAAAGTCCCTAAGAAGACATCAATCCTATGTTCCTCTAGAATATTAGTTACCCTTACATTCAATTTTTGGAAGTCCTAAATGTGCTTCACCACTGAACTCTTTTGTTTGAGCTTTATCAATTGGCTAAAGAAGGTGTTGTTCTTTGTATCCTCATAATGTGCTATCATTTCCTCTGTAACAATTGAACAAGTGACAATTTTTTACGAGAGCAAAACCATAAATACCATATAAATGTATTTTTTTCTAAATATAAAGTTCCAATGCATACCTTTTGTGAGTTTTTCACATTATGGAGATCAAAATATTGCTCCATCTGTAGTATCCATGTTACATGATCCTTGCCATCAAAATTCCTCGTATCGATCTTTGGAATATGGTGGGTCTTCAATCCAACATTAGAGTTTATGAAATCACAATTAACATTTATTTTTTTCTCATCATGAGTTTCCTCTACTACCTTTTCGCCATTAGGAATCATTTCTTGTATCAAATTTGTCAAACCTTCCTTCAAACCTTCCATGTCCACTTTTATACCATTCTTCATGTCTTCCATGTTGCCTTTCATTTTTTCGTCGATCTTAGCTTCCATGTCATCCATCTTAGCTTCCATGCCATCCATATTAGCTTCCATGTCATTATTAAAACCATCCATCTTAGCTTCCACGCCTTTATTCAAACCATCGATCTTAGCTTCCATGCCTTTCTTCAAAACTTCCATTTCATTTTTTGTTACTCTTTGCGAGAGCGAAAATTGGTGCACTTGGTCTTGTAATTTTGATATATCATGTTGCACTTCTTCCTCTTCATGAGTCATAGTAGAGTATTCTAGGGCTTAATGGGTGTTGAATTCTTTTTAGGGGGAATTTTAAAACCCAATACTGATATATTTGCTTCAATATTCCCTTGGAATCACTTCAAACTGATTTTTCAAACAAGACTTATGCAATTTGGAAAAAAAATACACACATTTTTCTTGCTTTTTAGGAGCTTGATATTGAAACTGATGTATCTCGATAATTTGGTCTAACCTGATTTGGATTCTTCAAGACAAAGTTATTCTTAATCTCCCACAACGACCTAATTATGGACTGGTTGAGTAGGGCAAAGTTTTATGATGTTCCATGTGTCATAATTTCCTCCTTAGGCTCTGAAATTGATACACAAGAAACTACAGTCTGTGTAATTTCAGCCACTTTTTATATAATTCCAATCTGATGCTCATAGGGAGAGTTATGACAATTTTTCCAAGGTCACCGCTTTGAGATGAAATTTGGGAGCCTGCAAAAACCTAAATTCACAGATCATATCTTTGAAAATATTGCGAACCAAGATCTTAAATTTTTACACAATGTTCCTCAGGATGTCTTCGCAAATGGGTTTTTCTTTTAGCTTCTGAAACTTTGTAGAAAACATTTTATAGCGAAAATTCCATGATGACTTGTTTGAAGCAGCGAAACCCTAGAATCCAAAGCTCTGATACCAAATGTTATGAAACCAACTCCAAAAATAGAAGAAAAGAGAGATCAATGCCTTAGAATAAACCACTTTGAAGGGGAAACCTCCTTTACATTACATAAATGAACAATTATTGGATGATACAAATGAAAAAACATCCTTTCTATATATAGGAGTCCATGGGGTCACAATATAATCCTAACTGACCTAGAAATAATAATGTAATGGAACAACAATAACAATAGTGGGATTTATGGGGCACAATAATAAAAATATGGGGAATACAAGGGTACAAAAATAAAAATAAGGGGGATACACTAACAACAATAAGGGACTACACTAGTAATATAGCGACCTAACATCTTCCTTTACCTTCTTGCTCCAAATCACTAAGCATGCCACCCCTCCAAGGGTATTCCAAGAAAACACTAAGTTTCCAAGAGTATGAGAGAGATAGAGAGAATAATGTGAGAGCTCCAAAACTAAACTGACAAAAGGTGCCAACTGATCCTCATAAACCCTTTTATTGATGAGGCCTCTATTTTTTCCATTTCCATTATTTTCCTTCATTTTCCTCCTCACATGCAACCTATGACCTTTCACCTCCCTTTTCTCCTATTTTCCATTATTTTCATAAATAAAATGCCAATTAATGCCTCATGCCTTTCAAAACATTTGCCAATTTCCTTTAGCCATAATAACCGAAATGAACTTCTGATAGGATGTTTTTCCCACCATTCAACTTGGAATACATGTCCCATGACCTTGGTCTTATATTTTTTTTACATGGATTTTTAACTAGGGTTGTTACAATATGATAAACCTAAAACAAAAATAAATTAATATAAATTAAATGATAATATTTTTTAAAGTAATATTAACACCATGGCTAAAAATTATTGGCATTTTAAGGCTTTTCATAGAGGTGATATTTTATCTTTAATTTCATCCTTGGAATTTTAAGGCTTTTCAGAGACATGATATTTTTTTAATACCATGCCTAAAAATCGTTGTAATTTTAAAGAGACGTGATATTTTATCTTTAATGTCATGCCTATAGTAGGAATTTTAAGATTTTTCAGAGTCATAATATTTTATCTTTATCGTCATTATTAAAAAATGTTGACAATTTACCCTCCAAAAAAGATGTTATTCCGTCATCAACACTTTTCGTTTTCAGGGTGTTTTTTGCACAAAATAAAATGGCTTTTCCATTTTTAAAAAATGTTGAAAATGTTGGTAAATTTGTTTTATGCACTCATCTCATGAAATATGAATATGAGTAACCTTTGTGAGAAAAACATAGTATGTTGTGAACCTTGAATATTTACCCATAAAAGAATCTTTTAAGTTATTTAAATGTGTTATATACATTCATAAAAAGAAACAAACCAATCACTCAATTGACCCTCTAATATTTTGAAGGAAACGCCTCATCATGACATCATTTTCTTCTAAAATGAAGTGGGCATCACATACACCCAAGAATTTTTGAATTTGCGAGTCTAGATATTCAATCACATCCCCGTAAAAAAATAAGCAATATTTCTAGCAATCGATTTGGGGAAAGATGGTTCTCACCTTATATTCTCAAAGGGTTTATTCTTTGTTTACTTATTCTCTATGGCCACTATGCATGTTTTCCCTTTTTATGGTTGGGACTAGGTTTCTTGGTGGGATTCTAGGATTGCAAAATATAGGTCGTTTGAAATGATTTGGGTTTTGGATTCATTGTGAAGATCTATGAAGATTTTTATACCCTTTATTATTTACTCAATGATTCCATCAATAATATTTTATTTTGTACAAATATTCCCTTATGTTAATCCCATTTATTTCCCTATTTTTTCCAAGGTAATTACAAGGTATAAAATGTTGGAATAGTTCTATAATTGGTTTTGTATCTTTGGTTGGCCTTGTTTTGAAAAGCTCATTAGAACCATTGAGATCATAAATATTAAGTGTCGCCAGTTGAGTTGGCAAACATTGACATGTTTTTAACTCAAGATTCAATGAGCATAAGCATGTTAAGCCATGAGAGTCCTTTCTTTAACAAAAGAAAAGCTCTCCCTCTTTTTTAATGGGTGGATCTCTCCATGCTCTTTCTCAAATATATGCAATGAAATAAATCTATTTCAAAATAATAACAATAATAATTGAAAGAGAATCCTCGATGATCGAAAAAAAAACACTTCTAAATCAAGGGTTACTACTCTTACACTCAAACTATCTAAGATTCAGTGAAATTAACAACAATCACAAGTACTTATTCAAACTTTTTTAAGATATCAATAACCATTCAAAAACAATCCTCAATAATATAAAAATCACACTTTTGAATGAAGATTTTCAATTTTTACGCTTAAACTCTCTAATAAATGAAATCATTAGTAATCATAAGTATTTATTCTTAAAATTTTCTTTTACAATGTAACCCAATCCTCATAAAATATCTTATTTCTAATATAAGAAAAAGTAGACCTAAGTTTGAATAAAAACAACAACAATGTGTTTAAATAAAAACAACACAGATCCACACTTGTTTTCGGGATTTCAAAAATAAAAAGGAATTCTACCACATCGATACTCTTATAATTATTCCCAAACCAATGCATTTAAATACAAATCGCACTGTTGCGTTAAAATATTAACCGCATTGTTTTAGGATTTCATTAAAAAAAATCTATCATGTTGGTGCGTTTAAAAAATTGGCACACTTATTATTTATCATAGTCGGTGCACTTTACTTGTAAATGCACTGGTGCTCTTTACTATTGAAAACACCATTGTTTGTATTAAGTGAAAAAAAGCGCGAGTTTTTTTTCAAATTGAAAATTGAGCAACAATTGGTTTTTCAAAATCTAATTTCATAAAGTCCTTTAAATAGTAATAAGTTATTCACTATTTCATTATTTTTTCCAAAATTTCAAGGGATAGGTTTGCAAGAGAGACATATCGAGAGCAATGTGCAGCAACAAAATAATTTGGAGCAATAAAACTATTTAGAAAATCAAATGTTGAAAGGTATGGTGATTTAATCAAAACCATCCATAGTAAAAAATTTAAATTTTATTGTTGATTTTACTAATAATTCTTGTTACAGTTCATGTTAGGGTTTAATTAAAAGAGATGTCATTTCCAAAAGAGACATACATGGAGCACTATGGAGCAGCAAAATATTTTGGAACCACAGAAAGATCAGAATTCGAAAGATATTGTTATTCACTCAAAACCTTGAATAGAAAAAAAATTAAATTTTACTGTTGATTTTACTATTAAATTTTTTTACAATTTCTGTTAGATTTATTCAAAATTCAGAAAAAAAAATTAAAAAATTAAAAACCCTTCATGATAAAAAAATTGCTATTGATTTTACTAATAATTTTTTTACGATGTTTGTTCTTATTTAGATTTAATTAGAATTAATGAATAAATAAAAAATCAATACTTACCTTAAACCCTTTCTTTTTCTTGCTTATGTGACTGCAAAATTTCACCTTAGGGTTTAAATCCCTCTACCACTTCACAATTAGGGTTTTTCATTTTAGGCATTTTAGATTTAATGGGTTCGTGTACTTACTATATATAGGGAATTTGAAATGTTAAGCAAGGGGATCAATTACTGAATTAGATCCAAACCTTGTCAGCCTTGTCTATTTTTTTTTAAAACAATGTTTTTTTCATGGTGCACCCTACGTAATATAACTCACAGGTGTTGTTGTTGCTTATATTATTATATATTGCGATGAATCCTGCCGCCCCTGTCTTTTGTGAATTTTGGTGAAATCCCTATGAAATGTGCAAAGTCATTGGAATGTGTTATTATGATTAGTGGGAGATTTAGTGGATGATTGAATCAATGTGGTGCTTGTTATATACCTAATAAAATACCTAGAAAGGGAATTATGGGTCATCTTGGTGCCAGTTGAATAGATTGTAAACTACCTGGACATTGGAAATAAAACCCCTATGATGATTTCTATGAAAATATAGTTGATAAACCACCTAGACAGTGGATTCCAACTCTTGAGACTAAGAAATACCCCATCTAAACCTTGGGTGAATCCTTGTGAATGAACTCAAAGGAAGGAGTGAGCCATTGTGGTGATTACTACTAGGAAACAACTAATAAACCACCTTGGTGCATGTTTTAGGTATAACTTATAAACCACCTTGATGCTTTCTGTTAGAGGGTAGTTGATAAACCACCTAGACAGTGGGCTCCATACCAAGACTTTGGTGTGAATACCCTAAGCAAGAATTCCTTAGACATTGGATTTGGCTTAGGGGTGGTTAGTTGTAAGAAATTTGTGGTGTAGCTATCTTATGATTGGATGGAGTGGAATTCCCTCCTTCAGTTTCCAACTAGTTTGAGAAAAAAAATACACTAGAAGGAAAATACCCTCTAGTGGAGGTTTTTATGGAACCCCCTATAAAAATAGCCCAAAAATCCGTTTGTAGCGGAGGTCACTAGCGGAGTTAGGCGGGAATATTATTTTAGCAGATGTTTGTTAATGGTGTGTCTATAATACACAAATTCACCGATGCATTACTATACACATAATCATTGGTACCTAATAGAACATGGTGCACCATGGCATATTTATTATATAAAAAAATATGGTCTGCTAATTACAAAAGCGCGCCAGTGCATATACTACTCGATAGCACCATAAAAGGGTTAAATTTACAAAAATGTTGGTCCTAAAATTCATTTTACTCAGTCAGGTGCTACAGTGTGACAACGAATTGGTGCTAAACCAGAACACTAATTCCTCGGTGCATACATTGTATAGCACACCGTTATGGAGATTTTAACTAAAAAATAACAGTGTGCTTATAAGATTATACACACTTATGAGGTTAATTGAACAAAAAGGCTCCGTGCTTAGTAGATAGTGATGCACAATCGAAGTGTTATTTTTTATAAAAATAAAAACAATGGCATGCCACCTATATATGATGCACCAATGCTTACACTACTCGATAACACCAGACAAAGGTTAAATTTAAAAAATGTCGGTCCTAAAATAATTTTCACCATATCAGCGATATATTCCAATGAAGCATCGGTGTTGTTCATGTATTAAAACACCTCGATGCGTGCTTCACAAGAGCACCACTATAGGGTATTTTTTTTTTTTTTTTTAAATGTGGTTCTCTTGCAAATAGTACGCATATGTGTTGTTATAATAATGCATCGAAACATGGTTAAATAAAAAAACCTACCAGGTGTAAAATTTCATTTTTAACATTTAGAGTATTGTAGAGCTCTGAAGCACTGATACCACTCTTTCCTCATGCCAGCGCCCTATGGTTGGTGCTTCTCTTGTTCAACATTCTTCCATCTGATGCTCAGTGTGTGGCTTTCGAATTTTCTCAAACGGTGGTGAAATTTAATTTTCTCATTTACGTGTCCAATATGCGTCCCCGACAAGAAAATGTCTAGGTAATTTCTATGTTTATCTCTAATTTAAATTTTTAGCGGATTAGAATTTAAAATTAGGTCCAAAAATCCATAATTTTTTTTTCCTGTGCGGTGCGTTCAACAAGTTCGGCTCACACCAGCAGCAGTGCACCCTGTAAATTTACAAGGTTCATCGCAATTCAGTGCATGAACCTAATTCACTACGATATTGTTAGTGTGTTTGGTAAATTAAAAAGCACCAAGAAAATATATAAATTATACGTCGGTGCATATGTTTTTAAGTTACTCCTAGTGCGTTTATATTTACCAAATGGACTGCAAACATAATATTAAAAAAGTATAGCTCGGTGTGTTCGATAAGATGAACATTGTGTATCGGTGTGCAAAGGTTATACATACACATCGATGTGTAAGGTTGTCTCGATGCACCATGTTAAAAATGTATGTATGTGAACCAAAAGCGGTGCATCATATGAATGTATGCACTGTGGTCGTTTCTTTCCTATTTGATAGCGCGTCAGAGCTAGTGCATTACTACTTTTTGGGCGCATAGGGGATGATTTTTTTAAATTGAAAGTTATGTGTCTATATTTATAAATAATTTTTTCATTTAATTAAAAAAATTGTGTTTTATTTATGAGGCTGATGTATTTTATATGTCAATCATGTAGTAGAGACGTCAACATAGGGAGCAACAACTGGAGTAGGAGGAAATATAGTAACTGGGAAATTTGAAGACGCTCCCAATATGGGAGCTCATAAAATACATATTTCCTTTTCATCCCAATGGGAAATTTCTTAACATAGGTGTTGAATAATTCTGGATCATCAAACATAGGCTCCCCATTTGAATCGAACAATGACTACAAGGAAAAGGCCCTCTAGCGGATGTTTTTGAGGAACCCCTTATAAAAATAACCCAAAAATCCATTTTTAGCAGAGGATACTAGAGGAGGATGGCAGGTGGAGGTTTTTGTGGATTTTTTTTATCCGGTGCATTTCTCATCCTAAACCCCACCGATGCATTCCACTAGAGAAAGCATCGGTGCCTACTACAAATTGGCACACCAGGACACCGTGCACTTAGTACAAACCCACCTAGTGTGTCTAATTACTGTAGCGCACTGGTGCTCTACAAATATTCAACCTCGATGTGTCCTAAAAACCCACACCAAAACTGAAACAACCCGTTATGTTTGTAAGAAACCACCGAGTGCGCCTCAAAAACCCACGCACCGGAACATGGTTAAATAAAAAAAATTACAGCCAAAAATCTGCATTTTTCACTTTTCAGTGCTCCAGAGCTCTCAAGCACCGGTAAAATTTACCTTGTTTGAGGCGCCTTGCCATCGGTGCTCCCATTACATGCACTGCTGGTGTCCATTTCCCGCCATCTCCATTTCGAATTTTTGCAAAACGGTGGGAAAATTTAGTTTTTAAAATTATATAACAAATATGCCTCCTTGATGCCCAAATGTACAGGTATTTTACTTGTTTTTTCCATAATTAAACCTTTTAGCAGATTAGTTTTGTAAAATAATTAAAATTCACCTTCTTTAAAAAAATAACAATTCCCGCACAGTGTGCTCGAGCCGTTTGGCTCGCACTGGTTCACGGTGCTGCCTGTAAATTTATAGGTTGCACTGCGACAGGTGCTAACGGTATCCGCACCGGTTCCAGGGCGGTACTGAAATCACACATCGTGCCTTTTTTAAATTTACAGAAATTGCAGTGTGATCGATTACCCTGCTGCACTGTTGACCATGTGCAAGTGTGGGAGGGTGGTGCATTGATAGAAATATGTGCCCCGGGGCGGATAATTTGGTCAACGCACTTCCCTCCTAAACTTGGACATAGTCAACGATGCGGTGATGTAAATGACTACACCCTTGACTATGTAGTGATGTCAGGAGGGCGGTGCGCTGCCTAAACTATATGCCCTGGGGCACATAGTTTGGTCAGCACACTGCCCTCTCGATATTAGTACATAGTCAACGGTGCGATCAGTTATACCATTGCACCATTGACCGTGTAAATATGGTAGGAGGGTGGTGTGCTGACGAAACTATCTGCCCTGGGGTGAGTAGTTTGGTCAGTGCACCATCCTCCCGAATTTGTTCATATTCAACGGTGCGATCGGTTAAACAACCGCACCGTTGACCATTAGCTAATGTGTGGCGGTGCGTTGACGGAATTATCCACCCCGGGTTAGATAGTTTAGTCAACACACCGCTTGAGAAAATACAAGTCATGATGTGCGGTGCGCTGAAAATTTCCAAGTGCACCGCAGCCGGTGTGCGATAAAAACAGATGCACCGGTACTGATGCATGCCTGTTTTTTGGGGTGGACCGACTGTTTTAAAAAAAAAAAAAAATTATATATATATATATATATATCTCATTTAATAAAAAAATTGTATTTAATATGTGAATCATTCAACGACGTCAAAGGAGAAAAGAGAGGGAACATCAACAACATATGGAAGATTAGTATAACGTGGTTCACTTGTGGGAGGCACGAGAGAGGGAGAGAGATATGTACCCTCTACCTATTAGAGCAACCACCCAGACACTCCTACGAGAGGTAGGCCTCCTCCAGTTATATGAGGAGGCTACATCCCTGAAGGACCATGGTGGGTTATTGCGACAACTTATCTTCAAGTGGAATGCCCATCGATAGGCTTTCTAGGTTGGTCCTAACTAGTGGTACGAGTCCACTGAGGAGGACATCTATTTTATTACTAGCCTATCGAGGAGAGGGCAGGATTTTCCCTCGTTCCCAGAGGTCCCCATCGGCTATGCAACAAGGAGTCGTTTGGTGTACTCCTAGAGAAACATTAGCGTCGATATACTGTCTCCTACAGATTTTTAGGTCTCCGGTGGTTAGTTACGGATTGGTTCATTTGGTGGAGAGGAGGTGAAGTGCCTCTCACTAATTATTTCTACCATTGCGAGCAATACCAGTGACGAGCAATGCATTAGTTGCCTGATTTTATTTTATGTTGATTCTTTATCACAGGCACCATGACTTGTGAGGTGGTCTGCGATTTTTTTACGGCATTTCTATACAGATTTAGATAAATGTCGTGCTCAAGCACAAGGGAGGGTGAAATTCCCTTTTGCTTTAGAGATATTTTGTTTATTTTTTTAGAGGTTTCTATAGACGAGGCATACTTTTGTTCGACAACCTCATAGGTTGATGTTGCATGTACGGATGCAAATGTGGGGACAAATGACGCCCAAGAGGGGCGAGTCAGACTTTTCCGTGAGGATATCACATGATGCACTAGAGTTGCTTGCTAGTGTTGATGATCATGCCTTCGTTCCGGTCCATTTTCCGTATTCTGGTTTGGAATGGCAAGGGTGTGACAACATCCTCTTCACAGATTATGAGTTGTAAGATGATAGAGGTAGTATTAATGTTTTCTTTAAATTTATTCTAACATGTTCTTTAACTTGTTTTTATTAAACTGTTTAATGAAATTGTCTAATTATTGTTGTGTACTTATATATATTTTGCAGACATTGGGTCATTTTATGGCAATGAGATGCCACCGCCACCAAATGATCTAGATGTAGATCCCAATGACGATTAGGAGATGGAAGTTGCTGAGGATCAGGCTGGTGCAGATAGACCTGGTCCTCATATTGCGCAGGTAGGCTGGTGTGAGGCGTAGGCTTGACACTATATTTAGGATGGAGTTGGGTGACCAACTCTGTGGATTGCTTATGGAGGAGGGAGTCAGGCCGACCACTATGAGAGAGATACAGGCCAATAATAGGCTGATAGCGATGTGGAGAAGCATGCCACGTGATATGTTGATCATGAGCAGGCTGGACCATCCACGTTGAGTCATCATGAGTAGGCAGTTGCTCCTGATCAGCATGAGGCACCACTAGATCAACAGAAACGTGATGATTGGCATCTATCTGAGCTTGTTGAGGCTACACCATTGATTGAGCAGGCCTCGACTAGTACTAATATTGATGATATACCACCAGATGATATTTGAATTTTATATTACAATTGTATATTTTTGACATTATATATATGTGTGTGTGTGGTCCATGTATTTTATGTTCATGTTGCAGTTGTACTTAATTTACATGTTTGTGATTATCATGATGTGTACATTGTTAGGTCAGGTTAGATATGTTCATTTAATGTGCAACTTGTAGATAGATGTGTATGTGATAGCAGTTATTTGACATGAGATGTATATTTGATGTTTGTGTTGGGATGATGTTATACAATGCTTGTGTTTTGTTAGATGATCATGATCGTGATGATTGGATGATGTTAGCGAATTTGAATCTGTTTTTTAGTTGAATATGATGTTTATACGATGATTACCATGATCATGATGTTTATTTTTAATATTAAATCATGATATTTATTAAATATTATGTCATGATTATAATTGAAATTTTAATTTTAATTGTATGTAAAATTGTAATTGTATCTAATATTCTAAAATTGTAATTGTAATTGTAACTGTATGTGAAATTGTAAAATTGTAATAGTAATAGTAATTGTAATTGTATGTAAAATATTTGTAAAATTTTATTTGTATTAATGTGAAATGATTTTAATTGTAAAATTGTAATTTTAATTGTATGTAAAATTCTAAAATTGTAATTGTAATTCTATTTCTAATTGTAATTGTATGTAAAATATTTGTAAAATTTTAATTGTATTAATGTGAAATGATTGTAATTGTAATTGTATATATGTAAAATTGTAAAATTGTAATTGTAAGTGTAAATTTTATGTAAAATTATAAAATTATAAAATTGTAATTGTAATTGTATGTAAAATTTTAAAATTGTAATTGTATGTGAAATTGTAAAATTGCAATTGTAATTGTAATTGTATGTAAAATATTTGTAAAATTTTAATTGTATTAATGTGAAATGATTTTATTAAAATTTGTAAATTTGTAAATTTGTAAATAATTGTAAAATCATAAATCTAGAATAATATGAATTTTTGTAACATAATAAAGTTTAGAAAATAATGCAAATAAATTCATGTACTTTAGAATTATCATTATTTTATTATGATCTTACATACCAAAAAAAAGAACTTTATACAGTACACCATTTTTTTCGAGATCAACATAATTGCAAATTATGAAGTGAAATGATTTTAACATTAACACAATGCAAATTACCAATTAATTCAAAATACATATTATAATGTTTCGAAAAAAAAAGTCTTAGTTATAAGGTAATTAAGACCTCTTCTTTGTAAAAACCCATCTTAAAAAGTATAAATGATGAAATAACACATGTACCATATCACTCTTGGTTCTCATGATCACCCTCATTATCTTCCAGCTTGCTTGGCATTATAGCACTATTGTTCTCAAAAATATGTTTTGATCTAGGGTCATGTCTCAATACAAATCACTAATCCCTATCCAACACATCTAGGTAAAAAAACACCTAGTTGCAGTGTTTTGGGAAAACATAGGGCTCCTTAGCTTCATCCCACATCTTTCTAGAGTTGATACATATTAGCCTACTATCACGATCTTCCTTTATATTATTCCGATCAAAGGTGTCCCACCACTTGCACCTAAAAATAACACATTGGAAAGAAGAGAAATCCACTTCAATGATCTCTTGTATCTTTCCGACGTAACATAGCGTCCCTCATACTAGGTTTTGATCATAGTGGCTAGATCGACTAGAAATCGACTTCCACTCCACAGTCTTGTGTCATGTGTCCATCATCGGTATTTTCTGCACGAAAATGGTTTCCATAGGACCACATATATGGGAAAAAATGCACCTATAAAAAAGTTAAAAAATCATAGAGTCATGTGTCTTATAATAGCCCAATGGTTAAAATATGAAATATAGATGTAATACATTTAAAAGGTGCATTATTAAGTTTCAAATGTACATAATTAAATATATTATTACCGAGTGAGTGCACCCAATCCCTACATTTAGCGCATCCTCTTCAGCATGCGGGTAAAGACCAGTTGCACCTTATTTCTCTCTGACTTGGTAAGAAACCCAAATATTGGGGCATATTTTTGGCATATTTTCTTTTAAATGATTGGGATAAGGCACACTTCTACCATTCAACCATCTGAATTCTTTCCTGTCACTATCCCATTTCATCCTCTTTTGTTCGTACAATGAGACCCACGGTTGTGTCGCTTCAGAATTGTAAAGAACGAATTTATTGTTTGCTTCAATTTATGCATTCGCTGATGAAATCAAACTGACATATAGTACATATGAGATCAAAATATACATTATATCGAAGTTCAACATGAATATTTACTTTGTGTAAATTTGAAAAATTATAAGTCCCTTGCTCTTTATCAAGCGCATTTTTCATTCGTTTGGAGCAACTCCCCTTCTCTTTTGTCTTCATCCTTTTCATCGTCCCAAATCACCTCACCTGGTCTGTTTTCAATCTGCTTGATGTATTCACTGGCATAATAGAAATACTCATACGATATGTACCCATATTCCATAGACCCCTCGGATTTTTCCCTTTATCAAACAAAACCTTTCAATTTCTTCATGTACTCTCTAAGAAGAACATCCAACGATAAGAAACCACTCCAACTAATTCAACATCATCTACTAGGTGGATTAGAAGATGAACCTGCAAGTCCATGAAACTCTTCGACAGTTCCTTCTCAAACATACAAACAATCTCAACTATCTCCTGATGCCACCATGGAATGCTAGCCACATGAATCTCATTTGACGTGATACAACATACAAATGCAGATAATTTAGATATGGCATGTCCTAAGTCTTGGGGGAATTCATGTTTCACACACCCACACATGAACAAAGGATAATGACACTGCAAAGTTATAAACACGTGCACTAATATACAAAATTAGTTATGTTTTATGATCCCTGCATGGGATAAAATTTATTAATATAACAAATAATAAAATCATGCTTTTGACAGTATATGTACTTTGAGAAGATTCAAATGGTCATGAGAGTTCAACCTTGACAAATGATCATCCACAGTGAAGCAACGCCGTAGTGAAGACCTGTATGAAGATGACATGCTCACACCCATTATAACTTCCTTTACCAAAGAAAGATCATCTTTTTTTTTTAAATCCAAGGGACATCACCTTCTTTGAAATACCATGAATTAGAGGGACCAACACTTGCCTCTGATCCTATACTTTCTAATCGTCTTGGCCAATGTTTCTTTTTTGTTTTTGAAGTAATAAGATCTTTCCTAACAACCAATGTGTCACTTTGTTTCGATGATATGTGCCTCCATAAGAAGATGAAACATTTTTAAATATATGCATGGGATCTAATAAGTGGGTAATATTAAGATGCTCCCAATATGGGAGGTTATAAAAGATAGATTTCCTTTTCATACCAATGGGAAATTTTTCAACATAGGTGTTGAAGAATTCTGGATCATTGAACATAGGCTCCCCATTTGAATCGAACATTTCTATGAACTCCTTCTCCTTCTCTCTCTCATATGCTCTAAGTCGTTCAACTAGTATCATTATTGGAGGCCTTTGGGTTCTCTCTCATTTACCATTGAAAGCAGATGTTGCTCTTCTGTAAGGATGTTCTTCTGGGAGGAATACCCTGGAGTAGTTATACACTGTCTTTTGTAGGTCGTTGTACCATCTATCTTTCAGATAAGGTCCACAACATTTAGCCTTTTGTTACAAGACCTACGAGATTATTGTATACAATTTATATGCATGGCACGTTAAATAATATCATGAAGATCAGAATAATTACGAAAAATTAAATAACTAATATGCAAAAGAGTATTGTTACGTATATAAACAAATCAGTAAACATGTAATTTACCAGAGAAAACTCCTAAGCCTGGTTAATCATTTGTCGTGTAAGCACATATGCCACACACTGTAAAAATCTTATCTTTTGCGATGGGTCTTGATACATCGTATACATTTATCCCATCCCATAATTCCTTTGATTCATCTACCATTGGTTGTAAGTAGACATCCATATTATTCACTTGTGTTCTACCAGGGACTATGAGAGCCAACATAAGATGTTCATTATTCACGGAAAACTATGGGGGGATATTGTTATTTATCACTACTACATGCCAAATAGAATAGTTGGTGTTCTGGAGGGAATATGGGTTGACGCCATCCATGGCTATGCTGAGTCATAGACTTCGTACTTCATCCTTGAATTTTTCGGGCCATGTATCCTCTATATGCTTCATGACTATTGAATCTGTTGGGATTCGAATAACTCTCAACTCAATTCTGTGTAAAGCATGCCATCCCTAAAAAATAGCTAATTATTTGCAATAAAAGAGCCTTTGAATCCTTGGGATTATAGGCATGTGCCTCAATATCTTAAAAGGAGGACCACGTGATTTACCCTTCTTTTTTTATTTATCATACCTGTCATGCCCACATTTTAGACATATCTCTTTGTCTGCATATTCCCCTCTATATAGAATACAATCATTTGGACATGCATGATATGATATGTACTCAACACCCAACATTTTCAAAAATTTCTTTGCCTCTTTGCAGCTATCGGGCAAGACATTATCACTCAGAAGAACCTTATATTTGAATAACCTGTAGTTGGTGATCATGGACAATATTAAATGTACATTAATGTCGATATAATTATTAACGTTCATAAAATTGACCATTTGTAATGTTCATTGTGTGATTATGTTTCTCAAAATATAAGCGAGGACTTTATGGTTAAAAATTACCTCAAAATTTCCGAGAAACATGCATTCGTCAAGCCAAACTTTGCTTTCAAGTTGTATAGAAACATCATTGTCCCCAACTGGGTAGAATTTGATTGACCACCAAGTCCAAAGAGAGGGGTGGTGGAAGCAAATTTAAGGCTTTCGAAAAAGGTGTCAGTGATATGAGCATCATCGCTTAGTTGATCATCGTTCTGGAATGCATCTAAAAACATTGTCTCCATGGCAGTCATATCCCTTAAGTAATCATCCATACCAACCTCTATTTGATTGCCTCCATTTCCATCTTGTGAAGAAATACTATTGTTGTAGTCATTCCTAATTAGTGAATTTGGACGTAGTGGGAATTAAATAGGTGGTTGATTCAACCATTCTTGGTATCGTTCCTCTCTGATTTTTTCTCTTAATTCAACCTTCTCTTGATTTGACATTGTCATGGGGCGCAACGGAAGATGGTAGGTAGGTCGCTCATCATCACTAGAATATTAATAATTTCAAAAAATATATTTGAACATGATTAGTACAAAATATATGATATTAATTAGTAAGCATGTTGACAATGCATGATTAATTGGTTTGACGTTGAAAAAATTACATTAATTTACCAAACAATTATTATTACCATCATTGTCCCAGAATTGTGGCTAGAAGATGCAATATTGTTACAATTGGCAGGGTGGAGTGGCTATCCATTTTCATTTACCAAATGCGCCTTGCGGTATGCTGCTCGTAGTAAGAGCTTCCAACGTTTTGGAGTTGTTTGAATATTTTGTGCATCTCAACTCGATTCTAAATTATCCGCATGAACTTGCAAATTTGTATACATTAATTATAAATTTTATTAAGTTGATTGACATGGATAAAAAACATAAATTCAGTTAGATAACGAAAATATAAATAAAATCTAAAGTAAATATTACGTCTCAAGATGGATAGGGAGAACTTCGCGATAGACTTTGAGAAATATTATGGAACGAGCTAGATTTTGAAGAATTTTCCATTCGATATAATTATGATATTTTCTCCCTGCATTTGAGCAAAATCAAAAATAAATTTTGGTGCACACCTAAAAGTAATTTCGATGCCTTAAAAATGGACTTATTGTTATTGGTGCTAATGTGTAGATAACCGCGCTGGTGCGTTTTGGTTACTGCGCACTGGTGCAGTGTTATTAATTGACGCACCAAAGCCGAATAGCGACAAATAAAAAAAACACAACTATATTTTTTTAAAGTGAAAAAAGTGGTAAATTGAAAAATGGGAGGACAAATATTTTCAAAAATCTAATTTCGTAAAACAATTCTTTAAATAGTAAACACTTTTCATTATTTCATTATTTTTGCAAAAATTTTCAGGGAGATATTTGCACGAGACATACCTGGAGGAGCAAGAGAGCACTATGGAGCAGCGAAATACTTTCGAACAGAACTATTCAGATAATCAAAATTCCAAACCCTTTGGTGATTCAACCCCCTGTAGCATATAATTTCAAACGAGGTGATTAAATTTTATTATATTTTTTACATTCTCTGAAGTATTTTTTACGCAGTAAATAATTTTTTTTAATTTACTGTTCATTTTCAGAAGAAGAAAAGAAAACAAAAACAAATCCATTTTACGCTAAACCCTTGATTCTTTTTGTTTCTGCCCTTGCTTCTTCCTATTTCTGTGATTTCAGAATTAGAGATTTTCATTTTAGATTTATAGGTTTTTTATTGCTATATATATAGGCCTATGACATCTAACCCATGAGTCGACTTGCATGTTTGGATTCCAATCCATGTCGTCCCTTGCGTGAATTTTTAAAAAACTAATTTTTTTTAATCGGTGCACCCAGTGTAAACTAGCACACCATGCATGTATTGTTTGATAAAAAAAAATTAAAAAATAGATTTTTTTTTTAAAACCGTGCACCATTGGAAATTTTTTTATTTTATTTTATGTGTTAATCGGTGCACCGTTTGACATATAACACACAAGGTCTCCTTTTTGAAAGAGAGCCGTACGGTGGTCCCCTATTTTTGTGGTGCGTTTATAAGATTAGGCAGCACCACCCCCTCCACGACACCATATGCTACAAAAACTAACACTAGAGGATTTTTATTAATTTGTCTATGTTAATCAGTGCGCTGGTTAACATATAACACACTGGTGGTCCTTGTTGACATAAAGCACTGTACGGTGTTTTATATAGTTTTGGTGGTGCTTTTATAAGAACACGATGCACCAACGTCAGTGCGTATAGCATTAAAAGCGCACCGCTTTCTTGATATTTTTTTTACCTGAAAAGTTTATGATCTATTTGTAAGATATATTAATGAATGATATGGTGCAAGTTTCATATTGATAAATAAATGGGTGACAAGAGATCAAGTAACAAAAGTATTGATAGCACATCAAGAAAAGAAAAAAAGGCAAGTTCTTTGTAAATTCTTTACAAAAAATATTATTTTTGAACTTTATGTAATTTTAACTAATATGTATTGTTTACTATGTAGCATGTAGAGCCACAAAATGAAGAAACTCGATAATATTATTTCTGATCTAGGAATAGAAGAGCGTAAAATATTGATGGAAAAATTGCAAAAGGATGAATAGGGTGAATGAAAAAATACTATCGATCCAATATGGGTTTTGTTTTTTAATTTTCATTAATAATATAATTAAATTTATTAGATAACATGTTTCAAACAATCTATTAATTCACATATGTTTAATGTTCTATAGGGACCAACAACTCATAAAAGGAATGTTGTTCTAAGAAAAGAAAAAAAATAGAACATGCAAATGAAAATGAATTGCTCCTTAGCTCATCTGGAGTGGTGCTGGAGGTTAACAAAAGGGGGAAATTTTTTTACAAAAGTTTGAGGGATCTAGTGGAATGAATGTATAGACGTTCTTTCCACTTACAATCCAATGATTCTGAGAACCAAATTTTATCTAAACTACAGGACGAGTTTCCAAAGAATTGGTCAATGAGACATGTCAGATTTTTAATAGCAAAAACGTACAACAACAAAAAATAATGAATGAAAAAGTAATATTCCTTTAAATGTTTTTCTAGAATTATATTCATATATTACTAGAAAAAAATCATTTATAAATATCATTTTTGTTATATTTACTTTTCATATATCAATATAAAAATTAAATAGTTTATTGTCATGTTACATTTTCAAGAAGATTATGAAAATATCAAAAGATGAATGAGTTGATATCATAAATATGCTAGTAGGAATGTCCAAAAAGGTGTACATGGAGATGGTAAAAGAAATGGACATAATTGCATCGCATGAGTAGCCATCTCAACAACAACGTGCTTCAAATGTAATATGTAATCATTCATGAATTTTTCGATTAGGTACAATAAATAAACAATTTAGGATTAAATATTAGTATTCAAGTATTTTCTTGCAAAAAATAAAAGAAAATGGAACCCATTTAGCACATAAAGCAGGACGACAAGGAAGAAAAGGGTTGATATCTAAGTTTGTGAGTAATTGTTACTTCCTTATAAAAACTTTACTAGATTTCATTTTTGTATATTTTAAGTTTTTTTACAACAATAATCATTGAATGTCTTCAAACAAGTGCTAATATACAAAGAAGAACCATCAAATGAATTGATTGACATTGGGTTAAATATGGGTTGTCAGTAGATGTTGGCATATCAGAGCTTAATTGTGGAATTTGTAAGCATCTATCGATCTTGTTTTACTTAGCTCTGTCTATAATTAATAGAACAAAAAAATATTTTATATTAAATATATGATTTGTTATGGGGTATAAAACTTGTAGGAAACAATGGAACTACGCCAACAAATGAAATCTTGAAAGATGGCACGAAATTTGGTTTTGAAATAATGTGTAGTTCATGAGTCAATTGTTGCTATGGTACGCCATTTCTTTTCAATTTACATTTATGCATATTATTTAATATTGAAATTTTAATTATTCTCACCAATGTATATACACTCATTATAGTTTATTTTTATGTTTGTAGATGAAAGGTGAAGAAGAAGAAAACAATCAACACTATGAAAAAAAAATTCCTCAAAATAACCAAGTCATGGAAGTAGCTCGAGTAGTGACAATAGTTCAAGCGAAGAATGATGATTATTATGTTTGGATATCAAAGCAAGGCATTTGATTTTTTGAAATATTTGTCTGTGAAATTAGACAATTTGTTTAATGTAATGGACATAGTGTCCCAATTGAAAGACAAAGGGATACCAATAACTATCACATTTTGTATGGCAAAGAGTGTCTTATATATATATGTTTTAATTTATTCTATTGCGTTCTCCATTTTTGCTGTGAAATTTAACACCACTGATTAAATATATGGATGATTAAATATTATAATGAAGAGATGTGAAATATGATGATATTATATAACAAATTAGTCCAAACATCACATTCAAATGCACTAATAAAATTTAATTGATATGAATACTGTTATAAGATATGTGTCGTCTTTTAATGAATAATGATTTTTAAAAAATCACAATAATTATGATATGATATAAAAATTAATCCAAACATCAAATTCAAATGCACTAATAAAAATTTAATTGATATGAATACTATTATAAGATATGTGTCGACTTTTGATGAATAATGAATTTAAAAAAATCACAATAATTGCAATGTCACAGGTCAATGTTTCTAAAAAATAAAAAAATAAACACCGGTGCATGTCAGTTACTATACATTGGTGTGTTTGTATGATGATGCACACCATTGCGTTTCTACAACCTATCGGCACTACAAAAAAAACCAATACCAATTATAACTCTCGGTGCGTTTGTGCGATACTGCGCACCAGTGTGTTTATGTGACACTGCTCACCGGTGTGTTTCTACGACCTATGGGCACCGCACAAATACTAATATGAATTATAACTATCAGTGCGTTTGTGTGTTACTATGCATCGGTGCATTTCTATAATACTACGAACCAGTGTGTTGATACAACCTATGGGCACCGCACAAATGCCAATACCAATTAGAACGACCCGGTGCGTTGTATCGCCTACAGTGCACCCGATGTGGTTTTGGACCTTTACGACCCAGTGCATACACCTTCGACTGCCCCAGGGAAACCATCTGGATGACACGCACCCGGACATTGCTAAACGTCCTGTGGCATCCTTTATTTTTTATTTTTATGTCCCGATGCTTGGTAGTTTTGCAGGACTGGTGCATTCACTCTAAAATGCACTGATGCATTGACACCTAATTAGCACACCGATGAGAAAAACATCCGTAATAACCTCCGGCCACCCAATTTTTTTAGTTGCGTTGAAATTCCGTTAGAAGCTCCGCCAAAACCTCCATTACCGAAATGGATGTTGTAGATTTTTTTTTGACAATTTTGGCCAATTTTATAACACTAAAAACCTCTGTTATAACCTATGCTAAAGGCTCTTTTCCTTGTAGTGAATTCTGCAAACTCCTTCTCCTTCTCTCTCTCATATTCTCTAAGGAATTCAACTAGTGTCATTATTGCAGGCCTTTGGGTTTTCTCTAGTTTACCATTGAAAGCAGATGTTTCTCTTCTATAAGGGTGTTCTTCTGACCACCTGGCATTCAAAGAAGCTCCAAAACATTTAAATCTATGATATCCTTTTGTCACACGACCTGTTAAATTATTGTATACAGGGCACTTTAGTGATCATGAAGATCCAAACAAGTGCAACAAATTAAATTAATATGTGAAAAATATTGTTACATATATACACAAATAAATAAAAATGTAATTTACCAGAGAAAACTCCTAAGCCTAGATAATCATGTATGGTGAAAGCACATATTCCATACAACGTAAAACTCTTTTCTATTGCGATGGGTGTTGATACATCGTACACATGAATCCCTTCCCATAATTCCTTCAATTCATATACCAATGGTTGTAATTAGAAATCCATATTCTTCACTTGTCTTCTACTAGGGATTATGAGAGTCAACATAAGATGTTCATTCTTCATGGAAAACCATGGGGGGATATTGTTAATAATCACTACTATAGGCCAAACATAATAGTTTGTGTTTTAGATGGAATATGGGTTGACGCCATCCATGGGTATGTTGAGTCATAGAATTCATACTTCATCCTTGAATTTTTCAGGTATATCCTCTATATGCTTCATGGCTATTGAATATGTTGGTATTTGCATAACTCCCAACTCACTTTTGTGTGAGGCACTCCATCTCTGTAACATACATAATTCTTTGCAACAAAAGAGATTTTTAATCCTTGGGATTATAGGCATGTGCCTCAATATATTATGAGGAGGACCATGCGATTTACCCTTATTTATTTGTTTATTTACAGTACTTTCCATTCCCACATTTCATACACATCTCTTTGTCTGCATATTCTCCTTTATATAGAATACAATCATTCAGACTTGCGTGATATGATATATATTCAACACCCCACATTTTCAACAATTGCTTTGCCTCTTCGTAGCTACTCGAATAAACATTATCACTTGAAAGAACCTTATCTTTGAATAACCTGGAGTTGGTCAGAAATATAATTGTACAATTTCAACATTTAAAATTCACAAAATCAGCCATTTTTAATGTTGATTATGTGAAAAGGTTTCTCAAATTATAAGGAACTTGATCGATCATGAAGGTTAATGACTTCAATATTGTTGTGAAACATGCATTCGACATGTCAAACTTTTCTTTCAAGTTGTACAATAACATTGTTGTCCCCATATTAGTAGAATTTGACTTGCCGACAGGTCCAAAGAGAGGGGTGGTGCAAGCAAATTTCAGGCTTTTGATTATGTTATTAGTGATATGAGCGTCATCCCCTAGCTCATCATTTTGGAATGCATCTAACAACATTACCTCCATGGCAGTCGTATCCCATAAGTAATCATCCATAACAACCTCTATTTGATTGCCTCCATTTCCAACTTGTGATGAAGAGCTATTATTGTTGTTGAAATTCCTAATTCGTGAATCTAGACATGGTGGGAATTGAATAAGTGGTTGATTCAACCATTCTTTGTATGCTTCCTCTCCGAGTCTTGCTCTTAATGAAAATTTATCTCTATTTGAAGTTGTAGTAGGGTGCACCAGAAGATGGTAGGTGGGTCCCTCATCATCATTAGAATCCTAATTTCGAAAAATATTGAACATTAGTACATCAATGATATTAGTAAGCACGTTAATGAAATTGGTTTGTTGAAATTACGTTGTACCAAAAAATTATTATCATATCTGAATTTAGACTTTTGGGATCCATATTGATATAGAGAGGAATTTTTTGGATTGAGATCACATCAGATTTTTTGGATCAACTTTTTAAACCCTCCAATGTGGTTCATCATCAAGACATAGGTAGAGTACTTGATCTAACAACAATATATATAGTGTGGAGATGCTTCAGAAAATTAAAAGAAATCAAATCGATGCGTCAGAAAGTCATATATATATATATATATATATATATATATATATATATATATATATATATATATATATATATATATATATATATATATATATATATATATATATATATATATATATAATAAAAATAAAAATAAAAATTATAACCAAAATGAAATGTTAAAAAGTCAAATTAGACTAAAAAAATCAATGAATAAATAAGTAAAATGATACGTTAGAAAGTCAAAAGATCAAAAATTAATAAATTAATTCATCCCTAATTTATCTCAACATTTTTTTTTCCACAAAAAAAAATCGAACCATCCATTAATATAGAAAGTTACATAGCATATGCATAGCATTCCAAAAAACTCCATTTCTTGCTTTGTAGGTAGAGAAACATAGTTTCAACTGTTTGTGAGTACACACAGATATTCACCAAATAGTCTAGACAAAAAAAGAAGTCTTAGAGTATAAATTCCTATCCTTCTCCCACCTCTTGGC
This sequence comes from Pinus albicaulis, assembly GCA_034641835.2. NCBI lineage: Eukaryota > Viridiplantae > Streptophyta > Pinopsida > Pinales > Pinaceae > Pinus > Pinus albicaulis. Next base: position 694,253,554 of record CM076579.1, on the reverse strand, counting down.
TTCCTTCAAAAGGAGACAACCGAAACAGAAGGAGGGCAAGGACAAAGTTCTTTGAAGATTTTTGCTTCCAGTTTGTGAACCAGGGAGTAAACATTTTCCTAATTTAAAAAAAAAAGTTGTAGTATCAGATGTGGGCGAACCATAGGGCCTCCTTAGAAGGGAAAACAACCTTAGGTTCAGACATAAAGTTTGACAGATAGTTTTGAGAAGAAATGTAGTTTATATACAATAACAGAAAATAACAAAAGATCTCAATCATTAAGCAAAAACAAGAGGATAAATTGGGCACGCCAATCCATTCTCCAATTCCACTGCTATCCATGGCCCCATATCTTGCTCAACGCCTTCTTTATAAAGGCAGTCTGCGTCATGGTTCCGCTCCCTGTAAATATGGCAAACAGATAGCTAGTGAAAAAAAATTTAAATGGGAAATCTCATTAAGCAAAGGAAGTAAAATGTAGTTTATGCAGTGTTGTGTCCCATTGAACCACTTTACTATGTTCAAAGAGTCTCAAAAAATCTGAGCCTCATGCTCATTTCTATGAGATAACTAGCAAAGAAGAAGGTGCAGGGCTTTTAGTTCTTCATAGTTATTGGTCCCAAGCCCTAAGCCAACTGAAGCTCTAAGAATTTTTTCGGAAGGGAATTGGATAACCAAACCAGGTCCACACCTCCTGTTAATATTCGACGCCTCGTCAAAGTAAGCCCATGAAAATTTCCCCCTAACCACTTCCATCTGCACTACTCTGTTTTGCTGTGGATCTATAGGGATTGGAATGTTTTCGAATATTACTGCCCCTTCTGCTACCAGTCTACCGATTGGGAAAGGAGTGTCTTTGAAGATCATCTAATTCCTTGCAATCCACGTTCCCCAAGCAATCAAAATGGGAATGGATCGCACTTTGTCATTTGGGGCTTCCTGCCACCACCTTTTCCAGGCTTCCTGGAACTCCTGACCTTCCCATTTTTGTGGAATTTTGATCAACCACAGAGTTTCATTCCATAGAATGATGTTGAAAGTACAGGAGAGAAAGACATGGTACACAGTTTCCTCACTTCCTTTGCACAGGGAGCACCAGCCTGGTCCAATCTTCCCCCTCCTTTGTAAGAAGTCCCAGGTGGGGACTTTCTTCTAGAGTATACACCAGAAGAACAACCTTGTCTTAGCCGGCCCTATTAACTTCCATAGATGTTTTTCCCACCAAGTTGGATCCTCCCATCCTTTCTGAGTCATAAGCCAATTGTACCCCAGTTTAGGCGAGTATATTCCTATCTGAGAGTGCACCCACCTTAGCTCATCTTTTTTGTCGATTAAACATATATGAGAGATTTGAAGGTCCGATATATAGTTCTCCCACTCCTCCTGCCATCTTCCCTCCAAGTATAGAGCATTCCTTGACAACCATTCTTGTCTTCAAATCGAAGAGTTCCCATGGCTAGCTACTTGGTTTAGGTAGTGTAACCCTTTGTTATTCAAGGACTCAATCAGGTCTCTTAAAAGCTCAAAATTCCCTGAACATCCCACCCAAGGGTCACGACCCAATCTAACCTGTCTCCCATCCCCCACATTCCAAGCCAAACCCTGTTCAATAATATTGACCGATACAGCCATTGCCTTCCACACCACAGAAGAGTTTTTGGAAGATTTTTGAGGCAGTCTTAACCATTCAAGGGTTTTCATTGGATCTATATATTTCCTTTTAGTTATCGAGGTCCAGAGGTTCTCCATTGAGATAAGTCTCTATACTATTTTGGCAGCTAGAGACTGAGAAAAAGGGAAAAGGTATTTTATTCCCCAACCACCCCATCCTTTAGGTCTGACAATTTTTTCCCAGGCCACCCAGGGAGTCACATGTTTCGCCTTTGAGCTTGCCCACAGAAATCTGCTGCAGATTTTGTTAATGGACATCAGGATGCTTTTTGGTACCCATATAAGGCTAGCCCAATAGACCAGGATTTCCATCACCACAGATTTTAATAGAACCAATCTTCTCGCTCTTGACAACCATTTGAAACTCTAGTGATTCATCCTGTTCTAAATTTTAGCAATAAGTCATTTCCAGTCCTGAATTTGGTAATTATCCAGCTTTAGAAAGAAACCCATATATTTGAAAGTGTCCTGAAAGGATTTGACTTCGAAGTTTAGATAGTCTTCAACCCTGCCCACTTCATCTCTGGAGAGAGCTGACGTGGTCAGGGACGATTTCTGCCCATTTATGCTAAGCCCAGTGGCTTTTAGGAATAGATCCAAGATCTTTTTCAATCTTCGACAATCCTCTATACTCCCATTACTAAACAGCAAAATGTCATCGATAAAGAGAAGATGTGTTACCCAAAGATTTACCGCCACTTCAATTCCTTTAAGCTCCCCTTGCCTCTTAGCCTCATGAATCATTAAACTTATACCTTCTGCTACCAGCAAAAAAAGGAGGGGACATAGGGGGCACCCTTGGCGAAGACCCCTTTGAGGGTTGAAAAACTCTGAAGCTACACCATTTATCAGAACAACAATCGAGGATGTTGTAATGCACCCCATGACCCATCTTACGAAATCAAACCTGAACCCAAGATGAGTCAGCAAAAGTCTTAAATATATCCAGCTAATCCTATCATAAGCCTTTGAGAGGTCAATTTTTACAATTGCACCTTTCTTCCCACTCTTTTTGAGACTATGGAGTGTTTCTTGAGCTATGCCCACTGCTTCATGAATTTTCCTTCCATCCAGGAATCCAAATTGTTCTACAGATATGTTCTTGGACAGGAAGGGTTTCAACCTGGAGGCAATAAATTTAGCAGTTATCTTGTATAAACAGGTACACAAAGATATGGGCCGAAAATCATTAAAAGAAACAGGGTGATCAGACTTGGAGATAAGAGCTAAGAAAGTGGCATTAAAAGGATGATAGACAGTGCCCGTGGTCCTAGAATCTTCTATCACTGCAACCAGCTCGTCTCCAAGTGATTCAAAAAAATGTTGAAAAAAATCTATGGTCCAGCCATCTGGCCCTGGGCTTTTATCCTTCTGCATCGCTTTTAGAATATCTTCCACCTCTTCTCTAGAAACGGGGTCCATAATACTATCGTTCCCTTCCTCATCAATGTAACTTGGAAAGAATTGTGCCACCTTGATGAATTCTGCAATAGAAACTTCCTCCAGGGCTCTGAAGAGTTTTTTGAAGTGATATACCCCTAGAGAGGCTAGATATTCAAAGGATTGAGCCATCTCTCCATTATCTTTCTGCATTTCCCAAATAGTGTTTATACTTTTCCTACCTTTTGCATAGTTCTGAAAGAACCTTGTGTTTTCATCTCCTGCTTGGAGCCAAATTTCTCATCTTTTTAAGCGCCAACTCTCCTCTCTTACCTGAAGGATTTTTCTCCTTGCATCTTCCAATTCTCTGATTCTATTTCGGGCAGCTAGAGAAGAGTATCCATCTCCTTCTGGTTCTTCCAAGAAGTCCAACTTTGCATTTATGGTCCTCATCTCCTCCTCTTCTTTCAGGTTCTTTTGATTCACCCACTCCTTTGTTGCTGACTTCAATCTCTTAAGATTATTCATAAATAGTTGACTCCTGCATTCACCCTCTTTGAACCTGTCCTTTCTCCACGTAGTATGGAATAAAGCTATGAAAGATTCATCTTTTAACTAGGAGGAATTGAATTTAAACAGAGTCCCTAGTTTTTTGAAAGCTACCTTAATTTCCAGAAAGACTGGAAGGTGATCCAAAAGGCCCCCTTCCCCCACCCAATGCCTAAAAATTGAGAGTTTCTCCACCAGTTCTTCACATAACAAAAAATGATCCAATTTTTTTCCCACCCAAGCTTCTCCCACTCTTCTGTTCCTCCAGGTAGGTCGAGGTTTAAGTAAGGAGGCGTATACCAAGTGAGAGGCAGCCAGCTTATTAAGAAAGAACTCAGTCAGAGGGTCTACTCTTGCAGAAACACCCCATGATTTCGAAGCACCTAGAGAGAAATTGAGGTCTCCTCCTACAATAATATTTGAATTATTAAGACAGGATTTCGAGAAGAAGGGTTTCCAGAACCGTTCCCTATCCAAGCAGGGCCCGTACACTTTCAGAAGAAGGATGGGGTGGCAAAGCTCCTTTGAGTATAATTCTAGAGCCAGAGTATTTTCAAAACCCCAAGCGGAGATCTCTTTAAGGTTCCCAGCTTTAAACCTCGAGGCCACTCCCCTAGATATGCCGTTCACATCAAGTGCACGAAAAACCCACCCAGGGAACAGTTTTGAGAGGATTCCCTTAACTTCTTCACCCTAACCCAGCGTCTCTTGAATCAAAATAACGTCTGTGTTATGTGATTTGACCAACTCCCTCAAAGCTAGTTTTTTAGGCTGACTAGCCAAACCCCTACAATTGTAGGAAAGAAAGATCATCGAAAAACATGAGAGGGTGTCCGCGCTACTCTAAGCACCCAAGACAAGGACCTATGTTTCCCATCTGCTATGTCTAACTTTGCTTTCAATTGAGCCTTTGAGAAGTCTGAATTTCTACCTCTCAACTTCCTTGGTCCTATAATAACCGAATCTGACACTAGGCCCCCAACGACCAGCCCTTTCCCAGTACGATTGGAAAGAGGTATAAGGTTATAAGGAGGAGATTCAGGGGAAGGGACCCTAGGAGGGCTTGGGGTCAAGTCACTTTTATAAACGGGAGAAGGAGACACAGAGGAGGATGGGATGGTCATGATAATACTATCAATAGATGCTTGTATAAGATTCAAATCTTAAATATAAACAAACGAATGAGCAAAGGGAAGAGGGAGAAGAGAGAGTCATACCCGTCTGTGTCACCCCAGCTGTCTCAGTAACTGAAAGAGGAGCCAGAGAGGACATCAGAGTAGGCTTCCTCTCAGAGGCAGGAGGTAAGTCTGAATTCTGTGCCTGGTCCAACGATGCCACCTTCTCCAAAGTGGCCCTTGTATCTTCCTCCATAAGGTTTAGTTCAAGGTCCTGTTTTGCCTCTGCTTGATGAGCTTCCACATGTTTCCTTACAAGAGTTTTTTTCCTTCTTCTACGACGATGACCAAGCAAACATTCCTTGGCCAGATGTCCATAACTGTGACATTTGTGACAATGGAAGGGGAGATTTTCATAATCCAGGGTCTGCAGAAACTCCAAATCCCTGTACTTCAATGTCATAGCATCCACCAGTCCTTCCCTCAGATCGAGGCTTACCAGAATCCTTACCACGCTTAGATCTCTGTTTTGTAAAAATGATCTGTAAACATCTAATAATTTTCCCAGGTATTCCCGATAGAGAGGAATAGTCAGTCCAGAAAGGCATTGGAAGCCCTGGCAGTTTAACCAAGACTGGTGATTCTGCCATCTTTTATTTTTGGGCATCGAATAGAGGAGTCCATCTGCGAAACAAGATCGGTCTCTTCCCAAAACACCAGTTACTCTCAAGTACCCATTCAACATGATCATTCTGCTCAAATCTGATGATAAACCATCCCCTATCCAAGATTTTGATCTCCACCTGTTGCCCAGGGGCTTCTTTCCATTCTGTTTGAGCCCAGTCCGAGATGTAATCTGCCGAGAACTTCCTTCCATGAACTCTGCCAACCAAAATAGTCTCCGTAGCTTCCATTACTTCATCTATGCATATGTCCACTCCAAGAACACAGCTTGGATGAACTTCTTTCCTCCTGATAGGCTTCTGATTTTTTCTTTTCTCCCCCACTTCCCCCTTCTACCCTTCACCCTCTCCAACTTCCTGAGTAATAGGAGCATCTGTCTCTTTGATCACAGGCGACCCCTGTCACCTTGCTTCAGCTGCTCTATTAGCCCCTTCTGCCAAGACCCCTACCGAAACATACCCTTCTACCAGACCAACTTCCTGCTCCACTCCACGCTCCCGTTATTCTTCCACAATCCTTTTCAGCTCTCCTTCTACTACTTCATTAGAAGAAACCTTAGATTGACTTATCTCTAGGGCCTCCGCCTGAAACTGGAGAAACTGTGTTTCACCCTGTACCAGATTCAAGCTATCCACTTGATTTGCAAGGGAAGTTTGAGTAAGAGAGAATTGCAGCCCCTGACTCAGTGAAGGTTTCCTATTTGCCAGGGATTCCCCCCTAAATCTTCCACCTATGGGGTCTAGGATTTTCTGAATAGCTTCTCCTAAGGCTTTTAAACTAGCATAACCTTTCAATCCATAGATGACCACAATGTATTCTAACCCACTAGTAAACGAAGGAAAAAGAGGACAACCTGGCCCCAAAATAGGGGGATTGGGCAAACAGTCATGGTACTGCAGCCCACCGACTTCTCCAAGCTGAGGGTTTTGAACCTGATCCTGGCTTAAGAAGTTTCCAACCTTCCAGCGCCTAGACAGGGTGTTTTGGAGCGTCTCCTCTAGAAAATGCGCCTGGTTAGTAATCCCCCCAACTCCTTCATCTTTGTTGAAACAATACGTGTTTACAACAGGCTTTGGGAAAAAATGTTCCAAGTTCTTCTCTGAGACTTCATGGCCCCAACAGGTAAGCATATCTTTAGGCGCCGGCTCGATGTCCATGTACTCAAAATCAAACCCCATCTCTGTGGCTAAAGATGATTCTTATCCCGATACCACAATAGCGAGATGTCCGCTGCTGATCAGAAACCCTAAAACTCAAACCTCGTTGCGTGAAAAGAGAGCAGTAAAATGCCCTAACCTTCATCCTGCTGATGGTTAGAGCTAGATAGTCTTCAAGCCATGTTCCGTATGTCTCGTGGCCAGCGCATGGAGGTCTAGATGTTTGTAGTAGTCTGACAATGGCTTACGCATGTCACATTGGCCAGCTACACTCCTCGATGCCTTGAAGCAGGGGCAAGCCTGCAAACCCTAAGGGTTTTCAACATGGGAGCGAGCGAGTGTTCAGGATCATGTTGAGCTATCCACATCTCGTCCTAGATGCTAATTTATCTCAATGTTAAAAAATATAAACAATAAATTAAAAACAAAATTAGAAAGAATAAATAATAATTAACTAGGGATGAATAAATTATAACCAAAATTGAATAACCAGAATTAATTGAATAAAGAAATATTTGCAATGATATATATATATATATATTAAGAAATTAATTAAAATGATCAAATATTAATTTTATTATTATTATAAATATATGTATATCCTAAAGAATATATGTATATCCTAAAGAATATATATATATATATATATATATATATATATTATTACCATCATTGATCCAGAATTGTGGATGGAAGATGCCATGTTCCAATTGGCAGGGTGAAGAAGTTGTCCATTTTCATCTACCAATTGCTTACGATATGTTGCTCCCGATAAGAGCTTCTGACATTTTTGAAATGGAGGAATATAATTTTATGCATCTGAACTCAATTCTAAATCAGGGTCCTACAAATTTGGATACATCTTTATTCAAATTGACATCGATAAAAAAAATAAAATTAATTAGACAGTCAAAATATAAATAAAATTTGAACTTACTGGAGATGGAAAGGGAGAACTCCGCAAAGGAATTTGAGCAATATGGAATGAGCTAGAATTTGAAGAATTAACCATTTGATATTATGAGATTTTCTCCCTGCATTTGAGAAAATTCATAAATAAATTTGTGTACATATCAAAAATTAATTTCAAAAACCATATAACCACAATATGAATTTCAATATAGTTTTCAAACCATTTTTCAAGAATAAGATGAATTTAAGTGGAAAATGTATAAAATGGACTACTATAACACATATGGATGTGTCCTAAAGGATAATTTGAGATGAATATGCCATTTTATGTGAAAATGAAATTTCAAATAGCTTTTAAATCCTACTGGTGCTCTTATCAGGACTAACTTCACTAATGCATTTAAATAATAACCACACTAGGGTGTTAAAATAATTACCACACCAGTTTTTGGGATTTAAAAAATAAAAAGAAGTATTCTATTATATCGATGCTCTTGTAGAAAAACAACACCAATTCATTTAAATAAAAACAACATTGATTCGCACATGTTTCCAGGATTTCAAAAATAAAAAAAATTCTACCATGTCTGTGCTCTTATAATAATTACTGCACTGACGCATTTAAATAAAAACCACACAATTGCATTAAAATATTAACCACAGGATTGTTGCTCATAGTTGGTGCATATTACTTGTAAGCACACCAGTGCTCTTTATTATCGAATGCACTGATGGTCAGATTAAGTGAAAAAAAAGCGCGAGTTTTATTTTTTTTCAAAATGAAAAATGAGCAACAATTTTTTTTGAAAATCTAATTTCATAAAGTCCTTTAAATAGTAATAAGTCATTTACTATTTCATTATTTTTCCCAAAATTTCAAGGGAGAGATTTGCAAGAGAGACATACTAGGAGCAGTGTGGAGCAGGAGAATACTTTGGAGGAGTAGAACTATTCAGAAGATTAGAAGTTGAAAGGTATGATGATTCACTCAAAACTCTGCATAGTAAAAATTTTAAATTTTATTGTTGATTTTACTAATAATTTTTTTTTACAATTTTTGTTAGGGTTTAATTAAAATAGATATCATTTACAAAAGAGACATATTATGAGCATTGTGGGGAAGCAGAATATTTTGGAGCCACAGAAAGATCAGAATTTGAAAGGTATGGTGATTCACTCAAATCCCTGCATAGCAAAAATTTTAAATTTAATTGTTGATTTTACTTTTAAAAATCAGTATAATTTTTGTTAGATTTATTCAAAATTTAGAGAAAAAAAAATCAACACTTACCTTAAACCCTTGCTTCTTCTTGCTTATGTGACTAAAAAATTTCACCTTAGGGTTTAACTCCTTCTACTACTTCACATTTAGGGTTTTTCATTTTAGGCATTTTAGATTTAATGGATTTTTGTACTTACTATATATAGGGCATTTGACATGTTAAGTAGGGGGATCACTTATTGAATTAGATTCAAGCCCTATCGGCCCTGTTATCACCCAAAAATTCTCAAAACATCATTGTGTCAACTCTACTTTTGGTCATGATTTCAAGGAGGTTTAGAAGTCATTTTAAGTCATTAGTAAATGATAGGTCATATTACAAGTTCAAATGAAGTCTTCTAGGCCCACTCCATGATCAATAAAATCTGAAAGTTTTCCTTATCTCTAGTCATGGTCTTAAATAGGTTGTAGGTCATTTCATGCTTAAAGGGTTAAGTGATAGGGTTAGAGTCTCATTTTCATTGTCAAATAAAGTTTAACAACCTTATTCCATGGTTTAAAGGTCCCATCATCCATTTAGAAGTCATTCCATTAGGTTTAGGGTCAAATTTTGCAATCATGATAGGAATCCATGTTTTTGTAGCACATCTAGTTCAAAAAAGGTGATTTGCGCTAAGAAAATACTGTTTTCATAGTGTGCTACGAAATGGCTGAAACAACCTTTTTCAGCAAAAAACCTTGTTTTTCTGTTTTAGGTAGTCAACTTCCAGAGGGGTTCCTAAGAAACTGAAAACTCATTTTTGAAAACTGAAAGAGGGTTTTCTTCCTAGCATATTGAAATACAAAAACCTCTTTCAATTTCTTCAAATTAATTATGAGGTGAGAAAAATTTATGGTTTAATTTTCACTACGAAACTGCTGAAAGTCATTGAGAGAAAAACTCTGTTTTCTGGTTAAGATCAGTTTCTGGCCACATGAAAAATTATTTTGGAATTCTGAAGGAGGTTTCTCTTCATAAAATCCCCAGATACAATAAAATATCTCACTTTTCTCACAAGTTTTACCAGTTGGGAGATACAAGGCTTTCTTTGAAGCCATATTTTCAGAAATCAGGATTTGCCAGTTTTATACAGGTTGTTCAAAGACTGTTTCTGGGCATTAGGAGAGGTATTTAAAAAAAAAAAAGATATATTTTTGTTCAAGACATCATGGTATCCAAAATCCTCCTTCATTTTTGCAAAATACATTATGTGTCAGAAGATAAAAGCTATGTCTCCACACCTATTTTTCAGATAAAAACAAGGCAGTAAGTGACAAATTATAAATCAGTTTTGTCATAAAGAAGGACTTCACTTTTTGAAAACATTTCAAGGATGACACAAGTTGATTATTAAAGCCTGTAGACATCATGGAAAAAGTTCAAGAAGTTTTAAAAACTGAGATTTTTGAAAAAGTTTGTGTGAAAAGAAATGCACAGCAGTTTCGTAGCGCGCTACGAAACTGCTGTAGGTGAAGTTTTGAGCATTTTGTTTTAAGGTTTCAAGAGGTAAAACATTTGGTTTTTGAAGTGTTGATGCTGATATAGGATGGAAAGAGTTCACAAATGAATTTCCAGGTGTTAAAGCAGAAGAAATGGGATGTTAAGAGATGTTTACAAAGACATAGTTACTGCGCTATGAAAACAACTGATATTTTCGTAGCACAGACACATCAACTCTCTTTACTCTCTTTCAAGGAATTAATTTTGCATAGGTGGAAGGATTGAAGATTTTATGGGATGTTAACACATGTTACATATACAATATATTCATCAAGGCTAGCAAATATGTTGGAAGACAAGCATGGAGGTAAGGGCTAAATTTCAAAAAACTCTGTTTCCTGGTTTTGTAGGAAAGTTAGGTCATGGAATAGCAGGGTTCATAACAAGGATGGAGGCATCAAAAAATTCGACCTCATGAGGTTGCAGCTGTCAAAATAAGCATTAAAGGTTTAGATAAGGTTGTTGAAACATGGTTTAGGAGTTTTAGTCCTATTTGTATTAGGACTTCTAAAAGAGACAGTTAGCTGTCAGTTGTAATTAAGAGTCTGCTTTAGGAGTAGAATAGGTGTCAATAATAGAAATTCGAATTCTCTTGATGAGGGATCATAGAATCAAATATTGTAAAAGCTATATATGAAGCAAGAGGTTGAATTAGCAAGGGGTTGGAGACTTTTTGGCCCAGCTACTGTTTGATGTTATGGAATATAACTAGTAATACAGAGATGTTTTTTCTGAACAGATCTGAGTTTCTCATAGAGTTTAATGTTTTCTTGATCTATATGTTACTTTTAATTACTTGCAGTAGATCTTATTGCTATTACTCAGAGTTCACAAGCATGTGCTCTGACTTCCTTTAGTAATGGGATGACTGTGTTTTTCATGTATCTTGTGAGTAAACTACCTTTGAAACCCTAGCAGTAAATTTCATTGCTATTACTCAGAATTCACAATCATGTGCTCTGACTTCCTTTAGTAATGGAATTATTATGTTTAGCAGTAGATCTCATTTTCTATTACTCAGAATTCACAACCATGTGCTTTGACTTCTTATAGTATTGAGATGACTATGTTTTTCTGCATTTTGTGAGTAAATTACCTTTGAACCATTAGCAGTAGATTCCATTGCTATTACTCAGAATTCATAACCCTATGCTCTGACTTCCTTTAGTAATGGAATTACTGTGTTGAACTATGTTCTTGAGTGAATTATTTTTTTAAAAAAACCCCATTTGCCTCAGCTCCCATGTCCAGAAACCTTGCCTCTGAATCTACTGACTTGTTGACTCCATAGCCCAATGGTAGCAAGCCTTCATCTTTCAACCTACAAACACACAAAACCAAGATAGAGTTAGCCATCTATATTATCATTAATCGCTATCATAAATCCTTGAGAGATCCCTCTCAGGCTAAGGAGGCTAAGCCTCCGCTAAAATATTGGTTTGAAATAGTTACACTGAGGTAGTCTGATCAACAACCTCTCAGGGTCCTATTTTGGTGATAACAGGCCCTATCCATTTTTTTTAAAAACAACGTATTTTTCATGGTGCCCCCCTGTGTAATATAAAAAACTGGTGCTGCCGTTGCTTATATCATTATATATTGCACTGAATCTTGTCGACCATGTATATTTTCACAAAACGATATATGTTTATCGATGCGCTTGGTGTAATATAACACATCAGCTCGCCTCTGCTAAATAGCACATTAAGTGACTTGTATTTGATTTTTTATGTTTTCATTTTTTACTGTGATGGCGGTGCTTTTATCATTACAAATCACATCATCATAATTTAAAATTATTTTAACAAATTATTTTTTTGTTGTCGGTGCTGAACAATTAAACGCCTGGTGTGTTTAATAGAATAAACACACCAGGGTTTTTATTCAAATAACTGCACTGGTTACCAGAGCTCTTTTTGGCTTAAAATTATTTGATTTATGTATAAAATATATTTAATGGATTTTTTATTGAATGGTATAGGTTGATATTGATAAAGAATTTTTGAGAAATTTCCAAGTAACAAAAATATTGATTGACACAATGATATCAATTCCAAAAAAGAAAAAATGCAAGTTCTTTGTAAATCCTGTACAAAATCAATATGTTTGAACTATAGGTAAGTTTAACTAATATTTATTGGTTATTGTGTGTCATGAAGAGCCACAAAATGTAGAAGGTCTATAAGATTATTTATAATCTAAGTGCAGAAGAGCGTCAAATATTGATAGAAAAATTGCAGAAGCATGAATCAGGTGCATGAAAAAATACTATTCAATATGAATTTTATTTTTTGAATTTTCATTAATAATATTAAATAACATGTTTCAAACAATCTATTAATTTATATATGTTTAATAATTTACAGGGAGCAACAACGAAGGAAAATATCAATGTCGTTATCAGAAAAGAAAAATTACACAACATGACGATGAATTAGTCCTTAGCTCATCTGGAGTAGTGTTGGAGGTTAATGAAATAGGGATTTTTTTTTTATAAAACTATGAGGGATATATTGGAACAAACGTATAAACATACTTTCCACTTACAATACAAAAATCAATCCAATGATCCCAAGAATCAAATTATATCTAAACTAGAGGAAGCATTTCTAGAGAAATGGACAATGAGACTCGTTAGACTTACAATAACAAAAACATACAACAACCAAAAAGAATAATTCAAAAGGTAATATTCATAATTAAAATGATTTTCTAGAATTATATGTATATATTAATACAAACCATTCATTTATTAATATCAATTTTGTTATATTTAGATTTCATATATCAATATAAAAATAGTTTATTACTCTTTTTTTTTTTGAGGAAGATTATGAAAATACCAAGGGATCAACTAGTTGCTATGTGAAACATGCCAGTAGGAATGCCCAAAATGGTGTACAAGGATATGGTCAAAGAAATGGACATAATTGCATCATAAGAGGAGTTATCTCATTAACAATGTGCTTCAAATGTACATAAGCATGATTTCCTTTGTATAAATTAAAAAATAATTGAAAATTAAATATTCTTTTTGAAGTATTTTCTTACAGAAAAGAAAATAAAATGGAACTCATTCAACGCCTAAAACAGGATGACAAGGAAGAAAAGGGTTGATATCAAATTTTGTGAGTAATTTTTAATATTTCCTTAAAACAACTCAAGGTTTCATTTTTGTATATTTTAAGTTGTTTTATAACAACCACCATTGAATGTATTCAAATAGGTGCTAACATATAAAGAAGAACCATTAGAAGAATTGATTGACATTAGGTTAAATATGGGTTGTGAGCATTGTTGACATATCAAAATTTAATTGTGGAATTTGTAATTATCTATGTTGTTTTACTTCTTTGAGTTTATAAGTAATAGAACAAAAAAATCCTTTATATTAAATTTATGATTTTTAGTGGGGTATAAAACATGCATGAAACAAAGTATGGAACTATGCCAACAAAAGACTTGTTGCAATAAGGCATGAGACTACGTTTTGAAACCATGTGTATAATTCATAAGTCACTTCTTGCTATGGTAGATTGATATTCGATTTATATTGATGTATAATATTTATTTCAATTTTCATTATTCTCACTAATGTAGATACACTCATTACACTTTATTTTTATGTTTGAAGAAGGAACATGATCAAGAAGAGGAAAATAATCAATCCAATTAAAAAAACATTCATCCAAATAACCCAAGTTATGGAAGTAGCTCGAGCACTGAAAACAGTTCCAACGAACAATGATTATCTATTTGGATATCAATGTAAGCTATTGTATTTTTTGAAATATTTGTCTGTGAAAATTAAACATTTTTTTAATGTAATGGACATAGTGTCCCAATTGAAAGACAAGGGGTTAACAATAACTATCCCATTTTGTATGACAAAGAGCCTCTTATTGATTTATAATAAAATATATTTTAATTTATTCTATTGTGTTATCCATTGTCGTAATGAAATGTTACACCACTGATTAAATATATGGATGATTAAATATTATAATGAAGAGATGTGAAATATGTTGATATAACAAATTAATCCAAACGTCATATACAAATGCACTAATGAAAATTTAATTTACATGAATATTGTTATAAGATATATGTGAATTTATGGATAAATAATGAATTTAAAAAATCACAATAATTGCACTATCACAAGTTGATGTTTCTAAAAAGGAGAAAATCTCATCCAAAATATTGATGAGTCTATGACATAAACACGCACCGTTGCATTATTTTATCTAAAAGCACCTTTACTTCAAGTTTTTTTTCATGTTCGGTGCCTTTTCTGAAAATGATAGCACCAAGGCATTACATTCTTCAAACACTGATGTTGTTTCCATTTAACGCCATGATGCACTATAATTATTAAAGCACCATTACTTTCATAAAACTAATGACCCGATGCTACAAATATTTTTCCCATCCCTGATGATTCAAATTAACATCACCAGTACTTTTATATGATTAGCACATTGGTGCTTTTATGCAAATCACACACATCAGATTTGCGAGTTTAAATTAAAGCACCGGGTCTGCAATATTTTTTTGCCTACCCCAGTGTAATTTCTAAAAAGAACACCCCAGGGCATTTTTTTAATGTATACAAACCAAGGTTGTATAAATTTCAAGCATCAGTGTTCTTTGCATTCAACACCTCAAGGATTTTGGTTATGTATACAACCCCGATGCTATTATTTATTTAACACATCGCTGTTATTATTTCCATGAAGGGCGCTGCTAAAAGACATCCACTAAAACATTTGGCTGCCCAAATTTTTTCATCTGTGACGAATTTTTGTTATCATCTCCACTAAAAAATCTACTACCACGAGCATATGTTGTCGTAGAGTTTTTTTTGACAATTTTTGCCAATTTTATAAGACTAAAACCTCCATTATAACCTTGGTTGGAAAGACTTTTCCTTATAGTGATAAGTATATTATATTTATATATTTGAATCATGAATCGTGATGTGCAGTTCTTTAATTACGACCAATGTGAGTTCTAGTATGTCTATGAATGTTAATGAATGTCTGGATTGTGTTGCTCAATGTTATGTTCATGATTGATATGAGAAATTGTATGTTTATGCTCTCTTGTTTGAAACCAATGGCTTCTATATATATTGGTTCAGTTTGTTTAGAGGATTAGCAAATATTTGATAGATAGACATAAAATATTCTTGTTTATGAGAGCCCGTGTGTTCATGTGTGGTGAAATTATGCTCACAACTCTATGAACAAGTTTGATCATATCACAAGGGAAGCGATGGTAGTTTGTTAAAAATTTAGTTGAACCGATGAAATGAAAATGTCTTTGAAATAGCACATTTTCTTTGTAAAATTAGTTGAACAAAATGGAAGGTTTAATTCAATAATCCTTTTAATTAAGGAACTTAATCAGTTTTTAATCATTGTTTAAGAAATTTTTGATAATTGTTTAATTAAATTAAAATCTACTGGCCTAAGGATTGCCATACCATGGAGATACAATGCAGTATTGTTTTTTAAATTCTAAAAATGATTATCATGTACCCTCACATTAAAAACATGTATAAATTATTCATTTTATAAGGTATCCTCACAACCTCCATAAGTGGAATGTGACTTGAATCTTGTTGAGGTTTTTCACTGCATTATCAGTCATTAGTGATGGCCTAATCTTCTGTGATTATTTTTTTAAACTAGAAATATATTGTTTATCCGGTACTTTTCACCATATTTTCGAACCAAAGCTAGGGATGAAGCATGATTTTTGACTCAAACAAAAATGGGCCACTTTCACTTGTGATCCACTCTTTAAGAAACAACTCTTATTCAAAATTTGGCGTCACTCTTGTAAGCCATGTCCTAGCAGTATGCATCAAACAAAAATTTGGAGTGAGCATTTCTACCTCTATATCTTCCATATACTTATAATATTATCTATGGCTATGAGATTTTTAGGTAGGGATGGATCTTAAATATCCACTCCATGATCATCTCACCCTCAATAGTGGATTATATAATTGCCTCACATTGATATTTATTGGTCAATCTTAATGTCCTAGGGGAAATATGTGAGAGCTCCAAGAGTGGTGACATTTCAAATAACATTAGGCTAGCCATGAAAAATCCCCCCTCCACCTAATTTGGCAAATGAAGAAGTGTTTTTGTCCTAAAATGAGAAGCTTTCCATATGTATGGATTTTTTTTTTTAAGGAAATGGGTAGAGATTTGTATTAAAGATTAATATAGTTACAAGGCCAAAACTGTTATATATTCCAATATTCCTTGGAGGTTTTATTTTGAGCATGGAGGCTCAATCCAAACCCTCAAGCGATTACCCCATGATACAAAAATTTCAGTCCCTTTCCAGCTAAATGTTTTCCAAATAACCCCAATATCTAAAAACATTTATATTCCATTTTTCACTACTTTTGATTTTATTTATTTTGAATTCTTTTTTTCCTGGGTGAAATAATTTTTCCTTTCTTCCCAACTAGAATCCAACCTATGTTTTCTACTAATTCTGGTGGTTCATTCTTTGGTAGGTGAGCATTGTTATTTATGAATTATTCCTCATCTTCCTGATCTTATAAATAAATTTTCCTTCCAACATTATTCCTTGTGTATTGAAGAGGGGATTCATTTTCCACGAGGGCTTGTTTATTTTCCACTTTTGTTGAGTCCGAAGGATCCTCACTAGCATGCATTTTTTCTTGACTGATTTTTGTTGCCTATGATGCATTTTTTTAGCAGTATTTGTTGCATGTTTATCTTTTGGTTATTTCCTATCCCGAGACTCTTCTTCTTTGTATGTAATATAGTGATCACCCTGAGATCCTTCCCACCTTTTGGGCCTTTGTTTTTTTTTTTTCCAATATTTGTTGCTCTGCAAACGTTTGGGGAAATTTTTTATTACATGCCTCATTTCATAACACACTCTATACCAGAATGAAATATTTTTGTAATCAATATTTTGAACCCAAATATAGTATGGAGCCATCATATTAATATCAACATGAAAACCCTTATTGAATTCCATCTCCACACATACTCAAGCATAAGTAGTCTTATAAAAACAATTGTTTTCTTGGTTGTTGCAATAAAACTTTCCTACTCCATTCCCAATAGAGGATAATGATGGGAGATTCCAATGATGTAAGGGGATATTCGGAAGCTTGATACCCAAATTAAAGTCACGGAGAATGATGTTGTAACAAGAAAAAAGGTGGGAGACTCGAGTTGCATGAAGAGAATGGCACTAACCCAAAACCAAAACCCAGATTTGCAAATGGCCTTCCTATCCTCAATATTGCCAAAAAAATAACAAAAAACCTCATGCCATAGGATAAATATACACATCATCCATAAAGAGAGGTTTCCATGTCTCAGAGATCCATTTGGGCAGATCAGTCAACCACTACCAAAACCTATTAAACCTGTAGAACAAACCTTACTCCAAAAAATAATTTTCACAATAGAAAGCCTCCTCCAAAGGAACATTGAGGGTAGGAACTTCTTAAGCTACTGGAAGAACAACTCTGAATTTTAGCATGGAACTATACGAAACTAAAGAAAAGCTTGTTTGACCGAAAACCATTCTTGTAAAATATATTGTCTTCTTTGTTGGATCACTAAGATTCACCATTGTTTGGACTACAATAGAGATTTGTAAATAGATCCATGTGATCTAAGCATAGATCAGATGGCTAGGGAAAAACCCTAGTCACTACAAGGGTTTTCAAATCTCTATCCATAAACCCAATCACATTGAACAAGATTCACATGTCTGCATTTTACCCAATGTGATTTGTTATTTTACACCATTGATGATGAGCATATATTCTTCCATGGCCTAGGATTTTATTATTACATATTCCAATGTGTCAATATTTCTAATAATTATAACATATTTTAGAATTGATGGAATTACATTCTCATAAGAAATCATTATTATTGGTTTGTCGAGTTGTTTTTCTTATAGTATCTTTTGTTAGGTCAAGGAAGAGGATTAAATGTGAAAAACATTTATGCACTCATCCCATGCCATATGAATATGAGTAACCTTTGTGAGAAAAACAAAGTATGTTGTGAACCTTGAATATTTATCCATAAACACATCTTTTACGTTATTTAATGTGTTATATACAGTCATGAAAATTAAAAAAACCAATCACTCATTGATCCCTTTAATATTTTGAAGGAAAGCCTCATCATGACATCAATGTCTTCTAAAATGAAGTGGGCATCATATACACCCAAGAATTTGCGAATTTTCATGTCAAGATATTCAATCACATCCCCATCAAAAATAAGAAATCATTCTACCAATATATTTCCGGTAAGGTGATTCTCACCTTATATTATCAAAGGTTTTATTCTTTGTCTACTTATTCTCTATGGATACTATGTATGTTTTCCTTTATTATGTTTGGGACTTGGTTTCTTGGTGGGTTTCTAGGATTGGAAAATATAGGTCGTTTGAAATGATTTGTATTTTGGATTCATTATGAAGATTTATGAAGATACTTCTACCCTTGTTTCTTTTCTCATTGATTCCATCAACAATATTTTCTTCTTGGAAAAGAGTCCATTAGGTTAATACCAATTATTTCCCTATTTTTTCCAAGGTAATAACAAGGTCTAAAATGTTGGAATAGTTTTATAATTTGTTTTGTATTTTTGGTTGGCCTTGTTTTGAAACTCTCATCAGAACCATTGAGATCATAAATATTAAGTGTCCCCAGTTCAATTGTCAAAACATTGACATGTTTTTAACTCAAGAACCAATTAGAATAAGCATGTTAATCCATATGAGTCCTTTCTTTAACAAAAATAAAGGTCTCCTTCATATTTAATGGGGTGGATCTCTCCAAGATATTTCTCAAAGTTATGCAATGAAATAAATCTCTTTCAAAATATCAATAATCATTCAAAGGGAATCCTCAATGATCTAAAAAAAACACTTCTAAATCAAGATTTACTACTTTTATACCCAAAATATCTATGATTTAGTGAAATTAACAACAATCATAAGTACTTATTCAATATTTTTTAAGATATCAATGACCATTAGAAAACAATCCTTAATAATCTAAAAATAACAGTTTTGAATGGAGATTTCCAAATTTTACACTCAAACTCTCTAAGAAGTGAAATTTATAGTAATCACAAGTATTTATTCTTAAGAGTTTCTTTTAAAATGTAACCCAATTCTTATAGAATATCCTCTTGCTAATATAAGAACAAGTATACCAAAGTGTAACACCCCCTCATTAAGCCTTGTTTTTTTAATTTGAAATATGATTATGATGCCAGTGTGAGCACCAGAGCCATGATTGGTTGTTAAAATATGGTTTAAACATTCAATTTTTATCCTTATGACTATTGACTAAAGGAGGGGATGAACTCTTAGATCCCAATGTCTAAGGGAGCTTACTTACTTCCTTAAAAGGCCACAAAACTAGACATGGACTTAATCACTGAAGTTAATGAGCCATTTGTTGGTAGACCTGAGCAAGCCAAATTGATAACAATTAATTATGTGATGTGATTGGAGGTAAGCTACTTGTTAGAAAATAATTGATGAGATGTGATTGGCGGCATTGGAGGATGGTGTTGATTTCCTTAGCAGTTCAAGGAGACAAGCATGCAACATATTATACACATAAGGGGATGCTAGGAATATTATAGGAGCACACAAGTGAAGAGAACAAGTTCTCTCTTGAGAATTGTTTAGTTTTTGATATTGGATTTCTTGATGGAATGGTATTCTAAGGAAATTTTTTATCACTGGAGTGTGTGGACGTGGTTGGTATTTGGAGGGAGGAGGTTGAGTGATGTATGAGATGTTCTGTAGGGAATTATGCAATGGTTAAACCCTTGTGAATTTGGGTGAAATCCCTATGAACTGTGTGAATTCATTAGGTTGTGTTATTGTAATTTTTGGGAGGTTCAGTAGATGATTGAATCAATGTGGTGCTTGTTATATATTTAATAAACCACCTAGAAATGGAATTTAGGTTCATTTTGGTGCCTGTAGAATACCTTATAAACCACTTAGACAATGGAAATCAAACCCCTATGGTGCTTGCTATGAAAATACAATCGATAAACCACCTAGACAGTGGATTCCAACTCTTGAGACTAAGCAATACCCCATATGAACCTTGGGTGAATCCATGTGAGTGAAATAAAAGGAAAGAGTGATCCCTTGTAGTGCTTATTACTAGGAAACAACTAGTAAAGGGTTGTCTATGTGAGCTGTAGCAAGTGGAACTCTAGATCTACAAAGATCTAGCTTGTATTGGAGGCTCTTCTCAGTGAGTGTGTCTTTTAACCTCATGGAAGAGTGCATCCATAGTTTTAGCTTCATATCTATACATTGGCAGCAGGCCAAAGCATTTCTAGGGCTAGCGCAGTCCCTCTTCCATGACTGCGTTATTTGCAAAAGCAAAGTTGCAGGGTGTCTTGGCATCATTTTAGAGGAGGAAGATTTTTGGTGATTGGATCCTTCCTTTCACTATGGTGATCTGTGGATTAGCCAACCAATCGATGTTATTTCAGATATGATCTGCTATATATGTTATTCTTCAGAATTTTCTGAATACTTCTGCAGATCTGTGACTTAGATCTCATATCTACTCTTGTACCTTCCTGTTTTGCTGAGATCCCCAAGGGGAGTGTATAAAGGAGCATTTCTTGTTTACAGATCTGATATAGATCTGAAATTTTATGTACAGATCTTATGTAGATCTAAGTTGTAATCTACTGTATGCTTCAGCCATGAAAATTTACACACAACAAATTTGGAATATTAGATTTTGCTACTTTCACCTAGGAGAGGAATAATGGGTAAGGAGGCCAATGAACAATAAAATTATGAATAAATTCCACCTTATTAAGGAAGGAGATCACCTTAGGAGCTGGTTTTACACTTCCAAGTGTGAACAAGGACAAATTAGATGGGGACATAGTCAATTTTGACTAAGTCAACATGCATTCTTGAAGAGGAAGGAAACACTCAAGTAAACTAGCTCAGTGTGAACAAGGATCAGCCTAGACACACATATGAGAACCGGATTGAAGATCCCTTGGACCTGTGAATAGAGGCATTGCAGGTGGATTAGTTCTAGTTGACCAAGTCAACAACGCTGTCACAAAGAGGAGGGAAGCTAGCTAGGGCAGCGCAGCTTTGAAAGAGGAAGCTTCAGGAAGAAGTCACCTCAACATTGTGTGGGGTCCAGGGTAAGGAGGCTCACCAAAGATAAAAGGAAGGAATAGCATCAAAGGGAGATAATTCATGTATTCAGCTATTTTTGTCTTGATACCACTTGCATGCTTCAGCTATTTAGCCGAAGTTGCTGCACTTCTTAGTGCAAGGAATTCCTGTGCGGGAATTCCATCCTCTCTTTGGATCAGCTTGATCAAGGGATCAAAGGAGAGTGATTTGAGCTTCATTTCAGCAATTTTCTTGGGGCCATTCATCTATACTCAGCCACAACATAGTCCCCTTCAGAAAACTACGTCTTTCATGCAGGGGCAGCATCAGCTAAGTTGCACCCTTTGATTTTGTGCTAGTCTTTGAGGAGGAGGTGCTTATTTCCCTTTGGGAGTTCTATTAGAGAGGAATTTGGCCATTTAATATGTTATTCAGCTCTGATATGTCATATTCAGCCATTTTTAATGTAGAGTTACTGTAGACTGCGTTATTTTCTGCAGTCTTACTTCTTGTACATGTATATTGTTGGAAACCCTTGCCGGGTGTCTTTTCCTTGATGTAAAAGAGGTTAAACCTCCATTTATCTGTTGTTTGAGTAATATAAGATTCATATCAGAATTATTCCATCATTTTCTATAGAAACCCTCATGGGAATTACGCTCTCATAGTATTTAGAAATTTTGTTGTAGTGAAGTCATGGGATCGGGGTGTTTTTAAGCAGTATTAAGTCGGGGAGATTTGTTTAAGGTAGCTAGCTTAATTTTTTTCACCTATAATTATGAAAATGGGTTATATATGAACTAAAATAAGGGATCCAAGTCCAAGTATCCACTGTTATTGCACAATTTTCTGAATATAGTTGTTTTATGCTGTATATTGCTGCATTTCCCCACCCCGGAAGGAGAATATAGATCATCTTCTAGCTGAGGTTATATCATATTCTGGTATGATTTTATTGGAAATCTAATTAGCTGCTCTAAATTTCCATGCTCATGGTTTTCTGAAGCTCCACATTGGTAATAAATCATATTATTCCCAATAGTGTAGTTGTTCCCAATTTGGGATATTACAGTGGTATCAAAGCTGCCATCTTGGCTCAGATTGTGGATTTCAGATCCAATCAGAAGATAAGAAGAATAGGACAAAAAAATTATGGAGAGGATGAGCTTACTCTCATCTATTTTCGCATCCAAGAAGAAAGAAGAAGAGAAATGCATTGAAACTCCAAGAGGGCTTCAAGGAGGAGAGAGTTGTAGTGAGACCTCTAGAAGGTTTCAAGAAGCAAAAGAAGATGCATGTACTTCATATTCTGATAGAGGAAGTGGAGAGAAAGGAGACCACTTAGAGCATGAATTTCTGAGTGGGTATTTGGCAGAATACAAGTGCCAACCTAGGGCTTCCAAAAAGACCCTAGATTTTCCTCAGTCTGTTCAAATGAGAGCAGAAAGAAGATCTTGCAGCAAAGAATAAATCAAAGGCAATAGGTTCCTATTGTCTACATTTGATTGGTCAACTATAGCTAGATCTCGGGCAAGAAATATTGAGGCCTTCTTCCTACTTCATCCAATGGTAGAGAAGGAGGTAGTAGAATTTGCAGTGCTGCACCTGGAGGGTGAAGCCAATGCTTGGTGGTTCAGTCACTCAAGCCATACAAGAGTGATTTATTTCCTTGAGTTTACTCAAGGTCTGATTAGAACCTTTGATGGAGAAATATCAGAAGAGAGGAGGCCCACACCACCATGGGGAGAGACACGTACCAACACTATCACAGCCTTGGAAGAGCAGCCTTCTACATCAGCAGTGAAGGCAACCATTACATTGGAAGGAGGAGATTTTGAAGCTCTACAAAAGGTTCCCACATATCACCAAGGTACAGGAAGATTTTCACTTTTACTTATTGCAGAAAATCATTCCAAAAGTTGTGGAAATATGTTTTCATATGGCCCAGGATCCAACATGACTACTGAAATAGAGCAACAGGATTACACTGCATTGTGCAAGCTTGAAGGGTTCAAGGGAGATTTGAACCGTCAAACTCATGTATCACTGATGAGTTACACACAACCCTTGTTGAGCTGCACTCAACCCTTGAGGTTGAAGTTTGATTTTTTGGAGGGAGTCATGAACCTTGAGAGGGAGTATGAGGCAGCAGCTATGTCATTAGAGAGACTATCAGCGCTGCCAAACAATAGCAGTGAAGAGGCTTTACCTTTTTCACCTTTGGATCTTGATGGATTCAAGATGGCTATGGACATGAGATCTTCTCTAGGAGGTCTCCAAGGAATGGAATTTCAGCATCCCATGAAATGCAAGGAGGAAAATCTGCTATGGGAGGATGGTAGTCTTATTTGGAAGAGTGCCAAGGTGGAGAATGTAGGAGGCATCCATCGGTGGATAAGAGGATGTGGATAGAGAGTAGGGAGCTGGAGAGCTACTTGCAAATCTATGATACTGGGCAGCAAGAGGCCAAACTGCGCTGGCTACTCTTGAGAGAATTTGGTCATCATAAGGCATATCCTTTTTCCAAGGGTATGTGGGAGGAGAAAAATTGGCAGGGTACTTGCATCATATGGCAAGGAGTGTGGGAGCATTATGATGATGTGATCTTTTCACCACATGGGTTGTATGATGGAGGTATGATGAGGCAGCAAAGGAATTTGTTGCTTTGGAGGATGGGAAGAGAGCAAGGGCAGAGTTGCTCTCACATTTTGCATGATGTTGCAATGGGAGGAGATGGCAACATTATGGGAGGAGTCTTTGACATTGGACATGTGAGAGAATGGAATTATGTGTTGGCAGTAGCCTATTTGCATAGGCCAACAACGCTGTCACTATGGAGCAACAAATTGTTGATGGAGTGTTCCTAGGATCACTTCATATTTGATGCACATGATGGGCATAGAGGAGGTAACGTTGGTAGAAAAGTGAATGGAATCATTTGTCATTATGTTATGATCTCCTTGTCTTGGGTTTCCAAGCATGAGGGGAGGATCTTTATGCAACATATGATTTATTCCTCTTCATAGGAATATGTTCTATCACTATGAAGAGCTCATTTATGGATCCTATCACCTTCTTACTTCCCTTACATGGTAAGAATTCTATTTATGCATTTATTGATTGTTCCATACAATATTTGCATGCTCTTACCTTTTCATTGAAGTGCATTACTCTACAAAGGGGCAAGCTTTTCTTTAGGCTCCATGGTCTATTTTTGGCCAGCTATCATGACGGAGACAACCATATACTATATTATTTGGGGCAAGTGTTTGGTTACTCCTTGTATGCTCAGTTGATGCACTCAGTCATCTACTACTTGTTGGTAGATGAGGTGACTTCCACAACTAGCCATTTGTTAAGAGACAACTTTCCATATCATTATCTCAAGCTGCAGTGGGGAAAACTGCGCTGTGATCATTTGGGGGATTTTTGGTACCTTCCAGCACCACATAGAACCTTCAGTATTTCTCTCATTATGATGCTGATCATGATCCTATTTGCTGATATTATTCTTGTCTATGTGAGGAACATGATTGGAGGAGGGACACATGGAGTGGGTGTGTTCTTGGGGAAGGAGCATCCCCACACTTTCTGCATTGCATGCTCTAAAGGGAGCATGGGAGGAGACATGGCCTCTAAAGAAACATCTTTGCTTCTTAATGAGGAGGGCCATGAGATGGATGGGATACCATATGGTGGTAATTTCTTGTCCATCATATATGAGGTGGTTTGGGCCAACTTGATGCACAACGCTGGGAGAGGGACCTTTGGAGGTCTACCTTCCTTCTTTCCATTTGAGGGCAACATGATGGCAGCCCAAGATCAGAAAATAATTTAAACTTGTCTTAAGTGGAGAGGAAAGCAACGTGGGGTGGGCTACTATTTCTACCATGACCAGAATTTCAGCCCACCTACTTTGCTGGAGCTTCAGGTGGAGGATGATTTGCATGAGTTGCCAATTTGGGAGGGAACTCATTTTGTTTGGTTGATAGCTTGGGGAGGAGAGATTCAAATGGGGATGATGATTCCCAATCTATATCAGCCCTCATGCTCCAAGAGGATCTTCAAACAACCCATTGTTGCTTCCATGGATATTCTACTGTCACATAATTTCAGCTATTTAGATAGCTTACACACTTGGGAGGGGCAACTTGGAGATATGATGATGATGCAACACCTTGAACTTTGGAGGTTTCCATATTATGAGGTTTCTACAGGGGAGAAGAGGATGCTCTTCAGTCTTATCCTTGTAGTTTCTTGAGGACAAGCAACATTTGGGAGGGGAGGACTGTAATATTCCAAAATTTGCACACAACAAATTTGGAATATTAGATTTTGCTACTTTCACCTAGGAGATGAATAAATGGGTAAGGAGGCCCATGAAAAATAAAATTATGAATAAATTACACCTTAGTAAGGAAGGAGATCACCTTAGGAGCTGGTTTTACACTTCCAAGTGTGAACAAGGACAAATTAGACAGGGACATAGTCAAGTTTGACTAAGTCAACATGCATTCTTGAAGAGGAAGGAAACACTCAAGTAAACTAGCTCAATGTGAACAAGGATCAACCTAGACACACATATGAGAATCGGATTGAAGATCCCTTGGTGTTAACAGAGGCATTTCAAGTGGATTGGTTCTAGTTGACCAAGTCAACAACGCTGTCACAAAGAGGAGGGAAGCTAGCTAGGGTAGCGCAGTTTTGAAAGAGGAAGCTTCACGAAGAAGTCACTTCAACATTGTGTGGGGTCCGGGGTGAGGAGGCTCACCAAATATAAAAGGAAGGCATAGCATCAAAGGGAGATCATTCATGTATTCAACTATTTTTGTCTTGAGACCACTTGCATGCTTCAGCTATTAGCCGGAGTTGCTGCACTGCTTAGTGCAAGGAATTCTTGTGCGGGAATTCCATCCTCTCTTTGGATCAGCTTGCTCAAGGGATCAAAGGAGAGTGATTTGAGCTTCATTTCAGAATTTGGCTTGGGGCCATTCATCTACACTCAACCACAACACATTTCCCTTCAGAAAACTGTGTCTTTCATGCAGGGGTAGCAGCAACTAAGTTGCACCCTTTGATTTTGTGCTAGTCTTTGAGGAGGAGGTGCTTATTTCCCTCCGGGAGTTCTATTAGAGAGGAATTTTGCCATTTACTGTATTATTCAGCTCTAATATGTCATATTCATCCATGTTTAATGCAGAGTTTCTGTAGACTACGTTATTTTGTGCAGTCCTACTTCTTGTACATGTATATTGCCGGAAACCCTTGCCGGGTGTCTTTTCCTTGATGTAAAAGAGGTTAAACCTCCATTTATCTGTTGTTTGAGTAATATAGGATTCATATCAGACTTCTTCCATCATTTTCTATAGAAAAACTCATGGGAATTATGCTCTCATAGTATTCATAAATTCTGTTGTAGAGAAGTCATGGGATCAAGGTGTTTTTAAGAAGTATTGAGCTGGGGAGATCTGTTTAAGGTAACTAGTTTCATTTCTTTCACCTATAATTCTACAAGTGGGGTATATATGAAATAAAATAAGGGATCCAAGTCCCAGTATCCACTATTATTGTGAAATTTTCTGAATACAGTTGTTTTATGCTCTATATTGCTGCATTTCCCCACTCGGGAAGGAGAATATAGATCATCTTCTTGCTGAGGTTCTCTCATATGATGGTATGATGTTATTGGAAATCTAATTAGGTGCTCTACATTTCCATGCTCATGGTTTTCTGATGCTTCACATTGGTAATAACTCAGATTATTCCCGATAGTGTAGCTGTTCCCAATTTGGGATATTACAAATAAAAGGAAAGAGTGGTCCCTTGTGGTGCTTATTAATAGGAAACAACTAGTAAACCACCTTGGTGCATGTTTTTGGTATATATTATAAACCACCTTGGTGCTTGTTGTTCGAGGGCATATGATAAACCACCTAGTCAGTGGGCTCCATACGAAGCCTTTAGTGTACATTCCCTAAGTATGAATTCCTCAGACATTGGATCTAGCTCAAGGGTGGTTAGCTACAAGATATTTTTGGTGTAGCTATCCTAATATTGGGTGGAGTGGAAGTCCCTCCTTCAATTTCCCACTCGTTTGAGAAAAACATATACACTACAGGAAAAGACCCTATAGCGGAAGTTTTTGTAGAAGCCCACAAAAAAATAACTAGAAATCCGTTTGTAGAAGAGGTCGCTAGAAAAGTTGGGCAGGAGGTTGTTTTAGTAGATGTTTTTTTAACGATGCATCTATAATACACAAACACACTGGTACATAATAGAATATGGTGCACCATGGCAGATTTATTAAAAAAAAAATGGTGTGCTAAGTACAAAAGCGCACCTGTGCATATACTACTTGATAACAGTAGAAAAGGGTTAAAATTTTACAAAAAATTCAGTCATAAAATTGATTTTTCTCAGTCTGGTGTTATAATGTGATAATAACTTGGTGTTAAAACAGAACAATAATGCCCCAGTGCATACACTGTATAGCGCATTGTTGTGGAGTTTTTAACTTAAAAATAATGGTGCACTTATTAGATTATACGCAAGTATGCAGTTAATTGAACTAAAATCCTCGGGGTTTAGTAGAGAGTGATTTTTTTTTCTTATTTGCGTGTCAAATATTTCTCTCTAATTTAACTTTTTAGCTGATTAGAATAGCAAGTTAGGTCCAAAAATCCATGTTTTTGAATTTTTTTCCCTATGCGATGCGTTTGATAGGTTCTACTTGCATCGGCAGCAGTGCACCCTATAAATTTATAGGGTGCACCATAATGTGGCGCGTGAACCTAACACACTAGACAGTATTATCAATGCATTTGGTAAATTAAAACGCACGTGGAAAAACTATAAATTGTACATCGGTGTGTACTTTTAAAGTTACTCTCAGTGCGTTTATATTTACCAAATACATCAAAAATATAACATTTAAATAATATAGCTCGGTATGTTCGATAACCTGAATGTTTCGTGTCAGCGCGTAAAGTTTATATGTATGCCTCGATGTGTAAGGTTGTCTTGACGCACCGCATTGAAAATGTATCTATGCGAACCAAAAGTAGTGCGTCATATGTATGTATGCATTATTGTCGGTGCTTTCCTCTTTGATATGCACCGAAGTCGGTACATTACTGTTTTTTGGGTGCACTGAGGATGTTTTTTTTGATTTAATTGAAAGTTATATGTACATATTTATAAATAAATTTTTTGTTTAATAAAAAAAGTTATGTTTTATGTATGAGGCTTATGTATTTTATATGTCATTCATGTACAATAGATATGTCAACAAAGGGAGCAATAGCAAGAGAAAGAGGAAATCTAGTAAGTGGGCAATCTTAGGATGCTTCCAATATGGGAGCTCATAAAAGACAAATTTACTTTTCATCCCAATGGGAAATTTCTCAATGTAGGTGTTGAAGAATTATGGATCATCGAACATAGGCTTCGCATTTTAATCGAACATTTCTACATATTCCTTCTCCTTCTCTCTCTCATATGCTTAATACATTCAACTAGTGTCGTTATTGTAGGCCTTTTAGTTCTCTCTGGTTTACCATTGAAAGCAGATGTTGCTCTTCTGTAAGGGTGTTATTCTAGGAGGAATAACCTGGAGAAGTCATAAACTGCCTTTTTTAGGTTAGACCACCTAGCCTTGAGAGAAGGCCCACAAGATTTACATCCATGATACCCTTTTTTCACAAGACCTACGAAATTTATGTATACAAGGCTCATTAGCGATCATGAAGATCATAACAATTGCAAGGAATTAAATTAATATGTGAAACACTATTGTTACATATATATGAAAATCAATAAAAATGTAATTTACCAGATCAAACTCCTAAGCCTGGATAATCATGTATGGTGTAAGCACATATGCCATACAACGTAAAAATCCTCTTATGGCTATTGAATTTGTTTGGATTCCCATAAATCTCAACTCAGTTCTATGTGAGGTATGCCATCCCTACAAAATAGCTAATTATTTGCAACGAAAGAGCCTTTGAATCCTTAGGATTATAGCCAAGTGCCTCAATATCTTATGAGTGGGACCATGTGAGTTACCCATTTTTTTAATTTATGGTACCTGTTATGCCCACATTTCAGACATATCTTTGTGTATTCATATTTTCCTTTATATAGAATCTAATATTTTGGAAATGCATGATATGATATGTATTCAACACCCAACATTTTCAACAACTGATTTTCCTCTTCACAACTACCTCGCAAGACATTATCAATCAGAAGAACCTTATCTTTGAATAACCTGCAGTTGGTGGGAAATATAATTGTACAATGTCAATATTTAACGTTCATAAAATCCACCATGTTTAATGTTAATTACGTGAGTATGAGTCCTTAGAGACATGACCCTTCAACAATAATTATTAGTTAATTATTCATTATTTAAGATTGTTATTATTTATAGTGTGATAAGGTTTCTTAAAATATAAGGGACTTGATCGATCATGCAGGTAAATTACCTCAATATTGTTGAGAAACATGCAGTCGACATGACAAAATTTTCTTTCAAGTTGTACAGTAACATCGTTGTCCAAACTTATTAGACTTTGACTTGTCGCTAGGTCCAAAGAGAGGGGTGGTGGAAGAATATTTCAGGCTTTAGAATAAGGTATCAGTGATATGATCATCATCCACTATCTCTTCATTCTGGAATGCATTTAACAACATTTCTTCCATGGCAGTCATATCCTGTAAGTAATCGTCCATACCAACCTCTATTTGATTAACTCCATTGCGAACTTGTGATGAAGAACTACTATTGATTTAGTCATTCCTAATTGGTGAATCTAGATGTAGTGGGAATTGAATAGGTGGTTTATTAAACCATTGTTTGTATGCTTCCTTTCCTATTCTTACTCTTAATGCAACTTTCTCTCAATTTGACGTTGTAGTGGGGTGCAGTGGAAGATGGTAGGTGGGCCACTCACTATCACTACAATCCCAATTTAAAAATGATTAAACATTAGTACATCAAAGATATTATTAAGTACACCAATGCAATTTGTTTGTTGAAATTAAATTATACCAAACAATTATTACCATTATTGATCCAAACTTACCACTGGAAGATGCCATGTTCCTATTGGTAGGGTGAAGTGCTTGTCCATTTTACTCTACCAAATTCTTGTGATATGTTGCTCCTAATAAGATATTATGAAGTTTTTGAAATGGAGGAATATTTTTCTGCATATGAACTCTTATGAATCAGGATCCTTTAAATTTGGATACATTTTTATTCAAGTTTACATGGATAAAAAAAATCAATTAGATAATCGAAATATAAATAAAATATGAACTTAATAGAGATGGAAAGGGAGAACGAAGCGAAGGAATTTGAGAAATATGGAATGATCTAGAATTTGAAGAATTATCCATTTGATATTATGAGATTTTCTCCCTACATTTGAGCAAAATCAGAAATAAAATTTTGTGTACATACCTAAAATTAATTTCGAGAACCATATAACCATAATTTGAATTCAAATATAGTTTCCAAACCATTTTTCAAGAATAATACGACTTTAAGCGGAAAATGTATACTATGAACTATTGTAACTCATGTGGATGTGTCTTAAAGGATAATTTGAGATGATTATGCCATTTTATGTGAAAATAAAATTTTAGATAGCTTTTAAACCCTACTGGTGCTCTTATTAGGAATAACCACACAAATGCATTTAAATAATAACCACACCGAGGCATTAAAATAATTACCACATTGGTTTCTGGGATTTCAAAAATAAAAATAAAAAATTATTCTATCATATCGGTGCTCTTGTAAAAAAACAACACCAATGTGTTTAAATAGAAACAACACCAATCCACACTTGTTTCTCGGATTTCAAAAATAAGAAGGAATTTTACCATTTTGGTGCTCTTATAACAATTAATGCACAGATGCATTTAAATACAAACCACATCGTTGTGTTAAAATATCAACCACACCATTTCGGGATTTTGTGAAAAAGAAAAAAAAAACTATCATGTCGGTGCATTTAAAAAATTTGGTGCACCGATTATTTATCATAGTCTGTGTTCTTTATATGTAAATGCACCGATTTTATTTACTATCGAACACACTGATGTTCGAATTAAGTGAAGAAAAAAACGATTTTTTTTTTCAAATTGAAAAATGAGTGGAAAATTGTTTTCAAAATCTAATTTCATAAAGTCCTTTGAATAGTAATAATTTATTCACTATTTCATTAATTTTCCCAAAATTTCAAGGGAGAGATTTCTAATAGAGACATATCAGGAGCACTTTGTAGTAGCATAATACTTTGGATTAGTAGAACTAATCAAAATATTAGAAGTTGAAAGGTATGGTGATTCACTCAAAACCCTGCATAGTAAAAAATTTAAATTTTATTGTTGATTTTGCTAATAATTTTTTTTTGCAATTTTTTTTAGGGTTTAATTAAAAGAGAGATCATTTGGAAAAGAGACATACTATGGGCACTTTGAAGCAGAAAAATATTTTGGAACCGTAGAAAGATCATATTTTCAAAGGTACTGTGATTCAATTAAAACCCTGCATAGAAAAAAATTTTAAATTTTACTGTGGATTTTACTTTAAAAAAATTCTATAATTTATGTTAGATTTATTAAAAATTTAGAAAACAAAATTAAAAAATATGCATAGTAAAAAAATTACTATTGATTTTACTAGTAAAAGTTTCGATCTTTGTTCTTATTTAGATTTAATTAAAATTTAGAAAAACAAAAACAAAAAAAATCAATACTTACCTTAAACCCTTGCTTCTTCTTGCTTATTTGACTGCAAAATTTCACCTTAGCGTTTAACTCGCTCTACCACTTCATAATTAGGGTTTTTCATTTTAGGTATTTTTAGATATAATGGGTTCGTGTAGTTACTATATATAGTGTGTTTGACATGTTAAGTAGGGGGAACACTTATTGAATTAGATCAAAACCTTGTTGTCCTTGCCCATGTTTTTTTAAAACAATGTATGTTTCACGGTGCGACCCCTATAATATAACACACCGGTGCTATCAATGCTTATATCATTATATATTGTACCCAATCTTGTTAACCTTGTCTATTTTTACAAAACAAGATCTGTTTATCGATGTGCCCAATGTAATATAACGCATCGACTCACCTCTACTAAATAACACCATTAAGTGACTGTATTTAATTTTTTATGTTTTCATTTTTTACTGTGATGGTAGTGCTTTTATCGTTACAAATTGCACCTTCATAATTTAAAATTGTTTTCAAAAATTAGTTTTCATTGTCGGTGTTGAAGAATTAAACACCTAGTGTGTTTAATAGAATAAACGCCCATGTTTAATATAATAAACACACTAGGGTGTTTATTCAAATAACCACATCGGTTACCAGAGATATTTTTGGCTGAAAATTATTTGATTTATGTATAAAATATATTTAATGGATTTTGTATTGAATGGTACAAGTTTTATATTGATAAAAAATGTCTTAGAAATAGTCAAGTAAAAAAAATATTGATCAGCACAATGATAACACATCAAAAAAATAGAAAAGGCAAGTTCTTTGTAAATTCCTTACAAAATTAATATGTTTGAACTATATGTAAGTTTAACTAATATGTATTGGTTAATGTGTGTAATGCAGAGCCACAAAATGAAGAAGGTCGATAAGATTATTTCTAATCTAAGTGCAGAAGAGCGTAAAAGCCTGATAGAAAAATTGTAGAAGGATGAATCAGGTGAACGAAAATATACTATTCAATATGAGTTTTTTTATTATTAAGTTTCATTAATAATATACTTATTAATATTAGATAACACATTTCAAACAATCTATTAATTCATATATGTTTAATGATCTACAAGGAGCAACGACGAAGGAAAAGATCAATGTCCTTGTATGATTTTTTTTTAATAGAACATGTAAATGACAATGAATTGGTCCTTAGCTCATCTAGAGTGGCACTGGAGGTTAATAAAAGGGGGACTTTTTTTACAAAACTATGAGGGGTATAGTGGAACAAACGTATAGACATAATTTCCACTTAAATTACAAAATCAATCCAATTATTCCAAGAACCAAATTATATCTAAATCACCGGAAGTGCTTCTAGAGCAATGGTCAATGAGATCTATATGTTGTACATTGGATAAACCAACACTCCCAATGTGTTTCGTGACATGGAATAATCGCCTCTCGTGGATCCTTATCTCCAGAGATTCAGTCATTGACTAACACGAAAAGGTTTTGGTCTAATGGAAATCACGATTCCCACTAAGTTTTATCATAGCCTAGGTCACGAGTTCGATACATACCTGACTTGCATTGGGGGGGAGATAGTTTGATATTGGATAAAGCGACGCTCTTCGTGTTTTTCGTGACATGGACTAAACGCCTCTCGTGGATCCTTATCTCCGGAGATGTGATCATTGACTAACACCTGTGGGTTTTCATCTAATGATAATCGTGATTCCCAACAATGTCAGACTTGCAATAGAAAAAACATACAACAACAAAATAATTCAAAAGGTAATATTCCTAATTAAAATGATTTTCTAGAATTATATGTATATATTACTACAGACCATTCATTTATTAACATCAATTTTGCTATATTTAGTTTTCAAATATCAATATAAAAATAGTTTATTACTTTTTTCAGGAAGATTACGAAAATCCCAAAGAATCAACGAGTTGATATGTGAAACATGCGAGTAGAAATGTCCAAAAAAGTGTACAAGGAGATGGCCAAAGAAATGGACATTATTGCATCACAGGAGGAGCCATCTCAACAACAATGTGCTTCAAATGTATGTAATCATGATTGAATTTATACCAATAAAAAAATAATTTAAGATTAAATATTAATTTTCAAGTATTTTCTTGCAGAAAAGAAAACAAAATAGAACTCATTTAGTGCATCAAATAGGATGATAAGGAAGAAACAGGTTGATATCAAATTTTGTGAGTAATTGTTAATATTTCCTTATAACAACTCAAGGCTTCATGTTTTGTATATATTTTTTTTTTTACAACAACCATCCTTGAGTGTCTTCAAATAGGTGCTAACATACAAAGAAGAGCCATCAGAAGAATTGATTGACATTGGGTTAAATATGGGTTATGAGTATATGTTGGCATATAAAAAATTAATTGTGGAATTTGTAAGTATATATATTGTTTTACTTCTATGAGTTTATAATTATTATAACACAAAATCATTTATATTAAATCTATGATTTATAATGGCGTATAAAACATGCAGAAACAAAGTATGGAACTATGCTAACAGAAGAATTATTGCAAGAAGGCATGAGACTTGGTTTTGAAACCATGTGTACAGTTCATGAGTCACTTCTTACTATGGTACATTGTTATTCAATTTACATTATTATCACCAATGTAAATACACTCATTACACTTTATTTTTATGTTTGTAGATGGAACATGATCAAGAAGAGGAAAAAAATCGATGAAATCAACACAACATTCATCCAAATAACCCAAGTCATGGAAGTAGCTCGAGCAATGACAACAATTCCAATGAAGAATGATGATCTATTTGGATACCAATGAAGTTGTTGTATTTTTTGAAATAATTGTCTATGAAAAAGAGACATTTTGTTTAATGTAATAGGCATAGTGTCCCAATTGAAAGACAAGGGTTTACCAATAACTATCCCATTTTGTATGAAAAATATCCTCTTATTGATGTATAATAAAATACATTTTAATTTATTATATTGCGTTATCCAATGTCGTTGTGAAATGTTACACCAGGGATTAAATATATGGAGGATTAAATATTATAATGAAGAGATGCGAAATATAATGATATAACAAATTAATCCAAGCATCATATGCAGATGCACTAATAAAAAAATAATTTATATGAATATTGTTATAAGATATATATAAATCTTTTTAATGAATAATGGATTTAAAATATCACAATAATTGCGATGTCACAGATCGATGTTTCTAAAAAAGAGAAAATCTCATACAAAATATCGGTGCGTCTATAACATAAACATGCACTGGTGCATTGTTTTATCTAAAAGCACTGTTACTTGAAGATTTTTTGCATGACCAATGCCTTTTCTGAAAAAAATAGCACTAGGGTGTTACATTCTTGAAGCACTGGTGTTGTTTGCATTTAATGCCCTGGTGAACTTTAATTCTTAAAGCACCAGTGATTTCATAGAACTAATGACTTGGTGCTACAAAATATTATTTCTAGCCCCAATGAATTATTCAAATTAACAACACTAGTACTTTTGAGTAGCACATTAGTGCTTTTATGAAAATCATATGCATCGGAGGAAGGAGTTTAAATTAAAGCACCGGGTCTGCAATATTTTTTTTCCTACCCCGGTGTCATTCCTTAATAGAACAACCCAGGGCGTTTTTTAAATGTATATGCGCTAAGGTTATATACATTTCAGGCACCCATGTGCTTTTCATTATGTTATCGTTCTGTAATTCCTAATATTGGGAGAATAAATCACAGAAGACAACATCAAAACCACTTTGGAAGTTGGGATCTAGCCCTACCAGCTTCAGGGAGGGATCTCTCTTTAAGATTTAACTTTGTTTTGGATAAATATTAAGCTAGTTATGACTATGCTTGGTGATTTTTTGATTTTGATTGATTTGGTTTATTAAATATTTATTTTCCCATTGGGAAATAGAGTCAAAACATCAAACTGGATTTTTGCATCAATTTTTAAAAGGGTTGTAACAGGGCAAGCTAGGTTGTATTTACTGGATTCTTTTAAGATTCGTTAAATGAATTATGGATATGGAAAAAGAGTGAATATTAGTTGACTGAAAATAATTTAAGTATTTTTCAATCTGACTTCAAGTAGAAAACATTTAAATTGCAAAAGAAGTCAGAATAAGGTGTTTTAAATAACATGTCCTATTCATCACACTTTCTGTTTTACAATTAAGAATTTTGATCAACAGAGAAAGGGAATAACAATGGAAAACACAGAATAAGTAGAAACACTTCACTAGTAATTACACCATATGAATCTTGAAAGAAGTCTTTGTATTATTGATTCTCCAATAAAAAACTTGGAATTTACAATTGCGTAGTAGGCAAAATATGTTTAGAAATCAACCCCTAATACTTCAAGCAACGAAGTAATTATACTAAAATATTACAAAATTGATTACAATAAATGTTGTCTCAACAGACAGTGTATTATTAGCCTACATCTAACAATAATCTCTAACTGTTACAAAAAATAGGCTCAATGTGGGTGATCTGGCTTTCTGGCACTATTTTCGAGGAATCAGTTGATGAGTAAGCCTATTGGTAGGATGCGTTGGATGAAAATTTTTCTGATGTGTTGTCCTATGAGTTGGTTGTAGATGGTTGATATTTGTTACCTTTTACTCCTGGAACTCAGTTAACTTACCCCATTTCTCTTCATCTAGGATAGTTAACTTAATGACCCTCCTGTAAATTTCATCCACCTCAGTATACTTAGAAAAAGTTGGTTTTACCACAAAAACGTGGTTTATCTCATGTTGGATGAAAAGGTCATGAGCCAATGGCTCCAAAAATGCTTTCCCTATCATAGTGCCCCATGATATTTGAAAATTTAGTTGTATCCCTGGAAATTTCATTCAATTTCTTCACATAATCCTCGCTAGTAATAAATTTTTCATTTATTACAAACAGGGAAGGAAGACCTTTCTGAGTTAAAGGTTCTATCCTACTAAAAACTATGTTTACAACTATCTCCAAGCTGTGACATTTTTCCTCCAGCTGTACAATAAGGTTTCTCTTTGTAAGAACCTTCTTTACCTTTAAAATGATCTCTGTTCTGTCCTCAAATCCTAACTCATCCAGCTCATACCCATTCTTGGAATTTAGGAACTTGATAATGTGGTTAGCAATAGTTGGCATGTCTCCAAGCTCCTCTTTGATGTTTGTAATGACATCATTGGCTTTCTCTATCATCTCCCTCCATTCAAATATGATATGTATGCAAGGCCATATTTCATTGATGGACTCAATGATATCTATCCAAATTATCTCTTTGACTTGCCCTAAGGTATTTCCAACAGATGACTCCTTCTCCGACTTCTGCAATATTTCTATTAACTTTTGTAATCTCTGAGCTTCAGCTGCATGTGAGCTATCACTCCCAAACTTCTATTCCTCCAACATTTTCACTTAGTCCTGAAGCTTATTTATCTCTTCTGTCTGTATTGATACACTATAAGGAAAATACCCTCTAGCAGATGTTTTTGAGGAAATCCATAGAAAAATACCCCATACATCCATTTCTAGCGGAGGTTACTAGAGGAGGTTGGCCGACGGAGGGTTTTGCGGATGTTTTCCGCTTAGTGTGCTTATCATTAAACATCACATCGGTGCTCTTGAAACGCGGAAGCACCGGTGCACACAAAAAATTTGCACACCAGACACCGTGCACTCCATACACACCTGCCCGGTGCGTCGTATTATTGTAGAGCACCGGTTCTTCACAAATCTTCCACGCCGGTTCATTATAAAACACCACGCCAAAATCGAAACCACCTAGTGCAGTATTAAGAAACCGCACTGGTGCATCATAAAACAACGCGCCAAAACACAAACCGACTGGTGTGTTCATAAGAAACAAAACTGGTGTGCCTATAAACCACACGCATCGGAAAAGGGTTAAATAAAAAAAAATTATGGCAAAAAAATTGGATTTTTCATTTTCCAATGCTCTTGAGCTCTCAATTACCGGTGTGCTCTACCATAGAAAGCACCGGTGCGCACAAAACATTGGCACACCAGACACCATGCACAACGTACACACGCGCCCGGGGCATCCTATTACTATAACACACCGGTGCTTCACAACTCTTCCGCGCCGGTGCATCATAAAACACCGCGCCAAAACAAAAATGTGCCAGTGCGTTCTTATCCAAGAGCACCAGTGCGCCTATAAAACACATGCACCAAAATACGTTAAATAAAAAAAAAATTACGACCAAAAAACCTGTGCTTTATGACTATTCTGCACTGGTGCTTTACAAATATTCTGCCCCAGTGCATCATCAAAACATCACGCCAAAATAGAAACATCCTAGTGCAGTGTTAGGGAATCACCCTGGTGCATCATAAACAGCGCACCAAATCTGACACCGCCCAATGCGGTTGTAAGTAAGTGTATCGGTGCACCTATAAAACCCAGCGCACCAGAACAGGGTTAAATAAAATAAAATTACGGCCAAAAAACCACATTTTTTCACTTTCCTTAGTGCTCCAGATCTCTCAAGCACCAGTAACATTTCCCCTTCTCTGAGCCGCCCTGACATCAGTGCTCCCATTGCACCCATTGCACGCACTGCTGCTGTGCATTAGGCACCAATCTCTAGCTTGCATTTTGAAAAACGGTGGGCAAATTTTCTTTTGCAAATTCTACAGCCAATATGCCTCCTCGACGGTGAAATGTGCATGTATTTTTCTATTTCTTCCATAATTAAGATTTTTAGCAGATTAGAATTTGAAATAACCTTTAAAATAACCATTAAAAAAGAAAAAGAAAAAATTTGTTGCGCGGTGTGCCTAAGCCATTTGGCTCGCACCGGATAGCAGTGTTGCCTATAAAATTACAGGCCACACCACCACCGGTGCTAATGGTATCCGCACCGTTTTCAGGGCGGTACCAAAAGGCGCCACACATTATTTTAAATTAAAACAAAATAAAATGTGGTGCGCTCATTTAGCCAGGCGCACCATTAACCATGGGAATAGCAGTGCGGCGTTAACGGAATTATCTGCCCCGGTGTCTGTCAGCACACCACATTCGACATTCCGAAAGGGTCAATGGTGCGGCCAGGTAAAAGACCACACCGTCGACTATGTAATTGTCAGGAAGTTGGTGCACTGACATGACTATATGCTCTGGGGCATATATTTTAGTCAGCACACCACTATTCTGACATCAGATATAGTCAACGGTGCTTGAAAATTTTTTAGCTACACCGAGGCTAGTGCGTTGTATTTCATTTGGGGCACCACCACTGGTGCGCTACAAACACAAGCCGCACCGGAACCAGTGCGTGACTGTTTTTATGGTGCACCGACTAGTCTGTTTTTTTTTTTTCAAAAAAAAAATATATATATGTATATTCCTAAATACATGTCTTTTTTAATAAAAAAAAATTATTTAATATGTCAATGATTCAAAGAGAAGAGGAGGAACAACAACAACAACAGGCGGAATAGTATGCCATGATTCGCTAGTGGGAAGCACGAGAGAGGGAGAGAGATGCATACCCTCGCCCTATTACAACAGATACCCAGGGGATCCTAAGGCAGGTAGGCTTCCTCAAGTTCTATGAGGAGGCTACTTCCCTAAAGGCCCATAGTGTGTTTTTGAGATATCTTATCTGCAGGTGGAATGCCCACTGACAGACTTTCCAGGTTGGTTTCGACCAGTGGTACACACCCACTGAGAAGGATATTTATTTTATTACAGGAATATTGAGGAGAGGGGTGGATTTTCCCTCATTCCTAGAGGTTCTAGCTAGTATGTAGTAGGGTTTCAGTTAGTTTACTCCCAGAGATACATTGGAGCACATGTACTGTCTCGTGCATAGTTTCAGGTACCTGGAGGTTAGTTATGTATAGGTGCATTTG
This sequence comes from Pinus albicaulis, assembly GCA_034641835.2. Taxonomy (NCBI): domain Eukaryota; kingdom Viridiplantae; phylum Streptophyta; class Pinopsida; order Pinales; family Pinaceae; genus Pinus; species Pinus albicaulis. The sequence continues at coordinate 694,213,474 of CM076579.1, read as the reverse complement.
GTAGATAGGACGTGTAGTGCCTCTCACTTATCATTTTGAAAATTTCGCACAACACTAGTGATGAGCAACGCATTAGTTGCTCACTTTTATATTATGTTGATTCTTTAGTATAGGAGCCACGAATTTTCAGGTGGTCTACCATTTTTTTGTGGCAGTTTTGTATGGCCTTAGATAGATGTCGTGCTCATGCACAAGAGAGGGTCAACTTCCCTTTTGCTTCAGAGCTGTTTTGTTTATTTTTTGAGAGGTTTCCAGAGATGAGGCCTAGTTTTGTTCGACATCCTCGTAAGCCGATGTTGGAGGCCCAGATTCATATGTGGGGACAGATGATGCCCAAGAGGGGAGAGACTATGTTTCCAGCCAGGATATCGCATGATGCACTAGACTTACTAGCCATTATTGACGAGCTGCATCCCTTCATTATGGTCCCATATCCTTATGCTAGATTAGATTGGTGAGGGTGTGCCAACATCCTCTTCACAGATGATGGGCTGTTAGATGATAGATGTAATATTACTGTTTTATTTATATTTATTCTAACATGTTCTTTAACTTGTTTTTATTAAATTGTGTAATGAAGTTTTCTAATTATTGTTGTGTAATTGTATATATTTTGCAGACATTGGCTCTTTTGATGGCGAGGAGATGCCGAAACAACCACATGATCCAGGTGCAGATCCTGATGACGACTAGGACATGGCCGATGCCAAGGATCATGATCAAGATGAGGTCAATGCAGAGAGACATGCTCCTGCTGGTGCACCGGTATCGCCTTTTGCTAGGTGCGGTCGACCTGAGACTAGATATAGGATGGAGTTGGGCAACCAACTCAGTGCATTGATTGTTGAGGCGAGCATCAGGCCCGCTCATTATGTAGACATACATGTCGATGGCTATTACGGATGTAAAGAGGCATGTCACGTGACATGTACAGCTTGATGCGACATGTCGTAGGAGCTACAACAACTGTTATGCGACTGAGGAGGACTATTGCACGTTATAGGCGTAGTCGAGCTGTGCCACGTGATGGACAATCCGCGAGCAACAACTCATCATCTCATGATCATTCACCTCGCGCTGCACCTGATGAGCATGAGGATCCACTAGCAGCATCTAGCAGTCATCATGGAGATGAGGCTGGACCATCAGCCACGTCCAGTCAGTAGCCTGTAGAATCCATCAGTACTAGTCATGATCATGAGCAGGCTAGACCATCAACCGTCGAGGCTGCACTATTGACTGAGCAAGCCTCAACTACTACTGCTTATATCTATGTTGTACTACCACCAGCTGATGCATCCATTAGTACTAGTCATGATCATGAGCAGGCTCAACCATCGACTGTCAAGGCTGCACCATTTACTGAGCACACCTCTACTTGTACTGCTATTGATGTTGTACTACCACTAGATGATCCATGACATTTATATTACAGTTGTATATTTTTAACATTATTTAGTTATATATATATATATATATATATATATATATATATATATATGGTCCATGTATTTTATGTTCATGTTGCAGTTGTACTTAATTTACATGTTGGTGATCATCATGATGTGCATATTGTTAGGTCATGTTAGATATGTTCATTTAATGTTTAGCTTGCAGATAGATGTGTATATGTGATAACATGAGTTATTTGACATGAGATGTATATTTGATGTTTGTGTTGTGATGTTGTTAATATATAATGTTAATTTGATGTTTGAATGTGTTTTTTAGTCGAATATGATGTTTGTACGATGGTTATCATGATTGTGATAATGTTTATTAATTAATTTAATATTAAATGACCATGATATTTAATAAATATTATGTCGTGATTGTAATGGAAATTTTAATTTTAATTGTATGTAAAATTGTAAAATTGTATTTGTATTTGTAATTGTAATTTTAACTGTAATTGTATGTAAAATATTTGATGTAATATTTTAATTGTAATTGTAATATTTAATTTATTGTGAAATGATTGTAATTTTAATTGTATATATGAAAAATTGTAAAATTGTAATTGTAATTCTAATTTTATGTAAAATTCTAAAATTGTAATTGTATGTAAAATTAAAATTGTAATTGTAATTCTAATCGTATTTGTATGTGAAATTAATGTAAATTTGTAATTGTAATTTTAATTCTAATTGTAATTGTAATTTTAATTGTATGTAAAATATTTGTAAAATTTTAATTGTATTAATGAGAAATGATTTTATTAAAACATTTAAATTTGTAAATTTGCAAATAATTGTAAAATAGAAAATCTAGAATAATATGAATTTTTGTAGCATAATAAAGTTTAGAAAATAATGCAAATAAATTCATGTACTTTATAATTATCATTATTTTATTACGATCTTACATACAAAAAAAATAACTTTATACAGTCCGGTGCACTTATCATCATAACACGCACCAGTGCGTCATATTACTCAGATGCACTAGTGCTTCACAACCCTTCCGCACCAGTCACGAATAAACACAAATAAAAAAAGCGCAACTTATTTTCTTTAAGTGGAAAAAAATGGCAATCTGAAAAATGGGTGGCAAAATATTTTCGAAAATTTAATTTCATAAAATAATTCTTTAAATACTAAACACTTTTCATTATTTCACTATTTTTGCTAAAATTTTCAACTAGATATTTGCAGGAGACAAACTTGGAGCAAGAGAGCACAAAGGCACTGCGGAGCAGCAAAATACGTTCGAACATAAGTATTCAGACAATCAAAAACCAAACCTTTGGTGATTCAAACTCTGTATCATAGAATTTCAAACCATATCGTGATTAAATTTGATTATTTTTTTTACTTTTTCTGCAGTTTTATCCATTTTTACCCTAAACCCTTCGTTTTTTTGTTTTTGCCCTTTCTTCTTCCTATTTCTGTGGTTTCAAAATTAGGGTTTTTCATTTGATATTGACATCCAACCCACGGGACGACTTGCATAGTTGGATCCCAATCCATTCGGCCATTGCGTGAATTTTTGGAAAAAAATGGATTCTTCTTTATCGGTGCACCCTGCGTACCCTAGCTCACCGGTGCACTGTATTATACAATGCACCACACAAGTACTATGTAATAAAAAAATTGAAAACATTTTTTCTAAATCACTGCGCCATATCTGAAATAGGACACCGGTGCCCCATTTTACGAGGATATCACCGTACGATCTATTACATTATTTTTGCGGTGTGTTTATAATCCCCCCCACACCGTACGGTCTATTATACTATTTTGCGGTGCGTTTTTAATACCCCCACTCACCAGTCGTGGTGCGTACCTCATGAAAGGTGCACCGGTGCCTTGAGATTTATTTTGTACCTAAAAAGTTGAGAATTTATTTATAAATAAATTAATGAATGATATGGTACAAGTTTCAGATTGATAAAGAAATGAATCACAAGAGATCAAGTAACAAAAATAATGATAACACATCAAGAAAAGAAAAAAAGGCAAGTTCTTTGTAAATTATTTATAAAAAATATTATTTTTGAACTATATGTAAGTTTAACTAATATGTATTGTTTACTACATATCATGCAGAGCCACAAAATGACGAAGCTCGATATGATTATTTCTGATCTAGGACCAGAAGAGTATAAAAGCTTAATGGAAAAATTACAAAAGGATGAATCAGGTGAATGCAAAAATACTATCGATCCAATATGAGTTTCTTTTTTTAATTATCATTAATAATATACTTAAAAATATTAGATAACATGTGTCAAACAATCTATTAATTCACATCTGTTTAATGTTCTACAGGGACCAACAACTCAGAAAAATAATGTTGTTCTAAGAAAAGAAAAGAAATAAAACATGCAAATGAAAATGAATTGATCCTTAGCTCATCTGGAGTGCTGCTGGAAGTTAACAAAAGGGAGAAAAACTTTTACAAAAGATTGAGGGATCTAGTGGAACAAATGTATAAGCGTTCTTTCCACTTACAATACAAAAATCAATCCAATGATTCCAAGAACCAAATTTTATCTAAACTATAGGAAGAGTTTCCAGAGAATCAATCAATGAGACATGTCAGAATTTTAATAGGAAAAACACACAACAACAAAAAAGAAGGAATGAAAAAGTAATATTCCTTTAAATGTTTGTCTAGAATTATTTATAAATATCACTTTTGTTATATTTACTTTTCATATATCAATATAAAAATTAAATATTTTATTGTCATGTTACATTTTCAGGAAGATTATGAAAATCTCAAAAGATGAACGCGCTGATATCATAAATATGCCAGTAGGAATGTCCAAAAAGGTGTACAAGGAGATGGTCAAAGAAATGGACAAAATTGCATCGCAGGAGGAGCCATCTCAACAACAATGTGCTTCAAATGTAATATGTAATCATTAAATTTTTCGATCATTAGGTACAATAAATAAACAATTTAGCATTAAATATTAATTTTCAATAATTTTCTTGCAGAAAAGAAAAGAAAATGGAACCCATTCAGCACATAAAACAGGACGACAAGGAAGAAAAGGGTTGATCTCTAAGTTTGTGAGTAATTGTTACTTCCTTATAACAACTTAACTAGATTTCATTTTTGTATTTTTTAAGTTGTTTTACAAAAATAATCATTGAATGTCTTCAAACAGGTGCTAACATACAAAGAAGAACCATCAGACGAATTGATTGAAATTGGGTTAAATATGGGTTGTGAGTATATGTTGGCATATCAGAAATTAATTGTAGAATTTGTAAGCATCTATCGATCTTGTTTTACTTAGCTCCATCTATAATTAATAGAACAAAAAAATCTTTTATATTAAATATATGATTTGTTATGGGGTATAAAACTTGCAGGAAACAAAGCATGGAACTGCGCCAACAGATGAAATTTTGAAAGATGGCATGGTACATGGTTTTGAAAGAATGTGTATAGTTTATGAGTCAATTGTTGCTATGGTACGTCATTTTTCTTTTCGATTTACATTGATGTATATTATTTAATATTGAAATTTTCATTATTCTCACCAATGTATATACACTCATTTTAGTTTATTTTTATGTTTGTAGATGGAAGGTGAAGAAGAAGAAAACAATCAACGCTGTGAACAAAACAATCCTGAAAATAACCCAAGTCATGGAAGTAGCTCTAGCAGTGACAACAGTTCAAGCGAAAAATGATGATCACTATGTTTGGATATCAAAGTAAGGCATTTTATTTTTTGAAATATGTCTGTGAAATTAGACATTTTGTTTAATGTAATGGACATAGTGTCCCAATTGAAAGGTAAAAGGATACCAATAACTGTCCCATTTTGTATGATAAAGACTGTCTTATATATATATATATATATATATATATATATATATATATATTCATAAAATAGTTTTAATTTATTCTATTGCATTCTCCATTGTCGCTATTGCATTCACCATTTTCGTTCTCAAATGCACTAATAAAAATTCAATTCATATGAATATTGTTATAAGATATATATGTGTCGAATTTTTATGAATAATGAATTTTAAAAAACCACAATAATTATGATATGATATAACAAATTAATCCAAACATCAGATTCAAATGCATTAATTAAAATGTAATTAATATGAATATTGTTATAATATGTGTCAAATTTTGATGAATAATGAATTTAAAACAATCACAATAATTGTACTGTCGCAGGTCGATGTTTCTAAAAAATACAAAATGAAAACCGGTGCGTGTCAGTAACTGTACACTGGTGTGTTTATGTGTCTATACGCACCGCTGCCGTTGTACGATCTATGGGCACTGCACAAATTCTGATACCAATTATAAATATCGGTGCATTTGTGTGATACTGCGCACCGGGGCATTTATTTATCTATAAGCACCGATGCATTTTTATGATATATGGGCACCGCACGAATACCGATACCAATTATAAAAATCAGTGCCTTTCTATGATACGATGCACCGATGCATTTATATAAGTCTACGCACTGGTGCATTGATACGACCTATGGGCACTGCACAAATCCCAAGATCAATTAGAACGAACCTGTGTGTTGTATGACCAACACTACGCCCTGTGTGGTTTTACACCTAAACGTCCCGGTGCATTCGATTGAGACTACCCCAGGGCATTGTCTACATGTACGCACCAGTGCGTTAAATCTAGAGTAGCGCACCGATGAAAAAAACATCCGTAATAACCTCCGGCCACACATTTTTTTTAGTTGTGTTGAGTTTCTGTTAAAATCTCCGCCAGAACCTCCGTAACAATAAACGAATGTTGTAGCAAATGTTTTTTTGACAATTTTGGCCAATTTTATAACACTAAAAACCTCCTTTATAACCTCCGCTAGATGGTATTTTCCTTGCAGTGATAGATTCTGCACTGCTTTAGTGAGCTTCTCAGATCGATCTGCTGTATTGGTTGTAGAAGGTGGGGCTGTAGGAATGGCTGTAAGGGCTACAACCTCCAAAGGAACTAATGAAAGTTTGACAGCCTGCTCTTTCTCCTTTATCATCTTTTCCATTTATGCTTCCATCTACCTCAACTGAGCATTTTGCTCCATGATGAGTTTCATCATGTCTGATTTTTGTGACTCTGTCTCTTCAATGTCTTTGGCCAAGGGGTCCTCTGTAGCTGACAACTTTAGCTGCTTCATCAATTCTACTATGTCAGCATTTTTCTTTTTAATCACCTCTTATGCAATGAAAACTTGAACCTGTCTCCCTGAAAATATAAAATAATATATACCAAAACAAAGGCCTATCTAAATACTTCCTCAGTGTGTAACTTGAAAAATTGTTCATGAATGGAATCTGAAAGGAATTGGATGAAGTTGAATAAAATAGAGGGCTTTGAATCTATGGAGAAAATGGAAAGGAAACCTATAATAGCCTTATCTACCCACTGATCTGAGTAATAATCAAGGAGATATGATATGATTGTACTGATATGCTTAGTTCTCTCAGGGAACATAGAAGATGGATAGGGAGGTTTCTTCTTAGGTAGCTGGGCATCTTCAGCCAGAAAAATCTCAAGGGTTTTATCCCTTTTTTCAAAGTCTAGCTTCTAATATAGTTCAATGAGTGCTTATTTAGAAAAAGGAGTGACATTCTCTGTAATAGGGGCATGCATCATTTGGTCTATGGTTTGGGCAGTTATGGTGATTAGAATCTCTCTTGAAGGGGCAATAATAGCTCTCTGATTGGGTACATAGAAAGCTTGACATTTCCTAATGAATTTAGGGGCACTATGGGTGTGGGGAAAGATATAATGGGGAAAATTGGATTCCCACATTCCAATGTCATCAGTCTTGTCACTGAATTTGTCTTCAAGCCATAAATACATTTCAAATAATTATAACTCACATAGGTTTTCATGGATTTTGCAATACCTATCTGCCAGAGGTATACGATCAAGCTCAATCGAGGAATGGAGCAGTGGATTCACAGTCTCCACTTAGCTTTTCCTCTTGGGGGCATGATGAACTCTTGTTTGATGGTGAATGAGGGTTTCTGGTAAAACAAATGGAGGTCGGGACTGAGTAAAAGCTCTGTAATGAGGAAAGGATGAAGATAGTTTCAGAGAATAGCTTGAAATCAATTGAATTTAGTTTGCTGGCACTCTTTCAACCTGCAAAAAACCTGTACAAAATATCGAAAATGGCAAGGCAAAAGGTTAAACGTTGATTAGGCATGAATTTATATAGAAATAGGTCATTTTATCATTAATGGTGGCACGGATCAGTAGGATTAACGGTTGGGGGAGAATTAAATTTATCAACAACTATATTACCATGGGAAGACATTTAATTGGCAATGGTTGGGTCCAGGTGGTGTGATGTGAATGGCACTCAACGGGTATATTAATGGTTTCCACATAGTGTGGTAAACTTCTTTTCAAAGGGGTTCCAAAGCAGTAAGTGGTTTCGTCTAGGGGGGTGTGAAATTAGGAGATGGCACCATATATGCGTGGGCCCAAAACAAAAAACCACCCATTTCAGACCCCCCCCGATGGTAAAGTTTGGATGGAGAGAGGGGGGGGGGGGGAATGATATGGGTCTTTAGAAGAGAGGAATAAACTGTTTCTGAGTTTTTCTAATAACCCAACGTTTCGGACTTCCTAAGTGAGTCCATCATTAGGGGTAGGCATCAAACGATATTTGAAATGTTGAGAGAAATAGGGCTGAGGAATGGAAGAATAAATAGTGATCTAAGAGGATATTTAATGATATGGGTCGTCAGATGAATGTGTGGGGAGATGGATGATGGGACATATGGAGGGGAGTTAATCAAGCAACGGTGGAGTTGGATGGGACGTTTTGTTGGGTGGCGGGGGTTTTAATAAAATGTAAAAACTTAGGATAGGGGAATAATGTGCCGAGTCTTCATTTTCATATGCAAAAACTTTTAGACTTAGGATAAAACTTTATTCCTCTGCCTTCCTATGCATGAAATAATTTTGTAAGTTTAAACACTTAGGATAAACATTTTTCATGATTTTCAAAGCCATCATGTAATTTATACCTACCCTTAAATTTTCAATTCTTTTTCTACGCTAACATTTTTTCATCTTATCTCTCTAGGGTGAATTTGAGCTAGCAAACCCACATATCCATTTTTTTTATATAACAATATAACCTACTCTATCCCTTATTTCTCCTATTGATTCAGATTAAACTGTTGAATCAATATCATTTTCTACCAAACTACTGATTTTTCAATATTAATCTGTTTGACAAATCTTTATTCACTAACCTATTTGACATGAAATTCACAATTCTTCCATCATGGTTAAACTGTATGATTGGAAAAAAATATAGTCATTGTGGCATTTTAGACAAGCTGTACACAATCTTATTAAATTTTTAACATAAAGGAAACTAATTTAGCAGTAGTGGCATTTAAATTTGCAACACTTTTAGTATTATTTCTCTTTTTCTTTTGTGGGGTTTTATTCTCTTTGTATTCTTTTTCAATTTTCTTCATATTCATTTTCTTTTTGACATAGCCTCTTTTGATTTTCTTTTATATATATTTTGGAAATCATTTGCAAATTTAAAATAATTTACAATGTAAAATTACAAATAATGACATATTCAATCACCTTGAGATCCTATAAAATATAAGACCCTAACACATTCAGTGCCTTGGGGTTTTTGGTTATGTATAGAAACCCGATGCTTTTATTTAGTTAGTGCACTGGTGTTATTGTTTCCATGAAGCACACCGCTTAAAAAGCATCTGCTAAAACCTCTTACAACCTAGATTTTTTTATTTGTGATGAAGTTTCATTATCATATCCACTAAAACATCCGCTACCACAAATGGATGTTTGTAGCAGAGGTTTCTTTGAATTTTTTTTCCAATTTAAAACACTAAAAACCTCCCTTATAACATCCATTGGAGCGTGTATATATATATATATATTTGAATCATGGTTCGATGTTTAGTTCTTTACTTACGACCGATATGAGTTCTAGTATGTCTATGAATGTTAATGAATGTCTGGATTGTGTTGTTCAATGTTATGTTCATGATTGATATGTGAAATTTTGTGTTTATGCTCTCTTATTTGAAAGCAATGGCTTTTGTATATATTAGTTCAGTTTGTTCACAGGATTAGAAAATGTTTGATAGATAGACATCAAATCTTCTTGTTTAATTATGAGAACATGTGTGTTCACGTGTGGTGAAATGATGCTCACAAATCTCTAAAAAAGTTTGATCATATCACAAGGGAAGTGATGGTAGCTTGTTAAACATTTCATAGAACCAATGAAATGAAAATATATTTGAAATATCACATTTTCTTTGTAAAATTAGCTAAAATACATGGAAGGTTTAATTCAATAATCCTTTTAATTAAGGCACTTAACCAATGTTTAATTAGTGTTTAAGAAATGCTTAATCATTTTTTAATTAAAATTTAAATCTATTGGCCTAAGGATTTTCATGCCATGGAGATACAGTTCCATATCATTGAAATCCAATACCAGTCCGGGGAAATGGCACATGGGGAAAGTGATCCTGGGTAAGTATTGTACCAAGGAGTATGATAGTAGTGAAGTGATCCCAAGGGATGTGGTATTGAGGTGGTGATATTGGGGAATTATGATAATAAGGATAGAACACTGAGGAACATGGTACAATATTTGTGATATTAAGTAAGAATGACATTGGGGAGTATGACATTGGGGAAGTGATCCTATGAAATTTGGTACTAGGGTGGTGATCCCAGGGAACATGGTATTGGGGGAAGTGGTTTGGGGGAATATCATCTCAGGGAAACGTCGTACCTGAAACATAGCACTAGGGAACTAAAAGGATGTGTCAGTATCGATATTACATGGGTGCCACATAGGGTTGTCAAACCTTTAGAAAATTTAAATGGATTTTTGTGTGGGGAGGCACGATGTTTATGGGCTAATAATGGCCTCCATCCATCGACCATCATCAAATCAAACATTGCATGGAACCCCAATGATGATAGCCCAACTTGATATGATGTAGGTGCCATGTGGACCCCACATTGTGGTGGCATGGCACCATGTGAGCTAGACATGGCCACATGGGTGCCACTAGATTTCCTTTAATGATGTGGCTTCTTAATGGACTAAAGTTATAAAGGGAATAACTTTATACGAAGTACTTGGATTGAGGTAAAATTTATATCATAGGAAATATCTCAACGAATTGAATGAGATGGTGATATTAGTTTTAGAAATGGTTATTCTTTAGGAAAAAGAGGTTGTTCTACCCCATATTCATAACAAACCCTGGAGATTAGGTCAAAAAATGAGTAACATTCCCACTTCCCAAGATGACTGTGAGGGAGTAGGAGGTGTCACATATTGGTATCAATGCTAAGGTTCAACACTGGACTTGAAAGGGCTCCAACACATATAATAGAATTCAATTTTATATGGATGAGTAAATTATGTTTTTATATGAATTATTTTTCAAATCTCTAGCTGATGTGATTGCTAACCAATATGGAATTCTTCTTTGTCCTTTTTTTTCTAGAAATATGTAACTAACATGGGTTTCAGTTGTGTGAACAACTTTATGTTAGCATGTTTGGTTTTGGCATGCCAAGGCCATGAATAATATGTTTATACTTGATCTTTATAATAGTTATGTGTGTGTGAAAGGACATAAGAATACACAATCAACAATAGAAAATAGAGGAATGAGAAACATAATGGTATGATACAACATGGATATAACGTTTCCTAACCAGGAAGAATATTTAGTTGGAAAAAAGGTTAGAAGGAAATTCCCATGGTGGGATGGATACCCTTAGAAGCTTGAGAGCTAAACTGAGAAATTGCAAGGCTGAAAATGAAAAGACTTTTATGGTTCAAGAAAGGTAAGCATAGGTGAATGCAGTGATATTGCAAAGCTTTTAATATCTGCAAAGACAAAGGAAACATGAAACTGGTGCTAGTTATCTAGACATGCATAAATCCAAGAAAATTCCTTCTAAACTCTATAAGCATGGTTTGGAAACAAATAAGTCAAAAGGTAGTAAGTCAAAGAAGAGGCACCATAAGACATGTGAAGACACAATGAGAGGAGGAACTCCTCTCTGTACTATGGAAGAGAAACAAACAACCATCATCAAATATTCAATACTATAACCAAGATAAGAAGACACCACTAGCAAAGGAAGAGTGAAAAAAACACAATGCCAGAAGAATTCAAGAAAGCAATTCTCCCTACCTTTGATGGACATATTAAGAAGAGTGATTAAGCATAAGCCTGAAAATTGTGCTTAAAGAAGTACTCCATATTCCATGAATATTATGAAAATATGAAGGAATTTGAAAGGAAAAGCTAACATGTGGGGGAAATATCTTAGGAATGTCAAAGGCATCAAAGAAAAGGAATTGAATTAGAAAATGTTTGTGAAATATTTTTGGGAAAAGTACTTATCGAAGAGGTAATTTGAAAACAAAATCAAAGAGTTTCATATGCATAAGTTGGGATACATCACCTTAGATGCCTACACCAACATATTTTTGGAACTACTGAGGTAGTGTCCTACATTGGGGATGAGAAGGTGAAGCTTCTAAGATATCTCAGTGGTTTACCACAATCCTACCAAGACATAATTGAATTTGATGAACCAAAGACATTGGAGGAAACTATAAGAAAGGCCTAGTACTGCTATGATCAGTCCAAATATACACCTGAATTCAAAACATATTGGAAGAAGAAAGACAAAACTAAGTTTAAAGGGAAAGGATCAAAATTATTAGGGTACAAGAAAATGGGGAAACTGTCAAGTTCAATACACCTACTAAAGGTGAGCTCCAATGGAACTTCCCCACTTCCAATAGAGACGGGCCTATAAAATCAACATGAGAAGAAGCACAGGAACCCAAGAGGAGGTCATTGCATCGTTGGGGATGTGGAGAGGATCATATGTTGAAATATTTCCCTCATATATAGTAGAGTAGCAAGATGTTGTACAATGTTCAAGGGGTAGTGACAATGAATGGTGTGGCTCAAAGCATACCTCAAATTTATGCAACATTTGACCACAAAAAAGTATATCATCAAGCCTCAATGACTGAAATGGAAGGTATGGTAGCTAGCCAACCTATTTCAATTTCAATTGATCTAGGTTCTAACTTTAGTTATGTCAAGCCCAAAATTACGAAGGCATGTGCCTTGCAGAGGAAACCACATGCCAAATCATGGTTGGTCCAACTAACCATGGGAGTCAAAACGAGGATGAATGATTTGGTGTATTCATGCAACCTGGAAATAAGTATCATGTCCATTGTAACATACCCTCATATATCCCATAGCCCATATTGAGGGTAAAATAAGATGCTACTATCGTTGACTTGAACTTAAATGTCGTGTTATAAAAATTGGGTCATGAAATTTCTTATTCTTTCGACTTAATTAAAAATAAAATACCAATTTCACTATCACATCCTCTCATTGATACTTCTCCAGTGATATAAAAATTAATTCAATTTGACTTATGGATCAAAATTTATGGCCATTTTAAATTTGTTCCATTATAATTTGCCATCTCACTAGGGTCTACCACGTGGTATCCCACATGGTTCCAGTGTGGTTTCTCCACCAATCCTGGATAAGTCTACATGAAAGGGCTTAGCGTAGTCAGGGTTGGTACCCATCACCACAACCAACGAACCACCTTACTTGGTCCCAACTACCGTCCACCAACCTAACCAAATCCCAACCCACCTGGGTCCTAACTAGATCAAACCTGAACTTCAACTAACCTCTGATACCGGGATGACTAGCCCAACTATCAACCCCCAACCAGGATGACTTGGTAAGGCCCGATTAGGCCCTAACATAGAATTTATTACAAAGTTCTCACACTTAGAAATTTTTGACCCTTTTTAACTTAGAATTTTCTCAAGCCACACAGACTAGAATTCCTTCATGTTTTATCTATGTCCTGAATAGAAATTATACTTCGTATGAAATTAAAGATTGACATAAATGCTCTTTCAAATCCCTCCAAGCATACCTCGACCATGAATTCCATTAATTGGTGCACCCACGATATCGGCTAATCTATTGGAGCACACCATAATAGTGATTCAACGTATTTTCCTGGCCCATAACAAAACTCAGGCGCCATTAAAACACAAACATCACATCCATGATTGGCGTATAAAACATAACCATAAGGAAGCTCATCCTGCTCCTAAACACATGAGTAAACATTAAGTTTACTTATTGAAAAAAAACCTAATAATACCAGAACATAGAACTAATAATTAATAGAAATACATGCCAAAAAACCATGTCCGTTCATGACAACTCACATGCACAAATTATAGATATCAATTACTACCAAAAGACCATGTTAATTAAATTCAATGAAACAACAAAGACTGATAGTTTCATAACAACATAATGCTCCACATATCTCTTAGGACTGGAAATTAATGAGATTCAAGCTCATGAAGCAAATACAAGAATCAACCATTCCTCATAAACTTTGCAAAAGGAATTAGCATTCCATATTCCCATAGGAAATCACATTCCTCATCATTATCTTAGATAATTAAACAATACAATGAACATGTACATAACATTCAAATATATCAACACATAAGTAAACACTTATCTTGTATTGAAATAATAACTGGAAATTGAGATTGGGAATTCAACTCTCCACCCAACCTTAAATTAGCCTGCAATTAATCCTTCTTGCAGCCAAACACCCCTGAGCCAAATTTCAAAGCTTAAGGAAGAGTGATTGAAGGAATAAAAAAAATTCTACTAGACATAACGAACAAGACCTGTTTCTCTCAAGTGTCCTCAATGGTTCTCCATTGTCATACCATAGGGAATTTAACTCATCCAACATCCATGAAGGGGTTCTTGCCAACAAAAAGAGTCTTATCTCAATTCAATTGGGGAATTTTGAGGTCTAAAATAGGCCTCCTAAGGAAATTATAAAATAATAGTAGAAATAATAAAATAATATTAGATTACATCATCAAATTTTAGAGGGAAAAATGAAAAACTATTTTTTCAACTCATATTTTCAACTTATCTCCCTATGGGTTTACCCAAATTTCAAGTTTAAATAGTCATTGGATGCAAAATTTTATTCCTCATCCTAGGAGTACCCATGTTGCATAATTTTGATGGACCCTACTACATGAAAAATGAGAAATGCATGAAAAATGTGATTGCCATCACTTTTTTTTATGTATTTCTCATTTTTCGTGTAGTAGGGTCCACTAAAAGTATGCAACATGGGTACTCATTAGACGAGGAATTAATTTTTTCATCCAACGTGCACTCCCACTCGAAATTTGAGTAAAACCTTAAGGAGATAAGTTGAAAATACGAGTTGAAAAAGTAGTTTTATTATTTTATTATTTTTTAATATTTTTACTTTTTTACTCCAAAAATAGTGAATCATCCCCCATGGTTGACATCATCATCTTGAATCTTATTGGTTCTTATAAATTTTATTTTGGTTGTACATTTTCTTAGGAGGCCCATTTTAGACCTCAAAATTCCCCTAATAGGCTAGTTGAGGAGTTTCATTCTAGCATGGGACGGTTCATTATCCGGATAAGCTATTGTAGGATCATAGAAACCATTTCTCCATGTAGTTCATCAGTGAGAGAAAGCATCATCATTATTAGCACCAAGGCTACACCCGATGGTTCATCATCCCTCGGAAGTACCTGGGTGTTTCTCTCCTAGCCAATAGGTTCATTAATCCACAAGCTTCCCAATGGGTTCATCAGTCCTAAGGCAAGCCAATTCTAGTGGGTTCACCTATCCTTAGGCAACCCATTTCTTCAATTTACAAGATTTCCAATGGTTTCATCAATCCTAAGGCAAGCCGCTTTTAGTGGTTTCATCGGTCCTTAGGTAAGCCACTTCTTTAATCTACAAGATTTCCAATGGTTTCATTAGTCCTTAAACAAGACACTTTTACTGGGTTCATCAACCTTAATGTAATGAATTTATATGTGATTGTTAGTCAACAAGCCCTCTTAGTTTTCTTTATCTAGGCTATCACCATAGTGACCTCTTTCCTCTGAACTCTCTTTGTGTTATTTTCTTTTCGCTTTTCCTCCTCTACTCAGGAATTCCACCCCCTTGATGACTGAATTCCCTTTCTCTCATCCCCCTAATCAATCATGTTCTTCTCTCCATGAAACAAATGAATCCATGAATATTATATACTAATTTCATGGACGTGCACCTGACCAGTGCAACCACCCTGCCAGCCTAGTCCACTCTGTAGTTTATTTTTTGTCATCTTTCCTTGAGTATTGTTTCCAAGAGAAGTATGGGTCCCGTCCTTCCCTTTCCATCTAAATTAAACGTGTAGTTAGCCTATTTAAGGTACACCAATCAAATTCCCAAGCAATATCTCTCCCCAAGCTCTAAAATATATGTCCCATATCTCAAAAATATTTTTTTAATTATAACAAAATGGCTATATTATTTACAATAGGGGATTATCCCAAAGAGGATATCACAAATCCCACCCCCTTGGAGGAACACTGTCCTCAGTGTTCTATAGCCAAATAAAATTACAAAACATGCTTAGCCCCAATCATAAAACCATTACGAATTTTATAAATACAACTCAATTACAACCATATTTTACATACAAATTCATGAGTATAAAATTTTATTAGGTCAAACACTCTTTAGTGGATCTTTATACCTCTTGACGTGCCTTGTCCAACTTGATAAATTTTCCCATTTCCTAAATTATTCATCTTCAGTGCACTATTGCACACTCTGATATTCAATTTGCTGTTGTTTTTCCTATAGTCAGCGTCATATGCTCATGCTGGAAATTCCATGATTTTACTTTATCATAAGCACAAATTTTTTCATGAGATTCATCATAAGGAAATTCTCAACAATTTAAAATCATACTTCTATCAAAATTTTTGTTATGGAGGTGAAATCTACAGTTTTAATTCACTTCATATCACAAAAAAGATCATATTAGTTCATAAATTCAAGACAATACAAATCATAAACTTAAGCTAAACTATTTGAGGGTTTCTCAGCCCCAAGTCAAGCACTCAACATAATTCCCTAAATTTTTTTAACTGTCTTTAAACTCAACTCATTTGGATGTTTTCTTAGCCCTTCATGAACATATAATTAACAAAGCCTATTCCTTTGGTGTTCTCAATTTCTCCTCATTGTTACACCATAGTGGCTTAACAACAAAATAGCGTAGGGGTTCATATGGAGCACAAAGAAACTAAGTTCAATTTTTGTAGAGATAGATATATATAAGTAAAAAAGAGGTTTTACAACTATGTTACTTCTATAGGAATAAGAGTACACTTTCCAACAAATTATTAGTGGTACTCATACGTGCTCTCAACCCTCCCTGTAGGCTACATCAAATGTTATCAGTCCAATATCCCTTGGGTTCCTTAACCTCTTAGAAGTTATCAACTAGCATAGTCTCTAGTGGTTTTATAAGACTGGTCAGGAAAACAACCACAACTCTATGATTCTCAACCAACAAGCCCTCTAGGATTTCTCAATATAGCTATCTCATAGCATCCCTACTCAATTGAACTCTCGTTCGGTTTCAACACAATGCTTAGTGACATACGTGCCCAATCCCGCAACCAATGATTCCCATCATTAGTTCCTTGTCAAGAAATAATACACCATGGGCACATAAAAGTCATAATCAAATGATAGTAAAACAATTAACAACAATAATTCCCACTTTCTTACTGGATTCCTCACAAAACGTGAAATATCATTGGATAATTGTATTATGCTATCTGAAACATGTCATTCATATGCATATATTCATCAAATTTTATGAGTTCAACCAATCATCCTTCCACGAGAATGATTCTTGACAACCACCTATTACATATAATGGAATTGTCTACCTTCATTTAATCATCAACATGTTTATGAGAATAACACATATTTAGATATGTCAATGTGATCAGAATTTAGAGAACTCCCTGCATTTATGTAGAGCATTCATAGAAGTGAAACAACAGTTTCCAACCTGGCCAAAGGAATTATTTTATCTAAATTCCTTCCTTTTACCTTTTTCCGCCTTATTGTCACCATCAGTACTATCAAATGATATTATTGTTGTTACGATATTTAACGATTCATTACACTCAACATTTATTTCTCATGTTGTTCACATAAGTGTATTTTTCAAGCTGCATATATTTTTATTTATTCATGCCCTTGTAGCTTTCAAGAGCACCATTAATCATGATTTCCAACCACGAACTTTCCTTCCCATATGCCCAATGATATTCTAGGTTTCTTGGAACCCATTGAATAACCTTACCAAGTTACCCAAACATGGAAATTATAATTCCTATTTTCCTGCCATCCACATAGTCATAAAATTTTAAAGATATATTTTTTTGTCTTACTACTATGATGGTTCTCAATTAAAATATTGTCATACTGAACAAAATATTTTTCCTTCACTACATCATAGTACAAAGAATATGTTTGTATGTGTGTGTGTATTAGCCATGCGATTTCAAATTATAGAAAACTTCCCTTTTTGTGTCATTCACATGGTTGTCTTGTCGTTGTCCATTTATTCCCATGGACTAAACCAACCCACTTGGTTATCACATCCTTCCTTCCTGCCTCCATTACCCCTTTATTCATGCATTAGGATTCATCTAGGTTTTATACTCCATATCAAGTTCCTCTCGGCCCTTCCTTGAATATACATGGATTTCTTTCCACATTCAATCAATTTTCCCAAGGCCCCAAAGCATGAAAGACAAAAGGAAAAAATAAAAAGGAACGAGGGTAGCAATAAAAGGAAAACAAGTTTCATGACAATAATTATAAAATAAAAAAAATATATCATGGCCATGCCCTTAGCCAACATATAAAACAATAAAATAAAATATGAGGCCAATAATAGACAAAATTGAAAAACATATAAAACATTCAAGAATCCCACAATGACTCAATCCCATGAGTTCTGGTAGTTCAATATGCCTTTATTGCCATATTTATGTCTTTGAAATGAAATCGAGACTTTTCCTATGTCTCATGCCAACTTTAAAATTTCAATGCCCCTCTAAATACTCCTAGAAGGGACCTTTCAATGTTTAACATAGAGCTTGAGGGAATGCCCCCTCCTCTTCCCTAGCATCGCACACTGCTGGTTCACGTTCTTGAGGTTCACATGAAATACTCTTCTTCTTGATGAAACTAAGTCTTATAATGCGTTTCCACACACACACTGAGTTGTTAGTTTAAAATAAAACAAACAATTTCAAATATTTCCTCGCCATGCTTAAATTGTAAATATATACGCATCTCAAATTTCTGTTAGTACCATGTATCAAAATCGAAAACTACATGCACATGTAAATATAATTCATGGCTATACAAATTTAAGGCTTCATTCTCTTGGCCAAGACCTGCAATAGAAATGGAAATCAACTTCTTTACCAAAATCAACATTCTTAGTTTCATTTAGTCTCTTTTTTTAGGAATTATCATTAATTATGATCAACCTTCTTGCTAAGGCCAACATTTGGCAATGAAATTCAACCTCTTTACTAAGGCTTGCAACTATATTTAGAGTATTCCCCCTTACTGACACCAACATTGTTGCTTAACCATCAACCTTCTTTCCCTAAAGATAGTAACCAAGACATATACAATCTAGAAAGTTTAGTTAGAGAATAATATAACACTTCATCATTAGTCTTATATTTTCACAGTTATGAAATCATCATGCACATGCACTCCAAATAATCTACAATTAATTGGTACATGGCCATCACACAAGGTGCTACCACCAACACCCACCTGCAATCATTAGAGACCACATTACTCTATAATAGAGTCACAAAATCCCATGTCCCCAATGATCTGGCACAAAACCATTTCCATTAAACCTATCCAATTCAAGGAGTGAACCTGGATCTTCTAACCTTACATTGATATAACATACATTATAGGCATTAACTAGCCTTCCATACATTATACACCATTCCTTAAACAAGGAAGGTATTGACCATTGATGACAAGAAATCATAAGAATACCATGATGACAAAAATAAACATATATAAACATTCAAACTCTAATCCATTGAGGCTCTTAGCCTCATATTATAGACCATGGGATTCCCACATCCCAATAAACACACACACACATACTCAACATTCAATAGAATCAAGCAATGTCATCCAGACACGTCATACAGGGATTTTTCCCATATCCTTTATATCATATGAACATTCACATGCATCTTTTATTCCAAGTGTGCAAAGGAACACCATTTAACCAAAAATGTTGGTGCATTAAAAAAATTCATGCACACTACCTTGTAGACAATGTTGCAAGTATTAAGAAATGAAAAGCATCCAAGGTCACAACAATAGACTGTCCAAACCTCCAAGATGCACATTAGAAAGCACATACAATTTCAAGGAATTGATTAAAAAAACATATTATAAACATCATTTCATTCACCATGCAATAAAAAAACTAATCATATAAGAAACAAAACCACAGTCAAATTAATATACTACACTTAATGTTAAATATCCAGTTCACATCCATAGGTCTAGGTACTGAACCTTCTGCTCTGACATTATTTTGCAGCAGGGCTCCAATATTTATTCCCAAAGGCCTAGCATTGAAAACCTTGCTATGATACCACTCTGTAACATATCCCCATCTATCTCATAACCCATACTAAGGGTAGAAGAGGATGTTTCTATCATTTATCTAACCTCTAATGTCCTATTATGGAAACATGGTCATAATATTTCTCATTCTTTAAACTTACTTAAAACAAAAAACCAATGCCACCATTGTATCCATCTCGTCGAGACCTTTCGAACAATATAAAGTTTACTTCAATCTGAATTACAGATAAAAATTTATTGCCATTTTAATTTTATCTCGTTATACTCTTCCATCTCATCAGTGTCCACCACGCGGCACCAACATGGTATCCCACATGGTTCCCATGCAATCGCTCCACCACTCTTAGATAATTACATGTGGAAGGGTAGAAAAACACGCACACAAAATTTAGCATAGATGAGGTCAGTCCCCATCACCACAACTGACAAAACACCTTACCAAGTATCAACTACAAACCCCTGACCTGGCTAACTCCCAACCTGCCTGGGTCCCTAATAGCTCAAAACTAAACTTCCATCTAAATCTTTGTTGGTCGGCTTAATTGTCGAATTAAAACTCATAATTTAATTATCAATCCGAGAGTCGTAAACGCGAGTTGTATTGCGTATTGGTTCAGCTCACTAATCAGAGTATAAATATGTTCCTTTGTAATGATAAACTAGATACTGGAATGAAACACACAGTTGCTTGCAAATAAACAATCGTGAAAATGAAACTTACTGAACCAATTCCATTCACTGCAAACTCCACACTATAATTAAACTACAAATCAATCCTCAATCATGTAACATTCTTGCGCTCTCATTCTACTTTTAAATCTCCTATGATAACTTAAAAACCTTAATCTATTAACTCCTCTCACTAACTTGATGTTAACACTTGAAACTAAGACTTAAGATAACTAAAAGAACACACACATTACCTAATAATAACTTCAAAGCTTAAACTAACTAAAGTTACTCGTGAGAACAAATTCAAGATTTAAATTAAAAAATTACAATTCTTTCTATTGCTAAAAGAAACCATTTCACTCTATAAAATAACATTCAAAAATCCCATTAAAGACTATTTAAATATTTTAATCTAAATGAAAATGAACTATTAAAAAGCAAGCCTACTTCAAATCGAATCATCACACTGTATTTAAACTTGATATCTCTACCTAATCAAATCCACACTCAAACTCCCTCACATAAGAAAGTGATTATACTATGAAAGCAATAACGAAACTAATTAAAAAGAGATATAAAATAAAACAAATTCTAATTAAAAGAGGTCTAATTATTGAGTGAAATCATGCGTAAACAAATATTTAAATCCTAAAAATATTTAAATAAATTAGATAATGCAACGATGATTTAATATTTTAAATGATCAATGTTAACCTATTCAAATTCAAAGCATCTACAATTTGTTCGAATTCCTGAATCAAACTCAAGACTTGGAAAACAAAACAATGATCTAAGTAGAAATAAGAAATATGAGATGCTATTGAAAAGCAATTTAAAACAAAATATAAATTAAACAATTTAGATTAAGAAATATGAGATACTATTGAAAAACAATTTAAAACAAAGGATAACTCTATAAATTAAACAATTCCTAAATTGATGAGGAATGAGAACTCGAATCCAGGTTGCAGTGGATCCTTGCCACTCCCTGGAGCAAGTCCGAAACTAACCCAACATTAAAAATAAAAATTACAATGGTTACATAAAAAAACAAATAAATGCAAATCCAAAATTTATTAAATTAAATCACAACCATTTCTTCAAACATTAATCAACAAATACATCAGCTGCTGGGCAATTTGATGCCAGATCTACATCTTCAGAAATCGATTTTACATGAGAAACTTTGGCTCTATGCATCTCAGATACTTCGCTCCTCTAATTGACAGACTCATACTCTCTGCATTTGAGAAATAAGAATTACATCTAAGAGCTTTCTCATTATAATGTGCATCTCCTTCTTCTAATGCGCAACTCCTCTAATTGACGGACTCTTCATTCTACAACTACTCTCTCTATTCCCTCGACTTCCGGCAATCTGCGCAGCTACCATTCCTATGGATCGACTGCTTCATTCTTAATGCGTTGCTCTCCTTATCTGCACACAACTACTACATATTTCTATATCCCCATCCATCGATTCCAACAACTTATATATACATTGTCAATTACCAAACTTGGAGGATCTCAACAACTAATCAGAATATAGAAGATTAACAATTTGCCAGAAATGAGAATTAGCTTTGAACATAATGCCAAATTGGAGAAACCGTTCCTCTTTTTATGGGTTGTTGTTGCTGGAAGATGTGTTCGTGGCTTCTAGAGGAGACCCTGTAAATTACCTTCCTCAATTTGATCATCCGACAAATTCATAGATGATATATCCTTCATTATGCTTGATCATCAACGTTGGATTTTTTTTCAATCTTGGAGAACATGGGTGAGAATAATATGACCATTTCCTTTCACATTTCTTTTTCTTGGAACGAATCTAGTTATAAATGTTATCATATATTAACGTTGTGTTGTCTTCGTTCCACAACTTTTGGCCTTCAGATTTTTCTCTCCTACATAGTTGATGGACTCCATTGCTGTCTTAGAAAACTTCAACAATTGACTGTTAATAAATTTATCAGCGTTCTATTTCCCTTTGTCGCTGATCAAACAAATATATGCTTCATGGTTCTGGGCATCCTTTGCTCGGTGGCCGGTGAGTATGTTTGCTTCACTATTTGCTGAGGACTGGGTTACTCCATTGCCCATTAAATTTCTCTCAATGGTTGTCTCGTTATGTCTTATGCTTGTCGCGTGTAGCATGTCATTTCCTTCATCAATCAAAAACCTATCTGGGCCTCGGTGAGCAAGGAATAACAATGATACAACCAAAATTACACATCCACCAAGGGCAGAAATGCCTTTTGAACCATGTAAATTTTGAACCAATTTGATGCAGACACCTGATATATTACTCATCATCCTTGTAAGGGTATTCTTCAGGAACTTTCTCTAGAATTTTCAATCTTTAATTCATATGCATCATCCCCACAAAGCATATCCCGAACCCATATTACTTCAGTTTTCATAGAGACCATTTCAAGTTCTCCACGTATGACACCACATAAGGCATTACAATAATAAAGGCCTTGAAAAGTCTTAGGTAACTCAAAAAAGTCTACAAGAGGATTATCCTCAAGGACAAGACTGCGTTCAGTCCCATTTGCATCCCAATTAGCTACACTTGCTGTCACGCCCATGAACATTTTGAAGCCTACCTTTGCAATAGCTTCTGCTTTCTCTTAAAATCAACAAGAGGATTATCCTCAAGGAAAAGAATACATTCAGTCCCATTTGCATCCCAATTAGCTACACTTGCTGTCACCCCCAGGAACATTTTGAAGCCTACCTTTGCAATAGCTTCTACTTTCTCTTAAAATCAACATATCTCGTAATATTTGATTTCGCTAGAAATTCATCTATAAGCCGAATGCCAATGTTATAACCCATTTGATCAAGGTGTTTATTAAATTCTTCGACCTCTTCAAAATCAGTTAGCAGCTGGCACACAATAGCTTGAGAGTGAAGAGCTCCTCATTCACTCGTTCAACATTTGCAAAGACTGCATCCCGTGACGATAAATCCTTCACGAAGACGAATTTTGCCAAACGGTTTATGGGTTATAAGAAACATGGTGCTCTGAACACAACCCACATCTCGGAATTTAGAGATTATGCTCCATTTGGTCGCAAATTGGATATTCTCACCTACAACAATTCAACTACCCAGCTGCTTCCTTTATGCATTTGGTGAATTTGCACTTGAATGCATTCTTGCACCGAACCTTCCTACAACCAAGAATAAATTTATTAAAAACACTTGTCAAATTAACTAAAAACAAGAATTTATAATTTAATAGCTATTGTTTCTAAATTCCTCTAATTAACAACATAATGGATTAATAACGATTAAAAACATCAGGTACAAGTATGTATTTATTTGATAAAAATCGTAAAATTTTGGACAAAGATGCATCTCAACATCCCCCCACGCTGAACTTCTTGCATGTCCTCGTGCAAGAAAAACCTTTAAGACGATGAAATAATGTAGGGAAAATTTCAGCAAATATTTTAGCAAGTAAGGATGGAGATGCCTGATAATGAAATGCCTTCATTAGCCTGCAACATAACTATTACATCACCAGCTAAAATGATACGAAATGATAAAACAAGATCAGGTACCGAAAGTAGACATGATGGAGAAAGAGTATGGCACATGCCTATTACCTTGTCCCATTTTTGTTTTTTCCCAGAGTCTTATGATGAAAATCAAATTTTGTTGAAAAAGTGCAGTTTCAAAAAGAATAACACAAGATTCCTGCACCTACTATAACAATCTCCTACCTAGGTCATTCTGCACAGATTTAGAGGCAACTACAATCAATATGCATTGTTGGCAACCAACACCTTGTGAGTAGTCATCATTGAGTACTTCATCACTTCCAATACCATAGATAATTAAAGTGAGTTATGATACCAATCAACAACCTCTTTATTGAACACTCTAAATTACATTGTTATCTGGATTCAAAAATACATTTCCTCTTACTCTAGTACAATGGATTACCTTCACTAAGGGTACCACATCATTCAAAGATTCTTGATTTTTGAAAGATAGAACTCAAAGCATCATCTTCAAATTGTCTTAAGAACATTGTCCAAGAAAAATTATGAGTCTTAAGGAAAGAGAAGGATAGCCAAACAAATCATAGTATGCAGTTAAATTTAATACCACAAACATGGCCCTGCTGCCCGCAGGTCTCCATAACATCGACAAGGATGTATTTTAACCTAGCGAAATGTCAGTATCCCACTTACTAGATAAAGATTCAGAGTTTGTTTATTTTAATTTTTAGACGAAGGCCACTGCTCTGGCTTGGTAACTAGCTGATGGCAGTGCCACTCACAAGAAGTAACATGGATGAACAGGCCGGCTCATGATGAGACCTCCTGTCTTCCAGCTTTTTCGTTGAAAGCCATTTCTCTGGCTTGGTGACCACTAGCAGTAATGTCATGCATGCTAGGTCTCATGATCATGGTAGGTCAGCTCATCACGAGACCTCCTATCCTTCCCTAAATCTTTGTAAGCTCTGATTATGATTAACCTTAAGGTTACTTAATAAGTGGGGAGACAAATCTTCTCCTTAAGAGTACAAGATGGCATGAAAAGTTTTTAATGACTAATCATTGCTGGCTAATTCCGCTACCCTAAAGACTTGTTAAAGATATCCCAGACAATGACTGAAATATTCTTTGAGTTGAGAATGCTAGTGTTCTCCCGAATAACTCGTTATGATCTTTGAAAGAGTGGTCCATCATAGGGGTTTTCCAATAGTACCTTCTAAGGGAAACTAAAAATATATATCCGAGATGACAACTTATGAGAACGATTAATCATGGTTACTTTTGCAAAATCATGAGGTATTAGAGTGAATTGTACTCAACAATATTTGTCACAAATGTGTGTGTCCAAAAATAATGTGGATCAAAAGTAGTTTTAACAGGCATTATTAAAATTGAAAACCCTAATAGCATTATAACTGCTTTATTCATTTATTCTCCTACCCTATTTTACCCGAAGAGGCGAAAGACTCATCTTCAAGTATATGAGTACTTCCAATGAAGCCATGTGCGTAACAAAATGCTGATTATACTCACGCTTAGTTTTAAAGAATAGACTTCAAGACATACGAAAGCATGAGAAACCAGTTGCTTTAATTGATATGGTACTAGGAGTTTTCAAATGTTGAGGAAATAAGATGGCTTGATGACTGCTTGAAACCATGATTCAATGGAATCCACATATTTATGATTCTCCAACTGATGCAAATATTCCATAGTTTGATAGTCACTCTCCTGGAGGCACAAATAATCTGGTGAAAGAGAAAAGATAAATCCCTCAAGTTTAGGCTCAAATATTTTCTTTTCAAACTGACAAGAATGGTTGAGAGAGATTCTAGGGTTTTGAGTTTTAACAACATTTTCAGAATAAGTTCCAATGAAAGATTGCTCCTCTTGTGTTCTTTGAATTATATCTTCTTGGGATGAATGCTCTGTAGTAATGGGGGAAGTTTCCAGATTCATTCCCTTTTCCAACATGGAAGATGTAGCATTTTGTTCCAAAGGGGAATCAACGGAAAGAATAGGCGGTTCGAACTGCTGTGCAACCTGATGGTTTAGATTAGGGTTTATGATGTGGTTTGTTCTAGGGTTTTCGTTAATGATTGGACTAAGGTTTGGATTTGAATTGGGATTAGGTCTAGGGTTTTAGTTAAAGCTAGGGTTTGAATGAGGGCTAGGTTTAGGGTTTGGACTAGAGTTAGCATATCGATGAGGGTTAGGATAAGGGCTAGGATATGGATTAAGGCTAGGTCTAGGGTATGGACTAGGGTTAGGGTAAGGTTGCACATACGGCTGGGACCAAGGAAGAGGATAACTTAATGGTGTGTTGGAAAGAAATTGTGGTTCTTGTTGGTGCTCATATGATTGAATTTGCATGGGAGATTTCCCTAGAGAGAAAGATCCAAATGATTCTTGAGGCCATGGAGATATCTCGCTCGAGGATGAAGGCCAAGGAGAGGGCCATTGTGGCCATGAAGTTGGATATTCAATTGGAGGAGGATCGAGAGTTTGCCATGAAATTCCAGGATTATAAACATGCAGAGGAACCTGCTGAGGAAAATAATCATTATTCTAAGTATCAAATGGTGTTTGGTTTTGAGTTATACCTGGTGGTTGATTTGATTCCTTACTTGATTCCGTGAGTACCTTTCGTAATCGTGGGAGTGATGGGAAATGTTTGGTTGCATGACCATCCTCGCAAATTTTGCAAACTTCCAGACTGCTAAGTGGACACTTTCCAAGGAAATGTTTCTTTCGACAGTTGGCGCAAAGGATAAGCAGTGGTTCTTCATCCTTCTCTTGTTCCTGCAAATCATCCAATTTCGAAATCAAAGATTTAAATTTATGTTCAGGCAAGATATTAAATTCATCACTTTTGAATTCATCATCGGATGAGTTTTTCGTCTCTATAATAGCATAAGAACTCCTCATTGAATGATTCCTCAAAATACAATCTTCTTGTCTTCAATGAGAAAACTGGTACATTCTGTCATCACATGGATTAGTATGCAAGGGTTCTTACAGTACCCCAAAAATGATATAACGTTGAAGATTGGATTTTGAAGATAAATGAATTTTAAAATCTTTTGACTGAAATACAACTCACCACACTTGCATGAAAGGAAAAATGCCTAATCAAAGTGCTATTTAATCTATTAAAAACAAGGAAATTTTGAAATTAAATGTACAAAGCCTGTTTCTAATTCTACACATAAGTTAGATAAGGAAATAAAAGTTCAAGAGATAAGAAATATGGCCAGACTTTGGAGCAACCCCACAATAGTGGATGCGTGGCTCTTCACTCACGTCTTACCGTACACTCTCCGCCCTCTAACTGCCCTGCAATATCCTTGAAACTTCGTGAGAAAATTTTACCTGAGCCAAAATACAACTCCCCGGTAATGGTGCCAAAATGTTGGTCGGCTTAGTTCCCAGATTAAACCTCTCAATATTAATTATCAATCCAGGAGTCATAAACGTGAGTTGTACTGCATATTGGCTCAACTTACTGATCAAAGTATAAATATGTTCCTTTGTAATGATAAACTAGATACTGGAATGAAACACACATTTGCTTGCAAATAAACAATCATGAAAATGAAACTTACTGAACCAATTCCATTCACTGCAAACTCCACACTGTAGTTAAACTACAAATCAATCCTCAATCATGTAACATTATCACACTCGCATTCTACTTTTAAATCTCCTATGATAACTTAAAAACCTTAATCTATTAACTCCTCTCACTAAATTGACATTAACACTTGAAACTAAGACTTAAGATAACTAAAAGAACACACACATTACCCTAATAATAACTTCAAACATTAAACTAACTAAAGTTACTCTTGATAACAAATTCAAGATTTAAATTAACAAATTACAATTCTATCTATTGCTAAAAGAAACCATTTCACTCTATAAAATAACACTTAAAAATCCCATTAAAGATTATTTAAATACTTTAATCTAAATGAAAATGAACTATTAAAAAGCAAGCCTACTTCAAATCGAATCATCACACTGTATTTAAACTTGATATCTCTACCTAATCAAATCCACACTCAAACTCGCTCACATAAGAAAGTGATTATACTATGAAAGCAATAACTAAACTAATTAAAAAGAGATCTAAAATAAAACAAATCCTAATTAAAAGAGGTCTAATTATTGAGTGAAATCATGCGTAAACAAACATTTAAATCCTACAAATATTCAAAGAAATTAGATAATGCAACAATAATTTAATATTTTAAATGAGCAATGTTAAACTATTCAAATTCAAAGCATCTACAATCTGTTCGAATTCCTGAATCAAACTCAAGACTTGGAAAACAAAACGATGATCTAAGTAGAATTAAGAAATATGAAATGCTATTGAAAAAAAATTTAAAACAAAATATAAATTAAACAATTTAGATTAAGAAATATGAGATACTATTGAAAAACAATTTAAAACAAAAGATAACTCTATAAATTAAACAATTCCTAAATTGATGAAGAATGAGGACTCGACTCTAGGTTGCGGTGGATCCTTGCCACTCCCTAGAGCAAGTCCGAAACTAACCCAACGTTAAAAAAAAATTACAATGGTTACATAAAAAAACAAATAAATGCAGAGCCAAAATTTATTAAATCAAATCAAAACCATTGCTTCAAACATTAATAAAAAAATACATCAGCTGCTGGGAAATTTGATGCCGGATCTACATCTTCAGAAATCGATTTTACATGAGAAACTCTGGCTCTATGCATCTCAGACACTTCGCTCATCGAATTGACGGACTCATACTCTCTGCATATGAGAAATAAAAATTACATCTGAGAGCTTTCTCATTCTAATGTGCATCTCCTTCTTCTAATGCACAACTCCTCTAATTGACAAACACTTCATTCTACAGCTACTCTCTCTATTCCATCGACTTTCGGCAATCTGTGCAAATACCATTCCAATGGATTGACTACTTTATTCTTAATGCATCGCTCTTCTTATCTGCACACAGCTACTACATATTTCTATATCCCCATCCATCTATTCCAACAACTTATATATATATTGTTAATTACCAAACTTGAAGGATCTCAACCACTAATCAGAATATAGAAGATTAACAATTTGCTGGAAATGAGAATTAGCTTTGAACAAAATGCCAAATTGGAGAAAAAGTTCCTCTTTTTGTGGGTTGTTGTTGCTGGAAGATGTGTTCGTGGCTTTTGGAGGAGACCTTGTAAATTATCTGCCTCAATTTGATCATCCGTCAAATTCATAGATGATATATCCTTCATTATGCTTGATCATCAACGTTGGATTGTTTTTCAATATTGGAGAACATGGGTGAGAAGAATATGACCATTTCCTTTCACATTGATTTTTCTTGGAACAAATCTAGTTATAAATGGTATCATATATTAATGCTGTGTCATCTTCGTTCCACAACTTTTTGCCTTCAGATTTTTCTCTCCTACATAGTTGATGGACTCCATTGCTGTCTTAGAAAACTTCAACAATTGACTATTAATAAATTTATCAGCGTTCTATTTCCCTTTGTCGCTGATCAAACAAATATATGCTTCATGGTTCTGGGCATCCTTTGCTCGGTGGCCGGTGAGTATGTTTGCTTCACTATTTGCTGAGGACTGGGTTACTCCATTGCCCATTAAATTTCTCTCAATGGTTGTCTCGTTATGTATTATGCTTGTCGCGTGTAGCATGTCATTTCCTTCACCAATCAAAAACCTATCTGGGCCTCGGTGAGCATGGACTAACAATGATACAACCAAAATTACACATCCACCAAGGGCAGAAATGCCTTTTGAACCATGTAAATTTTGAACCAATTTGAAGCAGACACCTGACAGATTACTTGTCATCCTTGTAAGGGTATTCTTCAGGAACTTACTCTAGAAGTTTCAATATTTAATTCATATGCATCATCCCCACAAAGCATATCCCGAACCCATATTACTTCAGTTTTCATAGAGATCATTTCAAGTGCTCCACGTATGACACCACATAGGAAATTACAATAATAAAGGCCTTGAAAAGTCTCGGGTAACTCAAAAAAGTCTACAAGAGGATTATCCTCAAGGATAAGACTGCATTTAGTCCCATCTGCATCCCAATTAGCTACACTTGCTGTCACCCCCAGGAACATTTTGAAGCCTACCTTTGGAATAGCTTCTACTTTCTCTTAAAATCAACACATCTCGTAATATTTGATTTCGCTAGAAATTCATCTATAAGCTGAATGCCAATGTTATAACCCATTTGATCAAGGTTTTTATTAACTTCTTCGACCTCTTCAGAATTAGTTAGCAGCTGGTGCAAAATAGCTTGAGTGTGAAGAGCTCCTCATTCACACGTTCAACATTTGCAAAGACTGCATCCCCTGACGATAACTCCTTCACGAAGCCGAATTTCGCCAAACAGCTTGTGGGTTACAGGAAACATGGTGCTTTGAACACAACCCACATGCTCCATTTAGTCACAAATTAGATATTCTCACCTACAACAATTCAACTACCCAGCTGCTGCCTTTATGCATTTGGTGAATTTGCACTCGAATGAATTCCTGCACCGAACCTTCCTGCAACCAAGAAGCAATTTATTAAAAACACTCGTCAAATTAACTAAAAACAAGAATTTATAATTTAATATCTATTGTTTCTAAATTCCTCTAATTAACAACATAATGGATTAATAACGATTAAAAACACCAGGTACAAGTATGTATTTATTTGATAAAAATCATAAAAGTTTGGACAAAGATGTAGCTCAACAATCTGCTAATGGGATGACTATCCTAGCTAATGAACCCCAACTAGGCCAACTCGGTAAGGCCCAACTAGGCCTCAAATTTGGCTTTATTATGAAGTTCTCACACTTACAAATTTTTGACCCTTTTTAACTTAAATTTTTCTAAGGCCACGTAGACCGAAATTCCTTCAGGTTCTGTCTGCATGCTCATGTGAAATATTACTTCCTATGAAATTAAATATTGACATAAAGGATATTTCAAATCCCTTCAAGCATACCTTGGCCATGAAGGTCATTAAGTAGTTCACCCACACTATTAGCTAACGTGATGAAGCACACCATAACAATCATTCAACATATTTTCCCATCCAATGATATAAATCATGCCATTAAAACATGCATATCACATACATGATTTGCATAAACAACAAAACTGCAAGGAACTTACTCATCCTACTCCTGAACACATTAGTAAACATAAACCTTACTTATTGAAAAACAACCCAATAATCCAAAAACATAAAACTAAGATTTAACATCAATACATGCCTAAGAACCATGTCCATTCATGACAACTCACATGCACAAAACATATAGAACAATTCCTGCCAAAATACCATGTTGATTAAATTCAATGATACAACATAGACTAATTTTAGGCTTATACCAACATAGAGATGCATGTATCTCTCAAGAATGGAAATTGATGAGATTCAAGCTCATGAAGAAATATAGGAATTAACCATTCCTCAAAAAATTTACAAAAGGAATCAACATTCCATATCTCCACAAGAAATCACATTCCTCGATATTAGATTAGACATTTAAACACCACAATTAACATGTACATAAAATTCATATATATTATTGCATAAGTATACACTTATATTATATTGAAATAATAATTGGCAACTGAGATTGAGACTTTAACTCTCCACTCAACCTTAGATTGGCCTACAATGAAATCCTTCTTGCAACCAATCTCCCCCGAGATTGATTTCAGAGCTTAGGAAGAGTACTCTAAGGAATAAAATTAATACTATTATATACAATGAACATGACATGTTTCTCTCAGGTGTCCTCAATATTTCTCCATTTTCATACAATAGGGTCTTTAACTCAGTCAACATCCATGCGAGGGTTCTTGTCATCACAAAGAGTCTCAACTCTGTTCTAGGTGAGAAGTTTCATTATAGCATGGGAAGTTTCGTCAACTGCATAAGATATTGTAGGAGCATAGAAACCACTTCACCATGTATTTCATTAATTATAACAAGAACTAGTGTTATCAACCCCAAGCCTACACCTAGTGGTTCATCACCCCCCCAAGTACTTGGGTGTTCCTCTCCTAACCAATAGGTTCATCAATCCACAAGTTTTGAGTGGTTTTATCAATCCTAAGGCAAGCTACTTTCTAGTGGGCTCATTAGTCCTTAGGAAAGTTGTAGCTTCAATCTAAAATATTTCGAGTGGGTTCATCAATCCTAAGGCATGCCACTTCTAGTGGGTTCATCATTCCTTAGGTAGGCCATTTCTTCAATCTATAACCTTTTCAGTAGGTTCATTAGTCCTTAGGCAAGCCACTTTTAATGGGTTCATCATCCTTAAGGAAAGCCACTTCTCTCTAATTCTTAGCTAGAAAGCCTCCTTGGTTTCTTTAGTTGGACTATCATCAGAGCAAACTCCTCCTTCTAAACTCTCTTTGCATTATTTGTTTTTCACTTTTCCTCTTGTACTCATGAATTTCTCTCCCTTGATGATTAACTTCCCTTTCATGCATCCCCTCTAATCAATTGTGCCCCTCTCTCTTTGAAACAAATGAATCCATCAATGACCTAGTTTTCCCTCTATATGATTCCTTCTATTTCCTTCCATGACTGTGGTTGAACCATATACCAGTTGGGTGGGCATGCACCTGACCAATGAAACCACCCTGCCAACACATTCCACCTTGTATTTTATTCTTTTTCCTCTTTGATTACAAATTTTTTTCCAAGAGAATTATGGGTATCGGACTTCCCTTTCCAGCTGAATTCAATGTATAATCAAACCATTTAAGGTACACCAATCAACTTCCCAAGTAGTCTCTCTCCCCAAGCTCTGAAATTTGTGTCCCATATATGTGATAGTTCTGGTCATGTTTTCGATTTGTGAAATGAAATCTAATATTTTATGTAAATAATTGACTAAAAAAGGGGGTTTAGTAAGGGACACAGATTCCAAGGGATTGAGGGAGGTCAATTGGTTGGGAATTTTAGCTTACTTTTATAAGAAGAATAAACTATTTTTGGGACAACCATTGAATTTTGGATGTTGGGTTTCAAATGAACTGGTGTGGTGTTTTATATGGGATTGGTGTTGTGAATTTATGGTTGCAAAAGGAAGGGAAAAAACCCATGCTTGCTTGGGAACTGCACATAATAGGAAAAGGACAAAAAAATTAATGAGCAGGAGCTAGATATTCATTTGGAAAATACATGGAATCAACTTGGGAAAAATATGGCACGAGAAAGAGGTGGGAGAGTATTTTTGAATATATATTAAACTCCCAGAAAAGGAGGAGGAGCAAAAGTATGGAAAAACATGAACAAACATGAAGGGAGAATTTGAGTTGTTGAAGGAAGGAAATAAAGAAAAATAGGAGAGGGTTTGAGCTATTATGGAAGCACATTAAAGAAGGGAACAAAGGTCAGTTGTACTACTGGAAGAGGGAATTCAAAGTATTGAAGAAAATAGAAAATAGAACATAGAAGAAATTTCTGGAAAAAGGGAACTATTGAGGAAAGACTAGATTTATAGCTATGGAAAGAATTCATTCAAATGGGGAAAAGGAAGATAAAAGAGACAGAGAGAAAAATTCTCCTCAATCTCTGGAATATGGCTCAGGGATGATAGTTTCAAGTGAGAATTTAGCTACAATTGTTTATGGTTGGGTGGAGATTCATTATCCCAAACTTTGTTTCCCATTATTTTTTTAGATAAGTATTTCTCATGTTCTCTAGTAGCAATGAATATATATATATATATATATATATATATATATATTCATTGCTACTAGAGAACATGAGAAATAGTTATCTCAAAAATTAGTGGGAAATTGATTCTGGGACAATGACTCTCCACCCAACCAGAAACAATTGTAGTTAAATTCTCACTTGCAACTATATATATATATATATCAATGTGTGTGTGTGCCCCTACATTTTTGTTCTGAAATGGTGTTACTCATGCACAGGGCAAGGTTCATGATTTATTGTCTATATGATTGACTAATATGTTTTTGTCACTATTTTAAAGTTGTTGTACAACGTGTTATGGTATTACTTATGTTCCAATAGTAATTAGCATGGAAATACTCTCTTATTGCAGTAACTTGATTTCGTTTGATTACAATATCTTACTAGAACCAATCATGTTTATGTGTAGTAATGTTGATAACTTCTTCCTCCCTGGGCCTAATGGCCTATCTATTTTTCTTGGATGTCATTCCAAGTATTCCAGTGGAACACACCCAAGTTTTGGGTTTTCATTTCCACTTCATTAAAGCTTGGGACTAATTAAACATGTATGGTGTGTTTGGTTTCCTATGAGACCCAAAAACACCTTCCTTACAGTTGGTTTATTCCTACAAGGAGCATACAAAAAAATAAGTGATGTAAGTGAGTGAATATGGACTAACAAAGTATTGAATATAGTGGAAAAAATGCATAAAAAAAACTAAAATAAATAACACAAAACAATCTTGTGAATCAAAACAAATGAACAAAGGAGTAGGAAAAGGATCTTATTTATTGATTGTTGTAGTGGAAGAGTTACAAATCAAGTATCAAAGACACTTGAAGAGTGCTAATTAAGAAATGGTTCTCAATAGCTCCCAACAAGTATTTCCCCTTCTCAATATCTTTTTCAAGCTATTTCTCTCTTAAAGAAGCATATAAAACTCTCTACAATCATGCAATTCTCCTCACAATGGTATGATAGATTGCTTTGGAGAAATTTTGGAAGAATAAAAATTCACAAATTATTCTTGTTTTTGGCTCTCCATGAAGTTGTATTTATAAAAATTTTGGACACTCCTTCCCTCATTTGGCTCATCAATGAGGTTGTTTTCCTCATAAATGAGATGAGAGCTACCATCGTCTTGTCATTAAGGATTCTTGGGGCTGACGGCTCGAATGGAAAGCCATAATGTAAATAGGTGAAGTGTTTTTCAAGCAAGTTCATGTCCCAAGATGATGATTTGAATTCTTGTGACCCTCACAACTATCAAAGGAAAAGCCTTGATGTAGTGAATTTTCAGCTTTGGAGCACCTGCGAGGGTTGAATTTTTAATTCAAATCTTAGGAAAGATTTTGATTTTTTTCTCTTCATGATGTTTCCAACTGAAAATGTAATCCCTGTACATTTTTTTCATTGACTCTAAGTGTCTCCTGTTGCGTAAAAATGAGTGCACCATTTTCTCATAATAATAAAACCTTACATTTATGTGTTGTGGTTGTCGCTACCTCATATATTTGATTAACTTGGTTTTATATTTCCCATACTTAATATAATGTTGAAACTCTATTATGTACATAATGAGTTCATATTTCTCATTAATACGTTCCCTGTTTTATATTTTTTCTTGGTGTTGGGAGGTTTATAGAACCAAGGTTTTAATCCCTTAGATTCTTTGTCTTAGAGAGGTTGGTCAGGAATTTATACTCTTCATTTTCGTTTGAGTCAATTGTGGGTCTCTGTAAAGTATAATAACAAAAATAAACTAAGTTGTTTCCGTGTGGCTTAAATTTCCCTTTCAATGATGTTGTGTGTTTGTATGGCCCTTGCATATATATAGCCCTAGTGTGTGTGGAAATAAACAACCCATAGGTCACTTTTTCACTTTTAATGAAACATGTATACAACCATGTGCACTTGAAGGTGATATGTATGGGTAATTGTTCAATAATCGTTATGGTGATTATTCATAGTGACTAGAACGCATACGGCTAAAGTCAAATTGATCGTTGGCATTGCATCACTCAACAATAATGTGATCTTAATGGATATACATCACAAGAATGAGTTGCGCAATACATGGTGTGTCGTAACATTAATCCCAACTCAATGGTATACTTCACACCTTTGTAACTAGTGGAAAATGTAATGGTTTGTGTGGACGAAGATCGAGGATGTCCTTATGATTGTGTCAAATGGTCGAAGGTCAGGTCATCATAGCAGAAGCGATAGTTGCCTGGAGAAATTTGGGCCGACGTTCGATTCAAGGTCAAAAGGTTGGGGTGACGAGCCCTAATATTGCAACAAGAGTGTTGAAAATCCAAAGGATACCAGCTTTAATTATCAACCCCGGGTTCACAAAATTAAGACATGACAATGATATATGCACAGTTGGTTATGTTCTACTCATGCCATATTCAAACAATGGACCAGACCAAGGCATACATAGACCACTTTGTAGGATTACTCAAGAAAGGAAATTTCATAAACAAAGAGTTCTATCCTAATTACAGAAATGGAAATATTATTCTACTTGCAAAAAGGAATGAGAATGCTACTTGTTTAATTACAAATTTTAACTCAAGTTGCAGGAATAGAGACACTAATTTCTATTTCTAGAATCTAATCTCTATTTTACTTGAAAGAATTTCAACACTAGTCTAATTGCAGAATATGAAAAGTTGCATTGAAAAGGAAATTAGTCTATGCAATAATAGTGATTGTAATTGAAACCCTAAAAGAAGAATGAATTCAAGAAAACAAATATAATCTAATTTTCATTTATGAATCACCCCTTAATCATTTTTCTCAAAGTAACTTAGCTTTAGTGATAGATTTCATTAGTAATTTCACAAGAAACTCATCATTTTTCTTCAAATTGAGAAATATTTCCTCTAACCCTAATTGCAAAATTGTTTTTGCAGTGAAGAATGGGCATGTCTAAAGTGGTGTTTAGTCCTCCTAAACCATTGTATCAGAGACTATGGTTCATTTTTCAAGTGTAAGAGACAATAATAAATATTTTGTATCAAATTTGGTCAATTTTACACAGTGCTACAATAACCTACAATATTGATACATGATTGCCCTGTTTTGCTACAAGATTGTCTTGTTTTGCTACAGGATTGGATCCGTGAGCATTCTGAGGGTAGAAAAGGTGGTATAAAGGTGGGAAAGGGTAGATGAAGGTATATTAAGGTTTTATTAATATGTTTCCAAGCCTATCACCTCTTAGAGTCCCATATTACACAAAAAAAATGCACACGATCTCCTTTAATGACCCATAGATGTAATTTCAGTGGCAGAGTTTTGAGGGCACTATAAGATGAGGAGGAAGAGGTTGATGATGACATAAGGAATGTAGGATTAATGTGCCAACCTTGCAAGCCACTACAACACCTTCAAGCCAAACAAAAAAATCATCTTTGAAACTTGAAAAGAGTGCCAAACTAATTGTCAAATTACAACAAAATGTACTAAATTATAAAGGATGAGTTGAATTTTATGAAACTAAGTGGAAAGAAGGATGAGTTGAATTTTATTACATCAAAATAAAATCTGACTTGCAGCATGCATTTGACCTACATCCATGAAATAGTAAAGAGAAATGTGATTTAACTACTAAGTATGAAAAAACAATGTAAACGAACATTAACATAAGGTATAATAACTTCAAACGAAAATAACCACATATTTTTGGCTTGTTAATAAATATTATTCAACTACACTTCTCACAAGAGAGGTGGTAACCAAATTTGAACCAACAACTTTTGCAAGTAAATTTCTATCAAGTAAGACAAGAGATGTTTCTAATCAAAGGAAACAAATGAATAAAATACACAAAGAGAGACTCAACCCTATGAAACAAACTCAGAAGAAAGATAACATTATTCTTTTCATTGACATAAAATAGAGTTCAAATACATCATGGAATTAAATTGATAATCTCAAGCTTCCTAGCTATCAATATATCCTTTCTACTCCAAAAGTCCAAATCCTATTTATCCCTTTGGCTTGTTCATTTATACAAAAATGAATGAGGGGCAACCTACTTTGAAAGAGGATTGATTCCCTCCAAAATCTTGAAAAAAATGGATCTAGCTCCCTTAGATCCTCGCAATTCCTTGAGTGCATCAGCTGCTAATAGATCCTCGACTTGTAGGTGAGTGATTTTAGGGTTAAATTCAAGTTGTAGGTGAGTAAATGCAAGGGAAAAGCCTCCTACATCTCCTCTATCTACCTCCAACATGCCTCTGCATAGTAAATGCACTAAAAAATTCTCTTTCCCTACATATTAACCACATTAAGCCATTAAGTATGACAAAAATCCTTTAGTATCCCTATTAAGCACATTGTAGCCAAAAATATGTTAAATAATTGAGAAAAGAAGAAATTATAGGTTGGAGGATATAAAAATCAACCTTATAATATACCTATTGATGGGGCCCATCATCATCCCCTGCTGAAGGTGTTGCTCACACTCTGAGAAACTTACTCACTGATTTGTAGTTCATGCATGGCCCTGGTGGCCTCTCTGACATCCCAAGGCACCTTATATGGTGTGCCCTCATGGATAAAAACCTAAATTTTTCCTTGTGGTTGACCACTCCCTTTGTTCCTATGCTTGATCTCTTATCTCTTATAAACCTAATAGCAAGGGAGGACTGAGCTTTAGCCCTATCAAATTGATATTCAAGATTTGAAAAATTATTTTTTAGAGTGGGGTTCTCTCTAGGGAATTCCTCAACCTTCATGAGAGTGGTATTCCCTGATTTTTAAACTTTGGGGCAGAGCATGCCATCTCCTCTAGCAGACTTGCAAAATCTAAGTCCCTAAAAGCCTAAAAATGTCTTCAAAATGGAGGATATCTTTCTCTTGTTGCCCTAGGTAGTGAGGGGCTTACTTAGGGTATGCATAGATGAGGCTATGGTTTCTTATGAAAACCTTGGGACTTGTTAATTATACTATGATATACAGAGGCTCACTTGCTTCCTTTGCCATAACTTTCTTCAGTTCTTCATCCCTTGCTTCCTCATGGAAAATCCAAGAGGATAAGGCCATTAGTTGTGCTTATCCAAACCTTGAATTGGGGTCCCAAAAATTCATGTTTGTAAGAATCATGTTGTGCATGTAGAACTTAGCCAATTTAGACGTATCTTCAATGCTGACTTGTTGACATAAATCAAAGAACTTCATATAATCCTGAAATGGGAGAGAGACATTTTGCGCCATTGTCTTGATTTGAAATGGAAACCATTTTTCTTTGAGAAAGATGGCATATGATTTGGATGGTTTCCTACACTAGATGGCCTCCATGCCCAATATTTCCATGGTGGAAAGTTGTGCTTCCTTCTCATGTAACTGATTTCTTAGCCTCTGATTTTCTAGTTGTAACTACTCCCTCATGTTTGGCTCTTTGAATATTAGGTCAACCATTTCTTCACCCATTTTCTTCATCGTTTCTTCCATAAGTCCCACATCCTCAAATTTCTTGTACTTAGCAATCTGCATCCAACTATAATTTTGACTTCGCTCCTTTTATAGCTCAAGTAGGATTGGGACTGCAAATTTTTAAGGTATGATTCATCCTTTTTCATAAAAATTGTAGTACGACCCAAGATCAGGTGATGGATCAAGATCTTAGAGTTCTTGTGGTAATTCTTATCCCTCTTGAGGTGTTTCTGCTTCTTTCTGTAGAAATGTCTCCTTACATTGTAGTAATTCTACCCTTTCCTATAGCAGTGCTTTTTCTTCTTGTAGTTGGGCAGTTTTTGCTTGTAATTACTTGGTTCTAGCTACCCTCACTAGTACATTTGGCAGAAATTCCGACACTTGGTTCTGACACTTTTGACCAAATGTCGGAAATTTCCCCAATTTTTTTCAAAATTTTCAAATCCCACCCGAAACCGTCTCTATACCGATGTTTAGAGACAAGTGTCGCAATACCGACACTTAGAAAAAGTGTCGCAATTGCGATGTTTGGAGGAATCCATCGCAATACCGACACTATGCGCCAAAGCGTCGCTATTGCGACGGATTCCTCCAAACGTCGCAATTGCGACACTTGGACTAAGTGTCGCAATTGCAATGTTTGGAGGAAGCCGTCGCAATAGCGATGCTTTGGGGCATAGTGTCGGTATTGCGATGGATTCCTCCAAACGTCGCAATTGTGACACTATGCCCCAAAGCATCGCTATTGCGACGACTTCCTCCAAATAAAAATGATTTGAAATGCAAAAAATCAAATGTAAAAATAAAATGCGCGCTCATTTGAAATGCATGCTCATTTGAAATGCAAAAATCAAATGTAAATAAAAATGATTTTATTAAAAACTACATGCGCATTCGCCCTCAGCATTCACCCTCAGCTCTTGCATAACATCATTCACCCTCAACATTCGCCCTCAGCTCTTGCATAACATCATTCACCCTCAACATTCACCCTCAGCTCTTGCAGAACAACATTTTCCCTCAGCATTCGAGAACAACATTCGCCCCCAACTCTTGCAAAATGGTAAGTTCTTACTGTAGGCCCTTCCTCCTATAGTAGGGTTGACCCTATTTGGGTTTTTTTTGGTCAATTCCATTGGATTGTGTTAGGCTATAGGGTTCTCTCTAGATGTCTTCCAGTGTTCTTTCGGATGAGTTTCAAAGAGGATGTGTAAGATGTGTTTGCACTTGCATGAATTTGACTCCACCAGTTTCATGAAGTTTAAGCTATGGATTTTAGTTCGACAAACTCATGCAAGTGCACAAGTTTGGAGTATCAAGAAATTTGAGGCTGAGGTACTGAGTAAAATAAGAAACACATTGATATGAGTTCATCCAATTGAAGATGGGATAGATCAATTGTTTCACATTGTGAAATGTACTACAGATGCAGATCCAAAAAAATCTACAACTTTATAATTTGTATTACAGGTGTAGATCCAAAAAAATTGCAATTTTATAACTCGAGAATTGCCATATCTACAAAGATTTGGGCAATTTTAAAATAGAATCAGCAACTAGTCGATTAGATGGCTCGATCACTACCAACAAAAGAACAAAGATTCAAAACTAGATCCATAATGGTTGAAAGAAACTATATGTGCACTTGTATGGCTCAAAGAAAACTCCAAATTTATATGGTTATCTGGGCAATTTTACATTGAAGAGCCCTTTTAAATCCAAAATTGAAAACTCATTTTGTTTAAGATCTACAAACATATGTAGAATTTACAACAAATATTTCATAGATCTACAAATATTTTCAATGAATTTTAGATCTAGAGTATATTACAACAGATCTAGGGTTCTTTCAGGTATCTTCCAGTGTTGAATTTTTTTCCCACAAAACAGAGTCCAGGTAGGGATAACAAGGCAACTTATGAAACAATCTACGTGGATAAATGTGTCTTATCTCCTTCACCAGTCATGCATGCTTTATTTACCATGAACACCTCTGATTTGATATTCATTTGCTGCTTCATCCATTTCACTTAGAAAAAGGATAAGGCTATCCCATGAAGTGCACCCTTTTGGTGTCTAAAACTAACCCAAAGTCTGCCCTTATAACCTACCAGCAGGTGCTCTATATGCTGTTGTCTAGCAACTACATACACATTAGATGAAGAATTTGAGGATGGATCAATAGAAGAGTTCACAAAAGCACATAAAGGAGAGCCCTGTGCTGGGCATAATTAAAAGCAATAACAATCTATAAAGCTACACTCCTCAGAGGAACCATGGAGTGAAGAGTCAAAGATAAGAGAACCATTAGCTAAGGTTGTTGTAAGGTTGTTGTATACTGATTTCATTTGGTTGTTTTATATTTTTTGGCAAGGATATTAGAGTGCATTTGTCAAAGTAAAACCTGCAAGAATTTTACATATCAGGAGTTGCAATCTGCTACTTCTGGTTTTTCAACAGGTTGCATTTCTAGATTTCCTCCTGGATTTTTTCATTTCTGCAATTCTGTTTTGAATGGGAAATTTCCCTTAAAATGTTTGTTAACCTTGTGAACTCAATTCAGTTATGCAACATCCTTATTCTTGCAGGGAATTTTATAGGAAGAGGAGGCTACAGTCAGCCTCTCTGCAAAT
Source organism: Pinus albicaulis (assembly GCA_034641835.2). Classification (NCBI taxonomy): domain Eukaryota; kingdom Viridiplantae; phylum Streptophyta; class Pinopsida; order Pinales; family Pinaceae; genus Pinus; species Pinus albicaulis. The sequence goes on along the minus strand of CM076579.1, from coordinate 694,171,298 downwards.
TGAATCACTAGAAATATTAACTTGACTGAGTTAAATTATCTTAGCAATGCTATAATTTAGTAATATAGATTTTCATCTTACAGGGCACTGGGTTCTGCTGGGAACATATTTTCCACAAACGAAAAGGAATTTGCTTCACTTGTTGGTCCTGGATCACCATTGGAGATGATCGAGCGTATTGCAGAACTTGGAGCTGAGGTTTTGCTTCTAGTATATATTAAAATTGTGTTGCCATCTGTTGGAAATATGATGCAGGGTGTTGTCCTTGATGGCAACCCACTGAATGAAGATGAAGACATGCGACTGTTGACATGTGTTGTCCTTGATGGCAATCCACCTGATGAAGTTATTCTTGACATGATGGACTTGGTAAATGATGTTTGTTAGCAATATGATGATGAATGTTGTCCTTGAAAGGCAACCCTCTTAATGAAGATAATGGCAACTTACTGGATGAAGTTGTGCTTGATATAATGTGTCTTGATGAATTGAATCTGATGTATCTACAGTGAGTACAGAAGGTAATGAAGAAAGGAATTCAACATGTGCTAAATCTATGGTGAGAAGAGTATGTCTCTAAGCATACGCGTATTTGTCTAGGGGAAGTCGCGTATGCACGCGGAAAGGAACGTGCCAAGTCGCGTATGGGCAAAAGCGCTCAAAAAGTGAAAAACCAGGGGTAACCACCATGGTATTGACCCATTGTATTGGGTAATGATTCGCCTAATTGACCCCATCCAGGAATACCATCAGATGTAATGTGGTTTTGGCTCATGGTATTATTTTTTTGGCTCATGGTATTGAAAAAAGGCTCATGGTATTGAAAAAGGGTAAACCCATATAAAGAGAAGAAATTCATTGTGCAAATCATGAGTGTGGGTGCAAGATGTCTGAGCTTGAATGAATACTTCTCTCTGAAGTATATCTGAATGGAAAGGGTTACAGTTGAATGAAAGATCTGAATGTATGATGCACCAATGAAGAAATGATGAAGAAGGAAATCTAGATCTGGAATGTATTTGTATCTGCTAGATCTGTTTATGGAATGCTTAGATCTGAGATGAGCGAACATCTGTCTGAAGTAAAAGGGTTAAATCTGAACTGAATATCTGATCTGAAGAAGTATGCTGCTCTATAATGACTGAAGATGTATACGCTAGTTCGGAACAACGGAAGCGCGTATATACGCGGCTTCGACGCGAAGAAAAGCGCGTATGCGCATATTAGAGTATGTACGGAAAGTGTCACATTTGGTTTTATGTGAACGAAAGCGCGTATATACACGACATCAGTGAAAGAAAAGCGCGTATGCAAACTAGGGTTTGCTGAAGTCTGTGGTAAGAAATGTCTGATCTGTTCTGCTGGTTTACTGATATCTGTCAGTGAGTTATATGTATCTATTTCATGGTTGATTGTGCTTAAATATGTGGAGTGGGTCCAGTCTGAAAATATGATGAAACGTGGCCTGCAAGTTGTGTCCTAAAGGAAGCTTTGAATCCAGTGTGAAAATTGATGAAACGTAGTCCATAGAGGTGCTGAGGGTTGTAGCCTTCAGTCAGGGGGTTGTAGCTCCCTTCCAGGTGAGGCTGGTAAACGAGAGCAGGGGGTCGTAGCTCCCTTCCAGGAGAGGCTGGTAAACGAGTCAGGGGGTTGGAGCTCCCTTCCAGGGAGAGGATGGTAAACGGTCGGGGGTTGGGCTCACTTCAAAGAGGCCCGAGTAGAGCACGGGTGGGTGCACACGAAATGGTAGAGTACACTTTCAGGCACATATGTTGTAAGATGTTTTCTCTATAATAAAATATTGAAGGCTGAGCAACTGCAGCGGTGGTTTTCTCCCGACTTGGGTTTCCACTTAAAAATCCTGGTGTTCATGTGTGATGCTTTGTGTGATGGTTTATTCTGTTCTTACTGCACATGTTTACTATTTATAGAACATCTAATAAATTAATGATGGAATTATGTAAGTGAAGAACTAATGGCATAATTAGATCTCTGGGTATATCCGAGTTTCATGAAGGATATCCGTGTGTATACGCTAGTTGGCTTCAGCAAAGTAGCGTATGGGCTTTAGAGCATGAAAAAGTAAAAGTTTGAATATGTTGTAAATACTGATTCACCCCCCCCCCCCTCTCAGTATTTTTCCCAACAATTGGTATCAGAGGAGGTCCTTCTGCAGAAGCTTGATCGCTTGAAGGAGATCCGTCGCAATGGGAAGTCAAGAAGGACTAATGTCTATAAAGCCACCTCTATTCAATGGAAGCAATCTGATATTCTGGAAGGTACGAACAAAAGCATATCTGCAAAGCCTTGGTGCAGATGTATGGGCAATCGTGGAAGAAGGCTATCAATATCCGACAAGTATTCCTACTGATGCAGCTGAAAGGAAGAAGTATGAAATCAATGCCAAAGCAGTGAATGTCTTATTAGGAAGCATGTATGAATCATAATTTGCTAAAGTGATGCAACTACATTCAGCAAAAGAGATATGGGACAAAATCATTCTAAGATATGAAGGAGATACAAAGGTAAAAAATGAAAAACTCCAAACTCTTATAATCGAATATGAAAATTGGAAGATGCATAGTGATGAAAATGTTGCCAGTTTTTTTCTTCGTCTAGATGATATTGTAAATCAGATGAGAAATTTGGGTGAAACCATAGCGATACTACTGCGAGTAGAAAAAGTCTTAAGATCCTTGACTTCAAGATTTGATTCTAAAGTTTCAGCTATTGAAGAAAGGCAAGATCTGCAAACTCTTAATATTGTTCAATTACATGGTATTTTGACTATTTTTGAAATGAGACAAGGAGGTCCTTCTCAAATCAGAGAAGCTGCTTTTAAGGTGTTTTCAAAAGGAAAGGAAAAGGAAGTTGTCAAAGAAACCAGCTATATATCCGAAGAAGAAGAAGCGAATTTTGTGAGAAAGATCCAACTGAGCACTTAGGAAGATTCAAAGGTAAGCTTCCCTTCAAATGTTTAGTGTGGAAAAGTTGGTCACTATGCTGCTAAATGTCCTTATAGAGAAAAAGCTTATGGTAAAAGGAAACAATTTGAAAGGAAGAGTTTCTATGCAAATTAAGATGATGATGAAGTGTCCAGTGAATATGAAGAAGATTCTGACCATGATCTGAAAGTGCTTATGGCACAGAAGCAAAAGAAGAAGTCTACTCGAAACAAGGAGATATCTCAGAAAAAATGGTTAGCAGAAATTGAATCAGAGAGTGATTGGGGTCATGATTGTCTCATTGGTACAATGAATGGTGAAGATAGTGAAAGTAAAGTTTTGGATCTAAAGGAAGCTATCAAGAAAATTGAAGATCAACAAAGATCATTTAATAAAAGCGAAGCTATCTGCAATGAGATGATCTCTCAAATGAAAGATCAAATAGAAATGATGAATGGACAGGTGGACAAGTATCAAAGGTTTTATACTTATGCATCAAATCGAATTAAAGAACTAGAAGCAGAAATCAAAAATCTAAATGAAGATCTCAAAGAATCAAGCAAGAAGAATGAAGGACTTGAAGCTGCAATCATCTCTCTGCAAGCAGATCTTGAAGCATCAAGTAAGAAAAATGAGGAACCTCTACAACCATTTGAAAAGGAAGGCCTTGAAGCAAAAATCATCTCTCTCAAAAGGGATTTGGAAAAATCAAACAAGAAGAATGAAGAGCTGGAACAAACATGTCAAGAAAACGAAAATTGGTTGAAAGAAGAGATTCTAAATCTGAAGGATCAAGTAGAAGATGGAAGAAGGAAAGAAGAAAGCATGACAAAGCAATGTCAAGCCTTGGAGGTTGAGGTAAACATTCTCAGAGGTAAATTAGAAGAAAAGGTTAAACTTTTGAGGTTTCAAGATAGTACTAACATTTTGGACAATATTACGAGTAATCAAAGGTCTCCTGCTATCAAACTTGGTCTTGGTTTCCATGAAACTGTTAAAGGAGAATCTAGCTCACAGGAAGTGCTAAAAATTCAGATGAAGTCAATGCAAAACCCGAAGAGACAAAAGATAAACCAACAATCATGAATTCTCAAAAGAATTCATTCAAGAACGTTGAATGTTTTAAATGTCATAATTATGGGCATGACGCAGTAAATTGCAGGAGCAGATCATTTCAGCCACAAACAAACAAGTTCTACTCAGAAAGGTACTCTAGCTTCTTCAGGGGATATTGTTTTTCATGTAACAAGTATGGACATAAAGCAGCTGATTGTAAAGGAGGAAGATTAGAAATACTCATTATGATTCTTATGCTTATTTCTCTGGACACATGAGATGTTATTCTTGTAACAAGTATGGACATGTAGAAAAGGAATGCAGGTTGAACAGATCTGAGAAAGTGTACAATTTTCAGCATACAGTTAGGAAGTTCAAGCAAATTTGGAACAAGAAGGAGGACCAATCAGAAACGTAGGGAATTCTGACCCTACTGCAGTCATCCGCTTCTGAAGCTTACTTCTCTGATTGACTGTAGGAATGATGTGGGATACATTATGAGATTTAGTAATGTATCATCACAGGGGGAGAAATGCATGATGACTCTCATGGTTGATTTGATTATTCTGGTTATGTTTACTTCTGACAACGCATCTGATGTGGAAAGGACAGATACAGGAGGTACAAAATCAGGAGGAAATAAAGGAAGATGAAAATTTTCTATGCTTCACTTTCCATACACGGGTTATATTAACAAAAGTCGCATATACACGCGAATTTCATCAGACACAGTCGCATATGCATTGATGATAAGAGAATTTATATGCTAGCTGAAGATCTGGAGCAGAGGCTCAGGGGGAGTAACAGTCTGAATGTTAATAACTGTATTATTGACTCTATATCAGCTTAATTTCTCATTTTTAAATAATGATGACATGATACTTGGTTTCTTATGATGAATTTTATGGATAAGTCCTGTTTGCTTGTTGAATGAAGAGTATTCGTTGATGAGATGAAAGACTTATAATTAAGAGATAAGGACAGTTCATGCAGAGATTGTTGCTGATGACTTGCTGATGAACGTATTCAGGTTACACAAGTTAAGAAGGAGCACTAGTTCAGGGGGAGCAGCAGGTTGAATACTAATGATTGCATTGTTGGCAATATGACTGCTTATTCTTGGTTATTGTGATACTCATGCTTAATGATGACTTAGTACATGGTTTATTATGATGAGATTTTGATCCTGTTTTACTGAAAAGTATCTTGTGTGTTCACACATGGATGAGTTGGAAGTCGTTTGATTCAGAAATAAATTATACAGAGCTGTGTTACTATGGTTGAGATCCTTTGCCTACATATGTTACTTCATGTTAAATCTTGAAGATCTTGATGATATTGGACCACATGGATGATTGGTTGACACATATTTGAAGATGTTGTTTTGGTATGATAATCTCTCTTGGAAAGGTTGTATTGATGCTGCAAAGAATATGAAGGCTTGGTTACTAATGTGCTTATGCTACAACCGTTGGGTGACGCTTGAAGACACAACTGCACTGTTCTATCTATCTGTCATGATCCAGGGGAACCATTGAAATATCTCAGGAAAGAAGAGTGAACCTTTGTCTTTTTCTCCACGAGAGGATCGGTCTGGGTAAAATTTAGAAAGGTGGTATTGGATACGCGGGTTTCACGGAAACAAAGTCGCGTATATATGCGAGTTCATGCATAGAAAGCTGCGTATGTCGATTGTGACAATTTTTTATGATCTAATGCTCTCCTCGACTGCTTCTTTAGGTTGTTTGGTATCTCTGATACTGTTTGGTATCTCTAGTGGTGTTCCAGTTCTCATAATTCTATTTCTCATGTTTTGATAAAGATGCCTTGATGATTTGTTGGTGAAAGTGTTCAGGATGTACAAACTAAGGGGGAGCCTTAGTCATATTGAAAGTATGCTTGGATGCATAGATTCAGGGGGAGCATTAGCTTTGCTGAGTATAATGCATTGTTGGCATTATGGTGGTTCTGATATATGATCTCTCTTGAGGTCTTTCTGGTGTTGGTCTTATAGTCATATTTGTAATTGGATGAAAAGGTCTTGTTAAGACCCATGATGTAAAATTGTAATATTCAGTCATGTGAGGACTTTTCAAATTTGTAAACCCACTTGGTTGGGTAGTTGAGTCAAAATTTTGTAAACCCACTTGGTTGGGTAGCTGAGTCAAATTTTGTAAACCCACTTGGTTGGGTACTTGAGTCTCATATGTAAATCCACTTGGTTGGATATTTGATGTAAGTATGAGTCATTGGTGATAGGAAATTCATAGAGTCATGCACTCCAGTGGAAATTATGTTTGAAGATTCAGCATGAACTCAGGGGGAGCTTGGTCACTTCAGTATATATCATATCTGCAGAACGCTTCTTCCACATGAGGAGAAAAGGGGGAGAGTATGTTGGTTTTGGTCCGCCCTTTTCCCTTGATGTCAAAGGGCGAGAGTGACATGGTGTTTGAATGAAGAAAAAGAATGGTGTCAAAAATGGGGAATGTGACATGGTGTCATTGTATGTACCTATCTGTTGTGGTAATCAAACACCATCGTGGTTGCCATCAAGTCCAAAGGGAGAGATTGTGTTGGAAATATGATGCGGAGTGTTGTCCTTGATGGCAACCCACTGAATGAAGATGAAGACATGCGACTGATGACATGTGTTGTCCTTGATGGCAATCCACCTGATGAAGTTATTCTTGACATGATGGACTTGGTAAATGATTTTTGTTAGCAATATGATGATGAGTGTTGTCCTTGAAAGGAAACCCTCTTGATGAAGATAATGGCAACTTACTGGATGAAGTTGTGATTGATAGAATATGTCTTGATGAACTAAAACTGATGTATCTACAGTGAGTACAGAAGGCAATGAAGAAAGAAATTCAGCATGTGCTAAATATTTGATGAAAAGAGTATGTCTCAAGGCATACGCGTATATGTCTAGGAGAAGTTGCGTATGCACGCGGAAAAGAACATTCCAAGTCGCGTATGGGCAAAAAGCGCTCAAAAAGTGAAAAACCAAGGGTAACCACCATGGTATTGACCCATTGTATTGGGTAATGATTAGCCTGATTGACCCTAGTCCGGGGAATACCATCGGATGTAATGTGGTTTTGGGCTCATGGTTTTGTTTTGGCTGTAGGTATTGAGTTGCGTATTGAAAAGGGCTCATGGTTTTGAAAGGTAAACCTATATAAAGAAAGATGTGTGCAAATCATGATTACGTGATTCAAGATGTCGAGCTTGAATGAATACTTCTCTATGAAGTATATACGGTAGAAAAGGTAAATGTTTGATGGGCGATCTGAATCTGTAATTTTTCATGATGCTGAAGAAGAGGGGATCTAGATCTGAAATGCACTTGTAACTACTAGATGCAGCTTATGAAGACTTAGATCTGAAATGAGGTGAACATCTGTCTGAAGTAAAAGGGTAAATCTGAACTGAATGTCTGGTTTGAAGGAGTATGCTGCTCTATAATGGTTGAAGATCCATACGCTAGTTCGTCGCAGAGGAAGCACGTATATACACGGCTTCGCTGAAGAAAAAGCGCGTATGCGCAATGAAATATGTACAGAGGTATACGCTGGTTTGTGTGAACGGAAGCGCGTATATACACGACATCAGTGAAGTAAAAGCGCGTATGAAAACTAGGGTTTGCTGAAGTCTGTGGTAAGAAATGTCTGATCTGTTCTGCTGGTTTACTAATATCTGTCAGTGATTTATATGTATCTGTTTCATGGTTGACTTTGCTTAAAAGTATGGAAAGGGTTCAGTTTGAAAATATGATGAAATGTGGCCTGCAAGTGGTGTCCTAAAGGAAGCTTTGGATCCAGTGTGAAAATTGATGAAACGTGGTCCATAGAGGTGCTGAGGGTTGTAGCCTTCAGTCAGGGGGTCGTAGCTCCCTTCCAGGTGAGGCTGGTAAATGAGATCGGGGGGTCGTAGCTCCCTTCCAGGTGAGGCTGGTAAACGAGATCAGGGGGTCGTAGCTCCCTTCCAGGAGAGGCTGGTAAACGAGTCAGGGGGTCGTAGATCCCTTCCAGGAGAGGCTGGTAAACGAGCGCAGGTGGGTGCCTGCGTGCTGGTCAAGTCTGCGCCAGCACACATGTTGTAAGATGTTTTCTCTATAATAAAATATTGAAGGCTGAGCAACTGCAGCGGTGGTTTTCTCCCGACTTGGGTTTCCACCTAAAAATCCTGGTGTTCATGTGTGATGCTTTGTGTGATGGTTTATTCTATTCTTACTGCACATGTTTACTATTTATAGAACGTCTAATAAATGAATGATGGAATTATGTAAGTGAAGAACTAATGGCATAATTAGATCTCTGGGTATACGCGAGTTTCATGAAGGATATCCACGTGTATACGCTAGTTGGCTTCAACAAAGTAGCGTATGGGTTTTATTGCATGAAAAAGTAAAAAGTTTGAATATGCTGTAAATACTGATTCACCCCCCCCTCTCAGTAATTTTCCCAACACCATCTATTAGTTGTTTTGAGCTGCTGCAAACTATCTGGAATTGAAATGGTAATTCTAATAAAATACAAATTGCAGGTAGTGACTCTTAGAAGAGGCCCTTCGGGAAGCATTGTTCACAGGCAAGATATTAGTACTCAATTAAACATTCATATTGTCCTATGCTTTTTGGATTTAGTCTTATTCCATAATAAAAACCAAAAGTTATCATCATTCCAAACATTTCATCATTTCACTTTATCTTACGTCTTATTATTTCAGGTCTGACACTTGGGAGACATGGGAAATTCCAGCTTTTCACATAATTTGTACCATGCTAAAGTCTTCAATGCAAGGAGAAATTATGATGGAAGATGTTGTTGATCCAACAAGGGTGTGGCAATACATTATGTGGTGCATTCCTTATTGGATATTGGTAGACTCGAGACTTATTAATAGCAGGCCTATGGGGTAGTATTAGAGCAAGCTTTAGTAAGTACTAAGTATAAAATATCCACATACTTCTGCAATTTTGCATAATATGAAACAATATTCATGGATATTCATTTTAATCTGTGTACATAGCATGGAAAAATACAAGGCTATGATAATTTTCTTTTAGAATAGCTTGTGACTTCATCATGCTAAAAATATATGGATTTTCCTTGCAATATTTTAAAAGCCCTAAATATTTTAAAATCCCTGGTCTCAATGGGGATCTTTCTATGGTTCCCCATCGGTTTGGCATTGGCTGTAACGAGGAATTTGGTTGGTTTATGCCTGCCTTACTGGTCGGCTCTACCAGTGGGATATTTCCTGGGGGTAAGAATCAGAGTTCAAGGAATTCCTCCACAAGTGCAGATCACAGATGAGAAAACCAATACATTATATGTTTGTTCACATATAACTCTTCTTGATCTTGTTTTTCTTACTGTAGCACTTATAAGGCTTGTAACAGCAGTTACATACAGTATCAGCTGTGTAACAGAGGCAGTGTCACCCATCAAGACTATAAGGCTTACTAGAAATAGAAACAAAGATGGGGAGATCATGAAAAAACTCTTAAGCCAAGGTGACCTGGCTGTTTGCCCTGAAGGAACTACTTGCATAGAGCCTTATTTGCTTCGATTTAGTCCTATTTTTGTAGAAATTACAAATTTTGAGTGTTTAATGGGTATGGAATTATGTTTTAGCCTAGCCTAGTTCAAAATCTTAAATTTACTATAAGGCAGCATTCATTGTTTTCTACACAGCCAATCAAATTCTCACACAGATTTTCTCTTGTAATATATACCTGAATGTTGTATGTTAAACATAGCAGAGACTTGTACTGTTTCATTAATTGAGGATGGTAGCAATATATTAATTTCATCAAACTTACAATCATGTCAATTCAGATTTTCATGAGTCTATGCATCTTTTGTATTTGTGCAGAATATGCCTACACTCTTCAAGTCTTTGAGAAAAGTGACATATACAGCTTTGGGGTTGTCCTCTTAGATCTCTTGACTAGAAGAAAGCCAATGGATCCATAATTTTGAGAAGGTGCCAACATTGTGGACTGGGTCAAGGAAAGAGTTCAGACCAAGGAAGGGATGGCAAAGATCTTAGATCAAAGTATTAGAGTTCCAAGTTTCTCAGTCAAGGAAGAGATGATGCTGGTCCTCAGAGTGGTTCTCCTCTGCACTAGTAGGTCTCCAATGGATAGGCCATCGATGAGAGATGTTGTTTCAATGCTATCAGAAGCCCATCCCAAAAGCAAAACAATCCCTGACTCCCAATCCTTGCAACAACATAGGTCCCATTCTTCATCTCAGCCAGACAGTCCACCACGCTAGTCTAAGGAAGGGAGCCAACGTTAAATATGTTTCCATTGAAGTATACGTTGTTGGGTATGTTCATGTTATGAGATTTTTGGTGATGATCGACGAACGAATTCTTGAATTTTGCATTAGATTACTATTTCCTGTTTATTTTATCAGACTTTTTGCAATACCAGCTTCCATGCAATTAGAAGTATTCCTGCTTATTTTACAAGACCTTTTGCAGTATCAGTAATTTGCTATTTATTTTATAAGACTATGCTAGAGTGGTTTCACATTGTGCATTTGGTGATTCTATAAAGGGGATTGTGTCTCTATCAGGAACACAACCTTTTCCTTGATGCTCACATGGAATTATTAGTTCTATTTCTGTTTCATGATGTTTATCATCATTTTGCCTTGTGATTCTTGACAACTCCATCTCTTCCTTTGGTTCTTATTTTAGTTGATCTTCTATGCTTTCAAGTACAACACATTCCTTTCCAGTTCCCAACAAATACTGATGCTGCCTTGCTTTCCTAGGAACCAACTTTTTCTTCTTTCAGCGATTCTTCCATCTCCTTTTGCCAACCACTTTATGTGCAACTAACCCATTTTCTGTAGGTTATATAAATTTTAAACTCCATCACTCTTGTCGGCACATGCACATGTTATTATGGGCGTAAATAAACAAGTGTTTCTTTGTTATGGTATAAATAAACAAGTGTTTCAATGTTATGGTATAAATAAACAAGTGTTGTCAAGTGTAAACAAGTGGTGTATATATATTTCTTGTAAAATAATTTCTGCAAGAGAAGTACTTGTTGCAGTGTCTCTGTTGAGTTTAATTTGTGCACAGTCCTTCTTGAAGAACTGTAATAGTGAATGATAAGGCCAATTGGTGTCACAAGAAGCAAAATATTAGATATATGTAGGCTTGAGAAAGGCCAATTTGTGTCGCAGGAAGCCAAATTCTAGATGTATGCAGCTTGTAACCGATACTACAAGAAAAATGGGTGTTGATCAAAAGTCCGAGGCTGAGACTGACAAAGACATGTTAATCATGGTTTTACCATGGAAAGATTTATTTCAATTTTCATGCATTATATATTATGATACTCAAAAAAATATATGCTAATCATAGTTCAAGTATGCACAGATTCATTTGAATTTATTTAATTTTATTGTATTAATATGTCTATTAGCTTTGTATATGAAAAGCACCGAAATAACAAGCATATTTAAAAGAGTCACATGGAAATTTTAGATATATGCAAGCTTGAGGAAGGCCAATTTGTGTCGCAGGAAGCCAAATGCTAGATGTATGTAGCTTGTGACAGATATTACAAGAAAAATGGGTGTCGATCAAAAGTCCGAGGCTGAGACTGAAAAACACATGTTAATCATGGTTTTACCAAGGACATATTTATTTAAATTTTCATGCATTATATATTATGATACTCACAAAAATATATGCTAATGATAGTTTAAGTATGCACAGATTCATTTGAATTTATTTAATTTTATTGTATTAATATGTCTATTAGCTTTGTATATGAAAAGCACAGAAATAACGAGCATATTTAAACGAGTCAGATGGAAATTTTCATTTAAAAAAAAAAAAATTTAACTAGCCGTCGGTATACCGATGCTTTATAAGCTCGGTCTTGCAATGCCTTGTGACAAAGCGTCGGTCTTGCGACACCTTGCGACAAAGCGTCGATCTTGCGACGCTTTGAAAGTTTGCGAGATATCGTCGGTCTTGCGACCCTTTAAAAGCGTGGTTAGCCATAGAGAATTGCGATGCTTTGGAAGAGTCGGTATTGCGATGTTTTCCAGAGGCATTGGTATTGCGACACTTTTCAAGCGTCGCAATATCGACACTTGCAAAGCGTTGCAATATCGATGTTTTCAAAGAATTTCAATACCGACGCCTTTGGAAAACGTCGGAACAAGCGTCGCAATACCGATGCTCTATGGAAGTGTCGGAATTGCGACTCTAAGTCTAATCACACTTTGACCGGCCTCAAACTATCGCTCTTGCGACGACGGGGTGTCGAAATAACGACACTTTGGCCGTCGGAAATTGGGCCAAATTTACTAGTGCCTAGTGGTTGAACTTATTATATATGTTTGAGGTTTATTTCCCTTTACTTTTAGGGAGTTGACTTTCTCAATTTTCCCTTTTCCTCTTTCCGATTATCTTTCTCGGTGGCTGACATATTCTTCAATTTTAATTGGGACGTTTGAAGGAGGTTGAGGCTTCCCTTGTTTGATCCTAGTGCTCTTCATTCTTTTGAAATTTAAGGGGACTTGCTTGGGCTACCTTCTTTTGGTTTTGATGGATGTGATATGGTCTGCTAGGGTGGAAACCACATCTTATTATGTATTCCCTTATGAGGGGCTTACCTTTTCCTTGTGTTGTCTCTCCTCTCGAGGTCTAGAGGGCTCCCCAAGGGTTTATTTTGATGCTTCTAGTTCCCCCCATGTTTCTTCCTTTCCTTCTCTAGCACCTTCTTCAATATCTTATTTATTATCTTCAACTTCATCCTCCTTTTCATCTTCTTCTTTAGCATCACTTTGTTAGGTGGCCTCTTGTTGGGGCCTTTGTTTAGAAGAAACCAGTTTTGAGTTGCGTATTGTTTGTTGTGGATGGAGAAAGTCGTGGAGAGCCGTTTCGGGAGGCAGAGAGCCGTTGCGGGTTGCGAAGAGATGGCGAGAAGGTGGCAGAGCGTGAATAGGTGGAAACACAGGTGGCAGGGACAGTTGACAATGATTAGGAAGAAATAATCCCAGAAGCAGAGTCAAGTGTGGAAAATAACAGGGAATGGTAGAGCACAAGAGACCGACTGAGTGGAAAAGAAGCAAAGACTTCCAATGCCAAGAAAAGTGTTGGATAAGCAAGAAAAATAAGGAGGCAGTTAGTTAGTTCTTGGATTTTTGGGATTTTGTGGTGTATTGAGCTCTGCGGAGTCTCGTATGTAATGTGTTTCATAGGAATATTAATATACATAGAGGTGTTTTGTGGGCTTGAGTTGTGTATCGAATGTGTGATTGTCAATATATGATGCTGAATGGGGTTTAAAAAAAAAAAATGATAGATTCTTCTGATGCATGTATTCTGATGGTTCTTCCATTAAATATTATGTGTTAAGAGTTTATTTCTACAAGAATATAATTTATTGATGTTAGAAAATAGAATAATAGTTTCGATGTGATTGTATGGTTCTAGTTCTCCTATCTCAGTAAGGTCACGACACACCCGGGGTGAGACTCCTTGATCTCCTTTGAGTAGGGTGAAAATGCCGACGTTGTCCTAGACTACAGCGAGATATTGTTGGACTTTGAGCCTGAACCTGTGTCTTGCCCAAAAGTCACCCCTTTTTGCCAACAAATGGTTCTGTTGCTGGGACCCAAAAAATTACTAGAGAACTAGATCATGGTGTCAAGGGTCTACGAAAGGGAAATACACAGCTGGTGGGATAATCATGTAGATTAGTTCATATCGCAATAGGCTGAGCTCCAACATCAAAAGGAAAGGAATATAAAAGATCAAATCATGTTCTCTGCAGTGATGAGTGACTTGCATGAGATGTTTTGGGGAAATTTTCCTAAGGAGCTCTACAACTGGTTGCAAAGACTCCAGGTCAAAGCAACCTCTGGAGAATTGTGTCGAACCCATCATAGTTGGATGCACACAGACCTACCGACATTGCATAGAATAGATACTGATCTAACATGAGCCATAAATTTTTGGGTTCAAACTATAATAGAGGGATATATTGTGGAGTTCGCAGTTGAATGTCATCAATCCTTCACTACAGCAGAAGACATATTTAAGGTCGGGTTGAGGGGAAAGTTGTTGAAAGAAATTCCCTTATGGATCAAGGCTTTGATGGTGGACGAGGGACTAATGGCTTTCCAAGGTCCCATGATGGAAGCCTAAACCTATAGTATCGGGGGGAGGACTTGAGGGAGAGATGATACAGAAAGGGAAAAATGGGGGATAGGAAAATGGACGTCGGGACTTATAGCAAGTTCAGAGATCTAAGAGCCCATCGAAGGGTGAAAATCATTGAGAAGTGGTGGGAGAGGGCAATACGAGAGTTTGAAAAGCATAAGAAGAACGTACACCAATGAGAAGAGGGTCCGCATATGATAGTGGAGAGAGGAGCTGAGATAGGACCCCGAGGAATGGAGGGGTCTGCCCGAGAAGTTAGATAGGTTCATAGGATCCCATCCCAAGAGGAGAAGGGAATGATGTCCAATGAAGAGGAGGATGCATGCCCCAAGAATGATTCCGATGTGGAGATGCACATTGTGATGAAACGACTATTCCAAGAAATACCAATGGCCATAATACAAGGTAATCTTATTCCCCGAATTCCAAGTAGCATTTGTCCTAACCTTCCCCTGGTACTCTATCACCCCCCCGATAAATTTTTGATAAAGTTGCGAAGGTCAAGCAAGTTACATATTATTCAGTCTACAGTGTAAGTAAACACTAGCAGTAGCGCTAGCAGGATAATTTCTCAGCCAGGAAGTAGATTATTTGTACTAGTTCTGCCTACACAAGCAAAAATGGCAGGATCATTTACCTGATATACGCCGTTATTTGGAAAAGGGAACGATGATGTAGAACAACACTGGTATCTATGTGAAGCGATATGGAGAGCTAAATAGACACCATATGCTGTTAAATTGAATGAATTCCAAACTACACTCAGGGAAAGAGCATTGCGATGGTTTATCAAATGGCCCGAGGTGCACTAGAATCCAGCCGTAAATGAAGTTAAAAGAGAATTTTTACAAGAGTTTAACTTCCCGCAGACTAACAAAAAAGGGCTATCAGAACTATGGGAGATCAAGTAGAGAGAAGGAGAGACCACTTGGGATTTAATGAGAAGATTTAAGGATGCAATCGGGAAACTGAGTTACCCGATAGACCCGAATCATCAACGCAATTGGTTCATCAAGGCCCTTTTACCTCTTACCAGGACACCACTGACCCAACAGAAGATCGATACACTCCAAGATGCACTAGAACTGGCGATTAAAATTGAAGCAATGGCCGACTACCCAAAAGAATTTAGAGGGGTAACCGTGTAGGACCCTTCCATACTGGGTTTGCAACACCAAATCACAAGTATGACAGAGAAGCTCAAGGATATGCAACTAGACTAGCCAGCACGACCCAATGTATGGTGCACACATTTCTTGCTAGAAGGAAAATTAGTCTCTGAGTGTCTGAGGTTTCACGAAACCACTGTTGGAACATCAGCAGTAGGACCGCAAGGGACGCCGCCAGCGGGAGGAGTCGCACAAGTAAATACACAAGGAATGTAGCATGGGCAACCACATTTCCATGGTTTCCTGAACCAGAAAACCTCGAGTCCAAATGAATATTGCGAAATATGCAAAGGAGTTGGTCACCCTCCGCATCTGTGCCCCATATTGCAAAAGTACTCAAACATCCTGAATAATGTCTATTGTGAATTTTTGTGCTTCAACAACCCGTCACACATATCAGTGCAGAGCTTTAGATGTGTTGTCACATAGGTTGGATAGATCCTCCTACAGGGTAAATGAGGCTCCGAGGGGTCGAGGAGGACTAGGAATGCGAGGAGGTAGGATGGGGGGAAGAGGACCCTCAAGGTTCTACAACCATGATCAAGAGGGCCATGTAGCAAGGGAATGCTCATTACCGAGATGACCATGGTTCTCTTAGTGCATAGTGAATGCACATGCCATGGAATATTGTCCTGAATTAATTAAAATATGGGAAGAAATAAAAAGGCAGTGGGGTGCTAACTTGGTCAATGCAGAACCAAGATTAGCTGAAACACAACGTTTACCAAGTGTGGCCATAATAATCTGAGGAGGAAAGAAAAAAAGAGAAGATTCAAGAGATATGGAACTAGAAAATTTGATCAAACTGACATCACCAAAGAAATCCTATGACTCTGAAAAACATAAAAAATACTTCAGGGAAGTGGTGGAGACGTTTTCAAAGTTAGGAACCCACAAATACATGCAAAAAATACAACCATTGAAGGAGGGAGGGAAGGATGAAATCGAAGGAATGTTGATAGAAGAATGGTTTAGAATATTTATGAGCATTGTAAATGATGTACAGATGCTGGAGAAACTAAAAAAAAACTTAAAGAATATAGTGGGAGGAGGAATGGAGCATGCAAGCCCAATAAATGGAAACCTTCTAGAAAGGCATGTGAGGAGGGTGAAGAGAAACAAGAGAGGAATCATAAAGGAATTATGAATCAATGCACAGGTTGCGAGATACCAGATAAGGGACACAATGTTGGAATTAGGTTCAGATTTAAATATATTACCAAGAAAAACATGGGAAGCACTGAGCAAGCCTAATCTGGCATTTTCCCCCATACAACTACAAATGGAAAATAAATATTCTATTGTGCCAGTGGGAAGACTAGAAGATTTTGAAGTGAATGTGGTAGGGGTAAAGAATTATACCGATTTCGAGGTATCTAATATCATGGGCGATAAATATCGATACCCTGCTTTGTTAGGGATTGATTGGGCATTCGTGAACTACATAGTCATTGACTTGAAGAAAGAGCTAATGATATTCAAATATGGTGAAGTCAGAGTGGTTCAACCATTAGATCCATATCAAGGACTCCACTACACGGAGACCGTCAAGACCAGGGGGGATGCATGACTCAGACCAAGTCTATCAGATGAAAGTAGGAAAAAGACAAGACTACATCAACCCGACTGCAGAAGGGATAGTAAGATAGCAAAGTGTTCAAAGCTTCGACGTGCGGTCCAAAGTCACGTGGGATGATTGGGAGCAAGGAGGGTACGAGGTCAACATCGAAAGGTGTGTTGCTATTCATGGAGTCAACTGGATCGACACAAAGGTAAGAGGTTACCCCACCCTTATTAGCATGGAAATTGTCAATAATTTCATTAATAAAGTCACATTAGAGAAATTTTGAGATCTAAAATGGGCCTCGTAAGAAAAATGTACAACCAAAATAAACTTTATAAGAACCAATAGGATTCAAGATGATGATTTCAACCATGGGAGATGATTCACCATTTTTTGGTAAAAAATAAAAAGATTAAAAATAATAAAATAATAAAACTACTTTTTCAACTTATCTTCCTGAGGTTTTACTCAAATTTCGAGTGGGAATACTCGTTGCATGAAAAATTTAATTCCTCATCTAAGGAGTACCCACGTTGCATAATTTTTATGGACCCTGCTACATGAAAAATGAGAAATACATGAAAAAATGTGATTGCAATTACATTTTTAATGTATTTATCATTTTTTCATGTAGCAGGGTCCATCAAAAGTATGCAACATGGGTACTCCTTGGATGAGGAATGAAATTCTACATCCAACAAGTGTTTCCACTCGAAATTTGAGTAAACCCATATAGAGATAAGTTGAAAATACGAGTTGAAAAAGTAGTTTTTTCTTTCTTCCCTCTAAAATTTGATCATGTAATCTAATATTATTTTATTATTTCTACCATTATTTTATGATTTCCTTAGGAGGCCCATTTTAGACCTCAAAATTCCCCTAATGAAGATATTGTACCAGAGGAGCATAAGGTTCCTCTAATGAATGTAGCCTTGCAATCTACTTCGGCGAGGTGGTGGGGAAACCACCACAACTATATTCATAGTTGGGAACATGTGGGGAAGGCATTGAGAACGAGATTTCAAGCTTCATTAGGACCACAACTGAAGGAAAAGTACAGAGGAACTTCAGATCCCCAAGCTCATATAAAAGACCGTGAGAATAAATTAAAAATGGAGAGTTATCCCAAATCCTTGTGGGTGCATGACTTTGTGCACTCGTTGGACACCATCCCACAAGCCTGGTACCTTACGAAAGAAAAAAAGAGACAAGCGAGTAGTTGGGAGCTAGTGGTGGATAGGTTTACAAGGAGTTTTTCTTTCAGGGAAGACAATCAGCAACTCACATACACCATGTAGGCAATGAAGGGGATTTTCTTCTACTAAGAACCCATGAAGACTAAAGAACTACCTTCGTTTAACTAGATACCTGAATCCAACTACCAAGAGGAAGTAGCTTGCGGGAAAGTAGATCAAGAAATGGATGACGATGACCTGTAAAACCTAAGACATTTTTCATTTGAAGAAAAATAAGGGGAACCCATGATACAAGATGAGCCTACTATAGAGGGATTGCACCTATTACCGCTAAAAATAACAAAGCATAATATCAGGAGTGGGGAGAAACCCAAATTAGCTTCTATTGGGGACTATTAGGACGAAGAGACGAGAAAGGATATTTTTAATTTACTAAAGGAATATGAAGATATGTTTCACTCTTCTATAGCAGAACTAAAGGGCATCAAGGGAGAGTTGGGGAGAAGTGCATAATGTTGAAACTCGATGCCATACTAGTGAATCACATGCCATATCAGTTGAACCCAAGAGTGAAAGAAAAGGTAAAGAAGGAGATAGACAAAATGCTGGATGTGGGGCTAATTTTCCTAGTAGAAGAAGAAAAATGGGTCAGCCCCATAGTCATACATAACAAGAAGGAAAAGTCGGAGATAAGGGTGTGTGTAGACTACATAATTTTAAACAATGCATGTGTGCACTATCCCTTTTCAACACCATTCAATGATGAACTGCTAGATAATGTAGCAGGGAATGAAGCATATTCATTCATAGACGGACTCTCTGGGTATCACTAAGTCAGGAGAGAAAAGGAGGAAAAAATAAGACCACATTTACCACTGAATGGGGTGCTTATTCTTGTCATGTGATGCCTTTCGGATTGAAGAATGCACCATCAATTCTCAAGAATAGTAATATCAGCATTTAGGGAATATATCCATATGTTTCTGGAAGTCTACATGGATGAATAGACTATATTCAACTTATTGAAGAAACATGCAAGTCTTCTCTGGATCATGTTTGATCGTTGTAGGTAGTTTCAAATCTCATTAAACCTGAAAAAGTGCATATTCGTAGTCCCCTTTGGAACATTGCTCGGTCACGTGGTCTGTAAAGAAGGAGTATGTGTGGACCCCACCAAGATTGCGGTAATTTTCAACATGTATCCCCCAAAGAACGTTAAGTAACTAAGATCGTTGCTCAGGCATACAAGATATTACAAAATATTTATCCGCAACTATGCCCGCATCATAGCCCCACTAGAAAAGCTGCTGAGGAAAATAGAACAGTGCATATGGACTGAGGACTGTAGTAAGGAAATAGATGCACTAAAATAAAGGCTAGAAAGTGCACCTATCTTGACATATCCTAATTGGGACAAACAGTTCCATGTGCACATTGATGCTTTAGAGATTTCTTTGGGGGCTATGCTAGCACAACCGTGGGAAACAAACTTAGACCATCTAATATATTTTGAAAGCTAGAAACTGTTAACCACAGAAAATAACTACACAAGCACTGAAAGGAAATCTCTCGTAATGGTCTACTCCCTCTAGAAGTTATACCACTACTTACTTGGAGGTTCCTTCAAATTATTTTCAAAACACTCAGCGTTGAATTATTTGGTAAAAAAACTAGTCCTGGAAGGAAGAATTTTCATATGGTTGTTACTGTTCCAAGAGTTCACATTTGAAGTTGTAGGAAAACCAAGGAGATTGAACGTGGGACCCATTCATCTATCTATATTGGAATCAAGAGAAAATGGAGGGCCAATCGATGACCAACTACCAGATGCGGATTTATTTCGCATAGAGGTTGTCCCAGATTACTTAGAACAAATAATTTTTTTTTTGGCTTCAGGACAATGCCTGAAAGAATACACAACAATACAAAGGAAACACTTGGTCATTAGAATAGCCGATTACCAAATTATTGCAGGTCAATTATACAAGATGGGACTAGATCAGGTGTTACGAAGGTGTGTATTAGACCATGAAAGACCAGATATTCTATGGTAATTCCACAACGGAGTTGCAGGAGGACACGTTGGAGGAAATGCTACCGTAAGAAAAATATTATAGGCAGGATTATGGTGGCCCATAGTGCACAAGGATGCCAAAGAGCATGTAAAAAGTGTGACATATGTCAAATAACGGGAAAACCTTCACACAGGGACGAGTTATCCTTACATCCCGTTAGAGAAATACATGTATTTGAAAAATGGGCAGTCGAATTTATAGGACCTAGCACACCAATTTCATGCCATTCCCAAACAAGGTATATAATAACTGCAATTGAATATCTAACCAGGTGGGCATAGGCGACACCAGTAAATTACTGTACAACAGTCACAACGATCAAGTTCATTTTAAAAGACATCATTATGAAATTCAGTTTTCCAAAGAGTCTGAAAAGTGATCAAGGGACACACTTCATCAATTCCATAGTCAAATTTCTACTGAAAAAATTCATGATACAACATGATAAGAGTAGTCTGTATCACCGGCAGGAAAATGGAACTGTAGAAGCATTTAAAAAAATCCTGGAAAAAGGTATAAATAAAATTTGCGATGCAAATCAGGATGACCGGGATGAGAGAATACCAGCCACGCTATGGGCCTACAAGACCACGGTGAAGCGAATATAAAATCATATGCCATTTCAGCTAGTGTATGGGAAAGAAGCAGTTGTACCAGCTGAGTTTTTTGTCCCCAACTTATTTATTGCTACAACAACTCAAATTTCTGAAGCATAATAGATCACAAGGTGTCTCTAGGAACTACAGGAGTTGGAGGAATCAAGGTTTCTTGCAAAATTCCACCGATCAGTTCAGAAGAAACGAAAAAAATCCTGGCACAATTACCATATTAAGAAACATACATTCAATATTGGCAGTCGAGTACTACTCTACGACAAAAAATCCAGAAATTTCCAAGGAAACTTCAAATGCACTGGATGGGACACATTTTATGTCATAGAAATTGAGATTTGGGAGTTTTAATGCTCGCATAGATAAATGAAATAATATTACCAGGTTGGGTGAATGGCGCATGCCAAAAACCCTACAACGATTGAGAAATTTTAATTTTTACTTTCAATAAACTCTCGCACCTGAGAGGAGTCTGTAGGTTAGATAGTCAATAACTCTCTCCCAACCAAGATACGTCACTAAACCAAAAGATTCAGTTTCTTAATGTATGTAAGGACGCTAATCACCGAATAATGTCAGGGTCACGAGTATCCCACCGCTAACCCTGTTGTGGCATGGGGACCATACCGTAACCAATTGTGGTCGGGGGGGTCGCAGGTGTTGTATTGCCAAACTATGTAAACCATCATTCCGTCATAATTAACCATAATTTAGGTGTCAGTTCGTAGTGTCAGCCAAAGATTCAAAAAAAATTCCGTAATTAGAAACGTCACTCCATAATAAAGTTTCCACATCAGGCCATAATAATTAGCCATCACGTTCGCCCAATTTTCGAGACCAGCGTCAGCAAAGTCAAAGTGCACCTCATGTGAGTAACCATCCACACGATTATAGCCACAGAGGGAACTTAAGAAAATTTAATTAGTTATCCAGTCACATCAACTCCCACGGTGCCAACATTCCTACTTAATCTGCATGGAGAAATGAAAAACCAAAGTGCCAGAAAACAAAGAATTGCAAGAAGAGGAAACTACTATAACTATCAGCCATAGCATCCCAGCAGAGCTTCAAAGGTGCATACTGGAAACAACACTAGTGTATTATATAGAATAAACAACATGACGAAGACAGTGGTGTCGGTAGTCAAACCAGAGCTTGATGAGAGAATTCAGAAATTGGAGCCATTGATAGGGAGGTATGATAATGCAACTCTAATATACACCGATTTCATGGATTCCTTCCAGTTTCTAGCATTGAAAATGCAAGTCTACATTTAGAATTACGTTAATGAAGGTGGCAGCGAAGCATCTCGGGTTCACCCAGACTTCAACAGAATTCAAAGAGCGACAATTCTGCATCTGATGAGCCTACCAGTATTTGGTACATAGGAAGCATCCATGCAGTGCACAAAGCTCCTAATAAGTAGGATTCAAAACAAGTCTTTTTAGCTTGGGAAGGAGATAAAAATCCACACAGAAGACATCCACAGGCTCACGGGACTATCATCGATAGGGAGCAACGTAGCCACTACCTTCTAGACTACCTCTAAAAGAGTGAAGAAGGTGGGAGAATTAGACTACTAAAAGAAGTATGACACCAAAAGAGGAGGGAAGGGGGCGAAGATAGACCTCATCAACGTGCCCAATGTGAAATTTTCATGCTACCTAGTGGTAGGGAAGACCATGAGGCAATATACAAAAGGGGAGTACACCCTGGACATGATTTCAGTTGCGGAGCATTGCGTGCAAGGAGCACAACTCAATTGGCGTGCATTCCTACTGCAAGAAATCTTCAAGGCCTGTGAAGATAACTTCAAAAGGGAAACCAGATTTATCTACGGATATATAAAAATGACGTTATCCATATGGAAATGGTGTCTACAAGGGAAACAGAAACTTGCAGAGATAGGAAAATATCAACCATTGGCCCTTAGATATACACCATGGAGAGTCTCAGGGGATCCCAGCAACAAATAAATATACAAGGAGGTGTTTACAGATTGGTATAGGATGATGATGGATGTCATTCGAACCCATCAAAGAATTCCCAGAGCACCACTAGATGAGTACTCTGAGCAGATATGGTTTTGGGTCTCACATGGAAATATATGGATTAGACCCCACTGCGTTGCGATGGACAACTTCCAAAAGAGCTCGTTGAGATTCCAGTTGGCAGAGCAAGCTTTCTGTACAAAAGTTATGTCTTGGCCAGAGTTTTTGGGGGAAATTTGAGATGGGAAGCATAAGTATTCTTTTGAGGCCATGGTTCCACAACCACTACCAGGAGAAAGATCGACGGACACAACTCAAAGGATATCTCAGATGTAACTCCAGCTGCTACTTCAGAAGCTGGAAACCCAGGTGCAATATTTTAACAAAGCCATGGTAAGTATGAGAGTTGTAACCACTACTTTTCCATTATTTAATGAATTTAAAGCATTCAATGCAGTGTCTCCTTCATTAACAACCCCAGTCCTTACTGCTCTCCCCTCCACCACCCTCCATTTGCACTCACAACCGACCATTGTCCCATTTCAAAAAACCAAGCTAACAAAACCACCTATCCCCGGGCCCAAGGGAAAGAGGGCCAAGATTTTGAAACTCAACCAAGTGGTGGAATTGATAGAGGAGGATCTTGTACATTAGATATGTACAAGCATTTTGATCACAGAGGAATTGGAGAAGGGTACTCAGACTTCCCCAGCCATACCACTACCCAACCTTTAATCATATAAAAGCACTATGGCCTCCTCCTCCCCAACCACTAAGAATTCATCTCCAGACACCTCTCATACCTCCATGGACCAGTCAACCCACACCGCCTCCACATCTACGACCATATCTGATGAAATACCCATAGGAACTATGGTGGCGATTGATAGCGATGTAGAGGTTAACTTGGGTACTGCCTAAGTAACTAAGGTTAACTCAGCCTCTATAGAGCCATGAACCTTCTGAAATATACTTATTCAGACAAACCTACCCTTGGTTGAAACTACATCGAGTGAGACCTTTTTTTCTGGGTTCCAACCATCAATTTTAGCATTGTAACCATTCATACCCACTCCTCCACCCCTCATGAGTTTTCATCCAACTCAAATTCCAACCATGCCGCTCAACCAACCTAACTCCCCATAGGAACAATCTGACCGTTCGATCGCTAGTGGCCAGCCACTCAAGGAGAGAAATCTCAGCCCTGAGACAATAAGCAACAAAGACCTTCATAGTTGGACACCAAGCCAATTGTTCAATTTCATACAAGCAGCAGCCTGGCAGGAAGAATCACTACACAATGACCTAGTTCTAAGATACGAGAAATAATAGCAACAAGTTCTGACACTTACTGAAGAGCGTAATCAGTTGCAACAAGAAAGAGACACCCTCCAACAGCAGATTGATCAGATCACCGGGAATTCCTAAGGGCTATGGCCAACCGTCACCAGCGTCGTCAAAGCCTCCCCTACAGATATGTGGGTGTGCAACATTGTAGAACATTCCATTCATGTCAGAACAACATGCACAAGCTTGGGAACTACAAATCAGGAACTTTGGCAGGCACTGTCAGCTAGACCGACACTGCAAGGCCCTGCCACTGTTTATGCAGAGAAGATAACCTAGAAGAAAGAAAATATGAGTCAACTTAAATATACATTGGGGAGCACTGCCACTGAAGCATATACCTTGCTCGAGAAAATCCATGATTGCTCGAATTCACTGACAATGAAAGCTCAACCGATTTCTGAGCAGCTACATAAGCTTTTCACAGAGATCAAAGGAACCCCTAACCCTGATAGCCCCAGACAACTATATGATCAGGTCAAAAATTTGCAGCTGTAGATCCAAGAGATCAAGGAGAACTCATCAAAGACCAAGAAACTCCTTCGTAACCTCCATAAAACCTCCACAAACTAGTCAAAGATAAAGCAGAGATGATACAACAACTAGTCTCTGACGCGGATCCTCAATACAATGCAACATTTGCAGACCTGCCAC
The DNA here is from genome assembly GCA_034641835.2 of Pinus albicaulis. Taxonomy (NCBI): domain Eukaryota; kingdom Viridiplantae; phylum Streptophyta; class Pinopsida; order Pinales; family Pinaceae; genus Pinus; species Pinus albicaulis. The sequence goes on along the minus strand of CM076579.1, from coordinate 694,146,472 downwards.
AACCCATCGATGCCACTCAGGCCGACAAGGTGGTGCATGCTACAGACTCACTGATAAAGACATAGTAGGAAGAAATCACTGGATTCATGGAGCTCAAGATAGAATCCATGAAGAAGGTCTCGGAGTTGGGGCCTTTGTTTGAGGATCGGGAGCCAAAGCAGATGGAGCAAGAGAAGGGAGCAACAGAAACACGACAGACGGCCACATGGGGAGCACAAAACCTAGAGAAAATTGAATAAGGGTGAGTCAATAGCTTGTTTTTGGGGCCTATTGGGGCCTTTGTTTGGAATAAATCAGTTTTGAGTTGCATATTGTCAATTGTGGATGGAGCAAGTTGCGGAGAGCCGTTGCGGAAGGTAGAGATCCATTTCAGGTTGCGTAGAGTTGGCGGGCAGGTGGGGGTGCCTAAACATGCGGCAACACAGGTGCCAAGGACAGTAAAAAACAAACAGGAAAAAATACTCCCTGAAGCAGAGTCAAGTGCAAAAAATAACAGGGAATTTCAGAGCGCAGCAGACCAACCGAGCGGAAAATAAGAAAAGGCTGCCAGTGCCAAGAAAAGCGAAAGATAAGAAAGGAAAAGAAGGAGGCAGTGAGTTAGTTCTTGGATTTTTGGGTTTTGTGGTGTATTGAGATCTACGGAGTCTCAAATATAATGTGTTGCACAGGAATATTAATATACAGAGATGTGTTTTGTGGACTTGAGTTGTGTATCGAATGTGCGATTGTCAATATATGATGCTCGATGGAGTTTATAAAATTTTTTATGGTAGCTTCTTCTGATGCATGCATTATGATAGTTCTTCCTTTGAATATTATGTGTTAATAGTTGCTTTCTGCACGACTATAATGTATTCATGTTAGACAACAGAATAATAGTTTCATTGTGATGACATGGTTCTAGTTCTCCTATCTTAGTAAGGTAACGACACGCCTCGGGTGAGAATCCTTTCTCTCCTTTGAGCAGGGTGAAAATGTCAGTGTTGTCCTAGACTACAACGGGATCTTGTTGGCCTCAAGCCTGAACCTAGGTCTTGCCCAGAAGTCATCCCTTTTCAACAACTCCTCTTCAAGTTCTATTGGATATTGGGCTTAATTCTCAATGAAGGCATCCCTGTCCATGCCCACAAAATCAGTCCATAACATAGGGTTCTTGAGGTGACTAAAGGAATTCAACAAAATGAGTCTGATGAGGCCATGATGAGAAATTTACCAGTGCTTCCCTACTCCCACCATCTGGCTCATTTCAATCATATATTGAAGGAGAAAGTGGGGAATATTGAGCATGATTGAGATGGGAAATTATATCTAGAACCTTAGTTCATAGAGTAGCCTAAAATGATAGGAATACACAACACTTAATCTTTCTTCATAAGATATGTATTTTAGGATGTGATAAGCCACTTCATCCCATGGTTAAGGAAGGCTCTCTCTTCTAACTCCATTATTGTCTTCAACTAGATTTTCTTCGGGGAGGAAGTAATTATTCTTGGTTGTGATGGATTTTGTCCTATCCTCCTTACCCCATCTAACTCCTAGTGGTATTGTGGTCACTCTACTAATCATCTCTACATTCAAATGGATGGAAATTACTCTTACCACTGTGGTGGCATTGTCTTCCCCCTGAGAGTGAAGGGTCATGGAAAATTCATGGGTCATCTCATCATCATAACTTTTGAGCTTTTCAAATAACCCCATCCATTGGTGGCTCATGAAGATATCTATGGTAGGTGGATGTTTATGGATTATTTTAGTGCCTATGGGATTACTTATATTGAAACCCCCTCCCATGTTCTCTACTATTGCTTCCCCAAGTGTTCTCAAATAATTTTATGTGAATGGTTGTGTTCTGAGAAGCGGAGGGTTTCAAGACAGAAGTGAGATAGTTGGTGCTATTTTTTTGGCCAGAGGGAGGAGAATTGCATGCCAAATGTAACACCACCTTTCTACACCTACCCAAGCAGCTAACCAATCAGGGTAAACATGCGATGAGAGGCTACTATAATGAGATTAAACCTCCTAAGTGACCTTAAGGAAGTGGAACTGATGGAAAAAAAAACCTACAGACCTTATACAACAATGACAACACCCCCGTGAGGTAACCCAACCATTCACACCTCTTACCCCTGGGCCACACTGAAATTTTGGCTCCATTTGAACCATAACCATAGGCATAAAACTACATTTCAGGGGCTAGGAGGCTATAACTATAGGCAATACACTACATGTCAACAGTCAGGGCCCCAAAAACTCAGTTATGTACCTGCATATCCAGGATTTGAGCCACCTTCTTAGGTTCAGAGCCTAGGTCACTGCAAAAAACTTCATGAAAACTTAAGGGATGATAAATAACAATACGAAAATGATAAAAAATAAATAAAATCAACAATTAATCTTCTGGACCTCTCCTAGCCATGACATGCATTGTTTCAAACATGTCACAAACATTAAATCTACAGGTATAAACAGTATATTTAAGCGTAGGGGTCTCATACTTATCTGAGAATCGCTAAGAAGCATTAATCCCTTACATCATTAGATGCAATACAATCAATTTGACCATAGATATGTTGTGCATTAATTTACAAGTAAAAACATGAGCAAATCCATACATCATCACTGATCAAATACGTTCTTATAACCAGCATAATAACAATATAAATAACATGGATACAACAAAAATAGAATCCACATAATAACCAGTGAAATCATACTTCAAATACCAAAGGAATGAGCTTCTCATTAATGAGTGTAAAAACTAACCGGAGATGCGACTTCCATGTTCCACTCGACCATAGATTGGCTGAGCCAAATCTCTCTTCATCCAATCACCCACATTCCATATTTAAAGCATGAATATGGGACTCAAAACAAAAGAACCAACCAAGGAATCCTGAGGCTTAACCACCTTACCCTCATCAATAGAAATCAGGCTTTACCGTGATCCATCCCAGATCACTAGGACAACACAATAAGCATCTATTAACCAACTTTACCGTGATCTACACCCAATCACTAGGCCAACACAAGCATGGATATCACTGGATTCTCTCTGCCTAAACTATGAGGAATTTTCCTATCTCCTAGTCTCTTAGGCTTTACCGCAACCCACTATCTGAATTAGGGGTCACTAGACCACTAGACCCTAAACCAAGACATACTCTCTAGGATTTATCGTATATCCCAAAATTTGGATTCCTAGGCTTGATGGAGAGCGAACCACCTATAGGATTTACCGTATATCCCGCCATTCACCGGTCGATGATTCCTAGGCCTACCGAGGACACACATTATCTAGCTTTGCCACAACCCACAATCTGATTTAGGGGTTATTAGGCCATGTGTTATATCAATTCATAGATACATGCCACTCAGCTTCGAATCCATCCATTAATCCAGCTAAACCAAAACATGAAAACTCCACAACACCATGGCTATCCAGAAATGGAAAGGCTAGGCTTAAAACACTATCACACCTGGCGAAAACCCATGCCAAGACATAAAAGAACCACATGAAATGCCATGCATGCCAAATCTAGTAAGAAAAATACACATGCCAAATCGATACCTACCAATAATCCTACTGTAACTGCTTGATTCCTACTCCTCCTTTCTTGCTTCCTCCTTCTTCTTGATTTCTTTCCTATCTTGCTCCAATGTCCAAGTGCTCCAAGAAACTCTGTGTCCAAGAGTGAGTGAGAAAGAGAGAAAGAGAATAATGAGAGAGCTCCAAAAATGGAGTGACAAAAGGTTGAACCAAAAAAATCTTACCAACTGATCCTCATAATCCTTTTGATTAATGAGGCCTATATTTTCTTCATTTCCCATTATTTTCCTTCATTTTCCTCCTCACATGCAACCTGTGACCTTTCACATCCATTTTCTCCTAATTTCCATTATTTTCATATATAAATGCCAATAAATGCCACTTTGAATTTCCAAAGCCTTTGCCATTTCCTTTTCCAATTTCCCTTAGCCATAATAATCAAAATGAACTCCCGCTAGGATGTTTTTCCCACTATTAAAATTGGAATACATGTCCCATCAACGGTGGCTATTATTTTTAACTTTTATTACATGGATTTTTCACTAGGGTTGCTATAAAACCCTCCCTCTTAGGGAAATATTGTCCTTAGTGTTCAATGACACTTACAAACCAAAAAACTGCTAAAAAAAAACATATTGCCCATGGACACTTATAACATAGCTCGTTGCAGTATTTACAATGAATAACCTACTCAAAAGAAAAAAATAATCATGACAATCATACCGTGTATTGGAGCTTTATAGCACAACTCATTACAATATTTACAATAGTATACACATATACACATTTTCTCAACCAACAAACAAAGGATACGATGCCTGTAGTAGCAACAATGTAATATTCCTAATTAGTCCTAAGCTAATTGGAATATCCATTTTTTTTTCTTTCTTTGTTTAAAGAATAAAATTGTAAAGGAGGTCCATAAAACTCCTAATAAAGAATAAATCAATGCCAAATGTGAAAAAGGCTAAATCTTGGCTATGTAAGAAAGCACCCTTAGGAGTGAAAGGGGTTGGATATTTTGACTGGGTTAACCTTGACCAAATCTACAGCGCTATCTTGGAGGAGTGGCCATCAATGAGGCACAACGTAGTTTTAGATGGAGATGGCTTGTGTGAAAGAGATGATTTCATTGAAGTTAGTTTAAGGTTTACAAGCTCTTAGTCTATATAAGGAAGAGGATGGTAGCATGAAGGGGTTGTTGAAGGTTATGATATTTTGATATATTTTTTGTTTAGACCATATAGATTTCTTTGGCTATTTAGCCTAGATTGAAAATGATGTTTAGCATTGGGTGTTCCTGATCAGGAATCCAACCTCTTCCCATTGAGTAGCTCTTGGGAGAGTTTGTATTGCATAGTCCACTATCTGGCTTGAGGCCAAGCTTCTTCTTTCAGCTACAACACAGATCCTGTTGAGGGTTTGGTTGTCTTTGCAAGATGCAGCAAGTGGAGGCTAGATCTATTCAAACCTAGGACATTTCAGTGCCCTTTTTCAGTGGAGGAGTCTTCTACTCCATTGGGAGGAGTTTATTGGAGTGCTTGGGCATCATTTTTAGATTTTGGCATGTGGCCAACTATTATCTAAACCCTACAACACAATTTCGCTTCCATATCTGTGTTATTCCTGTAGGTACTGTTGCAAGGTGTTTTGGCACATCAGTTGGAGAGCTGGTTTTCAAGTGTTGGGGATCTGCCCTTCACTTTGGAGATCCATTGGAGGAGATATACATATTGTACATTTCAGATCTGATCTGCATATTTCTAATTACTTATGAATATCTGAATATTTCTGCAGATCTGCATAATTAGATCTCAGGTCTACTACTTTAACATGGTGTTTTGCTCAAAACCCCAAGGGGATTAGAAAGAGGAGCCTCTATAGTGTATGGATCTGTTATATATATGAATTTTCATGCACTTATATGCTCTATATCTAAAGTGTAATCAACAGTAGTTTGCAGCCCATTAAAATAACGCTATCAAGGCATTTTTAGTCTATACATGTGGTTGCAACACCTCTTTTGAGGGATTTTCTTCTATTGGAGACTTCTATTTCCTGTTATGCATCTCATGGTCCATATTGTACATCTATTTTGTTGTTGTAAATGTTTTTGAAGGGTCCCCATATTGGCCTCCTGCTCTTACTTTGATGATCTACATTATTTTCCTGCATAACTTCCATACATTGTTGCGTCCCCTATTTGGGGATATTACAGTGGTATCAGAGCATCATATTAACAAAAACTGTGCTTTCTAAGAAGCTAATATTTATTTTCAAGAAAAGAATAGATAGAAGAATTTTTATTACACTGAAGATAAATAAGACAAGGGTGAAACCCCTTTATCTGGAAGAATTAAAGGGAAAGAGTTCTCAAAAAATCTGTTCCAAACTATGCATGAGATGAAAAAAGAAATCAGGGGAATGAGGATGGAAAGACATGAAAATCCCTCAAGTAGATTTGCACATGAAGAAAGCCCCAGTTCTTCATATTATGTGTGTGAGCAGTCAGCCACACAATCAGATCTACAATGTTGTAGCATGCCTACATTCCTGGCAAGAGAAGGAACAGAAGGAGAAACATCAAAGGAGGAGACTCTTGGTGACTATCTCCAAGAATATGAATCTTAGTCTAGAAGATTCAGGGAGCATCTAAGCTTCCAAGATTTTTTTTAACTTAAATATTAGAGAAGATCCAGCAAATAAAATAGAAGAAGAGGGTGCATGCAGCACACTTTGGGTAGGTTCTTTCTACCTACTTTTGATGGATCACCCGAGAGCTCAGCCAAGTCTTGGGTAAGGAATCTAGACACATATTTCCAGCCGCATCAAGTTTCAGAAGAAGAAGCCATAAGAGTAGCAGTGCTACATCTCCAAGGTAAGGCTTATGCCTGGTGTTTATTTGAATCTTCTTCATTGAAAAATGCAAATATCTCTACTTATGAAAAGTTCACTAGGAGGTTAGTGAAAAGATTTGATTTTAAGAAATTTGAAACTTGCTTGGGTAAGAAAACCAAGCCCAAGAGTTCAAAATCTTTGCATGAGTTGGAAGGATCCATGAAGCTAACTCCATTTCAGAACATTGTTGAGGGGGTTAAAGATCTGCTACAGGATTTTCCAAGGGCAAAGGCCCCACTTCAACAAGAACTTTATTCTCAATAAGAAGACATGAGGATTCCATTTTTAAGAGGAGATCAAGAAAAAGGATCTCTTAATGATGAGGCATTCTCCATTGATGAGGAGAAGGAAGAGGAAGAGATGGAAAGATTCTCTAGTGCTGTGACAACAGGAGGAGATCTACTTCTTTGTGGAGATGGAGGTGAAGTAATTACTTCCACTAGAAGAGCTCATGTATCTTTGCAAGAAGCTCCAAGGGATCAACATCCAAGGGATCTTACACATGAAGAGCATGAGAAGAATGTGTCTATTATGATAGACAATGAGACAAAACAATGGAGGAAGTGTGTTCCAACATTACATACAGTTTTGGGAACACACACTATGATAGATCACTCCTTTGTGATCAAGACTCTTGACACCAAGGAGATGTTGGGTGTAAATGGATTAATTACATCTAAATAAATCACCTTAGTCAGTGAGATCTCACAAAAGGTAAGAGAAGAAGAACAACGGAGGGATCACAACGCTGACATGGCAGGAGATGATCCACTATTATATGGAGAAGAGGGTGGAGCAAATTATCCAATCAAAAGCACTCTTGCATCTCTAAGAGTGATACCACATTATCATGAAACTTCCACACATAATAATACATGAATTTACACCGTGGAAGTAGGGATATGATGATCCCATCCATTATGCACATGAGGATGATCCATGATCCATGAGACATCATTATCTTTTGGTAAACCACCTGGGAGACCACCTGATTCAAATTTGGTGAAGGATGTCTCACATCTTTATGCTCCATTCATAGATCTAGGAAGGAATGGAGCATTAGAAGACCACCATACAACAATGAGAGTGTTGGGTAAGCTCAAGGAGGAGGGAAATATTCTCCACTATCACCATTTTCCACTCTCTCATCTTATACTACACTGAGAAAATATGTTGCAAGATTAGAGAAGGACACCATCATGGGAAAGGAGGGAAGTCCTTGGCTATGGAGACTTAAAAGATAATCTCACTTGGAGAGAAATATTCCATACATGATAGGAGATGGTGGCCACACATGCATAGTTTGGCAAGACCAAGGAGGTTTTGGATAGATGATAGCCTTCCATGGGAGACTAAATTCCAAGAACTTCCATTTTCATTTGAGCATGTGCATATGCAAGAAGGGAAGCTAGGAAGAAATAGCAACCTTCCATCTTATACCTTTGGCATGGGAGATGTCAAGGAGAAGAGTAGCAAAATGACAAACATTTCAGTTGATAAATTATCAATGCTATCATTTTTGGGGAGATTAGATCCATATTGGAAATCCCAACTGTTGGTGGAATATTCCAAGGATCTTCACACATGCATGATTCTTGATGAATTTCTACATGATGAGGGTTATTCAGTCCAAGATGGATTCATCTATGATCATGGTAGGATCTTCTTGTCTAGAGCCTCCAAGCTCAAGGAGAAGTTACTACAAAGGGCCTATGAAGAGTTCTGTTTCAACCACACTTATTCTATGAAGCTCAACAACATCATCTTGAGGAGCTACCATTGGGAGGGCTTTGCAGGAGAACTATATCAGCATTGTCAAATATGCATGTACCATGTGGATATGGAGCAGCAACATAACTCTATGGAATATTTAATTCAGCCCTCTTTTTCTCTTTTTGAGGAAGGGGATAGATCTATGAACCACTCCATTTGTATGAGGAGATTTGTGGGTGAAGAGAATACTCATGTAAATTCTATTTTATTTTCTGATTGTATGCATTCTTTTACTATGTATATGTAGGCCATGAATCCTAAGAGTATTGGTGTACCTTATAAAATTCATGGCCAAATTTGGGCCAAAAATATTTCTGAATATGGCCTCTCCCTTGGTGGACAAAGGGAGATTTTGCAACATGATGGGTGTTTCCCTAAGCCACCAAATATATCTCACACTTTCAGCCATGGTGAAATGATATGGGCAGCAAGTAAGTGGTGGGAAAACCACTTACCATATCTAGATCTGATGAAGGCAGGAGATGCACTGCACTGGTTCCACATGTGGGACAATGACCCACCTCCATATGCACAAATTTTTGTTTGCATATATGTTGTTTTGATCCCCTACATTGATCATGTACTTGTACTTTTTATGGGGATGTATGGAGGAAGAAGGGAAGGTATGTACATACCTCATGGGATGGAGACTCTCTATGTGTCTTATGCTACATGTTACAGGGAGAGCATTGGGCAAGCCATGTTTGTTTCATGTGAACTATTGTCTCCTTATGGGATGAACTATTTGCATCTCATGAGAACTTTGGAGGAGAAATTCATGGAGAGATGAATTGGTGAAAAATTAGCTTATGGAGGAAGCTTATCACATGTTGGAGTCACCAATGGAGGAGGAGATGAGATATAGCACTCACCTTATCATTTGCTTGAGGACAAGAAACATTTGGGAGGGGAGGACTGTAATATTCCTAATTAGTCCTAAGCTAATTGGAATATCCATTTTTGTTTTGTCTTTGTTTAAAGAATAAAATTGTAAATGAGGTCCATAAAACTCCTAATAAAGAATAAATCAATGCAAAATGTTAAAAGGGATCAATCTTGGCTATGTAAGCAAGCACCCTTAGGTGTGAAAGGGGTTGGATATTTTGACTGGGTCAACCTTGACCAAATCTACAACGTTGTCTTGGAGGAGTGGCCATCAATGAGGCAAATCACAGTTTTAGATGGAGATGGCTTGTGTGAAAGAGATGATTTCATTGATGGTGGTTTAGGGTTTACAAGATCTTAATCTATATAAGGAAGAGGATGGTAGCATGAAGGGGTTGTTGAAGGTTATGATATTTTGATATATTGTCTGTTTAGACCATATAGCTTTCTTTGGTTGTTTAGCCTAGATTGAAAATGATGTTTAGCATTGGGTGTTCCTGATTGGGAATACCACCTCTTCCCATTGAGTAGCTCTTGGGAGAGTTTGTATTGCATAGTCCACTATCTGGCTTGAGGCCAAGCTTCTTCTTTCAGCTACAACGCAGATCCTGTTGAGGGTTTGGCTGTCTTTGCAAGCTATAGCAAGTGGAGGCTAGATCTATTCAGACCTAGGACATTTCAGTGCCCTTTTTCAGTGGAGGAGTCTTCTAATCCATTTGGAGGAGTGTATTGGAGTGCTTGGGCATCATTTTCAGATTTTGGCATGTGGCCAACTATTATCTAAACCCTACAACGCAATTTTCCTTTTAGATCTGCATTATTCCTATAGGTACTATTGCAGGGTGTTTTGGCACATCAGTCGGAGTGCTGGTTTTCAAGTGTTGGGGATCTGCCCTTCACTTTGGAGATCCATTGGAGGAGATATACATATTGTACATTTTAGATCTGATTTTCATATTTCTTTTTACTGCTGAATATCTGAATATTTCTGCAGATCTGTATACTTAGATCTCAGGTCTACTTCTTTAACATGGTGTTTTGCTCAAAAACCCAAGGGGATTAGAAAAAGGAGTCTCTATAGTATATGGATCTGTTACAGATCTGAATTTTCATGCACTTATATGCTCTACATCTAAAGTGTAATCAACAACAGTTTGCGGCCCAATAAAATAACATTGTCAAGGCATTTTCAGTCTATACATGTTGTTGCAACACCTATTTTGAGGGATTTTCTTCTATTGGAGACTTCTATTTCCTATTATGAATCTCATGGTCCATATTGTACATCTATTTTGTTGCTGTAAATGTTTTTGAAGGGTCTCCACATTGGCCTCCTACTCTTACTTTTATGATCTGCGTTATTTTCCTGCATAACTTCCATACATTGTTGCATCCCCTATTTGGGGATATTACAAATAAGGGAATCCAGAGGCTTACATGTCCAACCTCAAAGTAGTACCAAGATTCAATTCCTTCCTAGGAAGTCGAAAATCCACTTCTAAAGTCAAAGCCGCATCCAATGTCCAACGCTACAAGCCTGCACTATTGTACCCTCAGTTAACAATTACCGAATCATTGTTCCAGGTCACACTCCTAATGTGCATCTAATTTCATATGTAAATGATAATGAACAAAACAAATCCATCCCCTACATTCCTTCTCTGCTATATAGTCCCTCAGGCAATCCGGTCACCCCCCTCTATGCAGTCATGCACCTTCCAAGTTCTGCTGGAACCCCCATCCTAGGCAGTCTATCCCTTGGCAAGGTTTCCTTGCATTAGAATTTAAAATAACCAAGGCATATACCTGCCTAAAAACCATCATACCGATCATAGCATTCTCATGGAAATAAATCGATACTATTGGGTATCAGTGTCCCACAATGGCCCGACTCTTGAAGTGTTTCACCATCATATTGTTGCACCTTTCAATTCCTTTTGTTGTTGTTGCTAGTGCTTGCAATCAATTTCAACCACACAAACAGGAATTTCCATGCTTCCTGTGGCAAGCACATACTTTCCATTATATTCAAAATAAATTGAAATAAACTCAAATATACCTCATTGATCCTATTTACTTCCTATCACACAATTCAACTAGTTGTTTGATCAAATCATCATGTATAAACATATCACATCCGGTTAGCTCAAAACATAACCATCATAGATAAAAATCATAAATCACATGTACCCATCATAAACCATAATCATAAATCACATGCATAATAAAATTGAAATAAAATACTGATACTTTTTCTTCATCAGTCCTTACTTCTACCTTCGTTCTTTTGTACACACACCAGATCGGTTGCCAAACCTGGAAAGAAAATAGTTCCCTTACTTCTCTTCAATGACGTGCACATACACACAGAGTGTATCACACACACACAACTACATAAAACCACATACAACATATTAGACCATACAATACATGCACCTATACCTAGCATATGACACATACACCTACACCTGGTGTACAATAAAACAAAATACATACACCTAAATCTTGTTTACAACACAAAACAATACATATAAATATACAAAGTACAACACAACAAATATACATGTCACAATATCATGACAACACCATGCACATACATAGTACCACATGCCTGCAACACAACATGTATGGCATGCACACAATACCACACGTATACCAGTACCATATGCATAATATGTACATAGTACCACCTGTACACAACACTACCTACACAACGTGTGCACAATATCACATGTAGACGCCACAATGTGTACACAATGCCAATTGTACACTAAACCACTTGTAGAATTTTTACACAATACCATATGTACACAACACCACATGCATGACATTTAAACGACACCACATGTACATAAAGCCACATGCATGATATGTTCATGGCAACACTTGCACATAGCACCACATGCACACAACACCACATGTATAACATATACACACCACCACATGCACACAACACCATATGTACATAGCACCATATGTACAACACCCACACAAAACCACATGTACATATCATTTCATATACAACATACACATAGTATCATATGTACACAACACTACATATCTAACATGTGCACAACACCATATGCACACAACACCGCATATCCAACATGCAAACAATACAATATGTACACAATACCACATATCCAACATGTACACAGCACCATCTATACCTACCACTTCATATGCTACATGTACACATCACCATAGGTACAATCATTGAATATACAACATGCACAACAGATACACAACATTAGTACTGCACACCTGTAGACCACATAGTGAACCCATAGGAAACCTTGCTTCTAGTGTCTTTCCATTATCCATGCTTATCATAGCATATTGCAGATCAAATTTCTTTCACTTCATTGATGTACCCCTCATCATTACCTGTTCATAACAAAAACATAGGCATAATACAAGCATATAATGTCAATTCATTTCCACATGATACTAACCTCATATATCTGTCAAAGTTACTCTTCCCACTTGATTCCTCATAAGACCAAGAACCTCTTCATGCCATTCACCTTCATAAGAAATCATTCCTTCACAAGAATGATCCTTGAAAACCCTATCATATAGTGACATCGATACATCCATACATCCATATAATCATTAGCATAAAACAATCATCATACTATTAGAAAATGACATACATACACACATATATACATATAAATATTTAGCATCAAACAACCATGATCCATGACGACCCTATAAGTCACAACATACATACATACATACATTTATACATATATAAAAACCAACATAATCATTATCACATGATAATTACTAGATAGAATAAGGTCAAGGTTAAGATAACTTCCTTCATCTGTGCACAACATGCACAACATTGAGAACAATAGTTCCCAGAATAGAGAAGGCATCTAACACCTTAGATCCATTTTCTTTACCTTTCTCATGTTTGTACTTACACCATCCATTTACCTCAATGGACCCAACCAATCCAACTTGCTATCATATTATTACCTCCAACTACCCTTATACATGCACCACCTTCATCCAAGTCTTTCATTGCATGTTGGGTGTTAGTGTTTTCCAGTACTACCAGTCACAAGTGATCAAATGTGCTCTTACAAGGGTTTTGATAGGGTCCTACTGCTATTTTTTATGGTTCCAATAGGTTTTCAAATAAAAATTTGGTCACTGGTTAGTGTGTCTAGGTGTGTTACTATTCATTTTTGTCCATGTTTTGGTCATGCATCACTCATTTTGAGGAGTCATCACTGAAATTTCTTCATCATAATCTCAGTCAAATCACCATTTTCATCATTCAACTCATTCTTCCATGTAGTGTCGTCATTAGGTCACAGGGTCAAAATAATAAAAATAGGTCATTTCACCATCAAATTCAGTATTGAAGGAGTAGTAATAGTGAAAAGTATTCAATAAAGGTTTCAAAATTGTAATTCCATTTCTATCATGATGTAATATGTTTCAAAAGGTTCTAAAAGCTGCAGTTCCATAAAAAAATGTGAAAGGACATGGTGGAGGCAATAACCACCAAAGAAGAAATCGATTGCCAAGTTATTTAAAGACCAAAAGAGCATCTCATTTTCTCATTCCAACTTCAAAAGACATCACTCCACCAAGAAAGACAATTTTCACCCTTAGAGTGGCCATTTCTTGCCATCAAACTGCCCATTTACCTTCTGCGTTATGCTTTTCACTAGCAGCGCTTCACTTTTTCCATAGTGTGATGTGCTTTCTTCAAGGAGGCAAAAACTTCATTCCAGTGGTTTATACATCAACAAGCAGGTTCCAATGTATCACATACAAGTAATTGGGTCCTTAAACTACCTCTTTTAACTTTGTTTCATGTCTGGAAAGATAAATTCCCTCTTCTAAGGTTTTGGTTGCATTTGCTTGGTTTCATAATCTTATTGACAAATTGCTAAGAAAAGCCGTAAGTTTGAAGCTCTAATACCTTCACCCACCTTCCATATACTACCCTTGACACTTCCCCTCACTCCTATCCCTCATTTTCACTATTTTCCCACAAACCCTAGCCTAGACTACACATTCCTAGGCTAGGACTATGTTTTCTGCTTTTGGACCCCTTCCCCTCACTCATTCCCTGAAATTTCACTTCTACCTACTTCCTAACCTCTATCCCTACCCCCTTAAATTTTCACAATAATTTAGGAGACCCCTAACCCCTTCATATCCCTTCATTACTATAAACTGCTAAAATCCCCTATTTTTCCCTACACTAAACCCCGATTCCCCTTCCCATTGAGCTAGGGTTTGGTATGGATTCTGAAACCATTGAATAGAAGAGGCACAAGGGAGGTTAGATCAGTAGGTATGAACCCACTATTTCTCATGAGATCATGTCTTCACCCTTCCTTAAGAAATAATTCCAGGATGCAGGTTGCCTTGCCTTTTGCCAAAAGGTTGAGGAACTTGGTTTTCATGACAAAATTACCAATAATTTTGCCACAAGTTTGACGAGATATAAGGTGACTATTGTAGGGGTGGTGTTCACTCTTTCAACAGAGGACATTGAAACTACTATAGGGATTCCAAAAAAGGGATAAACTTGGTTCAAGAATAGGTACCTTGACATTGAAAGCTACAAAATGTATTTTAAACCTGCATACAAAGCAACCCCAACACACATCTTTCCATTCAGACAGTTGTTGGATAAGTATGCCCCTCTCATGAAATCTTTTACATGTGAGGGTAGGTACTCGAGGTTATATCAATATCATGTGAGACTTTTGATGCATTTCACCAGTGTAAAAGCTCTCAACTTGCCTCATTACCTTTACAGAAGCATGGTAAAAATGGAAGAGAAGGTACATAGATTAGAAGAAGATCATCGTGCTAGTCTGTTTCACCATGGCTTGGTGAAAATCCTAGTTTTCCATCATCTTACACAGATCAATTTGTCTTGGGATGGTTTTATATATTCAAATTCTATTTTGTCTTCTCCAACTCAGTTTCGCAGTCAATCAACACCTCTGAATTCACCAACACAACAAGAGGTGGCTTCCACAAGCAGACCTATCACAAGAACTCCTAGGGAAGAGGTGACTCAAAAATATGTTAGAGGAAAGAGGCTTGTGTTTTCTCCAGACATTGTTGAAAGGTCCAAGCCTACATAAGGGAAAGAAACATCATCACATCATGAGGCACCATCGCAGGATGAGGGACAAGTTCATCTTGACACTGATATGGAAGATTTGGAAATCCATGAGGAGGGAAAAATAGTTGGGTAGTCATCATGGAGAAGGAGGCTGATATTAGAGAGCTCAAACACAGTTTGTCAAAGGCAAATTTATTGGTTGCATTCTTGCAACATGAGAACATGCAGCTAAAATTGAATCAGTTTCTCTTAAACAAGCCCAAAGCAGAATTGAGAAAGGATGATTCCAAAGGTAAGGAAATTGTTGAGGTTGATTATTCAAAGGATCAAGAAGAAAAATTTGAAGCAAGGATACAAAGAAAAATAGGTCTCAAGAGGGCACTTGAGAAGCAAAAAGAACCATCTCCACCAAAGGGTCAAATGACTGTTGATGAACTCATTTTGGCAGAAATTGAGAAAAGCAAAGTAGGTTGGCTGGATAGGGTGAATTTCCACTTGGAAAAGAATCTTAAGAGGGAAAAAATGAATAAAAACATAAAAAGGCACATGTAAATGCATTATTATACAAGGAACAAGGTCTCCCAAATTAGAATCAAGCAAGTGAATCAAAGGAAAATTGGGTAAATTTTTTTCTGTGAATCTTCTAGCTTGTACTTCATCATTTTTAGAGGAAATCAAAAGACAATTGCAGTTATTATTCAGGAATTATTGTGTTGTGAGTTTTTGATAATGTTTTCTCTCTATTATAAGTTTATATGAATGATAAATTAGTCTCCTTACCATATCCTTGATCTTTGGTGATTTTCCTAAGAGGTACTAAACATAATTCTTTTGATTAAGCTCTGTTTTATTAGGAAATTCATCATTTTGTGCGTTTTATCTTATTGAGAAATGAATTCATGGTATACATGTTCATTTTGAATCTTCTTGATCATTGAACCCTACAATACATCGAACAACCTTTAAGTTATCACAAAATCATACCTACCCTGCTCCTCTATATTTCTTGCATCTGAAACCTTTGATGTTTTGACCTAGTTCCCTAATTTTCACTCCTGATCCAGCATAAAAACCCTAAATATTCAAACCCTACATGAGTTTAACTATCTATCGTAAAATCCATTCTTGTACCAGTAAAATCCTTGGCTATGATTTTCATAGAGAGAACCCTCTCTGGTTTGGTAGGGCTAGCTACCAAACTAAAAGCTTGGTTTGAGGTTACTCCACCGATCTCCTTAAGCTCTCCCTAAACTCCATCAACATTCCTATTTCCCGACCAATTCCCAAGACTCAAAGCATAAAAGGAAAGGACAAGAATAAGAAACAACAAGAAGAAAAATATGAAAACCAATAACAATACGACACCACAACCAAAGTGGCATAGCTATGCACCAAACATAAACAAAGCCACAATTCAAGTTCAACAAATCACAAAAGACCAAAATCAAAAGACTAGTAAAAAAAACCATGACTCTAATCCCATGGCTTCCCAAAAATTCTAAAGGAAAACTCAACCTGATACTACCATGAACACATAATAGTCAGTGTATGATAAATGTAACAATTTACCAACTATCTTACCTTGTTATTCCAAGTGCATTGATCTGTAACTTAACACACATGTTAGCCATATGCACCAATATCAAGACAACATATCTATAAATTTGAGATCATATTTTACCAAGACCAACAACCATGTCATAATCCAAAATCAACTCACATTCATCAGTCATAATAAATGATGCTACAACTATCACCTACTTACACTCAAGTATATACCAGATATCTTATAAGATATGTTTTTGCAAAAACATCTTAAAGTGTGATCATTCCTTCATGCAACCTTACAGACACATATACTCATATCATGAAATTAATCAAACATTCAAACAAAATATAAACATACCATGTTAGATAAATCAACTAGACGACATAATGGACACCACATGCTCAACACTAGATAGATAACATAATCAAACAATCAAGCATCAAGTACATGGCATAAGAAAACTCATGCCTTAATGTATCTGAGGGGAGGCTCTCTTGTTTGAAAAATCTATCTAGATTAGCATGATATGACTTCAAAACAACTCAACTCAACATAGATAAGGTCATTATATCCATAACATTAACTAACTAACTAACATATTCACATAATAAGCTCATAAACAATTTTTAGTCATGCATAACAATCACAGATGCACAATCAACCTAGATTAGTATCACAAATAAGTCGAGTTATACCTGAATGTCATAAACCTAACCATCTGCCTAGGTCAATCCAATTTAGCATGATACATATAACATCAATATGTTAATGCTATAACCATAATAATCAAGTTAACTAACATATAACACAATAAGTTAACATATAACATGATCATCAACAAGATATAACATAATTATCGAGCTAGCTATAGGTTAATATATAACATATTCATCAACAACATATAACATAGTCATCAAGTTAATATCATGCTTCACTAACCAACGCATGTACATATGATCACACTAATTAACTAACATCTATCATAGCATCAATGTAATGAGAGGCATACACATAACCATAATTCACATGACTACACTAATCAACCGACATTTATATTACATTTAACCATAATAATGATATAATGACGAACATATAAGTAACCCTAATGCTTACAACATCCATGAATCACATACATTCATTCCAAACATACAAACTTGTATGATGATCTTCTCTTACCCTATAGTCCATTGTTGCAACTTCACTTTAATGCTATTCATCTCCTTCTCTATCTTAGCCAACACATCAACATCATAACAGACAAATATCATCAGGATGACCTAATTCCATACAATGAACTTATGCCCAACAACCTTAATCAAACTAATGAAAACTTGACTATATGCACCCACTTGACTTTTATAGCCAATCATGAGCGACCAATGCATTTTCAACATATGAAATCACACAAGCAAGCATACATGGATAAAACTGAAGAATGACCAATATGTAACCCTAGCATAAGCAAGAAATGCATGTACAATATGTAACAATATGTAAGCAAGCGTGCACGAACAATACACAAGCATGAGAAACATATAACCAATCATACACTCATGAAAACATGCTGAAAACAACACCATCAGTCCTTCCATAGTGACACCATTGCCACCATGGCCAATGTTAGGTCCTTATATTATTAGCATAGTCCCTTATTGTTGTTAGTTTAACCCCCTTATTGTTATTGTTGTACCCGTGTAACCCCCATATTGTTATTATTGTGCCCTTACATTATTATTGTTAGGTTAGATAGGATTACATTGTGGCCCCATGGACTCCTATATATAGAGAGGAGGTTTTTTCATTTGTATGATCCAATAATTGTTCATTTATGTAATGTATTGGAGGTTGCCCCCTCGAAGTGGTTGATTTCTAAGGCGTTGATCTTTCTTTTCTTCTATTTTTGGAGTTGGTTTCACAACATTTGGTATCAAAGCTTTGGATTCTAGGGTTTCGCTGCTCCAAACAGGTCATTGTGGCATTTTCAATATAAATTGTTTTCTACGAAGGTTCAGAAGCTGAAATCATCGCAAAATTTCAGAACTTGGTTCGCAATATTTTCAGAGATATGATCTATGGAAGTTAGGGAATTTGCAGGCTCCTGAATTTAACCTAAACAGGTCATTGCGGAATTTTCCCTATAAATTTTTGTCTACGAAGGTTCATAAGATGAAATTTTTAGAGCGCGAAGTCGAAATCCTGAGAAACATCGTCACAAAATTTCAAATCTTGGTTCGCAACATTTTTGGAGATATGGTCTGTGGAAGTTAGGTCTTTTTCAGGCTCTCGAATTTCATCTCAAAGAGGTGATCGTGGGAAAATATTCATAACTCTCTCCCTGAGCATCAGATTGGAATTCTGTAAAAAGTGGCCACATGTACATGGACTGTAGTTTCATTTCTAGCAATTTCATAGCCGAACAAAGAAACAGTGACACATGGAAAGTCGTACAATTTAGCTCTACTGAACCAGTCCATAATTAGGTCATTGTAGGTGATTGGGCACAGATTTTTATTCAAGAATTCAAATCAGGTCAAACCTGTGGCATTCGAAAGAGGATTCAGAGGGCTATGTCAGGTCAAAATTTCAGATATTGAAGATCTGAAATCACAAAGATAATTCAGTTTCAATATTGGGCTCCTCAAAAGCAAGAAACAGGTGTGTATTTTTTTTGAATTACATAAGTATTGTTTGAAAAAAAAAATTTGAATTTATTCTAAGGGCATATTGAAGAATAGATATCAGTATTGGGTTCTAAAATGCCCCGTAAAAATAATTCAACACCTATTAATCCTTCAGAAGGCTCCACTATGACTCATGAAGATGAAGAAACACAACATGAGATATAAAAATTACAAGAGCAAGTGCACCAAATTTCGCTATCGCAAAGAGCAACAAAAAATGAAATGGAAGTTTTGAAGAAAGGTGTGGAAAATAAGATGGATGGTTTGAAGAAAGGTGTGGAAGCTAAGATGAATGGTTTTGAAGATAAGATGGATGGCATGGAAGTGGGCATGGAAGCTAAGATGGACGTCATGGAAGCTAAGATGGATGACATGGAAGCTAAGATCGATGAAAAAATGAAAGACAACATGGAAAACATGAAGAATGATCTAAAAGTAGACATCAAAGGTTTGGAAAATTTGATACAAGAAATGTTTCCTAATGGAAAAAATATAATAGAGAAAACTCATGATGAGAAGAAAATAAATGTTAATCGTGATTTCATAAACTATATGGTTAGGTGGAAGAACCACCATATTGAAAACATGGATATGAGGAAGTTTGATGGCAAGGATCCTGCAACATGGATATTACAGATGGAGCAATATTTTGATCTAAATAATGTGAAAAACACACAAAAGGTATGCATTTGTTGGCTCGAGGGGTTCTGACCCAGGTTCGGAGCGCAAGGTTTGCCAACAAACCCCTATACTAATGGCCCTTAGGCAGTGACCTGCTTGTGCAGGTCAAAGTCTCACTCGAAGTAGTATGGGTGGGTGCTGAAACTAGGTTTCTACACCCTATGAAAGGATAGGTAAGGCAAGCAGAGCTGCACTAAGTCCTGTATTCCTAGATTACTTTGCTCTGTGCAGGGTTAATTAGGTCTCTATTCGCATCTGTGTTCGCTAGATCTATAATTATATGCCTTTATGATAGTAATACATCATTACATAAACAGAACATAACATAACAGAACCAATCCAGATACCAGAAACACACTTATACAGATCTTCGCAGCTTAAACAAAGAAAATACACAGTGTAGCAATTACCAATGATTCGCACAAGATTACTCACAAATTCAGTTCTCTATCAATCCTTCTTTATTTATTCATTCATAAATCCTTCCTTACAATTCCCTTCCCAACCTGCGGACACAGCAGTAGGGTCCGCACACAGCTACACTTGGATCTCTGCGCACATAGCTAGCATCAGTCCTTTCCCCAAAACCCAAACAGATAGCTTAAACCACAGTTCACATCAATAGCTCATCAATCCTATCCTTTACAATACAAAATGTCCCTCTATTTATAGCAATCTAGCCTAGACTTTCCTATGGTCCGCAAACCGTGGTTTTCGGACCCATGGTTTACCATTTTACCCATTACAATGCTTTCAGGGCTTTGAACTGCCCCAAAACCCCTGCGATAGACTAAATCTAATAAAAAATATTCAAAATGGACCATTTTCGCAGCTTATAGGAGACCCTGTTCCAACAGTCCCCCAACACAATCTTGTGACTCGTCCGGAGTCATTGTGGTGGGACGACCTCGATCTGTGCATGCAAGGTATCAAGAGAAGTGTTGAGCCGAGGGAGTACGTCCTGACTTTGAATCACAACATTCTGTGCAAGATCGACCAGTGTCTGGGAGGGCGGTCTGTCGGTGGCTGAGGTAACACTTTCAAGAAGCTGGTTAAGTCGCTTAGTCGCGCCATCAATGTCTTGTGATAAGCGGAGGGTTGTGGCAGTCCAGGGCTTCACACATTCAGCCATGATGCGTTTTTTATGTCAGAGTTTCTCAATCTCACCCTAGAGATCATTGCTGGTTTTTAGTCGGGCTAAGCGCTAGGCAGGCACAAAAGTAGGTAGTGTAGCGTTGATCTGTTTGATGACCTCTTCCTTTTCTTGTAAATCCTAATTGATTTGTTGGAGGACCGGGTCATGCTAGACCCTAGTCCAGAGTTGGAGGGCTGACTCCAGCAGCTTGGCGCCTTGAGAAATTTGCCCCATAATAATAGCGATTGCGTCAGTAACTAGGGTGGTATGCTGGGCACAGATTTCTGGGGGTGTTTTGGGCTATAGCTTGGCCTGCAAGTCAGAGATCTGTTGCTCCAGCTGTGTCTTGACGGTGTGTATTTCCATCCGAGATGCTTTCAGAGTGGCAACCAGTTTTTCCAGCTTATCCTGATTCCCGAGGCATATTCGCAGGGGAGATCTCATCGGTAACCTCTGTGTAGAGTTGGTGGATCGCAGTTTCAAGCTCCGCCTATTGTGACCCGGCCAAGAGCAGAGCAGCAGCTTGCTGTGCAATGGTGTGCTGAGCAGTACTAAGCTGTTGGTGTGTTTGGTGATCATGGGAGTGAAACTCCTCAAAGACAGCATGATGGAGGCCATGTAAGGCTGTGCGGGGCAGCTTAGCCAGGTCCAGTTGTATCCCTGTGGTGGCCAGGGGCTGCGTTCCTACCAAGGCACCGCTAGGGATATCCCAGATATGACTAGCCTCCCCGAGGGGCGCTGAACTACTGTCAACTGTCAGGGGGTGTGCCTGGCTGGTTGGGAGGGTATCAATTTTGATCTAGAGAGTGCGGAGTTCGGCCTTGAGAGAGTCGACCTCGGCCTGCCACTGGGTCTTGACAGATGCCCACTTATCTTTCGTAACCATGGTAACTATGTCCGTGATCTGTTCCAGGTCACCATCTAGTGTGACTGTCACATCGTATTGTGCGCAACAGGCGTGCTGTTTCTTTCTGGGTCTTGATGCTGATTCCCCTATCCTCTTAGTGCCTGGGGGAGGAGTGGTAGCGTTGTCAGAGCCTACCTGGGCTGGAACTGCTGCGGCAAGTTACTGCCAGGCTTGGGGGCAGCTACTTCGTACTGGTGGGGCACCGGGGTCTCCCCAGGAGTGTCGGTGAGGCCTTCTTTCCAGGCAGGGGGCCATAGCGAGATCAGTAGGTCAATTTCTTCATCGGCTACCATATAAGGTAGTTTTTTCCATGTCTTATTGACGAGGCTGTGAATTCGGACATGGTGCATGGTGATTTGGAATGCAGCAACATTCTTATATTTTTCATAGATGGTCGGAGATAACCGGGGTCGGGAGTTTATGGTAGCTGCGACACTTCCCTGGAAAAGGATCCAAAAGACCTTGTTATCCTCGATGCGATGCTTATCCTTAGAGTCCCATAAGTGTGCATACCGAGTGCCTTCACACATCCCCTGAGGGAGCTCGGAAATGACCGACTCCTCAGGTTTGTCCCAAGAGACTAGTGCTATTAGAAATAATACCCATGAATAGAATAAAGGTGTCCCTTGCTCTTGGGACTCGTAGACATTAGCTAGAAATTCTTCACACAAGTATTGAGCCCAATTGAAAAAAAACACCCTTCGCGCACTTCCGGCTAGCTAGATTACATAGGAAGGGACAGTCGCAACCTGGCACTTCCTCATTAGTTTGCAAGCTAAGAGCCGAGTACCCATCTGTGTGGCAGGGTCATTGATAGTTTGGATCACAAACCCTTGCTGATTTCATTGTACCGCATAGGTCTCCTAAACGAACGCAGTGGTAGCGGCTTTGTACTTCTTTCCAACCTGTGCTAGCGGGTGCGGCCCTTGCATTGGGAGGCCTATAATCTTGTGGATTAATGCAACATCAATAAGGACCCTCTCGCGAATCCATAAGCAACCATCGTGAATGAGAGTGAGTAACTGCCGAGCCAACCGATCTATGACGTTGTAATGGCCAAAGTGGGGCATTCAAAGTAGATTCAGAAGTCTGGATCCTGCCAAGCCGCATACCCATTGTTGAGGTACTACCGTGATTCCATCATCCTTATGGATTGTATCAAAGTATAGGTCAGGGGCCAATTCCGAGAGGGCATCATAGTCCGCCAAATCATGATCATCAAACTTGACCTCATGGAGGCGTCTGTAGGGATCACTGAGGATGGGGACTTCTCCTGGGGTTAGGGGGGTTTGTAGGTAGGTGACCAAGCCATCCAAGTTTTTTGGCATTCATGCAGATGGCCTTCACGACCGAACAAAGGGGGGCAACCAATTTATCAGGTTGGCTAGCAGAGCACCCTCTTGGTCATCTTGTTCTGAGGGTGGGGGCCTGGCATGTCTTGGGGAGCTTCGAGGTCATCTTGCTGCCTTCGAGGTTTTCCCAGAGCTTTGCGCTTTTTCCTTGCCTTTCCGGGTGACCATCGGTGGGGGGGGGGGGGGGGGACTTCTGTTAATTCAGGCTCAACCTCCAAGACCTCTTCATCATCAGTCTCAGTTGGGGCTGAGGCTTCCATAGGGGTAGTAGCCGACATCCTTGCATGAAAAATGAATTCAGGCTCTGGGTGACTACTATTAGATGGAGGAGGTTGACTAGACATGAGAGGGACACTGCAATTATGAGGGCGTTGGTTGCTCAAATGCTTCCACGAGACGCTTAAGGCAGGCCAGTTGTAGCCATGAGACGATACCTCTAATTGGGCTATCTTGCCCCCTTTTAAGCACTTCTGAGCATGTGATAGAGAAGGAAATTTTACTAGGGGTGGGTTTCCTGAGGAACGGTAAAAATTTCCGATAACTCATCCTGCTGAAGGCACGGAAGCCACTTCTTCCAATGGTAACTTCTGCTTTTTACCTGTAGGTACTATTCCAATGGCTAGTTCATGTGTCCTCAGTGATTTTGACGTACTTGTCATGCTAAGGTTATTGACTGGTGATAGCTGCATACCTTCCCCCAACACAGGCTTGCTTCCTAGGCAAATCCTAACCCAAGACCAAGATAATTTAACCATCTGTCCTACTAAGGCCCCAAGGGGTGCTGTTGTCAGATCATACCGCCTGACCCTTAGCTGCTTTGTCGGCGTAGGGGTGGCCCGATGCATGGGACCGCTACCTGCTGAGCTTATAGCTGTCGTAGGAAGCTTGTTGCTTGTTCGTGGGCTGGCCTAATCCTCTCTCGAGGCGAGTTCGTAGTAGGTGATCAAGCCTAGCTCCGTCTGGGGTTTCTCCTTCAAGACCCTAGGGAGGAACTCCTTTGTGATGCGAAGACAACGTAGCGTAGAGGCTTCACCTAACTGATTCTGCCAAGTTTCTAGTTCCTCGTTGGGATCGAAAAATCCCTCAATATCCCCTTCATGGCACAGTACTACATCCTTGGTTGGGTTGTCCTCATTTCGCACTGTCAACCTATATATATAATCCACATCTCCCCTCGTGGGTATGGGTTTGGTATACTATTCACCTTCCGTAGGGTTTAATGGCACGACTACCCTTGTACCATTATTTTCAAATACCATTCTTCATTTTTTTTAAGTTAATGATACCACCCATGTCGATCGCCCAATCCAATCCTAGTAGCACAGGGTAGGGGTCCGCATCCTCGGTGATCTGAATGACTTCGAAGTCAGCCTAGACCCTTACCCCTGCGACATCCATGATAATCCCAGAGAGCCTCCCCAGAGGCACTATTTTTTGGTGATTGGCCATTCAAAGCTGGATGGTGGACCTTTCCAGCTTTGGTTCCCCCATGCATTGCCAAGTTTGCTTAGGTAATATATTTGCGTCCGATCCGAGGTCTAAGATAACCCAATCCATCTTGTAGTTTCCGATCTGGATTTTCAGCCGCATATCCCTACCAGTGCATCTTTGATATTTGTATAACTTATGCACATCCTTAACATCAGGTGACAGGGAAGTGTGTGTTGTGCAACTCTCTAGTAACGCCTGCAGATTTCGTACTGCCTGGGGGTTGCGCAATAGTCTCATACATGCCTGTAGGAAAGGTGTAACCTCCTTGGCTACCATTACGTCCCCAGAGTGGGTGGTCGTAGAGGATTTGGTCTCAAGGAAGTCCTTCCAAGCTTCCATAAATGTTTCCATTGCTTTGGCTAGGTCCAACCCTTCTTGGTTGCTAACTGCTCTGTGGATTAGTGTTTCAGTTTCATCTTTCTCCTCGATTCCCCTAGTCGCCAATCCATTGCGCGTTACCACATTTACCTTTGGGTCCTTACCCCTTAGCTCAGTCTAGACCCTTCACACCTTCTGCATAGATGGGAGTTGCTTTTCCTGTATCTTCATTTTCAGGGCTAGACAATCCTCCAGCGTATGGCCCAACTGTCTACAATACCTGCAGGATTGTCATGTGAGGTTCGGGCAATCCTTCGCAAAATGCCCTGTGCCCCCACAGTTATAACAGATCAACTGGTCCCGACCCTGACCTACGCTTCCTCTTCAGCTCCCGTCCCTTCCTTCAGAGGGGGATACATCCCTGGCTATGAGGGTTTTTGGCGAGTTTATTACTAAATTATGGATTTGGCAACCCTACTCCTCATGGCTAACTGACTGGACAAGCCGGAACTAGCGTTTCTTTGGTTCTAAAACTTTGGTGCCCAGACAGGGGTAGCCATTGGTATTAGGCTTCCCCTCCACACGGCTATCCCCGTACCAGACCGTAGATCAACTTGAGCTTCGTTGTTCCGGGCTAGGCCCCCCTGACCCCGGGTGGCTTGGACTAGGTTCTCGTATTTGCAGGTGTCCTGATGGTTGTCCTAGTTTCATGCCAGCCTCTTTTCCTTTTTCTCTTTGCAGGTCCTCAATTTCCTGGTGCATAGCCCCAAGCTGCGCCTGGATCTACTGTACCTCCAATGTAGCATCTGTCCTCGGCGTAGCTTCTAAAGCTTTATCTTGCGAATCAAAAGTCTGGTGACCCAGAGGTATGCGTAAGTGAGGGAGTAGCATGGCGATGAACCATTTTGTAAGCTATCTATCATCATATTGAAATTCTCCTTTTCAGATAGCTTTCTTTAGGTGTTGATCCGCTTCCCATATGGACTCAGCTGCTCCCTGTTTGAAATCTTTTACATCGGCTACAACCTAAGAGTAGGATTTAGGTTTCCAAAACTGTTGTTTTAGGGCGTCCTTAATGTTTTGGATAGATGCGGTCCCATTTTGGGATACGTATCCCATATACCAGTCCAAAGCTCTTTATTCAAAGGCTAGGGATAACTGCACATTTTTCATGGTATCACCCACCATGCCCTGCGCAACCCATATCGCTTCTGCCACAAACCAGAATCGATCCATGTCCTCATCTACCATGCCCTTAAAGGTAGGTAATTTTAAGTGCACTGCCATGTATCCTTTTTTTGATAGGTTTCCCAAATTTTCTTGTTAGTACCCAAATCCTTTCTCAAAATTTTCAGGTCTCGGCTATTATGCCTAAATCTACCTCAAGCTTAAGGAAGGCAGAGTTCAGGGTAACATCAAACCACGCTCAGTCTGGTATCTAGCCCTACCAGATCAGGAGAGGGCTCTCTCCGGATCAATCTCAACAAAGATAATCAATAAGGCTTGAGATGAATTGAAATAAAGGCTGATTTTAAGCTAGGTATATAAGTAAAAGAGTTTAATTTGATTTTTGGGGTTTTTTCTTGGATCAAAGGAAAAGTCTGATTTTGGGTCCGGGGATGAGGCCTAGTTTTTGCAGAGCTCTGAATGGGGCAAGGAAGGAAATTGTTTTGATGCTTTGGGTTGAATGAATGGATAGTTCAGACCGGTGAGGAGCTGAAGAGGGCAAGAAGCTTTCAATAATCCTCTTCAAACAGATGAAAACATGGAAAATTAAACAAAACTCAAGGCAGAGCAAAGCAATCTAATGAATTCCACCTTTATCACTCATATGTTTAATTTAAGAAGAAAGTAGAAGGGAAATGATACAAATAAAACATCAGTAAAATTGCAATCACAGAGAGAAATACACCATCAAAACATAGAGCCACATGGATCCCAAAGAGTGCTGCAAACCCTGGTCTTTCCTTTGCCAAAATGCAGAGATGAAATGTACAATGAAGTGCCAAGCAATCCCAAGTGTCCAACCCTGAAAATGACTGATGAATTACATGATATAGACAAGCCTAACTCATCCCCATGCCTCTAGGGGTCGATCTCACCATTCTAGGAGCTGTTTCAACCATATCTAAACTAAGAACTGGAAAATAGGCAATGAAACAACTTGCCTCTATATGATAGGAAACTGATTCATTCACTTACATTTCACTTTTTGGTGAATGAATCTACTAGGATGAGTAACAATGTGCCAAAATTACATCAAATTCATGAAATTACATCAAGTTACATCAAGAGTTACATGAAAAAGTCAAACTAGCCAAAACTAGGGGAAAATCTGAGCTGCTGAGTGAAAACTAGGCCAAAATTCCCAATGCCCCGCGCCTGAAATCTCTATGCGTAGCGCCACTTTGAGGCTGATTTTGAGGGCCTTCCAAAAGTCCAAATTGAGAACAGGATAGCTAGTTAGAAATCCCTACCTGTCTACTTTCCAACCCAAGTGGAATTTCTAGATTTGGTTGCAATTTTCCCCTCCAAAAATCAAATCCCTCAACACTGCTTCCTGTGTGTCCAAAAAGTGGCAGAAAGGCCATTTTGAGGTGTTTTTGACCCTTTAGGCAACCCAAAACTTGTCAAAATCCTTAGGTAATGGGTAGGAATGCATAAATTTTGATGAAAAATATAGAAATACAAATTTTTCCTCAAAAGGAGCTGCCAATTATAAGCGCGCGCCAAGTGGCGCTACGCGTCGGGCAGGAAAATCTGGTTTAAGGCCAGAAATTTCAAAATTGACAAAAAATTCCCAAATTTCTTGAAATTCGGGCTGAATGTCCACCATCAAGTGCTATGCTGGGCCAAAGAAGCTTCAGCCAAAATTTGGAGTCTATCATGCCTTTTACGACGCTTTAGTGCCCTCCTTAGCTTTGCTTTCAGGATTTTGATCCTCGCTTTGCAAACATGATTTCGCGCCCAATAATGGTTCTTCATGTGCCTGAGCATGTTCTTTTCCTTGTTGGCCTTCTCCAAAATCTTCTCAAGATGAATATTGACCCTCTCAAGCCAAGTCTCTCTATCAGCCTCAATCTCCCGCTCAATGGATGTCATCTCGGTTTGGCTTCTTTGGGCAGCTTGCCGGTTCTCACGGATGTTTTGCAACTCCATGATTGTTTGCCGATCTTCCAACTGTTTGTTTTGCTGCTCCAGGTAGTTTATGACCCATTGGGCTCTTTGCAACTTTATGTTCAATGTGTCGATCTTTGCCTTCTGCTCCTGAATGGTCTCTCTCAACTTTGAGCTTGGAGAGCTCAAATCCTCATCAATCAGTATGAAACCTATGTCTTGGCCTCCTGAAGGGCCCTCATCCTGCATGGACCTCTTACCTCTATCCTGTACCTGTACCTGTGTTGCTGATGACGACAACGAGACCCCTTCCACCCCAGGTGGAGATAGTACTCGCCGGGCTACTGCAAATAATCCTCTAGTGCCTCTCTGATAAGTGACATATGTCGGCACACTAGTAGTCTCTGCCTCCTGACCTCCATACTAAAGTGAAGGTTCACCTGCATCATGGAAAACCTCCGGAGGAACCTAAGGAGTTGTGAAGAAGTCATGGGAAATGAAATCCTCCCATGAAATACCCTGCAATCCAAGCTGATGTACAACCACGATCTTGATGAGTGCATAGTGATAAATATTGTTGTAATGCTGCTCGGGAGTTTTCCTCTGCACAAGAGTGGTCATTCTCTCGATATTCTGGCACATGAAATAAGGGATGTTCATCATCCTTACTCTGGTGAAATGCATCAATAACCTGATATGATAGGCATAGAGGCATGAGAACCGGTCCTCACAATTGAAATATCTGATAATAAATTTCATCAAAGGCGCATAGGACTCCTTCAAAAACCTGAAAGGAAACACTCGGCTGAGTTGTCTCACAAAGCTAGGCCTGATATATGGTTCATAATGCACTCTGTCCACCTGCTGTCTTTTGTTCCACTGTTCACCCACATTCGGTATTCCAGTTGCTTGAGAGATAGTTTCTGGTGTCAGAGTGAAGGTAACACCAGCAAGAGTTACCTGACCATCATGTAAATGCAATACAAACAAACGGGCCAAATCCTGATGATAATGAACCCTAGCAATCATTTCACAAAACTGATAGCATGACTGTTCTCGAAAACATGCCATGGCAAGTGGGAAATCCTGCAATTGAGTCAATGAGGTGGGCTCCTCTCTCACATGTCGGCCACCTTTACGAGGCCTTCGAGGTGCATGTAGCTCAGTGGTAGAATCACTATCTCGGTCATATGATGTATCAGTGTCCGTCTCCATAATGTCCATGCAAGGTGTATGCTGGCTTGTATGAGATGAAAATGAGAATTTGGTGCTTTTGTTTTAGTTTCCAAATATGTGTCAAAGGGGAGGGAATGTAGGAGAAATAGGGCAGTGGGGACAATGGGGTTTAATCAAGTGATAATTTGCCTTTTGAAAATTTGACAAATGTAGGGACAATGGATAGCCACTTGATTTTTTGGGATTTGGGGAAATTTTGCAAATGGGATAGGGATAATGGGAATGAGATGGTATGAGTGACTTTAGGGATTTAAGGGAGATAGGGGAATGGACTGTAGTGATGAGATTACAGTGAGGGGAGGAATAAACAAGGTGGGGAAATGGAGTATTTGGCACCACAATCAATTTTAAAACTTCAACTTCAAAACCCTAAGGAGGCACTTCAACAAGATGATAGGGTTTGAGTTTTGACATTCAAATTCTCATAATCCATTTTCAAACACTTGTAAAGGGCAATTACAGTTTCATATGAACTTACTTGGACAAAAAGAACCGAGTCGATTTGGAGTTTGTGGAAACAAGGGCAAAAAATTAGTTGTCTGCCCTGTGCACCGCGACCACTGCCCAGTGCATCGCGCCCCTTCAATGCACCGCGACAGTTTAAAAATACACAGTGAAGAGCGGCCCTATGCGTCGCGCTTAGCCAATGCACCGCAACAGTTGCCCAGTGCGCTGCGCTCAACAAATTACACACAGTTTGACCTCCAAACACTTGCGTTGCTCCTCCACGACTTTTTTTGGCTCAAGGCTATCTCTTGGCATGCAAATGGAGTGCTGGATCATGAAAATATCTTATATGCCCAAAATTTTAATTTTTCCCTTTGAAAACCCACTTTTGTAATGTTTGAACTTTGACACTTTTTAAATGAACTCTGTTTTGCTTCCTTTTGATTTTTGGACTGATGATGAGCTTCTGTCTCTTTTGCAGGGAGTGGTTGGCATGGAGATTTGGAAAAGGTGACCAGGGTTGCGCCTGAAGTACTTTACAACTGAAAAAACTTTGAAAATTACATTGCATTTATTACAAAAGATGAAATAGACGATTTTTCTTCAAAACAGAGTTTTGAAGAAAAATCATTATCAAGCATTATGATGATGAAATTTTTTGCACTGAGACCTTATTTGAGGCTTCCTCATGTGCCTGCTGACATTATTAGACATTCTGAAGACCAAACCCTAGACCTAATGAGACAAAAAACCCTAAAATGACTCTTCACCAATATTGAGACCAAACGTGACTGTAAATGATTTTGATGAACAGACCTAGGCCAGCAGGTGCAAGACATGAGGAACATGAGTGAAACGCCCCCTACCGTCAGGAGATCCATGCTCCTAATGGAATGCAGATGACCGAACTGAACGAGACACCTAAAATGAAATGCAACAAAAGAGAATTTCATCTCTGAGGGAGGGATGAAGATACCGACTCTAACACCGACAACATAACCATTTGTTGGCTCGAGGGGTCCTGACCCAGGTTTGGAGTGCAAGGTTTGCCAAAAAACCCCTATACTACTGACCCTTTGGGCAGTGACCTGGTTGTGCAGGTCAAAGTCTCACCCGAAGTAGTATGGGTGGGTGCTGGAACCAGGTTTCCGCAACCTGAGAAAGGATAGGTAAGGCAAGCAGAGCTGCACTAAGTCCTGTATTCCCAGATTACTTTGTTTTGTGCAAGGTTAATTAGGTTTCTATTCGCATCCACGTGCGCTAGATCTATAATTATATGAATTTATGATAGTAACACAACATTACATAAATAGAACAGAATAGAACAGAACCAATCCAGATACCAAAAACACACTTACACAGATATTTGCAGCTTAAACACAGAAAATACACAGTGCAGCAATTACCAATGATTCACACAAGAGAACTCATAGATTCAGTTCTCTATCAATCCTTCTTTATTCATTCATTCATTATACCTTCCTTACAATTCCCTTCCCAACCTGCGGACACAGCAGCAGGGTCCGCACACAGCTGGACTTGGATCTCTGCACACACAACCAGCAGGAGTCCTTTCCCCAAAACCCAAACAGATAGCTTAAACCATAGTTTGCATCAATAGCTCATCAATCCTATTCTTTACAATACAAAATGTCCCTCTATTTATAGCAATCTAGCCTAGAATTTCCTATGGTTTGCAAACCGAGGTTTTCGGACCCCAGGTTTACCCTTTTTACCCATTAAAATGCTTTCGAGGCTTTGACCCGCCCAAAAACCCCTGCGCTAGACTAAATCTAATAAAAAATATTCAAAATGGACCAGTTTTGCAGCTTATTGGAGACCCTGTTCCAATAGCATTGTAACTTTACATTTAGAACAAAATACATTTGTATGGTATCGATGGCTTTGCTCCCGTAAAAAAGTTGTCACTTGGTCAATTTTTACGGAGGAAATGATAGCACATTATGAGGATACAAAGAGCAACACCTTCTTTACCCAATTGATAAATCTCAACCAAAAGGGTTTAGTGGGGCAGCACATTGAGGACTTCCAAAAATTGAATATAAGGGTAATTGATATTCCAGAAGGACACAGGATTGATCTCTTCCTAGGCACTTTAAAGGATAACATCCAACATGAAGTTCGCGTTTTGGAACCTGATTCATTGGAGAAGGCATTCAGGTTGGCAAGAAAAGTTGAATGTAAAATTATGGCGACAAAGAAGCCTACCACTCAATTCTATAAAGAAGGAAGTGTTGCTACGCCTAGATTTCCACAACCTACAAGGTTGACACCACAACAATTGGAAGAAAAAAGAGCAAAAGGGCTTTGCTACAGTTGTGATAGCAAATACACTAAAGGTCATAAGTGTGCTTAGAAGAAATTATTTTACACAGATTGTGAAGAGGAAGAAGAAAATGAACAAGAAGAGGATATACACCAGGAACCAACCCTAGAAGAGGAAGAAATGAATCCGACCATATCGTGTAATGCACTGGCAGGAATTACCACTCCTCAAACTCTCAAGATACAAGGACAAATCAAGAAGAAAAAGGTACTAGTGTTGATTGATTCAGGTAGCACCCATAATTTTATTCATTGTAAGGTAGCCAAGGAATTAAATTGTTTCCTATACCCAGCACCAGAATGTCAAGTGATGGTTGCAAATGGAGGAACTATAAATTGCTCTGGAAAATGCCATAATATCAAGATATCCATGGGGGAATATGTATTGAATAGTCCAATGCTTTCCATCCCAATGGGAGGTGCTGATGTTGTACTAGGAGTACAATGGTTACAATCTTTGGGGACGATAGCTTTTAATTTTCAAGAACTTTTCTTGAAATTTTTTTCAGAAGGAAAGGAAGTCGAATTACGGGGTATTGAAGGGAAGCCGGGAAGGATAATAAACTCTAATGTCATGACAAAGATTCTAAAGAAAGAACAACGAGGCGTAATTGCACAATTATGCTCACTAGAAATTCCGACATCAAAATCATCTATTTCTGCAGATCTCCAACAAGTCTTGGACAATCATTCCAAGGTGTTTGAAACTCCCAAAGGACTCCCACCTATTCGTGATCATGATCATGCTATTCATTTGATTCCAGGAAGTGTTCCTCCAAACATACGGCCTTATAGATATCCTTACTTCCAAAAGAGCGAAATTGAACGTATGATTGCAGAAATGTTAGAGGCGGGTATAATTCAACCTAGTCAAAGTTCTTTCTCTGCTCCTGTAGTATTGGTACACAAGAAGGATGGATCATGGCACATGTGTACGGATTATAGGGAGCTCAATAAGCTCACCATTAAAGATAAATTTCCCATTCCTGTGATTGATGAATTATTGGATGAATTACATGGAGCAATTTATTTTACCAAGTTGGATCTTCGTTCAGGATATCATCAAATTATAATGAAGATTGAAGATATTCCAAAAACAACATTTCGAACTCATGAGGGTCATTATGAATTTTTGGTCATGCCTTTTGGCCTTACCAATGCACCTTCTACATTTCAAGGGTTGATCAATTCCATTTTCAAACCCTTCCTTAGAAAATTTGTGCTAGTATTTTTTGATGATATACTAATCTACAGCAGGTCTTGGAAGGATCATGTTGAACATGTTGACAGGGTGCTCAAACTATTGCAGGAGAAACAATTATACACAAAAACATCCAAATGTTTCTTTGGAGTACAAGAGGTGGAATATCTGGGTCATATTGTATCTCACGAGGGTGTTAAAGTAGACCCTAACAAAATTAAAGCCATTAAGGAATGTAAAGTCCCCACAACCATAAAGCAGTTGCGAGGATTTCTTGGGTTAACAGGGTATTATCGCAAGTTTGTTAAGAATTATGGGAGAATAGCAGCACCTCTAACAACGTTATTGAAGAAAGATGCATTTTCATGGACTCTTGAAGCAACTAAGGCCTTTGAACATCTTAAAGAGGCAATGTGCCTAGCACCGGTCTTAGCTACGCCAGACTTCACAAAAACCTTTATTGTGGAATGTGATGCCTCGAGAAATGGAATTGGTGTTGTTTTAATGCAAGAAGGAAGACCCATTGCTTTTGAAAGTTTTCCAGTCAAAGGAAAGTATTTACAGAAACCTATTTATGAGAAGGAAATGTTAGCAATACTGCATGCACTAAAGAAATGGAGAACTTACCTAATGGGAAGACACTTCAAGGTAAAAACTGATCATGATAGTCTTAAACACTTTTTGGAACAAAGACTATCTTCGGAAGAGCAGCAAAAATGGGTCACAAAGATGTTGGGTTGTGACTTTGAAATCATCTACAAAAAAGGGAAGCTAAATGTTGTTGCAGATGCACTCTCAAGAAAGGATGAAGAGGTGGAAGCATTGCTTTGTGCCATTTCTATTATCCAACCAGATTGGATAATCGAAGCAAGGGATGAATGGAAGAAGGACGAAGAAGTTTGGACACTCATTCAAAAGTTACAACAATATCCTAGTACATATGATACATTTAGTCGGAAAAATGATTCCTTATGGTAAAAAAATTGCTTATATATTTGCAAGAATTCCCAACTAAAACAAAAGATTCTTTTGGAATTGCACACTTCTCCTTTAGGAGGACACTCAGAATTTTTAAAAAATTACCACAGGGTGAAGAAATAATTTTTTTGGGATGGACTTAAATCTGATAATCAAAATTTTGTGGCAGAATGTTTGGTTTCCCAGCAAAATAAAGTTGAGTCAATTAAGACCCCGGGTCTTCTACAACCTTTATCCATTCCAAGTCATCGTTGGGAGGATATTTCAATGGATTTTATCACAGGTTTACCTAAGTTCGAAGGAAGGAGTGTCATCTTGGTGGTAGTTGATAGACTTACCAAGTATGCAAACTTTTGTGCATTATCTCATCCATTTAAAGCAAGTACAGTTGCTACTGCATTTATGGAAACAATTCAAAAGCTACATGGAAACCTGAAGATTATTGTAAGTGACAAAGATCCCATTTTTACAGGAAATTTTTGGATGGAATTATTTTCTTTTTTGGGTACTCAACTAGCTCATAGCTCATCTTATCATCCTCAATCCGATGGTCAAACATAGATAGTGAATAAATGTTTGGAAGGATATCTTCGTTGTTTTGTATCTGATAAGAAAGCAAAATGGGTCAAGTGGTTACCTCTCGCTGAATGGTGGTATAACAATTCCTTCCATACTGCAGCAAAAATGACCCCATTTATGGAACTTTATGGATATCATCCACTGTCCATCACATCTTCTTTAAGGGAAAATTATAGGGTTCAAGAAGTGGAGGATCACATCGAGCATCAACAAGAAGTTCTCCAACTATTAAAGGATAATCTCAATTTGGCACAAAATCGAATGAAACAACAGACAGATCAACATCACAGTGAGAGAAGTTTTGATGTGGGATACTGGGTATTTTTATGGCTACAACCATACAAACAAATGTACCTCAAGCAAGATAAGAAGGATAATAAATTATCGCCAAAGTACTATGGTCCTTACAAGGTGTTGCAAAATATTGGTACTATGGCATACAAATTGGAGCTTCCTACTTCTTCGCGAGTGCATCTAGTTTTCCATGTTTCATGCTTAAAAAAGGTTATAGGGGACAAACTTCTAGTTCAAACAATATTTCCAGATCTTGATGAGGAAGGAAAAACCATATTGGAACCTGAAGAAGTCACGGAAACAAGAACTTGACAGCTCGATCAATTTCAGAGTATCTCATCAAATGGAAGAACTTACCCATTGAAGATTCTACATGGAAGGATGAGAATTTTATACAGAAGTACCCGGAGCTACTCAAGCATTGAGGACAACACTTTTTTGAAGGAGAGGAGCATTTTAGGCCCTTATATTATTAGTATAGTTCCTTATTGTTGTTAGTTTAACCCCCTTATTGTTATTGTTGTACCCCTGTAACCCCCATATTGTTATTATTGTGCCCTTACATTATTATTGCTAGGTCGGATAGGATTACATTATGGCCCCATGGACTCCTATATATAGAGAGGAGGTTTTGTCATTTGTATGATCAAAGAATTGTTCATTTATGTAATATATTGGAGGTTGCCCCCTCGAAGTGGCTGATTTCTAAGGCGTTGATCTCTCTTTTCTTCTATTTTTGGAGTTGGTTTCACATCATCCAACACAACATGGATGCAAAAATCACATACACTTTAGGTATGAGAAACACATATGCAACCAATAGAAAAGCATGTCCAACACATCACCCATCCATTACAAGGGTTGAACCATGCTCTGATACCACTCTATAACACGCCCTTCCCACATCTACCCAAGCACCTGACCAACCAGGGTAAACATGTGACAAGAAGGTACTATAATGATATTCAACCTCCTAAGTGACCTTAGGGAAGTGGAATCGATGAAAAACACAACCTACAAACCTTATACAACAACCACAACACCCTCAGGAGGTAACCCAACCATTCATGCCTCTTACATTAGGGGAATTTTGAGGTCTAAAATGGGCCTCCTAAGGAAATTATAAAATAATAGTGGAAAAAATCTAATAATGTTTGATGACATCATCAAATTTTAGAGGGAAAAATGAAAAAACTACTTTTCCAATTCATATTTTCAACTTATCTCCCAAAGTTTTTACTCAAATTTCGAGCGGAGTACTCGTTGTATGCGGAATTTAATTCCTCATCCAAGGAGTACCCATGTTGCATACTTTCAATGGGTCCTACTACACGAAAAATAAGAAATACATAAAAAAACGTGATTACAATCACATTTTTTATGTATTTCTCATTTTTCGTGTAGAAGAGTTCATCGAAAGTATGCAACATGGGTACTCCTTGGATGAGGAATTAAATTCCGCATCCAACAAGTACTCCCGCTTGAAATTTGAGTAAAAATTTTGGGAGATAAGTTTAAAATACGAGTTGAAAAAGTAGTTTTATTATTTTATTATTTTTTAATATTTTTACTTTTTTACTCATAAAATGGTGAATCATCCATTATGGATGACATCATCATCTTGAATCCTATTGGTTGTTATAAAGTTTATTTTTGTTGTACATTTTTCTTATGAGGCCTATTTTAGACCTCAAAATTCCCCTAATGCCACTAGGTCACACTAACATTTTGACCCCCTTTGAGCCATAGCCACAGACATAACACTGCATTTCAGGGGCTACGAGGCTATAGTCACAGGAACAACACTGCATGCCAATAGTTAGGGCCCCAAAAAAGTCAGTTATGTGCCTGCATCTTTGGGATTTGAGCCACCTTTTTCAGACCCAGAGCCTAGGTCACTACCTAGAACTTCATGAAAACTTAAGGGATGATAAATAACAATAGGACAATGATATAGAAGAAATCACATCAACAAGAACTCGTCTGGACCCCTCCTAGCCATGATAGGAATTTTTTCAAACATGTCACAAACATTGAATCTACAGGTGTA
Organism: Pinus albicaulis; assembly: GCA_034641835.2. Taxonomy (NCBI): domain Eukaryota; kingdom Viridiplantae; phylum Streptophyta; class Pinopsida; order Pinales; family Pinaceae; genus Pinus; species Pinus albicaulis. The sequence goes on along the minus strand of CM076579.1, from coordinate 694,108,895 downwards.
AACAACATATTTAAGCATAGGGGTCTGATACTTATTTGAGAATCACTAAGAAGAATTTCTCCCTTAAATCATTAGATAAAATACAATCTATTTGACCAGAGATACATTGTGCAATCATTTACAAGTAAAAACATGAATAGAGGCATACATCATCGTTGATCAAATACATGCTTATAGCAAGCTTCATAATAACAACATAAATATCATGGATACAATAGTAATATAATCCATATAATAAATAGTGAAATCCTACTTCAAATACCAAAGGAATGAGATTCTCATTAATGAGTGTAGAAACTAACTGAATATGGGACTTCCACGTTCCACCCGACCATAGATTGGCTGAGCCAAATCTCTCTTCAGCCAATCACCTTTGTGCCATATTCCAAGCATGAATGTGGGACTCAAACCGAAAGAACCAACCAGGGCATCCCGAGGCTAAACCAACTCACCCTCATCAATAGAAATTAGGCTTTACCGTGATCCATATCGGATCACTAGGCCAACATAATAAACATGTCTTAATTGACTTTACTGTGATGTACACCCGATCACTAGGCCAACTGAAGCATGGATATCACGAGATTCTCTCTGAATAAACCGCGAGGAATTTTCATTTCTCCTAGTCTCTTAGGCTTTATTGCAACCCAGAGTTTGAATCAAGGGTCATTAGGCCCTAAACCAATACATACTCTCTAGGCTTTACCATATATCCCAAACCCAATATTCCTAGGCCCGATGGAGAGAAAACCACCTCTAAGATTTACTGTATATACTGCCATTAATTAGTCGAGGATTCTTAGGCATACCGAGGCAACACAATATTTGGATTTACCAAAACCCACAGTTTGGTTCAGGGGTTACTAGGCCAAGTGTTATATCAATTCATAGATCCACCCCACTGAGCTTCAAATCCATCCAAAAATACGGCTAAACCAAAACATGAGAACTCCACAACACCATGGCTATTTGGAAATGGAAAGGTTATGCTGATAACATTTTCACACCTAGCAAAAACCGATGCCAAGACAAAAAAGAACCACATGCAGTACCATGCATGATGGATCTAGCAAGGAAAATACACTTGCAAATGGATACCTGCCAAGAATCCTATTGTAGTTGCTTGATTCGTGCTCCTCCTTGCTTGCTTCTTCCTCTTCTTGCTTTCTTTCGTTTCTTGCTCCATTGCCCAATTTCTCCAAGAAAATCTAAGTGTACAAGAGTGAGAGAGAGAGATAATAATGAGAGAGCTCCAAAAATGCACTGACAAAAGTTTGAACCAGCAAAACCTTACAAACTGATCCTCAAAAGCATTTTTATTAATGAGGCCTCTATTTTCTTCATTTTCCATTATTTTCCTTCATTTTCCTCCTCACATGAAACCTTTTACCTTTAAACTCCATTTTATCCTATTTTCCATTATTTTCATAAATAAATGCTAATAAATGCCACCTTGCCTTTCCAAATCCTTTTCCATTGCCTTTGCCAATTTCCCTTGGCCATAATAACCGAAATGAACACCTGCTAGGATGTATTTCCCACCATTTAGATTGGAATATGTGTCCCCTAAAACTTGGTTATTATTTTTAAATTTTATTACATGGAATTTTCCCCAGGGCTGTTACACCAAATTCCAAATAAATTAACTTTGTTTCCACCTTGCCACATTCATATAAAAAAAAAATTGAAAAAAAAAATGCAATATTCAATGGTTTTCTACGGGATGTTTTTATAGGAATAATTTTTAACCAAATTATCTTAATTTTTTTATCATGGGAATTGAGGAGAATGCGCCACTTACCCTTCGCTATATTATTTCTTCATGGTTGTGGCGGTTCGGAGGAAAATAATTGTCAATTCGAACCCTCTTTCACCTCTCGGCCTGATCGTGTAACATTTTTCTACAATCCTATAACATATTCTTCCGATCTTGTAACACCTGATATTCGACCATGTAGCTTATCTATAGCACCCTAGGGGAACCTTGATTGTAACTATCTCCACTCTCGATGCCTTAGTGGGCCTCTCTTACCATTTTAGGAATGAATTATTGATACAAATGAAATCAAGCCTATCCTTTTTATTTTTTCTTATGGTAGTGGGTTCAACATGCTTTATGAGTTGGTCCCCACCTACCATCTATGTATTTCCTCTTTTGTATTGTTGGCCCCACTCCTCGTAATTATCACCCTCTCATGTTTTAATTTTCCCACGTTGCAAGGATGAGTGAGTTAACTGCACTTTAACTATTCAAGGGTGTCCAAGTTTACTGTCCACCTCCAACCTATAAAACTAATTCCTCATTCATTGAAAACATTTTTGAGCTACCATGCACTTAAAGGAAGAGGTGAGGAGTGTCATACCTATGCGTACCTGATGGCTTATTATTGCTTCGATACCTGCATGTTGCTTCAAGATAGTCATCGATCTGCTAGTCTCTAGAGGTTTTATATTGCATGTTGGTTGTTTCATGCATTGGTCCTTCCTCTAAACAAAATATTTTTGTAGATATTCGCTCTGATAGGTGCCTGACTGAGCGAAGCCTAGTGATGCAAGTTCTTCAAGTGATGGATTGATATGTTGTTGGTTGAGATGAAAAGTGACCCTGCAGTAGTTCCTCAAGAGTTGTGTGGCTTTCTAAGATCAGAAGGATTATCCTTTAATTATTTAGGATGGCTAAGCATTCACTCTAGTGCTATCAAGTGTCTTCAACTATGGTTCTATAGGGTTTTTGCAGGCTACTACAAGATTGGATCATTTCCTGTAGCATTCATACAAACCCCTCCAAAATCACAATATCCTTCATGAAATGCATTCAGAGTCTCTGATAATTCATGGTGAGCCCATGGACAAGGACTAGAAACTTTGGTGGTGGTGAAAACTATGGAAAAGGGGTAAAAATGGATATTTTCATGAACAAAGATAAATTTTTGGATGGAAAAATGGCTCAATGGTGTGGAGGAGAGATGATGGAGGTGTGGTGGAATATTTTTTTTAATTCCCCTAATGAAAACATATAATTTGACCCCCCTCGCTATCTCGATCACAATCCTATAGAAATTCAGGACAATCGTATAGCACTTGAAGACTGAGGCAGAATTGGGTGAGATAGGTTTCTTGATGATGGAGGAACCTTGGGAGATGGATGGAATGCTAAAGTACATGCAGATAACTAGCCTAGGAGATGGAAAAGTGGAATATTGAGGTTTCTTCCTTTGATTGTTGTCCCTTTTACCATGACTAGAACACTGCAAAAACATGTTAGAAAAACTAATGTAAGGGTTCCCTTGCTTCTCGTTTGTTTTTTCTTCCTTTTTCACTTTTCAATTCTCTTTTTTTTTTTTTCTCCTTTTCTAGATATGTAGGCTGCCTCAAAACAGGTTTTCAACCCATAGGCCCGCCCCAGGTGCCTCAAAGGAAGTTTTCACTTTGGAGGTTGGATGAACTGAGAGTTTTGAGATGCCTAATTACATTCAGTTCCTTACTTATTGATCTGGTAAACTCCTCCTTTAATGGAGGCTTCTTGTACAACTTTAACTCGTAATCATTAACAAGCAGTGGAATTCCTTCCTCATCAATTGTTCTTATTTAGAAAAATCTATTCACATAACATTTTTCTACCAGATAAGGACCCAACCACCTTGTCATAATTTTCCCTTGAAATCCTTAGACCTGGAATCATACAGAAGGGCATAATCACCCTCTTGTAAGGATCTTTCCCTAATGTTTTTATAATTCCAAATATTCCTCTACAATTGGACTACCTCAATGTGCATGAGAGCCTGCAATCTGAACTCATCCAAGCCATTGTGTTGGAGCTTCCTTTCTTGTTGAGCTATAATTTGTCTAAATCCAACTCTTCTTCCATCCTCAATGTTTTGTATTCTAACTCAATGGACAAGAGGTCGTTCTTTCCATAAACTAGCTCAAATGGAGTGAATCTAGTGGTGGTTTTCCAAGTGGTATTGTATGCCCAAGAGGCCTCTATAAATCAGTATACCCAATATTTACTGCTTCTAGTTGTAACTTTAGTCAATATTTTCTCCAAATCTCTGTTTGTGACCTCCATCCTCCCATTTTCTTGAGGGTGGTAGGTGGTGAGCCCTGGTATTGCACAAAGAGTGCTGCAACTCCCAGAGGCTACTCTACTTTTATTTATCAACTTGAGATTCGTACAAAATTGTAGTTGACAATGCTATATACACAACAGATGCATTCTACTCATGCCATCCTCTTCTGAGTCCTACGAAAGGGTGCTATCGTTAGGGTTTCTAGGTGAAGTCAGTCACACTTCTAAATTAGACCTAGAATTACAAGTGACTAAAAACTATTACTCTATTAACCATCAAAGGAATATTCCGAACCAAGAAAATACATCTAGGTATTATGCAAGGAAAGAAATATGCAATTTAAACTATGGCAAGAAATAGAAGAAAACTAGGCATCTTCATGTAGTAAATAGATGAATTGAAATTAGAGAAAGAAGGCTGATCTACTCACGCATTTTTGGGCCAAATCGCTAAACACACTTTGTCTACTTGATGCTTTAACTATCATGCTTTTAATCACGCATCTAATCATGACCTAATAATGCTTGTAAATGCATTATTTTGCAACAAGCATTAGCGAAATTTTGAGGTCTAAAATGGGCCTCCTAAGAAAAATGTAAAACCAAAATAAATTTTATAAGAACCAATAGGATTCAAGATGATGATGTCAACCATGGGGGATGATTCACTATTATTGGGGTAAAAGAGTAAAAATATTAAAAAACAATAAAATAATAAAACTATTTTTTCAACTTGTATTTTCAACTTATCTACCTAAGGTTTTACTCAAATTTCGAGTGAGAGTACTCGTTGGATGCAAAATTTAAATCCTCATCCAAGGAGTACCGATGTTGCATACTTTTGATGGACCCGTCTACATGAAAAATGAGAAATACATGAAAAATGTGATTTCAATCACGTTTTCATGTATTTCTCATTTTTCGTGTTGCAAGGTCCATCAAAAGTATGAAATATTGGCACTCTTTGGATGAGGAATCAAATTATGCATCCAACGAGTTTTCCCACTCGAAATTTGAGTAAACCCATAGGGATATAAGTTGAAAAAGTAGTTTTTTTTCCCTCCAAAATTTTATGATGTAATCTAAAATTATTTTATTATTTCCACTATTATTTTATAATTTTTTTAGGAGGCCCATTTTAGACCTCAAAATTCCCCTAATGGAGGAGAAGGCGCTAAGGTGGCTTAGGAAGTTTTTGAACTCATGGATGTAGGGTTGAAGGTGTCTTCATGGTTATGGCAGGTCTAGATGAGGTTGATGATGGTTTAGAGGCTTAAGGAGAGGCCCACTAGTGCTGCTATAGGTTTTGTTATAGGTTTCCTGCAGTGCTAGAGGAAAGTCCTGAATTGTTACAAAAAACAATCCGAGGGAAATCTAAGGAAAAAATGATGAATAAAAGTGTGGGGGAAGTGGAATGGAGGTGTAAATGGATGAATGGAAGGTGGAAAACCCCTTGTCTAAGCTCAGAACCTCTTGATAAGCCCATCTTGCACCTCTAGGGTTGCTCACGGCGTGAAGGTGAAAATCTCAAAAATAGGGCTGAAGGTGATTTGATGGAAAGAAGGCTGATGATGGGTAAGAAATGAAGTTAGGGGTGCTAGTGAAGTCCTCCTTTGTTGTGCTACTTGGACCTGCAAGCAAACTATCTGTTCATGCAACAAACATTGGCAAATCTATGATGAAGGAAATGGAAAATATGAGTTGAATTTGGAAAAAAAGCGTACTTAAGAATTCAAACAGAAATATAACTCAATATTATAAACATTTTCATGACACTATAAAAACCTAAATATTATTTGCAAGAAATCATAAACTAAAGAGAAAATTTGGACCTGTGGTGAAGATCTGCCCTCCTCAAGCTCCAATGAAAGAGATGAGAGAGGGAGTCTTGACACACAAATTTCTGAGTTTATATGCTATTCCACCAACATTTATGCAAGCTTAAATACAACATGGAAAAAATGGAAGCAAACTAAAAACAATGAATTGAAATGTAAGAAAACTAGCTAAAACTCATAAAGAAAACTAGCTACAATGGCATAAAAATAAGCATGAATACAAAATAGAGATTAAGGCCAATGAATTGGGCCCTAACCCACAAGCCTAGCCCTATGAAAATAAATCAGTGAAGGACAATCTTAATACTCATATTATTGCAGAAAATAATCTCATTACATAATAATAAAAGTCTCAAAAACCTATTACAAGAGCTAAGAGTCTATTAGCTTCCTTCAAAGTTCGAATCCTAGTGAGCTCTTACTCAGACCTATTTAATCTAGAGGGTAGCTACCAACAACTCCCTAAAAAGTAGGTGATGTGTCCCCTTTGACTATAAGAGAAATGGAGCTTTGGTGCACTTGATATCCCACTTTCTTGGTTGCCTTTGATTTCGAGTTGTTGGAGGGAATATCAAGGATCCCTTAGCTACCTTTGGGAGTTAAGGAGGTGGAAAATACTCCTAGAATATCTCCTTGCTTTCTACTTCGAGCTTTAATTGAAAAATCTTCATCAAAAGTGAAACATCTTCGTGATTATCCTGAATTTAACCCATATTAGGCATTCAAAGTATGAAAAGCCTTAATCATCATCTACACTAGAGACATAAGACCATAATATAATTAAATGTGAGAAAGAGAGACTAATAAGGCTAAAAAGTGACAATTAACCCCTCCAATTATACCTAATGACGGAGCTCATCATCACCCCCCTACCAAATGGTTGGTTATCCTTTGAGAAACTTAGTCCTCCATATGCATCTCTTTCAAAGCTTTAATGAACCTTCTGACTTCCCAAGGAAGAAGTGTGGGGGTCCCTTCAGGAGGGTAAAACCCATCATTCTTTTCTTCTTCCTCCCATTCTCTATTATGCTCATCTTGGTCTTTCCCATCACTGAGTTCCAACAGCAAAGGTAAACTAAGTTTCAAACCAAGCCACTGAATCTTCCTGGCTTGCATGGCCCTCTTATATAGTGGTGCTCTTTCTAGATCACTTTTCAATCTCTCTGGGGTGTGTTATTCCATGTTTATGAGACTGAGGGGGAGTCTATTACATCTCCTTTGAATAGACATTATGCATTCATCTCCCAACAACCTAGAAACATCATGAAAATGGGCAATGTCTTGTGCTTGTGTGCTGATGTACTTTTCTGCAAGTGCAACATCCTTTTCTATCTTGAGATGGGCGTTGATGACTCCCTTAGGGCTAAATAGTTATGCCCTAATGTGTAGAGGTTCCCTGTTTTCTCTCCTCATTACCCTCCTTACTTATTTTTCTCTTGCTTCCTCATTAACCATCCAAGAGGTTAATTCCATCAATTGCATGTCTCCCATTATAGGGTTAAGGTCCCAAATGAAAGTCTATCAACACAATATTGTGCATGTATAATTCTACCATATTTTCCTTGTCTACCTTACTTGAATGGTTACAAAAGTAAATGAATTGTCTATATTTCTGAAAAGGTAAGGACCCATGAGAGGATAGTGTCATGATTTCAAATAGGAGCCAATGTTCTTTGAGGTAGACTGCATAGTAGTATGATGGGTATCTGTGTTGAATGGTATCCGTGCACAAATCTTCCATGGTGGCCATTTTTTTGTCTTTTTTTTGAAGTTGATATTGCAATATTGCATTCTCTACCTGAGATTCCTGCAGCTAATCTTTCAACGTGGATTCTCTGAGCCTAACATCAGAAAAATACCTTCCCAACTCAGTGAATTTTTCCTCCATGACCACTATGTCATGCACACCTTTGGTTGTAGCAATACTCATCCAATGAAGAGTGTGTACCCTCTTGTTTCGGGATATAATACCCTAAAGGTTTTTGGGTTGGCAACCTTCACAGATCAAGGGCATACCATTCAAGAAGGACTCACTTAACCTATCTTTTATAATAAAAACTAGATATAATAAGTTGCGGAACTTACTCGAAAGTCCCACATTTGATGTAGATCCCGCGGGGTGCAAACCCCCAACAACCCTTCGTGCTTCGTAACCTGAAATCAAGAAAGAACGAACACAAAACTCTAGTTGTACAACATATATAGTTCCTAGATGTTAGTGTAACTCATGCATAATATCATAAAAACAATATTAAATATTTAATTAATGATCATTACACATATATAAAGAGATATAAACACGTGAATATCGGGAACAAGATGGTTCTTCTTATTATAAATGGCATGTACAGTAATAGAAACATGGAGAGATCACTTGAATCCTTTCACGAAATTCAAGCATACCAACAATTCTTCCAAGTTGTGTGCACAATAGATGTCATATAGGATGATGAGCATCTCAAGGAAACAAGGGTTTCCTGAATATTCCTGGGAAGTGCAGGAGGCACGGGAATATCAGACTTGAAATAGGGCTCCAACAAAGTACAATATCTATATTTTTCTCCCTCCCTTAGGCCATGCACATGAGGGGCTTTTATACTTCGTCAAATTAGTTTCTGCAGTTGGAAACAGTTAGGCCACGGGCTGGGGTGGTTGAATTATGGGAATAACCATCAACCCTGCCTTGAAAATAGGGAATAATATATATTTTTTAATGAAAAAGGTATATGTGGATATCTATGAATGGACTCACGTATATACGCAAAAAAGTCTGGGAAAAGTCGCGTATGGGTTTTAAGATACTATTTTTTTGTGAATATGTTCAAGTCTAAGGGGAAAGGGTGCCCAAGGCCAAAGTGTCAATCATCAAGCACATGAAGGTGGAAAATGATGCTATAACAGATGCCCCCTAATATATGAGGTTAGAAGGGGTACATGATGACTGAAATATATTATGTGCATAGAAAGAACCTTGCAAGGGTGAGAGAGAACTTCACCAGATTTCAGTCTGCCAAAAAACCAATGGAAGAGATCAGAGAGATAGCTCATGTTTGAGGTAGGCATACCCATGCTCAGTGAAAGAAAAGCATGTCCGCATATGAAGTACAAAGCGGATCCAAAATGTATACAAGTATAGCTAAACTGTAAAGTACATAGTGAATCATCTGATCACTTCCCGGAATTACAAATCAAAATCAAGTCCAAGTATCACATATAGAAGACTGATCAATGATGCTGCAATAGATATCTGATCACACAAGTAAGAACTGAATCTCCAGCTACCAAATCATAAGGGGTGGAACACATGGTACAATCACGCAACTTGGGAGCCAACATATAAGATGTTTTTGTACTGAAACTACAACATATAAGGGTGGACGACGTCACTGACATAAAACTGGATGAACTGTCAAAGTGAACCGAATCATGCTGGGTCTTCATCGATCACCATGGCACAATTCTACACAATGGGAATAAATGAGCTGAAGTCGATCACGTGAGAAATAGTTTGATTACCGGTCATTAATGTATACCGTTAACAAACATGAGACAACCCATTGATAATGATAATGAGTGTCAAGGTGCCCTAGTACATTCTAGCAAGTGTGAATGAATGAGTTGAAGTTGAACACCTGTAAGAATCTATCAATCAAGAGGAAATTCTGTATCCTCACTGTCGACAATGAAGAGTCTGCCACTGATGACTGCAAACCCTATGGTACTGACAAAAAGACTCTAGACCTTATTCCCAGAGCAATGAGTTGGAGTCAATGGGAAAATATCTACTGGAAGGAAGGAATTAAGGCATCCCACATCAGTCCAATGCAAGTTTAACCCGCAGGCCAAGATTTGGAAGGAATCAGACAAAGTAGAGTGAAGGAACCAACCTGAAGTACGTTTCCGACATGCACAAGATGAAGCTAGCGCACAGTAGAAACCCTCTGAATCAACCAATAATGAGAGCTGGCAAAGAGGCGAGATATCCATCGATAGGGTCAAATGGAAATCAAGGTACTGCACGAATCCCAAGTGTGATAATGTAAGCTGACGTCGAACACAAGGGAAACCACTCAGTCAAATACCCATAATGATGATCAAATGCTGAGCACAAGGTCACCTATCAATGATGTAAATGGGCCAGGGTGCGGCTCTAGGTTTGCTCTCAGAGCAATATGTCGTAGTCGATAAGAGACAAAACTTGTCGGCAAGAAGTCAAATGGGGACCTTCTCAAACCAGCACGAGCATAGGACAAAACATCAAATGTGATAGAACAAGACACTGACATGACCGGGAAGGCCGAATGAAAAATAAGTCAAGAGACACCGCAGAAAGGCAGACTTAGGTTTAACTTCCCTTGAACAAAAACACGACTCATGTTGTCTATGGCAGCAAATGATAACTCTGTATAGGTTTGTTATGCAGGAGGCAAAAAAAAACTCTCCATATGATTGGAAGAGATAACCAATTGGGGGAGAACTGACTTATGAAACAAGGTTATGTATTCTCCTATGTCAAAACTAAAACCATCCCAAAATGAAGGAAAGACATAGCTCTGTGTGCTTTGTTCAAGGGCGACAAAAACTGACACTGTAACTACCATCAAATATGAAGTAATATACCGTTCCCACTCTTTTTGATATATTTTATTTTTTTGTATTTTTCATATAATAAACCTGAAAAGGAATAAAATAATGCTATAGTACAATGGATAGAGCGAGTATCAAGAAACAACTGCACTAGTTCCAAGGATAGGAACAATCTTATGCTCAATGCAAGGTGGTGGAAACTGGTAAGTGATACTCAAAGGAGTGTTCCATCCATGGGTAAAAAGGTGTCAAGTCGCGATAGCTAAGTGATTGGATGGTTAACTTGTACAGAGAGTCATGGTCAAAATATGGCTTAAACATCGAGTCCAAATGAAGCCGGCTAAAGGCCAAGATAAACAAGTAGCCAATATGCAATGCAGTGATACAACTTTACAACACAAGGGAGCCTCTAGGGTAATAGCTAGAAAAATCATAGTGAAGAAGAAGAATAAGAATGAAGCTTCAACGCATAAGTCATGGCGGGACTAAAGAGGACTCCCGAGCCTATTTAAAGTCCAGCATGGGCGACAAGTGCTAGCGAAGAACTAACTAGGAAGCCCATGTAAAGGAAGGCTCTACCATCAAGTCATGATTAAATATCGGCGAGTGAAATAGGTTAAGTACTCATGACATGATGGGATTGACCCTATGACAAGTGATGAAAAATGGAGGCTAGAATGCAGAATGAAATGGAAAGTGGAGCCTCTAACCTATATGCTAGTTTGAAATCATATACCTTCCATGATAGGCCAGTAGTCATGGATTCGAAAAACCAGCAAAAATCTCAACTTCAATAAATGTACCTGAAAACATACCCTTCCCAACACTTACAAGCAACACGGTTATACAACTTGAGATAGATTTGAAAAATAAGCATAACGGAATTTTGCAAAAAAAAATTAATTTCTGGGTAAAAATACTCATTTTACCTCATATTTGGTTCATTGTTATATTACAGAAGTGGAAAAAAGGAGCTCTGGAGAAAAAAACCCCTTTCCTCAACACAGGAGCAATCAGCCGTCAAATTGTGCCGAAACAGCCAGGTAAGCTCTAAATCCATCTTTGCCATCAATTTCGTTCATATTTAGGATAAATTTTTTTATTTTTGACCATAGCAAATATTAGTTTTGATTAAATCTTCTGCGCATACGCGGGTTCGTGTGGACGAACCTGCGTATGATACGCGACTATACACAAAGGAAGTCGCGTATGCGCAATTCGTGAATGCAAAAGATGGACCTAATGAAGAAATTAATGGATTTTTTTCAGGATGACAATCTCTTGGAGGGAGAGTGAACATAGTGCCATTGATAATGAAGTGATGCAGGATCGAACTTCGCTCAATATCCTTCGAAATTATGGTTTTCTCAAGTTTTTTAAGATGCCAAATATGAAAAGTAATGTCTAGTTGCTTCAAATGTTGGTGGATCAATGGGAACCAGAAGAAGACTGCTTCATGATTGATCAAATTCCCATATGTATAGAAGTGGAAGACATTTATTTCATCATCAGACTCTCCCGGAGAGGAGATTCGGTAGATTTACATGGAAATCCATTGGGAGGGCTTACAGTGGAAGATTATGTCCATGTTTATTGCGTAGAGGGGTCTCAAAAAGTAGGAACTCAGATTGAAATCAAAGATTTGAAAGAACTGCATATGAAAATTCTCCTCTTCACCATTGGCAGGGTAGCAGGATCTTCTTCCTTACACCAGGCTTCAAGGACACAGATGAGCATCGCGGTCGAATGCTTGATTCACCTCTTTGACTAGTTTCCAACACAACTAACTAACATGAAGAAATAGTTAACTTCTATCCAGAAAGTAAAAACAAATCATTTTGGGTATGGAACCATCTTACTGACATTCTTCTTTGAGAGGATTTCAGGGCTTCGACCCAAAGTGATCTCATCCATCAACAGCCCCAGAGATCCAAGAATAGCTCGGTGGGCTGACTTAATGAAGAGATTGGGGGAAAGTGAAGTTCCCCGAACTACTTGGGATGACGAGTTCTTCCAATAGTGGGAAGAACAAGTTATCATCGTGGAGGATTATCCCTATGCTGGGATGGATTTTCGTGGTGGTCCAGACTTAGTCCTTCCACCCGGTGCAGCATGGGTGCAATCAGTGAGACTGCAATTTTTGTTTATATGATTTTTGTTGATTTTTTCAATATATGAAACAATGAAAAAAATTATTTTTTGATTGGATTCAAATGACTTACAAAATTATGTGATGACCATGATACAGATATGGGACTAGTCCATCCTGACAGATACCCAAGTTATAAGCGCCGCAAAGGCGAAGCGGATGCTGAAGACCCTGACAGAACCCTGCATGCTGTTCAGAGAAAATTGGAGAGTTTAACTCACCAAGTGCCTATGTTTGCAATAGAGGACCTACCAAAGGCTATCCAGAGATGGGTAGTCGGAGTACCATGAGACAGGGTGCGGTTATTCCGCCGTGTAGCGACTGCTATTGTGTTCTATAAGAACACAAATATTGGGTGTTGGAACACGGTCTCCTACGAGCTACGAAATTGGTCTGATTTTGTATATTTATGATTATATTTAGTCTAGTGTAGGGGTTTTGGGGTGGGTCAAAGCCCCGAAAGCATTGTAATGGGTCAAAGGGTAGACCTAGAGTCCAAAAACCACAGTTTGCAGACCATAGGAAATATTAGGCTAGATTGTTATAAATAGAGGGACATTTTGAATTGTAAGGTAAGAAGATGATGAGATCTTGACGCGAATTGTGGCTTAGTAGATATGTTTGGGTTTTTGGGAAAAGGAATCCTGCTGGCTGTGTGCACAGAGATCCCAAGTCCTGTTGTGTGCGGACCCTGCTGCTATGTGCATAGATTGGGTTTGGGTATTGTAAGAAGGAACTGAAGGATTAATGAATGAGAAAGGTTGTTGCGTAGTTGAATGTATTTGTACTGTTGATGCGAATCTTTGATAGCTATTGTGTTATGCATATTTTGTGTTAAGCTGCGAAAGTAATGTGTTAAGTGTTTCTTCTGCATCTGGGTATGTTCTGTTATGTTTTATGAGAATAATTGTAATGCTGCATTATTGTTTTAGAAGTATATGATTTGTTGAGTACAGTAAGTATAGTTGACCTTACACACGTGGATGCGAAGGAGATCTATAGATCCGGCTCTAAGATAGACGATCTGGTCATTAGAAAGCCAGAAGCAACTCTACTTGGCTTAACTATCCTCTCTCAGGGTGCAAAAACCTGGTTCCAGCACACCCACCCATACTACTTTGGGTGAGACTTTTACCTGTGCAAGAAGGTCACTGCCAAAAGGGCCAGTAGTATAGGGGTTTGTTGGCAAACCTTAACCTTCGAACTTGGGTCAGGATCCCTCGAGCCAACAAATGGTTCCATTGCTGGGACCAGGATAATTTTGAGAGAGGGATCGGGTAATGACAAGAGAGTACTGGAAGCCTGAGAGGAAGGAAATTGAAGAGTGGTTCGAAAAGCAGATTCAGGAATTTGCGATAAAAGAGAATCGTAGCACGAGGTTAATGACGGAAAGTGGAAAGACAGGTACATTCTTATGGAAAGCTATGAAATTTTTTTGTGACATTTTTAATTGAGCTTCAGGAGTGGCTGGCAAGGCTTGTAGAGTTCCAGAAGTGTTGGAAGGATGAACGAGTCACTCAATGGACTCCAAGGCTGATCCAGCAGCTGGAAAGGACTGATAACACCATCACTCGCACGGTGGATCACTGGGTGGACAGTGTGATAGGAGGGTTTGTGACAGAATTTTCCATTGATCAGTTCATCTCCTACTCCGAAGCAGAATGGAGATTCTTTAAAGGTTTCCGGGCAAGTTTATGGAGACATTACCCCTGCTAATTAAGATATTACTGTGTGAGAAGAGTATTCTGTGTAGTCACATCGAGTGAATGAACTCAGATCCAGACGAGAGCACGACACACAGTGGTAAATACTATAGATCCAACCTTGAAGGGGGAAGATCTGTCTATAGCCCTCTGCGAGAGACGGCTACGTAGGGCCCCCCAGCTACACCATCGTCCAAGCCGTGCAAAGGTAAGAATTCGCCCATACCACCACCTCTGTCGGATAGTGATATGGCTGCGCACCTGAAACTACCTACCTTCAAGGGGGTAGGAGATGAGGATATGGACTGATTTTGGTTTGTTGTAGATTCCATATGGACTGTGCAAAATTTGGAAAGTGATATGGTGGAGAGGGCGTAACTGTCCCTGGCATTCGAAGAAAGAGCTTTGGATTGGTATATGCGGTACATATCTCAAAACGAGAATGCATATATTCAAGATATTAAGGACGCTCTAAAGCAACAATTCCAAAAGCCAAAATCTTACTCTCAGTTAGTAGCAGATGTGAAGGACTTCAAGCAAGGAGTGTCTGAGTCTGTATGGGAGGCTGATCAGCGATTAAAGAGAGCAATCAGGGAAGGAGGATTTGAGTATGACGATCGACAACATACGAAATGGTTCATCGCTATGTTGTTACCTCACCTGCGCATACCAATGAGTCACCAAACCTACGAGTCGCAGGAAAAATTTATGGAAGTCACTATGAAAATAGAAACTGCGTCCAGAGAAGATAATTCGTTAGGAGTATAGAAAATTCAGGAGCAACTCGGAGCTATGCAGATGGAAATTCATAACCTGCGAAAGGAACGAAGAAAAGGAGCCAGCACAGATCTATGGTGCATACGATGTCAGGTATCTGGCCATGCGAAGGATCAATGCCCACTATTGACAGATTACATACAGGCAGGAGAACCTAACCTAGTGTGCCCAGGCTCAAGTGGATCTGCATTATGGTGCAATGATTTTCGTGTCGCAGGGCTGCATGATACGAATCATTTCCCCCGGCTAGGAGTGTATGTCCCAGAACTGAAGCAACAGTGGTGCAGGTTCTGCCGGTCAGTAGGACACGATGAGAAGAAATGTCGAACTTATGATCTGATGATAGATCGAGGAAACTTGTATAGGGTACAATCAGACCCTGTGTCACCTAGATCTCTCGCGAAATTTGGTGGCTCTCCAGCAAGGGGCAGGGGAGGAAGTCGGGGAGGAAGCACAGGTCGAGGACGCAGATAGCTAATCTTCTATAATTGTGGAGAAGCAGGGCACTTTTCTAGGGACTGCCCAAATCCTACATGGCAATCCTGCCAATATTGCAGACAGCTGGACCATGTGATCGAAGATTGCCCAATATTAATAGAAAAAATGCAGGAAAAGCAGCCCACCCCTAAGAAGAATGTGCAGAGAGTTAAAACCAAGCTAAGGAACATGGACCCAAGTGTGAAAGTCATAACACGTAGTGGGATCGCCACCTGGGAACTAAAGGAAGAGGCTGCCATGGAGCCTCTGACCTGTCAAGAAGGATCGAACATGAAAAAGGGACAAGAAACAATGGCCACAGCTGGCCAGGACTTCGCTAAGGAAGAAGCAGCTACTATGCAAGTACCAACACACCCAAAGACAGATGAGGGGGACGAGCCCTTCCTACAAGCATGCATGAAGCTAATACATAACCCAAAGTCTATATATAACCTTAGGCACTAATGAATAGCTACGCAATGCGGCCCGATCCAACCCCAGGAACCAAGGATGTACACAAACTATACCGGTATAAAAAACACACCAGAAGAGAAATGCGGTCGATTGCACAGATTGGTAAATACGAGATGGATCAGGTTATTTTGGACCTTGGATCAAATGTGAACGTGTTACCTAAACAAACATGGCAACGAATGGGAGAACCTAAGTTGGAATGGTCCACCATCTAGCTGTGCATGGTGAATCAACAGAAGGTCATCCCTCTGGGAAGGCTGCCAAAAATCATAGTAGCAATTGCGGGAGTAAGGACCCAAGCTGACTTTGAGGTAATAGAAATCGTAGAAGATGTGGACCCCTACCCTACGCTCATCGAACTAGACTGGGCTATAGATATGGGGGGTGTTATCAATCTCAAAAAGCGAAGCATGGTGTTTGAAAATAACGGAACACGAGTAATAGTACTGTTGGATCCTGCGGAAGGTGCACGGTATATAGAGCCAGCGCAAGATGAGGAGGAAGTGGATCACATTTACAAGTTGACTATGCAGGACAAAGATTGGATTAACCCCACGAAGAAAGGAGTACTATGCTCGTAAAAATACAGTGAATGATTTTTTGACTTTGATGGGGAACTAGAGAATTGGCAAGGCCGGTTGCATGAGGTTTCGGCACTGCGATGTCTTCGGGTCACAAGGAACTTCTGCTACATCTCCTCCGAGGTAAGAGACCTGCCCTACTTTGGGAATTCATGTAACATTATGGAATTTTTACGTGCATTCGAAGCAAAAGTTCCCAAGGGACGCAGGCTATGGGTGTAATATTCCCATTTAGCCCAAGCTAATGGGAATACCCTATTTTTCCTTGCTTTATTTTTCATTTCATAATGATGAATAAAATGTAAAGGATGAAATGTAAAACTCCTGAAAACCATGAATAAATCAATTCCTATGTAAATAGAGACATATCTAGGCCATGTAAATAAACTCTTGCAGGTGTGAATGGGTTTGAATCATGAGATTGGGTCAACCTTGACCAAATCAACAATGAAGTCTAGGTGCAATGAACCTCATGGATACACAACGCAGTTTTAGATGGAGGCTCCACAAGTGAAAGGGGCTAACTCATTGAGGTGGTTTAGGTTTTGACAAGGCTTTCATCTTATAAAAGAAGGAGGAGGACAACAGGAAAAGGTTGTTGAGAATATTATTTTCTATAGGTATTGTCTGTTTAGACACTCCTCTTTGGGTTTTCCTGTTTAGGATTCCCACCTCCTTCCTTGAGCAGCTCTTGGAGGAGTCTTGTTTGTCTAGTCCACTATCCAGAATTTGGCCAAGCCACATCTTGCATCTACAGCGTAGTCCTGTTTAGTATTGGGTTGTCCATGTGAGCTGCAACAAGTGGAAACTCTAGATCTGCTCAAATCTAGATTATACTAGTGCCTCTTCTCAGTGAGTGTGTATTTTAACCTCTTGGAAGGGTGCATTAGCTGTTGAGATTCAGATCCAAATATTGGCAGTAGGCCAAAGCATTCTCAGGGCCTACAGCGCAGTCCTGTTGAGATTGCAACAAGGTGATGAGCTTAGTGAAAAGAGTCACCTTCACTAAGTGGGCCTGTAGGCTATTTTTGGCGCAAGTCTATTTTTAGACATGTCGATCATATTCTATGAGTTGCAGGATGCTATTTGTGGATGGTTGGTCAAGTTGGAAAAATATATGGACTTCTATTTTTATACATATTGGGCAGAATCTATTTTTATATTGCCAGTCTAAAAATAGACATGTTGAATATTATTAGCTCTTAATAATATTTGGACTATAAACATTATCTTATTCTCTTGGAGCACTTTAGTTAATTGCACGGATGTGTAGCACGAGGAGGTGAGAAGGAAAGAATTACGCTATTCCGGAAGGTTAAGTGGAGCAAGGTTAAGTGGAACTATTTCATGGAGACTTATTTCATGGAGACTTCAGTTAGAACTCATGTGATAGAGTTTGGTGGAGTTATTGAGGTAGTTGGTGGAGTTGTGTTCAGTTTAACTCAGTTAGACACAGTTGAGCTAGTTGTATCTAGTCTAGCTGATTGATACACTAGCGAGAGTGGTGTGAATTAATTATTAATTAATTCACTAAATATTAACTCATTAATCAACTGAATAATACATCAGTTAACTACAGTGCATTGACAGTTTCAGTGGAGACCAGTTGAGAGGTAGGTGAAAGAGCAGGTTGACTATAAGTTGTGACTATAGTGTTGCATGAGTTTGCACCACACATTGATGGAGATGCCAATGAGGAATGTGTGAGAAATTCTGGACCAATTCGAGTTTAGTCAGAGCCATTCTTTAGCAAGGATTGTACAGTAGAGGTAGGATATCAGGTGGCAGAGATTGGTGCATGGATTTGCTAGATCGGGCCTGATTAGTGTGTAGCGATTGTATTGTACTGAGAGCTTGATATGATCAGCTTTGTATGAGGATTGTTACATGATCTCTATGAAATATATTATATACAGATAGTTGGGGTTTTTAGCTTTAGGCTTTCTCGTTAAAACATTATGTTCATATGTGTGAATTTTTATGGTTTCAATGTGTGCATGCAATTGATTTAATTTCCGCAAGTAATGATCAATAGTAGAAGAGATTTTTTATTATGCATGAATTCAAATAGTGTGTGATTAGGAGAATCTTGGATGTATAACACATTAGTTATATAATTTCTACAAGTCACTCTTAAATGACTACGTTATTTTCAAGCGCAGAGTTGCAGGGTGACTTGGCATCATTTTAGAGGAGAGATCTCTAGGGATTGGATCCTTCCTTTCACTATGGTGATCCATGGAAAACCAATCCATGTTAGTTAAGATCTGATCTAATACATATGTTATGATTCATAATTTTCTGAATACTTCTGCAGATCTGTGACTTAGATCTCATATCTACTCACTGTTGTTCATGTTTTGCTGAGATCCCCAAGGGGAGTGTATAAAGGAGCCTATCTTGTACACAGGTATGAAATAGATCTATCATTTTGAGAACAGATCTTCTCTAGATCTGATTTGTAATCTACTACATTCTTCAACAATGAAAATAACGTTGTCAAGCTGATTCTGCCATTTCATGTTGTTGTAGCAGCTCATTTTGAGGCGTTTGTCTTGTACATTCTTTCTATATCTGTTATACATTGTATAAGCTTCATTATAGATCTAATTTGTTGATGTATAGCTTAAATATGATCCTCCATGTTGGTCTCACACTTGTAAATTGATAAACCAGGTTATTCCTGTAGCAGTCCATGCATGTAGTTGCAGCCCCTCTCTTTGGGTGTTTTTCAGCTAGACTAGGTTGTGGGAGATCTGTTTAACCCACCTAGTTTGATTTATTTTTTCTCTCATTTTCGATTTAGATATTATATGAGCTGATATAAGGGATCCAAGGGCTGAAAAATCATTTCAGTGCACTGAATTCTCAAGAGTGGCTATCTCAGTAGGTTTGCCGTGTAATCCCAATTTTGGGATATTACAGTGGTATCAGAGCATCTTTCTTGGCACAACCTATGCATTCTTGGAGCCAATATGTCTTTAGAAGAAGGAGAGCCTCTCACTGACAGAGAGCAGAGTTATCATGGAGGAAGACAGAAGAAAAATGGTTACATCAAAGACAAAGCAAGCAAGGATGAAACCCCTTTGTATGGAAGAATAAAAGGAGTAGAGTTCTCTAACATTCTTTCTCAAGCTTTGCATGAGATGAAGGAAGAAATCAGGGGAGTGAGGAATGAAATACCAACAGATCTCTTTAAGAGGTTTGCACATGAAGGAAGCCCCACTACTTCATTTTTTGTGTGTGAGCATGCAGCCACACAATCTGATCTACAACGTTGCAACATGCCTGCATTCCTTGCAAGAGAAGAAGAAGGTGGAGAGACACCAGAGGAGGAGACCCTTGGTGAATACCTCTAAGAATATGAATCTCAGTCTGAAAGATTCAAATAAAATCTAGGCTTCCCAGAGTTTTGTCAACTCAAAGAAGAAATAAGATCCATGAAGATAACTCCATTTCAGAACATTGCTGGAAGGGTTAAAGATCTGCTACATGATTTGCCAAGGGCAAAGGCCTTGCTTCAACAAGATCATTCTTCTCAAAAGGAAGACATGAGTGTCCTTTCATAAAGGAGAGATCAAGGAAAATGATCTCTTATTGATGGGGCATACTCCATGGATGAGGAGGAGAAAGAAGTAGAACTGAAAGGTTCCTCCAGCGCTGTGATAGCAGGAGGAAATATATTATTATTGAGAGATGGAGTTGAAGCTATTTCTTCCATTATGAGGGCTCTTGTATATTTTCAAGAAGGCCCCAGAGATCCTATACATGTGGAGGATGAGTAGCATGTGTCGATGATGATAAAAAAAGAGAGAAAACAGTGGAGGAAATGTGTTCCAACACTGCATCCAAATCTTGGAACACCCACTATGATGGATCAGTCCTTTGTGATCAAGACTCTTGACACTAAGGAGATGATGAGTGTTCATGAGTTAACTACATCTAGAGGGAGCACTTTAGACTGTGAGATCTTGCAGAAGGTGGGTGATGAAGAAGAAGATGGGGGAGTTGCTCCAACTTCTCCCTGCCATGATACTTCCACACTGTAATTAGATGGATTTGCGCAATGGAAGTAGTCATATTATGTTCCCATCAGTTGTTCACATGGGAATGAGCCATGAGACATCCTTATCTTGTGGTATACCTCCTGGGAGACCACTTGATTCAGATTTGATGGAAGATGTTTCATGCATTGATGCTCCTACCATAGATCCAAGAAGGAAGGGAGCATTATGAGACCATGATTCAGCACTGAGAGTATGGGAAAGGTACAAAGGAAGGGAAAGAATTTTCCCCTTGACATCTCTATCCATTCTCTCATATCATACTACACGAAGGGAAGATGCTGCAAGAATGAAGGTTGACACTACATAGAAGCAAGAAGGGAATAACAACCTTCCTTCTCATACCTTTAGCATGGGAGATGCCAAAGAGGAGAAAAATGGGAGGCATGGCCTTCCAACATACACCTTGGACATGGAGGATGTCAAGGAGAAGAGAAAAAACATGGCAGCCACTTCAGTTGGCACATTATTAGTGTTGTCATTATTGGGAAAACTAGATCCATACTGGGAGTCCCAATTGTTGGTGGAATATTCCAAGGATCTTCATACATGCATGATCCTTGATGACTTGTTACATGAGGAAGATTATTCAATCCAAGATGTGGTCATCTATGATCAAGGTAGGATCTTCTTATCTAGAGCCTCCAAGCTCAAGGAGAAGTTACTACAATGGGCCTATGAGGAGTTTTGTTTCAGCCATGAATATTCTATGAAGCTCAACAACATCATCTTGAGGAGCTACTATTGGGAGGGATTTGAAGGAGAACTATATCAGCATTGTTAGAGATGCATGAAATTTGTGGAGATGGGGTATCAACATAACTCTGTTGGAGAGTTAATTCAACCTTCTCTTTCCCCTCTTAAGGGAGAAGATAGATCTATGCACCACTCCAATTTTATGAGGAGGAATATTGGTGAAGAATATGCTCTTGTAAAACAAGTTTATTTTTTTGATTGTATGCATTATTTCACCATGTTTATGCAGGCCATGAATCCAAGGAGGAGTGTTATATCTTGTCAATCTCATGGAAAATATGGGGCCACAACAATTGCTGTACTTGGCCACTCCCTTCGTGGACAAAGGGAGATCTTGTTTCATGATGGGTGCTTTCCTAAGGCACCAAACATATCTCACACATTCAGCTACAATGAGATGGCATGGGCTACAAGTAAGTGGTGGGAAAACCACTTACCACATCTTGGTTTAATGCAGGCAGGAGATGCATTATGCTGGTTTCACTTGTGGGACTATGACCCATCTCCATATGTGCACCTTTCTGTTTGTTTGTACATTATTTTTCTCCCATACATTGATGACATGCTTGTACTTTTTATGGGAATCTATGGAGGGAGGATGGGAGGTATGCATGTGCCTAATGGGAAGAAAATTATTCATATGTCTTATGTTATATATTTCAGAAGGAACACTAGGCAAACCATAGGTGTTTCACATGAGATCTTGTTTCATTGTGGGATGGATTTTGCACATCTCATATTGAATTTGGAGAAACTATTCATGGAGGTTTGGACTGGTGAACATCTAGCTTATGATGAGAGCTTGATATTTGGTGATGTCACTAAGGGAGAAGAAGCATTGTAGCACTCACCTTATCAGTTGCTTGAGGACAAGCAAAATTTTGGAGGGGATGACTATAATATTCCCATTTAGCCCAAGCTAATGGGAATATCCTATTTTGCCTTGTTTTATTTTTCATTTCATAATGATGAATAAAATGTAAAGGAATACATGTAAAACTCTTTAAAACCATGAATAAATCAATGCCTATGTAAAAAAAGACATATCTGGGCCATGTAAATAAACTCTTGCAGGTGTGAATGGGTTTGAACCATGAGATTGGGTCAACCTTGACCAAATAAACAGCGTAGTCTAGGTGCAATAAACCTCATGGATACACAACGCAGTTTTAGATGGAGGATCAACATGTGAAAGGGGCTAACTCATTGAGGTGGTTTAGGGTTTGACAAGGCTTTCATCTTATAAAAGAAGGAGGAGGAAAACAGGAAAAGGTTGTTGAGGATATTATTTTCTGAAGGTATTTTTTGTTTAGACACTTCTCTTTGGGTTTTCCTGTTTAGGATTCCCACCTCCTTCCTTGAGTAGCTCTTGGAGGAGTCTTGTTTGTCTAGTCCACTATCCAGCATTTTTCCAAGCCACACATAGTCCTGTTTAGGATTGGATTGTCCATGTGAGATGCAGCAAGTGGAAACTCTAGATTTGCTCAAATCTAGATTATACTAGTGCCTCTTCTCAGTGAGTGTGTATTTTAACCTCCTGGAAGAGTGCATTAGCTGTTGAGCTTCAGATCCAAATATTGGAAGTAGGCCAAAGCATTATTAGGGCCTGCAACAGAGTCCCTCTTCCATGACTGCATTATTTGCAAGAGCAGAGTTGCAAGGTGACTTGGCATCATTTTAGAGGAGATATCTCTGGTGATTGGATCCTTCCTTTCACTGTGGTGATCTGTGGATTGGGAAACTAATCCATGTTAGTTCAAATCTCATCTACTACATATGTTATGATTCAGAATTTTCTAAATACTTCTGCAGATCTGTGACTTAGATCTCAGATCTACTCACTGTTGTTCATGTTTTTCAGAGATCCCCAAGGGCAGTGTATAAAGGAGCTCATATTATACACAAATTTGAAATAGATCTATAATTTTTAGTACATATCTACTCTAGATCTGAGTTTTAATCTACTGCATGCTTCAACAATGAAAATAACGTTGTCAAGCTGATTCTGCCATTTCATGTTGTTGTAGAAGCTCATTTTGAGGCTTCTGTCTTGTACATTCTTTCTATATCTGTTATACACTGTATAAGCTGCATTATAGATATAATTTTCTGATGTATAGCTGAAATATGATCCTCCATGTTGGTGTCACACTTGTAAATTGATAAACTACGTTATTCCTGCAGCAGTCCTTGCATATAGTTGCAACCCCTCTCTTTGGGTGTTTTTTAGCTAGACTAGGTTGTGGGAGATATGTTTAACCCACCTAGTTTGATTTGTTTTTTCTATCCTTTTGGATTTAGATCTTACATGAGCTTATATAAGGGATCCAAGGGCTGCAAACTCATTTCATTGCACTGAATTCTCAGGAGTGCGTTATTTCAGTAGGCTTGCTATGTAATCCCAATTTTGGGATATTACAATGGGCCCTTAAGCTAGCCCTGCGTGGAACACCTGCATGCTAGTGGGATACACATGGGAAGGAATTATGCAATTGGGAGGAATGTCAGGATAAGATGATCTTGCGATTTGAAGCTCCAACTGTGAGATGGATCAAAAATTTCCTTGGGTCAGAAGATCCACGCAGATATTTGCTTGCATGGGAAATGCAGTGGTGCGACAGAACCCCAAAAGAACGGGTCCACCTGTTTATCCATCCTCTTGGACTGCGTCCAAATGCATGGTATGTAGAAATGGAGCTACATCTTTGCACTCGCCATTGGGAGACTTTGCGGGATGATTTTTTGCGAACATTTAGGATGGTGGAGGGCGCAGGAGTGCTAGACGCAGCTCTGCAGAACATTGACGCCTTTACTCAGGGTAGACCATGCCTTTACATTGCCTTCAAATCATTGGGAATGCAGGTACCACACATGGTTGAATACTGTAGCCTCAACCCAGCGGAAGGAAAGGATGATCCCCGAACTATCCCAAACTTAGAACTGGACGGGATACGCACAATTTCCAAATTGTTTAGGCTGCACTTGAATCAAATTACAACACACCCTACTTCAGTTATAATTAAGGATGCGCAAGCAGCGTGGATGCTTCATCCGAGGTCAGTAGATCTGTGGGAAGCCCATAGGGTGCGAACGATGACAGTCAGAACACTGAACTTTGGTAAAAAGGGAATATTACCGTTACGGAAAACAGGCAGCTGGCTATTAATGAGGCAATTTATTTACCGTTTGATTGACGGTAAGTTCCAAGTAAGATTCACCTTACTGTTGGAAAACCACATGCACTATAAGGGAGAAAGGATAAATACGACAAAAGTTCCATATAATCTCTGTAGTCTGCATGTATTGTTCCGCTGCATAATTTTCTGGACCTTTAGCGTCTTGTTCGTACCTAATCAACCCACTTCCACTGCCTACGAGCCTCCAAATTCAGGATCCCCTCCTTACGTTGATATGGTAGACCCTAACCCCATGGACGCTTCGGCACCTACTAGTCCAGAGCTTGCGGACATTACGTTGAGGGGGTCTGGGGACGCCAAAATTGATAAGCTAATTTCCCTCTGGCTCCCTGCAGGGAGAATTAACTTCGAACCCTGCATGAATTGGTGTCAAAGATATATGACGAAAGTTAACCACCCTTCCAAACCTGGAATGATTGCAGGATCCAACATGACAGGCTCGGAAGCAGCCACGAAAGAGGTTACGCAACTGCCGTAGATCACTGTAAGAGCTGACACGGTCGACTTGCAGCTAGTCCTGCGAACGAAAGGGCTGACTAACAAGGATACTACATCCCCCCAAGGTACAAAGCAACATAAGGAGATTGAAAATGGGCCTCGGCTAAAGCAGCATGCCCAACGCCCAAAATATGATGCAACGATCACGTTGACTGATGGTGATATCGAGAAAATCAAGAACGCACTTACTCTGGCTACAGAGGATCAATGGGAATCTATAGAAGCACAACAGAAGATTGCAATCGACACCATGCGGGTTGAGCTTCTATACCTCTAGAAAAAGACGGATATGCTGCACCCTACCAGTAGTACTGGGTTAACTGCAAAAAAAAGCCGTGCTTATTCATTTCCTAGCACTGTCCTGGTCGGTGCCCACCTTCTAGTGGATACGAGACTACAATTGGAATTGGAAAAGCTACCCCGTGAGGTGTTACAAGCTCTCCACACCACCATGCTTAAATAAATCCACCATCATGACAAGACCACGCAAAAACAGCTCGATGTGGCCACGCTGATCATCACACGACAGACTGTAGATGTCTCCCTTGCCATCTCACAGTGCAGCTTGAAATAGTGGTCCACCAACTCGGCATAGAGGTCCTAGATGAGCTCCCGGCTACAGCTCCACTCCGGGCCACAGTAGAAGGCTTGGTTGCAGCACTAAAGGAGTCCAGAACTGAAATACAGACCCTTAAGACCCAAATGGACTGCCAAATCACTGCATTACAGGCCCAATTACAGCCTGCCACACCTCCGGAGGTATGAGCCCAGCGTGCTGCACTGGTAACATAAGATACAGACATCATTACGGGACAGCTTACCCAAGGTACTCAGTTGATCGAGTCGGCCATGCAGCTTTGGACAATGGTCCAGTTCAACCCAATTCTTTAGAACATCAAATAGGACTTACAACAGAAGGAAGCCGCTTTCGATCAGATTGAAGCTATCTTGCCCTCCTTAGTCCCTGCGTAGCATCTGACACGCTTGAAGACTAGCAACGCACTTTGAGATAAGATTGCGGATCTCTAAAAAATGAAGCATGCCATCAAAAAATGCTTGAAGTCATGGGTCAACGCTGCCCTCCAGCCATCACAGGATGCCAATAGTGTGATCAAGCAACTCAAATAAATATTAGAATGGGTTACCGTGGCTACTTAAGGTCCGACCTCCCAAAAGCTTGTAGACATCACACAGAGTGCTGTTGCTCAGAGTCAAGAAGTGTTACCTTTGCTAATCGTAGCCATCAATGCCCTACGTGTGCAGGTAGAGACCGCACCACCACAGTGACTCGGGACGAGTCACAAGATTGTGTTGGGGGACTGTTGGAACAGGGTCTCCTACAAGCTGCGAAACTGGACCGATTTTGTATATTTTTTATTATATTTAGTCTAGCGCAGGGGTTTTGGGGTGGGTCAAAGCCCCAAAAGCATTGTAATGGGTCAAAGGGTAGACCTAGAGTTCACAAACCACGGTTTGTGGACCATAGGAAAGATTAGGCTATATTTTTATAAATAGAGGGACATTTTGAATTGTAAGGCAAGAAGATGATGAGATCTTGACGCGAATTGTGGCTTAGTAGATCTGTTTGGGTTTTTGGGGAAAGGACTCCTGTTGGCTATGTGTGTGGAGATCCAAAGTCATGTTGTGTGCGGACCCTTCTGCTGTTTGCACAGGTAGGGTTTGGGTATTGTAAGAAGGAACTGAAGGATTAATGAATGAGAAAGGTTGTTGCATAGCTGAATGTAATTGTACTGTTGATGCAAATCTTTGATAGCTAATGTGTTATGCATATTTCATGCTAAGCTGCGAAAGTACTGCATTGAGTGTTTCTTCTGCATCTGGGTCTGTTCTGTTATGTTTTATGAGAATAAATGTAATGCGGCACTACTATTTTAGAAGTATATGATTTTTTTAGTACAGTAAGCATTGTTGACCTTGCGCACGTGGATGTGAAGGAGATCTATAGATCCGGTTTTGAGATAGGCGATCTAGTCATTAGAAAGCCAGACGCAGCTCTTCTTGGCTTACCTATCCTGTCTCAGGGTGTGGAAACCTAGTTCCAGCACCCACCCATACTGCTTCGTGTGAGACTTTGACCTGCACAAGTAGGTCACTGCCGAAAGGGCTAGTAGTATAGGGGTTTGTTGGCAAACCTTAATCTCCGAACCTGGGTCAGGACCTCTTGAGCCAACATTGGGTAGGGACCACAGGATTTTACTGGATCACTATACTATATTTTTGATACTGAACATGATCGGGCTGTTGAAGACTCAAAAATCCTAGCTTCAAACATTTGGGAAAACCACCTAGTTCGGACCTTAATACAGTTCCTTTTCCGTTTGGAATGGTGGCTCTGACTGGATAGTATGGGACCAGTTTCCCAATGATATATGGGTTGATGATTGGTTGTTTGTATAATGGATAATGGAAATAATAATTGATCTAATCTATAACTTAATAAATACATATAACTTCTACTTTAACCCGGGTATCCTCTGATAAATGCGATTCTGGATTTGTTCCAATTAGATGAATAATCATATAGATGGTTTACTCATCCAAAAGAAAGATGCATTCATAAATAATAATTAATTTGTTTAAGAAATTAAAAAAAGTAATGATCATAAAATATCACATTCATATATATATATATATATATATATATATTGCTCACATATATTTTAAAAGATGAAAATTCTCAGTTTTCAGAAATGATATAACTTAGGATTGTTTCACAGGCATACATATGTAAAAAATAACAATTTTAAAGAGAATGTTTGATTGCATAAAGAAAATTGAACAACATGATTATGATAGAAATACCAGATACATTTGTAACCTCCTGATGCAATTAACACTCTAATCTTGCTTTCTTACTTAGAAAAACTTCTAGGAAAAACAAAAATGCAAATTCTTGAAAAACAATTTCCTCATAAAATTGCAGAATCGTGATCCACCATTAATAAAAATAATATATTTGGAAGTACAAAATTGTAACTTGTCAAGTCAAAAATCAATACAAATTGAGGACCCTATTCTAAATACATGAAAGGGGTTTAAATAATAATAAAAATAAAAAATAACTATCTAAAATATCGCTTGAATGCTTTTGAAATTGATAAAAGAATGAAAATTGGAGATCCAATTTCATAAAAATAGAATTTTGATCTCCATAGGAACATGTTAATTTTATCTCTTTAACATCTCGTATGCACAACTGACATATTGATAACATTTCTTTTACTTCGGGAGGATGACTTAATCAGGAATGTAGCTGGCTAGTATATGTGGCATCCAAAATCTCTGGAATCATATAATTGATGGCGTGGGAGAGGCATTTTGTAGTCATCTACTGACTGTGTGGTTTAATCAAATAGAACCAAAATGCATCCCATGTGAGTCCTTGCATTGCACTGATCTGTTGGTCTTTGCTGTCTAAATCCTTATTCCACTATTTCTCTAATTCTTTGACTTTTTGGAGTTTCCCTAGGATGCAATCGAAAATTAAATTGGCCATATACAAATTGTCGTTGACAAATTTCACTAAATTGTTCATTACAACTCTTAACCTGGAGGTAGGTCGTTCTTACTTAATTAACTGCGTTTCCCATTCTGAAAACAAAATTTATTTGTGTGATTCTTGGATCTTGGGAATATTCACAGCTATGCCTTGGTCTCTATCTTTCCATGTGAGGAACCCCGAAATTTTCTCATCAGCATCTTCGAATTCAAGCCTTATATTTACTGCCTTTTCTATGAGAGATGTAGCTATTACACACAATGGATCGGCTAGTGATATTTTATGACATAAAATATTAAGCTGTCGTGACAGTGCTTTACTTAATTCAAGAGCTTCTATTTTGAATTGATCAAGTTCGGGATACTCTTTAAATTTATGTATCTGTACTTGCAACAACACACTTTGTTCTTCTTTGGCCATCTTCTCCTGCCGAAGCATTACCTGTAATTTGTGTAGCTCTTGAGACAGCTGATGTTCTTTGTGTAGAGCTTGCTGGTGAAGCTTTTGTTTCTCAACATTTAGTTGTTCTTTAAGCTGCTCATTCTTTTGCCTTTCCTCAATTAGTTGTTGTTCTAGCTGTGCTATTTTTTTATGATCCACTATTGCCTTTTCTTCCAGCAGCGCTACCTTTTGATATTTTTCCTTTATCAATTGGCTGACTTCGGAGGCTTTGTCCATTATCGTTGTTGTATAAGCCCCTGCATATTGACATAATTTGGTTAAATCCTCTGAAGGATTAACTTCAGAGTCCTTCCAGACAACATTCATTAATTCGACTTGAGGAGATGAAAATAGACCCTGATCAATTTTCCTTTTCTTCCTTTGTTTTCTAACTACAACCCTATGATTTGGACTGTAGAAGACATCCAAGGGCGGTATATCTTCAATATTTAATACAATTTCCTCAGAAGGATTTTCTGGGATGATCTCAACATCTTGGGTATTAGTATTGCCGACTGTTCCTTCAACGGTAACATTAGTTACCATGGGTTGTTTTGTTGCAGGTGATTGCATTGTAGACACATTTTGGGAATCATTTTGGCCCTTCCCATTCCTTTAATAGGTTTGAATGAATATGTATATCAATTTCGGAGGAGTCGCCATATTTTTTACCTGTCTTTTCCTGTTCAGTTTGATTATCAGCCTTATTTTCTGTATTCTTCTTTTCCTGTTCTATTTCAGTGTTCTTTTCTTCACTATTTTCTTCCTGTTGCAGTAGGGGAGTAGTTCTCAACTGATCAAGAGGTATTTTTAGTAGTCACTTGGTCTTGAACTGTAGGAATTCTTCCATGTCACTAGCTCCAAATTTTAATTTTTCTAGATGTTTAACCTGTGAAAATCCTTCAGCCAAGGAAAATAGATCATCAAAATCAACATCTTCATGTTCAAATTTAGCAACCTATACCATAGATGTAAATTTATAGGAAACTTTATTTGGATCATACTGTCTTTTGGGGATGGATGCTAATCTGAGGTATTTTATTTTTTGGGCTTCTTTCTCTGCATGTTTAAAATAATGTAGAGAAAAATATCCACATCGGAGGGGAAATGTAGGCCACATCAGCTTCTTTAAATTCTTTAGGTTTCTAGAAATCCCTTTCTCTGTTATTTGATAGGCTACTTCTCGGGCTAACAATTTAACGAGAATGTACAAGGGTAGAACATGAGGATCAGTGATACTTCCAAATATCCGGATGTAGGTGAATTTTTCCTCTCCAAACCAACTTCCAATTGAGGTTAGGTCAATGCTGGCCTCATCGGATAACCTTGGAGTGGGTTTGTTGAAATAGCTTGGTGATCTGGCAAGATAAACCCATGACAAATTCTTTATATATGGTATTTGTAATAGGCCTTCCACAGATATTTGTGATAAATATGGATAGGATTCGGGCTTTGAGGAGTCCACTTCCAGCCTAAGATAGGGAATTCAGGGTTGAAACATATAGTGTCAATCATATAAGCACTCATGTAAAATGGGGGTATTACTCGGGTGGTCACATACCTGTTTCTCCTGTATTCGAGGATGTTGCTTGCCATTTTATAAGATAAAATGGTTGGCCAATCCATGATGTAGGAGTTAACAACAGCTTCAATTAAAGGTACCATCTCAATAGAAAATTTTTCTGAGTTGATTGTTCCAAACAATCTACACATCATAGCTGTAGCATAGAAATAAGGAGACGCCAAGGATTCTATAGAGTACATACCTGAAGATTCGTTCTTGTTTTTTTCTGGAAAATTCCTCCAATCTTTGATAGGATCTGACTCCACTTCATTTTCATTGGCGAAGTCTTCCAAAAATGCTTTATTGTAGATTTTCTGAGGTCTGGTAGGTGATACATCTTCTTGATGTCTTCTGCTTTGAAAGACCCAAACATTCTTCTGTCTAATGTAAATAACGCCCTGTCTATTATATTTATGCTTTCTATCACCCATCTCACCAAGTCATTAAATGGGGATACATTCACGCGAGCTGCTATTTTGTGAAGATAAGAGCTCGCCAATTCCTTCAGAGTGCTTCTAGATTTTTTATCTGAATCTGCCGTTGCTTCTTCTTCTGATATTATAGTTGGATCTTCTGCCTCCAGTAGATTGTAAACTACTTCCCATGAAGTTTTGTCGAGACTGAGACAAGTAGTATCGGTTACTAATACAAATTTAGCTGGTTTCTCTTTTGGAACGACGAGGACCTTTACTTTCCTGGATTTCTTAGACATTTTCATGACTCGTAGTTTTTTCTCAGGTCTGCACAATGAAACAAATTAACTGAATAATGGAAAATTCTTTCAAGAATGAATACAAAGTGGAGAGGAGCTAATGGGATTTAATCAAAATAAAGATGATAGATTATAGAAATATTATTCCATCGAAGGTGAAATCTGCGAAGGATTTCAACCATGATTATCTTTTAATGATTTCCTCGTATAATGTGAGATTTTAATGCCATTATGGGTTGTCTCGTCACACTTTCATAACGGTCCATTTATAGCGTTAATCCCATAACTTTTCATATTTCCGATCAACGATAATCGCATATCTGAGACCGGAAGTCTCAAATATTAGGTTTAATTATTTCCATTTTATATCTGCGATTTGCGATTATTGCTGAGATGGCAAGGGGAGCGCGATGCTTTTTAAATCATATCAAATTATTGGAATTTTCTTATATAAATGATCTATTTGATAAATCATGTATATATTTAATACTTTTTTGTTTTCATTTACAGGAAGCGCGCCTTTGTAATAATGATATCACATCGTAGATTTTAGAGGAGTGTCTTTGGATAAAAGTCATGTGTTTCAGTGATGAGAAATCGTGATTTAACTTATCGCATCGAGAAATTTTAAAAAAGGTGCAACTCAAATGTAATATGACTTCACCGATTTGCGATTGTGATTGAGTTTATCACATCAGAGTTTTTCAAAATGGAAAGGTTTTGGACTCAGTCTTATGCGATATGCGCTTTTGTGATTACTTTATCGCATCGAGATTAAATGATAATACTTTTGAGTTTTTCTTTTAAACTTTGAATATGCGAAATACGATAAAGAATTCTATGTTTTTTTATTTTTGTTAAATAAATCCTTATTCGTTGGGGTTCGATTCTATTTCATGATGGATCGGATTTCCTCAAAACATTTTATTGATTTTATTACTATTAAAAGAAAAGGGGACCCATTTCTTAAAAATTAGTATACAAATTTGAAATGGGGAGGGTTGTTTATACATCACAACAATTGGTGATTCACTGGTAGAAATAGTTATCTCTGAAAAATAAAGCGATAACTAAATCTTTTGTAAGTAGAAATATTTGAGGACAAAGAAAACTATCCTAGAATAATTAGATAAAATCTAACTTTGAATAAAATAAGAATTACTTGTAAATTTCTTTTTAATCCCTTTAAAAATAGAAACATTTTTTGTTTCATCAAGTTTTGATTGGTTGATAAAGATAAAGTAGGTGACTTCTCCAATTTAGCTTTGAAATTTACTCCTTTGTCACAGGTAGTGCCTCTGCTGCTAGCAAACGTCTATAGTCTCGACAGGGTTACCTTTTAACCATTAATCATCCATTATCACATCCATCTAAGAGTATAACTTTTAAAAGATATATATCTTTTATTTTTATATTCTTTTAATTTTTTTAAGATAAAAGCCATTGTCCTGGTTTGGTAGCCAGTTGATAACAATGTCATTCACTGGTTGTAATTGAACTGAACAAGCTGGCTCGTGATGAGACCCCTTGTCTTATAATTATAAGCCATTACCCTATTTTGATATGCAGTATTGGTAATTTCAGTTTAGCTACTTCCCTATGATCATGGTAAGCAAGCTCGTGATGAGACCTCTTATCTTTTATGTCAGACATTTTTTAGAATTACACTCTAAAAATCATAAACTTAGTGGATGGGGTGAATGATTCTCTCCTCAAGAGTTAATGGATGACCTTTTAGAGTTTTAGGTGCCAAGTTTTGGAAAAAGTCTTTACTTTTTATAAATAACCTTTCTCTACTTTATAAACTTAGAATGTTTTACAATATTTTCAAGGTTTTGAAAGATTTTACAAACTTTAAATAAGTTTTCAGAGATTCATATTTTATTTAACTTTCCAAAACTGTAATCACTTCCTTAAAAATTTATATCTACATAAGTAAGTATTCACAATATTTTCTCAAAAATATTTTCAATAGTAAAAGGCCAATGGAAGACTATTAACAACGTTATTTCTAAAGAAAACAAACTTGCATAATGAATATATACAGATAAGAAGGAATTACCTCCTTAAGAAAATAATTTTTTAAAAATAAGCCCATTCACAGGAAGAGACTCTCTCTTTCTTGTTAGATCTTGCAATATGAATGTTGATGAGCCTATCTTTTCAATCATTTGAAATGGTCCAAGCCACATCTTTTGAAATTTGGTATGTTTACCTTTGTCTTCATGTGATTTTTCCCATTTTAAAACAATATCACCAATTTGTAACATTTTAGATCCAGTAGAACTTGCATCAAAAGAATATTTTATAAGTTGTTGATGTTTAGCATGAGCAATTTTGGCTTTTTTCCTTTCTTCATCTAATTTGAGGATTTTTTCAAATCTTAATTGGACAGAGGATGAAGGATTTTCTTCAATAAATTGTACTAGGGCTAGAGATGGGAGTGCTAGGTTTGAAGGTATTACAACTTCTTTTTCATATACTAGATTAAAGGGTGAAGTACATATTGAAGACTTCTGAGTTATACGATCAGACCATAGTGCAAAGATCAAAGACTTATGCCAATTCTTATGATTTTGATCAATATTTCTTTTAATGATTTCGATGAGATTCTTATTAGTTGATTCGGCCAAACCATTACCTTGGGGATAATAATTTGTAGAATACTTTAATTTAAAACCTCTTTTGAGCGCAAATTTCATTATACTATTTCCATAAAAATAAAATGCATTATAAAAAACAAGGGCATTAGGTACACAAAACCTAGTAATGATGAATTGATCAATGAATTCAATGATTTCATCAGAATTGGCTACCTTTAAAGGAATTTCTTCTACCCACTTTGTGAAGTAATTCATGGCTGTAAGGATGTATCTGTGTTGCTTGGAAGAATATGTAACAATTTCTCCTATAATATCAAGTCCCCATTGTTCAAATGGTTGCTCAATGTTTACTGGTTGTAAAGGAAAAGTTGGCTTTTGTTGTCTTCCACTGGTAGTCTGGCATGTCTTACATTTCCTTACATAGTCATGGGTATATTTAAACAAAGTAGGCCAATAGTATCCAACATGAATTATCTTGTGAGCTATAGTGTATCCTCCAAAATTTCCACCTGCTGGTCCATCATGTAATTCCTGCAAAACCTTGTGTGCGTCAGTTTTTTCCAGACATCTTATAAAAATGGAATCATGATTTCTTTTGAATAACACATCATCAATAATATTAATTTTTTTAGATTTTAATCTCAAAGCGCGCTTGTTTTTATAACTGAGATTAGGAGGAGCATACCCATTTTTTAGGTAAAATATCAGATCAGCATATTGAGATTCAGAATTTATGATACTTATCTCATTCACTTGAAAAGTATTATCTTGATCTTGAATTTCTGAAATGTTGGAAGCTCCTGCTAATAACCTGCAAAACCCTTGTCCTCTAACAATTTTAGCTGGTTTAATATCGATATCATATTCTTGTAAGGTTGTTACCGAATTGGCTCTTTTTTCTCCTACTTCCCTTTGTACTAGCAATTGCCTTACTGCAGAAAATGGGACAATAATTGTCGTATGTGTTTTTAGGACAAATGGTCTAAAGTGTTTGATAGATTTAAACACAGAAAAATATTTTTTTTCTAATTTTGAATAGTTAATTTCAGCTCCTTGGAGATTTTAACTAAAAAAGGAGATAGGTGCTTTAATCTACCGATCATTGAGTTGTGTCAAAACAACAACATAATATGTTTCAGTGGCTAGAGTGTACAAAGTAAAATGATTAGAAAAATTAGGAGTATTCAATGTTGGAGCATTAATAATTGCCTGTTTGATTGAATCAAAGGCTTCCTTTTCTTTATGTCCCCATTTGAAAACTGAATTCTTCTTAATCATAGTTTATAAAGGTAAGACTATATGAGAAAAATCGGGAACAAATCTTTTTACAAAATTTATCTGTCCTAAAAATGATTGCATGGATTTCTTATTATGTGGCAAAGGGATATCAGAAATCTCTTTTATTCTGTCAGTGTCAATATATATGCCATCTTTAGATACAACAAATCCTAAGAGTTTCTCTTCATTAAGAGCAAAAAATGATTTTTTTGGATTTAAAGAAATACCATACCTTCTACATCTTTCAAAGATCTGTTTTAAATCATGTAGATGGTTGGCTCTTTTCTTTGAAAAGATAGTTATGTCATCTAGATAGAAAACAAATGATCTATTAATCAAACCTTTGAAAGCCATATCCATGGCTCTTTGGAAATTAGCTCCAACATTTATCAAACCGAAAGGCATTTTTTTGGTAAGCATATGTTCCCCATTTGGTTCTAAATGTAGTTTTTAGCCTATCATCTGGATGCACCAGTATCTTATTACATCCTGAAAAACCATCAAGAAAAGATATTAATTCAGAACCAACTACTGATTGAAGTATTTGTTCCATTGTTGGTAATGGGAAATTATCTTTTTGACATGCCTTGTTGATATTTCTAATGTTAGATGATCCAAAATAAATTTTATCATAGGTTATAATGTTTGAATAAAATAATTATTAATTTAAGATATTAAATTAATAATTATTATTCTAGAATATTTAATAAATCTTTGAGATATTTAGAAATAGAAATTTGTTATTAAAAATTAGGACTCTAGAAAAGAGTCGTTTCCTAGGCTCTAAGTTAGGAGTGAAGTTAGTAGAATGGTTAGAAGCTGATTTATTGTAAATGGACACTTGTTTATTTTCCAAGTGATCCATAACTAGATTAAGTTAGAACATAGAGCTTATAAATAGGTTAGTTTCCTATTTTCATTGTAGTGTGTAATGAGAGAATGTGAGAGTGTGAGTTTACATGTGTAAACTCCTATAATTTGCTATGTAATATTTTTTCATGATCAATAAAGTTATGTGTCTGAGGACACTTCTGCATTTACATCTAAAATCTATACAAATCCTAATGTCTCCATTATTTTTTCTAACAGATACCAGATTTTAAACCCAATTTGAATGTCTAACAGGAAAAATAATTTTAACTTTCAAGATCTTATTCAATTTTGTTTTAATTTGACTTTCCAAGTTGGGATGAATTTTCCTTAACTTTTGTTGCACTGGTTTCTCATCGGAGATCATCGGAATTGTATGCTAAATGATAGAAGTATCATGAGTTCTTAAATATTCGTAATTCCAAGCAAAAACATTTTTGTATTTGTTTAGAAGTTTGATGAAAGAAAAACATTTCTTCTGATGTTAGCTCGAGTCCTAGATTTCCATTTTGTGGTTTAGATTCAATACCAAGGTTTACTGATTCAAACTTTAAAGTAGAACTTTGAAGTTTGGCATTAGTGACCTTTTTGAATCTATCTTTGATATCATAGAGATATTCAAGCTTAACTACAGATTTCGGAATGGAATTTTCACTGTTCTTTGATTTTATTTGGAGATCATGATCACTTTCATCAACTATTTGATCATCATAAGATTTCTCCAAAGTTAAGAAGTTTAGGATGTCTTCATCATGATTAAACACTTGCTAATTGGTGACATTGTCAGGTACAGATGATCGAAAAATTAATTCAATTGAAAACCTATCTAGACTATAATCCTCAGCTGGAAGGAGCTTAGAAGCAACATTAGCTAATAAATCAGCTACTGCATTCTGAGATCTAAGAATAGGGGAAATATTGAATGCTAGAAAGCGAGTTGTAAGATTTTGAACAGGGGCTTGGTAATGTTTAAGATGACTTGAAATACAATGAATAGTATTCCTAACTTGCCTGATGACAATTTCAGAATCACCATATAAATTCAAATATTTGACATTCAAGCCTATTGCTTTGTAAAGTCCTTGAATCAAAGCTTCATATTCTGTAGTGTTATTCGTACTCTCAAATTATAGTTTGCATGATAACATAGTTTTTTCCCCTTCTGGACTAATTAAAATACATCCTACTCCTGCACCATCATTGGACTTTGATCCATCAAAATACAAAGACCAAAATAAAGATTTATCTACAGATTTATTTACAAATTGATCGAAAATATTAACACATCTTGAAGTATTGGTATGTGAGAAGTTTTCAACTTGTGAAGTGAAGCTATTTACAGGGAATGGTGATTGTTGGGCATTAAAATTTCCAAAGAATGATTCGGCTGAGTAATTTCCAATAATGTTATTATTGAAAGCTACAGGTTGGTTTTCTTGTTCAAAGTCTGTAACTGTATGAGTCATGTGTTTCTCCCGATCAATATTAATTTGATTTGGTT
This sequence comes from Pinus albicaulis, assembly GCA_034641835.2. Lineage (NCBI taxonomy): Eukaryota > Viridiplantae > Streptophyta > Pinopsida > Pinales > Pinaceae > Pinus > Pinus albicaulis. The sequence goes on along the minus strand of CM076579.1, from coordinate 694,071,236 downwards.
TCCCTTTATAGGGAAGCCACATGTGAGACCAATCGGTAGAAATATAGCCATGAAGTTTTTCAGACCAATCCTTGCTTAAAATTAAACCATAAAACTCAGGGATGTCAGCAATCAATATATCAATTCTCTGAATTACTCTAGGATCAGCTGATAGCCTAATAATGACTAAATTAATCTCTCGTAAAACTTGCACTTTAGTCCGATCTAATTGGACAATATGAACTACAGATTTCTGGGGTTCAATGTTTAATTTAGAGCACACTGAGGCTGGAATTATATTTGATGATGCCCTTGAATCTATTAAGCATTAATGTAAATTCCCATTATAGATCTCGTAAGTTAAGAGAAAATGAGGCGTATGTGAATTAGATTTATCTCCAATCAAAACATCATCGATAGCATCTACTTTCTCAGATGGTGGCTTACCTGATCCTTTGGTTGCCTTGGATATTACACCAGTTGGAAGAGGAGAAGCAGACACTGCATTTAATTCTTTTAACAACAGCTTCTGTTGATGCTTAAGCTTGCTGAGTTCATTTAAAGAAATATTTTCTCTGGTCTTCTTCATGTCTTCTATAATGTTATAATCCATAGAATCAGACACTACTAGTGTTTTAGATGTTGATGGAGTATTAAAAGATGATGGTTGATTTTGGGTAGGCAAAGGAAAATTTTTATTTATGGGAGCTTATCTTTGGTAGCAGGAGTTGAATTTTTCTTCTTGGGGGATGCTTGAATAGGTTTTGCTGCATTCTTACTTCTTGTGTTCACTGGGAGAGCTTCCTATTCATTTTCATTATCTGAGTTAGACAAAATAAAATCCCACATCCCATGGCATTCAACTATTTCATCTTATTCATTTTCTTCGGATGATAGAAGTGTATCTTCCTCTTCATCTTCTTCTAATTCTGACTCTGCATTAGATATTGTATTAGGTGGTTTAGATTCACTTGGCTGATTTCTTTTGAAGTTCATAAAGGGCCTTTTAGTGGAAGTTTCAACTACCTGTTTTTTAATTTCAACCATTTCAATGGACATAGTTTTCAGGAATTTTTGTAATCCTTCCATATCATATGGATTTTTAGGCACTTTGTTTTTTGAATCATCTTTGAAACTAACCTTTTTATATTTTCTCTCTTCATTAGCATTATTTTTGTCTAAGGCAATGATATGTTTTTCTACAATGATTGCTTCCTTCATGTTTTCGGCTAGTGTAGGTTTAGCAACTCTATCTACAAAGACAACTATATTTGAAGGTAATGCGGATATATACCATTCACTTCGGACTTCTTCACTAGGCTTTGATGTTGCAGGAATTTTATTCAACAAATTATTAAATCGGGAGTTGAAGTCTTTGATGGGTTCCTTAGATTCTGATTTAAAATTAGAAAGATCATTAATCAAAGTTGCTACTGATCTATCATCTCCGAACTTGGTTAGGAATTGTTCCTGAAAAACATCCCAGCTATCAATGGAGCCTGCTCCTCCTTGTAAAGTATATGGAAACAGTCTGACCACAACATCTTCTTGTGTTACTCCATTTAAGTTTACAGACAATATGAAGTTGTTCATGTGTTCTTCAGCTAATATGCCAATATCAGGATTAAACTTTGGTAACCATTTCTCAAGATTAGCTGGTAATTGACACAAAGGTGCAGGCATTGAAACAACTCCTGGATTGGTCCATGGTATTTTTTGAGGCTGTGCCATTGTTATACTAACAGTAGAGGAAGGTGAAGGGAAAGTTGAAAGAGACTGAGTAGATACTGTTGAAACAGGTATACCCTTCTGGATTGTGATTTGAAGTTGGAAAATAGATGGCAATGATGTGAAAGATGTGGATGATAACGATGACTCACTATCTGACCCTAAAGGTGATTTTCTAGCTCTTTTTTGACTTGGTAGAGGAAGTTCAATCAGTGCAATACCAAGCTTTTCACTCTGCAGTCTAGTAAGAGGTTGGGAAGGAATGTATTGTGAAGTCACACTGCCTTGGGATAGCTCAGACTCTTCTTGCGATAATGAAAACCCTTGGATTTTATGAATTAGAGATTGTACCTCGGAGGATTCAAAATATGAATCGTCCGGTATGTTTAAGGTTTTAGCAGTGGGTGTAGTAGTTTTCTTTTCAACTTCTTCCCTAGAAATTTAAGATGAAGGAGAAGTTGAAGGATATAATGAGGGTGAATTTCTCTTGGAATGGCCTATGGATTTAGACTTACTCGCCATTCACAGCATCGGCCCTCCTGCTAGCGCCAAAAATGTTGAAGCCTCAAAAATCCTAGCTTCAAACATTGGGGAAAACCACCCGGTCCGGACCTTAATACAATTCCTTTTCCATTTGGGATTGTGGCTCCGACTAGATAGTCTGGGACCAGTTTCCCAATGATATATGGGTTGATGATTGGTTGTTTGTATAATGGATAATGGAAATAATAATTGATCTAACCTATAACTTAATAAATACAAATAAGTTCTACTTTAACCCGGGTATCCTCTGATAAATGTGATTATGGATTTGTTCCAATTAGATGAATAATCATATAGATGGTTTACTCATCCAAAAGAAAGATGCATTCATAAATAATAATTACTTTGTTTAAGAAATTAAACAAAGTAATGATGATAACATATTGCATTCATATATATATATATATATTTATATTGCTCGCATATATTTTAAAAGATGACAATTCTCAGTTTTCAGAAATGATATAACTTAGGATTGTTTCACAAGCATATATATGTAAACAATAGCAATTTTCAAAGAGAATGTTTGATTGCATAAAGAAAATTGAACAACATGATTATGATAGAAATACCATATGAATTTGTAACCTCCTGATGCAATTAACACTCTGATCCCACTTTCTTACTTAGAATAGCTTCTAGGAAAAACAAAAATGCAAATTCTTAAGAAATAATTTCCTCATAAAATTGCAGAATTGTGATCCACCATTAATAAAAATAATATATTCGGAAGTAAAAAAGTGTAACTTCTCAAGTCAAAAATTAATACAAATTGAGGAACCTATTCTAAATACATGAAAGGGGTTTAAATAATAATAAAACTAAAAAAAAACTATCTAAAATATCGCTTGAATGCTTTTGAAACTGACAAAAAATGAAAATCGGAGATCCGATTTCATAAAAATAGAATTGTGATCTCCATAAGAATAAGTTCATTTTATCTCTTTAACATCTGGTACGCGTAGCTAGCAAATAGATAACATTTATTTTAATTTGGGAGGATGATTTAATCGGAAATGTAGCTGGCTAGTATATGTGGCATCTGAAAGCTCTGGAATCATATAACTGATGGCGTGGGAGAGGCATTTTGTAGTCATCTGCTGACTGTGTGGTTTAACCAAATAGAACCAAAATGTGTCCCATGTGAGTCCTTGCATTGCACTGATCTGTTGGTCTTTGATGTCTAAATCCTGCTTCCTTTGTTTCTCTAATTCTTTGACTTTTGGGAGTTTCCCTGGGATGAAATTGGAAATTAAATTAGTTGTATACAAATTGTCGTTGACAAATTCCACTAAACTGTTTATTACAGCTCTTGCCCTGGAGGTATCCCATTCTTCCTTAATTAACTATGTTTCCCATTTTGAAAACAAAAATTCTTTGTGTGATTCTTGGATCTTGGGAAGATTGGCAGCTATGCCTTGGTCTGTATCTTGCCATGAGAGGAACCCCGAAATTTTCTCATCGGCATCTTCGAATTCAAGCCTTGTATTTACTGTCTTTTATATGAGCGATGTAGCTATTACACATAGAGGATCGGCCAGTGATATTTTATGACATAAAATATCAAGCTGTCGTAACAGTGCTTTACTTAATTCGAGAGCTTCTATTTTGAACTGATCAAGTTCGAGATACTCTTTAAATTTCTGTATCTGTACTTGCAACAAGGCACTTTGTTCTTCTTTGGCCATCTTCTCCTGCCGAAGCATTACTTGTAATTTGTTTAGCTCTTGATACAATTGTTGTTCTTTGTGTAGAGCTTGATGGTCAAGCTTTTGTTTCTCAACATTCAATTGTTCTTTAAGCTGCTCATTCTTTTGTCTTTCCTCAATTAGCTGTTGTTCTAGCTGTGCTATTTTTTTATGATCCACTGTTGCCTTTTCTTCCAACAGCGCTATCTTTTGATCTTTTTCCTTTATCAATTGGTTGAATTCGGAGGCTTTATCCATTGTCGCTGCTGTATAAGCCCCTGCATATTGAGATAATTTGGTTAAATCCTCTTAAGGATTAACTTCAGAGTCCTTCCAGACAACATTCATTAATTCGACTTGAGGAGATGAAAATAGACCCTGATCGATTTTCATTTTCTTCCTTTGTTTTCTAACTACATCCCTATGCTTTGGACTGTAGAAGACATCCAAGGGTGGTATATCTTCAATCTTTAATACAATTTCCTCAGAAGGATTTTCTGGGATGATCTCAACATCTTGGGTATTAGTATTGCCAAATGTTCCTTCAACTGTAACATTAGTTACCATGGGCTTTTGTGATGCGGGCGATTGCATCGTAGACACATTTTGGGAATCATTTTGGTCCTTGATTTTCTGATCAAACTATTCCCATTCCTTCAATAGGTTTGAATGAATATGTATATAAATTTCGGAGGAATCTCCATCTTTTTTACCTGTCTTTTCCTATTCATTTTGATTATCAGCCTTATTTTCTGTATTCTTCTTTTCCTGTTCTATTTCGGTGTTCTTTTCTTCACTATTTTCTTCCTGTTGCAGTAGGGGAGTAGTTCTCAACTGATCAAGAGCTATTTTTAGTAGTCTCTTGGTCTTGAACTATAGGAATTCTTCCATGTCACTTGCTCCAAATTTTAATTTTGCTAGATGTTTAACCTATGAAAATCCTTCGGCCGAGGCAAATAGATCGTCAAAATCAACATCTTCATGTTCAAATTTAGCAACCTGTACCATAGATGTAAATTTATAGGCAACTTTCTTTAGATCATACTGTCTTTTGGGGATGGATGCTAATCTGAGGTCTTTTATTTTTTGGGCTTATTTCTCTGCATGTTTAAAATCATGTAGAGAAAAATATCCACATCGGAGGGGAAATGTAGGCCACATCAGCTTCTTTAAATTCTTTAGGTTTCTAGACATCCCTTTCTCTGCTATTTGATAGGCTATTTCTTGAGCTAAAAATTTATCAGGAATGTACAAGGTTATAACATGAGGATCAATGATACTTCCAAATATACAGATATCGGTGAATTTTTCCTCTCCAAACCAGCTTCCGATTGAGGTTAGGTCAATTCTAGCCTCGTCGGATAACCTCGGAGTGGGTTTGTTGAATATAGATTAGTGAATTGGCAAGATAAACCCATGAAAAATTATGTATATATGGTCTTTGTAATAGGCCTTCCATAGATATTTGTGATAAATATGGATAGGAGTCGGGCTTTGAGGAGTCCAATTCCTGCCTAAGATAGCGAATTCAGAGTTGAAACATATAGTGTCAATAATATAAGCACTCATGTAAAATGGGGGTATTACCCGGGTGGTCACATACCTGTTTCTCCTGTAGTCGAGGATTTTTCTTTCCATTTTATCAGATAAAATGGTTGGCCAATCCGTGATGTAGGAGTTAACAGTGGCTTCAATTAAAGGTACCATCTCAATAGAAAATTTTTCCAAGTTGACTGTTCCAAACAATCTACACATCATAGCTACAACATAGCAATAAGGAGACGCCAAGGATTATATGGAGTACATACCCGAAGATTCGTGCTTATGCTTTTCTAGAAAATGCCTCCAATATTTGATAGGATCTGACTCCACTTCATTTTCATTGGCGAAGTCTTCCAAAACTGCTTTATTGTAGATTTTCTGAGGGTCTAGTAGGTGATACATCTGCTTGATGTCTTCTGCTTTGAAAGACCTGAACATTCTTCCATCTGATGTAAAGAACGCCCTGTCTATTATATTTATGCTTTCTAGCACCCACCTCACCAAGTCATTATATGGGAATACATTCACGCGAGCTGCTATTTTGTGAAGATAAGAGCTCACCAATTCCTTCAGAGTGATTTCAGATTTTTTATCTGAATCTGCCGTTGCTTCTTCTTCTGATATTACAATTGGATCTTCTACCTCTATTAGATTGTAAACTCCTTTCCATCAAGTTTTGCCAAGACCGAGACAAGTAGTATCGGTTACTAATACCAATTTAGCTGGTTGCTCTTTTGGAACGACGGGGACCTTTACTTTCCTAGATTTCTTAGACATTTTCATGACTCGTAGTTTTTTCTCAGGTCTGCACAATGAAACAAATTAACCGAATAATGGAAAAATTCTTTCAAGAATGAATACAAAGTGGAGAGGAGCTAATGGAATTTAATCACAATAAATATGACAGATTAAAGAAATATTATTCCATCGAAGATGAAATCCGCAAAGGATTTAAACCATGATTATCTTTTTATGATTTCCTCGTATAATGTGAGATTTTAATGCCATTATGGGTTGTCTCGTCGCACATTCATAACGGACCATTTATAGCGTTAATCCCATAATTTTTTAGATTTCCAATCAAAGATAATCGCATATCGGAGATAGAAAGTCTCAAATATTAGGTTTAAGTATTTCCATTTTATATCTGCGATTTGCGATTATTACTGAGATGGCATGGGGAGCGCGGTGCTTTTTAAATCATATCAAATTATTGGAATTTTCTTATATAAATTATCTTTTTGATAAATCATGTATATATTTAATACTTTTTTGTTTTCATTTACAAGAAGAACGCCTTTGTAATATTGATATCGCATCGCAAATTTTAGAGGAGTGTCTTCGGATAAAAGTAATGTGTTTCAACGATGAGCGATTGCGATTTAACTTATCGCATCGGGAACTTTTAAAAAAGGTGCAACTCAAATGTAATATGACTTCACCGATTTGCAATTGCGATCGGGTTTATCGCATTGGATTTTTTCAAAATGGAAAGTTTTTGGAGTCAGACTTATGTGATATGCACTTTTGCGATTGCTTTATCGCATCGGGATTAAATGATAATACTTTTGAGTTTTTCTTTTAAACTTTGAATATGCGAAATGCAATAAAGACTTCTATGTTTTTTTTATTTTTTGTTAAATAAATCCTTATTCATTGGGGTTCGATTCTATTTCATGATGGATTGGATTTCCTCAAAACATTTTATTTATTTTATAACTATTCAAAGAAAAGGGGACCCATTTCTTAAAAGTTAAAATAAAAATTTGAAATGGGGAGGGTTGTTTGTACAACACAACACGGGCATAAGGTCTAATTTTATAGGACATATGGTCCAGATTTTTGTACAATTTTTTGAACATTCTGACTATGTTTATATATACAACGATTTATATGATGTGATGAGTTAAATGTATGAAAATGTATGATGAATATGATGACTTGATTAAAGTATCGAATGATGAATATGCCAATAAATTGCTTGATTAGCCAATAAGTCTGCCATCCAATTGTCAACTCAAGGAATATGAATAAATGCTATAAATTGAAATGATCTTTGTAACAAACGTACCCTAAAAAACAATCGGAGTAAAAATGGATCTCGAACCCAATATGTATTGTTCAACTGTAATGCCACCAGCTGGGAGTCCAAGAAAACTACCAACGAATCAATATCCAAAGATATTGCCTCCGAGAGTAGATAAATTAATTAGTGTATTCTGCTACATTGTTTGAAGTAGGACCAATGCAGACACCTCTTAAAACTAACAGCTAACTGGATGGATGATGAAGTACCCAAGCCGCGGAAGCCAAGTTTCAAGTGTGTCTACTAGCACCATAGACGAAACCAAAATGATTCATGACATCCAACACAACCTGCCAAATCAGATCGAAAACATCACCATCACATCAAAGACCGAAAACTCAGATATGTACAAAAACAAACAAATATATATATATATATATATATATATATATATATATATATATATAAAATATGCCAGGCCAAGGCCTAGGCATAATACCTTTTCAGATAGAGCCCATTTCTGGGCTTCGCCAAATCATTTCCCTCAAAATCAACCAAGGAATAAGCCCCTTTATTGAGGACCTTTTTAACGATGAAGGGGCCATACCACATAGACTTAAATTTACCTGCCCCCAAGGAATCCTTCTCTTGGGCATAAACCAAGACAAGGTCTCCTTCGGAGAAAATCCTAGGTTTGACCATTTTATCATACTGAAATTTTACCCACTTCTTATGTGCCTCGTTCATCATGGCGACATCTCAACGCTGCTCATCGAGATGTTCCATATGAAGGAGACGTTCTTTGAGACTAGAGGTGTCAGGAAGATGCTCTATAGCTAACTTAAGAGAAGGAATTTCACACTCGATGGGAAATATGGATTCCAACCCATAAGTTAGTTGAAATGGAGTAAAACCAGTTGCAGTTTTCACTAACATCTGGTATGCCCAAAGTGCAGGATACAACATAATGTGCCAATTGGATCGAGATTTATCAATTGTCCATTAAATAATTGTCTTCAGGGATTTTTTCACGGCTTCCACTTTCCCAAAGGCCTGAGGATAATATGGAGATGAATTCTCCTGTTGGAAACCTAATTTTAGAGCCAATTCAGCCATCATGTTGTTCTGAAAGTGACTGCCATGATCAGTGACAATCTCTTTGGGAATACCAAAACAAGAAATGACCTGATTGAAGAGAAAAAGAGCTATTGTCTCACCATCATTCCCAAAATTGGGCATAGCCTCGACCCACTTCGTGAGGTAGTCTACTGCTACAATAATGTACTTATGACCTTTAGCCAAAGGCGGGTTACAAGTAGTATAATCAATACCCCACTTTGTAAAGGGACCGACAGTGATGACAGGGAAGAGTGGAGCTAGATGAGCACGAATCTTTCGAGCATACACTTGACATGGATGACATCGTTTGACCGACTCCATGCAATATTTTAAAATTGAAGCCCAAAATAATCCTGCATTCAAGATTTTTTGGGCTGTAGCAAGCCCAGATAAATGACCACCACAAGCTCCACTGTGGCAATCATTCAACACAACCCTCAAACTAAGAGTTAAGCATCATCTAAGGATCGAATCGACCCCGTGGCGGTATAAAGTGTCACCAATGATTAAGTAATTTTTAGCTAGGTGATGTAAATTATGGTGCTCATATTTCGAAAAAGTCGAGGGAAACTTCACAACCTTAAGATATACTATGAGATCCCCGTACCAAGAATCCTGTGAAGAAATGAGAAAAAGATGTTCATCCGGAAAGGATTCATCATAAACTATCTCTTCTCCACAGGGCAACTTAGAAATTAATTCCGAAAAAACTAATGATTTCTTGGATTTGGCAGATATAAACTCAAGATCCAATTCCTTCAAAATCACAATCCATCTATTATATTTTCCCAAATCACTCGCCTGCTGAGAACAAACTGAAATGGATTGACTGTTGCCAAAACATAAGTTTTTCAAAGAAGAATATAATGTCTGAGCCGTTGTACAACATGAACGACTGCTAAAGCAAGCTTCTCTATTGGAGAATACTGGAGTTCAGCTCCTACTAAGCCTCGAATAAGGTAGTATATAACATGCTCTGAAAGAGCATCATCCTCCTGAACCAGAACCATACCAATGGTAGTTTCTGCTGCTGCGAGATACAAGAGGAAATACCTGCTATAATCAGGTGGACTCTGTATAGGAGCAGAGGTCAATGCTTTTTTCAAAGAATCGAATGAGCATTGTGCAAATTCATCCCACAAAAATGGAACTCCCTTCTTCAATAATCTCATATATCCTTTTGTAATCTCGACATAATTTACGATAAATATTTGCATAAAATTAGCTTTTCCTTGTAGACTTTGAAGTTGACGAATAGAGGATGAGGGAGGAAACATAATTATTTCCTCAACCTTGAAGGGATCTACCCGAATCCCTTCTGTAGACACAATAAATCCCAACAACTGACCGGATGTGACCACGAAAACACACTTGTTCGAATTCAACCGGATCTTGTAATATCTACATCTTTCAAATACTTGATGGAGGTGAGAAGGATGATCGATTCTCTTATGAGAACAAGTAGCTAAATCATCCAAGTATGCCTCGATAATATGTTTGATGTCATGGAAGGCATATGACATGGCCCACTGAAAAGTAGCTCCAACATTTTTAAGGCCAAAAGGCATCTTCTTGTAAGAAAAGGTACCCTAGGGACAAATAAATCCAGTCTTATACTGATCTTTAGGATGGATAGTAATTTGATTATATCCAGAAAAACCTTCCATGAAGGAGAAAATCTCATTGCCGGCACACTCATCGATAATATGATCTATGAATGGTGTGGGGTAATTATCTTTAGGAAATGATTTATTTAGGTCTTTGAAATCAATGCAAACTCAAATTGTTCCTTGTTTCTTGTCCACTGGGACTGGATTTGAAACCCACTCTGTCAAAGGAACAGGGAAAATGAATCTCGCCTTGAGCAGCTTCTCCACCTCAGCTTTGATAGCTGCCGCTTTCCTAGGGTTGACCAGATGAAGCTTTTGCCTAACAGTCTTAGAATTTTCGTATAACTTGATCTCATGTTGGACAATAGATGGATCTATACCAGGTATTTCCTCATAAGACCAAGTGAACACATCCCTAAACTCTCGAAAGGGATCGGTGTAAATTTAAATCTCTTCAGGGGAACATTTAGCTCCAATGAAAACATTCTCAATAGTGTTGGGATTTCTGGAAATGTTCACCAAGATAGTAGGAGAAATCACAGCCATGTTCCCTTCAGCAAATACCTGTGCTCATGCTAAAGGGTTCGGGACCGAGTGAACAGGACCAGAATACTGAGGACTAGGAAAACTTGATTCAACTTCGCTCAAATCTGGTAAAAAGTAAGACCGATGATGCAAATGATCCCATGGTCTGTATATACCAGTCATAGCTTCCAGGATAGCCTCTTCAGATGGAAGAGTGGTATCAAGGCAATCCTGGGTGGAAGAAGAACTAAGAGTCCAAGCCGGGGCCACATCTCCATCCAATTCCTCTGATGAAAGAGAAACTGGAGTGGATTCTATAGAGTCAACAATAGAGCTATAAGAAACATCATCTACAGAAATAGGAAATTCCATTCCACCTACTTGACCTTCTGCTAATATGGAGGCAGGGTAAGGTAAGGTCCAAGGGTCCAAAAAATAATGAGTTCTAAAGAAATCTCTCCGAATAAGAGCCTTGGAGGATGAAATTTCATTTATATGAATGGAAGGAGGCAGAAAATCAAAATTACCCATTAAAGAAGAATACATTCCAAACTCTAGATTCTCAACAGGCGGTTTGGTATTATCCACCAAAGGAATAGTTGAGTTAGTAGATGCATTTGGGTCTACAGGAGAACAATCCAGTTGGTCAACTCTGACAATCCTCCCTTCGTGAGGGAAACAAATAATGAAAAATAATGAGGATGCAATAGCATCCATCTCATAAATCCAGTTTCTCCCCAACAAAAGGTTATAGTCTAAGCTTACATCGACTATCTCAACCTCGATGTTAACATTTTTTCCCCCAACACAGATGGGAAAAGCCAGGACAATACCATGCAGCCTGTGAGAATGACCATCAAACATAGTCAGAAGAGTGGTTGAAGGAACAACTGTGGGAGATCCGATGCCTTTCTAGCATGTGAGAGACATCACACACGTGGAAGCACCCTCGTCTACGACCGTTCGAAATACATTTAATTTTCGATAAAGCGATCTAATATGGAAAGCCATATAATGAGGGAGTCTCTTTTTAAAATTAGACATATCAAATGTAATCATAAGATAATTCTTTAGATCAACAACCCCAATAGTAGTGAGGAGAGCACTTTGCTGAGCTGGACAAGACTAGAGCACCTTGAGAGTAGACATGGCACAAGGACTCCGTACTAGATCTTCTACAATAGAGTAGTTCTAGGTGGCCTTGGCATTTGGATTAATCATCGTACACTTTATAGATGCCTTTGGCATCCGAGGTATAAGCTCAAAAGTGGGCCTCGTAATATGAAGCAGCTCAATACTATCAGGGGCACCCTTAGCTTTCAAAGACTCGGCTTTGCCATAATCACGAGATCTCGTAGCTATATCTGCGTGAGCACTGATCATATATATGTTTGATGTGTTAGCCCTTTCCTGGGTGCCCCTAGAGGGAGCCCCAATATTTTGATTCACACCAACAACTAATTGATGCCCTTCGGGAAAAAGGTTTGTTAACACAGCCTGGGAACTGGAAGAACCCTGTTGAGCTAACAAGCACTGCACATCCTGAATTTTAGAGCAAAGGTGAGTAAGATGGTCTCCAATACATAACTTGCATGGAAACTTCACTTTCCTTTTATCCTTTTGACCCTCACCAACATGCTCGTTGGATTTATTTGCATTCCCTTTCCCATCTTTGCCCTTATTTTTATTATTATGTCCCTTCTTCTTCCCTTCGGATTGTTGATTTCCTTTGGGGTTAGAATTCTGGACAACATTTATTGACAAATACTAGGAAGGAGTTGACACTGAGGGCACAACCTGACTAGAAGAAGCAGATTGTATGTACAATTGCTGCAATTGACTAAGCAAGTTAGCTGCACCGCTATCGACCGAACCAATAAGTCCATCACCATGAGGACCAGGTTTAGTTTTTGACAAGTCCAATTTGGAGCGAGGAGCATCAGGTGAAATTTTATTGAGGACTCTAGACTGAGAATAAATAAGTTCTAATTTCTGAGCCCTGAAAATGGCTTGCTCTTTGGAAAATACCCCCGATAGGGATACGTCCTTAGAAATATCTGGCTGCAAGGATTTAAAAAACCATTCCAAAATGAATTCATTAGGAATATAGGCTTTAATGAGCATCTTCCTTCTTCGCCATTCCTGAATATGATCAGAAATGTGAGTTGCCTTGTCCTGCTTAAAATTAGCCAGGAGTTCAGTCCCGACGTCGTAACGAAAAGGCAACTGAAAATGATTTAGAAAAAAGGTAGTCAGATCTCCAAAAGTGGCAAAACTTCCCCCAGTTAACTCAATATACCACTTGGCTTCATTTCCAGTTAAGGTGAGTTGAAATAATCTCAACCTAATCGAATCATCAATTAGGGAGTTTGATGAACACCATAAATGGAAAGTGGTGACATGATCTTCTAGATCCTCTCCATTCTTCCCTTCAAACTTTGGGATGTCTGAGGGTAGTTTGGTGGGGACCGGAGGCCACCCCAGACTATATCGGATAGGGTCGTTAGTCAATTTCGACAAATCTGGAAAGTTTATCGTTGATATAAATGGTAATCGAGGAGGAGCCTAGGGATTCCATCCCCTAGAGGATGGATTCCCCACATTCTGAAAAGAATAACCTGAATTTGATGAGGCACCAGGTTGCCAGATACTGTTCGTAGAAAATGTTGCGCCGTAGGAAAATCCTTGTGACCAAGAATTTGGAGAAGGACCCCCTCCCAACATGGAGTTACTATAAACCAGATCTATTCCCCTCACTGAGGTAGCGAATGAAGAAGAAACCCCCTGGTAGGGGTTCCAAGCATTTGAAAAAGGAGAAAAATCATGATAAGTATTTAACGAAGGGAAAGGAACATTCCCTTCATGACCAGCGAGAAACTGATTCCATGCTCCTGATGGTGTAAAAATAGGGTTCCAACCTGTAAAGGTAGTATAATTTTGACCTCCAGACCATGGATTGAAACTTTGAGTCTAGGAAGTCAAAGGAAAATACCCTAAGGAAGGGGTTGGATTAGGGATGTGCCCACTTCCAAAGGGGAACCCTTGAAAAGAAGTTGATCCACTAGTCATAGAGGAAATGGGTGCAAATCCAGCTGTAGCAACAGAAAAGGAAAAATAAGGAATTCCACTAGTGGACATTCCGAAACAAAAGGGACCAGATTGAGAAGCATGCACTTGGGTGTGACCAGAACCAAAGATAGCAGTACTAGAAGCAATCGAAGATATAGCAATAGTGCCTCCTCCTTCAATAGAAGGTGGAGTCTATATACTTGCAGCACTCACAACCGAAGTTGCGTTCCCAGTCGTGGCCATCGAAAGGTGAGAATATGATGGATAAAGACTCTCTTGTCTCTGAGACTCAGGTCTAATGTACTCGATGATAAATGGATAACTAGCAGGAATAGGAGCTGGAAGACACTTAGTAGGCTGAGGGACTTCCTCTACTTCTACTTCTTTTGCCGGAAATAAAACTCTCGAAATGAGTGAAGCACTCCTCTTGGCACTGACACCAATACCATAACCAGCTACAGAAACAACTAGCCCTAACGGAGGATCTCTCTCCGCTGCATTTGAAAACACCGGGTGGAATTAACCCTCCAAATTACTCCTACGCCTTCTTGAAGAAGGCTTGACACTCGCGGGAGACAACCCACGGAGCCTCCTCGATCGACGAGGTGATTGGTCAGCCACTTTAAGAGATTTATTAGACTAAAAAAATATATGAAGCTAAGCAATCTAGGAGCAAAGTGCACACTCTACAAAGTCCCTAAGATACAGCCAGAGAAGCAACTCTCAGGTATTTCTGCTCCAGGTGATAAGGACCGGACACTAAAATACAAGAAAGAAAAAAATATGACCTCCCGAAAGTAGTCTAGGGTAATTACGACCCAGGCCTACTAGCGAAGGTAACAGAAACAGTTACGCTGACCTCCTAAAAACATCATTTGTCGGTGCAAGTCCCCAATATTCGCAAGGGCACCCTCTAGAAGCACTGATGGAAGTGATGCAATGTCTGCCTCAGGTACCACAGGTATTCCCCCCCCCCCCCCGCAGTCACCTATGTGGTCCCTAGGATAGGCAACTATGGACACCAATCTGTATCGGCAGCCGAGCGGAATGGTCTTAGGTCAAGATTCAGCAAATATGAGAGGGGGTATCTCTCTTCTCTGCATGCAATTTCCCTCGCACTTGACTCTCTATAAGAGATATTTCCCGGTCCGCTTAATGGTGTTGGATTTCAATCATTAATAAACTTCTATGTTTCAAAATTTGAGCGGCCTTAGAGAGTTAACTCTCCACTCACCTAATCCAAGGCCCTACAACCTAGCTAGTTGGTGTATGACAATAATACAAAAAAAATTACTAGTTGTTTTTATTTATAGCGCTTATTTTAATTGGTTGTTATTTTATGTCAAGGGCGTGCGGAAATGAAACTGATGGTGTTTGTATGACACAAAAGAAACCAATGAAAACCAAACTACATGCAAATGCACTGATTTCCTTTCGATGAAGAGTGATTTCTACACAGGTTCTACGAGACTACACTTTATTTTCTTTTTAGATGCTCACACTTCACACAACTCAAAAGTTACGAAAAAAGACTAAAAATGCTTATGTGCACCTAATGCAAACTACCAATGACATGCAAATCCTAAGATGCTAAATCTAAAAAATAAAAGAGAATTCTCCAAAAATACCAAGGTTCAATCACTTTTTGGCAGTCAATAGAGCCAGTTCCAAATTAGAACTCCTATGTATAAAAATGCCAAAACATACTTGACATAAGAGAAAAAAATCAAAATAAGACTCCCTTCCTAATCAAGTCAAGAACCGAAACTAGACACTCAACAAAAGCTTTCAAAAGATGAAAAGAAATCGTCAAACAAAATGAAAACAAAAGCAACGGAAAACAAAATGTTTTTTGGGCTTTTGAGTTTATAGGAAAAAGATTTTTCAAGAAGACCAATGGGACTATCGAGTAACTGAGTCAAGCAAACTTGAATTATGAGAAAAAGCCTCAACAAAATGCCTAAAGCCAACCATGCTACTCTCGTAGTGCAACTTACATGAGCAAAAGGAAGACAAGAAATTCAACAAGTCAACTCAGCACAATAGCATAAATTGCAACAAACAAAAACTCCAAAGAATCAATAAGAGACCCTTCGAAAATCACAACAAAAACAGTCTATAAAATCAAGAAAACCAAACCCACCAAAGGCGAAAATCAAAATGCAAAAAAACACATAAGGTTAGGAAAGAGTAAATGAGTAGAAACTCTCTGTCCTGAATACTTAGAACAACCAAGATTCTTCAGGGAAAGACCTTGGTGCTCAAGCCAGAATTGAAAACACAAAAAACAAAGATTTCAAAAAAAGAGTGGGTCTTCACACAAGTAAGAGAGAAATAGACATAAAAGCACTTTAGACACAGTCCAGAGACTTCAAAGACACTGCAGGAACATGTCACCACAAGCAGACAAGACCATAAAGGCTTAAAACCAAAAATTTCAAATTTTACCCAGGCATACGCGCTTTTGCAATTTAGCAACAAACATGTAAACATGATTGTGACAAAGGAAACTCACATATAATCGGGTCCCTTTGCAAAGAAAAACGTGTATATGCGATTGTGTAGAAGAAAAACCACGTATGGAAAGGTAAATAAAGAAAAACAAAAAGGTCAAGCCTGATCAAGAGACCAGGTCTTCAGTTTGACTGGAAAAAGATTTACTGAACTGGAAAAAGTGATAAAAATGGTTGGGAACCTACAAGACAGATAAAACAACCCAAACAAGAAATCACAAAAATGTGCTCCCCATTGGAGTCACCATTTCTGTTTTGGGATATAATGCCCTAAAGGTTTTTGGGTCGGCAACCTTCACAAATCAAGGGCATACCATTCAAGAAGGACTCACTTAACCTATCTTTTACACTGAAAACTAGATATAACAAGTTACGGAACTTACCCAAAAGTCCCACGTTTGATGTAGATCCCATGGGGTGCAAACCCCCAACAACCCTTCATGCTTCGTACCTTGAAATCAAGAAAGAGCGAACACAAAACTCTAGTTGCATAACATTTATAGTTCCTAGATGTTAGTGTAACTCATGCATAATATCATAAAAAAAATATTAAATATTCAATTAATGATCATTACACATATATAAAGAGATATAAACACGTGAATATCGGGAACAAGATGGTTATTCTTATTATAAATGGCATGTACAATAATAGAAACGTGGAGAGATCACCTAAATCCTTCCACGACCTTCAAGCATATTGTCCTCTGGATCCGTCCAGCCCTAGCCTCGCAAGAATTCTTCCAAGTTGTGTGCACACGATATTTCATATAGGATGATGAGCATCTCAAGGAAACACGAGTTTCCTGAATATACCTGGGAAGTGCAGGAATCACGGGAATATCAGACTTGAAATAGGGCTCCAATAGAGTATAATATCTATATTTTTCTCCCTCCCTTAAGCCATGCACATGAGGGGCTTTTATACTCTCTCAAATTAGTTTCTGCAGTTGGAAACATTTAGGCCACGGGCTGGGGTGGTTGAATTACAGGAATAACCATCAACCATGCCTTGAAAATAGGGAATAATATATATTTTTTTAATGAAAAAAGGTATATGCGGATATCTATGAATGGACTCGCGTATACACGCAGAAAAGTCTGGGCAAAGTCGCGTATGGGTTTTAAGATACTGTTATTTTGTGAAGATGTTCAAGTCTAAGGGGAAAGGGTGCCCAAGGCCAAAGTGCCAATCATCAAGCACATGAAGGTGGAAAATGATGCTATAACACCTCTCTTATTCCAATTGATAGAATAGAGGTATTGTCAACTTATTAGGAATCAATTTCCCCCCTTCAATAAATGTATAATAGAAGCTGAGATTTGGCTGAGGGCTAGGGTGAAACATTATTGATATATCTATGGGGACATGTTTTGGTGAGGTAGGCTCCTCCTTTACATATTTCTCTTCCTCCCCTTTCGCATCTTTCCCTTCATCTTGTGCTTTTTCCTAAACTTCTTGGGCCTCTTTCCCACCCCTAGGTGTCTTTTCTCCCTCATCCAAGGCTTCCTTCTATGATTCTGGCCCTGCTGGATTTTCCTGTAGCAAAGAAAGAGTTTCATGTAGAAAAATTTGTTTTTCCTGTGGAAAACCCTATCTTTCTTGGTTTTACTTATTTTATGTCTTTTGAGGGTCCATGGAGGTTGGCAGATGTGTAGGGGATGCCAAACTTGATGAATTTATTCTTATGTAGGTCACAGGGGTCCTCATAGGTGAGGTGACCTCTTGAAGCTTTCCTTCTTCTAACCTTATTTCATCATCCTTATCGGGTGACTGCTCAATGGTAATAGGGCTTTTATTTAGAGTCTATGGTTTCCCCTGCCTCACCCTTAGGCTCTTCCTAGTCCTAAAGTACATGGGTGTTTGTCTCTTCCTCTCTTCTTTCACTGGTGTGCTCAAAGTGGCTAAGGTAGTAGCCACTTCCTTCTCTATTATCTCATGTGATATGTTGGTCTATTGAGGAGAGGTATTAGTGCCTAGCACAAGGTCCAATATTTCCTTCCCCTCTGTCTTCTCTTCCTTCTTTGTTTCATTTCCCTATTTTTATTTCTCTTTCCCTTCCTCTAGTTCTAATATTTCCATGTTTTCTATTTCAAACTCCATCTCTTCTTCTTCCTCCTCATATTCAACCCCACCCCCCCCCCCCCCCCCCCCCCACCCCCTCTTCTTCTCCTATTTCCCTCTCTCTAAGACTAGATGAAGAGTTTTGTCTAGTTTGGGTAGCTATGAAGGTTTCCCTATCCATTTCTGTGAATGAGGACCAAGATACAAGGAGGTTTAATATGCTCAGAGCATCACTCACTATCAGTTTGATGAGGCCATGATGAGCCAAATTATGGTACTTCCTTTCCCTCACCTTTTTTCTCATGTATGTTATTGAGTTCAAGAGGAAATAAGGGATGCTCAATATTTGTCCTAGAGGGAGTTCTCATTGAAATCTAAGTTCATTCAACAACCTGAAATGGTATCCATAAACTACACTAAGTCTGCCACATGGGAAATTAATTTCATGATGTGGAAAACTACTTCATCCTAGGGGTATGGAAGGATTTCTCTCCTCACTCCATTATTGTCCTCAATGAAGTCTTCTCCTAGCAGAAAGAAGCTTTTCTTGGCTACATGTCTTGGCATCCTATCTTCCTTAATCCACTTGACTCCTATGGGAAAATTTGTGATTCTGTTGATTAGTTCAGGTGAAAGTGTGATGAATAGGCCTCTAACCACAATGGTGGCTCTCTCCTCTGAGTGTGATTGCAGAGCCACTGCAAACGCTTGAGTTATATCCTCATCAAAACCCTTGAGAAGCTTGAAGAAACCTAGCCATTGGTGGTTCCTGAAAATCCCCATTACTTGATGGTGTAGCCTTATTCTTTTGATATCAGTGGGCTACCTTCCGTTAAATCCCCCTCCCATTTTTGTGGCTGTGATAGGAATGTGGTAAGATGGTTTTTGTTTGAGAGTCACTTGTGAAGAGGTTTTGGAGATTATGGTCTCAAACAAATTCAAATTTCACCATTTAATTCCTAAATTATAACTGACTGTGTGTAATTTTCATGGAGAAATTTCAATTATGGAGGGTGGCCACCACTTACCTCTATCCTCTGGAGTTTTTTCTTGGGATATGGTGGTATTAGGAGGTAATATCACCCAAGAGTGGCTATGCTTTGCTCTCCTTATCCCTGTTGATCTTCCTGTGTACTTTCCTGTAGCACTTCACTATTTCCTGTAGCATGAGGGTGCATGAAAGCTCAGAATTGATGCTCTTCTCTCTGATGGATCCTATGACTTCCTTTTTTCCCACTTCTCTTGAAATTCTTAGCGGAGTAGGTATAATGAGCCAAAACTTACCTTTATGGCCTTTTAACCGAATTTGGAGCGGAGTGTTGACTTGTACTGGGCACGGGTTTTCCTTTTTGGGACTGTTGGTCCCACTCCAGTTAATCATTTCCCCTACCTCAGAATCAAATCCTTGTCCTTTTTAATTCTCTCTTGATTGATTTTACTTACCCAGGTGGCATGTACACTCAAATTTTCATCCACTTTATCTCTACAAGGGTGGCCAAGTTAACTATCCACCTTTTTGCCTTTTAAGTCTCTAAACCTCGACATTAAATCATTTTGATCATTATGAGTGCATAGTGAGAGCTGAAGGGCCATAACTAAGCCTACCTAGTGCTGGTGCATTGCAAACATGATCTAGTGCAGGGAGTTGGAGTTTGGTGACATCCATGGCTATCTTTCTCTTGCTGTGTTTTTATTTATTTTTATTTTCTGAGTGAGTTACTTAACCTTTTTATTTGTATTTTCTTCTTATAGGTGTTGCATGGAGGTCCTCAGGTGCCTTGGATAGTGTGTTCACTCTCTTGGAGTATGCTTTTGGTCCTTAAATTGAAGCCATGCTAATCAAATTATCTTCATATTTTGACCTTGTTGTGCCATACACGTAATTGCTACAGGAAACTTTCCAACTTCCTGTAGCAACCTTCTCTCTGCTTCTTGGGGCTACATATTTCTTAGATATGAAGTGAAATGATTTATGGAGGTCAGGGATGGAGTGATAGAATGAGTGGAGTGATTGAAAAGTAAGTGGAGAGGTCTCATGCCAAGGTATAAATGATCTAGCTGCTAGTGGTGCAACATAGGGTTTTAGAGAGTGAATCCTTGTGCATGGAGTGAAGTGAGGGTTAGGAGTGGTAGGGATAGGAAAAAAAAAAATTATCATGCTTTTTTTGAAGTTTAGAAACCTTTGAGAGAGCTTATTTTCTCATAAATAACTTTCTTGTAGAAATTACAGGGTTTCGTGTACTACTACAGGAATCTTGTAGCTACTAGATTTTCCTATAGCAATTACAGTCAGGGGAAAAAATGGAGTTTTTTGCCTACTTGTGAGGTGAAATGAATGAATGGGTGCATGTTGGCATGGTCCATGGACTGTGTAAGCAGAGGAGAGGGAGAAGCAAAGAAAAATTGCTCCTCTGGATCTAAAATCCATCTTTGATCAACAACCTAAAAAACAAAAAACAAGTGAGTGCATAGGTATCATCTTTCTCTTTTTATTTTTGATTATTTTCTGTTTTCTTCTCTCTCTTTTTTTTTGAAGGAATTTGGCCTGCCTCCATAGATTTTTTCAACCCACAATCCTACCTTGGGCACCTCTAGGAGGTTTTCACCCAAGGATATTTTATTTTTTGTTATTTTCTCTTCTTCTTTTTCTCGAGAATTCCCTCATGGAGGTTTTCAACCCTAGGGTTGGCTTTGGGCGGCTAAAATAGGCTTTCACCCATGCCTCTTTATTTTTTATTTTTATTTTTCTCTTTTTTATAAGAGGGGGAGGCACTGGAAACTATGGAGTCTCCAATGAAATACACCTCCCTATTTATGGAATTATAAATTGAGCCCTATACAGGGGCTTTTTGTAACCTTTGAGCCCATAACCATTGACAAGCAGGGGAATCCCCTTCTCTTCTATGGTCCTGATCTGAACTGTGCCATTATCATTGAATTTTTGCACATTATAAGGTCCTAACCATCTTGTCATCAATTTTCCTTTGAAATCATTGAACCTTAAGTCATAAAACAACGCATAATATTTTTTGTTGTTGCTCACAACCTTGGTGAGGATATTCTCCAAGGCTATGTTGGTCACTTCCACTTGGCCACTTTCTTGAGGGTGGTATGAAGTGGAAGTTTTATGCTTTATCTTGTGCCTCCTCGGGATTTTCTCAATTAGATGAGATGTGAATTGTGCCCCCTGATCAGTGACTACCTCTCTAGGGTATCTAAATTTGTAGAATACACTCTCTCTCAGAAACTGTCCTACCTCTTCCTCAATTTCTACCTTTACAACCTTTGTTTCAGCCCACTTTGTTAGGTAGTTAGTGCAAACTATGATATACTTTTTCTATCTAGATGGTGGATCAATGGGTCCAATGAAGTCCATGCCCCACTTTTCAAATGGCTCTAGATCCACTTGAGGGTGCAAAGGAATCTCATCCCACTATGTAGGTTTCCCCATCCTTTAGCACTGGTCACACCTGCTAGTGTATCTTCTGGAATCCTGGTGAAGGGTAGGCCAATAGTAACTTGCCTGCAAAGCTTTGAAGGTTGTCCTTTTTTTAGCAAAGTAGCCTCCAAAAGGGCTATCATGACATGCAGAGAGGATGTCAAAAACTTCTTCCTCCCTCACACATCTCCTAAGAATTTGGTCAGGACCCAACTTGAAGAGATTTCCCCTGATCAAGGTGAAAGGGGCATTTTTTCTGATGATCTTTCTCTTCTCCTTGGATGAGAGGTTTAGAGGGAACTTTTCAGCAACCAAGTAGTTAGCTATGTTAACAAACCATGGAGAGATTTTTGAGATAGCAAAAGAGGTGTTCATTTGGGAGCTAGTCATCCACCATTCCTTCTTCATCTACAGGTATAGCTATCCTAGATAAAAAAATCTACAACAACGTTCTCTTTTCCAGGTTTATCGACAATGGTTAGGTCAAACGGTTGTAATAATAACAACTATATAATTATTCTAGCATTAAAATCTAGTTTATTCATTAAATATTTGATGGCTGCATGGTTACTACATACAAAGGTCTGATAACCAGTGATATAATGTCTAAATTTTTTTAAAGCACAGATAATGGCTAACATTTCCTTCTCTGTGACAGTATAATTGAGTTCAACCTTGGACAATTTATTACTAATGAAATAGATTGCATGAAGGTAATTTTTCTACTAACTGCCCCAAGGCTGCCCCCACAACTTTGTCTGATGCATCTGTGTGGATGTGGAAAGGCAGAGCTCAATTTGGACCTCGGAGAATAGGGGCAGTAGTTAACTTTCCCTTAATGATCTCAAAATATTCTTGACAGAGACTAGACCAGGTAAACTTAGATTCTTTGTCCAACAAACCAAATAGTGGCGAAGCCAACTTGCTGAAATCTTTGATGAACCTTCTATAGTAGCCAAATAAACCTAAGAAACTCCCGACATCTCTCTGATTTTGAGGAGTAGGTACCCTTTTGATGATGGTGAATTTGTTCGGGTCCACTTGTATTCCTGCTTGGGAGATTGAGTGGCCCAATACTACTCCTGCTCTTTTCAAGAATTCACAATTTTTTGGGCTCAGGGAGATATGCATCTCAATGCACCTTCTCAACACTTTTCCCAAAATGGAGTGAGCTTCTTGGAAGTCATCCCCATAGGGTGTGAAATCATCCATGTAGATTTCAACCGAGTCATGGACTAGCTCAGAGAAAATGATCAAGACATCTCTTTGGAAGGTAGCTGGGGCATTACATAACCCAAAGGGTATGACTTTATAAGTGAAGGTAGCCCAAGGACATGTGAAAATTTTCTTGTCATGGTCTTCAGGGCTAATATGGATCTGGTTGTACCCACTGAACCCATCTAGGAAAGAGAATAAATTATTTCCTGCAAGTCCATCCAGTACTTGATCTATAAAGGGAAAGGGGAAATGGCCCTTCTTGATGGCTTTGTTAAGTTCTCGATAATCAACACATATTCACCATTTTCCATTCTTCTTCAGGACTAGGACAAGAGGAGATACCCACTCACTATCTGATATAAGATAAATAAAACCTGCATCCAACAATTTATACAGTTCTTCCTTGACTAGGTATTTTAGAGTTGGTTTCATCCTTCTCTAGGGTTGGAACATAGGCTTCCACTCCTATTTAATGTAGCTATGGTGTGTGCACACCGAGGGATGCATCCCTTTCATGTCCTTGTAGTCCCAAGAAAATGCATCAAAATTTTCCTTGAAAATATGGCATAGATGCTCTTCTTCTCTAACTGAGAGAGATGAGTTAATTTTCAGAGATTCGGATGGGACAAATTCCACAACCTTGGTGGTTTCATAGGTTGAATCAACTAAGTGCAGTTCCATCCAAGGGTGGATTTTAGACTCTTTGACTAGGTTTTCAAGTGGACTGTCAGTGGGGGGTTGGTTCTGAATGTTTTGGTCGGTGAATTCATCTTCATCAAGCTACCCCCCTCTAAGAAAAATATCTATGGTAAAAATGGGGTAGGTTGTAGTGTTGTATACTTCATATTCTTCTTCTTCATCCTCCAACCATATAGGTAGGTCATGGTTAATGTAAGGTTGGGCTGGAGGATATAACAATAGTTGTTTAGACAAGGGCGCATTCTTAATAGTCACGTTCCAGCCCAACAACTCATATAAGCATCGAAAGTGGCTAACCAAGGTCTCCCTAAATGAGAGGATATCCATTAAACTTGGTTTTTGGGTGGAGAACCAGGAAATATGTAGGATAATCATTTTAGGTGTCTCACTCAATCCAGTCAGCTACATTCCATTAGGAGCATGGATCATCTGACGGTAGTGGCCTGTCACTCATGTCCCTCAGGCCCTTTACCTGCTGGCCTATTTCTATTCATCATAATCATTTACAGTCATTTTTGGTCTTATAGTTGGCAAAGAGTCATTTTAGGGTTTTTAGTCTCATCAGGTCTAGGGTTTCATTAATCAGGTCTTCAGAATGCCTAATAATGGTCAACAGGCACATGAGAAAGTCTAAAATAATGTTTCAGTGCTAAAGTTTCATCATCATATGCTTAATAATGATTTTTCTTCAAAACTCTGTTTTGAAGAAAAATAGTCTATTTCATCTTTATGTAAATAAATGTAATTATTTTTAAGATTTTCGCCAGATCGGATTTTCACTTCGCAACCCCCGGGGTTGCTCATTTAAGCTCCTACCATCCATTCCCTTCGGCAAGTATTGCATGGAAGGACATTGTCCATCAAAATCCAAAATGAAGAAAAACAAAGTTTGAAAAGAAAGTGCCAATGTAAACATTACAAAAGTGAGTTTTATGAAATGAAAATTAAAGTTTTCTGTATATAAGGCATTGGTCATGTTAAAAAAAAAAGCTTATTTGCACTCAAAAGAGAAAGATTGAAACAAGAGAAAGTCATGTTGAAGGAAAAGAGCAAGTTTGAATAAAAATTGGGCAAAGTGGGGTGCGTGGCGCATAGGCTGGGTGTCGCGATGCACTAGGCAGGCACGGCGCATTGGGCCTGCCTCCACAGTGTAAAAAATACACTGGCGTGACGCATCAGGGAGGCGCGGCGCATTGGGTTGGTTGCGCGACGCACATGGCAGAAAGCTAATTTATTGCCATTTCTTCCAAATTTTCAAACCGGTTCGGTCTATCTTTGTCCAAGTAAGTCCATGCAACTTCCCCATCGCCCATGACATGTGTTTGGGGATGCTTATGAGGATTTAAATACAAAAATATCAAACCCTATTTGTTTGTGCAGGGATTGTTTCCTTAGGGTTTCAAAATTGGTTTTGTGTTTATCATTCCCACTTCCCCACCTTGTTATTCCCTCATCATTGTTAATCTTGTTACATCAATCCCATTTCTTTTTTCCCTATCCCATTCCCATTATCCACATCCCAATTGTAAATTTCCCCAAACCCCAAAGCTATTCCAAGAAACCAAGTGACTGCCCCAAAAATCTTCAATTGACAAATTTCACTTGGCAATAGTCTATCATTTCAACTACCCTATCCCTCCATACTCCCTCACTTGTTATCACATATTTGGCAACAAAATCAAAGACACTAAACTTCTCATTTTCATCCAAGACAAGATAGACTTTGGAAATCATGGAGACAGATACTTCTTATGACCGAGACAGTGACTTTACAACTGAATTGCATGCACCAAGAAGGCATTAAGGCGTCGGAAAAGGCAAGATAAACTTCAAATTTTGGCCAAAGATTCCTTGGCCCAGCATAGCACATGATGGTGGACATTCAGCCCAAATTTCAAGAAATTTGGGACACTTTTTGTCAATTTTGATTTTTTTGGCCTAAACACAGATTTTTCTACCCGACGCGTCGCGCCACTTGGCGCGCGCTTATGATTGGGAGCTCCTCTTGGGGAAAACTTTGCATTTCTGGATTTTTCATCAAAATTTGTGCATTCCTACCCATTACCTAGATATTTTGACAAGTTTTGGGTTGTCGAAAGGGTCAAAAACACCCTAAAAATGACCTTTTTGCCCCTTTTTGGACAAACAGGAAGAAGTGTTGGGAAAACTCATTTTTGCAGGGGAAAATGGAAAAAAAAATTAGAAATTCCACTTGGGTTGGAAAGTTGACAGGCATAGCTTTCCAACGAGCTATCCTGCACTCAATTTGGACTCCGGGAAGGCCCTCAAAATCGGCTCCAAAGTGGCGCGACGCATAGAGATTTCAGGCATGGCGCATTGGGAATTTTGGCTCCTTTTTCACTCAGTAACTCAGTTTTTCGCCTAGTTTTGGCTAGTTTGACTTTTTTATCTTCAAAAGTAAAACTCTTGATGTAACTTGATGTAATTTCATGGCTTTGATGTAATTTTGGCACATTTTTACTCATGCAAGTAGATTCATTCACCAAAAAGTGAAATGTAACTGAATGAATCAGTTTCCTATCTTATAGAGGCAAGTTGTTCCACTGCCTATTTTCCAGTTCTTAGTTTAGATCTTGTTGAAACAACTCCTAAACTAGTGAGCTCGACCCCTAGAGGCATGGGGATGAGTTAGGCTTGTCTATATCTTGTATTTTCTCAGTCATTTTCAGGGTTGGACACTTGGGATTGCTTGGCACTTCATTGTACATTTCATCTCTGCAATTTTGGCAAAGGAATAGACCAGGGTTTGCAACACTCTTTGGGATCCATGTGGCTCTATGTTTTGATGGTGTGTTTCTCTCTGTGATTGTAAGTTTACTGATGTTTCATGTGTATCATCATCCTTCTTATTTCTTCTCAAGTTAAACAAACAAGTAATAAAGGTGGAATTCATTAGATCTGCAGTGCTCTACCTTGAGTTTTGTTTAATTTTCTATGTTTTCAACTGTCTGAAGAGGATTCTTGAAGGTCTCTTGCCCTCTTCAACTTCTCACCGGTCTGAGCTATCCATTTCATTCAAATTTGAAGTGTCAAAACAATTGCCTTTCTTGCCCCATTCAGCTCTCTGCAAAACTGATCATTTTCCAGACCCAAAATCTGCCCTTCCCCTTGATCCAACAAACACCTTCCAAAATCAAATCAAACTCCTTTACATATATACCTAGCCTAAAATTAGCCTTTATTTCAAGTCATCTCAAGCCTCACTGATTATTTTTGCTGAGATTGACGAGGAGAGAGCCCTCTCCCGATCTGGTAGGGCTAGCTACCAGATTAAGCGTGGTTTGATGTTACCCTAGACTCTGCCTTCCTTCAGCGTAAGGTAGATTTAGACTATAACATAGTGGCGACCATACTGGGGAATAAAATTTTTTTGTTTGCTTTATAAACTACAGATAGAGCCTGAAGTTAGCCAGGTAGCCTTCAAAACGCTCTTGCTTTGCATTAGCGAAAGTAGATGAATGCTGCTTCAGTCAATCTCTGGTCTAGTTTATGAAATGAACATCTAGTTTCCTTAGTAAAATGTAATCAAGTTCAGATCTGATTGTTGATGGTGGACAACGATCAGACATCAGAAGGCAAAAATCATTCACCTGGCGACTCTAAATCAGTTTTTGAGATCAGATCCAAGGACTCCACTGGAGGATGAACCTGACCAGCAGAAACATGAAAGGACAATATGGAAAGATCAGGTATTCAAGTTGGAATTTCATCCAAGACATTTTTGGTCTTTTCATAAATTATTTCTTCTCTTTTCCGAGAATGTCAAGAAAACTTAAAGTATATTGTATTTGAGAAAGACCCCTCACTGCAGCTTGATTCCTTCCCTTTGAAGTCTCAGGGAATACCAAATATTTGCATGCTTTTGAGCTTCGATCAAGTCCTTTTCTTCCGAATCTTGTGGATGACCGTCTTCAAATGATGAACCTCAAGAGACCAAGACCGGATTCTCGTTGTTATTTTTACATACCCTATACCTTGTAAAATTCCAGATCGATACAAGCCTCGATTTCCACCTCCTATATCCCATGCTTTCCTAAAATCATGATCTATATCTACCAAGATTTGATGGTGAACGCGACAAACATCACTATTGAGAGACATGTTCTCAATTTTGAATATTTTCGACTCCTTTTCAAGTTGATGAAGAGGATGTCGCATGATAGGCTTTTCTCTTTTCAAGAAGCCAAGTCAAGAGTTGGTTCAAAACCCCGCTCGATGCAAGCATCTCGTATTCTCCAAGCCACAAAGTTTTCCTCGATGTGGGTGATCGACGTAACCCTCTTTGATTATAGAATAGTATAACCAGATGAAAAGACTCCACAGGGAGACAACATAACAGCTTTTTTATGCGTATTTAACTATTGTGTTTATTATTCGATGCCAATTGATATAAGGCCTCCCTCTCGATTTTCTCCTTGCACTACCCGGTGCCTTTGATCCGTAAATAGAGTTTCAAAATGAGAGAAAATAATCTTTGCAACACTTGAAGAGATGCGGCACGCCCAATAAATTTAGAGGCTCATTTGCGGATCCGAAGGGAAAAGTTGAAAGAAGAAGAGATGAAAAACATATAGATCCAGAAATCGACATCTCTAGAGGTAAAGCTTGACATGTTGCTAAGTGCAAAGGGAAGAGATGATGCAAAAGATCACCACAAGGAATGAGTATAATTTTCAAGCCCATGGCTCATCGATTGAAGAAGAACAAGTTGTTGATCCAAAACATTTTGTTTCTTATCCCAGTTGTCATAGATCTCGATAATGATTATTTTGTAGATCATCTTGGAGAAGAGAAATCATGGATTTGACATGTATGCTTGATGATGTGTTTTATACCGATGATTTTCCTCGGGCCTTGATTAGTATGATGATTATGTTCTCCAAACAAGGTAATCTTATGCATAAATCAATGCCTAGTTTGTGGAAGGAGGAAGTTCACTTTAGCAACTTGAATATAAAGTGATCAATCGATGCATATCAACATGACAAGGATAAGGAAAGTGCAACAAATTTTGAAGTAAGTGAAGGATCTTTGCCTTTTTTTTACTCGTTTCGCTCATCATAGACAACTTCCATGCACCGTAAATCAATCGTCGACAAGTCTTGATATGGACCATCTTGAGGGCAATGAAAACCTTGTTCAAGACTTCTCATATCTGATTTGCGTACTCCCCTAATCTCCACTGATTGTCAAGTTGCAAACATGAGGACTTGAAGCCGGCACATATGATCAAATGATGCAAGATGATTCGTACCATTTTGTTTTGAATCATTTCTGGCTTTTGAAGGGTAAATTGCATAGTAAATCTTCAAATGAGCGAAATTATAGGAAATCATAATCCCATCAAAACCAATAGAAATGGGTTGCAACAGCCTTTTGATGTTTTTCTACGATCCAATAGTTGATGTGTTGGATGATGTCCGCACAAAGTCTTTTCTCCATTGACTACATGTGAGCTTGAAACGGTGTCAGATATAAAAAATTGATCCCATAATGTACCTTTTGTCATTTTTCGTAGGAGTCTCTGGCCACAAAGCTCATCAAGCAAAGTTCAAAAAACGCTTACATTCATGGTATGAGGAGAAGAGAAGTAATCCACTGGATGAGCTAAGTACCAAAGGTGCATGAAACTCTAGATCCTTATGCGCATTTTTGGAGGCTGATAGCTTAATCCATAGTATTCAACGAATCGTTTCACAATTTTTCATGAGAGTGGTCGCTCACAGTTCTTCTTTGTTCATGTTTCAGCACTTATGAGAATCCAAACAGCCACCTTAATGCTTACATGGTTGCATTGGTTATTTCATTTCACTTGATCAGTGATTAATGAAACTCCATAGAGTATGTTTTGATGAATAAGCCCCTACTTTGAGCATATTTTCTTGCATTTGGTTTGCCAGTTACAATTCAGTCGGCTTTTAGTTGAGTGAGAGTCAATTTGGTGTCGTTAAGTCACTGGGCTTTACCATGCATCTCACTGAGTTTTGACTCCATTGCCCAATGGATGTGAAGGCATCACCGCTTCCAAAGATTTGTGTTCTCTGCACCTCCAAGGAGCTACCATCCCCATTGAGCCACGTTAGAGCCTGTGATCTTCATCCCTCCGTCGAGATCAAATTTCTTGTTGCATTTCATTTTGTGTGTCTCATCTGGTCACTACCGCATTCCAATAGGAGCATGGATCATCTCGCGTAAAGGTCTTTTCACCACATCTCATGTCTCGACTCCGCCGGCCTATTTCGTTCATTAAAACTGTGTACAATCATGTTTGGTCTCATAATTGGCAAAGAGTCATTTTAGGATTTCTAGTCTCATTAGGTCTAGGGTCTTATTCATCTCGTCTCAAAATGTCTAATAATGGCTAGTGCATGAGGAAGCTTCAAATAAGGTATCGCTGCAAAAAATTTCATCATCATAATGCTCGATAATGATTTCTCTTCAAAACTCGTTTTGAAGAAAAATTGTCTATTTCATCTTTATGTAATAGATGCAATGTAATTTTCAAGTTTTTCAGCTTGTAATAATCCTCCATTTGTAGCCCCCATTTCCTTTGCCAAATTTCCATGCCATTCATTCCCGCAAGACAAATAGAAGTTCATTATTCAAGCCCAAAAGCACAAAGGAAACACAAGCGAGTTTCTTAGAAAAGTGTCAAAGTTTGCAACATTACAAAGTGGGTTTTCAAATAGAAAATTAAAATCCTTGGTATATAAGTCATTTTATGTTTCAAGATTTCCATTTGTATGCCAAGAGATAGCAGGAGCAAAGGAGAAACCACGAGATCAAAGCAAACAGCTTTGAAGGCGAAATTGTACAAATTTCTTAAGCGCGACGCGGCTATGACTATCGCGACACATTGGGCGTGCACGACGCATTGGGGTCACCCTCCCGTTGTAAAAAATATATCGGCGTGATTTATCAGGGAGGCGCGACGCATCGGGTTTGGCGCGCGACTACGTTTAAGTGTGAAAGAAATTTTTTTGTTAGTTCTTCCAACTCATCAAATCGACTCGGTCCCTTCTTGTTCTAGTAAGTTCATGTGACCTCCCCATTGCTCATGACAAGGTTTCCAATATTGATTATGAGAATTTAAATGCAAAAACTCAAACCTATTCTCTTATTTGAGGATTTTCTCCTTTAGGGTTTTGAAACTTGTTTGTGCCAAATAATTTCATTCCCCACCTTGTTTTTTCCACCCCTCACCGTTATCTTATCATAGCAATTTCCTCATCCCCTATCCCCTTACATTCCTAAAGTCACTCATTTCTCTCCCATTCTCATTCTCATTTTTGTGTCAAACGCTTCCATTCCCCATCCCATTTTTAAACTTTTCCAAACCCAATTTTATCCCAAGAAGTCAAGTGGTTGTCCCTCGTCCCTAAACTTATCAAATCAAAGAGTTTTCAAAATGGCAAGTTGCACTTGATAAAAGCTCATTATTCCTACTACCCTATTCCTCCATATTCCCTCCCATATTACCTCATTTAGAAATGAATCAAAGACACCAAATTCCCTATTTTCATTCAAGAAAATATAGACCTTAGACATCATGGAGACTGATACTTTATGACCGAGACAAAGGACTTCTACAACTAAAATTGCATGCACCAAGAAGGCATTAAGGCGCGTAAAAAGTATGACAAACTTCAAAAATTCTTAGCTGAAGCTTCTTTCGCTCAGCATAGCACTTGATGTTGACATTCAAACTTCAAATTTCAAGAAATTTGGGACACATTTTGTCAATTTTGAATTTTTGGGCCTTGCTACGTATTTTCTCGCTCGACGCGTCACGCCATTTCATACGCGCTTATAATTGGTAGCTCCTCTTGGGTAAAACTTGATATTTCTAGAGTTTTCATCAAAGTTTATTCATGTGCCTACCCATTACCTAAGATTCCACACTTTGGTTTCCCAAGGGTTAAAAACACCTTAAAAATGGCCTTTCACACATTTTGGACACACAAAGAAGTGTTGTGAGATTTAATTTTTGGAGAGGAAAATGGAACCAAATTCAGAAATTACACTTGGGGTTGGAAAAGCAGATGTGCAAGGATTTCCCACGAGCTATCCTCGTCAATTTGGACCTTGAAGACCTCTAAAAATCGTCTCAAAGTGGCGACGCATAGAGATTTCTGTGCGCTGCGCATTGGGAAATTTGGCCTAGTTTTCTTACCTTCCGCAACTCGCCTTTTCGCCTCTAGTCTTGCCGCTTTGAATTTTTCGTCTCCAAATGTAAAACCTCTTTGATGTAACTTGATGTGTAATTTCATGGTTTTCATGTAATTTTTGGCACATTTACTCATGTAAGTAGATTCATTCACAAAAATGTGAAATGTAACCGAATGAATCGCTTCTATCTTATAGAGGCAAGTTAACTTAATCGCCATTTTCCATTTGGGTTTAGATCTTGTTGAAATAAATTTCCTCCTAAAATTGTGAGCTCGAATTCCTCAAAGGTCAGATTGTTAGTGTGGTCTATATCTTGTAATTTTTCAATCATTAGCATAGGTTGGACACACTTGGGATTGCTTTGAGCTTCATTGTACATTTCATCTCCGCATTTTAGCAAAGGAATAGACCAGGGTTTGCAAGACTTTTGGGATCCATGTGGCTCTATGTTTTGATGGTGTGTTTTTCCTCTGTAATTTTAAATTTCATCGATGTTTCATGTGTATCATTTCCCTTTCTTCTCAAGTTAAACAAATGCTATTAAAGGTGGAATTCATTAGATTTTTCGTTTCGCCTTCGCTTGTTTAATTTTTCATGTTTTCAACTGTCCGAAGAGGATTCCCGAAAGCCTCTTTGCCCTCTTCAACTCCTCACCAAGCCTCTGGGATATCCATTTCATTCAATTCAAATCATCAAAACAATTTCCTTCCTTACCCCATTCAACTCTCTCGCAAGATCGATCATTTCCCTGACCCAAAATTCACCTTTCCCTTTGATTCCAACAAAAACCCCAAAATCAAATCAAACCCTTTTACATATATACCTAGCTTAAAATTAGCTTTTATTTCAAGTCATCTCAAGCCTCATTGATTATTTTTATTTCGAGATTGACCCGAAGAGAGTTCTGCCCCGATCCGGTAGGGCTAGCTACCAAATTAAGTGTGTGGTTTGATGTTACCCTAGACTCTCATTCCTTCACTCTGAGGTAGATTTAGGCAATAACAAACACCAAATGTGGAAAACATGTCCTACTTGTGGATCGATTAAGGCCTATTGAGATGTATTTATCCAAAGGAATGTACGCATTGATAAGATCCATTAGGGATATGGCAATGCATCCATGATTTACAAAAAAATTGTGATAAGATTCCAGGAGGCCCAAAATTCCCACAATTTTCAAGGTCCAACATTGTGGCAAATATTGCATTTCTTAAATATTTTTTGATCCACCCATACCCTTCACGACCCACAATGTGTCCCAAGTACTCCACCTCTTCCACATCAAAAGAACACTTGGATAATTTGGGAACAAATAATTTATTATCCTCTCCGTTGTGGTTAGGCAACAACCCCCATTTTTATTTAGTATTATTACTAAAATGGGGACCTCTTAGTTAAAAATCCAAAAAACAATTAGGATTTGTTTGCCTTAGAATAAAACTTTCTATCATAAACCTATAAAAATCCTTGAAAGAATATCGTTAAAAATCTTAAGTTTATGATAGATTTTAAATAAAACTCGCTTCAATAAGATAGCGATCCATAAATAATATATACCTTTCATAAAACGATTGCTCTATCGACAATGCAGTAAAATTTAATTGGTTAATGAATATCTTTTGCGCCTTTTTCAAACATGCGCTTTTTACGATTTTATAAGTATGCGCTTTTTTCAAATATGCGATCATGCTTATCTTCATGATATGTGCTTTTGTGATTTTTGCGAGCATGCGCTTTTTGTGCTATCGCTAAATTCCTGCTGGCGCTATTTTTTATGACTGCGGATGACTTCATATCGCGACATTGCTACATTGCTGAGTATTGCGATATTGGCGCAAAAAATCGCAGATCGCAATGTCGCGTATTCCGTAGGAGCGCTATCCCAAGGCAATTTTCCATGTCAACCACATAGGCGCTTTAATGATTATATTAATGATTGGATCGATTATTAATGTGAAATGAGATTGTGTTTAGAGTGAAAAGTCGCTTTCACATTTAAAATATTATATTTCATCTCGCCTATATTCCAGTCACTTCATCACCTTTCTAATATCATTACTCCTCATTTATTCGTAAAACGCAGTATTACCTAAGGGAGCTAATTACTATACAAAGCTTCGAGCATATACACTATGGGTCCTGCTGGATCTTAATATTTTTCGACTTGGAGAATGCATTTGAGACTCCATTGTCTTATAAGTATTTTTTGAAAAAGGATCACATCCCGTGATTTTCATGCGTAAATTATCTTTGAAGTGTTGCATTTCGTTGCATCTTGAATTTGGTTTTGCATTATAGTTACCGGATAGAGTATCGTATTGCATTTGAAGTCATCGAGATGAGCAAGGTATTTCTATCTATTTACCGTTGGATCTCTTTTATTTTATGATATCTGCTTTAAAATTGCTATCATTTATATGTATATTTGCTTTGTATCAACGCTTCCTTTTATATATCATTTACAGAGTATAATTGAAACGTTATTTTTCATAGTTACATGTAAATGGTATACAATGATGAATGCAATATGTTTATATAACTCATGACTTCTTAAACAGAGTTATCTTTATTTGTTTCTCGCATTACTTCAATTTTATTAATAATACATTTTCATGGTTATTTTGTTGAATTGGAACAATCTTAAGTTGTATTCACATATAGCCACCAAGTTAGTATTAGAATTTCTTATCAATATTTAGCTTAGATTAGATAGTTTTATTTCGGCTTAGTTTAGTCTCATTTCCACCCATCCAATCCAATCCATTTAGTTACAAGGAAATCCGGTCCTTTAAATCCACGGAGCCACCATACCAAACGAAAAAGGAGTTTGGCTTTAAGGTCCCGACCGGTGGTTTCCTAATGTTTGAAGGTAGATTTCTAGGCTTCAACATTTTGGTGCTAGAAGGAGGGTTTGAGCTATGAATGGCAAGTAAATCTTTATCCACAAGCCATTCCGAGAGCAAAACACCTCATTAACTTCTTCAATTTCTTCTCGAAATTCAAAATCCTAGAGAAGAAATTGCTGTAAAATATTCGACATCCACTACCAAAATCTCAAAACATTCGTACGATAAACATCCCGTAGTCCCTAAGTTCAAGATCTAATTCATAAATTGAAAGGATTCTCATTATCTCTGAAGAGTCTCCAAATATATGAAGGTAGTGTAACTTCAAAATTTGTTTTTCCAAACTCTTACTAGGCTTCAAAGTGAAAAACTTAGTATTTCTCCCAAAGAATTCCCTTTACCTAGTAGTCAAACAAGAAACCCAAACTGTATCCCAATAAGTTCAACCTCTAATATCCAAATACCTATTTCCAAATCCCTTCAAATAGCATGGTACCAAGCTCTCCATATCATCTCCACAAACATCTTCTCCTCAATCCTCACTGGCCTCTTAACATCATCCATTCCAACAACTTCTATTCAAATACCACCAGCTTCTACTATCCCTCTAGTAGTTGTCTGGAGCACGGCACAGAGACCATGGTCTACTCCAGAGTGTCAACATATCGCACTTTTACATGATTTACCACAATCCTCGAAAATGGCTTCCAAAGTTTAGTCCTGATCTTAACATTCAAGTCAAGAATATATCAATAACTTTATGTTGGCTATTAATTTGAATGGAGTCACACAGAAGATGTTGTAGTTAGACTATTCCCTTATACTCTTCATGAACAAAGCAGATCATGGTATTTTTCATTACCACTTGATCTATACCAAGTTGGGACATTTTTGCATCATTTTAACCAAATTTGGAGATGACCGATCAATTGCAACTTTACTCAATGATCTCTCAAATTTGAAAATAGAACCCAAGGAACCCATTAAAGAATTCAACGATAGATTCAACAAAATATTGAACAAAAATTCACGTAGATTCACGCCTGAATGGTGTCGACTGAATGGTACATAACAAATTTTTACCCTCAAACATAGCAATTTTCGTGATTAAAAGAGTCATAAAAAACCCACATTAGCCGAGAATATGAAAGAAGCTATCATAGTTGGAAAAACGTGATCACTCGAAAAGAAAAATGCTCTTGAAGAAAGGAAACTGCCATTATCACTAGAGATGATTCAAAGAAAAAGGCCAAAGATCCATATGACATGGAAGGTTTACAGAAAGTTCTTAAAACCATGTCAAATGAAATGGTTGAAATAAAAAAAAAAGTAGCTGAAACTTCTACCAAGAAACCATTCCGAAATTTCAGAAGGAACTAAGTTGAATCTAAACCTCCTAATACAATTTCAAATATAGAATTAGAAGAAGAGGAAGAAGAAGAAGATACATCTCAGAATGTATCAAGAAGACGAAATGAAGAAATAGTCGAATTAAAATGGAATGTGGGATTTTATTCTCCCTAATTCTGATAATGAAGAAGTTGAGGTCAGAAGTACTAGGAGCAACTATAACAGAATCAAGGTGCAAGCAATTCCTAAAAAGAAAATTGCACCCAAGTACCAAAGACAAACCCATTGTGAAGAAAACTTCTTCATCAAGCCACTCAAAATCGCCCATCCTTCTAATCCTCTCACATCAACAATGGGTTGACTTTGGTAGTGTCGAACCTTATGGAATACAACATTGTTGAGGACATGAAAAATATCAAAGCTAACATTTCACATGAACTCAAAGAACTAAAACACCAAAGAAAAAGTTGTTATTAAAAGAACTTAACGCTACACCAATTGCCCCCGTACTCAAGCTGTAGTTGCAAAAGCAAAATGGTGAGGAACTGTAAGCCACCGTATAAGGTAGATGCTACTGATACTGTGCTCATTGGGGAAAGTCAAATTCTCAAACCTCCTCTTTTGACTTATGATATGTACAATAAAAAATCGCACAATTGCTCGATTGATTCTAGAGCTTCCTCCAATATTATGCCTACTTCTGCCTGTATATAATTGAATATCGAATCACGTAAATCAAGAAATTACATCGCTCAGCTTGGATCGCCTAAAGTTCAAGTGTAGGAGAAATCAATTCATACTATCAGATTAGCCTCATATCCTAGAATTGTCCAAAGAATTGATATTTTGATTGCCGATATCCTCCTGAATTTTATGGATTAATTCCTGAGTAGGGACTAGTCTCTGGCGAAACTTTAATGGTTATATCCTGATCGATTATTCACACATGTGGCTTCCTACAAAGGGAAACCAAAATCAAATCAAAATTGAATGAGAAACATATGACGCACACTGCCACTCTAATTTGGATAGCCTAATGAACCCGTGGCATTCAACAACAATATTTTAGAGGTTATTCCCGTCAATCATTTCCTCGGAAATTTCAAAGCTCCTCAATCACCTTTTTTCTCAGAATAGTTTTGTTTTCGAGAAAATTTTTCACGTAAATTCCATTCTTCCTAATTGTAAATATTTCGATGTAATTGTAGATGTCAATAGTTAAATCTTTATTTTGGTCAAGTATTTTGATGGATCGGTCTAGTGATGGAGCTGGAGTCGATGTATCTTAATTGATCCAAATGGGGACAAACCATACCGCCATGCGTTAGAATTTTGAGGTACTAACAATATCGTAGAATATGAAGCCTTGGTTCAAGGACTTTATAAAGCTATAGGGTTAAATGTTAAATACTTGAAAGTCTTCGTGATTCCTAAATTGTAATTAGAACAAGTTAGGAATACTATTCATTTCCTTCGTGGACATCTTAAACACTATCAAACCCTAGTGCAAGATTCACCACTCATTTTTTTAGCATTCAATATTTCTCCTATTCCTATGAATCGTATCACATCGTGTGACTTGTTAGCTAATGTTGCATCTAAACTCCTACTCCGTCAAGATTGTAGTCCTGAGAGGATTTTCCTTTCGAGAATTGATTTTTCGTCCATCCATTCCAGACATAATGTTACAAATTGGAGAGTTTTCTATCAAGATCAAGATATTCTAAATTTCATGACTTCAAGAGAAATCATATGATGATCAAATTATTGATCAAGATGATCAAGATTTACAAATTTTCAAAAGGTAATGAAAACCCCATTCCAAAATCATGCAGTTAAATTAGAGGATTTATATGACATTAGAGACAGATTCAAGAAAGAAGACTAAACTCCAAAGTTCCACTTTTGAAGTTTGAATTAGTAAATCTTGCTCGATTCTAAACCTCAAAACATTAATTTAGGACTCAACTTAACAATTTGAGGAAAGGAATGCATTCATTAAATCATCGAACAAGTATAAAATGTGTTTTGCTTGGAATTATGATGATCTAAAAACGTATGATACTTCAATTATCCAACACAAAATTCCAATGTTTCATGATGTTAAACCGTTTCAACAACGGTTGAGAAAGATCCATCCAAATCTCGTAGAGTCAAATCAAATCGAACTCAATAAAATTTTAAAAGCTAAAATCGATTTCCGCACAAAATTTCCAATTGGTTTCAACATGGCAATTGTAAGGGAAGAAGAATGGTGATATAAGAATCTATATTGATTTTAAATTTAAACAAGGCATGTTTAAAAGATAATTTCCCATTGCCAACCATGGAACAGATATCAAAAGGTGTACGGTTCCTCAACTTATGTCTTTTCTCGATGGGTTTTCAAAGCTATAATCAAGTTTTTTAGTTCACCAAGATGATGATTGGAAGACAACTTTAACAAAAATGGAGAACTTACGCCATCGTAAAATGCCTTTGGTCTAATAAATGCGATAACTTTTCAAAGAGCCATGGACATAGCATTCAAAGGTCTGATCAATAAATCATTTGTTGTTTATCTTGATGACATAATAGTATTTTCAAAAAGAGAACCAATCATATACATGACTTAAAACAAATATTTGAAAGACTGTAGAAGGTTTGTATTTCCTTAAATCAAGAAATCTTTCTTTGCTTTAGATGAAGGAAAGCTCTTAGGATTTGCTGTGTCAAAAGATGGTATATATATTGATCCGTATAGAGTGAAAAAGAAATTTCTGATATTTCTTTACCACATAACAAAAAATCCATGCAATCATTCGACAGATCAATTTTGTTAAAAGATCTATCTCTTGATTTTTCTTTAATTGTTTACCTATGCAAATATGATCAAGAAGAATTCAAATATTCAAATGGGGGCAATGAAGAGAAAGAACTTTTAAGGCAATTAAACAAGTGACTGCTAATGCACCAAATACCGAATACCCGAATTTTTCTAAAGATTTTACTTTTGTATACTTTTGGCCACCGAAACATCTTTATGCAAATGCTGCTTTAACACAACTCAATGATCAAGAAATCGAAGCACCTATTTCTTTCTTTAGCTAAAATCTCTAAGGAGCTGAGCTAATTATTCATGTTGAAAACAAGCCTTTGTTGTGTTTAAATCAATTAAACATTTCAAAATTTTCTCTTGAAAACACATACAAAAATTATTGTCCCATTCTCCGCAGTTGAGGCAATTATTAATTCAAAGATAAGTAGGAGAAAAGAGAGCTAACTGCAATGTACTCTAAGAATATGACATTGATATTAAACCAACTAATATTGTTAGAGGACGAGGTTTTTTGCAGATTATTAGCAGGAGCTCATAACATACCAAAGTCAAGATTCAAATCAAGATATTCAAGTAAATCGATAAGTGTTATAGATGTCAATCAAGATGCTGATCTCATTTATTACCCTAAGAATGGCGTTCTTCAACCTCGGCTTATAAGAGAAAACGTGGCTTTTTTAAGGTTAAAAGATGATAAATATGAGATCATTGATAATGTGTTATTTAGAAAAAATTATGATTCAATTTTATTAAGATGTCTTTGAAAAGACTCGTCGGGTATGTTTTGTAGAATTACACAGATGACCGCCAGAGGCTCATTTTGGAGGTGATACCACCGCCACAAAATAATTCGTACGGGTTATTATCGGCCTACCCTTTTTAAAGATAATAGATTACTTTTAAGGAAGTGCCAAATTTGTCAACTCAGAAAAAGACAAAGGAAACTAGCTTTTCCTTTGCAACTAGTAACTATTGAGCAACCATTCGAACAATGGGGCTTGACATTATTGGTGAGATAGTACCTCATTCTTCCAAACAAAGACAAGTACATCCTTACCGCAACCGATTACTTTACTAAATGGGTAGAGGCAATCCCATTGAAGGTAGCCAATTCTTATGCAATTATTGATTTCATACATCAATTCATCATAACCAAAGTTTGTGTACCTCAAGCTCTTTGTCTTTGATAATGCATGTTACTTCTCCGGAAATAGTTTAATTGAATTTTGCAATTAAAAGAGGTTTTAATTAAAAATATTCAAGAAATTATTACCCACAAGGTAATGGTTTAGTCAATCCACTAATAAAAACCTTATCAAAATCATTAAAAGGACCGTTGATAAAAATCAAAAGAATTGGCACAAATCTTTAATATTTGCGTTATGGCCGATTTAATCACCTAAAAGCTCAAATAGGACTTCACCTTTCAACTGCTTATGGAAAAGAAATGATACCTTCAAATTTAACTCTTCCATCATTAGCCCTAGTATAGCTATATCAAGAAAATCATCCATTCAATTTAGATATGATCAAACTAAACTAGAAGAAGATAGGGACTAAAGCAAAAATTACTCATGAAAAACATCAACAAATTTGTAAAATCTTCTTGATGTGTTCTACTGCTCAAAACCTTTTATCAATTGGTGATCTCAAGCTAAATGGGATAAAGCACACGAAGAAAAGGTAAACATACCAAATTTCGTAAAAATGTGGCTTGGACCATTTCGCATCGCCGAGAAGATAGGCTAAATCACATTCATACTCCAAGATCTAGCAGGCAGAGAGAATTCCTTCGTAAATGGGCTTATCTTGAAGAAATTCTTTCCAAGGAGGTAACCCCTTCTTAAACCGTACATATTTCTTTCTCGTAGATTTTGATTGTTTTTATTTTCGCAAAATAAAGGTTGTTTATGAGTTCCTGATCGATCACATTATTTAAGAAAATTTCTTTCTAAAATATTATAAATATTTATTTCTTTAAATAAGAATTTTTAAAAGTAATGATTACAGCTTTTGAATAGTTTAA
Source organism: Pinus albicaulis (assembly GCA_034641835.2). Taxonomy (NCBI): domain Eukaryota; kingdom Viridiplantae; phylum Streptophyta; class Pinopsida; order Pinales; family Pinaceae; genus Pinus; species Pinus albicaulis. The sequence goes on along the minus strand of CM076579.1, from coordinate 694,030,243 downwards.
AATAAGATGTTAAGACTTTGAAAAGATTATTTCAATCATTTACATGATCTTTTGAAAAACTTGAGGGAAATGTAAATCATCATAAGTTTATCAAGCAGAAAGGTTATTTGTAAAAGTAAAGATTTTTTCAAAGTTTTGGAACTCAAAAACTCTAAAAATTGTCATCCATTCATTCTTAAGGATAAAAACTATTTCACCCCATCCATTTAAGTTGTGATTTTTTAGAATGTAATTCTAAGAAATTATACGTAAAAATTTTAAGAGATAAGAGGTCTCATTATGAGCCGACTTACTATGTTCATAAGGAGTAATAAACCGACATTACCAATACTCATATACCAAAATGTGGTGGTAATGGTTTATAAATATACCACAAGGGGTCTCATCACTTGCAGCTACCTTGTTCAAACTTTAATTATAATCGGTGAATGGCATTGTTATCAACTGCCACCAAACCGCACAATGGCTCTAAATAAATAAATAAAAGACAAAAACATGAGATAATAGATCTTATGAATTTATCTTTTAAAAGGTCATAATTTTAGTTGGATGGGACAATGAATGGTTAACGGGTTTAAAGGTAACCTCATTTAGACTATAAACGTCATTGGCAAAGCAGAGGCAATACCTATGGCAATAGAGTATATTATAAACCAAAACTTGGAGAGATCCACTTACTTCATTATTAACACCAATCAAAGCTTGAGATAACCCAAAATGTTTTTATTTTTTCTCGAGAATTAGAAAGAAATTATGAAACAGATTTTTATTTCCTTTCATAGTTACATTTTATTTGAATTATCCTAAGATAGTTTTCATCATCTTTAAAAATCTTTACTTACTAAAGATAGAATGTTCATTTTATTTTTTCAGAGATAACTGGTTTTCCCAAGAATCGCCAATTGTTGTGGCTAGCAAATAACCCCTTTTTATTTAGTATTATTACTAAAATGGGGGACCCTAGCAAACCAAAACAATTAGGATTTGTTTGCCTTAGAACATAAAATTCTCTTTTACTTCATAACCTATAAAAATCCCTTGAAAGAATATTGCGAAAATCTTAAGTTTATGATAGATTTTAAATAAAATCAAGCTTCTTTGAATAAGATAAATGTATCCATAAATAATATACCTTTGATAAAACGTATTGGTCGCAGACACATAGCTGAAACAAGAGGCTGTTAATGAATATCTTTTGCGCTCTTTTCAAACATGCGCTTTTGTGATTTTGCGTTATGCGCTCTTTTTCAACATGCGATCATGCGATTGCCGATATGTGCTTTTTGTGATTTTTGTGATATGCGCTTTGCGCTATTGCACAATTCCCGTTTTTGCACTATTTTTTATGATCGTGATGACTTCATATTGCGATATTGCGATATTATGTAAAGAAATCGCAGATCGCAATGTCAAAGTAGATTCGTAGGCGCGTTTATCCCAAGGCAATCTTTCCATAAGTCAAACTTCGTTATAAGGCTTTAATGATTATATTAAATGATTGGATTGATTATTAATGTGAAATGAGATTTGTTTAGAGTGAAATTGCTTCACAATTAAAAATATTATATTTCATCCGCTGTCATATTCGTAACATTCTCATCACCTTTCTAATATCATTACTCTCATTTATTCGTGAAAACGCAGACACTTGGATAAAGGAGCTTTAATTACTATACAAAAAGCTTCCGATATACACTATGGGTCCCGGATCTAATATTTTTGGACTTGGAGAATGTATTTCGTACTCATTTGGTTTTATGTGTTTTTGAAAAAGGATCACATCTGGTGATTTTTATGTGGAATTATCTTTGAAGTGTTGCATTTCTGTACCTTGGAATTTGGTTTTGCATTATAATTACTAGATAGAGTATCAGAATGCATTTGAAATTCTTCAAGATGAACAAGGTATTTCTATCTATTCAATGTTGATCTCTTTTGTTTTATGATATTCGTTTTAAAATTGCTGTCATTTATATGTATATTTGCTTTAACAACGCTTCCTTTTATATATCATTTCTGAGTATAATTGAAACGTTATTTTTCATAGTTACATGTAAATGGTATACAATGATGAATGCAATATGTTTATATAACTCTTTTAATTTCTTAAATAGAGTTATCTTTCTTTGTACATTTTCATGGTTATTTTTGAATTGGAACAATCTTAATTTGTATTCACATATAGCCACCCGGGTTAGTATTAGAATTTATTTACTAGTATTTAGCTTAGATTAGATAGTTTTATTTCAGTTAGTTTAGTCTCATTTCCACCCATCCAATCCAATCCATTTAGTTACAAGGAAACTGGTCCTTTAAATCCAGTCGGAGCCACCATACCAAACGGAAAAGGAGCTGCCTTAAGGTCCCGACCAGGTGGTTTTCCCCGATGTTTGAAGCAGAGATTTTCTAGGCTTCAACACCTTCAAAAGTTTCAATACCTTGTTAGCATGTTAAATATTTATTTCCCATCTATTGATATAGATAATGAGTATATCATAAAAAAATACTAGGACAAAATTTCTAAGATATGGCTTGGGAAGGTGATTCATGAGACTGAGAAAGGTGGACACGACATTACAAAGACCAAAGGGCATAACCAAAAATTCATAATGACCTTCATGGGTTATAAAAATTATCTTGGGAATTTCTAGTACTTTAATTCTGATTTGGTGATAGCTCGAGCGAAGATCCAACTTGGTAAATAATAGGGCGCCATGGAGTCAATAAAGGATATCATCGACTAGTGGAATAGGAAACTTATCCTTGATGACAAGTTTTTAGGGCCCTGAAGTGAGGAAAATTGCGCCACTCCCCATCTTTATTTAAGACCATGACCACTTGGGATGAATAAAGGTTGGTGATAGGATGAATAAAACTTGCTTCTTGTATCTCCCGAGCAATATTTTCAATCTCATTCATTTTTGGGAATAGATACCCATAGGGCAAAAATTTGGTAGTTGGCTACATGGAATCAAAGGCATGTTATGATCTTGCTCACCCCAAAAAGGGGGTATCACATTGGGTTTTTAGAACACCTATTGGTGGTGATCCAACACCTTTTTACAAATCTGGATGAATGTCGGAAGGGCTTGATTCAATGGCATGGATTGTATTGAATTGAGTAACCACCCCATGGTGTCCCTTTTTTAAAATATTCTCCATTCTATGCAAATTGATGATAGTTGGAGAACTTTCATGGAGCCTCTAGAGCATATGATTGTTTCCATTCTGCTTGAAGCTCATATATATATCTTGGAAGTCCATGGAAATGGGGCTAATGTTCTAATCAATTCAGATCCAAGTATAATGTCATAACCTCACATCAATGGAAACATTCTTAAATTATGAAATTTTTGTAAAATTATACATTGGACATCGTATATGGTCGAGATCATAATTGAATTAGATTACTCTTTCTGAGAGGACCAAAATCGACCTATATATTTCCCCAATTGGTTAAGCGGAAGTTAAACTATGAATTATTTTATTTATTAAAGTGAAATGGAATGGGTCGGCCTAAGCACATGTGAAAATAGTCAAGCCAGCCTCAACCCCAAGTGGACCCTCATGAAACTTATAAATAGAAGTGACCTCAAGCTCATTCTCACACACTTTTTCAAAATATCTTCTATTTTCATTATTTTTTTTATATTATGTTTTTTCTTGCACAGGTTTGATGAAAGGAGTTCGCGTAGGGTACAGAATCTCAGGCGAGAGGCTCACTCTGAACTAGGACCTATGGGTCATAGCCACATGCTTGAAACTGATATTTTCGATCTATAGCCATGGGCATAGTGTGTTATTCCTGCAGCCATAGTGTCATGGCCGTAGGCACATAATGACAAGGAAGTAGCTAGGGATTTAAGGCCAAATCTAGTTTATCTGGGCCATAGTCATAGGCACAAAGTGTCCTGCCTACGGCTAGGGACCCATAGCCGTAGGCACAAAGTGTCCCGCCTATGGCCAAGGAACCATAGCCGTAGGCACATAGTGCTATGGGCATGGTTAATGGATTTATGAGTAGAGATGGGCTTGATCAACCCCAGTTTCATGTGTAGTGTTCCATCCGCACAATCACAAATGCTCACAGTCAGTTTTTGGTAGGGTCCTTGATTTAGATCTTGGATTTGGTAGTTTATTTTATTTGGCTTCAGTGATCTATTGGATCTATGTTTTATATATTTAGATCTGTAAATATGTTCAGTATATCTTCACTATAGATCGAGCCCTCGAAGATGCATCTACATTTCTCTTAAGTTTCCACTCAGTGACAACAATGTTCAACAGTATCCTACAGGCAGTGACAATACATTATAATTGTCATAATCAGGATCCTTCAATAGAAGTATGTTTATGGTTATATTATGCATGTGCTATTTGTTTTATTGCATTATGAAGATATGGATCATTAGATCATTGTACTCTTGTTTGTTGAATCATTTTATGATGATCTAAGAATAATATTTTGGAACAGTTTTCCCCACATTTCCCTAGTCTCAGACTAATCCTGGTGTCTCTATGCGTGCTTTCATTTCTTCCATTTGTTTCATTATGTTCCGCTGCATAGATGATGATGTTATTGTTCTTTCTACATACTCTCATATGCTGATGGTTAGTAGTGTAAATATGAATAATGATATAATGATATGGGTTGAAATTAATGTGTTAATGATGAAATGCAACTATCAAAGAAAAGATCAATATGGCCCTATGAAAAATTAACATGGTATTAGAATCGGGCTGAAGAAAATCCATGGATATGACCCCCATGGAGACACTTTTGATGAAAGAAAGAAGAGGATGGTAGATACCTAAAAGAATTCTAGGGTATGAATAAAACCCTAGGTAGTTAGTGGATAAGGATTTGATCATGAGGGTTTGAGAGAATCCGTGGTTTATGGTTTGAGAGAGGCATTTGAAAAGGACTCTACTGAGGCTAAAGATACTTTTATGGATGCTTTAGAAGAATATGATTATCTTAAAGAAATCAATAAACTCAAAATATGTTTGGAAGAGAACAAAATAGCCATAGATACTCTAAAGAATCAACTTCTAGGAAAGAAGAAGCACAATGAGAAATTAGAATGTGAAATAGTAAGTCTAAGAAAGTGAAATCTTTAAATCTTAGGTTTTCTAAAGGATTTGGAACCTTAGATGAAATTATCAAGGTTCAACACTCTCCTCTTGTAAATACAGGTCTTGGATATATCAGTGAATCTTCTTAGTCTTTAGCAGCAAGCTATCTAAATGCAACTAAAGCTAGCTAGAAACACTTCTTCACTCAACAAAAGAACAAAGATGATTCCCAGGTAAAGCATGACCACTTCAATTCAAGGATGAACAATAACAGAAATATCAATCAAAAGGTGAACATCAATAGAAGGTTCCATGATCACAGAAATTTCTTCTTTAATGGACAATGTTTCTAATGTCACAATTTTGGTCATAAAGTTCCTCAATGTGTTGCATACAAAACCATCATGACCAGAGAAGAAAGAAATCAAAGAAATGAGACAGGAATAAATAAGAATACTTATAACAACTTTTCTCCTCTTGAAGAAGAAATTGAATGTTCATTTTACAATAAATTTGGACATGAAGAATTTGAATGTAGGAACAAGATTTAGCCAAAAGAACAGGTACCCACAAGTTCCAAGGTTTGGAGAAAGAAGGAATTACAGTTTGAAAGTTGTGGCATAGATTTATTTGTAGAAGGAGAAGAAAATCAATGGTACATTGATAGAAGATGCTCAAAACACATGACAGGTGATAAATATAAACTTCTTTCATACAATGTGTTAGAGAAGGAAAAGAATGTTACTTTTGGAAATGACTCTCCTGCTATCATTAAGGGTAAAGGATATTTTTTTTCTAAAAGAAAAGGTTAAAGCTAACAATGTTATTTATGTGGATGGATTGAAGCATAACTTGTTGAGTGTGAGTCAAATTTGTGATCGAGGAAATGAATTTGTCTTTAGTTCAAAAGAGTGTGTATTTCATGAACTTGACATAGGAAAAACCGTAATAAAAGGAACAAGAACACCAAGAAATATGTATATATTGAAAGGAGGCCAAGAGAAATTATATCTAGGTAAATCTACAAAAAACTGGTTATGGCACAGAATATTGGGACATTTGAGCTTCTCTCAAATAAGAAAATCTAGCAAACTCAAAGTTGTCTGTGATCTACCCAACATCACTCTACCTGAAAGTACCATATGAAAATCATGACAATTCGGTAAGCAAACTAGAGTGAGATTTAATTCCAAAGAAGGATAAAAAAAAGTAAGCCTCTTCAACTTATACATACTTATTTATGTGGTCTCATAAGGAAAAATTCACCTTGTGGAGAACAATACTATTTTATATTCATTGATGACTTTTCTAGAATGTGTTGGATCGGTTTATTGAAACATAAATATGAAGCATTTGAAAATTTTAAGATCTTCAAATATTTTGTTGAAAATGAATTAGATCTAAAAATAAAATATCTTAGATCTGACCGAGGAGGAGAATACATATTAGATGAATTATTTGATTTCTGTGAACAATATGGCACAAAAAGAAAATTTTCTGTAGCTAGAACTCCAAAAAAAAATGGCGTGACAGAAAGAATGAATATAACAGTACAACAAATATTTTGTGCTATGATTGATGAATCTGGGACTCCAGATACCTTTTTGGGAGAAGCAACACATACTTCTGTAAATATTCTCAACAAGGCTCATGTTCATGTAAAAAATGATAAAACTCCTTATGAACTCTGGTATGGTAATCTTCCCACGGTAAAGAATTTTAGAGTTTTTGGAAGAAAATGTTTTATCAAGAATAATGATGAAAAACTTGGTAAGTTTGAGCCTAGAGCAGATGAAGGAATATTTCTTGGTTTCTCTTCTAGAAGTAAAGAATATAAATTCTACAATAAAATACTTTAGAAGTTTGTTGAATGTATTGATGTTCTAATTGATGAGCTCTCACAACTCCCAAAAGGGAAATAACAAAAAATGAAGATGATGATGATATATATTTTCCCTCATAAACTAAAAAATATATATAAGGAGAACCCAATGAAACACCAGAAGAAGATATATCAAAAAAGGCTCCATCTAAGTATGTTCAAAAGAATCATCCAAAATCTCAAATATTGGGATAAAATGGATCAGGTGTCCAAACAAGAATAACTCTTGTAGGATCTCCTAGTTATCTAGAATTATTATCCACCATTGAACCATAGAATGTAAATCAAGCTAGTAAATATGAATGATGGATTCAGGCCATGAATGAATAACTTGATCAAATTGAAAAGAATAACACTTGGGAATTGGTTCCAAGAACTCATGATAAAAATGTTATTGGAACAAAATGGATATTCAAAAACAAGTTAAATGAAAATGGAGATGTTATTAGAAACAAAGATAGACTTTTTTGTAAAGGGTATGCTCAATAAGAAGGTATAGACTTTGAAGAAACATTTTCACCTGTAGCCAGACTTGAAGCCATAAGAATGTTTCTTTCTTTTTTAAGTTTTCAACAGTTCAAAGTTTATCAAACGGATGTAAAATCTGCTTTCCTCAATGGTGATCTAGAAGAAGAAGTTTATTAGAAAAACCGGAAGGATTCATTCTGGGAAATGATGAAAAACTTGTTTGCAAACTTGAAAAGGCTCTATATGGTCTCAAACAGGCTCCTCGGGCATGGTACTATCACCTTCACAAATATCTTCAATAACAAGGTTTCACAAAAGGATCTGCTAACAGTAACTTATACACAAATATTGAGAATGATAAAATATTAATTATTGTTTTGTATGTTGATGACATCATTTTGGGTGTAATAAATAATCCATGAGTTAGAAATTTTCTTCTGTTATGCAGTAATAATTTCAAATGTCATTAATTGGGGAACTAACATATTTTCTTGGCTTATAAGTTCAACAAGAAAAATATGGCATATTCCTCTCACAATCAAAATATCTCAAGAAAATCCTGAATAAGTATGGGATGGAAGACTGCAAACCTGTGAGCACTCCAATGGTGACTGGATGTAACCTCAGTTCTCATGATGATTCTCCCATGGTAAACAAACCAGACTATAGATCTATGATTGGAAGTCTACTTTATCTAACTAGGACTAGACTAGATATTATGCATGTAGTTGGTATTTTTGGATGATTCCAAGCCAATCCAAAGGAGTCACATCTTTAGGCTGTAAAAATAATATTCAAATATCTACAAGGAACTCAAGATTTTGGTTTATAGTATCCAAAGAATGTTGATCTTGCTCTTCATGCTTACACAGATGTGGACTGGGTTGGAAATTTTGATGATCGGAGAAGCACTAGTGGTGGTGCATTCTATATGGGGCCCTGATTAGTATCTTGGTTCAGCAAGAAACAAAGTTCCACTACCTTATCTCAAAAATCGGGACTGCTCAGCCAGCATGCACTAAAAACGCATTTCCAGCAATATATGCTATAAAATAATGAAATTAACTCTTGGATCATTTATATTAGTCGACATAAAACCTAAATTCAAGAATAGAGTTGAAAAAAATCAAACTATATAGGTTAAACAGATCTCCCACACCTAGGATTGCTAAAAAGAGCTAAAACCCCAAACACTGCAACACAGGAATTTCTGCATAAAAGTGATTGCGCAGTATAATGAGGGTCTGTACACATAATATGGAAGATACAAATATATTTTATATGATATTAAACAATATTCTAAGAAAAATGAGATCTAGTCTCCTTTTTACAAAAACTAGAGAACCCGGGAAGGGTTTCTAGGAATACACCCTGAATACAAATGGTGATCTTCAGCAATATGTCTGAATAATCACTGAAAAATAAAGCAAAGGAGCATTTAAGGCTGTAATAATGTATATATAATTCAGATCTGATCAAAGGTCTTCCCTCATGGAATAATCCACTCTCAAATCACCGGAAAACTCCCCGAAAGAGCCACAAAAGACACTGCTGAAACTGCCTTGCAGAAATAACACAATTCCAGAATGGAATAATGCTGTAAGTGATGGAAATGTGTTTGCATGATGCCAAATATCTGATATCAGCCCAATAATCCTCCAAATTGATCCTTCAATTGAAGAAAACGGGTTTCTCAACCCTCCCCTCCAACACCGTGCAACTCAACACAACCTCCTACAGAAACTATGCTGAAAATAAAGACTGAAGCTTGGCACCAATTCCAGATGTGAGGAATGATAGATTAGGTATCTCCCAAGAGCTACTCAAAGGGAAGAGAATGAACTCCTAAACAGGAATACCTTAGTGTTGAACAACACCGGCAATCTTAGCTAAACAGCTAAAGAAAGGAAAGTCTAAGCAGACATCAAAATAAAATTCATAAGCTAACCCCCAAATGGCTACCATCCTCTTCCTTAAAAACTAAGTGATCCTTCTCACTTTGGGTCCCACTCAATAGGGTTTCCACCATCACACAAACAATCTCCCTCCAAAACTGTGTTGTGCCTTCATTAGAGCCACTCCTCTAAACTGCTCTATTTGATTTAGTAAAGGTTGACCTATTCAACTTGATTTAGCCCTTTTCACACCTAAGGGTGTTCAATCCAGCTCACATATAGCTATCTAGGCTAAACCACATTCACATTGAGCTCTTTTATTTGTTGATCCACTCCTCCTACATTTATGTTGTTGACTTGTTCAAACTTGGCCTTGTCCACATGCAAAATGTCCTTGTTCACACATGAGAGTGTAAAATACAACTGGAATTATGATCCCTTTACACACTATGAGGGATTTTGTCCTTATTTCTGAAATGCACGGGCCTCCTTACCTTTTTATTAATCTCCTAAGTGACATTAGCAAAATTTAATATTCCAATTTGCTGCATGCAAATTTTGGAATATTACAGTCCTCCCCTCCCAAATGTTGCTTGTCCTCAAGCAACTACAAGGATAGAACTGAAGAGAATCCTCTTCTCCAGATGTAGCAACCTCATAAGATAAAATCCTCCAAGGATCAAGGTGTTGCATCATCAATATATCTCCAAGTTTCCCCTCACAAGTAAACAAGCTAGCTTTTGGTGAACACCCCAAATAGCTATCATTATGCGACAGTAAGATATCAATGGAGGCAACAATGGGTGGTGTAAAGGCCTCCTTGAGGCATGTGGTCTAATATATATCAGGATCTACCATCCCCATATGAATCTCCCATCCCCAAGCTATCATCCATACAAAATGAGTTGCCTCCCAACATGGCAACTCCTGAAAATCCTCCTCCACCTTGTGCTCCTGAAAAGTAGGTGGGCTGAAATTCTAAACATGGTAGACAAAGTGGCCTACCCCACGCTATACTCCTATCCACTTAAGATAAGTGCAGATAATTTTTTGATCTTGGGCTGCAATAATGTTGCCCTTAAATGGCAAGAAGGAAACTAGATCTCCAAAGATCCCTTTCCCAACTTTGTGAACCAAGTTGGCCCAAACTATCTCATACATGATGGATAAGAAATCGCCACCATATGGCATCCCATCCATCTCATGGCCCTCCTCATAAAGAAACAAATATTTTTCTATAGTGGCCATATCTCTTCCCATTCTCCCCTTAGAACTTGTAATGCAGTAAGTGTGGGGATCCCCCTCCCCAAAGAACACATCCACCCAATGTGTTTCTCCCCCAATCATGCCCCCCATAAAGGAAAGAAAAAAAATCAGAAAATGGGCTCATGATTAGCATCAAAATGAAATAAATACTGAAGGTTTCATGTGGTGCTGGAAGGTAACAACAGTCTCCCAAATGGTCACAGCACAACCTTCCCACTGCAGCTTCAGAAAATAGCATGGCAAGTTGTTTCTCGGCAATTGGCTAGTTGCGTAAGTCCTCACATCTACTAGAAAATAGTAAATGGTTGAATGTATCAACTGAGCATACAGGAAGTAACGAAACACTTGCCCAAATTCATACAATAGATGATTGTCTCCATCATAATAGCTGGCCAAAAATTGTCCATGGAGCCCAAATAAAAGCTTGCCCCTTTGTGGAACAATGCACTGCAAAGAAATGGTAAGAGCATGCAAATATTGTGTTGGACAATCAATAAATGAAAAAATAGAATTCTTACCATTTAATGAAAGTAAGATGATGATAGGATCCATAAATGAGTCCTCCATAGTGGTATAACATACTCCTATGAAGAGGAATGAGCCATATGCTGCATGAAGATCCTCCTTCTTATGCTTGGAAATTCAAGTTAAGAAGAACATGCCATAGTAATAGATGAATCCATCCAATACTCTATCATTCTCACCTCATCCTTGTCCACCAAGAGCATCAAATGTGAAGTGATCCCAGGGACACTCCATCACTAAGTCCCTGCTCCAAAGTGACAGCGCTATAGGCCTATGCAAATAGGCTCCTGCCAACTCATAAATCCATTCTTTGACATGCTCCATGTCAAAGACTCCTCCCATAATGCCGCTACATACAAGAATTTCCTTCCAAGGTGGAAGTACTTCCAAATAATCTAAGGTTAAGGAGTAGCCTCCTTGCACCATGATAGTTCAATATCCTACTCCTGCAGCCTCATGCCAAGTGAAAGAAAATCTGCCCTTGCTCTCTCCCAATCCTCCAAAGCAACAAAAGTCTTTTCTGCCTCCTCATACCTCCATCGTACAACCCATGTGGTTAAAACATAATGATCATAACATAATAATGCATCCACACTCCTTGCTGCCCCATGATGCAAGTACCCTACCAATTCCCTTCCATCCACATACCCTTGGAAAAAGGATATGTCCCATGATTGCCAAACTCCTTCAAGAGTAGCCAACGTAGCCAAGCCTCCTACTTCCCGGTGTCATATATTTGCAAGTAGCTTACCAGCTTCTTGATCTCCATCCACTCCCATTCCTCCCAATGCAAGTGCCTCCCATCATGATCAACCTTGGTACCCTTCCAAAGAAGACTACCCTTATTCCAAATCATATTTTTCTTCTTGCATTCCATGGGATGTTGAAATGCAACTCCTTGTAGATCTCCTAGAAAATATCTCACACTAATGATAATCTTGAATACATAAGGATCCAAGTGGGTTGAAGGCAAAGCCTCCTCACTGCGACCTCTTGAAAACTCTATAATTCTCCTCCATGGTGTTTTGGCTGTCTCATGTCTCAACTCAAGGATGAACATATGGTTTTGCATAAATTTGTTTCGGACAAAGTTCATCCCATCCTCCAAGAATTCACACCCCAACCTCACATGTGGTGTGCAGCCCATCATTGGTTCATTAGGGTGATGTTTCATCCCTTCCTTGATCAAATCAGGGGTGCACAGTGTAGTGCAATCATGTTGTTCCAAATGAGTATTATGCAACGGTATACAATCCTCCATATGATTTTCTGAAACAATAGGAGATGAAAATTTAGGCATACCTTGATGAAATTTTGAATTATCTTATATGGCTATAAGGGCTTCTCCCTCCAATAGGTTGCCTCCTCCAACTGAAGATGTTGAGGAATTCTCCCCCACAGTTGTGTGGTGGTGAGGGCTTCTTCTCCTTTGATTTTCCTTCACCAAATTTTCCAATAAACCTTTGAGTAAATTTACCAAAAGTGACCACTCTTGCATGGCTCAAATTTCTAAACCAGAAAATATTTTCTTCACCCTCTAGGTGCAGTGCTACAATCTCTACAGCCTCCCTTTCTACGACAGGATGTAGTAGGAAGAATGCATCAAGTTTCCTTTCCCAAACCCTTGGTGCAGATGACCCATCAAAAATAGACAACAAAAAACTATTGCCCTTGATCCTTCCTTCACCACAAGGTCTTATTTATTACTCCAAATGAATGAACTGAGGGAAAGCTAAAGTCTCCTTGAAGGCTCTAGGTTGGGATTTGTACCCAACAAGGTATTCACTTAGAATCAGGTGATCTAAGTATCCTCCATATTCCATCAATTGTCCTTCCTCTCAAAAGGAAAGGATATGTTCCAATGATTGAAATCTCTCTGCAACATTGGTCTCCTCTTCTGATCATAGGAAGTGCATGGCTCTTCCTCCTCTTGAAACTCTCTAGAAGTTTCACTGCTCCTTTTCTCTTCTTCTTGTCCAACCTCCTCAAAGAGGTTCTTACTAGATCTGAAAAGTGATGAGAGAAACCTCATCCTTCCCATAATTCTATAATTTATCTTTCTTTTACAACACTTTGGCTTGAATTCCACAGGCCGAGCCAAAGATATTGCTTTGATACCACTGTAATATCCCAAAATCGAGATTGCTCAACAAGCATGCAATAAAAACGCATTTCCAGCAATATATGCTATAAAATAATGAAATTAAATCTTAGATATTGTAGATCAGTCAACATACAACCTGAATCCAAGAATAGAACTGGAAAAAATCAAACTAGGTGGGTTAAACAAATCTCGCACACCTAGGATTGCTTAAAAGAGCTAAAACCCCAAACACTACAACACAGGAATTTCTGCATAAAAGTGACTGTGCAGTATAATGAGGGTCTGTACACATAATATGGAAGAGACAATAGATATGATATTATATTAAACAGTATGCTCAGAAAAATGAGATCTAGTCTCCCTTTTACAAAAACTAGAGAACCCGAGAAGGGTTTCTAGGAATACACCTTGAATACAAATGTAATGTTCCCAAATTTTCACAGAGCAATTTGGAACATTAGATTTTTCTACTTTCACCTAGGAGAGGAATAAATGGGTAAGGGGAAGCTTTATCCTATCAAATCATGTGTAAAATTGGAGTTATGTTCAAGCTTTGAATATAGAATTAGATTGTGGCACCTTACTCATGAATGTTCCTTCATTTTGACTTGGTTTTTCTTACATATGGAGCATCTCAATTTACCATCTCTCACACTTTTATATCAGCTACCTAAAATGTGTGAGATTTAATTGCTTTTATATATTAAATTTTATTTGTTTTCTTAGTATTAGTTTTAGAATGACTGTGTAATCTTTGCTTTTCTAAAACTATTTCAAAAGAACAGATTTATCAATTTTCTAATCGGATTAAGTTTGAGGCAATAGAGCTCACAATTATTTAGTTTCCTTTCATGTTCTATTATTTACTTTCTTAGATAAAACTATCAATTCATTGTATAATTCAATGTTCCTAAAAGATCAGGCTAAGAAGGTGATACTTCCTAGTTGGGTGATTCAATGTTCAACCTATACAATCATTAAGCTTTACTTTTACATGCTTTTACATTGCTTTTTAGATCCTCATTCAATTGTATAATTGGGTGTTCTTAAATATCATTTCAAGAATGTGATTTTATCATATTTCTAAATTGAATGCTTGAATACCTAACTTATGCAATTATTGAGTTTTCCCTTTGCATGCTTTAATTGCTTTCCTAGATTTAAAGACTAAGGTATAATCAGTCGCTCATACACCATCTCAATAGGGTGATTCTATCATATTGGATGCTGAAGTGATTGAACATACCTTAGTTATTTTTCTTTATATGGTTTGAAATGCTTTCTTAGATTAAAATTTCAATTCCTACAAGTGTGATTGCGTGCGCTATATTTTCTTTTGAATTTGTTTTTTTTCTTTTCATTACATGATTTCATAGGTTAGTTGAATTTCATTTTCATTATTTGATTTCATAGATTAGATGAATTGGTTTTCATTATTTTTTACATAGATTGATCTAAAATGAAAGACAATTTCTAGCACATATAGTGCATGCATGCTTCACAAGTTTACGAAACCCTCGGGTTGACAAATTAAATGATAGACAATTATTTTGCCCCAACATTTTGGTGCCATTGTCGGGGAAGTGTGCATAGGAACTATCTTTTAGTGTAGAGTGTATTTTTTTTTTTTATTAACCATTTATGGACAGAGGGTCTAGAATGTAGCCCAAAGACTATATTGAGGAATGGTATAAAAAATCTATTGCGCCACAATATTCATCAATTCTTCAAGATATCCTTGTGGAAAATCAAAATATCAAGACGATTTTTCATATCCTTAAAAACAATCAGGTACATTTTGTAAATTTGGATATGAATATTTCAAAGATTCTAATCCGTAAATGGCTTCATTAGAAGCATGAATATACTTAAAAATAAAAATAAAAATAGTTTTTTTTTTTTTTTTTTTTTTTTTATAGATAGGAAAAATAAAAATAAAACCAACCTTGGCTAGAATTTTAGAATTTTTAATTTTGTTTTCGAAAAAAATATTAATAATAATCAACGTTGATTAATTCATTTTGAATAAATTTTAGTGACATAGCAAGAATAACTTTGTTTTTTATCACCATCAGAAATAAAATTTGTATGAAAATATGAATTTATTTGATGAAGCTGACTAGTATGCTCTCTTCTCATGCCTCGTTGCGACCCGGAATATCAGAAAATTAGATCAGTCAATTTAAAAATTAAAATTCAAAAATTTGTTAAAATTTTTGCTGGAAATTGATCTACAATTCTATTGAAAATCTTCATTTGAGACATCATCCTTTTCTTGTTTTAATCGGTTCTACAAATTTTAATGTTTTGCACCCTCTCAATATTTTTCTCATTTATTGAATTGCATGTGCACAATTTTTTTCATTAAAAAAAAAAAAAAAAAAAAAAAAAATCAAAACAACAAATGGCCCATGGAAAGGAGGCCCATGCATATGCATGAGGCCAGCCTTTGGCTTGGCCTTACATAGATGTGTAGGCCTCCAATCCACGCAAAGACCCATGCACTGCAATAAAAAGGGAACCTTCTCTTTTCCATATTCGGTCTTCCTCAAGCAGCGGTTATTAGAAATCCATTTTAAAAGCTGCAAAGATAGACAATGAAGGTGTATTGGATGAAGAAACGGTTGATGAAGAGAAGATTGCAGATTCAATTACATATACAGACAATGAAAGTGTATCAGATAAAGAAACTATTGATGAAGAGAAGACTGTAGACTGCTGATGCAGAGAAGATTGAAAATTCCATTGCAGGTAATTGGAATGAGGGTGATCGATTTGAAATTATTTTTGAGATACAAGACATTATACATCAAAACCTGCAAATAAAAAAAATCAAACCACATCAATTTTATTTTTTTGCAAAAGTAATTGCCAGAAATGCATAACTATTAAAAACACCCGATTTTAAAATGCATTTTTTGAGCAAACCGATGCGAATTAGGAAAAAATAAAACATGGGTATTTTCAATAACGTGGGAAATTAAGCAAAAAGTGAGATATTTGTTGGATTTCACAGCCATTTGGGAGAAATTCAGGGTTATTCGGAGCTTCGTTTTGCATATTGCATGAGAGAAAAACGATTTGTTTTGAAATGTTTAAACATGGAAAGTTGAAAGTAGAAGAATCCAAGTTAATAACAAACTCTGCTTCACATGGAAAGTGGTCTGAGAATCCAATTTGATTTAATAAATTTGGTTTTAGACATAGATGTGTCTCATGATTAAAAAAAATAATATATATATATATATATATATATATATATATATATATATATATATAATAGGAAAATGAGAGATGAAAAATAATTTTCATATACAATCGATTTATTGAAGAAATTTATAAGGCGAAAAATACTTGCAAGATTTGATTGAAATAATTTTTCATGCAAGTCCTTTTTTTACCGCTTCAAATATTTTTGACAACATGCTTTTGCAGCACAGATGACGATTCAATTTAACAGTGACTTGCAGAACAATTGGAAGAATATTTAGATGATTTCTGAATATTTGGCATTAAAAATTATAATATTGTTGTTGTCAAGCTTTAACTTGCAGGACACATTGAATATTTGTGATGGCAATCATATTACTGAGCACATTGCATGAAGTCATCTGACAATAGGGAGTTGCTTTATTTTTCATGGTTATTTTTTTTTTAAATGGATTGTTATCGATATCATGAATTGGACTAAATATAACACTTTTGATTTTCCTTAATCTATCTTATTTTGATATTCAAATTTTGTGTTAGGAAGGAATTGGTCATTTCTTTTTTAACACACTTATGTTCTTTATGCCAAGTTTTTGCAGGTTTGGGATGATCGAATGATCATTGAAGGAAACCAATTTTGCGCAAAATTGGTCCTCAGAGGACTAATTTCATGAGAAACATAAGAACAAGTCCATATCCATATCCATCAAGACCATTACCTTTCCTCCCTTTTGAATTATAAATCCAACCAAGAAATTCAAAGCAAGCCCCAATTATTTTCCAAGCAAGAGTCAGTTGTTCATTTTTTTTACATACACTTTCCATTACTTTTTTTCTACTCCTAACCCACAAATAAAATAAAGAAGCTCACTTACATGCTTATTTCCCATTGCCATTTTCCATTGTCATCTTCCATTTCCATTTTCCTTCTCCTATCCTTTTCATTTCCCAAATAAACCTTCCTTCAATGAAAATTATTGTCCATAGTCCTTTGAGTCTAAAATCCTTGCAAAAACACCTTGAGGCTTGCATGCCTTAATGGCAAGTCTTCTTGCTGATGAAAAATGGGAATACATTAATGTCCCTTGTTCATCAGATCTTCTAGGTACTCGAAAACATCAAAATTATTCATACCTAGAAAGATGTGTTTGGGCATCTTGACTCGCATTGTCATCAATGGTGAGAGTTCTCATGTTGACTAGTGGCATCCATTAATGGCCACTAAGTCAACCATTTCCTGCTATGTTCGACATCAGAACATATATTCACATAGCAGGAATCATTCCAAAGAGTTTTGAAGACATGAGGACTATCATTTTCAGCATTTTGGAGCAAATGAAGAAGATATACAGCTACAATAGATCAACACCATTCTGCAGCTGCAAAATCAAATGGCAGCTTCAGAATCAAATGACATCTACAGAATCAGAGGGTAGGAGTAGAATCAACACCATTTTGCAGCTACAGAATCAAAAGGCAGGTGCAGAATTAGATGGCAGCTGCTGAATTAGATGACAACTGCAAAATCATCACCATTTTGCAGCCAATTCAGCAGTTTTAGTAGAAGCAATAATAAGTCATCTTGACTCTTTTATCCATAACTTGTACAGCCACATGAAGAAGATTATGATCAGAATTTTGCAGCCACCACACGTTCAACTCATCCATTTCCAAAGGGTAAGTTAAGGTATGTCATTTTCTAAATTTTTACCATATAATTCCTTGAAAATCTAAATTGATATTTTCTGTAAGAAAACACTTCTTTTCCTCATTTCATAAAATTTCCAATACCATTAGTTGGGGGGTACATTCATATTCACATTTTTCCACATTCATATCACATTCAAAAGCCCACATGCTTTCAAAAGATATTAACTATTACATTATTATTATTATGAGTATACAATGGATTTTCAAAATTACTTAAAACATAATTGGATGCAAACACAATCATGGTTGTCACACAAGAACCAACCATGATGCAATCAAATAAAGATATACTTTGCAACAATAATCAAATTATCATTATGCAAATTTCAAAGATCAAAATTGAATGCAACAACAAAATATGGTTGAAACACAAGAACCAACCATGTTGCAATACAACTAAAAGAATTTGCAAAAGTATGAAGTTACCAAATGATATCATGCAAAGAAAAGCCAAATCTCAAAGGATAAAAAACAATTAATGTAATAGATTGCATGAGGACATGCAATAGCTTCAGTTGGGGGGTATGTTGGGCCTTGAAATTGTCATTTACTTCCATTACATTTTCACTTATATATCCATATTATCACCTTCACTCCACCTCCATTTCATTACATTTACCTTACCATTACCATTATTGGGTTACATTTATGTTTTTCCAAAATTTATTAATTCCTAGTATTTTAAAGTGAATTTATGGTTAAAAATGAGAAAATAATATGCACATAGTTATACCTAACAAGTGGAATTAGTTTTTTTCCATGTGTAGGTAAAAAAGAAGCTTCCAGAAGACCCTTATGTGGCCTCCTAAGGCCCAATTCGAATTTGAATGAAGAATATCATGGGATCATAAGGATGTGTGTCTCATTTCGTATTTGTATTGTAACTCTAAGAAGACATGTGCCTTATCACTTCCTATTTGGATTGTAACTCTAGAGATATAGGGAGAGATTCATGGACTCTCATTAATGAGATAACTTCTCATATTTTGTATAAATAGGGGAAGCTTTCTACTATCAAATCATGTGTAAAATTGGAGTTATGATCAAGCTTTGAATACAGAATTAGATTGTGGCACCTTACTCATGAATGTTATTTCATTTTGACTTGGTTTTTCTTACATATGGAGCATCCCGATTTACCATCTCTCATACTTTTAGATCAGCTACCTAAAATGTGTGAGATTACTTCCTTTTATAGATTAAAGTTTATTTTCTTTCTTAGTATTAGTTTTAGAATGACTGTGTAATCTTTGCTTTTCTAAAATCATTTCAAAAGGATAAAATTATCAATTTTCCAATTGGATTAAGTTTGAGGCAATAGAGCTCACAATTATTTAGTTTCCTTTCATGTTCTGTTATTTACTTTCTTAGATCAAACTATCAATTCATTGTATAATTCAATGTTCCTAAAATATCAGGCTAAGTAGGTGATACAAGTTGGGTGATTCGATGTTCAACCTATACAATAATTGAGATTTAATTTTACATGCTTTTACATTGTTTTTTAGATCCTCATTCAATTGTATAATTGGGTGTTCTTAAATATCATTTTAGGATGGTGATTTTATCATATTTCTAAACTGAATACTTGAATACGTAACTTATGCAATTATTGAGCTTTCCCTTTGCATGCTTTCCTAGATTTAAAGACTAAAGTATAATCAGTCACTCGTACACCATCCCAAGAGGGTGATTCTATCATATTGTATGTTGAAGTGATTGAACAAACCTTAGTTTTTTTTCTTTACATGCTTTGAAATTCTTTCTTAGATTAAAATTTCAATTCCTACAAGTGTGATTGAACACGCTATATTTTCTTTTGAATTTTTTTTCTTTCTTTTTGTTACTTTATTTCATAGGTTAGTTGAATTTCATTTTGATTATTTGATTTCATAGATTAGATGAATTGGTTTTCGTTATTTTGTAGTTATATTTATCTCAACTAAAAGAAAATTTATAGCACATACAGTGCACGCATGCTTCACAAGTTTACGAAATCCCCAAGTTGAAAAATTAAATGACATGCAATTATTTTTCTCCAACAGTTGGGTAGTTGAGTCAATATGTAATTCCACTCTGTTAGATTATTGATGTAATTTTGAGTCCTTGGTGATAGGAAAGGTCATACTCATTTGAGTTATAAATTCGTGATTCTATTGAAAATCCACATGTGCTCAGGTGGAGCATTCGTCCGCCCTTTGTTCTTGATGTAAAAGGGGGAGAGCTTTTGGTGTTTGAATAATGTTTATATCTATAGGTTGTGGTGATCAAACTCCAACATGGTTTCCATCAAGTTCAAAGGGGGAGATTGTTGAAAATATGATTATTATGAATGCATATGTTGTCTTTGATGGCAACTCACTTGCAAAAGTTGCAATATATGGTTTCTGGTGAAGAATAAAGGTTTAGCAGAAGGTCCAATAGAAGATGGTTAATATTCATATTTAAGGTTCTATACGTGAGTTTGTGTAATCAAAGTCGTGTATACATGTGGAAAAGAACGAGAAAAGTAGTGTATTCATTTTGCGCTCTAAATTTATTATACTAGGGGTTATTACCATGGTTTTAGCCCACAATATTGAGTGGTGTGTCATCTATTTTATTACGTCCAAGAATAAAATCAACGCTTGTGTGGTTTTGGCTCATGTTATTGGGAAAGGCTAAACCTATATAAGGAGAAGAAGATCATAGTGTAAGAGGGAAAGTGTATGGGTTTTAATTGAATACTTCTCTCTGAAGTATTTCTACATGGAATGGGTTACTGTTTATTGGTAGATTTGAAATTATGATACACCCATGAATACAATGATGGATCAGGATCTCTAGACCTAAAATGACTATGCATTTTCTTGATCTTTTGCTGCGATGTTTAGATCTGTGACCTAGCGCATGATTGCTAAAGTGAAGGGTAAAATATGGGTAAGTTTGTTGATCTAAAACTTGTTGCAGTCTTCAATATTTACAGATCTATATGCTGGTTCATCACACTAAAAGTGTGTATGCACGTGGTTTTTTTTAAGAAAAAGTACATATGGAAGTCAGGGTTTTCGTAAACTTGATGAAGAAGTTATATGTTTATTGCTACTACATTTCTGCTGTCGATCAATGAAGTTTTCATGTAAATCTGGGTTGTTTGAATATTGTATATGCTGTTAGATGACTATGTACAAATATGATCAATGAGTGATTAAATATGATTGATGATGCTTACTAAATAAGGTTTTTGCAAATCTAAAAAGATGTATGACTGAAAGCCTCATATCGGTTTCTTAGTTTGATCAAATTCTGAAATTCAGTATTCACAGATATATACACAGGTTGGTGTGCAGGAAAGTGTGTATACACACATGTTATAGGAAAGTGAATTAGCGTATGCATTTAATGTGATAAATGATCAAGGTTGAAATTTATTCTACATGTTGATTCAGAAGTTTAGGTTTATTATTGTGTTCTGGTTACAATGATCTCACTGTTTTGTTTAAATTTTGGGTTATGGCTATTGGTGTTGATCTATATATTGACTTGTGTTGAAGTTGTTGGATCCAGTGTGAAAATTTATGAAACATGGTCTGCAGTGGGTATGAGGGTTGAATCCTTTAGTATGGAAGTAGAAGCTTCTTGTCAATAGAAGTTGGTGTTCTATTCAGGGGGTTGTATCTCCCTTCTAGTAGTGGCTGGTAAACAAGATCAGGGGGTTGGAGCTCCCTTCCAGTAGCAGTTGGAGAATGAGAGAAGGTTGTAGTCTTCAGTAGGTAGATGCCTGCATATTGATATGGGTCTGCATCAATAGAACATTGTAAGAATATTTCTATATAATAAATATTGAATACAGAGATGACAATAACGATGGTTTTCTCTCAAATTGGGTTTCCACCTTAAATCTTGGTGTTAATTGTGATGCTCTTGTGTGATGATTTATTCTTTTATTACTGCACATGTTTACTTCTTAACTATCTGATGCATAACTGATGATCTGGGCTAAAGAATGTTTCTGAATATTTATTTGAACAATAAAATTTATTTGAGTATACGCAAGTTTTTGTTAGGATATCCACATACATATGGTAGTTGGGCTAATCAAATTCACGTACATAAATCAGTAAAATAAAAGTAAAATATTGTGATTCTTTTAAATACTGATTCACCCCACCCCTCTCCGCATTTTTCCCAACACCTTTTGTACAAGAAATCAGTCTGTACTCTGAACAAGGGGATCTCTGACATGTATTGCCATTGTAAACTGATTTCTGAAGTTGTCAGGCTCAATTGTTGATCAATTAAATAAAGGATTGGACTTGAAATCAGATGGTATCCTAGAATATGTCAATTTTGAAGATGTGTTGTAGATATTAGTAAGATATGCTAGCAGGAAAATTTCGTATGTTTGAATCGAACTTGTGTTTGTAGGTGACTGAGACCTTCATATGGATATATCATTATGTTTGAAGTTTGTGCTACATGTTTTGGCTGATCGATATTGATGATATCTATTTGGAAATATGAAATGATGTTTTAGAACTTTGAATTGATGATTGAGACATGTCTTGGATTATAGATCCCTCTATTTGGACTTGATCTAGTGATTGTTGATTTTCCATGATGACAATGCGATGTGGGCATAGTGACCTTCAGTGTCTTATGTGAGTATTCATAATTTTGGTTTTGTATTGACCTCCTTGTTCCCAGCACAATGGTTTTTGTGATTCAGTATGAATATGGAACCTGTACGAGTTAACCTTGATGTATGAACTTTCATCTAGTAATGGAAATGGCTTGTAATGGTATGTTAAATTACAGACGTTATGGCTTGATAGTAAATGAAGTCAAGACTTGGTATGAGCTCTACTTGTCACCTGGTTAAAAGAATTGATAATATGACCTCAATGTCTTTGATAATAGTTTTTTCTGGCTTCTAAACTCTCATGAGCTAACTTTGTTGAGAAAAAATTGATTTACGCAAGTCTTATTATGTTTGATTGGTAAGGAATTATGCTTGCAAAATTCATTGCGTGATGAAAGCTCCTCGTTTCATATTCGCCCATAATTGACAGTTATCTAACGAAGTTAGGATGATGAGTTTCTAGGTATGTCCTTGATTTTGATTATGGCTTTGGTTTTACATATTGATGGTCTACCCTTGAAAGGTGATGAGCCTCTGAAAAAATAAGTAAGATGGATATGTCTTATGAATCTCCAAATTATGTATCATGGAATGTTGAATTGATTTTTGTAATTTGGGAAAGAAATACCATGTTGCAAATATCTTCAAAAATGTATTTGTGTAATGGAAATGTAAATCCTTGAACACTTTGATTTAAGTTCAAATGTTGTTGAACTTATCATGGCATCTTACATTTTATTGAATAATTAATGTTCCATTTTGAACATCCATCTGTATATGATGTGTATAGAACATGATTAAATCCATGATTGAATTGCTTCATTCAGAATTTCAACCAAACATCCTTTGAAATATCTGCATGAAAGATTATAATTTTAAAGGCTAAGATATTTCTCTTATGATATGTAGCTGCATGAATGTACTGATGAATTTTGGGATTATTATTGATGAGCACATTTGGATGTTTCCTTAATATGAGATCTGCCATGATATCTTGGATGAAAGGTCCATAGAAAAGCTAAGGTTGGATACAATATTGTTCGCATGGATAGCTATGAGGAAGGATATAGAAGCTCCTTAGAGATCTATCTGAGCATGATTTGGACAAGACATGGATACACTGTGATGATAGAGAATCCCATATATATTTAGTTCAGACCGATATTTCTCCATTCATTGAGACAATGCAGCTGTTAGAGGCAAGCTTAGGCTTTTGATTGAAACCTCCTTGAGAGGGAGGATGATTATGGTATCGGTTTGTGATTTTACATGATTATTTTTGTTCTAACATAATAATTGATTTGATGTCTCGTACGAAAAAGAATAAACTTCTATTGAGACAAGAAAATACCATATTTGAGTATGATGAGAATAGCATTGATCGAGGACACTGAGCCAACTCTTCCTCCCTAACTAAGCTTCTAGGGTGAGGAATTGAGATACAAGGCTTCTGGGGTTGAGGGTAATATGGATAATAGGGTATGACCCCTATCTGTTACCCATAAGGTTATATATGATGCTCCATTATCTTCATAGGGTCATATAATATTGCTCCCCTCTCTAGTTTTTATAGAGTATACCCAAGTTGGCATCATACCCACAAGCAAGGATTATTGAGAATACCGCTCCTCATTTGGTCAACAAGTTGAGAGTGTGCTTGGGATGTACAACCTAAGTCGATTATGATCTAGGTATTATACCAAATTACTATTTAGGATCATTGATGGGAAGATCAATTGGTAATAGGATGGGTTGAGATAACCCTATGCGGTTCCGGGTTGAGATTGAGATCCCCGATGTAATCCCAAAGTCGAAATGGGCTCCCCTGCATTATTGGATATCCTATTTATTGATATGGGGTTGTATATATATATCCCCCCCATGATATTATGAGTTGAGATATGCTCCGCGATGCAGTTACAGATCGAGATGTGCTCCTTGATTATATGCTCTCTGATGATGATTGATGATGGTATTCTGGGTAGTAGCCCATTGGCATAGATTCTAAATGTTAGGCTTATGGATGAAGGGTGGTAGCCTAAGCAACCCTATATTGATAATTTATTATTCTTTTAGATCCAAGAATTTTCAACATATAAGAAACAAAAATCAAGAGATAAGCTATAATAATCATGAGAAATTCATTGATTATTTGTAATGATGAAGGATCAGAACATGACGAATACATGACAAAGATGATTAGTGATTATACATGATGACACATGAAGATACCAAAATGGAATATTGATCAATGAACAGATATTGGTAGGTGGAATTCTCCCTGGTTGAGAGGGATTGTTAAAAATTATGAAACCGCTATCAAATTCCACTTTAGACAGCTCAAATGGTCAATATCATAATTGCATTAGATTCCTCTTTTTGAGAGGACCAAAATTGACATATATATTTCCCCAATTGGTTAAGAAGAAGTTAAATTATGAATTATTTTATTTATTAAAGTGAAATGGAATTGTTAGCCTAAGCACATGGAATGAGTCAAGTCGAAATCAACTCCAAGCAGACCCTCATGAAAGATCTATATAGAAGTGACCTCAATCTCATTCTCACACACTTTCTCAAGGAATATTCTATTTTCATTATTTGTTCTCCTATTTTTTTTTCGCTCGCATAGGTTCGACGAAGGGAGATTGTGCAGGGTCTAAAATCTCAGGTGAGAGGCTTGCTCGGAACTAGGGCTTCTAGGTCATAGTCGCAGGCTTGACACTGATATTTTTGGGCTATAGCCACGGGCACAATATGTTATGCTTGAAGCCATGGTGTCATAACCATAGGCACAAAATGATAAGGTAGCAGCTAGGGCTTTAGGTCCAGATCAGGTTAATCTATGCCATAGTTGTAGGCACAGAGTGTCATGCTTGGACCTAGGGACCCATAGCCGCAGGCACAGAGTGATATGGGTGCAAATAATTGATTTATGAGTAGATATGGGATTAATAAACCACATTTTATTAGGTAATTTTTCATCCACACAGTCAAAGATGCTCGCAGTCAGTGTTTGGTGGCATCCTAGATTCACATCTAGGATTTGACAGTTGATTTTAGTTGAATACAATGATATATTGGATCCATGTTTTAGATCTTTAGATCTGTAGATATGTTCAGTATATTTCCCCTGCAGATCAACCCCTCAAATATACATCTACATTTCTCCTAATTTTCCACTCAGTGGTAGCAATGTTCGATAGTATGCTATAGGCAGTGACAATACATTACAATTTTTAGAATCAGGATCCTTCATCAAAACTATGTTTATGGTTATATTATATATGTGCCAGTTATTTTACTACAAGATGAGGATACGGATAAATGGATCATTGTACTCTTATTTGCTAAATCATTTTATGACGATCTAAGATGAATAATTTGCAAGATTTTTCCCCACAATGGGTTTTTCTTTGGTCTCAGACCAATAATGGTGTGTCTATGTGTGCTTCATTTTGTTCCATTTGTTTCATTATGTTCTTCTACATCGATGATGATGTTACTGTTCTTTCTACATATCTGCATATTTTGATGGTTAGTAGTGTAAATATGAATAATGATATAACGATATGGGGTGAACTTAATGTGTTAATTATGAAATGTAACTATCAGAGAAAATATTAATATGGCCATATGAAAAATTAACAAACATGTGGGTTTTAAGTGGATAATCCCCAATTTGAAGATTAATTTCCTCAAAATGTCCTTCACATTTCATGGTACCCCCATCAACTATGAGGATTTGAAAATTGGATACTTCCTACACAAAAAAATGAATGGCCTCAACTACCTACTTATGGAAAAATTATGTGTGCTATCATTGTCAATCAATAACACCATTGGCCTATGCTTAACTTAAACCCTTTGAGTTTAATCATTTGTGGCAAAATGCCAACTAATGCACGGAGTGAGATAATTATCTCATTTGGTGTTGTTTTAGTATCTATTACTTCTTCAGTGGCCATTTGAGGTTATGTGTCCTCCTCCCGAGGCATATCAACTAATTGGACCTCCTTGGATGGGCTATTTTCAGAAGCATTAGTCTGAAAAAAGTTTTGTTCCTTGAATTTATGGCATGGTGAATATTTGTTATCAAAATAGTAATAAAGTCCTTATCTTCTCCTCTTGACTATTTCTGCTGGAGACACCTTTTAAACCTTAAGGGTTTGGTTGGGGCAACTATGAGAGGTGAGACATGCCTTGGATGTGAATTATGGATGATTGTATTGGGCATTAATAGTAGCTTTTTTATCTAAATATTTGTGGAAATATTCTAACCAAGTAGCAGGTTTATGCATTCTAACATGTGCATGGATGGTTTCTTTGAGGCCATTGATGAAAAATTCCATATATAAGGCATCCCATAGGCCCTTGGTTCATATGGCTAGTTTTTCAAAGTCCATGATGAAGTCGCATAATTTAGTATCTTGTTTAGAGAATGTATTCCAAGTTAGCTTCTGTGCATACCATTTATGATTTCATTTCCACCACTTCTAGAATTATTGGTCCAAGTAAAGATCTCCCACATTTAATTTTGTTTCACCATACCATATATTGTTGACTTGAAATTATTGTTCCAATTGTGCCACCCACATTGTTGGGTTAGACCTATCAAATTTGTGCATGTAAATATTGGGTGTCTTATTTCTAGAATATTGGTGACCCCTATGGAAATGATGATACCCCTCATATTGATGGTGGCTAAATTCTCCTTCTTGGTGGGCATGAACATGGTTCCCCTCCTCCATGGGGTCTTTAGTCTGGATGAACAGAAGTATGGGTTCCAAGCCCTATGTAGTTGCATCTTGGATTTTGGCGGTGATGCTTGCTTCTAGTTCTACGACTTTTTTCTTAAGGTTTTCCATAGCTTGAGCCCTCGTAGATACCATACAATTTATTGGGTCAAAATATTGGATTACTTAACAATAGTATGGTTGGAATGGGTGAGATAAAAGGAATGTATAGATGTAGGTCACTTCAAATCACTTTTGACAAAAAATGTGATGGTATCATTATGATCAACTCGTTGTCCTAAATCCTATGGACTAGGTCTCTTAGAAGCAGAATTTTGGGTCCACCAAACTTTTTTTAAACTATGGTAGCAGTATTACTCCTAGTTGATCAATATTATAGTGGATGAAATCCAAAAATATTGATATTTCAAAATGTGTAGGAATTTGGTGGTCCCAACAGATCAATATCAGAGCGATAGAAACCCCAACTATTGGATACTGCAAAATGTGTAGGAATTCAGCTGTCCCAATTGATCAATATCGCGATATTAAAAACCACAACTATTGGATACTTCAAAATGAGTCGTAATGTGACCGTCAATAGCAAGAAGTGAGGTTACTATGGTACTAAGGAGTGTCAAGTCCTATAGATCACGATATATGGTAGGGATCTAATAGTAGATCTTGACCCAATACTTCTGAGCACCAACTAAGAAGGATCGACCATACCCTTAGCCATACTACCCAACTACCCTTGATACATGTGAGTGATCTCCTTGAGTGCATTTCTTGATGTACTGTAGTAGCAAGATGGTCGAAAACTTATATAAGGTTAGTTTGAGGGTAACCTTAGTGGACTACCAATTTAATAGAAGTAAATGGAAGAGAATTTTGTCACAGCCTCAGGTTAAAGTTTCATGTATTAAATGATATTACAGGAAAAAATAAGAATACCAAGGTCATGGGACACATATTCGAGGTTGAATGCTGGGTAAAAATTATAGCGGGCATCACTTGTGGTTTGTTAATGGCTATGGAAATTGGAGAAGGAATTCGAAAAGGAAAATAGGTAATAATTGGAATTCAATTATGATAAATAAGGAAAATAAGAGAAAATGAAGGTGAAGAGACAGAAATATGCATTCAAGGGAAATTAGAAAGAAAATTAAGGAAAAAGGAAAGGAAGAGACTAGGCATCAAGGAGAAAAAGGAATCAGAGAAACAGTTCAGGACTTTTGTCACTTTTGGCTTTGATTAGTGTTGGCTCGAGGGGTCTTGACTCAGGTTTGGTGTGCAAGGTTTGTCAACAAAACCCTATACTACTGGCCCTTTCGGCAGTGACCTTCTTGCGCAGGTCAAAGTCTCACCCAAAGTAGTATGGGTGGGTGCTGGAACCAGGTTTCTGCACCCTGAGAAAGGATAGGTAAGGAAAGCAGAGCTACGCTTGACCCTGTGATTCTCAGCTCACCTTGCTTTTCACAGGGTCAATTAGGTCTCTATTCACATCCAAATGCGCTAGATCTACAATTATATGCTTTTATGACAGTAGCACCATATTGCATAACTAGAACAAAATAAAACAGAACAGAACAGATCCAGATATAGAAAACACACTTACACAGATCTTCACAGCTTAAACACAGAAAATACACAATTCAGTAATTACCAAGATTCACACAAAGAGTACTCACAGATCCAATTCTGTATCAACCTTTCTTATTCATTCATTCATCAATTCTTCCTTACAATTCCCTTCCCATCCTATGCACACAGCAGCAGGTTACACACATAGCTGGACTTGGATCTCCGCACACACAACTAGCAGGAGTCCTTTCCCCAAAACCCAAACCAGATAGTTTACACCATAATTCGCATCAATATCTCTTTCATTCCTACCTTACAATACAAAATGTTCCTCTATTTATAATATTCTAGCCTAGATGTTCTTATGGTCCACAAACCGTGATTTTTGGACCCCTGGTTTACCCTTTTACCCATTACAACACTTTTGGGGCTTTGACCCACCCGAAAACCCCTACACTAGATTAAATCTAATCAAAAGTATTAAAAATGGACTAGTTTCGCATCTTATGGGAGACCGTGTGTGGAGCTATAAAAAGGTGTCTTTGTAACTCCTAATTACCTCACATTAATTGTCAACCCAGGGACGACTTTTTGTTTCAAGAGTGTACTCAGTCTGAGGCGGCTATTTACTCAAGAGTAATGTTTTGCAGTATAGTGCTTAAAATCCAAAAGTAAATGAAAGCTGGAAATAAAATCTAATTACAACAAAGCACTTTAAGACTTAAATCATGCATTCGGAAAAATAAGCAATGTATCAGTCAAGGGTTCGGCAGCGATAACCCATCCCTTTGGAAACTGATGGAAAGGAAATTAGAGCATAGACCACGGGTCTGGGAGCTATACAGTGAATGCCAAAGCTCACTACAGCCTTAGGTCGTCTCTCACACAAATGCGAGTAAATAGAACAACAAATAAAGAATTGAACAACAAATTGAATAGCAAATCTGGAATGGAACAACAATTGAATAACTAAGTCCCGCGGGCTATAATCAAACTCAATCTATACACTCCTTGCAATCAAAGAACATTCTGTTACTCTAAAGGCGATTTACACAGATCACGTTAATGGAACAGCAATACAACGAATGAATGGTAGAACAGTATTGATAAATCATAAACGCACACCACACAAACGTTTAGTATAACAGCTCTGTAACATAACAGTAAGGATATGCGATTAACTCTTGAAAGGATAAATAACTTGATGCCGAGTTAACATACAATTCGATCTGTAGAAACCTCAATGATTCAAACTTCGAACAGAGCATATAATATGAACTTGTAAAGCATATCAAATCATCAAATAACAATATTGAACAAACCTCGCAGAAATCAAACCAAGGGGATAATATACAGCAGCGTAAAATGAACAGTAACTACAATTCATAACCAAGCAATGCTTTGATACTGTTCACGATCACAATAATCACTAACATAATTTATAAATGAAAGAGACGACAGCCCGAAATCGGTCTGAACGATAGAAATAAAGTAATAGAAATACAAACAGCAGATCGCTCCACCTGGGGCCGGGCCCTCAACCACCGGTGAAGCGTTGCTGTGCTTTACTCCAGCGCTTGAGAAATGGAATAACAGTGAAATCTCTTATTAATCAGGCATTAATAATGTTACAAACAGCTCTCACTCTCTTAACAAGAGCCGATGCACAGTTCTGCAAATTACAATAAGGAAAATCTCTCCGTTCCCCTACATAATACATGCTTCTCCTTTTATAATCAGGAGGAGAAATTGAATAGTAAATACAATCTCCCATAACAATATTGGATTTCTTCCAACCAATTGATCAACAAGAAAATAGATTTACATCCATCTTTCCACAACAGCAAGTCGAATTTGGCTTTTTAGCTGAGATTTGGAGGACGGCCGCAACCACAGATCTGAGAAAATCATGCTCAAAGAACTCTGTGAATCTCTCAACACAGGCCGAATTTAGGCAAACCGTTCTTTGTTAAAGTTAATTGGGTCCGTTCTGGACAAAACCCATGTCCCGTATTTTCCAGATTCGTCTTCATTTGCTCAGAATCACAACCGCAAAATTGTCACTCCTTATTCCAGCGCGTTTCTGAGTTGGCACTTTTAATGATCAAATCTTCAATCTGAAATTATCTTGGAGGCTAAAAATGGTGAATAATGTTATAACCAACTTATTAAAACTATCATTGATAAAATAATTCATAATAATCAATTTATTAGAAATAAAGGAAGATAAATAATATTCATCCATAAGAGCATAAATCATTTATAAAATGGATTTAAATAATAAATTATAATAAATGACGTGATGAAGAATGGTAGAAATGGGTGGAATAAGCGTTCACAAGTGATAATAATAATGGCATATTAACGGCCCAACATACCCCCACACTCAATATGTTGCATGTCCTCATGCAACGAAAACCTGAATATATTGCATGTCCTCATGCGACCCCAAGACAAAACCCATGTGTTAACCAAGCAATAAAAATTTGAGAACAAATGAATGCTTCCTTAATTAATGAATATTCACTTTTAGTAATCTTGATGAAGGCATAACAATTTTTATATTGACATTCAACTATATGTATATATGAAGTTGCAACAAAATATGATATAAGTAACAGCAAACTTCATTAACCATTTTCTCAAAAACTACAAACCAGCGTTTGTTGAAATTTGGCAAGTAAATTTATAATATATGAATGCCTTTATGATCAAAAAATCAGACTGTTTTGATGCATGGATCATGAGATATAAACAAAATGACTGTAGCTGAGAGTGCATGATTTCCGAAATTTTATGAACCAATTTATCTTGAAATTATCTGGGTTTGTATTAATGATACGTCTGTGTTTTCCAGAAATCAAAAGAATTGAGTTCATAGTTTTAAAAATATTATGGAAATCAATTTCTGCATTGTGTAAAAATGAAATTGTATGCCTTAAATGAGAAAGAAAATTGAAAACATCCATCATGCGTAGCAATTCCTCCCCCTCTCTGAAAAATTAGCATGCCCTCATGCGATGCTAGAAAAAAAAATAAAAATTTGAGGTGGTTGCTACCAGCTGTTGAATTCTATGCTTGGTGTAAAACAACATGGAATAAGGGAGGTGGTGAGAGTGAATAAGAATAGCAATGGATGATAAAGAAGATGAATAACATGGTCATAAGAAAGAAATGAATGAAATGAACACTCCCCCAAACTCGAAAATGATATGTTGCTGAAAAAGGGAAAGTGGTAAAGATGTGGAATGAAGGATGATAAATAATGCTCAAAATGGATTTTTATGAAATTCTCCTAAATTCGTAATAAATCAGAAAATTATGCTATTTTACCTCAAGTTTTACCTCCAAAAAGAAAAATGTGGAATGACATATATGCACTGGCAGTTGTTGAAGCTGATGTAGGCAGAGTTGGTGCTGAAAGTGATGCAAAAGGTGGAATCCAGGTAAGCACATCAAGTCTGAAGAATTGTTCACGTTCGAGAGTTGCTCGAGCCTCTTCTGTAAGTTGCAATAATGTGGTCATGCTATGAATAGAATTCTGCCCATACTTGTTGTTTTCCTGCAAACAAAACACTATTTGGCATACAATGTTCTTGAATCCATAGTGTAAGCAATAGATAAGATGCATGCAAAAATTTCAATCAGAAAAACTTATGTATACATGCAATACCAATATTTTGGCAAATCAACAAGTGATGGCAGAGTGCAGTAATCATATCGCATGCAATCCCATAATGCATACATTCCCCCTCCAATTGGAAAAGGAATTCAATGACCATAAAGCATATGAGAGGTGTTGTACTGATGGCAAGGCAAGGGAATGAACAATATATCAGTGAATAAAGCAGAGTACACATATCAATGATAGGATAGCGGGAGTTATGGTTATAATGAGAGCAGAGTGTGTAAAGATAGTTATGAATAAGAGATAGGACGCTTTGGATTGATGATAAGTTACGAAAAAGAGAAAAAGAACAACAATATGCCAAAAGATGCTTTACTGATAGTATGCTAGCTGAAAATGATGCGATTGATCATAAAACAATTTCTCATGCATAAAGGTTCAAAACAGGGAAAAATTTAAGGAAATAACTTCTCTGATAAAAAGAAAAAATAAGAAAAGGGTATTATAATAATAATTGACGATAAGATATAACTTCAATACCATAAGCAGAGCCGCTGCTGCCAGCAGGCGTCCATAGCCTCGGCAGGGTTGCCTTTTAACCCATATGAGCAAGAATCCTCAATTTATAAATGGAGAGTTACAGTGCTGTTCTACAGAAGAGATCAGTGTGCTGGCGTGGTAACCAGATAACCACACTGCCATTCACTGGGATGTAGCAAAAGTGATCAGGCCGACTCATGATGAGACCTCCTGTTCCAAGGATAATTTGACTATCCAATGGATCATAACCCTGGTGTGGTGGCCATAATGGGAATGTCACTTTCTTACAACCTTATGAACATGGTAGGCTGGCTCGTAATGAGACCCCCTATCCTCCAAAATTTTGTTGTTATTACACAATTTTATGATAAAAAGAGGGAGGCTCAGGACTCCTTAAGAGCAGGGATGGTGGAAGAAGTTGAACATGTCAATAGAAAAATATACCCATAATCTCATTTATTACAGACAGAGAAGATTATAATCCGGAAGGGTGGAACCAACATGGTATTAAGATGATCAATCAATATCATGTTCAACAGAAAACAATGCAGTAAAGTAGTATATAAATAATTGTGTCTCTTTTGAAAATATTCTATCATCAAGGAGCTGTCCTGTTAAAGATCATAACGTGAATGATATTAACTCGCTTCAATAGAATCCATAATTCTTGTCCTCATAAAAAGAGTGTACTTCATGCCATGAAGGGGAATCAGTAAAATGTGGTTGAGATGAACTAAGAACAATTCCACAAGAGGAAGGAAGGGTTGCTTTCGAAAATACTCCCAAAGTGTTGCTTTTTTTTTGAATGAACAGCAAAAACACGCAAAAAAAGTGTTGTTCCTTGTAGGGAACAACAAAGGAAATGCACACAAAAAGCAAAAATACACACAAAAAAGTGTGAAAATGCAAATGTCGTTCCTTTGAAGAAAGGAACAGCAAAAACGCAAGTGCCGTTCCTTTAGAAAAGGAACAACAAAAACGCAAGTGCACACACGTGCCGTTCCTTTGAAAAAGGAACAACAAAAATGAAAAGGGCAAAAGTGCTATTCCATTCGGAAAGGAATAACAAATCGTGAAAGTGCAGAAGTGTTGTTCCATTTGGAAAGGAACAACAAAACGTAAAAGTGCAAAAATGGTGATTCATTCGAAAAGGAACAGCAAAAAGTGGAAATGCAGAAGTGCTATGTCATTTGGAAAGGAATAGCAAAACGTGAAAATGTAGAAGTGGTGTTCCATTCGGAAAGGAACAACAAAAAGTGGAAGTGCAGAAGTGTTGTTCCATTCAGAAAGGAACAGCAAAACGTGAAAAAGGAACAGCAAAAAGAGTCGTGGAAAAGGAATGGAAAAATGACCCGTAACAAAGGAACAACAAAATGAATTGCTGACCAAAAAGGTGTTGTTCCTTTGGAAAAGAAATAAGAAAACAAAATTGTTGTCCCTTTGAAAAAGGAACAGCAAAAACGACAAAAGTGCACACAAACGCTGTCCCTTCAGAAAAAGAACAGCAAAAATACACAAGCATGAAATGCAAGCATGCAAAGAATAAATTAGCTGTTCACTGTATTGATGCTGAGGATGGGTCACAGTTGCAACACCTGAAACACAAAATATAAAAAAATATCAGAAAAGAAACAACGTTTTATTTAAAAACAATATGTAAATAACTAAATTAAGTTACAACAGCTATGATGTTATGTCAAAAAAATGATCTCTTTGAAAAATGTTTTGGCAGCAGTGATAAGACATGAATCTTCAGATTGAAATCAATTCTTCATTTGTCCTATTATGAATCTGTTGGGTAATGAGTTGGATGAAATTCCTTTGTTTTATTAAAATTTGTTTCAAGAATCACTCGTCCATAAATTGATCTTCTTTTTCTCCTAGGACCTGCAAAAACGAGTGTCTACCTGCAATAGAACATTAAATCATGGAGAAAGAGAGGTGATCGGGCTCCCCTAATCCAAGAATGATGCAAAAAAACAACAAGTAGTTACTCTATATAACAAATCCATTGAGAAAATAACAAAGTAAAATTTATTTGTCACCTGCGGGAGAGCAGTGGTCGACCATACTATCCAGCAGTGTTTTAATCACAACTTCTTTGTTTTTCATCGAAATTGAATGATTCCAAAGCCAAATGAGAGCTAATTCAAAGGTTTATCTCCAGTAGCAACAGGTTTTAGAAATTCAATGATATGATATGTCAATTTTAGTTAGAACAACCTGCATAACATAGTCATTTTCAATTACCCAATCTAGACCAACGATTTATATTTCAAGCATAGATTATTCGTTTGATGTCGGATTCAAATGATTCAAATTGGAAATGAAATTAGATTCATTTATTTATCTCCAATAGAAACAGGTTTTGAAGAAAAGAAGAATTGATAAGTCAAACACTGTAAGGAACAGCCGAAAAAACAGAGTTTTAAGGATGCTGATTTACGATAGACAGTCAGTATTTTGATCATAAATTCCCCATACGATATCGAAAATGAGTGATTCCAATTGCATTGTAAACTAGATTCATAGGGAAATCTACCATAGAAACAGGTTTTGAAAATTCATTCATTTAGGCCTCCAAAAACTGACTGTCCCAACTCTGTTCCTGAGCTGCCCGCTAGACATCCGGTCAATGTTTTGGTTCTAACTTTTTCGTTTCAAATCCAAATTGACTGATTCAAATTGGGTTAGAAAGTAGACATCAAGGGCTAACTAGGGTAGAAACAGGTTTTAAAAATATTCATTTTTGGTCCCTCAAAACATGACTGTACCGACTGTTTTTCCAGAAAATTCATCAAGCCCGCAAGCCAAAAAAAATGATATTCAAGCATTTTTTCAAATTGGTGATAAAAGTGAATATGAGTGTTTGTAGAACTATTATTTCCATTATAAGTCATCTACAAACACAAATTAATTAAAAAAAATTATCACCAATGTTGATTTGCATAGCATGTTGCAACAAAAAAACAACTAGTTTTACAAAAAAAAACAAAATGCATTTATTTATTCCCTTATTTATTTTATTTTCTACACTAACCTATTTTAATTTGAAAAAATGAATATGACTACGTATATGAGTACTTCCAGTGGAGCCACTTTCGAAATAAGGCTTCACGTATACACATACCCAAATTTGAAAAATGCATATTAATGAAAATCAGGGTATGAGAAGCCAACTTCCCTTGAAAAGATGGAGTCAAAAATTGTTGAAGTGTGGAGCAATGTTGCGAACAAGTGATGGAGTGAAACCAATCTTCAATATATCCATTATTTTTTTGATTTCCCATATCCATCATATCATTAAGTTCTTGAGCTGTTAAAATGGTTTGTTGATGCAAACTAGAAGTAAGCTCATTTTCCTCCATAACTTCTACAATTTTTGAATTTAAAACATTCTGAATCTCATTGTAAGTTTTCTATAATGGAACATGTGAGATAGAATGGGTGGGAAGGGTGCGTAAATTTGGCAGTTCAACACTGTAAGTATGTTGTACTGGTTTATTGCGGTGAGGGATGGAATTAGTTGAGCAAGAAATTCAAAAAGATGTTGGGCAGTTTCTTACCATAACAGAAGATGTCCTTTATGTGTTCCTTCAAAGCTCCTTCTTCCAATGTTCCTGTCAATTAGTTAGTGAAATGGGTGGTGCTTACATCACCACTTCAATGAAATCATGTGATTCATTTTCCAAAATTTCTATTTTTTTCCTAGTCATTCACACAAAAATTCAAACATCTATTTCTACCTAACAAAGCAACAAAAAATTTGTTAGGAAAGCGGATAGTGGAGCAGGGCTTTTACATGCTCCGCACGTAGGTTCTTACCTTCCGTTTTTAAGATCCAACTCTTCCCTAGCAGGCACTCATCAGATTCACACTACTCTTTAGAAATGGCTACACTCTCCCCGGCAACAGCGCCAAAATGTGGAGCGATAAAAAGGTGTCTTTGTAACTCCTAATTACCTCACATTAATTGTCAACCCAGGGACGACTTTTTGTTTCAAGAGTGTACTCAGTCTGAGGCGGCTATTTACTCAAGAGTAATGTTTTGCAGTATAGTGCTTAAAATCCAAAAGTAAATGAAAGCTGGAAATAAAATCTACTTACAGCAAAGCACTTTAAGACTAAAATCATGCATTCGGAAAAATAAGCAATGTATCAGTCAAGGGTTCAGCATCGATAACCCATCCCTTTGGAAACTGATGGAAAGGAAATTAGAGCATAGACCACGGGTCTATGCACGGTGGAATGCAGAAAGTTTTCTGACCGCAGTCCGTCTCTCACACAAATGCGAGTAAATAGAACAACAAATAAAAATTGAACAACAAATGGAACAGCAACTCTAAAATGGAACAACAATTGAATAACTAAGTCCCGCGGGTTATAACCAAACTCAATCTATACACTCTTTGCAATCAAAGAATATTCTGTCACTCTAAAGGCGATTTAAACAGATCACACTAATGGAACAGCAATAACAACGAATGAATTATAGAACAGTATTGTTAAATTAGGAACGCACACCACACAAACGTTTAGTATAACAGCTCTGTAACATAACAGTAAGGATATGCGATTAACTCTTGAAAGGATAAATAACTTGATGCAGAGTTAACATACAATTTGATCTGTAGAAACCTCAATGATTCAAACTTCGAACAGAGCATATAATATGAACTTGTAAAGCATATCAAATAATCAAATAACAATAATGAACAAACCACGCAGAAATCAAACCAAGGGGATAATATACAACAGCGTAAAATGAACAGTAACTACAATTCATAACCAAGCAATGCTTTAATTCTGTCGACAGTCACACAGCAATCACTAAACTAATTTATAAATGAAAGAGACAGCAACTGAAATCAGATACAGAACAATAGAAATAAAGTAATAGAAATACAAACAGCAGATCGCTCCACCTGGGGCCGGGCCCTCAACCACCGGTGAAGCGTTGCTGTGCTTTACTCCAGCGCTTGAGAAATGGAATAACAGTGAAATATCTTATTAATCAAGCATTAATAATGTTACAAACAGCTCTCACTCTCTTAACAAGAGCCGATGCACAGTTCTGCAAATTACAATAAGGAAAATCTCTTCCAAATCCTCCTTTTTTACACGATACGTGCTTTCTCCTTTTATAATCAGAAGGAGGAGAAATTGAATAGTAAATACAATCTTCCCATAACAATATTGGATTTCTTCCAACCAATTGATCAACAAGAAAATAGATTTACATCCATCTTTCAATAACAACAAGTCGAATTTGGCTTTTCAGCTGAGATTTGGAGGACGACCGCAACAACAGAACTGAGAAAATCGTGCTTAAAGAACTCTGCGAATCTCTCAACACAGGCCGAATTTGGGCAAACCGTTCTTTGGGAAAGTTAATTGGGTCCGTTATGGACAAAACCCATGTTCCGGATTTTCCAGATTCGTCTTCATTTGCTCAGAATCTCAACAGAAAAACT
Organism: Pinus albicaulis; assembly: GCA_034641835.2. Taxonomy (NCBI): domain Eukaryota; kingdom Viridiplantae; phylum Streptophyta; class Pinopsida; order Pinales; family Pinaceae; genus Pinus; species Pinus albicaulis. The sequence goes on along the minus strand of CM076579.1, from coordinate 693,991,524 downwards.
GTCACTCCTTATTCCAGCGCATTTCTGAGTTGGCACTTTTAATGATCAAATCTTCAATCTGGAAATTATCTTGGAGGCTAAAAATGGTGAATAATGTTATAACCAACTTATTAAAACTATCATTGATAAAATAATTCATAATCATCAATTTATTAGAAATAAAAGAAGATAAATAATTTTCATCCATAAGAGCATAAATCATTTATAAAATGGATTTAAATGATAAATTATAACAAATGATATAATAGAGAAGAGTAAAAATGGATGAAATAAGTGTTACAAAGTGGTTGTATTCACGGCCCAACACCGTGTTCCAACAGTCCCCCAACACAATCTTGTGACTCGTCCCGAGTCACTGTAGCTGCCATATAGTCATTGAACCTAGTATGGCTTGAATCGACTACCATTGAAAAAGACAGGTAGGATGTCCCCGC